>CM017912.1:14239671-15538004 GCA_008369825.1 Triplophysa tibetana | reverse complement strand
TAAGGCTTTGCTATTAGTAATCCCTCACATACTGTCAAGATAAAATAGACATTACAGGTTGACTTTATTCAGCCAAATGTCCTTATGCTTTTAAAATAAAAGAACTGAGGGAACTGAATGAATGTGATGAGTAGAATAATGAGGAGCTGGAGTACAGGAGACAATAAAGCAGTGTGATTAGTAAAAAGTGATTTGATTGTTATCATATTGTGGTCGGATTCATGGTCCCAGTGGGACTTAGATGGTTAATGAACACAAGGAGGAAAAACCACACGTAATATGCAGATGAGAATTATTCAATTAATATGCAGTAATCAAATAAAATGATAAGCAGTAACAATCATAATGCATTCAAATACTAAGACAGGATGTTCTTTCATCACGTCAGAGCTTGAAGTCTTTTTGTGTAGTCAAAGTAGAACAGTTACAAGCCATTCAGTAGCAAATGTTTTTAATTTGCATTGTGAATTTGTAGATTTTTACATATTCACTAGCCTAAGAATATTTGTTTTATTTTTTTGGTTTTACAACATAATTTTTTTGTTTAGCAACATGCTTATTATAAATAAATAATGCTTTACATATACTCTTGCAAAATTCCTCTTGTGAAATACAGGATTAATCAATTATCTGTTAGTAAGAGTTAACATTTTTGTTTGAATATCATTCGTCTTATTACAGGTAAGCATTTGTGCAAATTGTTGTGAGATATAGATACATGCTGATTCAACAGTATTTTATTCGTGACACCAAAACGAGTCCAAGACATCAATTTATAAGGAAGTGACATGATGTGAAGGATTCTGCAATACTGTAAAATAACAGCAGAGGGCAGTGTGCCACAACACAAAGTGCAAAACCATTTCAGTCATACAGTAAGGCAAGAACTTTGAATAAACATTTTTATAACATGTACATGTACATACTGAAAGAGACTCAGAACAAAACTTATTACGCGTGGAAAAATCAGGACTATTCTTAGAGGACAAGTGCTCAAATCTATGAAATCTTTTTAGGCGCACCAACATGCTGGCAAATACGACCACTGGGTGGCACAAAAGATAAGCGTATTTGCAATTTGGCTTATCCACTTTTCACAATATTTTTTTTTATTCAACATACCACAATATACTTATATAAATATAAATACCAGTTTATTTAGCAACAGTTAACGTTTAATTAACTTTTTTTGTAATATTCCACAAAATACATCGTGATATTTACTTTCATGCTAAACCTTTAGCTGCTTAGAGAAGTCAAGCCTATAATAGGAAGCTCTACAGCATGAAAACAGTCTTCACTGAATATATTAATATACTGACTGCTAGAATACAACATTAACAGAAAAGTGTAATACGACATTTAGATTTATAATTTAAATCTTAGAAATGTAATAAGCCTACTGTAATTTTTCACCAGTTAATATTGATTCTCCGTTAAATGTCAGGAATGAAGTATAAATTAGAAAGTAATTCATATTGTGGTGTGTATTTTCTATCATAAACATTATGAGAACACACTTAAAGAATAGTTTGTTTAAATGTAATGTTTGGGTTATATTACCAGGACACAAAAAGAAAACATAATATACGAGTTAATGTTAGGCTACTGGCAGATATTGTACTGTTCTTATTTCACTGAGTTTTTAGACTCTTATACACAATCCGTTCTTATGAGGTCTTGTTTTATTGGGTGAATCGTTAAGTGTTTATTTCATGGCATGACATAATTATTTCAATACAAAATGACATGAATAGATTTATAATTCTAAGGTCGATGCCTATGGGTTTTTAACCTCAACTTTAGACTTTTTGCCTTTATAAACCCTTTAGTAATATGACAAATATAATTTGAATTCATTTTAAATGTGTATATATATAAATATTTTTTTGTAAATGATGATCAAAACATCATGCAAATCTCATGTGCATCCCATCCCTCTATGAAGAAACGACAGCTAATTCAACTTTTATTCATATGCATGTAGTCTTATGTTTTAAGTAAAAATCTCTTCATATAAAATAACAAGGTTCACTCACACTTTTGTTTAAATAGGGATCATTTATTTGTTGTTATGCCACGCATATAGAACTAACACTTCTCAAAAGCAATACAATGCACATAGTAGTGTACAAAGCACCACAGTGAACAACGTACAGTAGCTCTGCGCTAAAATACTCAGTGGAGCACCAGAATCACTACAACTCACAAGAAGCTAAACAAAGATCTCTCACACAACATAGAGACACAATTAAAGGACTAAATTTATTTGAATTACAAAGCATAGATGAGATAGCGAGAAGGGTTGACACAGAGAGCAGTGTTCAGTGTCATAGACTACAGAACTGGACCTTTGAATTCACTGCGTTTCCAACTGGTCTCCATTCTACAGCAGTTGACTTTGCTTGGCGTTATGTGTGGGAGACTAAGCATGATAAACACACTAAGACCAATTAAAGGTGCTGCTTCAGATGGGCTTCCTGAAGTTCTTGCCAGCGAAGCGAGCCTTATCACCGAGCTCCTCTTCAATCCTGCAAGGAAAAAGCAATAACCAGATCAATCCAGGAATGAAATTTTGCTCAAAACTCAGCAATAAGTATTGACTGGCACTATTAATTCTATATTGACCAATCAGAAAGAAGTATTTTAAAAACTTATTAACAACTTAGAGAATATAACTAGAGTTTTATATGCTTGTTTATGTGAATGTAACTGAAGGTAAGCTCACCTCAGCAGCTGATTGTACTTGGCCAGACGCTCAGATCGGCAGGGAGCACCAGTCTTGATCTACAGAGAAAATAAGAAAAAATGTAGTTTTATTCCTTAAATAAAAAATAAAAAAAATATTAGACAGTGGTATATTTTTACCTGGCCGGTGCAGAGTCCAACCACCAGGTCAGCAATAAATGTGTCTTCTGTTTCACCAGAACGATGACTGACCATCACACCCCAGCCGTTGGACTGGGCCATCTTACATCTGAAATAAAAGATTAAGCGGATAACTCAAGACAAGTAAACATTTATTTTATTTAGTAATTACAAACATGCATGTTTAGCTCTAGATATTAGAAATACTCACGCCTCCAGAGACTCGGACACAGATCCGATTTGGTTGACCTTGAGCAGCAGGCAGTTGCAGGCCTTATCAGAAACGGCTTTAGCAATGCGTTTGGGGTTGGTCACTGTGAGGTCATCACCCACAACCTGGATGTTGGTACTGGCAGTGAAGTTGGACCAGGCCTCCCAGTCATCCTGGTCAAATGGATCCTCGATGGAGACCACTAAAAAAAAAAACTGAAGCGTTACTGACTATGCATTAGACAAAGATTTAGGACATTTCTAATTATTTTAGTGAGAAATGTCTGTCTTTAACTGTCATCATGAATAAGCTGTTGCTACAACAGCTTGTGCATTAAAGTGATTTTTTTGTTTAAAGTTTAATAAATACTCAAGGGAACAACCAACTAGCCTCAAGAGGGTCAAATCATTACTGCCATTGCTTTGCAAGTTCCCCCTACAGTGTCATTCACTGTAGAATTATTATGCTGTAAATCCTATTTGAAGACATCGAAGTCTTTTTAAGACATCCAAAATAAACCGGTTTAAGTAATATTCTGGATCTGTATTCATTAAAAACGTATTGTCCACCTAGCTGCTCGCACGGGACGGTCAGGTATCAGATACAGACACGCAGCAGCACTAAAGATCAATGAGGGCAACTGACCGGGATAATCCTTGACGAAGCTCTTGTAGAGATCAGCCAGCTGATCGGGGGTGATATAACGGCTGGGGTCGTCAGGTGACTTGAAGTCCAGGTCGTACTTGCCGCCCTTGTAGAACTCAGAGGCGGCCACATCCATACCAATCACGATCTTATCAGTGTAGCCAGCTTTGCCAATGGCGTTCTTCAGGAGCTCAAGAGCTGCAAAAAACATTAGTTTAGCCAACAATATCGTCATAAAAAAGCTTTTTTAACCAATACCATTATAATGTTAATCAATGTACCAGGAAAAAACTGTATGTTTTTGATTTGATATTATTTAAAATTATTTTAAGGGATCATAGTGCAAGATAGCAACTTTGGAACTTTGGAAATCTTTTACCGTTTTAACTTTGGCATGATATTTACGTCAACTAGCCATACTGTACATCTGCAAGCACTTTAAACAAACCATAAATATTTTTAAAGCTTATATAAGTGACAGCAAAATTACACTTTGAGGGAATAATTTCAGATTTATTTAGACTGAATCTTTGGTACATTTTTCATGGTTTTACGCATAAGCTCTTACATATACATATGCTTTAAACCTAAAGCAGCACTTGGGCTCATCGTATGAATCCTCTTAAGATCCTCATGTGGATTCCTGCAGAATATTTATAGACAAATAAATTAAGACTAAAATGACAAATATAAGGGAAAAGAAGAGGACAAATATTTAGACGTCCAAAGAGGGATAATCAAACATGTGAGGAACTGTAAACATTGCATTTGATTAAATCAGCAGATGTTAGGACAGCATCTCATTCTCAGAGCCAATGAGCATTCCCCACGGAGTGGGCCACAGCTGCAGTTCTTCACTGGGTCCCAATCAATTTCTTTTTAAAACAAGGCACCAGATCTTAACATAAAAACTTTGGAAAAAACAAATCTTTTCATGTACTGGATAATAGCCAAGATAACAGTACTCTGCCAGAAATCTCTAATGCAATCTGTACTTAAGTGATATAAAAACTGTAAATTTGTTGTAAATTTTTGTTAATTATCAGATCTAACTGTAATTCTTCAGGTATGTTTTCATAACCATTTATGAAAGCGTTTAAGATCCATTTGGAAGTATGGATATATTTTCATCAACTCATAGTACTGAAGTTTCACATTATTTGATGCATGTGGCATTCTCTCCTTAATTCGGGATCATTTTTGTCTGTTGTTTCTAAAACTCTAGACCGTCTCACCTTCTTTGTTTTCAAGGATGTTAGGGGCGAAGCCGCCTTCATCGCCAACATTGGTGGCATCCTGCCCATACTTCTGCTTGATAACATTCTTCAAGTTGTGATACACTTCAGCACCAATGCGCATGGCCTCTTTGAAGGTGCTTGCGCCAACGGGAAGGATCATGAACTCCTGCATGGCCAACTTGTTACCAGCATGAGAGCCACCGTTGATAACATTGAAGGCCTTTGAAAGCAGACAATATAATTATAGTGTGCCAGAATTTGCATTCAATAATCCTTTTTTCATGCTGTGTGGGACACTTTATCTAAAACAAACAACTCATTACAGCATACCCTGGCAGAAGTATTTTGCCTTTCCTGCACTTATTTTGAAAAAAAAAAATGTATATATATATATATATATATATATTGATCTGTGAAGTCTTCACTCCTGCTTGTAACAATAGAAAAATAATGTATTTCAATAATGTTTTTCAAACGACTTTAAAGAGAGCGTACAGGTACTGGTAGAATGACTTCAGGGTTGCCGGCGAGGTCCGCAATGTGGCGGTAGAGGGGGACGCCCTTCTCTGCAGCACCAGCCTTGCACACAGCTAGGGAAACGCCCAGGATGGCATTGGCACCAAACTTTGCTGTGGATTCAAGCAGGCACATTCATTAAAACAGTAATACATTTCTTTAATGCCTTAAATAAATTCTGTAACGGCAACTAATGCAATCAAAACAATAAAATGTATAATATATGCTTACATTTGTTTTCTGTGCCATCCATATCAAGCATAAGCTTGTCGATCTTCTCCTGCTCAACGACTGACACACTCTGTTTAAGCACAAAAGATTTATTACTGAAAATCAATCATTTGTCAGACTGGATGAAATTCATTCACATATATAAAGCACAAAACAAATGCAACATTACAGCATTCACAGCATTGTGAGATTAGAATAGTAAAGTTAATACTAATCTGCTTTTTCCCTCAAACATTAGTGAATAGAATTAATCCAATCACAGTGAGACACTTCAGTCTGACTTACCACTTTTGATCTGACGCTCATAAACTAAAAATACTTCCTTTTAAAATAACCATTGCTGAGCAACAATACACATTATCACGTTAGTCAAAAAACAAGTATTCCTACCTGGCTAACCAGAGCAGGTGCAATTGTTTTATTGATATGCTCAACAGCTTTTGAGACACCTGCAGGGAACAAGCAAAACATCACTGACCCAGGCCGAGGAGGAGAAGTGCATGCAAAGCAGACATAACTAGATGATCACAGAAGCAGGCAAAATATCGTGTTATCAATGAAAACCCCAGGAAACCATCTGTGATCATCTACAGATACCTGCCGTGGTTAGTCGCCAAAACAAACCCATGGGCTCATGCTTCTGTGCTATATCAAAAGGGTCAAGTTCCTCATTTCTGTTAATAAACACACTAATTTACCTGATTACACAAAGCGGGGGCCAAGAACTCATTTACATATTTAACAGCTCTTTTCACCCCTGACAGAGAAGAAAAGAATCAGATGAAAACAGGAAAAAAGAAAAGATGAGGAGATCACTGAAGTGTTGCTAGAATAATAAATGAATTAGAAATTTGAAAGATTTACACTTTTTAATAGAAGGAAGAAACGAATATTTTTTGAAATATATCGAATAGTTTGAGTTTTTTATTAAAAGATTATGAGGATAACTGAAATATACATGACACTATGCATGTGTATATTTTGAAACAAACATAATTCCAATTTGCACGTATACAATTGAATTATGCTTGATTTTCATTCCTTTTAAAAGCAATTAAAAAGGATTAAAAAAAATAGAAGTACACATATACATTCTTAAATATGCTTGTATATTAATACTAGATATAACTGGAATGTTTGAAATACAAACCTTTTCCCATATAGCGTGTTTTGTCATTGTCACGGAGTTCAAGGGCTTCATAGATGCCAGTAGAAGCACCACTGGGGACAGCAGCTCTGAAGAGTCCTGTTGAGCAGTTATCATGATCAACCATTTACTCCATGACACATACAAAAAATCCTGCATGTTTCGCTTAAAACGAATAAGTAGTTTTTGGCCCATTACTCCCGATTTCGAACCGCATGTAAACACCTTTACCGATCTTCTCTCAGTTTTGTTTATTTGCACATGTCTGAAAGCGCAGTGGTGAAAATCTCAAACGGGAGCAATAGTAAAATAACGTATAAAAGTCCGCTCTCGAATCATGCAGTTGATGTAGAAACGTCAAAATGAAGTACTTTTGTTGCATATGCTGGTACTGCGGACATGAGAAGAAATATGAAAATACTGCTTCTGACCGTTTTCACGCTGCATTTTTTATTACTAAACAGACTATCGACGATGACGTAAATGCATGCGAGAAACCCGGCAAGTCTCAAACTTCCATGTAAACGCGGTTTTCTGCGTAGCTGGTTTATTCCTACGCATGCAAACTGGCTTCTTTTGAAGCTAATTTTTGATAGATATCCGTTTATTTTGTGCATGTAAACGCACTGAAGAGAGGTTTTCTGTCATGATCCCCCAAACTAAAGTACTACCTGTATGCCATACATTCCAACTTTTTCAAATCCACACAAAGCATATTTAATGCCAGAGCCTGAAGATAAACTGGATTTAAAGCTTAACCAGAGTCTCATCAACTATGGCTTTATAAGTCTTCACCCAACTATCATTTGCAACACAGCAAGTCTTTCAATATTTTTAATACCTGCAATACGTGGTAGGGTATATTCCAAACAGAAACAAAAAAGATCAAATTTGTGTTAATATACTCACAACAATCTACTCATATTAGCCTGGCAAAGATTTTGATTTGACATTACCTTAAAATGTATGAGCTGTTAACATAACTTAAGTCATGCTTAGGTTATTAATCAACAGCCCCCATTTCACACTGTTTAACCAAAACACATCCATTGAGCTGTACTCAAATAAACACAGACACATCTGGGTGACTTGTCCCCATTTGTTTTCCAGTTAGAGGCCAAATGGAATAGTACAGGAATGCCAATAGAGGGTAAATGACATTTACACTACAAACACTGGTTTTTATAAAATACAACTGTCATTTTAACTGCAGACTCCGAGTATGCCAGCACCCTCCCTCGGTTTAATTCATTCTGGCAAGAGATCATTTTCACATTTTTGTTCTCTTGCCAGACGCAATCTTTTAAACAAGCCATTCACTTCAACTTCATTAAAATTCGGGCCTTGTGTTAGAGGCCAAACTATCAGCTTGTTTGCAGACTAGTGTGCAGGGAATTACAAAAGCAAAATCCTGGTTTTCTTGGTCCTGCGATTTGTTGAAAATTATGCACAGCGATTTTTTTTAATCTGTAAAAAAATCATAGAATCGTTGGCAAGAGGTTGATCTCTATACTTCCCTGTTTCTGTGCATACTGTAGCAGTGCTATCCAAGTGGTATACATTACGCTGACTATTTATAACCACCTTCCAGCTAATATGTCAACTCCATGCTACTGGACACCAACATGAGGGCACAGGCAGAGAAGAGCTTAGACGCTCACCCATGCGGAACCAGTACGCCCCAGTAACACAGCACGCAATGTCAACTACTGTCGCTTTGTATTGATGTCAAACATGTTATGTGCAGCTCTGCCATCCTGAACAATACTTTATATGAATGACATTTTGGCAGATCGTCATATTTTACAAAAAGATTGAATGGATCATACACACAAATTTATTTTGATAGTTTTATTTGGTTCTGATTTGTTTTCACCAACTCACTGATATAATGTAAAACAGAAAATATGTGTTTTACATTTTTTTATTTTTTACAAACCTTTCTTGGTGTACAGATCAACCTCCACCGTGGGGTTTCCACGGGAGTCGAAAATCTCACGAGCATGGATCTTTAGGATGGACATGTTGCAGTTTCTAAGGGAAAAAAAAAAACAGTATAAAACAAGAGCTTTGAAAGCCCCAGAATGACACAAATCTGGAAAACGTCTTGAGAATAAGACCAAGAACATAGTTTATAAGAAAAAAAAATCTATTTACATTGCATCTCTGGACAAAGCTCGTTTTGATATTAGGAAATCCTGAACAAGGCTAGAGGGCATTGCTATCTAGAACTCAAGAAAAATCTCAATGCAGGCCATACGGACATGACTCAACAATTCTAAACAGAGTCGAATACGAGGAGGTATTTCACCATTCACATCTAGTATTTCTCCATGTTACATCACTATTCTTTCTTTTCCTGCCTGACCCTGAATAGTTTCGGTTAAAGGAGTCAAAAGAAGACCAAACAGTGTAATCGACTCCATTTAAACAGTTAAGATGAACAATGGGGCAGTGGGAGCGGAGTAAACAGAGTAGCTTTTTGGATATGTCACTTATGAGCTAAGAAAAAGCCGAACCCTTCAGCTGTCAGCACCTGTTCACCCAAAAATGCAACTATATTGGACATTTTGAACTCTGCACCAAGACTCAAATGCTCTTTAGCATTCATCCAAGTCATTTTTCATCTGCCAAATGATGACACACGACATTACAAGACGATCCAGATGATTTCTTTCACACTTATGGTGTTGCATTCAGATAAAACATGTCAAAAGTATATTCTATTTTGTGTGTAACTACGCTGTCATGGGAAAACAATAACCGCTCACAAGTCAAGACCATTTCCTGCCCTGTCAAGATACTGGACATCCACTTCATTTAGACCAATGGAAAATCCTGTACCCTTAAATGTCTGGAACCTTCCTACTGGGATCAACACAGTGGGCGGGGTTAACTCAGACTGACAGTCACAAATGACAACCCGGTCTGGAGCAGAGAATGTGTCGCACTCAGTTTTGACCGAATAAGAAGGCGTTTTAACCTAAAATATTCATGAACATCTAATGACAATTCAAACTATGTCGTAATTGTAGTTATGCAATATTATCTTTACCGACTCCGAGACTTAACTCATTTACTCTAATAAAAATCACATTTTAAAGACGCAAACAAGTTTATTGACGTATAGACAAAATAAATAATATAGACAGGCTACTTTTAGTACAAAATGTGCAGCCCCTACTAGCAGGCCTCTCACATATCCGTTTTCAAAGCAGCCATAGATTTAGTTTGCAAATAAAACCTTAACTTACAGAAGTAGAATTGAAACGGACGTAAATTGCAATGTCTACACTAAACGTGTATTTTGGCTTTTAAATTGACGTTTAAATCACGTAACTTAACACGACACCTGGCTACCAAAGACAGCGTTCTCCCTCGCTCTTCTTAAAAATAACTCGCATGACCATGACATAAAGCAGCATGATTTTACAATCTGAAAATGAGATTACCGTACAAAAATACAAAAGATTCAAAAGCGTATCACCAAACCAAAGCATCACCTTGAGTATTACGTAACACGGTCACCATCCGTCCCACTGATTTAATACTAACATGCATCAGAGCCTATTTTCCGGGTTAAGGGATAACGTCAATACTTCTAATTGTTTGTAAGGGCAAAAGAATAAACAGTTTGCTTGTTTTGTCCGTACCTTAACCAGTGCAAGGGCAGACGAATCCTGACCGTGTTGCAGTCGTGCAGAGCAGAGAAGGCAGAAGCTTCTAGTCTCAAGCGCAGTTAAGTGTAGGACACCAGGAAGCGCTGCGCTTTCTCCAATTCTGATTGGCCCGACGCGTATCACGTGGCAACGTAATGAATTCGCATGGCGAAATGCACGTTTTCATCGATCACGACGACACCGCCTTCTTACAGGGATGCGGAAAAATGTTATTTATGTATTAAAAGCTTTTAGTAAGTTGACATTAGTTTATAAAATAAATACATTTGCAGTTATTGGGTGTTGCAGTGGTGTATGTTTAGAAGTTGTGGTTTTACTGGAGTAATGGAAGAAGTTTCATGTTTTATAGTGGAGAATGCTGCAATGTGGAGTACGTGCGGAGCATCACCTACTGCCAGTGATGCGTCATAGAGAGCTTCCCATCATTGACGATTACTGGGCATTTTTCCGCTTTGAAGTATTCTTTTAACATTTATTAACTTGGATTCTTCCATCACACATCAGTTTATATTTATATATAATATGTTTAAATTCTAAAATTGTGCAGCATCGTGCAGCATATAATAGTTAATTTCATGTTTGTTGTTTTCTTCATTTTACCAAAATACTAATATTTTACACATTTAACACCATTATGCACATCATTCTTTGTTAATTTTCCTTTTAGATCTTGAGTAATGCTTTGCATTAGTTTAGAACATTGAGACACATAATTTATAACCAACACCGAGTACGGAAAATTGCATCCCCTGGTCATCTCCCCATTTTACAAAACATACGACGGACCAAGTGATGCTTTGCAGCTTCTAGCATCGACAATGGCGGTCTCACATCAAGGAATGACCTTGAGAAAGATGACTATTGCGCCATCTGGTGTTTGTTCATAGAATGACACAAACTTCAGACGTTTTCACTTCAAATCCCCAGAAATACCTACAGCAAATATACAAAAAATATGTTTGCTATCCACTGAGTATCTTATGCTACATATGATACATATAGATTGAGGGCAAGTATTAAGAACTTTAGTTTTTTTTAAATGTACACCCAAGAGAAATGTCCCATTTTTATTAAATGTTCAGTTATAGACGATTTCATCTCATTTTACATAAACAAGCTGTACTGGCATGCGCACTTTTGGGACCCCCCACCTTTACTTCCGGTACACAGTTACAAACAATAGAGAGCCCGTAATTTATTCTGAAAACGAAAGGAACCGAGAAGAACGTTACTTGGCAAAACTTGTCTCAAATATTTTGAATTTAGACTCCAATACCAAGCTCAACCGCTAGTCAATGTACCATACGGTTTGCTTAAAGTCAGCATGATGAAACGGAAGTTCCAATTGACTTCACCGTATCGTGTATCCGAGTAAAACAGCCTGTGTAATTAGAATAAAAATGTAGGGCGTGGCTTTATTCTGCGTTAACCGTTTTGATTGGTTTGTTGTAAATTGGGCCTATAGGGGAGAGCTAAAAAGGACTGACCATTGGGCATTTAGTATAGTCCTTCCTCTTTTTTCTTCCTGACGTCATGTGGTGAAGAGTTCTTGTTGAGAGGGGGAGAGGAACTTTATGTTTATATTATAAATGCAGATTAATTTAATAATAATGGTGTGCACGGATAAATCATTTAAAAAATCACTGCTACACTGTGCAAAACACTTGCAGGACCCAATCAACAAATTGTTTATTTAATAACAGGAACATACAAAAAATTCAACCAATCGTTAATCATTATACAATAACGTAATGAAATAGATTAATATCAACTTAAATGAAATAACACAAATAGTAATATTATTATACACTAGCCAAAAACAAACCGGAATTCAATTGGGGGTCTTATGAAACGGTACACAGTTCTTCATATTTATTCTTCATAAGTATTAAATACATTTTTCGAAGCTTTGATTGTGTTTTTGGGGGTTTAACATTGGATCTCCAAGTTGTTAAGTTTAAAAAAAAAACTTTATTTTTCACATATTTTAAGTCTATCGTCCACCGCTGTCTCTCTTCTCAAGAAACGACTGGATTTC
This sequence comes from Triplophysa tibetana, assembly GCA_008369825.1. Lineage (NCBI taxonomy): Eukaryota > Metazoa > Chordata > Actinopteri > Cypriniformes > Nemacheilidae > Triplophysa > Triplophysa tibetana. Next base: position 15,525,430 of record CM017912.1, on the reverse strand, counting down.
TTCCGGTCTATATAGAATCCCTCCTTCCGAAGCGCTGTGATTGGACCAGGTCTGTCGTGATTGGTTCCCTGCTTAGAGCGTGTGTATGAAGATGTCCCACCCATACCATATCAGCAAGTTCCTCAAGCTATTGTGATTGATCGGTTCCCCCCTCAGTGCACGTGAATTCATAATATTTGGCTTTTAGCAAGCAAAGTACTAATAAACGTCAAGGCTATTATCGCTCTCAGATTCGTGCTGATCTAAATGAAGAATACTTCCATTTACACTGAAATCCCTTCCGGTTACACTGAAATGCCTTCCTGTTACACTGAAAAGTTCACGCACATCCATAAATAAAATCACTATGCATGCAAACTAAAGCGTGTCATATTTTGTATGTATGTACGAGTGTTTTATAGATGTGTAGACACCCATAGTTTGTATGTGCGAGTGCTTCATAGATGTTTATGTACGCAGAGTTTGTATGTATGTGCGAGTGTTTTATAGATGTGTAGACACGCAGAGTTTGTATGTATGTGCGGGTGTTTTATGGATGTGTATGTACGCAGAGTTTGTATGTATGTGCGAGTGTTTTATAGATGTGTGTGTACGCAGAGTTTATATGTTTGTGGGAGTATTGTATAGGTGTGTTTGTACGCATCGAGTTTATATGTATGCGCGAAAAAGTGTATATGCATCATTACTAACATAAGATGTATTGGTGTGGATTTCACATAATTGCTCACATGTTTTTCATATGTGTTTGCTTGAACATTCAAAAGTATACATGTATGTGAGCCATGTATATATGTGTATGCACGCTTTTATATATGTATTCATAAGCGCAGTTTGATTTAAGCCCTATACGGCGCCTCATACAAACGTGTATCACACGCGAGAATTGTGGTGACTTTACCCGCACCAGCATTATTTCACACATCAACTTAACCGGAGCGAATCAGACGAGTGGATGCAAGCATACATCAGCGCACATAAAGACGGAAACGCGTGCATTAAACATTAGAACTGTTACGGAGAATCTGTGAGAATAAATAACGTATTACGTGGGAGAATGAATGAAATTATTGATCAGTGCACATAGAGCGCTATGGTAAACATGGGAAGCGTAAACGAGCGTGCACCAGGCGCCAGATGTGTCTGCACTGGCCGTCTTATCTAACATTTACACTGTTTTACTGCCTCAAACTAGTTTATTCCGTGAGAGGAGACGGGGGCTCATGAGCACTGGGTACCCTTATTTGTCTGTTGTCACCTCGTTCACGTCCAGAATACACACTGGAGAGAGAAAGGAAACGCACAGCTGGTATCGATACGTGGGACATGCGTATTGGAACCGATTCAGGTTTTTCAGTATCGATATGTATCGAAATATGGATATTTTTGACAACACTTCTCGGAATACTGACATCATGTACCCTGGAAGTAGAGGCTGTAGTCAATTGCAGCCGTTCAGTCCTTAAAAAGTGAATTCTGTTTAAGACAATATCTCGCTTGATATTTAACTTTGAAGTTGATCCTTTTTCAGGTATTGTTTATGCTATAATAGCAATATTACACACTAACTAAAGTTTGCAAAATGCGATCGCGGGGAATGGCCGCTTTAACAAATCAAGAGCTTATGTGATGACACTTTGCACATGCACATCAAACAATTTATAATTGTTTTGTATTGTCTCCAGGACATTGCTCTCTTTCTCAATTTTATCTTTACTAGGGGTACCTTCATATGCACTGGGCGCCCTTATTTATCTGTACAGTGTACAGAAGATTTATAGATTCTGAAGTGTTCAACGTTTTAATTTTGATATATGAACTGTCAGCTTTGATGAATGATCCATGTTTCCTTTCTGGGAAATCACTCTGCCAACTAAAGAGTATCACAGACTGTCTGTGAGATCAACAACAATCTCAATGAAATTTAAAATGAAAAAAAGTGTTTTTACATTATTGAAGAATTTTGGATCATTCTCGATCTTCCCTAAAGCGTGACGCTTGCACCACCATCATATATCACTGTTGTTATTGTGTTGATATAGTTCCAGATTTCTACTCATATCACCCGGAATATAGGTTTCAAGGTCTTGTTTTGAATTTTAGCCTCACAACATGTTTTGAGAAGTTGCATCCGTGTTACTGTTATCTTTGCAGACATGTTTCAAGTAGTTCAGCTTGTTTACTGTGGTTTCTGCATGAGTTAATCGAACAAATGACTCTGAGTTTTTGTATTTTCACTAGGCTATTTGTTTGATTTTCTTCAACATCATTTAGATAAACTATAAATGTAAAAAAAATTGATTACATGTTATTTTATATTTATAGTCATGTCTGATATATTGTTTATCATTGCAACTCTCCACCTCTCTAAGTTATATATCTTTGCATCCCGGGAAGTCAATTGTCAAAGTCCGCTTATTGTCAATTCTGCCACTTGTATAGTACATACATATAAATGATTGAAATTGCGAAACTCTCAAAACCATGGTGCATGCATATAACACTAACACAGAATAAAGAAAATATCTATAAAAAATTACAGAAAAATACAGATTTTAAATATATGTCAAATAGAACTATTACAAGCAGGGATATTTAAAAACAAATAAGAAGATCGGTAATGGCAGAAAGAGTGCAAACCAGTGAAATAAACAACACTACAGATGTAAGGTAGTGCAAAGAGCTTATAAGTCTGTTTAAAGTGACAAGAGAAAGTGCTGTTCTTTCTAAATATTTTAAAAACATGTCTTCACAGCATGTCACAAAACTGTTAGTGGTTAAACCAACTTGTTTTGTCAAATTTACTCTACAAAGGAATAGTTTGACCGAAAATGGAAATTCTGTCATCATTTAGATGTTACTCTTGTCATTTTAAACCTGTTGGACTTTCTTCCTTCCACAGAACACAAAATTTTAATGAAAGCTGGAAACCGAACGGTGCCTCCACCCATTAAATTTAAAGATTAAAAGATGACCGAATTTTCATTTTTTAGTGAACAATCACTTTATCGAGTAAACATTGACACAACAAGTTGGTTTAGTTTCTTAGCATTTCCCATGTTCTTTTCCAGCTATTGTGTAAATCTGGGATATTTTATGTCCTTATTAGTGCCAACACCAGATGAATAATATAGTTATTTTCATTATTTCCTGAAACAGGTTGTAATTACAAGTAAACTGTTGCAGTGATACAAGAATTAGCAGTATGGATTTGCAAGTGATCAAAAGTAATATTTTCAATCTTAATGATACACAACAAATCTTCGTAAATAAAGAAAAACATTATGAGACTGAGGACTTCGTCTGGATTTGTTTGACAGTGCTGTGGGGTAAAAGCTTTTACAAAGTGACTTCATTTATCAACACAAGAACAAAAAAGAATAACAATTTACAAAGAAGGGTCTGGATTATCTCTCAAGGGTAAACAAGGAAAAAAGAAATTTGAGAGGTACTGAACAAACTAGTCCTGTTGGTATTGAGAGCCACTACAACTCCAACAAACGCCAATACGTCAAAGCTTCCGTACATTACCATGTTACTACACGCCTTTGGCATTCTGGGTGTAAACCGTTGGATCAATGTGAAACTCTCTCAGCACTTCTTTACAACCCTGCGAACACATTCAGACTCACGGTGTGGGCTTGTTGTCAGAATGGAGCTGTTTCAAGTGCTGTTATGTGCCACTTTTGTGAATTTTGCATCGGCTGGAATAGATGGGGCAAAGTGGACATACTTAGGCAAGTGTTTGTTTTCATATTTAAATATAAAGCAAAATAAAAACTATAATACATTTGAAATAAAGACTTCCTTACGAGTTCTGTTATGCACCTTCTTGTAAGGATTAGATTATACTTTTGTCAGGTAAAAACAAAGTTTTTTAATTACTAATGTAAAAGACTTAAACATTTATTTGTACACTAAAGTAACAATGCAAAAAATCGGGTTTTTTAAAATGAATTACATTTCACAATTTTCATTGATTCAACAGTTGCAACAAAATATGTAAAACACATGTAAAGTAGCAATTACGTATCGGGTTTCTCTCATTCTTTTCATGTATATAACATGTCCGTTTGCTGGTGGCGCACAAACGTTTGTTATACTGTTATACAGACGGAGACCTGGATCAGAAACACTGGGCAGATAAGTTTCCAGACTGCGGTAAGAGTCAACAGTCTCCAATTGACATACAGCGGCGAAAAGTTCGATATAATCCACGAATGCTGAAGCTCGAGCTGTCTGGTTATGATGATAATCGCGGGCAGTTTGTCATGACAAACAACGGACATTCAGGTAAGTATTTTTCTATTTAAGCTTTTAAGGATCAGATTTAAACCTTCATTCAAAAATGCTTAAAAAAGATGTGCGTTTAGAGCTCGAGCTGCGTCTGCTTCGACCTTCTTTATCGCCCTCTAGTGACAAAAAGTTGCTAAAACATTTCAGTAAACGTGCGAAAATACACACACAGCATATCAATGTGTTCAGTATATCGACTGGAGCATCTGTTTTTGTATGCATGCATTCCTCCAGCTGATTTAATGTGAGGTTTACAGACTAGGCTAGATTTCTCTCCATTAATATTGTCTTGTTTTTGAAACAAGTGGAAATTGAGCTGCCACACACAATGATGATCACCAAGGGATTTCCAGGCCGCTACACTGCTGTCCAAATGCATCTGCACTGGGGAGGCTGGGACATGGAAGCAAGTGGATCAGAGCATACAATGGACGGCATCCGCTATATGGCAGAAGTAAAATTTTTTTGACAGAATTTGTACCCTACACCTTAAGTTATCCTATATATGCATAGTAATCAAGTGCAGATATCCTATTTTAAAATTAAAATGTGAAATTAAAGAGTTAATTTGCAAAAATAGTTAATTCTTTTTTTTGCAAATTGTATACGATTATTAATGATATACTATGTTATATGTAGAATTTTTTTATTCGAGTTTCTCAAATGGGAAATCCTCCATGTAGCATTACAGAAGAACTTGTTAGATCTCTGATATGTTTTAAACCACATATTACACTATTAACAGTGCAAAACCTCATATGATGCTTTTTGACTTCTCTGTGACAGCTCCATATCGTTCACTACAACTCGGAGAAATACAGCAGCTTCAAAGAAGCCATAAATAAACCAGATGGTATAGCAGTTTTAGCATTTTTCTATGAGGTAAGATGACTGTCAAGGAGAAGTGTACTGGAAAATACACTACCGGTTTTCATCCTTTGAATTAAAGATTTTCCATTTTTATGCCATGCTGCCCTTCATGAGATTGAAAATGATCCACAAATGATTACATAACAACGAATTTAAAGCAAATAAATTGAAATGCAAATTGAATATTGAAATGCTCAAAGAGTCTCTGCGAAAGTTATTCATGTTATCACATGAGGTCTTTTAGGAGATGGGCCAGGACCAATGACCCCATGTTGCCTGAAGCATGCAGCATGAGTGAAGTTAGACATCCGCATTCTCTGAACTAAATGGGTTAATTGATCAGACTATTGTGTGTCGGAGCACTGGCTAAAATTCTGATGCCACAAAATTGCAGGCTAGAAGCTTTCATTGGCATTGTGCTCTTATCACCCATGTGCTTTAGCAACACACCCACAGGCATTCTGCTATGCTGTCATATCAAGTTTAATTGAAATATGTCATTCTAGAATTGCTTGGGTTAGAGCTGGGCTTCATCAATAGTGTATTCATAAAACCTGTTTATAAGATTTAATCTGAAAATGGCTCAATCAGTTGCATATGCAAATAATAACAAAACTAATTTCAACTCTATGGCATAGTGTGATTTTTAAAGCATTGTTTAGTACTCTATGTACGTTCTTGTGTGTAGGCATTGCCTATAGTAATACATTTCACATATATGATTTGTTTTCAGGATGGGCATTTTGAGAATACATACTACAGTGATTTTATTGCAAACCTAGCAAAAGTCAAGTATGCAGGTAATGTAAAACATCTGTGTTTAACATCTCTTAAGCACTTAATTCAATGAATTTTATTTTTATGTAACATCTATGCACTTGTATTCCCATACACTGTTAATATCAAAGTGAGTTAACTTATTTAGTAATTTATCCCATAGCTTTTAATATGTACTGAGGTCCTCTTTACTCAGTTTCTTAAGTAATTTAACATTTTCATCCCCAACTTAAATTGCTTAATTCTGAAAATATGCGTATTGACAACATTTCTGAAACCTCGGAATGGTAAAAAATGTTATACAAATCTGTTTTATTAAGGTTAAGGGATAGTTCACCCTCTTGTCATTTCAATCCAGTATAACTTTTTCTGCAGAACACAAAAGAAGATATTTTGTAAAATGTCAGTAACCGAACAACTGTGGTACCCATTCACATATATTGTATGAGCACAAAACGAATGCAAGTCAATGGCCACAGCCGTTTCTCTTTTTAAAAATCTACTTTTGTGTTCTATATGGAAGAAAGAAAGTCATACAGGTTTGAAATGACTGGAGGGTGAATAAACAATGACATAATGTTCATTTTTGGATGAACTATAACGGTAACAAAAATACTGATGCAACTTTAAAATATTGTTTCTATATGTACTCTGTTATTTGTAAGGTGTTTTTCTATCACTTTTACAGACCAGTCGATGAACATCTCTAACCTTAATGTGCGCTCCATGCTCCCAGAAAACCTCAACCACTTTTTCCGATATCAGGGCTCTCTCACTACACCTCCATGCCATGAAAGCATTCTGTGGACTGTGTTTGATACCCCAATCACCCTATCCCACAATCAGGTGCGTCCTCCCTTTCTCCCTTAAAAATGTCCACAAGCATTTGTGTTCTTTTTCACTTCCCTTAACTGTGAATGCGATGACCTTTAGATCAGGAAATTAGAGAGCACATTAATGGACCATGAAAACAAAACCCTGTTGAATGACTACCGCATGGCTCAGCCTCTGAATGACAGAGTGGTGGAGTCCTCGTTCCTCCCACGTCTTGGCAAAGGAGGTGAGGGCAGATCTCTAGCCGCTCTGAGAAATAGTTAGTGTCAGGTGTGCGGTGTCTGAGCATGATCTCCGTCTCTTTTGATTTGTGCAGGACTTTGCCGTCAGGAGGAGATTGAGTCTAAGCTTAAAAAGATAGAGAATCTCGTTGTGTCGCTGGACAAAAAGATTCTTCCAGGTATAAACATATCTTGTACTTTTCCAAGTACCAAGTACTTTTCATGTGACATAGCAGGCTTATAAAGATGAAGTGTGCAATGTATTTGATATTAAAGGGGTCATATGAAACGGCTTAAACAAATATTATGGTTTGTTTTAGACGTAATGCAATCTGCATACACGATTGAAGGTTAAAACGCTTTATTTTCCACATACCGTGCATGTTTGTATCTCCTTTTGCCCCGCCCCTTAGACCGAGGTGTGCTATGATTGGCCAGTTAGCCAGTGCATAGTGATTGGTCGAATACTGCAAGCGTATGACGGTAATGTAACTCCTCTTACCATATTTTGAACATCAGGTTCCAAAGCAATTGTACTGACAGGTACGCCCACCTTACTTTCTATACATTTGGGCGGTCTTAATCAAATCATACCACGAACTGACGTAGATTTGTGGGGGTGTGGTTACCCGAGCCGTTTCAGGCGGGTCTTGGTGAGCATTCGCTTTTAGAAAGAATGCATCTGTTGTTCCGACACATTCATTTTTGCAATTTCACATGTCTAAAACATGCATGGGCAACTTATCACAACAAAAGACACAGGAAAACATGTATTTGCCCCATATGACCCCTTTAAAACAGTTTTATCTCATATTATAATGCTTAGACAGGTAAAGCTGTGAGCCTTTAACTAAAACAATCACAAGTTAGATTTTTAAGTTGTCTTTGTATATATGCAAACAAAATTTAACATGTATTTGATGTTTACTTTTAAGGGCCAACGTTTCCAGAGACGGGTGAGTGTTTTTTTTTATATTATAAAAGTTTTCAAACACTTTCATTTAAAATGTAAAATATGTTCTGACATAAATTTGCTATCTTTTCCAAGACCTGCAAACTCTATTCCCGTTGGTCCTGTACTTCCCAGAAAAGAATTTGGAGACTTATGCCCTGGTGAACTTGACCCAACCCATGACCCTTCAGTCCTTCACAGTCTGCATGAACGTCCGTACGCCCCCCACAAACGACCTGACGGTGCTGTCTTACTCCACCTCGAGCAACGACAACGAACTCATGATCTCCTTGGGATCTGAAGTGGGTCTTTGGATCGGCAATGAGTTTGTTAATTTACCCTTCAACCGCCAATCCCATGACTGGACAAACTACTGCTTCACCTGGGCATCACATACCGGGGGGGCTGAGCTTTGGGTGAACGGACTAGTGGGGGAAGAGCGATATATCAAAACAAGGTATACCATTCCAGCTGGAGGAACCCTTATTTTGGGAAAGGACCAGGATGGCTTTTTAGGTATCTCGGCTACTGATTCTTTCGTTGGTTACATGACGGATGTAAACGTGTGGGATCATGTGCTCACTGCGGAAGAGATCAAAGAGCAAATGTCGTGTAGCAATGGAAAGGTGAAAGGGAATGTTTTGAGTTGGGGTATGACACAGCTCAGTCTGTATGGAGGAGTTCAGCTGTATGCCGAGCAGGTTTGCCACTGAGAGAGAACCCCACTGCTTTACACATTCTGAACTGTTTTTAAACGACTGTTAATATCAGCGAAACTTGCGTTGCTAACTTGTACTGTATTCTGTCCCTGGGGATTCAAATGCAAACGAAAGATTATATTTTAATGCTCTGTATTGCTCTGTATTCTCAACGTATTTCATTTCAATGTATTCTTACTCAAATTAATAACGTGAACCATATCTAAAACATTTAAATAAACAATATTTAGACTGTTAATTGTGTTTGATGTTTTACACCCCATAAATACAAAATGTAATAAAATAATATAAAATCAAATAATACACACACACACAGCCGCAGAGAAAATTAGGATAACAAATCTATGTTATTTAGAATTGACTATTTATTATTATGTGTTTAGGAAAAAGTATATTCATATTTTATACTGTGAACTATACTCCCAAATTTCAAATAAAAATATTGTTTCTATTTGCACTTATTTGCAGAAATTAAAAACTGGAGAAACAGGTTCAAATAACAGAAAACAAGTTTATATTCACATTTAAGCAATACATGTATTTAAGAAAAGTAAAACAACTGTAAAAACCTCGATTTTATCACAGTTTTCATGTGTCTTGTCGTGTCAGTCCTTATTGCTGTTGGATGACTCTGTCACTCATACGGTTTGATTTTGTTTAAATTCAACAGACACTGGTATGACAATACATCTAGAAATGCTGATAAAAGGCAAACTGGACTGAGCTCTTCATTTGTTTCTCAGCTGTATACAGTCAAACTAAAAATTATTAGACGCCTTTAACATTTCTCAAATGATCACAGTTTATTCGCTAGTTTAGAAAATGGTAATAAAATATGACAAGAACTGTGTCAGAACTAATTAATCTTGATAATGTCAGATAACTATAATACAAAGGTATATAATAGAGGTTGAATAGCTGTCAGCTGTTAAATTTAAGTAAACAATTTAATAATACCAATTTAGGGCAACCAATTACCAAGCACTGCTTCATTTTGTTCAGTCTATGTTGTAAAAAGATTGCATTAGCAATTAAAGAAAAAAAAAACCCACTAAAGCAAAACATGGTCAGGTCAGACACCGTGTCTTCACCGGATGCGACCGGCGCGACATGACAAAGTTTAATTGAATTTACTTTTGACCAATCAGCCTTCATAGGAACGTGCTGTTAATTTTATGTTCATCGCTTTCCGCTCCAATTTCTTTAATCTCTGAATCTCCAGCCTCCACTACAGTCTCCACCTTGTTTCTCTTAGCGAAAAGCTTGGTGATCTCCAGGAAGGTCTTGTTTTTGGTCTCTGGGATGACCAACCAAATGTAGATAAGTGTGGCAAGACAGATGCAGCCAAAAATGATGAAGCTGTATTCACCCAGACCCCTCTGTAGATACACAAAAACTATGAGGAACACATTTTTTCCTTCAAGCACTTTCATGTGCTTTTATGATTCTGCAGGTTTTATAAAGTAGAGGACCTTCAGAACACCTCATTCCTACACTGATTCCAATACAGTGCCGTACTATAAATATTTATCAGTGCTTTGTTTGAACTCTGACCTCTAGAAAGGGAAAGACCAGGCCGACTGTGAAGTTTGAAAGCCAGTGAACGGAGCCAGCCACCATGAACGCCGGTGGTCTAGATGACTGCCGGAACATCTCAGTGGTGATTACATAAGGAATAGGACCTGTTAAGAGAAAACAATCCGTCAAAATCCAAAAAAACCTTCGCTGTTTTTTTATAGGAGAGAAAAGATTGCTTGAACCACACTGCTGCTTTTACAATCTGTTTTACAGCCACTTTAAAGAACAACCTCTTGTGCTCGCTCTAGCATTTAAATGTAAAATCTCTGAACTGCAGCATAAATCTATTGTCATTCCCCACAAAGGAATAAAACAGGCTGAGGAGAGAGCGAATTCATAGAGATGTAGGGAGCAAACTGAGTGATGTAGGATTATGGGTGTGAACTCACTTGGGCCAATAGCATGTCCGATGACGTAAATAATGACACAAACGATGCTGACATAAGGCATCCAATCCAGTTTTGACTGGGGGTGAAACATTGAAAGCAGTTATTGTACGGTACACCTGACGTGCTAATAGAATTGCATTTCACATTGACCTCAAGGTCAAAATTGGTCAATCCAGATAATTTTTAAATACTCATTTGTTCAGTGAACCAGAATTTAAAGGTCATGCCAAAAAACTACTATTAGTTAGTTTTATTATTCATAATGTTATACTTTGGCCTTTATTGAACTTGGGTGTACTGTTATACCTGAAAGTGAAGAGCCACGGTCAGAAGTACACAGGCTACACAGCATATGCCAAAACCGATCAGTAGCAACGGCTTTCTGCCCGATTTCTCCACAATAAACACCTACTGACACATTTATAAACATCAATATCAGGTTTTTGAGTATCATAACAATTTATACGATAACTGAAGATTCTTACAGCTGCTACTGTCATGAAAACATTCACAGCTCCTGTTCCGACCGTCACATACTGAACGTGATCTTCCTTCACTCCTGCTGAGCTATAGATGCTGTCAGCATAGTAATATATCTGAATATGGGATATGGGATTCAGTCAAACAAAACATATTTGAAACCTGTTGTGACATATACACTTAAAGTGTGTACTGTTAGGTTGGATCTTTTGATAGAAAAGCAAGATAAAAGCCAACTTGTTGAATTCTGTTGAAGCTTTCAGGAAACTGATTTCATCACAGGGTAATCTGTTGAAATTTACTAGTTGGGTAAATTGATTGTTTCAAAGATGCGCTCACGGCATTGACGCCTGACAACTGTTGACCCATGTTCATGATGACTATAGACAGCAGCTGCCAGCGCAGTGAGCGGAAGGTGAGGAGGTTGAGCACAGACAGCCTGCCTTCTGCTCGCTCTGACTGACCCTCAACGTGCATCTCACACAGTTCCTCATCCACATCCTCCCAACCCCGCAGCCGCTGGAGTGCTACAACACAACCAAGACATCAAAGTGCTTGTGCTTATGAAGCATTTAGATCAAAACACATCACAAATAACAGATTAGATATTTAAGAACTGTATCTCATGTAGGTGTGTAAAGCAACCAGTTAAATTTGGCTACATTATCTCATGTTGATGTGTAAAGCAACGCTACACTATAATTAAAGAGTGTTAGTGTTCATCCTTTTGTTTACATTACCTCTTTACACACAAGCTATTTGTATGCTGTAAGATTCTCATTTACTAATCATCTGCAGTCTTAATGCTCATTGTTGGTTCAACTCTGCTGTGAGATGGTTTTCTTTCTGTGTTTTTACGGAATATCTCCTTCTGTACCTTTCCTTGCAGTTTTTTCATCCCCCTTCTGTATGAGCATATAGCGTGGACTCTCTGGGAAGAAGGGCAGAAGCAGCAGTTGAATGACAGCCGGAATCCCTGTGAGACCCAACATGATGGTCCACCCTGAAGAGAGAACATCACACATTAGCACCATCGACAAAAGAGCGCGTCTAAAATCTCTACATTAGTAAACCGTATTACAGCTGAATATTAGTATGAGTTAAATACAGATTGACATAAATACAGCAGCTCACAAATGATTCATACTTAAACAATGTTACCTTCTTTGTTACCCAGGATACTGCGAATGCCAAACACCTGGGCAGTCAAGATGCCAATAGTGATGAAGAGCTGAGGCACGATCCCAATGGCGCCCCGGAAATTCTTGGGTGAGAGCTCGCCCAAATACATGGGCACTACATTAGAGGATAGGCCTAGTGGAGAAAAGCGCACTGGAGCATACAAATAAGATAAAACATGATCCATACTGTCTGATGGGTGAAAAGATCTACTGACCTGCACAGATGCCCACGAGAAAGCGTGCCACAATGATGATTTCAAAAGACCTCACCACTTCACTCACACCCATCATCACAGCAGGAACAATAGAGAAGACGTTGTTGAACAGAAGTGTACCTTTTCTATAATGGAACACGTCAACAAATGTGTCAACATAACGGCCCTATACAGCTAATAAACACATTTACTTTCTGTAAAATTACCGTCCTAATTTGTTCACCAGTGGAGCTACCATGAGAGATCCAAAAAACCCACCGAGTGGGTACATGGAGACGGTTATGGACCACAGAAGCGTCAGAAAACTGTCTGTCATTGGACCGTACCGATCCTCGTATATTTGGGTGTAGAACATCTGCATTTCCTTTTAATCAAAGAATAACATTTTAGACTATTTAAATCTATTATTTTACATTTAGCTGTACAAAAAATGAATAGAATAGAAAAAGTCAGTACCGGGGCAGGCGAGTTTATTACAGCAACATTGTAGCCGTATTGAAAAGATGAACCAAATGCAGAGATCAAAGAAGCTAAAGCCAAGACCAGTGTCAACTTCTGTAAAATAATAGACATTTAAAAACAAACTGTTTAATTCTACTTAAATTCCTGATTTAAAACAGAGCAATACACAAAAAGTCATATGAAAGCTGCTAATATGTTTAAAGTGACCAAAGGTGAAGGTTGCTGTTTCCAAACGATAATAGAAAGAACAGAATTTAGAATTGCTTTATTTTGCAATAGAAAAATGAACTACTCACCCCCTTCCTCTCAACAATCTCTACTTTTATCTCTTTCTCCATGCTTTAAACCACCCCGAATAGTTAGAAAATCTTTAGTGAAAAAGACTGACTGTCGTTATTTATTTATATTGTACCCTGGACTTTGGATCCAACCCTGATAAAGGTTATAGTTGTTCAGTCAGTACTAAAGCGATATATAAAGTAGTCATATAACCAGGCAAAAATAATTCAAGTTATCATGTCTGTTGCTGGCACTGGTGAGGTCCTTATGAAATAATGAACCCCAAAATATTTAAATTTGTGTTTACAAATGGTATGCAAGATAAAACTATAACTCGTTCGAGTAATAGTAGTTTTTGCATAATTTGTCTTTTCCTGTAAATAATAGATTGCATAGCTGCAGCAGATATCTAAAGAACCTAAGGACAAGTAAATACATTGATTACAACTCGGATGATTGTGTGGCTTCATAGTTGTGAAAACAAAGAACATGTGCGCCCTCTATAGGTGAGAAGTGTTAATGCCGTTGGTACTACTAAATTTATGTCATGTAAATGTAATTAAAATAAAATTGAATGGGATGTTTTCAGGTTATAACTGTCCTCCAGGAGACCTTCACATTCCATTGGGCATGCATCACCTGTCATATTTGCATATTTTTAATTAAGACCCCATTGATCACTGGTTCACACCCGAGTTATGAAAATAATAGCAGAAACTGTTAGTAACTTATCAACTCCTATACATGCAGAACAAGAATTGCTGGAGTTAGTAATTGAATAATTATTCAATGTCATCTACTAAAAATAAACTTTTTAAGCCAAGTAAAAATGATGTCTGAACTATCATCCATACATTTTGAAATGCAACATAAATATATTTTATTTAATAGAATGAGTGAATACAATATGCAACATTTTGTGGACTAAATGAATACAACCCATTTTTAGGTCAAGTGATGCAAATAAATACTGATGGTAAATGTTCACATTGGCTGTATTTATACTTTAATTTGTAAATACAGCCTATGCATTTATAATACAGTTGACAAGTCAAAATTCAATTTTGTTTCATAACTTTCATCATTTCTACTAGCTGGGACTTTATACAACCATGCTCACACTAATATATCTAAACTAGCATTTACCATCCATCATTGATGAACTCTTCAATCAAATTTAAAATAAGGGAAACTTAAACATATATATATAAGGTTTATTTTATATACATTCTTTAAAAATAACCAAAACGGCCACATTTAAGAACAAGCTGCATTCAAAAGCATGACATGGACAGTAGGGGTCTCTGTCCGACTATCATCCAGTCCCTCCTGCAGTGCAGCACTGCAGTTTTTCCCATTTTTATTCCCCTTCAGCAACTCATTAATCAAATTGATTGTACCTCATCAAGCTAAACAGAGATCCTCAGCTGTTTATTTCAGCAGGTCGAGGGCTGAAAACCCCTCTGGGGTTTGTGTCCATGCAGTCAGATCTGTGCAGGTTTACAAAGCTCTAATTGAGGTGCTTGTGCTCTGCAGTCATTGCACACACGGATGTACTATGGGGTCTTACATAACCTAATAAAAGATACTGATTTACATTGGAATTCATTTTAGCATTATTTGTAGGCTATTGAACATTAGGACATTCAAAATAAACCAAAAAGGAACAGTTCACCCAAAAACAAACATTCTGTCATTATTTACTCACCCTGAAGTTGTTCCAAATCGGAATACATTTATTTTTTTCTGATGAACATAGAGAAAGATATTTGGAAGAATGCTTGTAACCAAACAGTTCTTAGCAATACCTGACAACCATAGTAGGAAAATGTGCTTCATACATTTCTTTTTTCTATTGAACACAAAAGAAGATATTTTGAAGAATGTGGGAAAGCAATCCCTTCTAAGGCACTTTTGACCACCATAATAATTTTTCCTACTAAGGTAAGTTTTAAGTAGATAAAGTAGTACATATGCATATGTATATTTATAACATAAAAATAAATAAATACTTGACAGCAGTGTCAGATTATGTACTTGAGATACAGATTCAATTCCTTGCAAAAAGCCCTTGAGGAAATGTGCATGCAATTAATGTGAATAAAAACACTTCTGTTGATAATCTGACAATCTGAGTGACTAGCCAAAAAACACTGAAGTAGATCAAGAGATTGTTCTGTTCCAGACTGTTCAACACGACTGAAATTGTCTTTACACCACAAATAATGACAAATGTTTTCAAACCCGACTGTCAAGCTATTTTCCACCCCCTCAATAAGCTGTTGTTAGGAGGGAGTCATAAGATCAGCTTGTCAACTGATGCTGCCTCAGGGTCAGTGATAGCACAGTATATAACCAGCGCTGCTACATCCCCTTCTATAACCAGTGAAAACAAGATTTGCCGTTGTGTTTATCCTGAAACCCATTGCTAGATTTTATCAGAATGGTTCCTCTTCTTACACACTGAAAGCAGACCTGGTATCATGCACAGGCGATGGAGAAGTTTCACTTGTACCCTGACGGTGGTGTAGATCGAGTAGGATACAATGCATGCATTATCAAATATTTACAGAGACTCATTTTAAATGCATATAAGCCAATGCCATGACACATCTGCATTTACACAACTACATCCCAAGGATTAGGCCCAATACCTTACTCGGTGGACTATACGTCATACCCATTCAGACATTATCATCCGTAAAGCACATCTAAATGTTGCTGATGCAATAATTTTAATCTGACATCAACCAACTATGGATATCAATCACTTTATTGAAATAAAATATGTTGGTTAAACAACTGTGTGCATGTAGTGCCAAGTATAGATAAAATAAGTGCAATAATAAAAAACACTCCTCCCCCCCTTTTCACTTCCTGCTTGTTTTCAAAGGCATTGTGAACAAAAGTACATGTTGTGGCTTGTGTCCTGAATCTAGACATGAAACTCTGTCATTGGTATTTTACAAAGAAAATACAGATAATATATTATACAGTACATACTGTAAGCGTTTCTGACAAAGAACGCGTCTGCTCGTATAAAGGGAAGACATACCATAGCCTTCATGCATAGATGAAAACAGTATTTTATACATATAAATCATGTTTTTAAATATTGATCACATAAACCTTGTAAATAAAAAGAAATCTGAGGCATATTTGCAGTATTCATGTGTTTTTGTTAGGAGAAAAAAATCTCTTGTTAAAACACTTCACAGTACATTTGCCATTTTGGTCACAAGATAATAAATTGCTGTATCCTCGCTTCCCCTGAGCTACAGATCTCATTTCTATTTAAATGAACACCACGAAACATCTGCGGCAGCAATATGAAAACAGATTCGAGTGGCTGTCGGAGACAGAGAGCCTCCCGTCTAAAGTGCTGAGCTAAACCAGTAACATAAAGTGCGTCTGTGTTTTGCGCTCTGCAGGTTTTGTGCATGTGACCGCAGTCCCCTGTAATCCCTTTAGGCACTTGGTCAAACAAGAAGGTTCAGTTTTGGCTCGATTACAGATGACCATTAAGAATAATTTTTCACACTCCGCTTCATCCAGCTTTCAAGTGTTGCTCGAGCATCTTCAAATAGATGCTGTCACAGCGACTCTTACTCCCCATCGTCCTCACAGGTTCGGGGGCTGATGTTCTCCTCAGCGTGTGAATGCGTATTTGCAGCATATGCGCTTGTTCTGTTCTGGGACTCGGAGTCAGGGTTCCAGACTCTGTTTTGACCTCTGCAACACAGCAGAGCCACCAGCCGTGATCGAATCGAGGGAGTGAGCACAACAAACATTATGCAGTTCGCCGCTCCTTGAAAGGTGTTCCCTATTCCCTATAGAGAAACCAGAACACTTCATTAGAGCCACTGGACTGCTGAATGGAATGAAGTATTGATAAATTACACCGATAAAGTACACAAATAAACTACATTACACTTATGCGGAGGAGGCAAAAAGGGGAAAATTAAGCTCATTTTGGGGTAACTAAGCGGAACCGAGCACAATCGACTGAGAGTCCAGCACTCACATGCAAGGTCACCAGTACTGGGTTTTGCCTGGCGGGGGAGCCGGTTAGCAGGAGCAGGAAGCGGATGGTGCTCCACACGCGGAGCAGGATGAAGATGATGGGGATGATGGTGAGCTTCCTGTCTGCCGTTGAAGACAATGAATGAGAGACGGGGCTGGTGGTCAGGATGGGGCGGTACTCAGACAGGTCCGCATGCTTAAAGATGTCACAGAGACATAAAAAAGAGATCACATCAGCATTTTTAATTGTTCCAAAAAATATTCAGCAAAAATGTAATGTGTTCCTTGGGTAAAATGTCTTTTTTATTATTTCAATATTTGCTTAAACACATAAACTTGACCTATAATGGTAAAACAGTGATAGACTGTTTTGGAAACCAGGCCGTTCAATTGGTGATTATTTGGATATTCTCAGCCTCTCCCAACTTGGATACAAATGATTGGCCATCATTAACTTGTAGTATATATACAGGCGCAGAAAAGTTTAAGAGATCAATCCAGTTTTCCTTTAATCTGCATTTCCGCATGGATTATGGAAATTCCAGTGCAGTATCTGTTGAATTTTAACTGAAACAAACCTCAGGAATTAAATAAAGTCACCCAACAGGATTTTGAAAGACTGAAAGAAGCCAAAGACACTTGAAAGAAAAAAATTCCATCATATATACTTTTGAACCGTACCTAAAATACATGTACAAACCTTGGTATTGTGTTGTTTCAAAATGAAAATAAACTTGTTTATAAACTTTGATAAAAGTAGGTTTTAAGTCGTTTTTTTAAAGACCAGCAAAAACTGCATCTTTTTTTAACAGTTTGTCCTGTTAATTTCTTTTGCAAATAAATGCATATAAAAAATATTTTACTTGGATTTTGGGAGAAATGTAATTACCAGTTCATAGAATTAAACCATACATTTCATTTTACTTAAACACATGCCAAGAAATACTAAATTTTGAAAATAGTTTTGGAGGTCTCGCAAATTTTATTCATGGCTGTGTATACTGTGAGGGAAACAATTGTTTGATCCCTTACTGATGTTGTAAGTTTGCGTGCTTACAAAGAAATGATGGGTCCATAATTTTTTGGTGGGTTTATTTTAACTGATAGAGACAGAATACAAAACAATAAGGGGAAAATCTTATATAAAGGTTATAATTGTTTTTCATTCAGTCAGTGAAGTAAGTATTTGATCCCCGAGAAAAAATAACTTTATACTTGGCGAAGAAACCCTTGTTGGCAAGCACAGATGAAAAACATTTCTAATAGGTTGTCACCAGGTTTGCAAATTTGTCAGGATATATTTTAGTACACTCCTCTGTCAATCTTTAAAGTTTCTTGGCAGTCGCTTAGCAAATTAGAGTTTTAGCCTCCTTCACAGATTTTCTATATGACTAGGATTCTTTTCTGAATCATTTTGATGTTCATTGTCAAATTTCAGACGAGCCAGGCAGCCTTCTTGGGCAGGAGGACCTTGCGGGACCATGCGACTATAGCAATAAAACTGTTTGTTTACCAACTGTTTGGAAATCATTAACAGGCTTCTTCCGTGTAGTTCTGGGCAGATCTTTAACCTTTCTCATGATCATCTTTAGTCCATTGGGGAAATCTTGCAGGGAGCTCCAGACCAAGGGCATTTGATAGCTTTGTATTTCTACTATTTCCAAATACTCGCACCAACAATTGTCTCCGTCTCACCTAGCTTCTGTCTACAGCCTATTCAAGGTTTGTGCAGGTCTACAATCTTGTCCCTGACATCCTTTAAAACCTATTTGGTCGGACCATGGTGGTGAAGAGGTTAAAATGGAAGATACAGATTCTGTTGGCAGACATCCTTGTTATGTTATGCTATATACATAACAAGCTGTACTTTCTTAAAGTAACAGGACTCATCTGTGGTCCATATAGGCACATCACAAATCTTTGGAGCCAGAATACTTGCAAGTTGTAGGGAATCAAATACTTATTTCACGGCCAAAAAGGCAAATCAATCTAGAACCTTTATAAAACATTTTTTCCCTTGATTTTTTATATTCTGTATCTATCAGTTAAAATAAACCTTGCATAAAATTATACACCCTTTATTTCTTTGTAAGCAGGCAAACTTACTAAATCAGCAGGGGATTAACTAATTGTTTCCCTCACTGCACATCTATATGTCTAACCCATCCGCACTACTCGACCTATCAATATCAGCTACTGAAAAAATTGTTTCCAGTTATCAGTAAAGCAAATCTATAAAAAAGCTTTAATGTGTGGTATTATTTATTCGCACTTATATATGTAAAATAAATGTTTTTTCAAGTTTATGGAACTCTGCTAAGCCCTTAGATCAAGCATATGATGAGCAAAAGTGGACTTACTGCTTTGCGAATGTGCATCTTTATAAGGATGTAAAGGATTGGCAAAGTGATATAGGCAATGAACTCCCAGATTTTTCCCGTGAGCAGCATCCAAAGCACATGGTCTTCAGCCTGGATGTTTACCCAACACCAGCCAACAGACACCTCGGACGCATCATAACCAATCTTCTGCAGAGAGACAGCTGCCACTGTGATGGCGAAGGGAACACCCCAACTGACAGACAGACATAGCACAAGATCACTTAGCTGATGAGAATCATAGGAAAACATCAGCTTTCTTAAATGCTTCAAATTTCAAACACCAGTTGGCTTGTTTTGATTTAACCCATAATAGAGCTAACAAACACAATGATTACATAATAAAAAACATGATTTTGAAATGTATGTTCCTAATGGATAGATTAAGGGTAAATATTGCATATGAAAGCATAAATAATTTTCAACTTTTTTTCTAACATTTCTTCTTACAAATACACATAAACACCAAAATAAAAGCACTGTAAACAAAAATAAAACCCTAGCTGAGCATGCTAATGTAAACAAAGAGCATTAAAATAAATAATTAGCCTAACAATTTTTTTAAATAACAAAATTACCAGAGAATGACAAAGCAAATATACGCCTTACTAAGTTGAAATTGACTTTTTCAGTTACCTGATTAGATGAAAATAAAGCACCAAGTTATCCGCCTGTCTCTGGCTGGACCTCACTATAAAAATGTATAAGTAGATGGCAATGGCCACAGTCCAGAAGAATGAGCTCGTGTTTGCGAACGTGGAAATCGCTCCTTGCGTAATGCAGTCTACCGAATCCGTCTCAAAATCCCTCCAAACTCCGTAAGAGTACGAGAGCGCGGACAACAGGTCAGCGACGGACAGATACACGAGCAGTTTACGCGGTTGGGTTCTTAGATCGAGCCATATCGCATACGTCCATATGATTAAAAGTGATCCTAAAAAAGAAAGCGCACATGACAGCAAGATAAGCACCTTTTCGTAAACATACACCTCCGTCTGGTTCGCCTCGGCCATACTTTCGGTGTGTTGCAATACAGTCCTGTTTAATTCATCTATCAGCGGAATGCCTGTCAAAATGTAGCCTTATTAAAAGTATTAAATCCACTTAAGTATTAAATCCACTTGTAGCCCACCGAGATATCACTTTTATGAAGTAGCGGAAACAGGCGGACTTTAAGATCCAGCGGCGTGACAATCTTCACTAACAAAACCGGTCTGTCAGCTGCATCGCCACTGCTGAGACGGTGAAACTGGTAACTATGACAAGTCAAAAACATGTTGAACTCCTCTTTTAATGCCTTGTTGTAATCGTAACGCATTTCTCTCATAAAACACTCTTATAAAACAACGGTATTTAACACGTAAAATGGACACTAATATACGTTACTAAACTGTCGAAGATTTCAATCTGAAGTTTTAAGGTGAGGACTGACTGCCACACGCCACCTGTAGACGAAGATTTGTTAGTATACAACTAGCTAAGTTTGTTATTTTCCTGCTGTTTTTATGACTGTACGTATAGAAATTTATTGTATTTTATTTTTGGCAGATTAATTGCTATTTGAATTACCAAAGCTTTATTGCAAACACCATGTTTCAACTTATTGTTGTGGTGACAGACCATACATTTGTGTCTCATACTACAAAAAACGATACAAATAATGCTGTGCTTGAACTCACATACAGGTAGTTTGAGGTTTTACAATACCCTATTATTCTCACATTTATAATAAGCACTGTGAAAGATGACTGAAACGGCTTAAAATTAAATACATCTGCAATCCCTATAATACACCATCAGATGGCGATATGTACACTTCCAAGCCTCAAGGTTTCATTCTTTCATTCTTTGCATACAGTTCCAGTGTGGTTCATCTTTTTATTCAGGGACTGAGGAAGAAAGCAAAGGAATGTCAATGCTTCATCTCCGATAAAGGCAATGCTTAGATTTCTTCTCGGTACCTTGATGAACTGTGCACTCAGATTGTTATTCATAGGGTTTTGTCTCTTATTCTAGTGCACTTTAAGCTTAAGAATCATTCTGCCATGCATCAGTAATAAAATCAAAGCTCGCATTAAAGGAGGCAGTGGGGGTATAACAGCCTTAGCCAACTGGTTGGCGCGCATGGTTGCGTTGAGTTTGGTAATGTGTTGTGATGGCATGCCATAGCGGACAGAGGACACTGAGCGAATTAACGGGGTAGTCGTGGCCTTATGGTTAGAGAGTCGCACTCGTGACCAGAAGCTTGCCGGTTCGATTCTCAGGGCCGTAAGGTTACGACTGTGGTGCCTTTGAGCTGCAGTGATAGTTGCCCACTGCTTCTGCCAGATGACCTTGTAACAATGCGAAACACATCCTGGAACTCGCTTGGCTGAGGGTGTCTTGTGATAAAGGGCCGAAACACCCATTGAGGTTGGGATGCACAACTGACGATATGTCGCAATGATGGGAACCATACAAAGGGCATTATCAGAAGCACCAAAAGGCATCTTTCACTCGGGATGATGAAGTTGGGACACAACTCATGAGATGTCCCTATAATAATGGCAAGGAAAGGTAAGTATGCTATGAGTCATTTATGCCAAAACACAGAGGATGCCTTCCCAAAGAACCAGCGAAACCTCAGGCTTCCTTTCCTCTTTTTATAGTCTTGACTGCTTTCCCCTGCATAAGGCGTGAGAAATGTCCCATTGGGCAATTGAACTGTGCTGAAATAGTGAGTTTTTAAAATCTAGTCCTATTAAGTGAATCAAAAACTAAACCGTGTACTGATACCTAAAACTGAACATTATACACAATTTGGGAAGAGGCGTTCGTTCCTGAGAAGATTTTAGACCTAAAGGCATGTGTGTTTATATTTTATGTAAATTCTCATATTTGCTCCAAAATTAAGGCCTCTGGCCAACAGCATCATTATTCTTTAAATGTGTCGAGTGGCTAATACATTTGTATGATATTTGGTGTGGAGTAGAAGGAACAGAATACACAAGTAAAACATCTGTTTTGTATTCTGATATGCATGTGCCTGCAGGGATGAGGAGGTTGGTTTAACAAGGCAGTTAGGTTTTCAGCTTCTTATCACAGATACATGGAAATGAAAACCCAGAGCCATTGACATAAAACACGGACATATCTAGACCTTAAGATGTATTCAAATACAATTCAAAATACTGTTGAATTTAATTCTAATTCAACAATATGT
The DNA here is from genome assembly GCA_008369825.1 of Triplophysa tibetana. Classification (NCBI taxonomy): domain Eukaryota; kingdom Metazoa; phylum Chordata; class Actinopteri; order Cypriniformes; family Nemacheilidae; genus Triplophysa; species Triplophysa tibetana. The sequence continues at coordinate 15,502,577 of CM017912.1, read as the reverse complement.
TAGGTTACTCGTACTGTTATTTGAATTGACTTGCGATATGTGTACAGCATATATAGTTATACAATAGAGTTTAATGTATATTACTTTTACAGTAAGATAATTGATATGGCATGTGTTTTGCAGTTTTTAAAAGGCTGGATTATTCTGCATTGCCATGTTTTATAAACCAAGATTTATTCTAAAGGTAGAGTATATAAACAGATTTCATGAGTTCTGGAATCACTGTAGACTTACTGACATACTTTTTTTATTTAAAATCTTAATTGTGTTAAAGACAGATATTTTTCCTACCCGTGAACCGGATGTTTTATGATCAACAATTAAAACCCAATGCTGATGAATTAATTAAAATAAATCTTTACCGTCACACAAATTGTCAAGCCACACATATTACAGAATATATATCAAATAAAATAACTCAAAAAATATTATTTGACAATTTCTTGGACATAAAAATAAAATTGCACAGTTCATATTACATAAATAAATATTAAAAATAATCTTCGTAGTAAATATTCCAAAAACATATTTTCAAACCAGAAGGAAAAGTACTTTGCTGCATTGTCAGCTGCTATTTCTGCCATCACGGTGAAAATATATGTTTTGGTCCATTAGCAGATTTAATGATGAACTCATCACAGCACAAGCTGACTATGTCATCAGACAGTAGTCTAAATATAGGCCAAATACACAAACAGGACAAAACACGCACATAGAAATACTGAAACTGCGAAATCTGGTCAGCTGATATACATAATAACATATGACTAAATCACCCCTGATCAACACGTCTATCTCGCGAGGAAGTAAACAAATACAACATTTGGTAAAAGTTCATCTTAAACTGCGTAAACAAAACTTACTCTAACCATCAATCTTTTGCTTTTAAAAAAGTAGTGTGAAATCAGTCAGGTGTTAATTTTTTAAGAAGCATTGTCAAAACCAAAACTGGCTTACACAAAAACAGCAGATGGAATTACTGAAGACAGAAGAGAGGTTTCTGTCTGTATCTCCTCAGCCTGAGCTGGTAGGTGGGCGGCTGAGTGCGTGAGCGGGGTCGGATGGATGGGCCTCCCAAGGTGACGAGTTTCTGCGGCAGTATACTTGCTGATTGCTTCGTTCTCACTCCACACAACAACCAGCTAAGACACTGCCAAAGAACCACTCACAGCAGTGCCCCCATCTCTCACGGTCTCTCCTTCCATCATTAAAGCATGTTTCAGCCTCAATCCAAATGATCTGTAGGGGCTCTTTAGATATGACTCTCCCATCTCCCGCAGCGCAGCTCGAGGCACATTTACACTCCGTCTGTGGAATGTCCACAATCCTTTTATTACAGCTGGGGAGGGTTGCAGATTTCCCTTTAATGATAAATCTTACTTCTGCTTTCTGTTTCCAAGAGATGACGGTGATAGGTGAAAGTCCTGAAAACAGAGAAAACATCCAATACTTCCAGTTTATTACAGTAGACCTGAGCGCAGAGTTCACAAACATACTGTGTGAGGTAACTGAAGCGTTCAACAGACAAATTACATTTTTGGGAACAAGTGTTATAAAACACGTGCCCGTGTGGAATGTGAGAATTGGAACGATGATCATTTACACATCACCTTTTGTGTGTCTGTGTAAGTAATATTGTAGTTTTTTTATTATGCTTTCAACTACCAGTATGGGTGTAGTAGCATTGTCATATTTTCTGCCGATTCCCGCAAGTGTTGAAAGGAATGACTGCTTTGTGTATGACTCAGGGTAGAAAGTACCAAATATCACATGTTCAGTCGCTGAGTTGAAATTTATTATGTAATTTTTAGCATCATAGGCGTCTGGATCAAACAGACAGACACCAGATTAAAGATTAAAGGGTAGTTCACCCCAAAATTCTTTCATTATTACACACCCTCCGAACAACGGCTGTACCCATTTTCTTCTATTGTATAGACACAAAACCAGTGAAAGTCAATGGGTATCGTCGTTGTTCAGTTACCAACATTCTTCAAAATATCTTCTTATGGGTTCTGCAGAAGAAAGAAAGTCTTACAGGTTTGAAATTACAAGAATTTTTGGTTGAACTGTCCCTTTAATATACTCACTTACCTTTAAAATCACGAGATACCTTCCAAGATCTGAGCTCTCTTAAGCTTTACTTAAAAAAATTTAAACCAGTTTAGGGTGTTGCTGTTCTGAACTGGGTCTTTCAGCCTGTCCATGTTTTTTGCTGGTCTGAGCTGGTGTTCCACTGGTCTGGCTGTTGTCACCTGGTTTGGAGACCACCTGTTTTTTTCATCTTGCTTAAGCTACCATATAAACAGCTTTTGAACCTCACAGCCAAAAGTGAAGACACATCCCGAAAAAACTAAGATCCATTTAGAATAATTCTGACCGCCACACCCCAGGGAGGGGAGAGCACACCTTTTTTATTACTTAATATGAACTATGCTCACCCCCCTGATCCGTAAATAGAGCCGTGACTCACTTATTCTCATATACCCGCTGAATCCAGGTTCAAAGGGTTCAGCCTATAGAACGAATGTGTGTGAAAGAGCAACATATGAGTGTGTCATATGTTAGTGAGATAAGAGGGTGGGAGTTGGCCCTGGCCGTGTTTTGTTGTTCACCTACGGAAGTTTTGTGAAGGCCCTGTCTGTTGGTATTCCCCACAGTGAAGCTATTCTGGGCAGGCGGCCTCTCTCCTAAGGGCTATGCCACAGAAGAAGGACCTCCGCTGTTATAGGACGAACGCTGTTCTGCTCACACAGAATAGAGTCAGCATATGAGTGGGCGAGCGGAAGCGAAGAACAGCGAGGAAGAGAAACTGGATGCACAATTAAAGAAAACGAATATGTGAAGGGGAGAAAGAGTTTAATGAAAGAATGGTTGTGTGGCTGGCTGCCCACGACGGTAAAATTATATCAGCGGATATTGGAATGAAGTAGGTTAGTTTTATCTACACCGGGTTTAGTCATTCATGTCTTTAGATGCACACTAAAGCAATAAGGAGCATTGTGACTCGGCCACGCGAGTGTCCTTTCTGTTATGTAGTGACTGCTTGTCAACCATATGTTAACCCTTGAACTATACATTTGCCTAAAACAAGTTAACATCAAGAGATGGTGTTTTATCTTCGTTTCTATTCTGCAGTTGGAATGAGAAGAACCGGCGAAACCTTTTTACAGCAACTGGTGATATAATTTTCCGTTGCGTCCGCAGTGCTATCTGAGTCTAAGCAAACACACCTGTAATGAGTGAGACTATTTCAGAAACAGCCCTACACTGACTGCAGTCTCACATGCATGATGATGTCACTGCGGGATGGGGGGAGGGGCAGGAAGTACATTTAGAAAAAGTTTGAAGAGCTAAAAGTAATATAAAAGAGGATTATTTGTTTATTGTTAACACAGAAAAGCAAACAGTAAATCAAAAGTTTTCAACCTGCCTAGTGGGTTTAAAATAAAGCTGTTAAATATTTTACAAAAGACTTGTGGTGCTTAAAGAGATAGTTTACCCAATCTGAAAATATTACTTTATTCATTGTTTTTATATGAATTTTTCGTAATCCTAAACCTACATAGTTGTCTTTCCTTATTCTCTGTACTGAAACATTCTTAAAATCTTGAAAATACATCACGTTTAACTATTATGCAAAGGCTTCCTCTTATATTTAAATGATATTATTTTAATACAAGACAAACAATGAATGACCAAAGTGCATCAGATTTATTATATAGAAAATCATTCGTTTCTAAAGGGTTGACAACCTGTCAGTCCTGCTTGGCTGGCTCATAGTTACTTGATGTGTATATTGCACCAAAAGCGTTTTGTGCAATACAACACATGACAGGAGGCACGCCAAATGACATCATCATTGTCATTTTAGTCACGGACGGATTATGATTTCATAGGGCCCCGGGGCCAGCTACCTCCAAGGTCCCCCTCCCGCAATTTTTCCGTTCTTTCCCTTAGCTGCGCATTCACAGTTATAGAAAGTGAAAGTTAAGATGATAAAGAATATAAGAACCGTTCTCGCTCTGCGTGAAATGCCTAAAAATACACTAAACATAATCTGTACAGGGTTTATAGAAGTTCAACATAGCAACACATATTGCAGCTACACAAATTATGGCGTTTGAAACAAACGTCTTTAATAAACTGACACGTATTTAATGCATCACATAAATTAAAAAAATATTTCTCACCAAGTCCCTAACATGTCTGTAAAAATCAAATCATCAAGAAAATTAGCACATGCTATTTTAATGTGCTGTAATTTAATTAATACGTTAACTTTTAATTAGTTAAATTTAATAAATTAAATTAACAAAAAGATGTGTTGCCATGATTTGTTGATCATTTCATTTTTTTACAGGATATCCACGGAAGCGTTGTAAAGGCTATGGGACCCATATATTAAACATAGATATACTCTTTTTTTCATTTTCTGTTGGGTTTTCTGTACAAAAATAGATGGCGCAACCTTGAAGCCCAGGGCCCCCTCGGTCTCATGGAATAAGGGCCCCTGAGCACTCGCCCCATTGGCCCTGTCAGTAATCCATCCCTGATTTTAGTCTGCTGCGTGTTATCAGATTAAAGTCTTTGAATCCTAACAGCCAAAAATTGTCATTAGACCACATCTGATGCCTTCCTTTGAAGAAATACGATAGGCTGGTTGGACAGAAAAACGTAAACATGTACAACACAGCCTAACAGCTGTCTACCAATATTTAGACGAAGCGAAACGCTTCACATGTGCTGTTAAAATCAGTGTGGAGGTAATGCCTGATTTAAACCATCATATCACATGCAGTGCTCTGTTAAAGCATTCAGACCCCCACTTATCCATGCTCACACACACAAACTCACGCCTCGTGATCCGGTTTCTGCCGTAGTTGCTAAATTGCAGTGTTGTGTCCCTGTGTCTATATTGCTGAGGCCACATGATGGCAGGAATTCCTGGCTGCTTTGGGCCTGATGTAATCTCTAATGCAGGCTTTCAGGAAGCATGGGGAAAAACACACATCAACACACACACACCTGCCGGCCGGCAGCGGCTTTTGCCTGTACACCTCTGACACACTTAAGAATAAAAAGACACACGGGCACTACATTATCAGATTAATGAGTTTTTCTATATGCTCAGTGGTCACAAAGTGTGTCTTCTTCATAGAGCAATAGTTCAACTGACTGTTAAATAAAATGTTTAAATTTATAGGGGGGTTTTCTTGGACAGGGATTATCTTAAACCAGGACTAGGCCTTAAATCATAAGTTATCCTAAGTTAAATTATGATAGTTAAAGTGTTTTTCAAAGCATGCTTGACAAACAGACATTACTATATGGAGCTTGAGACTAAACAATCGCAATGGTATATTTGAAGATACTCAAGTGCAAGTTGTTTTCGATCAAGACATCTCCAACATTTAAATAAGTCTGGGACTGGGTTTAACCCCAGGAGTCTTATATAACTGAATATGGAATTGTTTGCATTAATATAATGGCTATCACATTGTCAAATCATACAGGACATAACTACAGTTACTGTCTGGAACTTTGCAATAGTTCAGGAAGGACGGTTTACAGAATTAATAGTAAAATAAGTTTAATCAGACAATCACCTTACTGCTTACATTGAGTCTTTACCCGTCCTCGGGACATCTGGATAGGTTTCTGTAAAATAAATACTTTGTTTTGAGTGCTGTTCTCTCACTCTCTTTCTAACGTGGGTCTGTCATTCTGTCTATAGTACAGCAGTCATTTCATTCCTCAGACTTAATCATCTTAAAGGGGAAAGTACTGCTGAATGTCACCGAGAAAATCTTTTCATGTTTGCTCCTTTGTTTGGCCACTTATATTACCTACCATGAAAAACCCACTTCCGCCATTTTCTGAGAAAAGTACCTAGAATTTCAATATTAGATGTAGCATTAGTGTTAATCTCAAATTTCAATTCAGTCATTGGAAACCTCAGAGTGTGTATCTATGTAGTAAAATGAGTCAAAAAATATTAAATGGAAATATAGGATATTCTCTTTATATTGTATATGGGTAGTTGACAAATAAATGTGAACATGTGTCCTATGGTGTAACAGCAAATATTTAGAAGAAAAAACTAACAATAGAGATACATCTCTTTTATGTTATTTTAAATTATAGAATAAATATTAATATTAATAATATAACATTTTGTTTAAAAAAATGTGCTATGTCACACCATAGAACACAATGGTATATTTGTCTGCTATCCATATACGCTGTGTCATTCTTTAATGTTAAAAACTTACAACACTTAGTATGACTTAATGAGTATACTTTTAACCTGAAAATTTAGTTTTTACATCAGCTCATATTTAATAAAACTTAATAAAACAAGACCTAGACATGAATATCAAATTAGAATTTTATTAAATATTTTACATTTCTCAGGCTTAAATCTAAAGACAGATGAGGATCAGCGTCAGTGTATAACCAATTAGAACTAATGGTACTAAAACTGGATTTTCTCAGCTGAGCGACAGTAATTCAATTTTTTTCTAACTAGTGCAGATTTCCATTAACAAGCTGTGTATTTCAGTTTTATATCTGAGGAAACTGAGGCAAAACCCAAAGCTCTGCTAAATGCTCTCATACGTTGGAAAGTCCCGTTCGAGTGAATTGATACGTTTGGATGGTGCATGTTAAGTCCCTGCACGCAATTCAAGTCGTCTTTTTTATAAGGATATATTTAGTTATATGTTGCTGATCTTATAGTCCACGTTTACATAAGTACATTTGGATGTATTGTAGTTTTTAAACTGTATGTGTTCCACTTTAATGCTGTTACACTGACCCAATATAAATACAGATGAGGTTCAATTCTAAGTTTATATAGATATGTATGGATTACCTTTTTTAATTTATAAACGATATTGCCCCTGTGAGAACAGTTGTTTCAATCTAATTATAACTAATGTTTGTTAGTTACTTGTAGTGTAGTTAACTACTTTTTGCTGCCCTAATGTTAACTAGTTCAGCTTATAGGTTGAAAAAGCGGTTGTAATTTCAGCAGTTTTCCTAACACTGAGGGGAGAAGATGAAGAGATGCTCTACGAAAAGATCAACTTAAAGTATTGACACGTGAAAAAACAAAAAGCCTGAACCTAAAGTCTTTGCAAACCTATATGGGGAGACAAAGTGCAAACATTGCATTCCTAAACAATATCGGTTTACTCAAGAGACCGTTGATCAATGCAAGCTCTATTTGTAGAGCTGAAAAGCATTAATAATTCAAACAGCCCACCTTTGAACAATAGAAATACATTGCTTTCAGCACACAGATGCTGGCAAAAGGAGCTGCGCTTATGTGAATTAACCACTTGTTCACGGAAGTAACCACTTTGGTAGCCACCAAATAAACGTACAGACTAATCCATAAAACATATCTGACAAACTGTCTCACCTTATGTCTCAGGGGTCACACCATCAGAGAGCTGGGCGAGGACGGGGATCGTCCAGACATCCAAAGCGGAGGAAACTGTTTAATCAGAAACACAAACCACATGCCTTTAGTCAACACTGCCCATATATGAGCCCATATATGTGTTTGAACTACACAAAAGACTGAGTCACAAAGCCTGTGATCCCTCCATTGCTTCAGATCGATCTTCTCTATTTTTAAGGTCAGCAGTATTTGTTCACGAATGGAGGCCAGAGCACCGAATATGATGAGTGCAGAGTCATTGAAGAAGACATCGATAAAATATGTGCATAACCACCATAGCAGCTTACATTAAGATGCAGAACAGGCACAACTCTTTTTTTAAATAATTAATTTATGTCAAAGTTTGTTAAGACATAGACACCAATGCAGATAATGACTTTAAGTGCAGTTCATAAATCAAAATAAATCCATTGTACTCCATTAACAGTGCAATTTAAAGCTTACTGTCATTGTGAAATACAATAAGACATGAAAGCACTTCTATTCTTACACCAGCTACACCTGGGGAGTGACACACTTACCTTTTCAAGATGTTTCAGTCATTTCAGATATTCTCCAGCCAGTATCTTCAGTTCGGTACTGTCCTCTTTCACAGGTCAGACGGACGAGAAAACACACACGGCTGATGCTGACCACAAGACCCAACTTCCTACTGACAAGCCAGTACAAGTCAAGGCATGTTCCTGCTCTGCACAGCGCCCTCTGGTCTGCTTCAGCACTGAGAATTTTAAAGAGGAGGAGCATAAAGAGCAGAAGAGAAATAAGCTTGAGAGGACACATTACATCTCACCTTCTCCTGACTGTTCTGTGCATGGTTAGACAGTCACTTGTCCAATAGAAACTACACGGACAGACGTGTATGAAGTAACCCCCAAAATAAAAATTCTGTCATCATTTACTCATCCTCATGTCAGTTTAACTTTCTTTCTTAGGTCGGACGCAGAAGAAGATACTTTGAAGAATGTTGTTAACCGGCACCCATTCACTTTAATTGGTTTTGTGTACATTTTGACAGAGTTCTCCTTTTGGGTGAACTATCACTGTAAGTACAAACGTATAAAAATGCCAATGTAGTATTTTGGTATTATTCAAAGTGTTAAAACTATGATAATTTACAAATATTTGTCATATTTTTATGATTAATGTAAGATTCCTTTATAATTGAGTTTCAGTTATTAATTATTACAAAATATAGGCCTACAACTCAACGATAGAATTTACATGTACATTATTTTTTATTGAGATCTTAAAAATAAATAGATTTTTTATTTCATTTCAATATTCCAAAATGTCAATATTAAGTTTTTAATCATAATTTTTAGATTCAAAATGTTTGCCAGCATAACATTTCATTTCATATGTATACTGTAAAACTGTGTGTCAAATGTAAAGGAATCTATATTATCTAAACAATAATTCATGTAATGAATGTAAGGTCACAGCATAATTGTTCATAATTTTAAGTAAGCATCAGCGGTGGGTAATTTTCAGCTAAAGATACAAGTGAACAATGAGTATGTTAAGTTTTAAGTAAAGAAATACAGCAGCGCTGCTTAGTCAATGTCAAACTTCATCTAGACTCGAGGGAGTTCATCGCAGGACCTCATACTGCTCCCCCTGGTGGTGAAGTTCTTACTGCACCAAAGTTCTTCACCAAACCGTACATCCTGCTCTCACACTTCATGCTTGAGTTCCAAAAGGACGATCTTTCAATTGCAAAAACATGCCAAGTCTGCAATGTTTGAGCTGATTTACATAAAATGATCTATAAAGCGTTGATTATCAAATAGTAATCATACACTTACCTGAATCCTCAGTTGAATTTTAAACACACTTTGATTTGTGCAGTAATGCAACCCAAACCCTTAAATAACAATATAAAGTTCCATAAGCACAAGGCTCCAGATAAAGTTCCTCAGTAGCCCGAGTTGCAGTGTACCATTACACCTCAGCACTACAATAAATGTAACCCTGTGGCCCCTGTCTCTCTTTCTCTCTCTCTCTTTCTCTGCAGTCTGGACCACTGTATTTTACAGTATTTGTGCTGCACTCCTCCATATTGCAGCAGTCCAAGACTGATGACCTTACCAATAAAAAGAGCAGAGTCACAAACGCCAGCGTTTCCATTTCCATCAGCACGCTGTGTCCTGTGACTCACCTTCATTCTTTCATTGAGAGCTCTCACTTATCCCTCCTCGGATTCATTTACCCCACGCTGCAATGTCTGTTCTAACCCATTTCATTTGTATTTTTGAATGGTTGACTATAGAGTGCCATGCAGCATCTACGTAACATCCACAGGCTGAGGCCAGAGCATGTGAAGAGGGTTATGGCTGAGTGACGGCTTTTTGAAAACATTTGCTGCAGTGGCTGTTAAGAGAACACCAAACGTTTAGCTTAGGGCTTTCACTGGCCTACTCTCTGCTGCATTGGTGTCTTGTTTTAATCGTGTCACCATAAGACCATTTACAACTATTCTACGTTGCATCTTTGGTCGGTGAACCAAAAACATGACAAAAAATGTTTGCAAGTGCAAATTGTATGCAATGCTCACATAGTATAAGAGGTTAGAAGTCAACGGAGGACAAGCGTGCTATTCTTACTCCAGCTAGATCAAAGCTTGCTGCATTGATTACATCATCGGAACTAGAGCACTAGTACGGGACAATGCACCATTGGGCTGGGGGGAGGGATGGGGGATAGCCGTCTAATATATCTCTTCTCTTATTTTCTCTCTCCCTTTCTCTCAAGAGTTGTGTGGACAGAGGACACATCCACACTTCGCTCTGCCAAACTCAGTTACATGGCCAGTCGAGGGTAACAGACTCTCATAATGTTCCCTCTCTCTCTTTCTCTCTCTCTCACGTGACTCTCGCACTGCCTGCGTTTCTTGCGGCTGCAGCTGCTGCCATGTTTCAGCAGTACTGCAGGAACTCTGCTGCAGGACACTGCAGGGGAGCGTTTCTGCCCCTCTGTCGTTCTCCCTCACTAACTTCTCGCCATGGCAAAAAAGTGCTGCATGTGTAGCTTTTCCGTTGTTTTGGAAGACGTTCACATTGCGGCTGATCTCTTGAGAGAACGATGCAAAGAAATGAGGAGTGGGGGAGGTGGGAGAGCAGGAGGAAAAGGGAGAAGATATGGGAGGATGGGTGTTAAGAACATCAGGTGAGTGCGGCAATATGCTTTTTGGCTGAGCAGCAGAGACCCCCCCCCTCCTCCCCCCGGCTTCGGTGAGAGCGGAGAGAAACTGCAGTTTCTGCTAATGATGTCAGGCAGCGATTCTGACAGTGATATATATCGATGCTCGCGTTCCTGCTGTATACAGATCTAATCCTGCTCTATACGCAACCGACGCCATTCCTCAACGCTCACCGGGGGTGTCCGGAATGAGTCGTGCGTGTTACCTGAGTTGAACTCATCATCACCGGGTTCATCACGGTGCCGGTAATGACGACTGTAGCATGTGGAGTATTGGCATGTGCCATACGGGTGTTGGGAACGATGACCAACTACAACCTTTCCTATTGAGAGGAAACCCCCTTTTTGTTAAAGAGTGCTAAACAATAGATCATTTTGTATTTCTTTAAAAAGCTAAAGCCCAGAGTTGAATAGAGAGAGAGAGAGAGAGAGAGAGAGAGAGAGAGCTGAAGCCTAGAAAGACCTGCAGTGAATGAGTTATGAGTCTATGGATTACCCTCGCTGCTTTATTTTAGTCTCTCTCTCCCTAACTCTCTCTCTTTCCTGTATGGGACAGTTAGCAAAACTGCTGCAACGTCCCACAGAGAGTGTGAAGCAATCACTGTAGAGTGAAAATTGTAGCACCTCACACAAGCAAACACACAAGCGTACTTTCACTACCACACAGGTTCTTTCCTCATGCACCTGTCTGTAAAACTTCCTGTCAAAATCGTCTGTCCGAGAGCAGAGGTGACAGTCTTAGCTGACGCACTCACGCAGCGGCCGGTCCTCCCCGGGCCACCCTAAAATGTGACTTCCACTTTCACATTTGCTCCAAGACCTTTAACTCTTTCTCTTCCGCGCATACGGGACTGCAGCCCTGACACTTTTGAGGCGCAGAGAACACTACGCATGAAAGCGCAGCAAAGTAGTCTTTGAGAGACACCTGTGCCCGCAGCCGAATCCGTCTGGCCTACATCTTTTATTTATGCATGTATAGGGGCCTATACTTGGAGAGATACTAATTCGGGCTCATGCGTCTTTTGCTTCCTCTGCTAAATGCTCACGCTGGATGGAATCACACATGCATCTGCTGTGCAGAAACCCTGCGTGTTACAGTACTAAGTTACACACGGGAAGACCGGCCGGCATCGGCCCCCTGCAGAACACTACAGAAGAACATGCATCGTGTAGGTCAAAGAACCCGGGTTCCTTTAAGACTAAATACCGTGTTGATAGCAGGTGAGCAAACAATTCTTCCACCCACATATAAAACAACACAAACACCCCGACAGTCTGAACCTCCCCACGAATGGGCGAAAAGTTCCACATCCATGCTCTAGCCCTGTAGAGAAAGACAAACTTCAACATACTCACTCAGCTTCCTCTTCTCGGGATGCACAACCCGCTGTGTCTTCTCCTCCCGTGGCGTAAAGTTGACTGCAGCATTGCTGCCGAATGGAATGACATTGTTCGCTCTCTCACCGCGTCTCATTCTACTGCTCGCTCGCCCTCTCTCTCTTTCTATCGCTCTCCCCCTCCTCCTCTCTGCGCGCTCACTGGCAGCACAAACTGCACCGCTCAGCAGTGTTCTCCACTGCCGCAGCAGCTCCTGCATGAGCCCTGCGTATCCGAGTGTGCTGTGACTTTTAAAGGGGAACGCAACCTCCAGGGTCAGTGTACACCTCGACGCCACCCCCACTGCCACGGCGACGACCCCCCCTCCTCCCCCGCAGCATCTGGCCAAGACATTCCTCTAAGAGGGTGGGGGTTCAAATCTATATACCTCAATACCTTCGGATTAAAGGGGTGACCCTTTTTGAAACTAAAGTGTGTTACTCGTTGTGCAGAGACCATCCATCTTCACTGGCGACACTGGATTACACCTAATGAGGCTACGTGTGTGTGTGAGCATGGGTGATTTTTTGAAGTAGATATTAAAACGATCACAGATGAATGACTCTTTTATTGTTAAGGGGTTGTGCTTTATGGTTATAGTTATTTGAACTTTACTTTAATGTTGAAGTATCAATATAAAGTTTCTTCTGTTTTCTTGAGATTCCTAAAAAATTGACATGAATAAGATTGGAAAATTATTGAAATGAGATATGAAATGAATTCATGGATTATATGACAGCATAGCTCACATCAATTTGAATTTGGTTTAGAAGACTTTGATGTTTGGTCAAATTTGACTACAGTTTGAAATCTTGAAACTGCATTTCATTTTTTGTGAACAATTATGAGAATTTAGAGTTCACCCAAAAATGAAACTTTGGTCATCATTTACTCACCTCATGTTCTTTCAAACCTGTATGACTTTCATTCCTCTGCAGACTACAAAAGAAGATATTTTGAAGAATGTTGGTAACCAGATGTCGAAACTCATTTTCTTCTATTGTAAGGAGAGAAAACGAATGCAGATCATCGGGCATCGGCGTAGTTTGGTAAGCAACATTCCTTTTCATTTTTGGGTGAACTATCCCTTTAAGCAAAAGTCAACTTTGCATCTTCGTGCTGTCTATGAGAAACAACTGAGATATCGAGGGAACTCTTTTGTCATTTTTCCCTGTATATTTTTCTCAGCGTAACATAGACAGCGAGGTAAGAAAATGTTTATTCCAACGGCCAGGGGAAAAGTAGAAATAAAGAAATACAAGAAATACAGACATCTGAAACCCTGGTTAACCAGGATCTTAAGAAACAAGATCTGGCGCTGTTTGAGGTGTATCATTGCTTCCATTGCAATCAGCAGGTCAACTGTCTGGGAGTAAGAGAGATACATTACCAGGGTGTGCAACATTATATTGGACGGAGGAAGACCACAAAGCATTTTGACAATCAACATGATTGAAACTTGCATCATGTTCCGTTCAGAAGGGTCCTCCACCGTACATTCTGAATCCTTACACATCACAAGATCTGAAATTACCGTAACTTGTAAGCGAGGTTGTATTGAGAGCTCCGGCCCTCTCCGTGCATGTCCAATAAATCAATCTCAACTCTTTGCATCAGCAAAGCCTGAGCTGCAACCCAGCAGTGGATTTTTTTCTATGTGCATCCTCTTCTTCTATAAAGCTCAACGATTATAGCCCAACAACTTTTACTGTGGGTATGACTAGCGCATCCCGTGCTGTACCAAAAGCCCACCAGGTTACATGTTTTCTCATGCGATCACGTACCATTGGGAAATGCATGATTTCAGGCTGAATTGACCTCTGGATCATATACAAATGTAGACCGCATGCAGTGAGGGGTCTTTGTAGAAATGGCAGATGTCATCATAACCATATCGATTGGTGACCTGCGAGATAGCCCAGTGGAAAAGAGAACGATCGTGCAAGAGCTCTTTGCTGATCTTGCACATCTGTGTGACTGCGAATGCACTTTTCATTCTGTTCTGCAAATCATCCAAGCCCTACAAACGCAACATCATACTAAGGGGAGTAAGGGATGGTATTAAAATGAAACATGTTTGATTATGGATGCTATTTTGGCTTAAATTGTGTTTTTACATTCTTACTGCACCATTCAAATTATTTATGGTGTTTATTTTGTTCCAGCTCTTCAGTTACATCAAATAAAGAGGGGCATCATGGGCAAAAAGCTTGGATGATTACTCCTGGTGATGCCACAGAGGACAATATATTTTGAGATTATTGGCATAGGCTGATGATTGCGCATTATTGGTCAGTTAGAAAATGTGGTTCCTTTGTATCAGTTCGCTACGTCAAGGGCAATAACGTTCAGAGTTGTAAAGGAGGGCCGCCAGATGCTGAAACGTGTCATAGATATACAGTTTTTACCCTGAGATGAAACAATGTGTTTGATATTTAAAAACGTGGTCACGTGATGTGCCATTGTGCTTCTTGTCTGGTGTGCTATAGGCTTGTCAATTGCAATCAAAAATATATTGTTTATGATAAATTAAATTAAAGAAAAATAAACATTTGGTAGTGCACTAACAGATTATAACTATAATATAAATACTCTACTCAATAATTGATCTAGTTACACTGTAATTATTTTATTCTATTTTAACAATGTTTGAGAAAAATATTACGTTATATTATATTTATATATATTTCATATTTGTATATATATGTAGGCGTATGTATATACTGTACATATGTGTGTGTGTATATATATATATATATATATATATATATATATATATATATATGTATATATATACAGTAATATTGAAAAAGTTAAGACATTAAAACAATTAATTTTAATATCATTTCAAGTAAAATTGTTCATACATCTACATTATATTGGCCACTCTGCTCTTTAGAAATTGAAAATTCTGTGCTGACTTTGACACAGAGAAAAATTCCTTCACCAGCATCTCCTTCATGAGAAGTACATTTGGGTAATGGTATCCCATTGATAAAAAAAACATGAGTGAAGGGCCCTTTTACATGACTGATCACATTACCCCACACCTCACCTGACGCTCTGAGTCAGCTGTCAGAGTGTGCCCTTCCGCCCCTGCACGTCTCAGGGATGATACCCACGAGAGCATCTCATCACTACGGTTTCAGTCAGGTATGTACTGACTGCAGTAAAACCATGAGATTGAGATTGCAAAACTGGTGCAGCATGAAAGCAACACCAGGGTCAAGGGTTTTGATTTCCGGTAAAAATGTGTTACTTCCATGCTATACGTCCTTTGTACTATTTTAATTTATATATTTCTCTGCAGCATGACATCATATCCTGTTTATTCACTGCAGAGTGTTTTCACATTTTCAAAGACTATTATGAGCCTGCATTCAGGCTCCTCTGTGTTTCACAAAATTGGTGAAATTAGTTTTATATTAAACCCATTCTTGGCAGTACATTGCTTCTGTGTGGTCAGGGGGTCTGTATTACTCCAACAAATGCACATTTGGTTCGGATTACTTTACTATTAGATCACAGAGGTTAATATTCATCTCCCACAAACTCTCAGGTGTTCTCCAGCCAGATTGAAAGTTAAACCGAAAACCCCATCTGTGGCTCCACTTTACTGTGACAGAACCAGCTGTCCTCCAGCAGAGCTTCACCCAAAATCTTCCCTCCACCTCTCCCTATCTTATTCAACCTATATGTTTACCTCTCACAACCAGCTGAATGGATTAACTCATCATCATGGTTAGTAAATGCACCCCACCCATGAATTTATTTAGCCTATGCCTCTTCATCGACCTCGTTTTTTAAAACAGGGCAGATATCTCCATAGGCTTCAACTGCAGCAGATCTTACGTAGGCTCTAACTGCTATGCACCTTGACACATGAGCTGAGGAAAAAGCTTTGAAGAGCATGTATGGGAAATACTGTAGGTTATTTTATTTCAAATCATATTCTAAGAAAACGGCAAGAATCTACTAAAAGCAAAACCCGTTTATTATGTATAATATATTATTTTACAGTATATTTGTTTTCCAATAAAAAACGCATGAAATATTTAGACTCGTTTACAGATAATGTATCCTCCATGCAAGACGTTTCCATGTGTTTTTTAATGCTTAAAACGCTAAATCAATCCGTCAGTACAGACAAAAAATATACTTAAATTCCAGAGACTCTTTCTTAAACACAGCTTGAAGGAATATCTTATTTTTAGCATTATACCCAACCTCAAGTTGTTCCAAACTTGTATGACTTTCCGTACAAAATGATTTTGCTGCTTACTTTTCATACGGTAAAAGTCATATGGATTTGAAACAATATGAGGGCGAGTAAACACCAACCATTGTTTATTTTTTCAATTCATTTCAATTTTTTATAATTATTAAGTTATATAAATGGTCATGGTTGCAAAGCAGCTTTACATACATTATAATAGAAAAATGGATGAATAAATAGACAATATGTGCTATTAAAATATATGGTGCAATAATATCATGTACTTTAAAAGCATATATTGTCTATTTTTTCAAGTTTTTCTTGATGCAATGTACATTGATGAAATTTAATGGAATAAATACTGTGTGGGGTTGTCAGAAACGGTTAATTTTTTAATTTAGTGGTACTCAAACTGGGGGACCCAAGATGGATCCAGGGGGCCACAGATTTTGTGGCATTACATTAAATGAAATATACAAATTTATCTTACGTTTTATGCAATCAGACATCAACCACCAGGAAAAATCAACCACCAACCAAATAATCCAGCATTATAAAACAGAATTTTTTTTGGTTGAATTAAAATTCTAAGTTTAAGATCATAAGTTTTTATATCCAGGGCCGCAATGCACTCTACGCTTAAGAAAAAGTTTGAGAACCACTGATGAAAGTGTATTAGTCATTTTAGTATATTATTCGCAATATTATAATGTGTGTGTTATTTGCAGAGTTACATTTACATTAAGTAAAAAAACTAAAATCCTCCTTTGACCTTTATACATTTACATTTAGACAATGTAGTTTAAAATTAGGTTATTATAACTACAACTTTTGATATTGTTATTTGTCCTCTGCAGTTTTGCTTCTCTAGCAAATTAACTTTGTTTGTAGCATATTAACATAAATGAACAAAAACATGAGCCTGAAACTATGACTTTCTGCAGGGTAAGACCTGTTTGCGATTGCTTGAGTGTCTGCAGCAAAGATGTCAGAAACACGTGGCCTTTCTCAATGTCTGAAGAGACGCTGACTTAGAGAAAACATAATGACAACATGTTCATTTGCCATGTTCGAAGAGGTGGACTGCTGGAGTGGATTGTTATGGTGTCAGAGTCATGTGTGCACTGAAGAATGGCGGCCTGCAGTCGGCATGATTAACGGCTTAATGATGGATTGGCCTCCCCCGCAATGGGTGGACTTAAATATATGACTGCTTCATGCCACAAAATTAAGTCTGACCCTTTGAGCCATCAAAGCTTCAATCATATACATGCCTAATGTTAGCCAATCAGGATCTCGGAATGTTCGGAGCAAAGTCCAAATAACTGACCAGGGGTTGAGCTGGGGGGAGTTTTTAATTTCGACAGCGAAATATTTGGCATTCCACCAGTTTAATGTGTTTTTGGGGTGTTAAAGTGAGTCAGTCATTTAAAACCTCTCATTAGATCTGTTAGGCAGTACATTGATTTTTAAAGTTGATGTTACATGCTCAAATCAGTCTGTCACATGATCTGTATAAAGCACAGGGTAAACTAAGTGAAGATAAACACGTTGCTATTTTTTATGTAGTCACCACGAGAAGAGAGTCATTACTCAATTCACTCGCATCTCTCACTGCGGATTTTCTCAGTTATAATTGGTTTTCAGCACTTTCCGCACAGTCAGTGTTTAATGTAAACAGATGCAGATGGAGTATAACGCATGTCTACAAAGCAGCTTATTTGATGCATAGATGCAATACATATGCATGCATGTGTAATTAAACAATATGCACGAATGTCAATGATAATTACGTATTTGCTGACCAAAGGGAAACAGCATCACACACACTAGCCCTTGAAACTGCTCACATGATCGGTCACACAACATTCTCACTCCCTCTACAGGACAGTGGGGGAGTAGCAGGAAGACCTCAGCTGGATCAAATTCTACAGCGGTCAATGAATGAAAAGAGTGGAAGAAAACGTGCTGACGCTGCTGTTAGGGACGGTGTAGAAATAACGTTAAACTTAAGAGTAAAAATACATGTAGTGTACATTATAAATAAGATTTTAAATGAGAATTTTCTTTCTTTCTCTGGGGGAGAGTAATTGGTTTGGCTCAATTTTATATAGGCCATTAAATATCATTCTAGTCTTTAAACGTAAATGCATCAGTCTTAGGGAGAAAAATCTTTTACTGAGCAACATTATTCTTTTTTAAGTTACATTTTCCAGACTGATCATTTATTTCTAAGATCTCGTAAAATGTTTAAAGCATTGGGGTTCCTTTGAGCTCTATTAAAGCAGCTAGTCATCCTGGGGTCGTGGCTGATGCAGCTTTGTGCAGATGAACTCTGTCTCAATCACAAAGCAGGTCATATGCAAAACGTAGCATTATAATACCACTTACACTAGCAGACGTTATGGCACCTTTGTATTTAAACTAACCTACAATAATATTTAATACTTTGATAAATGAGAATGAATAAGATTTAAGAAGATAACATACATTCTGATTTAGTACTGCAAAGAAGCCTAGGACAGAACTGCTGCTTTGCGGAACATATCAAGGGAGAACACTTTGCAGTACAATACTTAAAGGGACAGTACGGCATTGCCCGAAATGACCTGCAAAGAACAGATTTGCATAAATGTGCCACAGTAAGTAGGCTACATTTAAATTTCAAAGGAAAATGTGTCAGTCAAAATCCATAAGCCGTTTTAGGATTTTTTCATAATTTTCTGATAATGACAGATTGAACTTTTAAGATTCAAATAAATGCACTCCTTTAGGTGTATTTAGAAAAATACATTTTTAGTTCAATTCATACCTTGTGGTTTCTCTATTGTTTAATTTAGTATTGTTTATTGATATTGCTCTATTCGGTAGTATTTTACACTAATAAGGGGTTCAGGTTGCTACAAGGACTTACGCATCTATTTATTTTTCACTAATTTACTACTTATCCATACATTGATAAAGACAGATCTGAATAAAAGGGATACTTCATCCAAAATGAAAATTCTGTCATCATTTACTCCCCTTCGAGTTGTTCCAAATCTATGTACATTTCTTTGCTTTGATGAACACAGAGAAAGATATTTGGAAGAATGCTTATAACCAGACAGATTTTGCCCCCCCATGAACCATGGTGGTACAATGATAGTCAAAAGTGCCGCAGAACTGTTTGGTGTCCTACATTCTTCAATATGTCCCATTTTGTGTTCAATTTTCCTATACTGTGTTAGTCAATATGGGGCAGGATCTGTTTGGTTCCAAATATCTTTCTCCATGTTCAACAGAACTAAGAAATTCATACAGATTTGGAACAACTCGAAAGTGAGTAAATGATGACATCATTTTCATATTTGGTTGAAGTGTTTTAAAATGAATAAGAAATCAATGATCTTATCTCTCTTATCTCTCTATTCATGTTCAGCTATATGTAAACTGCATTGTCGATGGACCTGTGGTGCACAAGGCGTTTTGCATGTCTGTTCAATTGAGTGTACAACCGAGACAGCAGTTAAATACAACTGACACATAATGAGGTAATGAGAATTGCAAGAAGCTCATTAAATATCTACAGGGAACTTCAGATTTCAATTAAAGCAATTTAAATATGATTAATACATCACATTATGACACCTCTGCGTCTAACACATTTGTTTTGTATAATTTGGTCATAGCAAAACAATTCAATGGTGAATGATGTAAAGGTATCTAATGAAAGAAAGTCAAAAAGGGCCATGAACTAGTTACTTCAGATGGAATTGGCATGGCACATAAAAGCAGAAGCCCCACTAAAAAGGCAATGCTCACTTCACGTTTTGCTTTGTAATTTTGTTTGTTTAAAATAAAGATGATTAAAATTCCAATAACAATTTGATGCAAAAATAATTTGTTGTCCATTACTATACATCACCGAAATCTTTATAACAGAACGTTAGGCTATATTGCACCACACACTTGGCACCTGTTCCAGCTGCTGTATAGAGAAAACACCAAAGCTGAGCTGATCAGCACACTTGCACCTGGGACTGTATCCACAGAGCAGCTCTTATACTAATCCTTATTGGCAGTGGGACTAAAGACACGCTGTAAACGGGTCTTCAATCTGCTGATATGGGGATAAGGAGATAAGGCAGATAAAGAGATAAAAATATTGGGGATGAGAAATAAGAAAAAAAAAACTATCTTTATCATGGGAATAAAGAAATAACAATCAATTTCACAGAATATTTGCTGTACTTTTGTATAGTGACCTTCACACGATTCCCACAAATTCTCTGTCCATACTGTACAAGTAAGGATACTGCTCAACGCAGGCTGCCTGGAAAGGGCCTTCCTGTTATCCTCCACCCCCATCTATGGTGAAAAGCTGATTGCCTTTCTCTCTCAGCAGCAATGCAGCATTCAGGTCCTGCAGGCACTTTGACAAATGAGCAACGATCTGAACTGAGGGGGATGCCTCCACTGCAGCATGTCCCAGAGCACACGTGCCCTTAACCAGCACTGCTGTGCTTCATACAGTACATACAACTGTCCCATTGCATGCACACGGAGGAAGGCAGGGGCGCACACACAAACACACATACACACATACGCACACACACACTCACAAACACTCAGCTGCAGTGCTGAACTGGCTTTAGCCTAAAGCTCAGGTATCTGCTTTGGGCAGGCGGTCCCATCATAATTACCTCCACAATGCAGCACTGAGCACCATCTCTACGCATTACTGGAAAACTTTGTCCTCAATCTCAAGGATACGATTTTAACCTCTAATTCAATCACATAAGGACAAAAATACACGGCAAAAAATCTAAATCATTTATTATTGCTGTAACTCTTACAATAAGGTTTATTTTGATAACATTAGTTAATGCATAAATTAACATCAACTAGCAATGAACATACTTCTACATCTTTTATTAACATTAGTTTATGTTAATTTGAGCATTTACTGTACAAGTACATTCTTAACCAAACGTTTTAAAGGTTAATTTCAGTAAATGCACAATGAACTAACATGAATAATTGTATTGACATTAACAAAAATTAGCAAAGATTAATAAATGCTGAAAACTATATTGCTCAGTTCATAGTTAGCAATTGCATTTGTTAACAAATGTACACCTTCTTTGAAATTGAAACCATACATTAGTCATTTTTTCTAGTAAAAAGAAAAACAACATCCAAACTTAAGATTTGAAATTAACTTAAGAAATGAAATCGTGTAGTGTAAAAAAGACACAGAAATATTGCTCATGGAAATAATAATTTTCTTTGTTTAAGTAAGTCCAACAACAATGTATAAATCTTGAAAAATGTAGGTACTTTTTTTCTAAACAAAGCTTCACCAGGCTATCTTGTTTTAAGGATGTTTAAAAAATAAAATACCAATCAAGAAAAGGTTTTGCTTATTTTATATTCTTTATCATTTTATTGTTTTTACATTTTATTTATTTGCTTATTTATTTTTATTATGTTTAACCTTTTTTGCATTTAGTAAACAAATGAGATTCATTTATTTTAACTCAGTTTATTTAATTAATAGCATGCGGTTATGCAGTACTGAGCTCCTGAAGGGCTTTCTGCAGAGAGAAGCCTCTTACTGCACAAAACAAATGATACTATGGTGCAATCGTTCTCTTTGGTCCTGGGTTGATAGTTTAGTGTAGGTTGTCAATGCCGCTGTCAGACACACATTCTCCGCTTTAGAGAGCGAGTGATTTGCGGGTTGCCTGCTGGGATTTAGTATTGATTACTTTGAAATTACAGGTTTTAAAAGGTTGGCGAAAAAGAGGAGGTGTAAGCGGCCCGTGCGCAGCTCTCAGGCAGTAATCAGCATCTTCAGCATATTGTGCTATAGCACTGCACAGGAAAATGTGAATTTCACTGAGAGACAGCTGAGTGCTGGGTAATTTAATTCAGGACACACACACACTCCCTCTTTGTCGGCCAGCGGTGTAAAGTGAGCCCTTTAACCTTCAAAACTACAGCACCTTTCATCCTATCAAGAATGACTGACAAATAAAACTTGGAAGATATTAAGTGTTTAGAATCATAAAAACTATTCTCCAAAAATTGTCTTTTTTGGAGGCAAGTGGATTAGTTTTGGATTAGTTTATGACGGCGTTTACCTTAATGCATTTGACAGAAACTTTATTCTGAATGTGCACCCAAAGTAATGATATTATGGTTATAGTCTAACTGTTTCGATTATATTAAGTGCAACTTGCTTGTCAATTTTGAATCACTTTATTGTATTTTATTTATTCTTTTAGCTGATGCTTCTTTCCAAAGCTACAGGCTATATTACAAGTCAGGGAGCATTTTTTGAGTCACCGAAAAACACGCACCTTGAAACAAATAATGATTTAAACTAATAATTCATCACTTGTTGTATTTCTACACATTTTATCCTCATTTTGAAGAACACTTTTGTTTTTACTTCCGTCAACATTTGTGAATCTAAACATCATCACTTGTCCTTGAGAAGCAAGTTGTATAAAATAATCTAACATTACCTGCTCCATTTTTAGACATCTTAACACAAAAACACATTTGGGGTTTTATGCACTGAAGTAAAAGGACCGTCACTGGCAATGTGCACATCATTTACAGCAGTTTATACTTCAAATATAATATTTTTATCATTAAAAAGCCGAGACGTTTAGATTATGGTGCTGGTCACAAATGTTTTTTGTAGTTTTAATTAAAAACACACCTAAACAAATGTATTCTGTGTGCTTTAGGTTTTACCTTCATGTTACCACAGGACATAAGAAATTGGGAAAGACTTATATTTGTTCTTCTGCTGTACCACGCAAAATCAAACACAAGGTGGCAGAAAAGAGCTTTTTTTTAACCTGGATCTGAAAGTAAATCCATGATCTGTCGCTTACCCTTAACCTGATAACAACCATGAAAGAAATTAACCTTTGGCACATTTACATCATCTTACAATACGATGCCATATTAACTAACGCCTTATTGACTAATGGGGCCACAGGGCTAATAACTACTATATAGAAATGAATATAGAGGCTAATAACTAGAAAAATATGAAAAGTTGTCAAACCACCCTTTTGAGATGCAGGGTAAACAATTATGCCTACACAATTATGCCTACATAAATTCCTAATGTATGTGGACTGAAAAACATTACAGTTTTAACCATTCAACCATTCAACCATTCAAAAGTTTAGGATCACATGACTGAAATATATCTCTTGTAATCATGATGTAAAGGCATTTGCTTGTATCTGAAATTATCTGTAAACATAAATATAACTGTGCAAACATTTCATTACAAATGAAAATATTAATTTATAAAGAATAGGGATAATGGATAAACATGAATAATTTGTACAAAAAGAAGTGCAGCCAATCAGAGCCCAGCATAGAAACTACTTCCATGCTGTTTAAAAAGCATCTCAGTGAGACCTGGGTGATAACAAATACCTTTGTACAACACATCACAGCAACATGTTTTACAGTATACTGTATCCATATTTAACATCATGTCAGTCCTTCAATTCACAGCGTGGCTTCACTTATGCCTTGCACATAAAATAAACAGAATCTGTGCAGGAGAAAATGTGTCCGTCCTGCAGAAGGAATGACTCAGAGAGAGCGAATATGTCAGAGCCTTGTGTGTCTGTTGAATTAGCTCACAGTAAATTTCCTTTTCCTTAAGCAACGTTACTCACGCGTGCATTCCCTTAGGCCACTTCCAGTTCCTAAAAAGAATGAGGTTCTTGTGCATGATGTTTGGTGCTCTGCTGAGGAAACACAGCAGGTGAGGAACGCAGCGCCAAGACACATTTGTATGTTTGCTGTTGAAAAGGGAATCAGACCATGCTAAACAAATACATTTTATTTGGTCTTAAACATTTAAAGTGGTTTTCAAGGACGCAGGAGAATTTGTTATGCAAGTAGTTTCAAAATGGATTCAGTATTGAATCACTCACACGTAACATTTCATTTTGGATAATTTTTTCCTATGCACAAATCATTGTTAACTTACTGGAACTCAAATTGTTTCCTTGTTGTTTTGCTCCTCTAGGCAACAATCTACTAAATGTTTTAAGGAAACTCCCTTTAACAGCTGGTAGCATTATTCTAAGATCACAGCAACTTCTTCCACTAAGATTGTGTATGATTTGTATTAGTTTATGAGCAGGAAAGTAGGAGTCAAGATAAATAAGTTTTTATATTTTTAAGAGCCAAGGTACTGAGGCTCATGGTAAGTATATGCAGTCAATGTTTTTTCCAGCTTTGGTTGGCATTATCCAACTTTAATTAAAGGGACAGTTCACCCCATAATGAAAATTCTGTAATCATTGACTCACTAACATTTTTGGGCTGTGTAACACAAAAAACTTCAACTTTCTAAACAGGGGCTGAAGCAACCTCTGGTCTACATTTACTGAGTCAAAAAAATGGAAACATTTATGGCTTTTTTAAGCAAATTTGGATATGTCAGTAGCTAGATTGAACACAAGGGGACAGTACAACACTTTCATATTTCACAACTCCCTGAGGGGCAGCAAACCCCTGCAGTGTTTTGCAAATAAAGGAACAGTTCAACCGAAAACTTTAATTTGGGTATTATTTTTGTAACATTACGTTTTTCAAAACATGGGGAACAAAAGCTCTTAGGTAGAATGTGGGTGACATCCTCTGTTCTAATTCATTTTGATTGTATGAGACCATCAACATTCCTAAAACTTTCTCGTCATGTATTCAACAGATGAAGGTCCTACAGGTTTTAAACGGGCACAACAAGGGTTTTATTTTATTTAAAGATGGACTATTCTTAAATGTCAATATTAAATCCAAACCACATACTTACAAAAAAATTAAGTATAGACACTTGCAACGAAAGAGTTTATGGGTTGAAGAGAAGTGGTATATAGTGTAAGGTCTACAGAGGAGAACACACTCTCCAGACAGTAAGAGTTGCCAAGGTGCCTCACTGTCTGTTGAGTCATAAAGAGAGCAGCCGCATGAATCAGTGTCTTCAAGCATGGAAATGTAGTCACCATTGAAAAGGATGTAACAGATAGGGTCAGGGTGCAATCAGATTGAAACTAAAAACGAAAGCAAGTATTACTCTAACTCAAAGAAAGATGCTAACAATATGCTCAGTGCGAATGTGTGTGGGGGGGGGGATCTAACATCCAAAAACCCATATAATCAACCCTTGTTCTGACTAAAATAGCCCCTCAATGTCGATTTTGGTCACAGACACGATTGAAAATAATAGAGCTTAAAGCACAACATAATATCACACACACTATTTGTATATTGCAAATTCAGGGAAAGATACAATATACCACTACACTGCTTAATACACCCTTACACAAACTATATTTTCCTATGCATTACCTGTCAATATATTAAATAATGCAACATCTATTAAAATATATAGAATAATACATTGTTATCTTACAATATCTAAATATATTATAAAGAAAGCATAATAAAGTAAGAATAATACAGAAGTCATTCCTGCTTTTCATATGTAAATATGAATATGAAATATAAGCACACGGTTGGTTCCAGTATATGATAGGGTATTATTTAATAAATAGCATTATTTTTACCAATACATCCCTAAAATATAAATATAAAGAAACAAATTTTGTTTCGTAATGTTATCCACAAAAACCTCACAGGCCAACTCTGATTATAATTCTATCTATTACAACCAAGAGTGATTTAAAATGAAAATAAAACGGAGCACAAACAAACACACTCCCAAGCAAGCACATGTTCGACATGCACGCTCAGATTGCTTATCATCATTACGTAGTACACAATTAGCAGGCTTCATCAGGGGAAATGAGCTAAACAACAACAGCTCAGCTCATTTGGGAGGGACGTTCAGCAGCAGCTGGGAGCTATTTGACCACGTGACATGAGAGATGTTTCTGTCGCTGTAGCAGCCATCATTTCACTCAAATACAACCCTGTGCTAACAAGACACGAAGAGAATATACAGACATGGATTTGCCCGGGAATAGCGACTGAAAGAGGTTCCACTCCTTCGCCAATGGTTTATTTTTCGGCGTGCTTCAGTTGAAGGTACGCTTTGAGATTCTAATAGTTTAATAAAATGTGTATGTCTTTTGTCCACTCGGTGTGTGTTCACATGCACACACAACGCGTTTTCCCTTCAAGGTTTGTCATAAGCAAACATCCCGTCGACGTGTTCGACCAGCTGAAGTTTCTGAAGCAAAAGCGGGAACTGAAATGTACACGCGCCTCTTTATATGTCTCGGTGTAAATAATTCATTCGTGTGCACTTAACAAGAACTAATGTTACTTCCTGTGGTTGTTGATGAGCTTCTTGCTGTATATTCACATTTTAATCATTACTATTTCTATTTTTAAAACTTGTAAAGATGTTTTGTGGTCGTCCTTAATTTCTCACCCAGTTTAATGGAAGCAGTATTAAGAGATTAGCGTGCCCCCCTGTCGTTATATTTGTACTAAAGGCTAGTAAACGTTAGCCGCATTAAGCTCGATGCTAAGTTTGAAGTATCTAAATTACATGGATTGTGATTTAAATTTAAGGGTTTTAGTTGTATTTTAGGGTATCAACACGTTTGCTTAAGACAAATGCTTTACTTTCGGTTTAACACCTGGAGCTTTAGGCGTGGAGGTATTTTTTCTGTTGAACAGTCCTTACACAAACAACATAAGTTCTGTTCTTTTTGTGATACTGCAAACCTGTTGTCCTGCAACTAGTAAGCATTGAATAGAGTAACAGGTTAACGCGGATTTGCTAACTCTTCTGTAGTGGATGTTTCCTGGAAGACTGAGCATGGCGTTTGACCTCCTTTAAAATTTGGGTATACCAATATGGTGATTGTCTCCTCAGGGTTTTTGTAACGTCAATGGTGGCTTTTATCAATTAACAACAGTTTTATTGTAAAAGGGAAACTCGAGTAAAATATTTTATTGATTGATTCATTGTTTTTTTTTCCGGGCCTACAGGGGCAACAATGTGTTTTTCAGATAAGTCTGTGGTTGATACTCACTTCTGCATGCAAATGATTTGTTTGTGTTTGTTAATTGTCTGAAACATTAATGTTCAGCTGTATCATGCAGGTGACAACCAAACAATGCCAATCAACACGCCTGCTCCACTCTCAAAAGTCCTGTGTTGCACAGGCATACAATGCTTTGCTTTATAAAAACTTAAACCTCGTAAATAAAATATAAACGTATAAACAAGGATGCTCAAACTGCTCTTTTACACGGCTTATATTACAACAACATATCTTTGTTCTGACAAACAGCAAAATCAATGTTACTCACACATTGATCTGAATCACAGCAATCTCCTTGCGGGGGGGATTTGAAGATGATCTTGCTCTCCAACGTCTCTGCTGGAAAGCCTTCACTATAGTATGCTCTCTCCTAAAAGCCTTTGCCATAGTACCACGGGTCCTAACTTATCTCTGCTGGAATGTGTTTAAAATGAAAACATAGGTCCTTGCTCCTGCCAGACATTATCTTTATTTTTAAGGGGGTCGCTCGCACACCGAACGCAGAAGTGCCGCAAGATGCACTTGTTTGGGAATACCTCTCGATTCTTCCACATTAATAACCGGGACGCCCGAGACAAGAGTGCTTCTGCATCTGGTGTGCGACTCACCCCCCCATACTTAAAATCCACAGACCCTTTACTTGTATGCAACAAATAAGACATTCCTGTTTTCCAAAAACTTAAGCAGACATGTTACTGATGTACATGTGCTAGCTGGGCAGAGATTTGATTGGTTGCGTTGCGAGAATATGCTGTACAAGTCCGGAGCACAGAGAAGAACATGTTGAAAGTGCACAGTGATGCCTGGTTTTACTTCGATAAACTTGATGAAAATAAACTGAACAAGATGTTTGTTGCATCTCTTTGTTTATTGCGGTTTAAGTGTTGTATTCCCACTGTTTGCGGGGCAGGACGAGCGTTTTCAATCGATTCCCATGAAAGCAGATACCTATGCTCCGTGAGCCCCATGTGAACTTGCGCTTAAGCAACTTTTCTTAAACACTTATTGGACAATTCTCCCGGAAATGCACACCTTACGGCCACACGTCAGCAATGAGAGCAGTGGAAGGAGCATGCGCAGACATCACGTTCACTTGTAAGCAGCAGGAGAGAGAGAGAGCATACGTTCGCGAAGTTTAGGTGTTTGTTCACTGCATTTGGGTGATGAATGTTATATAAACGGTTGATATAACGCTAGATTTGGAGATCATTTGAAACTGATAAATGGAGCCGTCCCAGCGCTAAAAGATGCCGGACATGAACCTCATGCGTTGAGTGAATTGATGTCTGTGTTTTGTTGACAATGGGTGTGAATGTGCTTTGGTTCAGCCTACCTCAGACGCGCTGTATGTTTTCGGAAACAATCGTAAACCTGTATCTATCTTTTATAAATCTGATCAAACTAAATACTCTTCGAAGATGCAAAGTATGCAATATTAATCTTGAGTCCCTATAGAGTAGTATGCGTTTTGCAGAAACACCTTGTCACACCTATTTAAAATGACGCTTCACATCACACTAATATTTCTTTTTACATGTTTATTGTATATTCAAAGACATTGATCGTGAATTCTCTAATAATCTAACAGTGTTCAGTGTTTCCCCTAGGTTTGCAGCTTTGGGGGGGGGGGGGATTGACGAGAAATCTTAAATCATTTCCATTTCATTCTTTATGTCTATCTATCTATGTCACATAAATTGGTTGTTTAGGAGGGTAATGCTTTGTAAAAGTAAAAAAATGTTAACATAAGATATCTATTTAAAAAAAAAAAAAAACGTATTTAAATCTTTTTAAAATTGACTTTTGCAAATAAACTTTGTTAAATTTATAGAAGTATTTGTTAATATTAATGGACCAGAGCTAACAACTAAAAAAAGATTTATAAATACTAACAAACATATTGCTCATTCATTGTTCGTTAATGTCAGTTAATACATTTATATGATAATCAAATTTTAAATGGGCTTTAATTGTGAGACGTTTTTTTTATATGATGCATTTATAAGAGAATAATCCTGTCAGACGCAGCACTGCTGTGAACGCGCGCTGTTCTGGACGTCATCACATGCGCTGTTCTGAACGTCATCACGTTCGCAGGACATTCCCATACAACACAGAGCGGCCTGCATAGCCTATTAAATATCTCTTGTCTTATTTAATCAGCAGATTTACAATGTCCTGACTAAAAACATTTGAAACACACATATGTAAATAGTAAGCGGCATGTGATTCATTAATATACATTTTACCTGTCATCCGGTGATGACTGGACATTTGATGCTTGTCAGGGGCAGGATGCGCAACACTTAGACTTGGAGCAGGAGAGCTACACCGGCTGGTACTCGCAGTAGAGTGAGTGTTGCCATCTTCAGTTCCATGTGAGGGCTTAAAAAACGCAAATATTTTCATCTGGTTTTCATCTGATTGACGCGACATATTTTCCCGCTGCGCGCTCTCTGCCCGCTAGTGTTTGTTTGTGTGCGTATATATATAATGGTAGGGGAAACACTGGTGTTGATATAATTATTTACTCAATCTTGTCATAGTTTTTATCAACATAAATTTGAGTGTTGTAATTAAAATCTTTTCATTGTCACCATGAGGGACTCTCCACACACCCTATAATGCCCCACCCCCAATTAATCAAGTACTCGGTTCATAGGGATGCACCAAAATTAATATTCTTGGCCGAAGCGAAATAAAAATGAAACACTTGAATGAAAGCCGAACATGGCTTTTGTTTATTCTATTTATTTAGCCTTTGTTTAACTATTGCATAAACTGAATGGTCAAAATGTTTGTTGTATTTTGTCTTGCTTTTCTACATGATACAATATAACTTAAAATAAAATTGAGCAAAACAAGTAGGCTAAACTAAAACACAAAATTTAACCGTCTCCTTTAAATAGCCAATATTAGGCCTATAACTGATTGCTGAAATAATGTAGGCCTTCTGTACTCCTACAACAAAACATTTCATTAAAACTATTGTATTCTTGTAGGATAAACTGCAAAATGATTTGAGCAAAACAACTCATGCAAGCAATTCTGACTGACAACCATTTCAGTTCATGTTTCTCCTCCAAACTCCAGCCACAAAAGCTGACTGTTCACTCCGAAGGTGCACTCATGGCCGCGATGCACAGAACTTTGACGAATTGTCTCGTACAGAGAACTGTGTGCACGCGACCAGTGTACAGGGCCTTCAAATAAAAATTAGCGTTTCTATGTTTTGTTGAATTTGGGGACATGTATATTCAAACTTAAATATGGGCATATGAATTTTATGCGTGTCTGGATGTAAAACCTCTTGTGGGCTTAGAAAACAATACATAACTTTTTCTCTTCGAAGGTACTGGTTGTTTATAATTCAAATCTAATTTGAATTGGTATTATTTTATGTACGTAATTCGAATTCGATTTAACCATTCTGACAGCCCTACCACTGTATGATGTCGGGAGGGGCGGAGGTACTGTCAGACCGCCTGCTCCTGTCTGAAGTACACAAGTTACCGACCTCGCTAGTTCCGTGCTGGGACTTTCTGTGTCCCTTCAAAATGCACTACACACTGTGGAGACATCTGCTGCATAAATTAAGTGTGCACATCTCTCTCTGCGCTGGTTGCTGCTTATTTAAATCATTATCTGTAAAATTTATTCGGCCATTTCACTGTTTTTTTTCCGGTTGCCAAACATTCCGGTGCATCCCTAGTAGTATTTAATAACATGGCCTGGTTTTGAAATTGTAAGTTTAAAAGTTCTTAAAAACATCATGCTCGGGTATTTAGTGCTGTCGGATCAGTGTTTTATTTTGGTTGAGTCATTGAACTTTCTTATAATACTGTTCTTGTGGTGGTGTAAACTTGTTTGTTAGAAGTTTAGCTGTTAAACTGGTTGTGTGGTTAATATGATTCTTTGAGCCTTTTAAATATGGATTATATAATAGCTTTAATATTATAATTATCTTAACAAAAAAGCTTTCCTGTAGCTCAGTGGTAAGAGCATTGCGTTAACAACGCAAGGTTGTGGGTTCGATCCCAGGGGATTGCAAATACCTATGTAAAATGTATAGGATAAAGCAATGTAAGTCGCTTTGGATAAAAGCATCTGCTAAATGTAAATGTACTATATATATTAAAAGAAATTACAATGTGACAGATTACTTGTTACACAGAGTAAACAACACTATGTAATCTTTTTTTTTTACAGGCATCAGTGAATGGTTGCCAATGTTATTTGTGTGGGGTCTGTAACACTTGGCTTGAACTGAAAACGCTAAGATAAAATCATTGTCTTTGTTAGGAGTAAAACTATACATTTAAACTCATTCCTAATGATATTTGCTGAAGTCATTTTTTTATACTCGCTCAGGCATCTTATATGGTTCCCAAGAAACCTTTTCCACAGGTTTGGTTTAGCTATCTATCTTTCTCTCTTGGATGAACTCCGGTTTATGCTGTTTTAAGTCATGCAGCACATGTTTATCTGGTTTAAATCCCACGTTTTAGCTGACCAGAATCAACTTTTTGTGAAGAAAGCTCTTTGTTATGGAAGATATCCATTTTTCCAGTTTATTCAAGGGTGATTGAGGTCCTGTGAATCGCTTTGATATCTTATCATTTAATGTAGTGCCTGACTTGTGTACTCTGTTGTATGAGTGTCCATTAGGATCATTTTGAGAATCTTTGCATCTCATGCTCTCCTGTTGTTCTGTTGGCTTTGTCAAAAAGAGCGTTTCATTTGCTTGCGTAACTTCGCTAAATTAGTGAAATAACTCATGAGGATTACAATACAGCAAGCCCTGACACAGCAGTAACTGTAAACTAATGAATGCTGAACTATTCACAATCTGTTTTTATTCCTGCTGATTTACATAGTTTTATGTGACATAATAACTGTATGTGAATGTTTTGTATTTCCACACCATTCTTTCAGTTATTCGGCTCTGTACAGTAGAAAGCCCTGCTTGTCATTAACGTGTGTGTGTGCACGCACAATATTTGTACATTGTAATGTTAACATATTACATCATTATGTTTTTGTCACATGACCTATAGCAAACATATTACATACTCGAACAAAAGTTTTGGACACTGGCATAGGCTTTTCCAATTTCAAGTGAAGTAGTTCCTTGTTATATCTGGAGAACTTCTTTCGAGACTTGATTATGAAAATCTTGGCCTCACCTTTTTACCTGTAAGGCAAGTATTGTAAATCCAGTTGGATTGGTTATGCTGGTTAAACTATCACAGTTGACCAAGTACAGGATGAAATCTACAGGGCAGTTACCTGCGTGAATGTTGACACAACATCCTCAAATGAATGCAGATGCTACAGCTTAAGTTGACTGGGGTGGTATTAAGGTATATACCATCTAGCCAAGAATTGCAGCACTTCACTTTTGGTCTCCACATGGGCCTATTCTGGCTACTTGAGTTAATTTTGAGTCGGTCATTATCACTTTGTTCAAACACGCATTCAGGAGATTCCTGTCAGACTGCATACATATTATTAGAATATATTGGTTCTGGTGTGTCATATGGTTGTTGCAGCAGGGCGGTTTTGTTCTGTCGTGATGGCACCTGCTGTGGCCTGACCTATAAGGCTGTTGAACTTGTCTGGATGAACTTGTGATGGATCCGAGCTATCCTGTTCTCTCATAACTGCTGTGTAGACAGCTGTCGAGTCCACTGCCCTGTTAGACAACTGAATGATATTATTGGTGTTATCTTGGGTGAGTCCGGTTCGTTTTGGCACTCTCTTCAGAAAGACATACATTTTGTGATTCATAGTTTATCCTTTCCTAAGCTATTCCTATTAATGCTTTGGGTTTGTCAGCATGCTTTGAGAACTTGTTTTTCAAAATGTAGAAACGGAGTTATTCAACAGAAGATCTTGAGTCATAAACTATTGAGAATCTCAAAAGTGCCTTTTTGGTAATAATTGCTAAATGATGCATTAGATAACAGGATTACTTTTTAAATGAATGCATCCAATATTCAACAGAAGATCTTGAGTCATAAACTATTGAGAATCTCAAAAGTGCCTTTTTGGTAATAATTGCTAAATGATGCATTAGATAACAGGATTACTTTTTAAATGAATGCATCCAATATTTAAGCATAAAGGCCAAATTATACTAAATAGTTAGTTTTCCTAGAAATACCTTCTAGTAAGATATACTGTTGCAACTAAAGGAATAAATTGTTGACTGCATCAGATTTTTTAATTTTGTAGTGTGGTATGTAAACAAGTAGGCGTGGCTAACTTGTGCTGCAACTCTGGATGTTGGACATGAAGAAACGCAAAAATCAAGAGGACAAAAGCAAACACCAGTAGAAGTAGGGGCTTATTAAAAGATGTCACTTGTGGCGTGGCATGGTTTGACTTTATACATACCATAACTTGGTTATTTGGTATCACCTACCAAACCTTTGAGGTGAAATTAAATGAATCTGTATAATTATGCTTGTTTTTAGATTCACTTAAGTATGAGGTGTTTATATAAGACGCCCAATTCCATTTGAAAACGCTAGATGGAATCTGGGAGTTTTTCATATTGTCAATTAAAGTTCTATTTGTTTGCCATTTTACACACCGTGACCATAGTATGCCTACTGTCTGAATAGAGCAGGGGTGGGGTACCTTGTTCCTGGAGGGCCACTGTCCTGCAGAGTTTAGCTCCAATCAGCTCAAACACACAGCTGTCTTGAAGTTTCTAGTATTCCTGAACACTTTAATGAATAGGCTCCGGTGTGTTTGGTTCGGTTGGAGATAAACAGTGCAGGACCGTGGCCCTCAAGGATCAAGGTTCCCCACCCCTGGAATAGAGTGTCCGTGTGGCATTTGGGTTGACACCATGATTTGTCGTCATTGACTTTCTCAGTTCTGTATTGCCCCTCACTCACAGCTGCCTGCCAGATGCCTCGGTTTCACGATTAAAACCTGTCCAGGATCATGTCCCTGACTCTGCGCTGTGTGTCAATTTGCACGGAGTACATACATGGACAGTCCATCATTTGTGTGTTTTCGTTTTCATCAAAGAACCGATGAAGTTCTGTAGCATTCGATCAAGGCACACATCCTGTTCAACCAGTTTCCAAAATCAATGTACTTCAGCAAAGCACCACAGTTGTGAATAAGTATAGGCTAAACGTAAAGCGTGAAAATAATGTTGTATTGTGATCCAGGTGTCTATTTCATTCAAACGGGACCTGGCGATGTCACCCCTTATCCAAGTAGGGCAAAGGTTAGTGCTTGAGGAGGTCACAGATTTTACAGGGTAGGAAGAGTCTAGGTTTAGGATAAGTCTTAAATGTGATCCTGATGGTCAAACAAAAGCTGCAACTGTTCCCCTGGCCTGACAAATCTCCAGAGCCCCCTCCGCATTTCAATCAGCCCTATACAGAGCAGAGACTGCCAACCAGCTGCGAAGCCCTTGCTCATAAGCACCGAAATGAAAAAAACAAAAACAGACCATGGTGTCACCACCATATGACTCGACCGACGGCATCATGCAAAACCACCAGACAAAGCGTGGAGATGATGGTGCAGAATGACATCACCTCTATGTCGGGTATCGCACGACAACGTGATTGCACATTTAAAACAGTCCTAACAGCTCTGTTAAAGACTGCCTGGGTTGGTCCTCTGCCACGCCACGCAGCTTAATTGGTCCAAGCATAAAGAGTGTGCAAATTAACATGTTTCCTACTTACTAAAGGTTGGACAGCTATTGAAAACTAAATTGTTTGTTTTCACAAACTTGCCACCCACTTCTTAGTGCTTCTCTGGCTCGGGTGGGCCAGTGACGGAGAGGTGTGACCCTTTGAAAAGGTTGTTTACTTGTATCGGAGAAAGAGCTGAGATGCTCCTCAATGTACTCTTGTCTACAATTCAATTACCCTTGGGCCCCTTCAGCGCCTCATTCTGGAACCCTGTTTTCAGCTAGCCATTTTGCTCATTGCTATACTGTACATTAGACTTTTGACTTGTTTTTCAGACATCTAAATGAGTAATGGGGTAGTTTTTTAACATATTAATGATACAGTATCGTATATTAATGAGTCCATGCCCCATTTTTATATCTAAACGCCTTACACGGTGAAATTGCTTTTATTTTTGATCGTCCTTTCGATTAAGTCAATGGCACTCTGTCAGTTGGGCATACCAAGATGGCAGTGCGATCGCTTCTGGTGGCTTCACCTCCTGCCGTTGGTTTAGCGTTCTAGACGCAATCCAGTCTTTTATATAGATTGGTGGTAGAAGGGGGTTTCACACTCACACAACATTGTCTATTCTCTCTACATTTTAATGATTTCTTATCTAGCCTACACTGACCTTGTCTGGTCTAATATCGCTGGCCGGAATTTGTGGTTATCCATGAGAACAGCTCCACTGTGAATTGTTTTTTAAAGCCATGCTTTATTGCTTTTTCTGTTATCTTCATACTAGAGAAGCTTGTAAAAGGAAATGCCTTGTCTTTTTTACCTCCTTTATTCCCTATTTTTAAAGAGCATTGTGTGATTCAGTCGACCGCAGCGGGTTGTGGTGAAGCAAGAGGTTGTTCTGTCTTGTCATGTGATGTAATGGGACTCTGAGAAGAGCTTTGGCCCAGTAAATATAAGTATATACAGTAAATGCAAGTGAGCCTTTAAGTATGTGACTGACAGAGTTATACAGTTTTTTGATATCAGGGCTATAGACTAACTTTTTGCACTGGTTGCACTGGTGCGCCTAATTTTTTTTTTTCTTAGGTGCACCAGCACAAAAGTTAGGTGCACCCAAATTTTAGACCGCACCGCATTTAACATTTACCTGCTTTTACCAGTTCACTTTTTTTTTAATGTCCATATTTACTTGTAAATGTTTATCTTACAAACTGTTTTACATTAAGTTCTTTATTTGAAGCACAAATCTACAAGAAAGGTAACTTACTGAAAAAGTGTTGGTGCTTAAAGTGCTTCAGTGAAGTGAAATTTAAACTATAAGATCTCAAGATAAATGGACCAGGGCTTGAAGGCTCCGTGTCAGAGCATTACTTATGATTTTCGGACGGATCAGGCCTTAACCTTTAACTTTAACATTATTGACGAAAAAGTTGTGAATTGTTCTTTTCATCTTCTCTCATCATCCCCTGCTACATCCACTCTGTTTAACAGCATTAGTCTACTCGCCTCTCTCTCTGACAGCAGCACATGCATTTTCAAACGTACACAGAGGTTGCGCCAGAGTTTTTATTTGTCCGTCATTTTGACTGACATGGTCGTAAAAAATCCGTCATCTGTTATTTCCCATCACCATGGTTCAAGGTGGCGTTAGGTGGTAATTTGTTTGTTCGTGACGGCATCACGCTGTACTGGCGTCTCGGAACTTTTTTTTTTGCCGTCTCGGAACTTGTTGTATTGTAACAACCGAATGCCCAATAAAGCCGTTACAGTTTTTGATACCATATTCAAGCCCTTTCCAAATCACTGTTTATTTTGCTCATATCTTGTGTATGTAACAAAAGTTATGGCTGATGTCGGCTGAAGCGCTGTGATTTTCAGGAACGGAATTTGGAGTAAATCGTGTTTAAAGTTCAGTGATGAAATTAAAAGCACAACAGTCTAGTATCACAAGTAAAAGTCACTTTACAGAGGTGAGAGACTTACTCTATTAAAAATGTATTAAAAAATCCTAGTGTTGAAGTCTATAAAAATACTGTACAACACCGTTTGAATAAAATGAAAGTAACGAAAATGGTGCGGCGCACACTTAGAGAACGAGAGCTCTGACATTATCACTACACAAGGAAACTAACAAACATTACGGACAACAAATAATAAGCAGTGAAGCAAGTTTTACGTTGTTTATCATGTGCATATCGTCTGGACGTGATCATCTCTTGTATGTTTTGCGATCGCGGTCCGGCTCGCGTGCTGCAGACAGTGAGCGCTGTCATCTCACGAAAACATGGTATAAAATAACTTTGCGTGACATAGTTTACACGGGAAATGTTCATTGATAATCCTTCATTCTTCATGTTATGTGGTTTACTTTGATAGGTGAACTGTCTTTCCCGAGTCCCAGCGCGACATCCGCCGGGTTTCCCCAGATCGCATCATATTTCCAGTCAGTAACAATGACGGGTGAAAACACGCAGGTCGCTTCGCGAGCAAATCACGCTTAAGGGGAAACGGGGATTTACAAATTGCCCTCATTGCGATCCGACAAAATGACGGACTGCCTTCAGATTTTCGAAAATTTTCAGTTAATGCAGGATGCCTGGACGAGGGCCAATCAGAGGGGTGGTCCGCCCTTCACTATCTTTGATTGGTTTAGACCACGATATGTGCCTAATGTGTGTCTGTTGTTGAATCACAGGAAGACTTTCAGAATTGCGGAGACTTTTCTCTTCGAACGTCTTGATAATTTTAAGTCGCACCATTGTAAAAATAAGGTCGCATGTGCGACTGAATTGGTCGCACTGTAGAGCCCTGGATATTAACGGTCTACTGCTTTTTGTGAGGAAAGAGATTTAGTGTAAGGCAAGATATTTGTTGATCTTGAGTCAACAAAGCTAGTCAATCAAGGTTTTTTATTTTTTTCCTAGTAGTTTCTAGTCATATCGTAGCGATGACTATTTTTGTACATTGTCAGTAGAAAGCGGATAATGTGCAGAATCTACATTTACGAATACAAAGTTAAACATCAGCTTTTGTAATGCTTAAATTATGCTTTTTGTTGGTTGTAGTTCACACGTGGTTGGGAGAGTTCAAGGAGTAGTTCACCCCAAAATGGACCCAATTGACTTGACCATAGTAATTTTTTTCCTACTGGGAAAAGTCAATAGAGTTTAACGCCACCAAACCTTAACTCTGCCATTTTGCAGGCTATCAGGACGGCACTAGAGCGGCTGTAGCATTGTTTTTGACAGTGGTCAAACAATAATTTAAAACCAGGTTGTTTTGACCATACAAATCGTGCTGTTTTAACATGGTTGACAGCTGCTGTGCATATAGCGACAGAACACCGGAACAGGCAGGGGGAGCAAAGGGCAAATCATTTTATCTTATTCCTAAGGAACGTGAATTACTGATAGATGAATAAATGTTTAACTGCAATAACGTGCTAACAAACACATGTCACCACTATATCTTCCTCTGTCGCTATGCTGCCAAATCCTAAACAAGACACATGAGAGCAACACTTGCAGAGTCCAACTGTGCAATCGCAGTGGGCTCCTAATGCAACCCCATCGTGTCTGACCACCACTTATGGCTCAATGTAGGGTCGTTTTGTTTTTTTGGGAATGTATAACCTGCAAGATCAGTGATATAACTATGCTGGCTACCTACAAACAAGGACATCTAGCGGGTCGATTACGTAGGCTAACAACACAATTGACTTGCCCTTCCAATGAACACAGAGCAGGATAAAGCCGGCAGACTTCAAAGTTGAAAATCCATTAAAAAATTTCCGTACATTTTCACCACTACAGGCTTTTAAAGAGTCGCTGGAGTAGGATGATGAAAAGTTGAGTTAGTTGTAGGTATTAGTATCCTTCAGGTCAGGAAAGCTATCAGTTTCTTTATAGTTGCACGTTAAAAGCACCCCGGGGGTGACATTAACGTGTTTCCATTGGGTGTATTTTCATTGCGGCATTTCAATTTGTGCATTTTGAAGGGTAATGGAAACCTGGCTAATGCCTGCCAGTATGGGGGTGTAAACGGAGTAGGTCATGTGACTGCCGGCACTCTTTTGTACAAATTTTAATTTTAGGGTCAACTAATCCTTTAAAGGAACTGATGGAAATTCTTACATTTACTCGCCCGCATGTTATTCTTAACCTGTATGACTTTGTTCTGCAGAAAAGATATTTGGAAGTGGTACCAAACAACACGGGACCCCACGATCTTCTATTGTACAAACGCAATCATGGAGATATTTCTCAATCGTTTTTGTTCCACAGCAAAAAATGATCATGTGTATAAACTTTGAATGAGATTAGTATAAATGATTTGAGTAAACCAACCCTTTAAATCTGGTTTCTTTTGTATAATGTCCAGTGTTTCTTTAGAGACATTTCATATGTTTTTATAACTTGCGTGTTAGGTTGTGGTGTGGAAAGG
The DNA here is from genome assembly GCA_008369825.1 of Triplophysa tibetana. Lineage (NCBI taxonomy): Eukaryota > Metazoa > Chordata > Actinopteri > Cypriniformes > Nemacheilidae > Triplophysa > Triplophysa tibetana. The sequence goes on along the minus strand of CM017912.1, from coordinate 15,463,151 downwards.
CAACAATAGGAAAATTGATTTGTTGCACTCATTATCGCTTTTATCTTCCCAGGTGAGTTTAACCAGCAGCTGCTTTGACCTGGTTACCTGGCAACTACTGACAAAAACAGTCACCTTGGCCTCCTGATTGGTGGAGGTGCACAGGTGAAGGAGTGGACCCCGGCTGCACCTCTTTTCTGTCGTTTGCTGCACCTCTTTTCTGTCGTTTGCTGCACTTCAAGACGGGAGGGAGAACGAGGTTCTGTCACAACCACCCAGAGCATGGGGCAGAAGGTTCCGGGCGGCATTAAAACTGTGGACATGCGGGACCCTGCATTTCGCCCTCTCAAACTAGAGCTGCAGGCCCTGGATTACACCAAACCTTCCCGACTGGATATGTTGTTAGACATGCCACCATCCTCCCAGGACGTCCAAGTCCAGCACTCCTGGAACAACGACGACCGGTCGCTCAACATTTTCGTGAAGGAGGACAATAAACTCATATTTCACCGGCACCCTGTTGCCCAGAGCACAGATGCAATTCGGGGTCAAGTGGGATACACAAGGGGACTGCACGTGTGGGAGATCAGCTGGGCCATGCGTCAGCGGGGTACACATGCCATTGTCGGTGTAGCGACGGGTGAGGCCCCACTGCATTCTGTAGGATACACTGCACTTGTAGGAAACAATAACGAGTCCTGGGGCTGGGACCTGGGACGCAACAAACTCCATCACGATGGCAAGAACCAGCCCAGTAGGACCTATCCAGCTTTTCTTGAACCTGATGAAACCTTTATCGTCCCAGACTCGTTTTTGGTGGTCCTGGACATGGACGAGGGGATGCTTAGCTTTATTGTCGACGGGCAGTACTTGGGGGTTGCTTTTAGGGGACTCAAAGGAAGAAAGCTATACCCTGTAGTGAGCGCCGTGTGGGGACACTGTGAAATCAGAATCCGGTACATAAATGGACTCGATCGTAAGTACCATACTTTCACACTTGCATTGTGCTGTCTGTACTTTTAGCGATTGTTCTTGGAACAATCTAAAGTTCTCTTTTTTAATATGGTGGACTTTGTGGTTTGTTAAACATTGAAAGTGTAGCTTGTGCAACTGCGAAAGACCTCTCATCCATTAATTAAATGAACCCAGCTTTATTTACCTGATAAAGATCATGACATCATTCTTTATCTCGCATCCAGGAAGCTAATCATTAAACTAACCCCTTTGCATTTTCAACATGATTTCACAAGCAGACTCCACTGTTCATTTTGTTAATTTAACAGAAAAGTAATGTAATAAACAAACTTCACATATACTACTTTAAATCTATGAAATCTTGAAATTTTATAATTTATTTAAAAAAAAAATGGAAACTTCTGTCACACTGTTTAACTTGGCTATCAAAAATAAAAATTGTTTTTTTTGTACCATGACCTTAACCTGATGAAGGTCATGGGACTCGAATGTTGTTAATGTTCAATTTTATTTAATTACATTGTGTGTGTTTTTGGATTCGCCGCTATCCTACGCCGCTATCTTTATATTTGGTTGGAAAAACTGTTAATTTTACAAGTAAAATATATCAATTACCAGGTATTTTACTTTGGGAAAAAAGATTTTCCATGTAAAAAGTGTTTAATTTATGAGAAATTATTATTATTATTTTTATGTACATTAGGGTGTTTGGTTACATTGTTAAATATTAAAATCATTGTTTGAGTTAACTCTTTTTAGTGTGCATACATTTAATCACTGTTGAGAATTTTCCGGGTGATATTTAAAAATATCACTTTGGCAAAGTCCATTTTATTGAGCAGAGTCGAGATTTTTTTTTTTTCAAAACTACGGTTTGTGTTTGTTTCTTCGGTCAGACATTTGTTTTGTGGTCAAATAATGAAAGGATGCAGGTGAGGGGCCAGACTCGCAGCTGTCCTTGAGAACAGCAGACATGACTCCTGTTGAGTAATTCGCCTCAGTCAGTAGAAACAGTCTCCTGGCTGCTAATGATGCCATATCCCATGAAATATGTTGTTTTTCAACATAATGTTTTGCTTGCCCTCTATCATCTGAATGACTCTGTAAATGTTTTTTCTACGCAAGCCTTTTGTACCAACATTTAATGGTGTTCTGAAACTGGGAGGAGGTGTTGCTACTGTGGCCGTAACTCATGAGTTCAGTACGCAGGTGTTCCCATTTTTTGAGAATTCTCATCACGTCTGAGAGCAAGACGAGAAGCCAGAGTATTACTCAGCCTTGTGACTCAAAGGCTTTGGCTTCCTTTTGAGTGTCTGTCTTGTGTCAGTGCCTTTAATGCATTCCTCGTCATGCTTGTGTTCAACAGGGGTATAACGCCACTCTAGTTTATCCCTTACATCATTCTGTTTAGATTCCCCAGCGTCCCGCTAGCCAAAGTGTGCGTTTTTATGAAGTGATCTCAACATCCGAACAGGTGCTGGTGTGTGGAAATGCACAGCACCTGGAGCTGTGTCATTTGACTAAAGAGGACCTGTGGGGAAAACTAGGGCCGTGCGGATGTTGATGTTCAAAATCGGCTAGTTAGGGAGCGTTTGAAGTTATTTTTTTTTGTACCCGGTGTACATGTGACGCAATGAGTGCGTTTACATGCACAAAATAAGTGGTTATCTATAAAAAATCTACGCTAAATGCTAAATGCTAATGCTAAAACTTTGTAATGGGCAAAAAACATGTTGTGAAATTGTGACTAAATAAAAACGTAACTTCTTATGTCTTTATTAACTTGATTTAAATAAATGAATATTGGTTTGAGCTCAAATATTCGAATATGAAATTATTGAAAAATGGCATCCCTAGTACTCTAGTCTGCTTAACAAGGAAGGTCTGGGGAACAGTTAATGTAAACTCCAGTGTTCTTTGATGCTGATATGAACGCAATCGTACCAAATAGCGTAAGTGATTAATCGCTATTAATGACTTATTATTTGGTAAAAGTGTGTGTGTTTCACCCACTTTTATGACTGTCATGCTCCTAGCAGAGAGCTGTAGATCTCATTTCTGATCACCTTCAACGTTCTGAAGAGCAGCAGTACATTCAAAAGATAGACAAAAGTGCCGTTATGTACTTAAGCTTTGGAAACAACGAATGGTTCAAAACGAATATAAAAAGCACTATAAAAGTGAAGCGAGCAATGTCATGCATTTTGCCCCTTTCTACCACATCGTTGTTACAAGTGACCGGGTAAACTACTGCAGGCTTGATGATGCAAACGACCCGCTGTTCGAATCCAAAAATGATTTGAACTTGGTCCAGCAGGGAGAGGGGGAGTAATCGAAATAGGGTTTGGACCAGGCATTCGAAACTAAATGTGAAACCAACCTAGTAGTTACTTGGTGTATCAATACGCAACCAACCAAAGTTTTCTTTATCCACAAAGTTTTACAAATGTATTTAAGGTTTTCACAATGTTTGTTACTTGTTTCTAATAAATGTCTTTGTCTCTCCAGCTGAACCTCTGCCCTTAATGGACCTCTCTAGACGATCTGTGCGGGTGGCACTGGGAAGAGAGCGACTGAGTGAAATCCATGGACTGCCCTTACCTGCCTCCCTTAAGAACTACTTGCTATACCAATGATGACAGTAGTGCCTTTTCAACAGTTCAAGGCATAGCATTCGCCTGTATTTGTCTCTGGGATTTACTCTTTCTGGCAAGCCTGTTTCAGTACAATATTTCAATCGTTTTGGTTTGGTGCCATCACTGCGTATGGTACCAAAAAAATGTTTAAACAAAAGCAATCAAGGGCGTCTCATGTTTAACACTTCTACGGTCAAGAATCTTTGCAAGTCTTTCTTTGCTTCGTTCATATCCTGGAAATTCAACCTGAAGGTTTGTGTCAAAACCCCGTGGCAGAAACTCGGACGAAAACAAGAACCTTCTCTCTAAACATGGCTTACAGATATTTGTCTTTTTAAGAGCTTTTTATTTTAAAAAATTGTAGGCTTACTTTAGGCATTCTTGTATCACGTCATTAATTTGAGACTCAATGCAAAATACATTAGCTTGTAAGGACCTTTTTGACTTTACAACCAGCAGAAATATCTGGATATTAATATTGGCACCTTTTGTAGCAAAATTGTATGAATTATATCCTTCCGGTCAGTTTAATGTAGTAAGGGAGTCAACTTTGGATCTGGTGAACTTGTGGGGTTAAAAAAAGATTGACACAACCCACACAGTATATGGTGATGGATTTAATCCTGCTAGATTAAAAATAGCCTGCTATTAGTTGTATATCTGACCACCTGGCCTGGAAAAATAGTGGTTGAGAGGCTGGAATTCATGACAACCAATGCTAGTGATTTATACTAGGTTTTATAATTGGCCAACTAGTCAATAAGTCCCTTTTCTCTGTTCACGCTGCAATATCTGAAGTGCCTGTCTCACGATACTGGTATGTTAAAAGAAAGCCATGATTTAAAGTCCTTTTTATATGAAATCAAAGAATGATATCACTGTGAAACTATGTAGCAGACAAACATTAATCATTAAGAGGAATAGCTTCCCCAAGTCCCACACAACATTTAGCTTATTTTATTCATAAAAAGACTGTTTTAACCTGTTTATGGGACGGCATAGTGACACTGCTGTGTGGTGTCTGATTTAAGTGTCCTGTGATGTCACATGGGGAAATGTTGATGTCACTTTCATCTTTTTAAGACTTAATGCAGAGAAGAAAAGATCGCCAACTATTGTAATTTTGTTTCCATTTTTTCATCCTGGTCTTTTAGATGTGTAAATGTAGTTCATGTTTGGCAGTCATTTTGCTGGGCATGTGGGATCTCTTGACTCCCTCTTTTTAAATCCTTACTGCTTGCAAAGCACCATTCTCTTTGTATTAAGTGATGTAGATAATATTGGTAACTATCTAATAAAGTTTATTATTATTATTGACCTGTTATCGAGTTGTTTTTAACTATTTTAAAGGCTCCATTAAATTAAAATTTTACATGGATTAGTTTTAAAAAAATTCTGGAACATCATAAATTATTTCGCATGAATCTCACACTAAATACAACATTTCTTCAACGCCAACATTGTCCAATGTTTTAAATGTTAATTAAAATATGATTTTTGTCTTGTATTATGAATGCACTTTTGAAAGGGGCCAGACTCTAATAGACTATTCTTTAAGCCCACTACCATGTGTTCTTCTGCTTGATCGAGCTTCTCTTAAATAATCCACATTTTGTACGTCAGCAAGCATTTTATTTCTTAAAATAAACATCGGAAACTTTATCTGTAGACATAACTCAAGAGCTGAGGTGAGAACAAGATGAATCTTTTCCAAGCAAACGGCATATCTTCTGAAGACCCTCCCTGACAGCTGTTTTGGGTTATAAAGAAGCATTCGAGATCCACTGCTAGCTTCGCTTAGCGCCCAACTAAATGAAGTGATTTGGGTGATTGAGTGGATTTTCATATCAATGTTCTCACTGTCCTTCTGACTGCTTGGTTGCCATAACAACGTGTTTGCATACACAGCTCTGGAGCTTTGGTGTGAGGTCACTCATTTCAAGTATGCAGCTTGGCTGGAACACTGTGCTGTTTGGGTGTCTGGAACGGTGCATTCCTGCCTTCGAATCTCCCAACCTTCACCACTTTTGGTGTATTTTTATGAGAAAACCTTGTCCAAGTTGGCTTATGATTCAAAAAATATGTTCCATGTTAAAGAGAAGTTTCATATGCCTGCACCTATCGGTTAATGGCCTGTGTGTAATGTAGCGGATCTTAAACTTTTTCAGTGTGAGCCCCCCTTGTGTAAGGTGCATCCCTTTGTGCCCCTTAGAGAAAAGCCTTTCTTAAACATTAAACAATTTTTTTGATTGTGGGTGTCTCTTTAGGTTGATTTTTATGTATTCAAAATGTTGTATTCTTACAAGTTATATTAACAATTTAATTTATTAACTAGTTCAAAAGCTGATCAACGTCACTTAATAGTTTAAATTTATTTGGGCAGAGTCCCGGACACGGCTTAAGTCTAGTCCCAGACTAATTTGGCGATGGCTTGATCATAAACAACTTGACATATCTTAAAATAGACTGCTCAAAAAAAATGAAGGGAGCACTTGATCATCCCAGGATAACACAAAGCCAGGAATATCTATCAACCCGGTAAGGAAGCATAAGTGCTTGGGAACCATTTTACATGTTTTGTTGCAAATGAAAATGACGACAGGTACACTGGAGAGGCAACAGAAAGGGTGGTCTGAAGAGGACCATCCTTGGAGGGTCTTACAGACCTCCATATGCTATGAAGTATCGGGATGAAGTCCTCAGATCTATTGTTAGATGTTGGTGCAGTGCAGAGAACTCCTGGTGCATGATAATGTAACCTCATGTAACCGGAGTCTGCAGGCAGTTTCTGGATGACGAAGGCATTGATTCCATTGACTGGCCCTCACGTTCTCAAGACCTAAATCCAGTTGAGAACCTCTGGGATATCATGTATCCGAAGGCATCAAGTAGCACCATAGACAGTCCAGTAGTTCACTTGTAATCCAGGTCTGGAACGAGATCCCCAGGACATCATGTGCAATCTCACCAGGAGTACTGTATTTCAAGATATATTCATATATTACGAGCACGTGGGGCCATTCACATTACTTGCTAACATTATGAGTTACTGTGATGACCTTCAAACATATGCAATCATCAGTATTTTCATTATTTTACTGTGATTTTACAACTTTTCCTGCCCTGAATACGTTTATGATTTTGGCTTTCAATGAACATTGTCACATTATTTAAGTCTCAAAACATTATGAAAAGTGTATAATTGTATTAGATCTCTATGTATGAAATATTCAAGATAAAACTCTGTGATTCAGGTGATTTAGGTTTTTTTGCAGTGTATATCAATGCAATTGTTTTGTCTTGAGATGCACACTGTAGTGTATTTTCTGAAGTATGTTTTTCAAAACGACTTAAATATCCTAATTTGACTAGGGCCTAGTCCTGGTTTAAGATAATCCTTGCATGGGTTTAAAAGTGATTTTTTTATACCAAGCTGAATCTAAGAGCACCAGCAATATCCTCCTCTTTCCAGCTGGATTATTCAGTTATGAGTAGAATGTATTCTACCAAGTCTCACATGGGGGTAAAAACAACAATCTTTTGTGAAGTAGCTCTTGTGAAGAAAGCTATAATGTGACTAGGAAAAGGGGAATGTGTTTCAACAAACAGATCTCATTAGAGTGCATTTAAAACGTACAGTACAAGTATTATGAGTCCACAGTAAATGTCAGACTCTGAAACATACAGTAGTTTGGCTTTCTGTCATCTGCAGAAAGTCCTCTGGTGCAGATGACAGAAAGCGAAATAAAAAGAGAGTTTTTCTTGTTAATACAGGATCTCCTTGTTACATAACCACCATACAAAAGCTCAAGAGGGACTGAGACACTCGCTCTTTTTTCTCTATGCCTGCTATTACGAACCCTGTCATAAAGAGCAATGAATCCTACACATACAAAGTACACTTGCTTATAATGGTGTTTTTTATTTTGTTGCTATGAATAGTATGGACAAGTCATGGTGTAGACATACAATAGCTGTGAGACTACTTCTGACTAAACAAAACTTCTTTTAAAGTTTTCAGTTTAAATTGTCCATATTTGGCAGTTATCACTTTGTATTGTAAAATGAGAATCTTGGTTTGTTAAAGTTTACCTAAAGAGTTCATTCTAGACTTTCTGATTCTATGTATGTTTTACTGTTGTTATTTCCTTCCAATTCACTATATTTCATAGGTTTTATCTTAAGGTACCGCTCAACAAAAAAATTAATTCTTTCATCGTTAACTCTCTCATGTCATTCAACCTTTATGACTGCCTTCATTCTGCAGAATACAAAAGATATTTTAAAGAATGTTGACTTGGACCACCATTGACTTCCATTGTGGACGCAAAACAACAAAGTAATTTCTTAAAATACATTTTGTGTTCATATACGGTATTCAGATGACCCAAGTGTGAATAAATGATGACAGAATTTTTATTTTTGGGTGAACTGTCCCTTTGTATAATTCATTATAAAGAGGATATTGTGTCTGGTTGTACCCATGAGGTCACGTAAAAGCACCTAAAAGTCAGTTAATGCCCGCAACAGGACTTATATTAGATCCTCTTGCGTTGACAGGAGGATGTGAATGAAAATTATGATTCCCTACTTGAAATGTCCCTCAGAGGGAACAAACTCATGAGGTGCTAGTTCAGACACTATTCTGATATGTCCTGCTGTCATGTATTATTTTTGGTCCCCTGAAATGGCGTCAAACTCTTTCATTGCCTATTCACCCCACTCTTCTGATGAGTCAAATAGTTTTTATTCTCGCACTGTATTTTTGCTTTCTGTTTGCACAGTGTTTACTTGAATTTATAGGACAGGAATTCAATGTAGACACATGAAAGGCTCTGAGGACTGAATCAAAGGAAAAAACCTGTTTAGACTAGACTGTTCCAGATGGTCCGGAGAGGTACGAGATCAACCCAGACACTGAAAATCATTACCATCTGAAAGTTTTAAGAGGTAAGTGGAGAGACAGCTTAAAAAGAAAACAGCGATTAACCACTCGCAGTGCCGAGTAATGGGGAATGAGCCACATCGGGGAGTGAAACGTCTTCATGCGGGCTAAATCTTTTCATGTTGTTTCCAAACGATGATATACGCTGATGAGAATTTAAAGGAAAGAGTGAGGGAGAAACGACAGTGATAGAACGAATGTGGAATGGTTCTTGTGTGTCTCACAGCTTGTGCGACCGTGCCGATCCAGCTGCAGAAGCAATGCCATAACTGACCTGTAACTATCGTCGGGGAATGTGCTTCATGGAAGAGTGGTAATAAGTTACCCTGGGATCAACTTGCCTTGGCTTTTTTCCTTGGTTTCGAAGGTCAGAGAATACTCTTACATTGATATGTACGGTAGTCTACATTTAACAATCCATATGTGGAGACGGTGGTCTAGTGGGTTAAACCACTGAACTGGTAAATCAAAAGGTTGCTGGTTCAATCCCAGCAGCCAACACCAGTGTGTCCTTGAGCAAGACACTTTAACTCCATGTCAATCCAGGGGGATTGTCCCTATAATAAGTGCACTGTAAGTCGCTTCGTCTGCCAAATGACTTAATGTAAATGTAAATATGTTATGTAGAGGACAAGAAATAGTGGCCAATATTTACAAAATCCAAATGGTTTGTCTTAAAGCTCAGTGTAAAATTGTTTCGTCTTTCTTGCCATGCATGTACTCAATTCAAGAGCTGACAAAATTGGCATTCATCAGACATCAAATTTGTTTAAATTAAGACCTTTTCTTCACTTATGATATTGGAATTATCTTGCGCCACGAATTAGCAGGACTGTCCCATACAATCTATCTCTCTGTCACTCCTGTCTTTCAGGCACACCATCCATGTCCTATACACCTGCCAAGTCCATCATGGCTGCTGCCAGCGCCCGATGCTTCATAGTGAAGTGAGTAGTCATGGAGGCTGGGAAGGGTTTTAGATCCAAGCTGCTCTTTTGGCACATTTGAATTAAGCTTTGTGCCAACAGGGGCTTAGCCTCTTTAACGGGGATACCCCCCAAAGAAGACGGGGCCCCACACAACTCCATCTACTCTCGTTGTGCCAGGTAAAGGGTTTATCCAATCCTTTCTTAAATAAATGTTTTTTTAAATGAATGTAGTTGTTGGAAAATAACACTAAAGTTAGTCCTGAAGCAACTAATCTGTCTTGTGAATATTTAATCTGCTGTGTAATTTCCTTTGAAACTTTCACTCATTTTTGTGCTCATAGCTCCATCATGAAACCCAGATAAAATGAGAGTAAGAGCAAAGGAAAAGAAATACATACATATATTCAGCCAAAACCAAGATTTATTTTTGTTTGACCTAAGAGTTTTTGATTAAAAGATTAAATAATAATGTTTTTACCCTGTAAATTATCTTTGAATGTATTTTTCCCATCCGTAACAGCTGAAACATTTGCAGTATTTTCACCTTCCTCAAAAATGTTGTTAAGTAATACTACAATGATTTCTTAAAAACGCACCCAACACATTGATTCATTTTCTGGCACTGATTTCTATCCGCCTTCTGATGTCAGCAGGAAGACGGAGTCTGTTCGGTCTCAAACCCAAGCTTTTATCCAATACACACAAACACACTTCTTTAAGAAAATAATTAAACAATAAAGGGTTATAAGCAGAAACATCACATTCTGCCGGTGAAAATTGACATTGATAACCATCTGCTACTTATTTGCTCATGTATGTAACCAACTATATGTAGAGAATAAACCAATGTGATTTTTTTAAGTGTTTGGAATGGTGACAGAGCCAGAAAGGAAGTGTGATTTTGCTTCTGTGCCACTGTGACCTCGGTACCATCTGCTGCTCTGCTCCCTCTCCCTTCCTCTGGATATAACACTGCCAGATATTAACAGTAAACTAGGTATACTGACAGGAACAGTCTGACACTCTTAACACTGGGATAATTTGATTCTGAAAATGGGGCAGCAACATAACTCCTGAATGGTGTCTCGCCGTATTTTTGTCATGGGTCACAGAATATGACAAGTTCTGATAAAGGATTCATTGTTGTGGAGTTCAAGCAAGTATAGGTGCACTAACGGTCAAACCTTTGCTTATTAAACTGTTTCTTCGAAATTTTAAAAATGAGTAAACTCATGATTAGCATGCAATATCAGAAACGGGCAATTCCATGCAACTGTCAACCTCAAGATGTAAAAGTGTTTTTACAAAAGGTTTTCAGCATAAAGATAGGTCAGATGTCAGTATTTGGAGGTTTAAAAATCCATGTGAAGTCTCTAAAAAAGTGTTTAAAGCATTTTTCCAAAGCATAGTTGTCAGGAAAGTGAATTGTAAGATATTCCTTCTAAATTGCCACACAAAAATAAAGTAGACCACATAAATAAAATGACTATCTTGTAGTTTGTGAAGAGCCATCCATTCTCCACTTGTTCTGTATACCTGCTTCTGGTTTGGACATTTTAATTCACAGATATCCTACGAAGTATGTTCTCTCAAAAACGTGTTTTTGTCACATCCGTAACGCATACATTTTTCTCTAATTTAAAATGGAAATTCATTCCTAAACTGATGTTTGTCTGGATTCTAGCAACATGAGTTCAATAAAGTATAAAGACAGTCTCTGAGAATTTATATATCAAGTTTTGACTGAGACCACAACCATAACACTGGAATTGCCCATATGTAACTATTAGAATTGAGTAATCAAAGCTTAACGAAATTATTTGTAAAAAAAAAATTCAACCTGCTTGTATCACCCTGATGCTTTTGAAACTATTTGTTAGGAGTTATCTATTCTTAGCTTTTATTTGAATGCCTTTTCTTCAATTTTTGATCCAAGTCACTCATTTCCTTAACATTTTTATTTAATAAAAATGTATTTTGTGAAAAAGAAACTGATGATCGCACAATTTTATTTAGCTCCACATTTATTGTGAGCACACCATCAGATCAACTGATCAAAGGGTTCGTAAGGTCAAGTGAATTTATTGCTTCCAATATTGCAGTAGTTTACAACACAGTCATTCAGCACATCTATACACAACTACTGTCGTGCACCTTTGTTATAACCGCAATTACCGTCATGCTTGAGAAGCTAAGAGATTTATTTCCCATTTTGAGAAGGTCTGGGCATGACAAACATGTGCTCCGTGCACCATTTAGCTCCATAACGGCATGCTTCAATGCGGCGGATAATTTTGCCCATGTGTTCATCCCAGCTCAAGGGCACCGCTGAAGAAGTACCTCCCTCGTAGAACAAGAGAGCGGGTATACTCACGCCTGGTGAAGCCCTCAGCATCAAGTGGCGATTCACAGTCATGGAAAATAGTGTAATTACCACAAATGGCTGCCAGAGCCCACATGAAAGTGGAAATGGGGAACAAGACTGATTAATGAAGAGCTTGTTTGTATAAGTCTCCCGTTTAATTATGCAGTCAATTTATCATAGTTAACAGCAGTAATTACTCCACTCCTTCAATATGTGTGAGCGGTGAGTAAAGGGGTATGTATGGTGTGATGGTGAGGGTCAGGCTTTTGAATGATGGTTGGAGTGTGTAGAGATTCTGCGGTTCAGACGGCCTCGGATTCTCCATCAAATCATCCTGATTCATCAAGACTGATTCATCCACTTGCTGCAATAACACGTGCTGACTACGGCAACACTTGCTGTAAGTCACTCAACCGTTTTCTGTTATTCATTTCGGGCGTGTGCGAGTGTTCATGTGGTGCGGTTAAAAGGAAGATGAGACAGCATTTATGACAGCACTCTACTGACCATAAGGTTTTGTAAAGACATTTATGGGAGTTGTTGGCATACCGTGGGTTTCACTGTCTGAAATGCCACGCTACTCGTCTGAATCATGTCCCTATACAAATGTGTTTAGAGCGTGTAATGCTAGTGTACAAGGTCCTCTTCTGAATCTTATCTCATGATGGTAGAAGCAAAAAAACAAATGTTGACTATTAAAATGCAAATATTTGCTCTTATGATGGAGCTGACAGTAATAAAGCTTCACTACGTACGCATCAGGTGAAATAATGTCCTAGCCAGAAGGCACAATGGTCAAACATTTCCCTACATTTACTTATGTTAAAGGTGCAGTTTGTAATAACCGCTGCTAGAGGGCGCACAATCGAAACAATAACAATGCCGAAGCTTGATGACGCTGTGAAGGAGTGTGGAATTATGGGATCTGTTGTCTTCAACTCAACCGCTGATAGCCATCCATCAGACGGGAATGAGAAATCACGTTGGCAGATGAGGTAAAGTTTTATAATTGTTGCGAATAATTGTGGTCCATTAATAAGTGACTGCTCGAAACAAGTGTGTGTAATGCTAGACACGAGTTCTGCATTTGTCCACAACACTGTTGTCATGCGGTTACTACGTCATTAAAGGCGGTAACAAAGGAGAACGCCCACTGAACATATTTTTTTACTGTGATTACTCAAAGCTGTTTTGGACTCAATTGTGCAGTAATATATCATAAATATATAAATATGTTAATCCCATTGAATACAAACAAATTGAGTTTGATGTGCTTAAGAAAGATTGTTCAAAACATTACTTGGTTACAACCTTCTTGAAGTTACTAAACACTAAACTACAGATTTCTGACCCCCCCATTCCTTCCTAACTTTTGGAGTTAACTTATTTTTTTGCGGACTCTCTTAATGCAGTTTAAAATGTAAAAGCTACTAAAGTTGCCTGTTTTTTTAGTGAGCTAAGTGCCCTATAACTCCTTGCTTTTGCTTATAAGAACTGACCTTCTATAAATGTTTTTTTGTTTATTTTATCTTTATAATTTTTTTATCTTTTCCGTTATTGCTATTCATGATTGTACACTTAATGTACAAATTTGTTGTTACATGTTATAATTGATAATATGTCTGCCTTTGAGAAATGTAAATTGTTAATATTGTTTATTCAATGCCTTTTTTGTATGTAAAATTGTTTATATGCTATTTATAAAAAATAAAAATAAAAAAACAAATGGGAACGCGTGTATGAAGCCATTGACATGCGACTGCGCAGGTTCGTGTCACAGAATGGCGATTTTCTCACGATTTGCAAGTAGTTGGAAGCATTTGAGATGATGACGTAAGTACTCAGCTGAACAAAATATACAACACTGGCTTAGTGGTTTTTGAATATTTTACTGCAAAATTTTACAAACTGCCCCTTTTTATCCTGTAGTTATATATTTCTTTGATAATAGTGTAAGTACTACGTCATTGGACAAACAATATTGACCTAACGTCGACATCTGACCTATCAGTATATGGTAAAAAGCTTTGGTTAAGCTTTGTTTCTTACATCTTATTGTTAAAATTTGCATGGAATTGCCCAAATGCTTTAAAAAAGGAATAGGCATCAAATCACACCCTGCTTTTTTATTTTTTTTGTGTCCTCTTTTGTTTGTGAGTGGTGATTTAAAACATGCACTAGAGAGCAGGAGTAAGAGGAAACAGTTGGGAGCTGATGTGAACGGGCCTGTTTCCTGTGGCAGAATTATTCACAGCCCTCTGCGGTTCACAGCTCTCCCGTCGGCTAGACATCACAACGCCTTGCCAGACACCACAACATGCTGTTTTTCTGCTATTTTCACTGCATTGACCGCAAACTGTAATTTAGCTGCATTAATCTATGCAGAAGAGTGTGATGGGAAACTGTGTGGGCAGGATGTGCTGGCTGGTCTGGACGATGTCTGGTCTCCTCTTCTTTGGCTTTGGAGCTGGCGGATTTGAGCACGTAAAGCCAGGCCCTTGTTAAAATGAAGTAATAAGTGCTGAGCCACACAATGTAAAGTTCTGTAGCTGTACCGTCACTACACGTTTACTGAGGTATGGAAAATCGTGATTTATTGTGGTCAGTTGTTTCTTTGTTGAGAAGCTATTTAGTAAAATTATCGGATTAACAATATCATAAAATGCATATAGCCCATTCGCTTAAAAATTAACATTCTTCCATTATTTACTCTCTCAGACCTTAATGAAGTTCTTTCTTCTGCAGAAGACGTGTTGGTATGGCAAAAATGTGAACTCAATAGTTTTTTTCTTTATTGATCGATAACGATATTTTTTCGATATATGATTCAATAAAAAAAAAGAATCCATAATAATCTATATTAAATACAGTTTATTAACAAAACAGTCTAACAAAAGTTAACTCTAATCCAGTTACGATTAAATGAAACCAAGTCATTTACATAATCTAAATAGACATGTACTGTTGCAACAAAGAAAATATTAGGCCATAAAAAACATGTACCAGTTCATTCAGTCTCCTTTTCAATCAATTGAATCGTTAAGTAAAGGAAGAGTTCATTCAGTACATTCAACCAATGAAATGGCCACGATGCTGTGAACATTCGAACGCTATTGGCTCAGCACCTGCGCACATACAGTACATAACGCTGCAATAATGTCTTGAGCTAGTAGTGGGATTCTTCAAAAAGACATCTCACATAAACTGTAGTACGTTTATTTAATAATGCAAGCATCTTACATACAAGGTTCAATCTTTTAATGTGCAAACAAACTCACTTCATTACATCTCTAATCTGTACAGGGCAGCGCAGGTTTGTTTCATATGCACCAGCTCATGTTAGCAGATATGTTAACGTTGGATATATATATATATATATTTGTGCTTGATAGATTTATATACAGATTTTCAGGGCTGGGAAGGTTTGGCATACTTTACTAATCTATTGCACTACAGATGACAAAACACATGCTTTTAAAAGTTATCTGTAACGTATTTTGATAGAGTACACACATTTTGTAACTTAATCTAAATACTTTAGAATACTTTGGACTACTAATACGGTAAATAAAACAAAGGCATCATCAAACTGTGTACTGTATGTGTGTTCACGATTTGCTGTACAAACGGGATGGGATAAATGAAGAGGTCAAATGTCGGGTATGTATGAGTCACCATATCTTACACATACAATAGGTCAGAAAACGTTGCAATTACCTAAAAATTACTGAAACAAGAAACTCACAAACAACTATCACACTTATTCAGGACAGTACTAAATAATATTAGCATGCAATTTCTATGAACCCAGTTCACTCTTATTTTGTTAAGATTATTCAAATTTTGCATATATTCGGCAAGGGGTGTGAAATTTATGAGATTAACTGCTTTTTATAATGATTTTGGAGATTGTCAGAGTCAGAGAATTACCAATTGCTGTTTACATGAATTGCCTGTTGCAGTTTATACTAATGTTTAAATTACATTAAAATTCTGTGTAATCACTTTGGTGATCTAAAATACTTTTCAGATCTAGCTGTAATTTGATTACCACCAATTTCAAAGTAACTGCAAAAAAACAGTTACACAAATCTTGTATTTAAAATACGTAACTAAGTTACTCGTTTTCCTTACTCCCCAGCCCTGCAGCTTTTGAATGACATGAGAGTGAATAAAAAAATGGAAGAATTTTCATTTTTGGTTGATGTGATCTTTTAAAGACAAGATGTTTGATTCCAATGTGATTTTTCTGTTTTTCCTCTCGATTTGCTTGTCGTCATTGAAGTCTTCTAGCTTTTTATTTTGATGGCAAAATGTATGACAGAGTGAGACCAATTGCACTTTTCAGCTCAGTCGTGTAGCACTTTACACTCATTTATAACATTTTGAGTGTTTGGGAAGTTATATGTGATTAAAATGTATAAGGAGTTATACTGTAGATGTAAATTACATCATTACTCTTAACAAGTTCCTTAAGATTGTCGGCCTCGGGTTTGAAAATTCTGATTTATCAAAATAGGCTCTGAATCAAAATAGGCTCTGAATATTCAGAAGTAAAGAGGCTATTTATCAATGTTCTGATGTGTTTGCCTATTTGTTTTTACTCATGAATGTTTGATTGGAAGAGTTGTAAATTGCTCCATCTCATGTTTTACTGAGGGCAGTGAATGTAGAGAGTTATCTTAGACGACAGGATTGTGTTTTGCAGTCAAAGGTGTGGACAGATATGGGTGTAAAGTGATATGCATGCAGGTGGGTGCCTCTATGACCTAATCATGGACTTGTCAGGAATAGTCAAAGCTCGGTTATTTGAGATGGTAAAGATTATCTCTCATGCTTTTAATTCATTTTGAAGAAGTGCCTTAAGTTCCCTAAAGGCTTTCCTGATTTTACAAAGTAAGAGATGTTCTTGGATCAACATCATGGTCGACTTTGGGACAATGTTTAAATTAACCAATCAGGTTTAAGGGATAGAGACAATTGAAGTTTAAGATTAAAACTAGGGTCACATGCTTCCACACAATTTTTATTTGCCTATTGTTTCCAATATGGTTAAGGTTTGGGGTTTAGGCTTTTTCAATATGTTATTCCAGAGTCAACAAAGTACAATATGTCGCCCCAAGAACATCTGTCTTGGCAAAATGAGTTTGTCTAAATAGGAAAGATTGTTATGCAACAACTTTTTACTGAAGAAAAAGTCATTGGGATTCATTGAATACCCTTGGTTGGTCTGCTTGTCTTCATGTTCCTAGAAGATGAAACCAGAGTATTCTAGAAATTAAAGATTTTTTTTAAAGACATTTAACTCATCCATTTTCAATAGTTCCTGTAGTGTACATAAGTTCAGTATCTAGTAACCAGTTCCTCAATGTGCAACTGTGAACTTTGACATTAGGAAATTCATAAATGAATAATGTGATCTGAAGACATTCTTTTGAGGTTTACAGGGAAAAGGTCAGTTACCTCATTCCTGGGGTGGACTATGTCATTATGAATTGTGAAATCTTATTCAGAAGTTCTATTGATTAATGGAAAGAATTGTGAAATCTTGTGAAACTAAGCCAGGGTTCAATGAAATACCAAAAATATAAATAACACAGAGAGGATGTTTCAAAGAAATCATCATTTTGTCAAATACTTTACTAATAAGATAAACCCCAAAAGCGTTATTTTCTACAAAGACGTTCCCTAAATAACCCACTTTCTCTTTTGTTATCCAGAGTTCACCCTCAAAAGGCAGCCATTGAATACAAAGTGTTTTATGAAGTGTCTTTATTCACTGTATACTAGAGACTATTGTCTAGAAACAGCGCCTGATGGTGGGAAGTTGCCTGTTATAAATGTCAGCGTATTGTTTCTTTCATTTTATGATTTTATGGTTTAGACTTTTTGGGTCTTAGTGTTGTGTATAACAACTTAACTGCCAAATGTTGTGTCTATTGACAAGGACATTTTCTTTGCATCTTTATTTTAGTTATAAAATTACATATTGGATAGAACTTGCCTATTAAAGTTGGAAGCAATGTCAGACAGTATTCCTGGCTATAAAACTCAAATGTTATATCATTCAGGCTGTTTCAGGTTACTTTGGTTCATTGAACTAAATCCTTTTTATTAGATGATTGACACGGTTACTTGACTAGGTGGACTGAATACAAACAGAGGATTAGACATATTTGGGACAATGATGTGGTGTAGCCATTCCTCAGAAAATTATACCTTTTAAACAAACAAAACGTCAAATATGGAGACATTTTAACAATCAGTATAAAATAGCTTTTATTTTTTAAGACAAATGCTAAAAAATAGATTAAATCTGAGGCCTTAAAGTATCTTTTTAGTGTTTAAGTTTTTTGGGGGCGCCTATGTGTAATATATGGATAACATCACTTTCCTTTTATTTTCACTCCATTTTTAATGTTTTGTTTGTTTTGTAAGTAATTTTGTTGTAATCATTTTCACCGTCTCTTTTGCATGTTCGGGTGCGATGGGAGTTCTTTTTTGTATTTTTTTTAAAATTATGAATAGCATATTTTTTTGTTCTCATTTGCAAGGCTTAGATCTGTTTATAAAGAAACTGAAAAAACTTTGACATCGAAGATGTGCGCTGTCAGATTCAATAATGAGGTCTGTGATTACAAAGAGTGCAAGATATATTTTTGCAAAGATTATAGGAGATAATATGCAATACCGAAGAATATCAGAACTATTGTAACAAAATAAAAGCAAACACAACATCTGGTAAACATAACTTTACGCCTATACTAGCCTATAAAGTGCAATGATTTAAAATCAGAACAGGCTTTGTCACCACATTGTTTGTGTTTTAAATCTTTTTTTCATTTAACATTTTATGAGTTTCTATTCCGTGGTAAAATGATGGAGTTGAACTTTATAACTTAGGGTTGCAAAAAAGTAGAAAAGTGATGGTATGGCAGGAAAAATGCATAAGCTGGTATGTTGTGTGACGGGGATGATGACCTCAGAAAAAGGAACTGAGAATGTGTTCTCTCTGTTGCATTTAATACGCATTAGAGTAAACAGCCTAATTTCATTTCATTTAATCAGCAATTATATAGGCTGAGGACAGAAAAACAGTTTTTGACAAACACTCAATTGAAGTGGTGAACTCGGGATGGGGGATTTTGGGCTTTCTGTTGACCAACTTCAAGGACATTTTCTGAGAATGATTTTGAAACTATGACTCTAGAAAGCACACACGATACAGTTGTTTTTTTCATTCTGGATGAATATTACTTCACCCACACACAATAGCTTTTTGTTGAGAATGCGGCCACATGGAACCGTGTACAGAGGGCCACGGTTCACACACAAATATGACAAAAGCAATTTTTTTATGAGATGGAAAAAATATAGCTCGGCACATTATTTACAGGATGACAGTAAATGTTTGTGAATTAAGTCTATTGTCATGATAAGTCATCCAAGGGTCTATGTCGCCATGGTAGGATCGTGTTTCGGAAGAGGGAGAGTAGAGGGCATGTCACTGCAGACAGATTCACGGTTCACTGCAGTGTCTCTTTTTGAGGTTTTCCAATGGGGACCATGGGAAATTAAGAAAAACCTTTAAAGCAACATTAAGCTCTGAGTTCAAATAAGGCCAATATAGAACAATATAGAACAACTACAAATGTGTACTCCTGAAGAAGTTCATTTGTGGTACGTGCCATATCCACAAAAGACATTGGGAACAATTCCCCCCAACATTTAGATTAGTGGTCAATTGTGTGGGTACAGTTTTTGGTGTTTGAATTGGAATGCAGGGACTTCTTAGAGAACTGAGTCGGATACATTTACTTCAGACAGTTTCCCTGGTAAAAAACTAATAAGACAGGAGTCACAATATTCTTGGGGATACCTGATAGAATTTAGCGTACTATGCGTCAAAGACAATGGGGTCATGTATGGTATGTTCTTTGTTGAGTATAAAATATATTTTTTTTCAACAAAATGATGCTACAGTACAGCATTTCCTAAGATTTTGTGTTCTGTACCCCCAGAGCCCCATTAGCAATGTTTGAATCATTGACACAAACCAGGGCTGGATTGGTAATAGGGCATACGCTAATAAATGGGAGACCCCCCCCTTGAATGCAGGTGCGGAAGGAACAGATTACGAAGGAGCCACAAAACCAGGAACGCAATTGCGCATGGACAGAACCAACGAGCCGCTTGCCAAAGAAGTCCAGGGCCCCCTATTCAGCCTAAAAAGGATCACGGGAGAGAGTTATTAAAACAACATGTCATTTTTACAACTTGTCATAAAAACACTCCCTTACACTATTTTATCCTATAAAACAAGCGATCAATTAATTACATCATCCAGATGTCTATATGTTTACACTTTTCAAATGAATTCTGTGATTTTATGTAAAGTCGCAAATATAGGTATTTGTTCTGCCTTTATGACATTGACTCTGTCCTTATTAATGTTGCAGACTTACTTAACTGGAAATGCTATTTTATTACATTAAGAAACAAAATGTTACATGGCACGTTTACGAGAAACAGGGTTTTTTAAGAACTTTATTCCTAAAGGCCCTGCTGTGGTTTGGCAGTTAGCTTCCCTCCTCTGAGCGCTCTGTAAACTGTGTTGTCAGGAACCCTGCTCCTGTCATTGTCGATGTTTTTTAATCTCTGTAAATTAAACGTGTTAACAAAGCGAAATGATGTTTGGATAATTTAGTGGCGAAATAACCTGCCTTTAATCCAGAAAACATTCTGGCTAGTTTTGCTTTAATGGCAAGCTGCTTTAAACTACAGAACTACGGAAATGAAAAGAGATGGATTAACACACACATAAATTTTGGTTATGCAAGCTGTATGTTGAGTATTACATTTAAATTCATGAAAAGCAATATTTATATTTTGTAAAATAGGAAAGTCATCAGAGACTTGATGCCAAGTGACATCATTTAAACTGACGCACAAAAATGATCCAATGTCACATATTGGAAATTCTTGAAGGGCACATTGTGCTGAGTGTGCCTATACGTTGAAAACCTACTCTTGTATAAACTTAAACTAGTTTTTCCTGAACACTAATGCTGACATGTATTTTTAATGACGTTCGCTACACCAAACCACTAGAAAAATATTTAGCAACAAGTTGCATACATTGCAGCATATTTATTATGCCATCTGTTATGACACCATCACATCATAGCAGTCATCTGATAGATAGTGTCATCTCAGGGTCACCACTGTTTTCCCTGGCACAACTGAACGAACAGGGCACTCTGTTCCATGCTGCCTGTGCAACTATGTCTCCTGCTAGCCCTGTTTTTTATTGAGCCAGAATTATTTTTATGGCATGCTCCATTGCTAGCTGGAAACATTATTCTGCTGTAAGAGCAAACTCCAGAAGGTTTGTCAAACTGGTTGTGTTAAATAAGCAGGTGACCATGAGGTCCGTCTCTCCAAAAGCTCAGCGCTCCTTCGCTCCGTTTCAGTCTTGCCCACTCTCAGGTCTCCTAGCAACACAACATCACAGTCACCAAACATTCAGGACATGCTTGAAAAAGTTATGTTAAGTGGCCTCAATTTGTGCGGTTTGATTACGCCATTTGAAAAACGGTCTGCAGCACTCCGTAAGTTGCCTGAAAAGTTCATGTGATGTGTTCAGCGTACACCTTTTTGCCAAGAAGTGTTACAGCGTCGGAGTGTTTAGCTCAAGTGGTGGAGTACTGTACATCGCCAGCTCAGGAGAGACATACATTGGATAATAGCGTCTTTGTTAATGTAAGCATGTTAAATTAAATATGAGTGATTCACACAAAGAGCTTTTCTGTAGGCTACTGTTTCAGCGAGAAAAGGGAATGCACGCCACACCATAATCTTATTATATGAATAAGCTGTGACGGCAGAAAATGAGAAAAACAAGCAATATTATTGTGCCTGAGCTTTTAATATCAATTCTATTTTCTGGGTGATTCGAGGTGTCATCGAGAGACTGATAAACAAGAGGACAGTCAAGGATATCAGAATTGTTTTGGAGGCATTGTTTGTTTCTGTGCCCCTTCGGAAGTGCTCAGTTTAACTAGAAATTTCTTAGATTATGAAGGGTACTGATATGTGAAACGATACTGCTGTCAACATGGTCCTGGGATACCCTTATCAAGTCACAACAAAAAAAATTTTACAGCCAAAGTTTGCAAAAGGAAATGGTGGTGTGGTAGCAGAATCTTTTCAGGGTGTTGGGTGCTATAATCTAACTTATATTAACAATCTTAAAGGGACGGATTGTTCTAAATCTGTAATAATTTCTTAGCTGTGATGAACACAAAGAAAGATGGAGGTTGGAAGAATGCTTGTAACCAAACTAGTGCTTCCCATTGGATTTTGACTGACTTGTAGCACTGGTGACCTCACAAACTAATATTTGTGACATCATAACGTCATGTTAGCACTTTTTTGACGTCACAAGCTAATTAGCATATTTGCAACGTTAGCACGTCGTGTTAGTGTTAGCACTATTTTTGACAAAAAAAGTCGACAAAAGCGCATTTTTAGTATAAAAAACCCGCAGCGTTCGGTTACAACGGGATTCCACCTGCAGTCACTTTAAATGCTTCATAAATTCTCATTTATAAACGCAACATAATCTGACAAAGTCACAATACAGTACATCTACATTAAAGAGCAGCTATATCCTGTTTGCACTTTCTCGACAATGTGTTGCTGAATTACGAACGCTTCTTTGATTTTAAATGCAAGTGACAGTTAAATACGAGAGCCCGAGGGCGCGCGCACACACACGGATCTCATCAGAACGAGTGCATGCGAACACGAAAGATGAGGACGCGCACACGGCCACGCTTCACTCACACTAGTCTATACACTAGTTTTTCGATCACAGATACTGTCATTAGCACGCGGATGAATAAAAAAACGTGACGCAAAATATAATTGGGCGTCCATGTAAATGCATTGTATGGGAAACGCTGCCTAACAGTTTCTGGCCACCAGTGACTACCAAAGTACAAAAAAATTGCAATGCTAGTTGTGGTTGCTTTCCTGCATTCTTAAAAATATCTTCTTTAGTGTTATGGTGCAATTTTTCCTACTATGGTGGCCAATAGCTGTTTGGTTACAGGCATTCTTCCAAATATCTTTCTGTGTTCATAAGAACAAAGCAATTTATATTTTACCTCCAGAGACCGATATACACAGAAAAACTGTTTTGAAATCACGCATAAGCAGTAAATGGAGGTTATGAAGTCCACAATAGGCCATATGTAACCGCAGTAAAAGCCTTTAGTTTTTTTTCATCACTGTATTCACAGATCACACTTCCATACAAAACCTTTCCATTGTGCCAAAAGGCATTGGCTTATAGATAGACTTTGCTCCTGTTTAGTAGAAGCCCAGAGAGATTTTGGCCTTGGACTGTGGCTGACGAGCCAATTGGAGGACAGATGCCGTGCCCAGTCTTACTTTTGTCATTCTCTTCTCTCTCACTCTTTCTCTCTCTCTCTCTTTGTGTCCCAGTCTGTAAGGACTGCTCCCTGCAGCTGTTCTCTCTTGTTTTGGTATAATGAGGCAGCGGTGCTGCTGCAGGTTCTCATGATCTAATAGTTGGAGCGTTCAGACAGAGTTCAATCTCTCACTGCTGTTTTTAAGAGGAGACCACAGACATTTCCTTTGAACGTCTGCTCCCATGTCCTCTGCAGCTTTCCCTCCGCGCACTGTTAATGATTGTTGAGGGTCATGAGAATTAAAACCAGCTATTGGATAGAAAGTACTTGAGGGAGTCACAAGCATTTTACTTTTATTTTAGGCGTTTGGACTAATGAACGTTAAAAAAACATTAACAGATCGTCTATAATGACAGATCAGATGGCTGCATGCCGTTCACCACTCACATTCATTTTTAATGTATTCAGAAAAAAAACTATTTTGGCATATTTGCCAAGACAACCACAAAGACGAATTTTTGTAGATTCATGCTGATAAATGAGAAATCTATCAATAATGATATATTAATCACACCATGATTTCATTATTTATTTACAATAATGTAAAATAAAGCAAAAAATAGATAATCAGTAGTGATTTGTAGTATGCAATGTGACAGGTAGGCTGCCATAATCTTGGTATGAACTTCCATGTAGAGTTCAAGGAATGCTGTCAGATCAATCAAGAGGTTTGGAGCAGCTCTACTGGCATAAATCTCCAATTCAATGTCATGAGTGAGTTATATTCACTGCTTTTTAAAGTGGACATTCTGACACCAAATAAATCATTTTTTAATTGAATAAATACACACCCAGATAGACTCCACTCTTAATCTGAAAGACACATAGGAAGGAAAAATAACATGAGTATGAATTCTAAAGGATAACTGAAAGGCTTCTGGAGATTTCTATTCACACATACAGTTTTATTTTTGAGTTGACAGAAGATATGCTTTTGTTACATTCAAACTGATCAACCTGATCCAAGCTGTAACTATTTTATGAGGTGGCTAATTCGAATGAATTTGTACATTGTTTACAAAAACGTATCATTATTAGGAATAAGCAAAACTGAAGCCCCACCCCTAACCCCGCCCCTAACCCTAACGTCACTGGCGCAAAAGCAAATCATACGAAATTGTACGAATGAGATCATACAAATTCATATGAATTAGCCAAAATTAGCCATATCGTAAAACCCTTACATTTTGCAGTGAGACTGTGTTGTTACATTCAAAGACAAAAATAAAACTAATACAACTAACAAACGTAATAACTAAACTTTTCTGTTAATTTAAATTGATTAAAATAGCTGACCAACTACTGAAAATTAACAAATTTTGCCACAGCAATAAACCAAAATAAGTTTAAGATGAGGCACTAAATTATTAACCGAAAGTAAATAAAAACTTAACAAAAATTTAAATTGAATTAAGCTTAAGTAGCAATAAAATATGAAACAAAAAATGACAAATGCACATAACAAAACTGCTAAAAATGTAACTTAAATTAACATGAAAAATATGAAAATAAAAGCTAATTCAGAATATCACAACTTCAATAAAACTGAAAACAAAACTCTGAACGCCATATCATATCAATTTTAATTAAAAAAAAAATTCTGGAATTAAAACTGTTATATATCTTTGTGTGAGGTTGTATTCAACATACTGTGTTCAGGTTTAACAAGACAAGCATTTAACCTCCCTCCTCTTCCTCTATAATGGAGGGATGTCTGACTTCAAAGTGACCTCATCCTGCTGTAAAAATATGATGTATTTCCTGTAAGAGGTTGTGACTTTGAACATGAGTTTAGTCTGCGAGCTTCACAGGGCAATGTTCAAACGGATGGTTTTCACATTTCACGGCACTCTTTGCTCAACTCTTCCATGCCTAATATTCACGCGGAGAGATGAATGCAGAATGGCTAAAGAGTGGACAAAGAAAGTTTTAACACACAAGAACAAGGTTATTTTTGTGCGTAAAGCTCTGAGTGAGAACCTTCTCTAAACATTGGGTTCCTTAAAGTCACTCCCTGTCCCTTTAGTGGCACATACAGTAAACCCCAACAGCTTTCCCTGACTGCATCGTGTACCCTACCTCCTGTAAATGGAAAGCTTTTCCTGTCTGTCATGCAAACAGTATGATTGCAGTCTAGACATTCTCTAGTTAGAACATGTGTGTCACATAAGAATGCCTGGGTCTTGGCCAAAGAGAGGCAGACATTGCCGAAGACTTAGCCAGCCAGATGTTATAAAAAGTGAACATTAAGGTTAACAACATCCATGTGAAGTCCAAGTCAGTGGAATCCACGTATTCTACTGGTATTAAATAATGTCTGAGAAGCTTTATTAAAATCTACGACAGATGAAACAGTCTGGGTGGACTCTTCTCTACTTATTCAAAGCTATTTGACGAGAAGAATGTTATCACGGGTTTGCAAATAGCAAAGAGGGCGATAATAGGTCTGGAAAAAGTTTTTTTCCGCTAGCATTCCCACTCATAATCATATCGCTTATCCATACCCACAAGCATGGGACATGTGCTGCCGTATTTTACTCATGGACAGTCCGTTCTGGGCATTTTTTAACAGCCAATCATCTGAGCCAAAAATATCATGTGATTTATCTGTTCCTTGACAATGCTCATTGGCTGATTGCACATTAAGTGTTTTACAGTTAAAGAGAATTAACATCCACTAGAGCTGTCATTACATCAGATTTTGGAAAACAATCTTTATTTATTTTGATAAATCTATTTATTTTTTAAAATTGTCTTTAATTTTGTTGATTTTGTTGATTATCAGATGAAAATGTGAGTGATGCTTGCCGCACAAAAACTCGGATTGCTTGTTTTTACATAATACTACCATTTCATACTTACTTCTTACTACCTACTCAAGTGCATACCCACTATATGTTGCTAACATGATGCTAACATTTTTATCATGTTGCTAGCATGATGCTAACATTATTAACATGATGTAAACATGATGGCAACATGGTTTAGCATAATGTTAACACGATGCAAACATTAACATGATGGTAACAATATTATAATATTATAATGTTGCTAGCATCATGTTAACAGGATTAGCATGTTGTTACCTTGATGCTAACATTATCATATGTGAAATATAAACACAATATTGAGTTTTTTTGTCAATGCTGGTTTATTGTGACACCCCTAACATAAACTATAATCTGCTTTAAGCATAATGCATTTTGTCAGAAAGCAATGCTTTACTTGAATAACTCTCAATAGAGAAACCTTTTGCTTTTTGTCTGCATAACTCCAGCTACCCACTGCTGAAGCTCACCAGCAAGACCGTCTTTTGAAGTGGCTAATTGTTAAACGCCTCTTACGTCTCATTTTCCAAGTACCTTGGCTTATATTTGTGAATCCCATCTATCCTTTCCACTCTAAACCTCAAAACACAGTCTGTCCTCTCTACAGTCAGGAAACGTCTGTCCGAAGACCTTGGCGCTACAAGTACATCATTTTATCAGTCTGGTCTATTTTTGAATACAAACTCTGCCCACATCATCAGATTCTGTACTTCGCACAGTTGCTATTTATATTTTGACTGCTGGAATATACCCCTCCATCAGCAAGCGACATGAAGCTGCTATTCTGTTCACGTGGTTCCAGGAATCTTTTTCCATTTTCACTAGCTTAGTTAAGTGTTCTGTTCAGACCAGCTCAGATTATTTGGAAACATAACAAAGATCTCACAAGTATGACACCTAGCACACGATCAGAACTGATACATTGGCTCCCTATAGTTGCTTACATCAAATTCAAAGCTCTGCTCTTGGCCTACAAGACCGCCAATGGTTCGGCACCCCCTTCGCTAATACAGACTTAGGCACACGCCAGATTCCTACGCTCTGCAAACGATCAACGTCTTGTAATGCCATCCCAAAGAGGGAAAAATCACTCTCACGTACCTTCTCTGGATCTGTTCCACATCTGTGAAATGATCTGCCCGCTGCCACAAGATCAGGAGATTCTGTAGCTATCTTTAAGAATCAGCTGGAAACACGTCTCTTCCGTCAGCACCAGACTGATTAGTTCTCTTTCTACTCTTTCTATCCTTAAAAAAAAGTTTGCTTCGTATACTGTTGTGGGCTATATGAGACCTATGTCTCTTTGTTTACCTTATATGTAAGTCGCTTTGGATAAATGACTAAATTTAAACTGCACTTGACTGTCTGACTCTGCAGTGGAGCAGACATTTTTACATAAAATTAAGGTGTCCATACTTTTCATCTGTGTTCTAAATACACACTGTGTAATATGATGTGTATTGTATAACTAACAGTATATACTCAAATATGTTAATTATGTTGTTGTTAAATATATATTAAAAACGTTGTATTTAAGTTGCATAGTGGGCTTGGAGTGTAAACTGAAGCTCAGCTCAAAAAAAATACACACAACGCACGTGCAAAGCTTACTGAGTGCAAACAAATTGGGAAGGGGAATTTTACAATTTAGTGTAAACAAAATTTTTGGATTGGTATTTATAAGACATGTAAAAATGGCTTGAGTTCCTCTGTCAGTTGTTTGTTAAAATATAACAGATGATCTTTGCATGAACTGTAAACAGTCCAATGACAAAGTGAGTAACAAACGATATAGTGATGAAAAAGAAACATTTAAGCCCCCCCCCAAACGATAGAAGGCAAGCTAATTACCTCTGACACCCCTTGACACTCTTTTATGTGTTGAGGAGCGTGTGAGTGTTGAAATTCGGGAGTGTGAGGGGAGCCACCAAAAAGAGCTGATGAAAGCATTGTCAATTATTCATCATATAATGGGACAAAGTGTGAAATGAGCCGCTCCATCCAGTATAATCTATCAACACTCACACCCACCTGCTGAAATTCAAAAGCATGCACACACCAAACACAAAGACTCTAGCTCCGTGACCAAACATACATAATTGTTTGCATTCTCTTTCTCTTTTTGCTCTCCACCATGTGATGTTCATTCCTGCTAAAGACAAAACAAGAGGATTTCATAAAGACGTGAAAAGATACGCTATTATGCAGCAGGGTTGTGGTACACTACAGGGACGCTCTTGAAGAAAAACAACCACATGGTTATTAATTCCATGTGTACCGGGAGACCACGTCATAGCAGCTCGAAAGAGGGTCAACAAGTTTAGGAACATGTAATGTAGATGTGTGGTCCGCTTCAACGTGGAGAATTATGTAATTGAAGAATGTTCAGAACTTACAAACAGTGCATCATGTGATACATTCGATCATGTGATGTGTAGCATGTGCTCTTTACTGGACATGCGGATTAATCAATGCTTTTATCAAAGTCATATTTTCATATTTGCGTGGATTACATTTTTTTAAGGAATCGCCATAACAACACCAGTTCTGCGTGTGCATTGGTGCAAAAGTACCATCCTGCTGCTTTGATTTTTCAGTTCTACTGTCATCATTTGCAGTTGACAGAGCTGTGTCGATAGGTTGTGCTCATAAATGTGTGTCTGAACTCTTTGAGAAGTTTTTCCACAATTGGTGAGGTTGGGAGTACAGCCCCAGTTTACAAGAGGTGGATGAGGGGCTGGGTCTCAAATTCCGATTCATGACCAACCTCACACCTTACCAGCCATCTCTGACATCAGTCAACATCATCAACTCTCTTGGGCACAATGGAAATTCAATGAATAAAGGAACAAGTATTTCATTATTAGTAATATTGTTATCATATCCAGTTCTTGAGGATATTTTGCTAATGTTACAAAGCAGCACTGCTGACATTTTAGTTTTCTTTCATAATTATTGCAGTATCACATGTCATTAATTGAAGTTCAGTCTATAATTACTACACAGTTATGGCGTTTCAAGGCATTAATATAAACTATTTTTATATTTTATATAAGACCACACAGCTGAGATGAGATGGAGGAGGGGAATACTGGCCTTGGTCACCAATTAAATTGTTATATTTAATATTTAGTAATTGTTTATTTTTGGAACTTGCATCTGTAATATTGTGAAGAATTGTGCAGATGTTGCCCTCTGCAGGACGGGAGATGAAAATGCGTCAAATTGTCAAACCACATATGTAACTTTTCAGGCTTCGTAACGAAAATTTGTCCTTTACCAGCACCACTGGATGGAAGAAACATATATGTATAATGTATAGACGGTTTCAGCGTCAATAACATAAACGTTATGTGGCCCAAACTTAACTATCAGTAGACATACACAAATGATCATTAATGAGTATTTTCTAATACTTACTTAACTATTCATATTTTTGAATAAAAATTGTATTAAATTAAATAAAAATACTCATCAATGATCATATGTGTAGGTCTTCTGAAAGTTAAGTTTAAGTAAGTATTGGAAAAATGTAATATAAAGTAAATTATTAATAAATCTGGCCAGACGTCCATTGAAACTGTCTATCAAAAACCTATCTATCTGTATCCTTTTATTGTGTAAAAAGGTCTCAAACAGTGGTGAATCCTTGCTTTTTTGCATTTGGGATATATATTACCACACTAAAAATGTAAAGTTCTACATAAAAATTCTCTCATCAAAGAAATTAGAAAGACCATTCACAATGAAATATCACACATATTTATTTGTTTCAGATTTCATGGGCAGTATGTACAAAAAAGCTGTATTTACAATAATGATTGCACAGGAGAAGGTCAAATAAGCAGCGGCTGCTAAAAGCAAAGCATAACATTGTCTAAAAATTCATACCCTGTCAACAGCATGTTCTTTGTGCCGCATCTCTCTTTTCTAGTCACATTTGATTGGAATTGCACATGAAAGCAGTTACAGTCATGTTCATTGGACACCTGAAAGTAAATACTGCCAAAACTATGAATTACCACGAGTAGGCGTTGAAGCATTGAGCAAAGCAGACTAAACAAAATTTTCCTTTAGCTTCTTTGTCCATACACATCTGACCACATGTCTAGTGTTTTCCTTATGATGTTATTCTTTTTCACTTCATGCTTTAACGTCCAGCCTTTAATTTAGTCCAGTATAAGAAATAAACTCAATGCTTCTAAGCATGCCACTGTGATGGATTAATGATGAGAACTAAAGCAAACATTTGTAAGTATGTACAGTATGACAACAACATAGAACATTAATGGCGTCGGGCGAGGAGCAATATAAAGGCAGTTTAACGGCAGCCAGTAAGGCCAATTTATATGTCATAAATACATAAACTATAAAAAACAATATTATGCAAAGATTTCCCCTTTATTTGCTTTGACACTTATTAGAATAAGGCAAAATCAACCAACTGTACTGTTCTGTCCATTGTTCTTTGCTTTTAACTTAAAGCAAACATATTATTTGTCATTTCATCATTCATTTAAACAATGAATTATAATGGTTTAAAAGTAGAGAAATATGCAACGACACATGTTTAAAGACATGATTAGAATATGACGTAGTGAAGATGAGCAATGAGATCACCTTGTCACATCTCACATATCCAAAATATGACTGTGGTGTGTCTCTCTCATTCTCTCTTTCTCTGTAAAGCCGTACCTTTTACAAAAAACAACATTATACTCTTTCTCCTCATCATTTTTAATTTGGTGTCTTAGCAGTAAAAGTTATTATTATAGTACATGATTTGTATGACTGTGATCATTATACCAGATTTTTACTTTCTGATATCCATGTGTTTATCCATGTATTATGTTGCAGTCTCTCCTAAAGCTTAAGTTCAATTTACTGTACTTTCCCAAGTCTCGTTTTACTCGTATTCAGCTTTTGACAAGAGTTGCTTTTGCACCCTGAGTATCATCTCCATCGTCTTGATCAAACTGACTGTAACTCAAAGCAAAGAATAAGATGGTTTACAGCAAAGACCCAGATCTGATTTGACATTAGGAAAATATCAAAGACTTTTAAACAGTTAAAGTAACAAACAAGATGAAAACAGCCACAATAATATTCACCGACTGCACTAAAGATTAAACTAAGACCTGTAGCATTAAGCACAAACTGCTTATGGTAAACAGAATACAATCAACATATTGATTTTTTTTAAAGCTGAGCAGAAGACATGACAAGGATTACAGATTTACAGTAAATTCTGCTTTGTATTAGCCGGTAGTTTGAATTAGTATAGTATCATTGAGTTAGGTGAATGTATCTGTTGGCAAGACATCTCCAACGTCTAGCTGCAATGTTGCAAACTGTTGCATTTTGAAGCCAACCAAATCCTTATGTAAAGTTTGTAGATTTTTTTTCAAGCCCATATTTTTGCAAGACCTTGTTTAGCTAATTTTCTCCAAATGTTGAGATGATACAGAGAGTTGCTAAAATGCCAAACACAGAATCTCTTTTAGCACTTCACCATAACCATTTAAGAAACATAACAAAAACATTAAAAGGACAGAGCCACAGACATAATTTGAAGGGAATATAGTTGACACAAATCATTCATTTTTCTGCATTAAAATGTCACTTCATGTTATACAACTTTGTTGCTCTTTTAAAAAATAATCCAGTCTTCAACTTTCAGAGAGTGGTTACACTGAAATAATGGCACAAGATGTATTACCAAGCTTTCGTGGATTGTACTGAACAAACAGTAACTTATTAAATGTCACATCAATGAAAAGAACATCAGCACATGAGAAACAGTTTGGCGTCTACTGTACATCAGCTGAAATAAGCTCTCATCGTGCAAAGGCCTGAAATGTCCTTCATGAGACAAAGATCACAAAATAAAATGATAGCACAGTGTTAGGACCTTATACTGTACAATCTGTTATACGAGTCATTCACCAGCACAGGGAAGCGTCTGCAGACGCTGCTACAGAGCAACGCAGTTCTCATTTATTTATTGTATGTACTTACAAGCGTTTTAGATGAAAACAGCAAGTGGACGAATACTGAGATTGATGGAGAACTGGAGGACATGTTGAATGAGCGGAGAGAAGTAACACAGGCACAGGCTCACAGCCACTATGAAGTCTCTGGTTTCCTGTAATCCACTCTCTGTTGTTTTTGTTTTCAGACATGGTAAGATGATCGGTGTCCTGGGTGCATGTTGTCACTCCTGCAGCCAACTGGTTCACTGTTCTTCTTCAGAACAATAACCAGAGCTTGCTCATCTTTCCAAGGTGGTTTTTCTTATGAAAATGCTGACTGAAAAATATAACAAAATGTTTATAATCAGGAGAACGCATTAGCATGATTAACAAACAATATATACATAATAAAAAAAAGGTTCATTCAACATTTTTTTTGTCTTATAGCCTTAAGTCATACCTTGATTACATAATGTCTGATAACAAGTTCAGCTTGCTTATACCCGGGAAATTCCAAACATAAAAATTTGAGTTGTTTCAACTCACTCAGGTTTCTCCTCTCTTATTATTCGACATACATAAAAGTGCCAATACTTCAAGATCTCAAGAGAAGAATGGAAAAATGATGCACATTAGGTTAGTATCTAACCTGTTAATGGAGTCCACAAGGCAATCCAGCAGGAGAGGCTAGCAGTTCTGCACAACGTAAACAGATGAGTGGCGAGGTCATTTTAGTTGATATAATGAAAACTTTGAGAATGTTTCTGCTTATTGAAATTAAATTAAATATTGGCATAAAAATAATTGGAAAAACTTTAAAGTTTAAATGTTTCCTAAGAAATAAACTGAAATAAGTTTAAGCCACTACAATTATAATAATAAACAAAAACTAAAATAAATACATTTTACATAGCAACATAAAACATTAATAAAACAAAAATAAAATGACAAAAGAATATAACAAAATAGCTCAAAAATGAAGCTAATTTAAAAAAAATTATAATACAAAATGAAACTAAAAGAAATCTATAAGTGTATAAGTGAGTGAGTGGAGAAACAGTGTATACATTGCATACTTGGCCAATAAATAAATAAATAAAAATATTTTGCAAACAGCAAGCATAGCGCGTATAAAACCTAAGATCATGGCATTACAAGTGTCACGCTCCACCAGGACCGGGCAAAATATACATCAATTAGCAGCTATAATCTCACACAGAATATAAAACAGTGTGTTTGTCTAACTCACTGATGTGGATTTCTGGTCATGTGGTCGCTCGAGTTTGATTTTAATGTCTGCACGGTTCTGCTCCTGGTTTTTGCCTGGGGCTAAAAAAAATTTATGACATATCAAGCCGTGAATAAATATGCTTGAAATATATACTAAATGTTTTAAAGTCCACTCATGTCAAGTTCAGACTATAGACCTGCATGTACAAGTCCGGGGTTTAAGATCTCTCACCAGGAGAACTCCCTCTGCTGGTTGTACTGGGAGTGCTCACATTGTCCTCCAACCACATGCTGTATGTCAATGAGTCTCGTTTTTGAGGAGTGCCCGCTGATGACAGACTCTCCTGAAATTAAAAGATTTGAACATGTGGAGAGTTATACTGACATGTCCCCAGTTCCTTCAGTATTGTGAAGTTGGTTTTAGAATAAAGATACCCATAAAATACATGAACAATGCAATACTCATAAATAACATAAATGATAACCAAAAAGTTAAAATCAGCAGCATGTCACTTTTTAAACAATGCGTTAGATTACTGCAGCACAACTAATAAAGTAAACAGTGCCATTGCATGTTACTTTAATAGGAAAATATACAGTTCTCACCATCCCAGTGTCGTAGTCCTCTGTAGCCTCGGTTTCATTCTCCTCGACCACACTAGCAAAGCTGCTGGCGTTGGATGAGGAGCGAGACAGGTCATGAGCCTCAGGGATGGACGGAGCCCGACAATACACGCTTGAGCTACATGCATACAAAAACACAAACACTTAATATAAGCAAAACGTGTTGTCTTGCAGTCTCCAAAACGCAAATCCAGGGTCAAACACGTGTTTGATTTATATACATAGTAACATAACACATGTTTAATCTTCGAAACACTTTGAGAATTTTGTATATGTTAATTCTGCACAAACTGTAAGAACCATCACACAAGCTGACGCTTTACCTGTTTTTAGTGACCAGAGCCTCAGGTGAACTCTGATTGGAGGAGTTTTCAGACTTGGGGTCCTGGGAGGCGTGTCCACTGTCTGGTGTCTTCTGTGTGTAGGGGTAGCACTCCCTACTGCTGCAGACACATACACTGACCATTAGAGGGCACCAAAACATCATCTTTAAACTCATATCTGAGTCGACGGCTTCCAAGCTTAACTGCAGACAAGGTTAGCAAGAGAGGTTAGATTCAATCATTCTCTACATGCTAACACACTACGTTAAAACACACGCAAGTTCACAGCAATTCCATTCTAAGGGCCTGAATATGTTTTAGCACACTCAACAAAGGTCAGTTTATGCAAAATCAGCTCAACACTCACTGATTGGTTGAAATATTTGCAGATAACCGATCAGTTTTAACGTTGATGATTTTGTATGGGTGACCGTTTAATGTTAAAGGCAATAGTTTGAATGATTCCAAAGATGCATTTTTATGGGCGGGTGAGGAGAGCAGCTAGTCTAAAGATAAGAAGGCGATGTTCTATAGGTGTTCATTTATACTTCGAGGGATCCAAGATGAGTCTCCCATTCTTGAGAGTGATGCTGGGTAGAGATATACAGAGCACAGTCTTGTCCTCTGACAACAGAGCAGCAATTCTTCACCAAACACATAAACAAAAGGAGGGAGATAGCGTTCAGTGTTATCATGCCTATAATCTCACTTCTATATTGTAATTTAGTTTAATTCTCTCCGTTGTATAAATACAACAAATATAGGAACTTCATTATCATGCCGAAAACCTTTTCAAACTGGCCATCTTTATTTTGTAAGACCTACTTTTTCTTTAAAACAGCTTCGCACAAGAACAGAACGAACTCTTACTTCTTCTCTTGAACCTCCTGGATGTTTTCAATCCCAATAGCGCTGCTCCGTCGAGAGCTGAAGGGTCCTGATTTCTTCCTTGTTGGGCTCTTCCCGGGAATGATCAAAGACTGCAGGAGGAACAAGAAGTTGAGTGAGCCAACAATGAAATTTAGAACATCCATCAGGCTTTTACACATCTCTACATTCATATCGTGATGGACCTTTGATGATATCAAGACACGTTCACCACAAGGTCTCAAAGGAAACTTTAAGGATAATGCAGCGTATTTCATTCGGTTCCATATTTATGCACTTCTGCTTCTGATTGGTCTATTATCTATTATATATGTGTGTGCTCCAGAGTCTGGCAGAACAATAGCCCTTGTTGCACAGCCCGACCGGCGGGGTGGAGGTAAAGTGTGTGCTTGATGGTTTGGGCCTGAACTGCGAGATGAAAGATGGGAGCAGGATCTCCTGAGCTCCACTGTGCTGTGCTTTCACTGGGGGACACTTTGTTCTCTCTAAGCTTGAGCACTGGGAATTTAGAGCTGCTTTACAACTTGAAATGAAAGACCTTCAAAAAGGCTTTTATCTAAAATGGCTTCAAAGGCTTTGGGACGACTTTCTGTTGCCTTTTTCCTTTATGTTTCTATGCTGTCAGCTTTCGGTGAGAGACAATTACCAAACAAGAGAACTGACTTTACAGACTAGCGCAAACTACAGTAGACAAAAGGTGACGTTGGACATTGAAAAAACACAAGAGCAATACGTTACAATTGTGAAGAAGGTATAACAACACACTGAATGGATTAATGGTGATGTGAATACTTAAACACGAAAATATGAAACAATGATGCTGGGGTTTGGTGACATTATAAAAAAACACTGCTAATAAAAATTTAAAAGATAGTCGTCATTTTAAACCTGCACGACAAAATAAGATATTTTGAAGAATGTTGGTAACCGAACAATGGCGTTACCAATTCACTTCTCTTGTATATACACTAAACCAAGGAAAGTGAATAGGTAATACAGTTGTTCAGTTCCAACATTCTTTAAATATCAGTAACGCATGGTTTGAATTTTTTTGGGGTGAACTTTCCCTTTAAAGCATCCCATCTGATTTGACGATGCTTATTATAGAAGTGCCTTACAGTAGACATATGCCTGGGTGACATGGCATGCATGCCCATAAACTGAACATATCACAAGCTGCATTTGATGTGATGGTGTTTTGAAATTGTGTAACAAGTAATATCACTCAATTATTCCAAATTATATTTATAAATAAAATCACAGTATTTTAAACAGACAGGGAAAAAGAAACTCATCAAAAATAAGACCGTTATAATATATATTACACTATAATAGTATTATGTAATTTTTACATGATTTTTATTATTTATAAAAAAATTACTATCATAAAAGAAAGTATTATAATATAAAAAAGGTTTTAAGTGATTTACTATGTATGTACACAATGCAGAGAATTGATCCAGTGCAGCCACTTACTAACATATAGACAACTATTTATGATATTGCTATGTATATGAATGTTCATAAAAAATCATTAATTTGGCTCTTGCTGACTCTAACTGCAGTAGTTTTAGTCTTGGAAGCATACAGTTAGTCATGCAGTGAAAACAAATAATGCGGATGAGAGAAGAGTGAGAGTTATACATGAACCTCTTCTATGGTTCCTATTCCTATGGCACTGCCGCGGCGTCCATATTTACTGGGACTTTTGCCTGGGACAAGCAATGACTGTACAGAGGCGACAGAGAGAGAGAGAGAGATTATGAGTTTATGCAACAGGTTATGGGTTACACAAACAGAGTAGCCTCATCAAAAAGCATGAATAGGAAGTCAAAGCCACATTAGGAGGGAAGGGCCTGAGGAAGAGCAGCAACTGAAGCCTGTTAGACACAACAAGACAGTGAACACAGTTAGTCAGGTTAACATCACTGAACAAGATTAGCCAGACATTCACACACAGGAACATTCACAGACTCTACGACGTTTAAAATTTGTCCCAATAACTGACGGATTGTCAATATAGCTCGTGCTCACTTGCATGAAGGTTAGAAAATTCATCATTCTGACATATAAAAATATTAATGTTATCTAATAACAAAACCACTGTCTGTGACAGAGAAACGGCTCAGTATAAGGAGAGATTTTTCTCGGCTCACATGGGTTGTGCTCACGAGGGGCACTGGCATGACTTAGCATGGATCTCTCAGTGTGTGATAATCCCCAGGGCAGGTACTGTAAGAGCTGCTCTGTTTGACAGAGCAACAGTTCAGAAAAAGCTTGAAGATCTGCCCTGTGGAGAATTCTCCATCCATACTAACCCACAGCACAGGCCTGACCTTACACCTGCATATTAAAACAGCAGCAGTGAGTCCATTCAACATAAACAGAATATACATTAATCGCCCCAGGATCTGTGTGGGATTGATGCTGTGGAGAATTGGTTAAGGTCAAATCATACACAGCCGTCTTTATATTAAAACAGCGAGCAGGTTGTCGTTTCCTATGAAAACATTTGATAAAATAACATCTTTCATGACCCTTTTATGACATTAACAATTTACCCATTACCCAAAATTCATACACACGCTTAAGGACTTCAATTGATACACAGTAATTTTTTTTACACTCATACATCAAAGCTAATTTTAGCATTTTTTGTACATTGTAATACAGTGGGTTTACTATAGCATTTAAAATACAAGGACACAACGTAGTGTATTTACATAAAGGAATTGTCTGTATTAGTTTTTTAACAGCTGGTTCACCTGTATTTTAAATCTTTTGTTTGAGCATTAACGAACATGTCTATAAAATAAAAAAATAACCAGTACATTTTTTTCATATTCTTCTTTAACCAATGCAGATTATAACCAATTTCAGTTTTTAATACACCCTAAGGCCATTTGTGACCTCAAAACAGGTCAATCACACTTTCTGTAATAAGATGCATTGTAAAAATATTCAGAAGATTATATTCCAGCAGCTGGGGCACCAGATAAATACTATAAAACATTGTTTCTCATGTTATTTTTTTAAACCTTTTCAACGATTAATCGCATCCAGAAAAAAAAATGATTTACTGTATATCTGTTCAATTTTTTATTTAAAACACATACACGAACAGTGTGCGGTAACACCATGGAACTCTCATGGAAAAGATTCATATGACTTCCCTTTTCTTAAATACTGAACATAAGCACGTCTGGTGAGTATAGATGAATAAACCGTGAATGCAGAGATGACGAACATAAAGCATGATGAAAACGGAAAAAAAACGATGTTTGGAAAAGTGAAAGGTGCATGAGAGCAGTTTGGTCGATTAATCTTAATGTGGTTCTGTTCTCAGCTTCAGGAACATTGACCGGTGCGCAAATCTGTAGATTTGTGCATAAGCTGTAAAACTACCACAGAGGTCAGGAATTAGTGAGGTGTTTTACCTCAGACTAGGGGTACAGTGAGAGGGTTGTTCATGGGCTAGCATACAGTAATTTGACCCTCAGGGA
Organism: Triplophysa tibetana; assembly: GCA_008369825.1. Lineage (NCBI taxonomy): Eukaryota > Metazoa > Chordata > Actinopteri > Cypriniformes > Nemacheilidae > Triplophysa > Triplophysa tibetana. Next base: position 15,424,456 of record CM017912.1, on the reverse strand, counting down.
AGCCAGCAGGGTGAGTTACTTACTATCCCAGGGATTTTGGGGGTCTCTGGTGAGTGGTGATGATTGTTGTGGGTGAAACTGCCGCTGTGACTATTGGAGACTGAGTGCTTCCTGATATTGAGACCCATGGTGTCCAGAGAGTGGCTCCTGCTGCGGATCACCCGCTACACAACAGGGAGAGATGGGGAGGAGATACAGTGAGCGACTGAAGGTCAGGATGGGGCCGCGGATTGGGTGGAACAAGAATCTGAAGCCAGTGAATCAAAGTTGGAGAAGCACCTGTTTTAAAAAAGTCTCTGATCTTGAGCAAAGCACAGGTGTGGAGAAAGCTGTTTTTGAATGCAGTTTTGTCCGTGAAAGAAAACAGCATATGGGAGAGAGGATGGAATGAAATGAAGCATGCAGTCTGATCAGTTGAGCATGGAGTGTGATTTGAGACTTGGATCTAGAAACCATTAGAGGGCAGAACAGCTTATGGGCAGATTCCAAATGGATATTGATTAAATACATCATCAGTAAAGAACTGCCCAACGAAAAACTCCCAGAATGCCACTAGAACAGCCAGACCATAAAATATGTCACCTCCTGGACGTCCTCTGTTTAAACTTTTTTGGCTAAATGGAACTGAAAATGAAAACTGCGTAAATGAGTGGTTGTGGAAGCAAATATGAGATTGAGAAAGATGAAATGATTTATGAGAGGTTTGATTAATTTTATGTCCAGATGACGACAAACCGATAGAAAATAATTCAAAACAATGAAACACCTTGAAATCATGTAACGAATTTCTAGTTCCCTCTGTATATGCATCAGGCGAATAGAGAGAATTATGTTTAATGTTAAATATTGACATTACAGGGAAGCATTTTTCTGAGGTATGTCAGGAAGGCGGGTCCAAAAATGACCTCAGTACTAATTATAGTGTTAATTGTGTTTTTTTAAGAAGCAAAATGTTTTAGAGCACATACAGTATCCGTTTGTGAATCTCAAGAGTGCATCTGTTTGACAAAGTGCTAATGGGTCTAATTAGTGTAAATTACAGTAATGAGTGATTTAATTTAGTCACATCAGTTACATCACTTGTCAGCTGGAGTCTCAAAGATGCTGATCTGATCCAGATCCCGAGAGAGTAAAGCTAGCATAATAAAGCGCAACACCGAGATTAAGCAAGACAATTTGATCAAAGTACCCATTTAAAGGAATAGTTCACCCAAACACGATAATTCTTTCATAATTTATTGACCATCTTCTCATTTTAAACCTGTGTGTGGTATTTTCATCTGAAGAACACAAAAGAAGATATTTTGAAGAACGCTGGTAACCGAACAGCTGTGGTACCCTTTAACTTCAATTGTATGGACACAAAACCAGTGTGGGCTAACAACATTCTTCAAAATATCTTCTTTTTTGTCTGCGGAGGAAAGAAAGTCCTACAGCTTTGAAAAGACAAGAGGGTGAGTACATGATGGGTGAACTATCACTTTAAAATAGAACAAACCACACCCATCGTATAAAATCCTCAGCCACACCAAAGCCACAGAATAGCTTGAGAAACAAGTTCTAGTGTTACATAGGAGTCCATAGGTGACCCTGGTGTCCTCCCGGATTACCTTAAAGGACTCAAAGAAGCCCCCTCCACCTCCTCCTCCGTTCTCCAGCTTGTCCTCTTCCCCTCCCAGACCCATCATGGCCTGACTGTTGACGTGCAGCTCTTCATACAGCGTCTCCAGCAAGGCTGATCGTGTTCGCTCCTGGTCACAAAAGCTTCAGGTTAGTATTATGGATGTTAAAATATGAATAGCCTGAAAGAATGTAAGTGCCACTGTCATTTACCTCCAGTTTGGCAAATTTCTCAGCTTTGTAGCAGGCGTATTCAGCATTGATCAATTTGGTTAGCAAGAATTCATGAAACTCTGGACACTGCGATGCACGAAGATGTTAAGGAAAAGCAAATGAAAAAACAAATTTAATACATATTTATAATGGAAAGGTTTTCCCCGAATGCAACACAGCAAAATTGAGTTATAAATAATTTAGGTTGCCTGGGGAATAACTTGGACTTGTGACCTTGCGTTGAAAAAATGAAGACAAACAACTTGAAACCTGTTCGTCCAAATTTCTAATTTGTACTCACTTTCTTAAAAATGGCCGGGTTGGGAAGGGGTGGTCCAAAAAATGGCACGTCGTCTCGTGCAGTTACTGACACCTGGAAAGAGAAATACACATTCATAATTTATAGCCTCGCAAGGGAGCGTACAGATCTGGCAGACTGGAGCAAAACCAAGATAATGTACCTTATATAAGACATTGTCAGAACAGGCATTCTCCACCTGCACCACAACATAGGCATGCAGGAAGTTGGAGGCAATCATGTCTGGCACAAATGGAGTGCTCTCGTCTTGAAACACGATGGCTACGATGTCATTTCCTATGTGCCTTTTCTTCTGCAACTGTGATAATAGGAAAAGCATTAAGAGCGGTATTCACTTCGGCATGTACGCAAACTCAAATAAACAGCTGTAGGGGATTAAAAGTGACTTAATTTGCAAAATACAAAATTGATTAACAGAGCTTACTTTTTTTACAACAGATTGTTCCAGTCCTGACTGTCGCATAATAAATCGGTTTAATAAAACATTGCAGTAAAAATGCATTAATGGGATACTTCCCAAAAAGGAAAATTGTGTCATAATTTACTCACCTTGGAGTTGTTCCAAACGTGTATACATTACTTTGTTCTGATGAACACAGAGAAAGAAAATTCCCCCCCCATTGACTCCCATGATAGGAAAAAATACAATGGTAGTCAAAAGTGACTCAGAACTGCTTGCTGTCTTCTTTTGTGTTCAACAGAACAAAGAAAATGATAAAGTGTTTTTTCCTACAATAGGGGTCAGTGGGGGCAAACATCTGTCTGGTTATAAGCATGTTCATCGGAACAAAGAAATTCATACAGATTTGGAACAAATCGAAGATGGGAAAGTGATGTTTGGGCGAAGTATCCCTTTAAAAACTCTAATTTCGTTTTCATAGCCACTATTTTATTAATGCCTAAAGCACCTGAGGTTGTGCCGTTTTGTGAATATCTACCGGGCGCTGCACCTACAGTAAAAACATCCTTTGGCTCCGAATAGAGTCACAAAATATAGAATTCCTAATAGCTTAGGAATGAAACGAGCCAGTACAAACTAGTTTTATGGACTAGTAATAATGGCAAAGAGTGTTGTAAAATGCACCTCTGGCTGCCGTGGCATGATTATTCCATTAATATGTGAGGTTCATGTGTCATTGATTCCATGAACAAATGTTGTGTGTGAAGTTGCTGTATAGCATGTTTCAACAGATGGCTGGCAAGGGCAAGCAGAGGTTTGAGAGTGTGACTTTTGCTGCCGCCCACTTAAACCTAGAAATCCGTTTAAGAATTACCCCATCTCTTCTAAGCCTGTGCACATATGACAGCGAGAGAGTGAGAGAGTGAGAGAGAGAGAGAGAGAGAGAGAGAGAGAGAGTCTGTGTATTCGTTCTAAATGTAGAAAATTCCCTGAGGAGTGAGCTCTAAAAACACTCTTCCTCTGAGGGCACAGAGGTGCAGAATAAAGGTCACTTTGTTAGTCAACAATCATGTGTGACTGCAGGAATCAGCATCTGCCCCAGCGCTGAGGACTAGATTCCAGCCCTCCTGTCAATCCAGATGGTCTCCTATCTGGCTCATTTATCATTTTGCATCTGCTTATTATCAACAGGAACCGATAGTCAGGGATTGCATTTTGTCATCTAAACTTCTTAAGATTAAATGAGCATGCTGTTAAAGATCAATAGTCTATTGATTACGGTGCCTTAACAGAGCCTGTCATGAAGGTCCCTGAACCTCAGTATGGAGGAGCTGTGAATACCTGCTGCGTGTCACCTTCTGTGTAAGGCAGCTTAGTAGACACGTGGAACATGATCTCCTTGTTGTGGAAGTTGTGGTAGACAGACTCTGATCCCGTCTGTCCATGCGTCACATCCAACCCACCACGGAACCTAACAGAAGAAAACATATTTAAGGCTTTTGCAGCATGCAATGTCGAATGCTGTCGCTTATATCTTTAACTAGAAGGATGTCTTTATAAAGTTTTATAGAGTTACAGTGTCCAAATAAAACAAAGATTCATTTTTTTCATAAATGATGTTAAACTATTTTTAGTATCTAGCGCATCTGAAATGTCAGAGAAATAGCAGATCTGTTTGTTTTTACCCTTTGAAGTCATGAAGCTCGATCTTCTGTCCCAGAAACTCTAAAAACTCAACAAACGCAGGACTCTCCTCATTATTCCCAAACAGCTCCTCCTCTGAGATCTACAGAGATTTAAAAAAAAAAACATTTTAAAGACTGCAACTACAAAGATCTAAATGTATTTTAAACCATGGAAAAAATGGGATTTAAGATCGAAATATGTGTTCACATCAAGAGCGAATTGAACTACTGTACTGGCACTAATAAAAAAAAATGACGTGACTCCAATTGGGTGACGCGATAACCGCAAACGTCTGATGTTTGCTTCAATCGCATCTTCCGCACAAGTTGAAAAAATTTAACTCGAGCAGGATATTCACGCAAAGAGGTTATTTATTACTGCGGGTTGACATGTCCTGATGCAAGCGACGCAAGAAACAAGTACCCATGCACGAGTAATATAGGGCGAGAAGCGTGATGCCTGGCAGTTGGTGTAGACACATCGTAACAATTTCATGGATAAAGAAATATTAAAAGAAATATACTTGATGATGTTAAATAAATGAGAAATGAAGAAACAGAATAAAAATATTTAATGAAAAAAATATAATATGAAAGGAATTCTTAAGAATGAGGAGAATATAAATATTTAAAATTCAAGTTAAAACTAGAGTGTAAACTCTTTTGTATAAAATGACCTCACAGAAGTATACAGGATTCAAATCATCCTGGGATAACACGGATCACAAAGTTTGGCAGCTTTTTTGAAAGCATGAGATTTTGAGCCTTAAGAACGTAAGCAAAAGGGGGAAATACAATAGCAAATGCTTATTCTATAATGTATGACAGCTTAATTCTTTCTCATATTTTTCCTCTATAATTGTCACGAAAATGTGTGTTAAATTAAAAATGTTCAAATCAGAAGCCTTTTCACTTGTGATCTCACTTTTCGATCCCATTATACACAGAACGCTGATAGGTTCCACGCGAACATTTGCATTCAAATGCAGCACAAAAGCCTCATTCATTATCATCACTTGAATTTTTGAACAAATAACAAATAGCTCAGCCTTTCAACATCAGCCATCGCAAGAACCCATAATGACGCCGCTTTTGTTACAGTGGAAAGCCGAATATTCAACAGACAATAAATAAAACAAGAACATCTTGGGGACAAAAGCAAACTGTAAAATTAGCAAACCTAAATGAGTCATTTAGCCTGATGAAAATGGTTAGTGTTCCTATGAATAAATTCTCTCATTTGAGTCAAAAGATCGAAGCGGAAGTGCGGTTGAAGAGTTCTGAAGCATAATCCTTAGTGTTTGTTTCAAACATCAGTGTTGTTTTAAGTCTCGGTGAAGTGGACCGATCCTGCTGCCCACACTGGAAAGGTTGAGTGAGTAAACACACTGATCCGTGAGAGGAAGAGACTCTTCAGGGGCGTCTCAGAGCCTCCTCTCTAATGCTAATGTGTTAAGGGTGCTGGCCCACTTCCTCAGAGAACGTCTCAGGTTGCTCCCATCTGTGGCCTTAAAGGCCAAGAAGGTGCGATAATTCAATCAAACCTCTCATTTGGTTCCTCACAGAAAAATAGCTTCATAGATTTATCAAAGATAAAGAGCAGCAAGCATTTGATGGTTGGCATTGTTTCAGCTGAGGAACCATTGGTAGGTATAGTGGAGAAAGGTCTATGTTGTTAGCCGTTTCAGATGAATCGATTCGCCACGATGAGACATCTCCGTGAAGGTGTTAGTGTGAAAAGATGACTCATGACAGCGAGTTATAACACCAATCAGCTCGTGGGTCAGCTGAATGTCAGAAGAAACTCACACAACTCACCTGTCCAAACTTCTGATAAATGACTCCAAACTTGAAGTTGTTGTTTATAACGTGTTCGTCAAAAGTGACGATGAGCCGAGACGCCTGAGAGAGAGGAAGACACAATAAATAGACTGATAAATATCCTTTAGTTACTGCTCAGTCAACACAACATTCCAAACCCTTGAGACACAGCAGATTGCCCTTAAACTGGTCCAATTTCCCAATGTCACACTTTCATTAACCAGGACAAATGATCCAGCATCATGCGCTGGTGTACAGCGTGTATCAATTTCATGCAGCTGGGATGTACAAAGACAGAACAATGATTAAAGTCGGTGTGGTGCGGCTTTGCGCACCTTTGGGTAGAGCACAGGGAAAAACCGGTCCACGTTCACTTCCTCAAACACGAGCTGAGAATAATGAAAAGAGAAAACACATATTGATTCTTTAGTTATTCTCTTTTGATCTCGCAAAAGGGATGTAACCCCGTGGTCGTCTGTCCAGGCAAGACTGAACCGGCCCAGGGGAGACTGAGACGATCAATCATGTCACTCGGAGAGAATTGTGATAAACGGCAGGGGTTGGAAAACTATTGCGCTGACCCATAAACCCTCCTCTCACCTTGGCCATCTGGACAATGTTGGGAAACTCAGTCAAACAAGATATTGGAATCACATCGTGATGAGTTTTCATTTTAGATCTGGAAAAACGGAAAGGCATTAGTTAAATACAGCGTGTTGTTATAAATGGCAAAAAAACACAGTGTTTCTAGTTTCAAGTTCATCTTGATTTTAAGTAAAAAAATAGACCAAGATTTTTTTTTAAAAAGACGCTGCAAACATTTTTTTATAGAAAATATAGACTGTTTCATTGAATGTACATTGTCTTGTGTCTGATAATATTATATTATATTTAATTTATGTCAAAAATAAATTATTTTGGTGTATAATATTTGTATTAAATAAACAATTTGTTGAATGGGTCCTATAGTTCGGTCACATTTAAACAAACCGTATGGTACATTGAGCTTGGTATCAGGGTCTAAATCAAAAGATTTTGAAAAGACAATATTAGCCAAGTAACGTCTTTTCTCGGTTTCTTTTGCTTGTTATCAGAAATAATCAAAAGGCACTATTGTTTGTGAACGTGTAAGTTAGATGGAGGTCACAAAAGTGCGCATGCGCAGTCAAATTTGTTATGTTGTTAAGATGTTTTTTTTTTTGTAATTATTTCTTGTTAACACACACAAACACCTACGCACTTTACACATTTATTACATGATAAAATATTATATAATTTATAAATAGCCTAATATGAATATACTGTATATATATATATATATATGTATTATATAAACATTAAACACTATAGACCACTTCACAAGATGTAGACAGCAGCAATTCCATTTTTTGTTTATTTTTTATTATTGCGTTTTAATATTTTGATTCGGTTAAATATTTGTGCCGTGTTAACAACCACAGGAAGTTCATCTTGACCAGCGTTGGATCAGCATTGTGTACGTTTTAGGCACTGGTCTTTATATAAATAAAATCTAAAAAGACAAATATATATATTTTTTAAATATGGTAACATATAATACATTTAGATAGATAGAAAATTAAAAATGCGGGAATCAAGTTGTCTTAAATTTCTTATCACTTCACAGAGTTTGTCTTTCTAAGTAAACACATCTTGTTTTACAGATGTCTTTACGGCATCAAACAGACAGCAATTAAAACTACACACAACATTAAAGCCCCAAATACAACCGTAACTCTTATCAACAGCTCTGAACTTCAGCAGTTCAGTCAATGTGGCATCATTAAATGTGTCACATGGATCTGATAACAGGAACATCCTGCTCCCTTCGCTTCAACCACACGCATTGCCCTGTATTGTCCATCTGGTGCCTAATGCGGAAATAAGGGTGCTGTGCACATTTAGCCGGTTTAATCCCAGAGAAAACGTGTTTTATTGTGAGACCCAGGAAACATTCACAGTTGTAAACAGGGAACAGATATCACTGTGTTGTATCATCCCACAATAAAAGCATTAAACAAGTGATGGAATAGATACTAAAGAGAAATGTGACAAAGTTAAATAAGACAGAACAGCGGGGGAAACGATCTAAGAGAGGGAAAGTGAGATGTATGGAGAAAAAATAAAAAGGTTGTCACACCTGAGCATGAGCCGGAGATGCTCTTGGTCCCCGATAACGTCATATTTCATAGAAAACACCAGGTGGCCCAGGGCACTGTCCACTGTGTAGTAATTAAAGTGTTCCTAATGAAAGACCAGAAGGTGTACGTGTGAGAGCTCATTCATCTTCACACATACGCATTTGAGTTTTGTGTTCAAATACTCCTCACACAGATCTTAGTGTTAACTGATCACATTTTATGCACATTAGTCCAATTCATAATCGACATTCAAATGGATGTGCAAATACACTAACATCTTGGTTCTTTTGTTCACAATATACCAGTACAAAACATCGTATAATGTATCTCATTCAATTTATTTATTGATGCTGGATATATGCCTGTCCTCACCTTGCCAAGAAAGTGTTTTCTGTAGATCTTAGCTGTGGTGTTGCACTCCAGTTTAAAGCGTGAGGTGGGCGACAGTAGCTGCTCTGGGTCAGTCCCGTTGCTGAGCTCGTGATTGTACCCCTCAATCCAATAACCCCCAAACTGAGGAAGCAGAATCAAGGGAAATGGACCCGTTCTGCCGAGAATCTGAGGACAAGCCAAGAAAAACAATTAGTTCCACTGAATCCCACTTAGATATTGACAGCCCAAACTATTTCGTCAGCATTATAGCGATTTACCTCGTGGATGCTGGGGTAAGGGATGTAATCTTCCTCAGTCTGAAATGAGACAATACTTTTCATTAAAAGTAAATTACGTTTTGATTTTGTGCCTTCAAGCCAAACTATGTTCTTTTAATGAAACGCTTTTTTTACAATGAATTCATTTAGCTGTTCCTTTTTTCTAAACTCCAATAAATATAAAAATTTTTACAAGAACTAACTCACTAACAAGAGAGCATCGGATCGGTTTGATCCTTTTCAGACCATAAGGCCTCAGGCCAAAGAATAGCGCTCAGCAACAGCTAATCTTATTTGATTGCAGCTCCATTAGTGCCGGAGAAATTCGGCTAGAGATGTCTTTGAAAAATTGCGGCACCAGCTTGACTGATAACCAGCTCTTCTGTTTGAAGCAGTCTGCCTCCAGATAAAAACAGCAGCCCGTGGCCCTCAAACAATATGTGTTTTGTATTTGTGTGCGTGCGTGTGTACAGGGACAAAAGGAAAGTGGTGAGATGAACATACTTTGAGGGGTGGAGGAAGAGTGCATCTCTGCTCGTCCATTCTGTTGCTCTGAAAGATGAAAAGAGAATCAGTCAGCCCAATAGCAGCCGACGGGCAGGAGCCAAAATAACACTTAAATCTGCAGGGCAAAACAACTACCAGATAACACGTTTATGCTGCTTATGAGAAAAAGATATTAATAATAAATGACCAAAAAATACTAGTAAAAAATATGTTCTATTGCATAATAACTAATAAATACAATTAATAAAAAAATCAGTTATTATATAATTTATTTGTATATTTATAACAACTAGGATGGTAAATTAATTGTTAATCTATATTAATTAATAAATATTCATTTTTTAATAGTTATTATTACAATTAAACATTATACTAAAAACTAAATAAAACATAATTCAAACAAAAAACAGATACTGTAATTATTCAAATAAACGTAGTTCTTAAAAATATTTCTTCATTGCACGGAAATATGAAACAGGATACTGGAACATTCATAAAACATTTTAGTTTGGCAGCAAACTCCATTTTAGCAACGACAGCTAATGATTATGATGTCAATATAAAAACAAATCAGCACAGCATTGGTAGAAATAAGAGACTGAAATGCTATCAGGTCTCAGATCAATCATAGAAAATGTACTTTTTGTATTCTCTTTAATCTCTAAATTTTATGAATATGCCAGACACTGGGACACAAGATCAAAGCAGCATTCCGAGCATGCATGCAGGGAGAAGACATTTACATATTAACTAGGCTATTTACATAAAATAAAGCATCCTGAGAAGCTAGGATCAAAACCAATTGTCCACCTAATGTCCATGTTATGATTAAGTGCTAAATTAAAAAACCCTCTCAAAAGATTTAAGACTTCAAATGGACAAAAACGAACTGTGCTATAGTCTCATCGGATTCTGCTCGGATAAACAGCATGTTTGGCATGTAAAACATTTTGTAAATCTATCTGAGCTTCTCATTTACAGAAGAAATGACCTATAACTTATAATAAGATCCAGCTCCAGCCCGATAGTCAAACAGATCCGGTGTCAATGTCATGCTATTTCCTAATGCATCATGGGATATGTATTTATCATAGCTACCCCACAGACATCTGGAAGTCTCTCCAAACTCAGAGATAGCACTTGTAATACCAAATGACTAAAATGAATCCTTGTAGTCAATATTTCATTTCTTTCTGTGTGCGCAACAACAGGATCTCTGTGTACTTGAGCAACCAACGAATTTGTTCTTGTAGTGAAATCATTTGCTGTTGTATTGCATTATTGGCAAGCACAAGACTCTTCACAAAGATAAACATCAAGCGGAGCAAGAGTTAAACAGTATACGAAAGCAACTACGTATATACTCTATAAGCAGAAGAAATCAAAATAAAGATGGGAGGCAAAAGGAAAATATGAGAAATGTAAAAGAAAACACATTACCTGCATTTTCTCAATCATTGCAAATAAATCAGTAGTCTGGAAGAGATGAGAAAAGATGAGATGATATGAAATGAGTTCAAAATTGACCCCCGAGATTACATTCTAATGATTGGAGTAGGAAGATGAGAACACGGAAGACACAACAGAGCTGGAAACATCTAAGTGTAGCTGCATCTAGAGAATATTTCCTTCAGACATTGACAGGAAATAGTCATTTAAAGATCTTAGACTGTGTTCTTAATGCATGCTGCATTTTAATAATAGATAACATTTTTAATAATAGATATGCTCAGAGACAGCATCTACAAGTGTATCTTTGTTTATCTGAGGATCAGATTTGAATAATGGTATAACCTTCTGACTGTTATTGGCTCCATTCACACTCCAGGGTTAATAAGACCAATGAGACTCATTATTAGCTAGAGCCGATATTCATCTTGGCCAAACATCCGTTAGCCTGATGAGAGTGAAATGCGATTGATGGAGAAAATGTTATTAGAGGCATGACTCAAAATCAATTTTATTTGAATAAGTGACTTTTGGTTGTTTATCGGTCTTGGTCATGCAGTCAATTACAATTGATTACAAACATATTGGTCATAATTATTATAATTGGCTGTCCGAGCAGTTTGCAATGATCTTCACACCCAATTTACTGTACAATATGATGTATTGAAGCATTTATTACATGACAACTGTGACCCTGGAGAACAAAACCAGTCTTATGGGGATATTTTTCATAATTGAGATTTATACATAAACTGAACTCTGAATAAATAGGCTTTCTATTGATTTATGGTTTTGTACGATGGGACAATATTTGGCCGAGATACAACTATTTAAATCTGTGGAATCTAAGGGTGCAAAAAAATCAAAATATTGAGAAAATCGCTTATTAAGAGACACTGTACTAGGCCGTTGCTACAAAGAAACAACTCTTTCTATCACCTAACCCATGTAATGCCATTGTGGAGAGAAGATGAATCTGAAAGCAAAAATTCTTAAAAAATCTTTACATAGATACAGTACCAAACTTGAGTGGGTCATTTCCTAACAGCGGGCAGCAGCGAGTGAAGTTTGTTAGCGTGTTTCTGGCAATTTTCGTTCTCAACTTTGCAGCATCCAGTCACAAAAATAAAGTTTTGATTTTGAAAGTTCTGTGCAGGATTAAGGACAGACCCAAAGATAATTTCAAGAGAGACAGTCATCTTCAAAGTATGGAGAATAAAGAGTGGATGAATTTCTCAGTCCTGAACAAATACTCAGTACAGCATTGTTTGAGTACATTGTGCGAGTCCTCCACCATTGGCAAACAAATGCTTTTACTGCCTTGAAAACAAACTTCAGTGAAGTTTAACAATGTCAAGCAAAACACCATTGACATGAGCTCACAGGGACTGGGAAGAGTTAAGTTCAAATTAACAGTGAGACAAAAGTCATTGAATAATACTATTAAACTCTTTGTGTCTTCATGGTTCTCATGAACCACTATTCCTCCTTAAACAAAGAGATCTCTAATATTTTCAATATAGTAACACAATAGAGTAGTATATATTATAATAAGTTCACTGTAACAATAAACTTTATTTGAATAAACTACATTTAATTTTCTCACATTAGATGTACAGTGTGAATACTTAATATCCATATTACTTTCTTCTTTTCTTTCTTGAATTAACACATGGTTGCAAAAGGAAGTTGTAAAATTATGTATATTATAATAACACATAAGTATATTATAGTTAATAAACAATGGAGTTCCAAAAGATTTTTCCATTTAGCAGTTTTTTAAATTATATATTAACACTTTTCACACTCAATCCAAAACGCAGTCAATGTTGAAAATCTGTCTTAAATGTTTGAGGTTACAATAAGATGCTATTAGTTCAAATTAGTAGAGCATAAGCTAGAATTGAGCAAAACAATGAACAATTTAGTTTTTCCACATTTATTAATCCTTGACAATGTTAGTTCATGTCAATAGTTATTCGTGTTAGTTCATGGTGCATTTACTAATGTTAACAGTGACAACGTTTGATTTAAAAAAATTATAAGTAAATGCTGAAATTAACATGAATTAATATTTAATAAATGCAGAAGCATTGTTCATTGTTAGTTCATGTTAGCTAATGCATTAACTAATTGTTAACAAATAGCACCTTATTGTAAAGCGTTACCAAATATTTATCTTCACATTTTTATTTCACAGATTAGTCACTGTTGGCTTTGCCACTACTGAATGAGACTTCTTTTGTACATGCGTGTACCTTTTTAGTACTTTTTTAATGTGCCACATGCTAAACTCATACACTGGTGCAAAAAACTCTTCTAATAGAATCCTCTTCTTTTTCGAGTCAGATGTAAAACACTTACTTTGTCAGGTCTTTTCCAGTGAACGACTGAGATCTGCAATGGACTGAGCTGTACGTGCTGACTTTTAGCCATGTTTAAATGTCAAATCCACAACCTTTGTTTCAAACGTTGTTTTTTAAAAGTCAAAAAGCACAAAATGGTCCGAGAGCTGCAGAGTTACGCATGAAGGAACCAGCGGTTTTCTGCCTCAATCCTTAAAAATGAGAGCAAACATCGAGGCCCAGAGTGCTGCTGAAGGTTCCATGTCCAGAAAGTTAACAAACTCCAGCTGGGCAGCACTTCTCATGTATATTATACCAGCGTGTGTACAATAAGAGGTGTGCCTGTAACCTGATGACTAAATGAAGTGTAAGCATTAAGATCCGTTAACATCAGGTGCCCTGGAATTTAGTCTATTCCGCTCTGAAAGCAACGATGTGAGATTTGCAGGGGAGGCTGCATTCCTACAGAATTAACTCGTCCTCTTTTAGTTTTTATTTCTCTGCTTCTCGCCCTGTTTCCTTTATTGCTGGCGGAAGTCCAGGGTAGAACTCAGCCTGGATCTGCTCTCTTTCAGTCCGACAAGCCTGAGCAGACTTTCTGTTGCACAGTGAAGAAACTTTCACCACGGTAAAAACTGTAATGCTAGTTTCATTTGCATCTTCGTTCGTACCACAAAGTAAACATTGTGTAAAAGTAAAGTAACTTTTAGGTGATTGGCATGCAGAGATTCAGCTTTAGATTGACCTCCTAGTGAAATCAATAGTTTAAGAGGATGTGAAGGAGAGAAGGACAGGAGAGGTGATTTGTGATGCTAGACTTCTTATGTCGGCTTAATAAGCCTCTCATTAGTTTGACTGACATCATTATTCGAGCAATACTGCCGGTTTAAACCAGGCGTATCAGCTTTAACTGCCTTTTAACTTTATGACTCTTTTTGGAGAATTCAGCAGGACCTATCGAGCCTGGGCACAAATCGTGAATTATTTGCTTTTGAAAAGCAAATTCAGAACAGTTCCGGGAACCAAGTTGATTTTTTACCATGACTTTTTTTATTTTGATGAATTGATACTCTATGCTGCTATCAGATAACTTATTTGTGAATTTGAAACACTTCCAGGTTTAATACATTTACAATGCAACGACCTTCTTTGATCATGCATCTGCCTTATGTTTATACTTAAAGGGGTCATATGGCGTGAATACGCGTTTTTTCAGTGTCTTTGGTGAGTTATAAGTGGCCCTTGCATGTTTAGGACATTTGCATTAGACACGATAAATTGCAAAAATTAAAGTGTAGGAACGAAAGATGCATTCTATCTAAAAGCGAAAGCTCACCCAGACCTGCCTGGAACGCCTCGTGTAACCACACCCCCACAAATCTACGTCAGTTCGTGGTATGATTTGACTAAGACTGCCCAAATGTATACGCAGGTAAGGTGGACGAACCTGTCAGTACAATTGCTTTAGACCTGATGTTACAATTATGGTGAGTGGCGTTACATTTCCCAGAGCTATTGAGAGAGAGAGTTCTGCTAACGGAAGTCCTAAACACTGGAGCATCACGTGCTTCATGGAGCCTTCAGATAGTTGTAGGAAGTTATGTTTTCTCTTTAAATGCTTTATTTCATCCATTTTTTTATTCATTAAAAGGCTTTCGTCTTTAAATGGGCTAGAAGTTTACCTCAGTTATTCGTTTAGTCTCAGCTCCATGCGTTACTGGTAACTTCCGGGAACTATTGAAACTGTGAAAAAACTGTTCCAATGGAGTCAAGGAAGAAGACGCTACTCCCTATCTCAATGTTTCAGACATTTCCGTCACACGCTTGCAGTATTTGACCAATCATTACGCACTGGTTAACTGGCCAATCGTGGCCCACCTCGCTTTTCAGAGCGATGAGTTTTGTACAAAATCTGCTAGTTTCAGAGAGGTGGCGCAAAGAGGAGATACAAACAAGCACGGTTTGTGGAAAATACAGCGTTTTTTTACCTTAAATCGTGTATACACATTGCATCACATCTAAAGCAAACTATAATATTCGTTTAAGCCGTGTCATATGACCCCTTTAACTCATACTGACTTTGTCATGGACCTAGATGGCACCTGTCACAAAGATTTTTTCAGCTAGCATCCACAGTAAATTTGAGTCATTGGTAATTGGTTGGTGTAAAATGCTTGATTGACAGATGTCATACAATCACATGTCTTAATTTTGTCCCATCATTCTTGGTCAATTAAGTGAAAGCATATTGAGAGCTATCATTCTGATAACATTTACATTTATGCATTTGGCAGATGCTTTTAGCCAAAGTGACTTACATTGCATTGTATTATACATTTGTTTCTGACTATGTGCAATCCCCCGGGACCGAACCTGTGACCTTCTGTCATGCATAAAAAGTAATGACAACAATTTTGCTAGTGTAATTCATACTGATTGATAAAGAAAATCAAAAAAGCAACCACGAATAACAATAATGCTCAGAATGATACTTCCTTACAGGCGAAAAAGCTAAATTTGATAGGGCTGAGTGTTGCTGCTAAAACAAAATAAAAAAATCAGATTATTTATGTTATCTATGATTCATGCCAGCCTGGGAGACAGAACTAACTGCCAGTTCTTATAAAGCTTAAACCCAGTGGAAATGTAATGGTCCTCAGGTTTCGGCAAAAATGAAAAATGTATTTAGCTGCACTAAAAAGACACCATCCCTAAATTTTCTACAAAATGATAAAGCACACACAGTTATCTCTGTTTTAGTCTCATCCAAATAAACACCATAAGTTCTTTTTTCACTCGCAAAGAAAAGAGTTCATGCAGCTTTTCCACAAAAAACTACATTTTATTTATGATCAAATTAAACTACAATAAAAAGGGGACTCCGCCCAAAACTAGATAAGCATATGAAAAAAATCTGGTGCCTCCCATTTTGAGCTGCTTTCTTAGAAAAGACAGAGAGAGAGAGAGAGAGAGAGAGAGATGCACATGGCTATTAGAGTCATAATCTCTACTGTGAAATCAGGCCAATCCTTAATTAATGATCCACTTCATGTGATTCTCCGATCTCTCTGTGTATGCTTCTCTGTCATTCTTGGTCCCCCTCTCTCCACCCTGTTCATGACCATCCTCAGCTCAGCACAAATGAATTTAAATCTGACTTTAGAAGACCCTGCTGTCAGACCAAAAGAAATCAGTGCATCAGCGTTCTTCTCTCTTCAGTGTAGTTAATGAAGCACATGCCTACAGCTGTGCGTGTGGCTTTACATCAGACAGTGAGACCTATAGTAGATCAAACCTGTCATGGCAAGCAAAGGAACAGTACAAATACTGTACCACAGGAGATAAACAGAAGCTTCCAGGTGATTCTTTAAATGCTAAAGAATTTCTGTTGTTGTTGAATATAAAACAGATAAACAACCTAAAAATAAGAGTGCACTCAACGGACAGCCTCCCATCATCCATGTTATTAATAAAACATGTTCATACCATCCATTCATTTTTCTGCATAAGCCAAGACGCCCTCATATGTTGGTTCTTTAGCACAAACTTAAGCTACAGGCAATATTTGTTGCTATGTGTAATGTTTGTTATATCTGTTTTGAATCAGAATTAAAATAGAAAGGTGAAACAGTTCCATGAGCTTTCTGACAGCAGAAGCTCACAGTCACGAATCTCAGCCTTTGGTGTGAAAACTCAACTTTCATGTTACGCTGGGTCAGAGTCAGACAGCATGTAAAGCTCAATCCTCTCTGACTTGGCTCTCTAAATGTAAATGACATTGATGCGCTCGAAGCTCCATCTCGTAAAGTACGTTTATGCCAATGCAAGTCTATGTCTCTTTCATCAGTAAGGTGATTATTATTTGTAAACTGTATAGATACAAAAGTGTTTCTACGGTCAACTTAGTTGTTCAACTCATTTTTAGTTTTCTATTCTATTATTTTCCTAAGCTCAATACATGAGATAGTGCATGTAAATGAGGTTTATTGAGTGAACTGTTTCTTTAAGCAGATGCAGACTTGATTGTTATATAAGAACCCCATTAAACATTCTGATTAAAAGACCAAACTCTGAGAAATAAACTGGAACTCTAGGAATATAATAATGTGGTACACATAGTAATGGTGAACATTTCTGATATCCGACTCTGTATTCATCCTCATAGCTAAATAAACAAATTATTCTGCCAAATGGCAATAATTCTTCAAGGCAATATTTTTTCTAAAGCATCTTTGGGACAATATGCAATAATGAATATTTGGACTGGGTTCTAAAAATGAATGAAGCAAAAACGATGCCACAAAAGGCATCTTTTTCATTTCTTCCCATTCCTCTCTCCATCATCTCATACCCTCTGTTTTGCTGTAGATAAGCTATGTTGTAAAACTTAGGGTGCTATGACATCACCCAAACTTTATCCTCTTAATCTACAGGCTCTACAGTTTAAGAGCCCTGAAATCTCTCAGACAGACACACGCTCAGATACTCAAACGACTACTTACACATATTACACACAAAACATAAAGGATCTTATTCTTTAGGACTTTGCTTTGTCAGACACATTGTCAACATCAACTAACATTTCCCAACAGAATATAGGGACCCTGCTTTTAGATGATTTGTGGATTGGCGGATATTAACATGCAATAAACCTAATCCATATACAGAGATACCATTCAAATAAGAAAGCAAAAAACTTTTCTTTCAGAAGTTCAACCATGCAGTTAAAATTCATGCATGAGTCACGAGTTTGGCAGCTTGCATCATTGATGCAAGCACTGAAGCTTCAACACCTGAAGATACATTTCAGAACCTTATTACATGCTCACTCTCTGTGTAATGAAAGACATTACGTGAACCGGTTGCAGCTATGCGCCGCAGCAGGCACATTTGAATGTGAACACTTAAGCTGAAGTGTGTACTGCACCAGTAGTGTCACTAAATGGAATTGCTCAAATAAATGGCCCCTATTGGCTGGTCAAATAGAAAGAACAGCCCCAGACTTTGGCTTGGGGCTGCAAGGATGCTCAAACATAGCTCTTTATATAGTGCAAGTGTTTACACATTTTATGGAACTTGCAAGTCTACAATCGCTTATATATATTTCAGTCAGGACCACTTACGTTTGAGAACAGATTTTTATTTAATAGTAATGAATCTATTTGGTATTGGGGTTATGGTTCTGTTCTGGGCCGACTCCACGCGCTCGTCCGGGACGATTTCCTGGACGGGGCGGGGAGATCAGAGAGTCGAAACCCCCCTGGGTATGGAACAGAACCATGATATACATGCATGTGATACACAACGCATGATCACTGAACCGCCGATTTTATTTAGTTAATGAGGTGAAGTTGGGGATGGAGGGGGGGATCCGGTGATTTACTGCCGAGACTGTGATGCGGAAATGAATGGGAATTTAAATGCTGCGCTGCGCTTGATTTCTCTTTAGGTTTTAAAACTGATTAAGAGAAAACATTTATTATACAGAGAATACACACTTTAGCTTTAAAATATATTTTGCTATATGCAGATTATTTTGCAGGGCATTAGCGTGTCTCCCTGAATAAGGACTGTGACGGAGAATCTGTCATGACATTTGCTTATTAATAGCTTCTGGCATTTAATTACATCTAATTTAGCTGCATGGCATGTCAATCACGCGTATTAATAACAAATAGAAAAGTCTGTAACCATGCCTTCAATGTTAATACCGGCCTTGTGCAAATCAGTATTAGTTGTACACACACTCGTACCAATTAGGCAGAAGGGTCAGGAGAGGCAAGACAGACACAGCAAGCAGAGGTCAAATGTTGGCAGGATGACAGGACGCTCAGCATGCAGGCAAAGAGTTCAGCTTGGGGTGTAGGAGAGGGGTCAAGCTGTGCGGTACCTTGAGGAACGGAGGGTCAGTGTGGGGCAGTGACGGCTGGAACAGAGCAGGTTCTAGCGAGTTAGATATGCAGAGATGCTCTCCTCCATCCTGTCTCCTGGAACAAGAGACAAGGTTCAGTCCAGCACCAAACACACATATATAATAAGAGTCTTAGGTTAAAATAAATCTTAGTTAACAATGCAAAATAAAAGTATCTTTTATTAATCAATGTATTATAGAATTATGTATTCATCTTCAAAATTATGCAATATTTATTAACAATAATGTACCGTTAATAATTTTACATGGTTTATTATGATTGTGTTGTCACATTTACATTCTTTTAATTATTTGCTTTGAATCATATTTGTGTTACTTCTGTACTATGTTGGGTCACCATATGCTGTCTCAAGTAAAATGACTACATCACACAAACATATGTTGTAAGGTCACAACACAGGAAGCGTTTGCATTGTGAATACCCCGACTAATGACATTTGCATTAGCCTCACATGGACACAGCACCTCAGAGCTGACACTTTGATAAGAAGGTTTCTCCATCGACACAAAGCTCCAGAGAATTAAAGAGCCGATGCACAATACGCAGGGAATGGTGTAATTTAATTTTGTATCTTTTTTCAGACCTCTATTGTTTTGACATGAGTCCATTATTAGATTCCCTTTTATACTTCAGCTGTGGAGGAACAGATTGTATTACATTTCTGACTACAGTTCAGGGCAATGTAGGCGAGCTACAGTGTGACCCTGAATGTTCCATAATAAGACAAACCGGTGAATTTATTTTTAGATGGAAGTTTTCATAAAAATGAATCCTGACACATCTTCAAAAAAACTCCAGACATACAGTAAATGCCATTTCTGTGACATATATTCCATGTTAGTTACTAAGGAAATAGAAAACAACTTAACTTGACGTCAAATTAAGAGAAATTCTACACAAATAACACTAGAAAATTATGTAAAAAAAACTTTTTCTCTCAGGCAAAAAAGCCCATATCAGGGAAAGATCAAACTTTATTTCTTGATGTAAGAGAAAAGAACAAACAGTGGCACATTGGTGATGTAAGACTCTTGCGATGAATCTCTCACGCAGAATGCTGATCTTCAATCCTGTATCTCTCATCAGTTCTCGCAATAAACTCAAAGCACCAGCCACAATGCTTCCATTTCCTACAACAGCATCATCCATCAAAACCAGACAGCTACTTTAAAGGTAAATTAGTTTTTTTTACAAGACCCAAAGTCATTTGGCTTTTACCGTTTACCATAAACGCATTTCCTCAAACCCTCACCAAGGCTTGTTTTAAATGCCAAGTCCTTTACACAGGTACAATTAACCTCCTATTTGCCATATAACCCACAGAGGGCAATCTGAGTGAATTCATGTTATTTTGTGCTATATAGGGATAGAAGTGATGTAATGTATGAGTGAGCATTAGATCAGTTGCGTCACAGTAAAGACCTAGAATGAGCTGCAGCTCTGTGCCAAAAGAAAGCTCATCTTTATAAAACCATTGTGTAACAGACTGTTTTAAACATCTTTCATTAATGAGACATCCTTTCCATTAAATGAAAGGACATTAAAAAATCTTACCCTTGTTTAGCTATAAAAGTTATAGCCTGTCCTCCAAGTTAAAATGGTTCAAAAGGTTGTTTGTGCACGTAGCTTACTACACCGACAGTTCACGTTTTAAACGTGAGAGTATTGCATTTGTCGTAATCGAGGAACGGACAAACGACATACGCAGTCCTATGCGTTGGAGGACATGTTGTAGCCAACTATTAGATAATATAAATGAATTGATTAACCGCTTAGCACATTATGGTTTATTTTTGTGATGCATTTTTCAGTAAGTCACGCTCAAACAGACGCAATACATTCGGTTGGTCTACAATAGAAAGTCATTACAAATTCCTAATTTTCTTCCCACACAGGCAAAACAAGTCCCACTGGGCCACTGAGAGATCGCTCTGCATTCACAACTGGGATCATTATTTCTCTCCCTACAGCTGAACAGACCAAAAATCATTTGAGCTTAGAAAATCCCCTCAACTAAACACACAGTCTCCTCACTGAGGTAAACATAAGTCATCACACAATGAAGCTTAAAGGTCCAGTGTATTACATCTAGCGGCATCTAGTGGTGAGGTTAAGAATTACAACCAACGGCTCACTCCACCCCTCCATTTCGAAACACTATGGTGGCTGACACAGGACTAAGATGTCACGTTTTCGCATCTTTGCCAAATGAGATGACATATTTATGAAACTTCTTCTGTAGAGCAGTTTGTCGGTTCAAGGGAACTGTAGAAACAACATGGCAAATTCTATGTAAGGGGACCCACGGTGAATGTAGATAGAAATAGCTCATACTACGGTAATAAAAACATAACGGGTTCATTATGTAAGATCTTTCTACACCGTCCAAAAACATTACACACCTTTCACATCATCTGAATCATGATTTGTAAGGACAAAATGTTTTATAGATGTATTTTGATATAACAACATCAAATTAAATCATCATTACATCAGTTTTGAGTTAAAAAAATTGTGCCAAAGACTGAACTATTCTAAAGAGATGCTGTTCAGCGTAAGAGACTGTATGGCAGTAAAGAAATATCATATCACCTCTTTGGAACACTCATTAGGCAGAACACTTGACCAGAAGTAGGGTATCATTAACTAAAGATGCCGACGATGTCAGCCTGCTATCAAAGTTGAGGACTTCAGAACACTCACCCTAATTTTTTTATTAAGGCAGCATCTGAGTGCATAACCAGCCCTATCGGATGAAGACAAGAAATCTCTCCTCCGGGTTGCGATATCAAAATTCTCTCTCCTCCCCCACATCACTTTCTCTCGGCTTGCTGAGCAAAGTTCCACAGAGAGTAAATCAGATATTTAAAGAACTTCACTGCCGTCTGAGAACGAGAGGAATGGAGTTTCATGTAAAAATCATGTAAAGCAATCTCTCCCAGTGCGCTGCTACCGTGCAGCGATTTTTCAAATCAACTTCATTCTCGTGCTTGTGTCATTGCAGGAAAGGCAAAAATAAGAATTGTAAATAGATGAACACATCGGGAATAATAAACTACAGGATGATTGAATATGAACTATTTGTATATCACTGCCAAAGCACTAGAGGATCACGGCATCAATTCCAGCATCCGTGAGCAATGATGCTTGTTGGGTCTAAGAAATTAATTGTAAACAATATACCTCTGTTACTGCTCACTGTTCCTCCATTTCTAAATAAGTCCTAGTGCTGGCTGTTTTTCCTGACAATCTGCTCATCTCTAAAAGCATATGACCCCGCTCTTATCCCGCACACCTGCCGGCTGCTCTGCTCATCCCGCCAACATGCTAATCCAGCGTGCCGAATGCCATACGCACTGTCACACTTAATATTCCTATAAGGAGATACGGAGCAATTACTCACTGTGCACAAACAGATGTAGGATTTCCTCTCCGAGTGCCGGCAAGCTTCTCCCCGGTCAGTCACACACCCGATAAAAGCACAGATCCATCCAATACACAGCCACACTTCATGTCCTGTCTGTCTCTTTTACTCTATTGCTTTTGTCTCTCTCTTCTTTCTTTATGTGTCTCTCACCCTCCTGTTTGCGCTCTCTTATGCCTGCTCTCTCTCTCTCTCGAACGCCCGCCCCCTCCCCCGCTCCCTCAAACACACTGAGAGCTGTCCATCTGAGCTGTCTGATGGTACTATAATATTCATCGTGCTTTGACTTAATTAAACACACACCTCCCCATCACAGACTGTTGCCCGGGCAACCGCTTCACTAACAATTAAAAATCATCTACCATATCCACTTATTTTTTTACAAATTCCCTTTTTTCTACTCCTGTCATCCTGTCACGGTCAATTTAGGGTGAAAAATAAAAAGCACGTAATTTAAAGGAAGCGAAGATGATGAATGAGTGGAAACCAAAGAAACAGTACAATAATTATCTTACTAAAAATTAACTAAAAACATGAAGTACTGTCTTGAAATAGCATCACAGCTTGGTACCGCAGCAAGGGTGCACGGCAGGTTCACAGATGGGTTCAGAGAACAATTAACGTGATCGTTCCCCCAAAAATTAAATTACTCTTGTCACATCAAACCTGTATGACTTTCTTCTGCTGAGTACAAAAGAAGATATTTGGAAGAATGTTGGTAACTGAACAATTGCGGTACCCATTCACTTCTATTGTATGGACACAAAACCAATGCAAGTAATGGGGTACCGCCGTTGTTCGGTAATCGACATTTTTCAAAATATCTTCTCCGTGTTCTGCAGAAGAACGAAGGTCATACAGGTTTGAAATGACATGAGTGTGAATAAATGATGACATAATTTAAATTTTTGGGTGAACTATCCCTAAAATATTCGTACTGACAATTTAGTTAGTGTTCTTGTATCGTGCAGTCTAGCTAGCGTACATTGATGTAATTTATTTACAAATTGGAATGAGGTCAAGAAACCCCCAGTAACCACACAGACACCATCTTACATCAACAGATGTCTGCATACGCAGCACATGTGTACCGCATAACAGCCAAATAGTGATGCTCACAGCATAATACAGGATTAGAAGAAAATCTCACAGCACTCCTATTGACATGTATTGTAGTAATCAGTCATAATCTGCTGGCTTTACAAATGCTATGACCACATGGCACATGTCCATCTTCAGGCATTCAGAGAATACAAGAGAACAGGTTGAAATACAAGGGTTGTTATTAAAGCTTATGGAAGCGGCAGAATAGAAAATCATCTAAAATCAAAACACTTGACATTAAAAATCAGATTCGCGAATTGGTTTTACAGTTACTGGCATTTTTTCTCTACTGAAAAAAATGCAACTGAGAAAAAATTGAAATCTCTTACTTGGAGAGAGAGAGAGAGAGAGAGAGAGAGAGAGAGGGGTGTTAGGAAGAGTTCCAAGGAAGCACAAAATATTCTAATCTTACCGTCTGATATCTCTTATTTAAATAACCTTGGGATTTCATTTCATTTTGATAGATTTGTACAATGACACCATGCAACAAAAACCCTTGATCAATGCACCCTGCACCTTCGCCGCGGTGAAGAATCTTAAGTCATTTTAGAAAAGTACTGCATGTAAAATGAGATTTCTTACCAAACTTCATTAACTGTCAGAGGGCTGATCTTGGGAACGTTCCATCTCTTAGATTTCGATAAAGTCCAATGTGTTCTATGAAAGGGCATCTTGCATTATACAAGCCCAGTGTATTTCACAATTTAAATATCTTGCACTGGTTATGAACGTTTCTTTGTTTATCATCTCAGTACACACCTAGGTCAGTGTTTTCTTTCACACTAGCCAGAGGGCATCATATAGCATGTCTCTGAAGAGGATCTGATTTCTTTCTCCCCACAATAACTTAAACCTGTTCTATCAGAGGCCGTTGAGCCTCGCAGGTGTTCAGCATCTCCATCTGTCCTCCGAGAGGCGGACTGGAGTGCAGACTGCAAAAAAATGATCCTCAAACCAAGATCAGTTTGTAAGTCTAGACAACAGCCTCAGAGAAAAAGTTGTTTTTCTTCCACCAACAAAACCTGTCCCTGTTTCAGTATCTGTTTTTATGTGCACAAAAGGACAAAACCACTAATATGAGTCACAGTATAGATATTTTTGGCACACAAAATCAAAAACAGAATGAAACGACAGGCGTAAAAGCGACTTTTTTTAAACGTCTCGAACAATTTTTTTTTGGCTTGACATGCCGCTTTAAAAACTGGCCGACCAATGAGATTGCCGCTTTTGTTCACGTGCTTAAAGGTGAAGTTATAGTAAAACACAAATTGGTGGCGCTCAAGCACACATTGACGAAGAGGAAGCAAGATGTTTTCTTCTTTTTTGTGACAAACGAGTGTCAGAAGCATAAAGTTGCGCAGCGCCACCTTGTGTACCGGGGTATTTCTGTTTTTCATTAAACGCCGTCTATGTCAGGGAATGAATTTCACGTTCACTCGGCTCATCCGCAGTGAAAATTGCCTGGGTATGAATGTTGAAAAACGACTCGAAAAACGCTGCCGATAAGCGCGTCCAATTATCGTCCCGGTGTGGACAGAACTTCACTCATACACTTGCAGTAAAATCTTTTTAAAACTTTTCTTCCTTAAGTATGTGCTTGAATACTCCCAAGAACATAAATCTATTCAAATGATAATCCAAAATGTCTTAGAATAAATGAATAATAATTTGACAAGTTTAACGGAAGCACAGGGGAAATATCTTGAAGGAAATGGTTGAATTCACTCACTTACTCTCTTTCTCTCTTCCTATTTCATTCTCTTCTCATCCTACATACACAAACAGGTGTAACAATAAGGACGGCCTGAGGGCTCAGGGCCAGTTTGAGAGTCTCAGGCCGGCTGACGGAAGCGCCACTTGAAATGAGAATAAATGGAGCGCACAATAATACTTCTGCTTAAGTAAACTGCTTTTCAGATTTTTCTTTTGAGAGAGAGACTCAAGTCATCTTACTTGTCTCTTTTAGAATTTATAAAGAGATTGTGTACTGGAAATCTACTGTCTGCTGAAAGTGACAAAAGTACGTTTTAACTCAAATTTCAAATATCGGATCATATTCAAAATACCCGAGCAAAACAGTGAACTCCAGTAGGTGTCCTGAGCTATAAAAGAGCAACTAGAGAAATAAAGTTTTACACTAGAAAAACGGTACCAAATAACCAAAATAAAGTTTTACACTAGAAAAAGGGTACCAAATAAACAAAATAAAGTTTTACACTAGAAAAAGGGTACCAAATAAACAAAATAAAGTTTTACACTAGAAAAAGGGTACCAAATAAACAAAATAAAGTTTTACACTAGAAAAAGGGTACCAAATAAACAAAATAAAGTTTTACACTAGAAAAAGGGTACCAAATAAACAAAATAAAGTTTTACACTAGAAAAAGGGTACCAAATAAACAAAATAAAGTTTTACACTAGAAAAAGGGTACCAAATAAACAAAATAAAGTTTTACACTAGAAAAAGGGTACCAAATAAACAAAATAAAGTTTTACACTAGAAAAAGGGTACCAAATAAACAAAATAAAGTTTTACACTAGAAAAACGGTACCAAATAAACAAAAAAAAGTTTTACACTAGAAAAAGGGTACTAAATAAACAAAATAAAGTTTTACACTAGAAAAACGGAACCAAATAAACAAAATAAAGTTTTACACTAGAAAAAGGGTACCAAATAAACAAAATAAAGTTTTACACTAGAAAAACGGAACCAAATAAACAAAATAAAGTTTTACACTAGAAAAAGGGTACCAAATAAACAAAATAAAGTTTTACACTAGAAAAACGGAACCAAATAAACAAAATAAAGTTTTACACTAGATAAACGGACCAAATATGACCAAACAAACGGCTGTTTTAGTCTCATCAGGGTAACTTTACAGCTACGTATGATATTTGCAGTTATAAAAGGTTGTAAAATACATCAATGTGTCATATTATGCCTTTATTTCCCAGCAAAGGTCTCTTTATGGTTTCAGTGAGTGGAGCATAGTTGCATAATGTTTCCATACGTTTAAAAGCTTTTCACGTATTTTTGAAATACGGTAAAACACCATCAAATTACAAATAAAAGACAAAATATGTAATTTAACATTTAAGAAATGGTTTCTATGAATTTTTATGACGCCCCAGCTTTTTTATTCCTGTTTTGTATCAGGATTTTTCAGTGTATATAATATAAATTTTATGTTAAATAATATTATACTACATAACTATTTAAAAATACAATCAATACATTTCAATCTTTTATATTTATATATAAATCAACATACAACCAAAATGTTTTCAGAAAATGATATATTCAGTTTACAGGGAAAATATGTTTTTGTTTTGGTGAGGGCACATGAAAACAACAACTACCGAGGCCAGACCATTGGTCAGCCATGCACAAATATGAAACCATCACAACAACACAAAACTCATTTGCATGCATCGAAAATCATAGAAATCAAACTAGCAGACCCCCTACCGCTTAACACTCCTCAGAACTTAGGAAAACATTCCTGACATTAGCACTAGCTCCATTAAAGTAAAACTGAGTCATGTTCAAATCATTTACAACAGGATCACAACCGAACCACTAATCTAATTTCCTGTGTGACAACACATCACATCTCACCTCTATACAATTTGCAAGATCCAGCTGTTAGGCAAGTCCATTGAGGTTTTTATTTTTTATCATAATCAAATCCCATCTCCCGTGATGTAGTGATATATGTTTGCCGTAGAAGAGCAGGATAACAAGAACATCACATGACGCACTGACATGTTTTCATATTCCCAGGGGCAGAATGATGTAATTTGAGGTTTGACACGTGGGGACCAGGAAACAACCTCTAGAACAACAGAGGAATTAAAGGTCCAATCATCATACAAACATCTTCAGGGAGGAGGACACCTATTTATTTTTGGCTCCGCCCAGCAAACAAGCAGGTGCAGCCAGCCAATGCACTTCATTATCTGTAAATATTGATCATCCTTTAACAAAGCAGGCAGTATTTATCTGTGTATATCAGTACTTCCCCCAAAGCAACATGGAGACATCAATCACACTCGTTCAAGATAAATCTACTGTTTAACCTATTCAGCTCTGACCCACCGGAGAGCATCCACAGAACGTCATCTTAATAATATATGCAGTCAACTTCTCCATTTGATCTTATTGATCAACACTGCTTCAGGATAATTCACACAAATGAAGCAAGATAGGCTAAAACGTTCAAATAATGACTAAACAAAGGTCTACACTTATCATCGGGTGTTTAGTTTAAACATTAATTCATATTTCGTATTTGAATAAGATCATGTAAATTAAGAAGCACGCACAATGACCATTTTTTGCATTTACAGTTGTGCAGTTGGCAGAAGATTTACCCAAAGTTACTTACAGTGCATTTTTTTTATCTATACAGTACATGTTTTTTTTATCAGTATGTGTTCCCTGGATCGACTCACAACCTTCGTTGTTAGCGCAATGCTCTACCAGCTGAGCTACACAGGAAGACTGGATATAAGAAGGGAAGATGAGATGAACCCAAACCATGAGCTACAGCATTGAAAGCCTCTACTAATCTCCATCTCTCGGATGTACATGCCTAATGACCCGACCTAGGATGACACAGATGGGTCTCATGGGTGTCACCAGCCACCAGCTGCCCGCCGGCAACATCATCTGAGATTAACTTCTAATTCCTTCATTTTGACAGCAAACACCATTTTAAATACCTTCTGTGGCTAATTCTGGGTTTAAATTTGGAAAATATATTGTATCCTTTGATCCAAATTGCCAGGAGCGAATAAATCCCACTGTGTGGACCAATCAAAACAAAGCTAGTACTTGTCATTATCATGACTGCATAGTTTACATTAAAATCTAATTTCAAATTTTAGTTATTTTTTGGAAAAATGTATAAAATACAATATTATTTAAGTATAATACAAAATACAAAATTGCATTTTTATCATACAAAAGCGGCCTTGTGTAATTTGATTATAATCTTTGACATGGTCTTACTCCGACAATAATCTGAGGATATTATATTTTTACATTACGTAGAATGGTTTTATGTAGAAAACATTAAATCACAAAAGATAACAGACTTTAGCTGTGTTTTCACAGGCAGGGTCACATATTCCAATGATATCTGACCGGTAAGGAGTATCCCGCTTGCATCATCATTAAAAAAGGCCCAAAATAATCTAAAAGCAATGCTACATCAGTATAGAGATCCAGCACCTACATTCTTGAGATCTGAATCTATAAATCAACTGCACCTGAATCTGAATCTACAGTATTTACATTTACATTTAGTCATTTAGCAGACGCTTTTATCCAAAGCGACTTACAAGTGGGGTAGGTAATGGAAGCAATTAGGACAGCATAAGTACAACAAGAGCATAAGTGCAATCAAAAAGAAGACTGGTTTCATATAGCCTAACACAGTATACAGAAACATTCATTCATACATTTTTTTATGGGTTTGTTTGTTTTTTTGTTTTTCAGAGTAGAGAAGAAACGAGTAGAGAAGAAAAGAGTAGAGAAGAAACTTGAGTCAGAACAGAACAGTAAGATGTTGGCGGAAGAGATGGGTTTTCAGGGGTTTCTTAAAGATGGCTACAGAATTTGCAGATCTTGTAGCAGCAGGCAGATCATTCCACATAGGTGGAACAGATCCGGAGAAGGTGCGCGAGAGAGATTTTCTACCTTTATGGGATGGCACCACAAGACGCCGTTCGTTTGCAGAGCGTAGGGATCTGGCGGGTACATATGTCTGCATTAGTGAGTGAAGATAAGGTGGTGCCAAACCAGTGGTGGTCTTGTAGGCCAGGAGCAGAGTCTTGAATTTGATGCGAGCGACTATAGGGAGCCAATGTGGCTTAATGAGTAGATGAGTGACGTGTGCTCTCTTCGGTTCATTAAAGATAACTCTTGCCGCAGCATTCTGGATCATCTGTAGAGGTTTGGTTGTGCAAGCTGGAAGTCCTCCCAGTAGTGCATTGCAGTAGTCCAGTTTGGACTACTGCACTATTGTTGGACTACTGATTTATCAGTGCTGCCACTTTTTGTGCTTAAAGAAGGTACAGTATTGTTCACTGTAGTATATTTACATTGAGCATCTAGACTTCAGATTAATCTCATCCTCTTACTGTACCAAAACACGAACCAGAACGCTGGCTTCTCTCTATGAGCACAGATAATGTTCTCTCGTAGCTGCTATCCTACTGTGCCTGTAATGGTTGAGATGAGATGACCGGCTGTGTTTCTGCCAGCCGGAGCCTCTATATCTGAGCTCGGACTGAGCTTTGATGTGTGGCGCATTCATCTGACATGCATATCATCTCTCCATGTCTCTACCATCAGAACACCCCATGGTGTCTCTGGCCCTGAAGGTATTTAGATGAAAAGCCCAAATGAACAACTTCAGCTTGAGTGGGAGTACTTGTACATCGCTGAATGTGTTGACGGAGCACAGCATGACTGAGTGTAAGACTTTTATGTGGGCATGGTAGATACACTGTGTTCCTACAGGCAATTATGTTTTCACATGACTTTAAACTATATCACAGCTAAAGGGAGCTCAGCATGAGCTAGGCTGTGTTAAATTCAAGAAGCAACCAGAAAATAGGGAGATCTGAAAACGTTTAGGGCCATCATATTTTCCACACACATTCTTCTCACATTCAATTTTCTCTCTCTCAGCCAGGGGGAAAAAGTCACTTTCTTGACACTTTGTAAAAAATGTAACAATGGACCCTCTTGCATAAAATGTCACCTTATCAAATGAAAGCAGCACAAAAGTTTTTGAGAGGTAAATTATTGCCCATTAACAAAGGTGGGAAAAGCGCTGTGGTTTTCACTAATGCTCTCCATAAATCTCAATGAGCTGTTCTTTTCTTAACAAAATAATTGTACTATAAAACATTGGGAATCCAATAATCTGCCGTCTCAAACTGCAACAATATTTCATAATCAAATCTGTATGACCCGTGCGAGTGTGGGATCCTGCGTTCCTCGACTATTGCTGCTCTCCATCAACCATTCACATCCAAATGCTTCGGTAGGAATTCAAAGCACCTCTTTTTTACATGGTTCTTTTACAAAATAACATTTTTTCACTCTAGTCCTCCCTCGATATGGAAATCATAATCATGCCATAAAGTGTTTAGAAATTGTATGTAAATTGGTGCAATACAGTTAATTAACAACCTGTAATTAAATGATAATAATGATGTCCTACATCAGATACCTGTTTAGCATTTCATTTGGTGGCATGAAATAAATACATAAAATGTGTGTTTGAGTTAGTAGAAATATTCAAACTCAAAGTTATTATGCATGAATTGTTTATTATAAAATGTGGATTGAATATGAGCAATTATTTTATATATTTTAATTCCCTGACTGGAATGTGAGATTAAAAAAATCCATGTTTTTCTTGCGAATCTTGACCTGCCATGCCTGCTCCAGGTTGTTTTAGTCCTTTTTTTACCATTGAATTTTGATAGGTTTCCATTTGGAAATGTGGTCTCATGGAACCAGGGACTTGCTTGTCACATTGGAGCTATATTTAGTCAGACAGTTGCATGTATAAGACACATAGAGACAGTCTAGGCTAATTAAGTATGACAGCTCTCTCTTCCCTTCTCCTTGAAACACACACAAAAACACACACACACACACACAGATATACAAGAGTGCACGCAAAAGATCGAAAATCCTAACCTGTTTGTCTTTAAAGTGAATGCATACTGTAAAAAAACTAATTTCTCTTTTACGATGATTTAAATCTGGTTGATAAAACAGAAAATCCAGACAGATATTATGCACAGCATATGTGGAGGAGACCAAATGTTTTGGCACATATACACTACAAATGAAGAGATCGGTTGCTCATTTTTGTCTACCCCCTGAAAATGTGGGCTGTAAAAATTTCACAAAACAAAATGTAGGGCCCTAACTATCCAGTTCACTAAGATACAAACACATGAAAAAAAACAGCAGTATACTATATCACTGTATTCTCTTTAGTAAATTAAAATAAATGTGCATGTATAATTATAAATCAACATTTGTTTAGATGTTAACAGAGTTGGTTGTGTTGTACATCATGTACATTAATTTTGAGATTTTTTGCGAAATTAATTTCTGCCTTCTGGGTTTAAAATCCTCATCTGGCCAATGTCACAGGTTGTGACGATGACGCATCGGTGTCTCATAGTTATTCATGTGACTGTGTTTTCTTTCCAATGAGAAGACATTTCTCCTAATTATTCACGACAGCGCCCGGTGTGTTTCTATCTGACCCTTCAGAGAGAGGCGTTCATGGCACATGATAGTAAGCTGATGGATAAATGAAGAAAAAACAGAACTCTTATCAGGAGTTGCAAAATACATATTCCGATAATTAGGGCTTCTTCACAGAAAGTGATAAATACATGACAGTTGTTGAAATTGTTGCGCACAGAAACAGATTCGGATTTGTAGCTTTAGGTGGGCTTTAGGTGTGTCGTGTAAGGAACTCAAACAGATGGAGAGGACTTCCGACCATTGAAACGCTAACGCAAACTGACGAAAGTGATCTGAGAGGACATATCCATCTCTTCAAACCGGTAACAGTCATAATTTAACTAGAACAGTAATACTTGCATTTTGTTAAAAATAAATACATTTAGTGGTTTCTGTAATACTGCTGTGGCTTGAACGTATGATTTGTCTAATGACTTATATGTATTGAATGGAATCGGATCATGGAACAGTGTCCCGCCCACTCCCCTCTTCTTCTCACAGCTTTCATGCGAGTTGCATTTTTCAAAACGACAGTGAGGTAGACTGTAGCTAGAAAAGCTGTCATGATGCTTTAACAAAAGAAAGTAACTGGTTTATATTCTGATTCTTTCTGATTATATTGAAAAAAATTAAAAATTGTACATTATGGCCTGTTTTTATGTAAGGTTCAAAAACGTCTGTTATAGTTTATGAGTAAATACTGTAGTATACTTAAGTATTTTTTTCATATGGGTAAACAATATTACTTTTAAGAGAGAACACGGAATCCATAAAAATGGAAATGGAGCAATGAAATTTTGGGAAAAAAGAAAATGGAAGTTAGAGGAAAATTATTTAAACAGATTTCATTTTCCAAGTACCTTTTTTATTAAATATAGAAACTTAATTTGCATTTTTGGTAGCTCACCTATTCACCTTTGTTTAATGGGATAGCAGAATGCACAATAGCAGGTTGCACATTTAAATACCACCATATTTTTGGAAACATGGTTTACAGGTGAGTAAATGATTTGATAGGGTAAACTAACCCTTAAAGAAACTACAACTCCACCAGAGGGCAGATGACCTTGTATGTCATCATATTCCTAATGTTGCATTCTGAACATCTTTTCCTCACACTTTAGCAAAGATTCTGAGTCTGAATATGTGTGTGTGTGGTGGACATCTCTTTCAATGTGCACCGTTGGGCATCTCTTTCAATCTTGTCAGACACAGCCTGTTTACCAAAGGGGCTGTCTGGGACACCATGTCCTCTTAATAGCTTACTGTATCATTTTTAGAACAATCCCGATATATCACTGTCTCATTTATGAGAACCAGAAAAACCTGTGGAAACTCATCTCTCCCCTGCTCTCAGTTATAGAAAGTGAAATAGAACAAGCTTTTCAGGGGATGAAACCCTTTGACTTAAAAGCCTACAACGTCCATCCATCGTGACACCTGCGTGTTGTGATAAAAGCGAAGTAAAATGAACAACCCATGTCACTCCCGGTCACACTCGCATAGCATATTTCTCCACTTTTCACAGGTACTTTATCAAAGCCAAGTATGTCTCTTTGATGTTACTGCCCCTAAAAAAAAGCAAGAGGAAGACATGCTTTTAAAACATCTCAGAATGTCACAGCTGCCTTCTCGTAGCCACGGGTCATTCGGAGATTAATGAAACCGTGTAGCTAACGTCCACTCCTAATGGGAAAAGTGTATACCATTTCCGCTAAAGAATGAAAGGTGAGTCTATTTCGGCCCTGAATGGGTTTAGGTGACCTGAGATATAGGGTTAGATATAGCTTAGGAGCAGTGGTCTGTAATCTGAGTGCCGTGTTGTCTGCTAAGTGCTTCCGGATTTAGTGCCGTGTGGAATTAGGCTATGATGATGTTGTCAAGGGGAATAAAATAAGGTGAGTTACACAACATTTATAGCTGAAGAATTCATTTAGATGCTCAAGGGATGAAAGCTAGGATTTACAGACAAGGGGCTTTGGGAACCAATAGATTTATCAAAAGCCAAATGCATCAGCAAAATCCACCTCCACCACCAAATAAACTATTTTGCACTATTACACTCTTTTCATATATAGATCGTCCATTTTAAATTTCTTTACTGAATGCAAACTCACCAAAATTTCTTCGGCCTCCTGATACGGAAGGGAGAGCAAGGCATTGTGGATTTCTGTCAGGCAGTCGATTCCTTATTGAAGGTCACACAGCTGGCATCAGATTATGACCTAATTATGGATCATCAGATCCTGTCTTACTCTTGACAGGCTAATTTGGATTCTTCCTCGAAAGCATCTTTTGCTTAGAAGTTCATATGGTCCAAAATCTGGGAGCGCATTGAAAGTCTAGGATTTAAGTCTGATCTCAGTCTTGGATTTAAATTCTGATCTCAGTCTTGGATTTAAATTCTGATCTCAACTAAAATGTTCTAGAAATAATGAATCAAAGTGACATTATTATGTTTATAAGATCATTCAGGATGATCAATATTTCTAGGTCACTAATCAAATACATTGTTACAGTAACTTGTTCAGAAAAAGGTCAGATGTTCCTTGTTCACAAGAAACTTATGAAGGCCATGCTACCTCAAGCCTATGCAGATAAAATCATCTATAGTTAAATGTGATTTAAATTAGATGTCTTAGATTAGATTGACATGCAAAATGGAAGCTTGGTCAAAGCTTTCTGCACCCTGATGTAAAACGGCCACAGTATAAAATAAAATGTTCTGGTATTAGGCTAATACACTATATTACCATTGATTTGAATTACAATGCAATCCTTTTTCCATTATATTCCAAAATGAACATTAAATTGAATAGGAATCAACCCTATCAATTCTTCTCTATTCAACTAACTTGAGTCTGATGACAGAACACATAATGCATCCTGCACAGGACTACACAACAACACACAACAAGCTGCAAAATATATAAAGATGCCTCAACTCCAGCATTAGAATGCCTTTCAATCTTCCCATCATAAAGCCACTGACGTTTGCTGTTAAACGCTGCAACGTCCATCAAGGGTCAGTTCCATAAATCTGAGAGGCAGGTCTGTCCTTAAGCATGATCCGAGCCCTGGGCCAAGGAAATGAGCCAAGAACGGGTACTATCGGTCCCTCTTTCCCTCATGCGGGATGTTTGCTGGAGAGGTGGAGACTGATCCCGACTGATCCTGAGGTTACAGGCGCTGAATGGAGGGACAGACTCTACAGGAGCTGGACAGAATTTGCTTTATCCAAAGAGAAGCTTGGTCAGGCCTGACCTTGATGCTGGAAGGGTTGCTGTCCATCTGCCGAGGCCTTTACAAACTGCCAGTGCGTGTACACACACAAACCCAGGAGTGAGAGTGTCGCTGGTGTGCCCCAGACACTCAGTCCTGCCAACACTGCAGGGCTGCCTGCCGTCACCGTGGCAACAACATGTCCTATGCGCTTCAGACTTTTTTCCTCCGCACTGCCTGAACTAAACACTCTGTGTCTGGATTTGTGACACTCCTTGAGCGGTCAAACATACCCACAGGTTGACATTTAAGATAAAGAGTTCAGACCAAGAGTCATAAAAGGGGTAGTGGGAAATAAGCAAAACAAAAGTGCCAATGCAGTGTCATTTCAGCATCACCAGTGGCAACAACTAAAATATTTTTCCAGATTTAATTTTTCTATTAAAACAAAGCAATACACAAACAAAACAAAAAAAATGAAAACTTGCCTTATATTATATACGGCTGCCTGTGTTAAAGCATTTAATCTAAACTATACTAGTAAGAAACATAGATTTGAATGTTTTCCTTCGAGAAGTCACAACAGAAAGAAAATTGCCTTTCCCCAGTGACTAATAACCTGAAGCAAAACTGAATAAAAGCTTGCGGTTTCGGGAATGGCAGTTTTAGGCTGTGGCTAATAAAATGAAAAAGATTTACTTACCACAAATTTCTGGCTCTGGAAAATGTCTTGTCAACTCTGAAAAAAAAAAAAAACAGTTTCAGTTAGATGATTTATTTTACCTGTGGTCTAAATAGCCATATTACTGCCCTGACGTGATTTTTTTATGGCGTTAGAAAAATGAAAAGAACAAAGTCAATAGCTCTACCAATCAGGGTTCTAAAAAAATGACCTCTGGAGTCTGTGGATTTTAAAAACACACTATTCCCAATGTACCTGTCAAGAATGATCTATTTATCCTGCAAATAGAAACATCTGAGATCTGACTCAAGATAAAGAGAGTTTATGTAACTGGCCATGTAAGTTCACAACAGGTTCACAACAGAATAAAACATTTGCTGAAAAACATTTGTTACAGTAAAAACATTCAGGTTAAAGGGACAGTTCACACTTTGTCATCATTTACTCGAGTTGTTCCAAATCTGTATACATTTCTTTGTTCCGATGAACACAGAGAAAAACATTTGGAAGAATGCGTATAGCCAAACAGTTCTTGGCCCCTATTGACTACCAAAATGTCAGTAAATTTAACAGTAAAATACCATATAAATGCTACAATATAAAACCGTATTTTATAAAACATGCAAAACCAGTAGACTTTACAATGGAAAGCTGCAATTATTTTGAAATTTAACAGGTAAAAACATATGAAAATACGGTTTATTGAAGTAAAATTAACAGTATTATTTGAACAAAAAGGAAGCTATTTGTAAGAATGGCAGTAGCCAAACAGATCGTATCCCTCATTTACTGCTGTAGTAGGGAAAATAAATACTATGGGAGTCAATGGTGCATGAACACTTTTTGGTTATTGACATTCTTACAAATATATTCCTTTGAGTTCATGATACATGATAAGAGGGTGAGTAAATTAGGACTTTTGGGTGAAGTATCACTTTAAATTCTGCATTTCAATTTTAAATGTAGACTAACTGATCTTAAGTACACCACTGGATACCAGTTGACACACAAGAACAGAAAAATTCACTAATATGTGTCTTAAATGCCTGCCAGACTTTATACTAATGTATACATTTTGATGGGTTTTGATGATTTGATTTATGTTTGCAAATGTAATATATATATATATCAGTTAGTATAACAGTGATTTTAACAGTTAGGTTAAATCTGAACGTTTAGCAAATAATTTTAGAGAGTAACTGTAATTATGACAACATAAACCTTTATATAAGACAGTGCTGAACTGTAAAAAAGATGGTTAGGAAATGTAATTAATACAATGTAAACCCTGGAATTTGACCGGTATAAACTGTTTTTATAACAGTCAATTAGACAGTTACTGTAAAAAAGGCAAATATTAATCGTAAAACGTACTGTACAGTGGTTGCAATCCAGTTCAACCAATAAAGTTGCAACCGTATTTTGTAACCAAAGCTGCCGTTTTTTACCGTAAAATTTACAATACGTTTTTTACAGTGGAAAAGGTATTCAAAAGTGATCCAGAACTGTTTGCTTTCCTATAGTCTTCAAAATATCTTCTTTTACGTTCTACTGAAAGAAATGTATAGGTTACACTTTAGTGTAGGGTCCAATTCTCACTATTAACTAGTTGCTTATCAGATGATATATACTCATAAACTACATATTCAACATGACCATATTCTACTTCCCTGATCCTACCTAATACCTAAAGCTAACAACTACCTTACTTACTTTTAATGAGCAACAAATGAATAGTTTACTGAGGCAAACGTCATACTTAAGGGTTTATTAATACAGAAAATTGGACCTTAAAATAGAGTGTGAAATGCAATTTTAATTTAAAGCAATTTTTCCTACCACTGTAATTCAATGGCCAATGTTCTTCTATTGCAAAAAATTTAAATCCCAAAAAAGGACAGTAGGGATATATGAAAAAGCTGGATACCTCACAACTTTAGCATAGCAATTTCTTTAAATAAGGATGATTATGTAACAGTATTGCAGTAGTTGAGGGTGAGAATGATTTAAACCATCTGCAAAATGTATTTCAGAAGCAGATGAACCTTTTTCTTTAACCCTTTGATACGTTACATAAAGCACTTGCACAGCATAAAATCCCATTGAAAACAGTTAGAGCAGATGTTCACATTTATATAAATATTTTATATATTTTTTTTTACATTTACGCTATAAAAAGCTGCACCATTGTGTTGGAAAATGTTGACAAAGGCATGATGTTGGCCAGCAGATGGTGTAATGATGCAACAGTCCCTTGTCAACAGATGAATTGCAGTTTAAACTTGTACTTTTAACATGTATTTCAAATAACATGCATCAAAGTATCATCCACAGGAGATTATAAAGGTTGTAGAAAATAAGTAACATAAAACTAAAGATGAAAGAAAATATGCCAAGTTCTAGTGTTCAGAGCTGTGCAACTGAAGGAAATGTGAAATATGTATAATATCTGTAACGGACAGTTCAATTGTTAAGTGTGTTTCCCCTACTGCTGTTTAGATACTCCCATCTATCTCGTGTCCTTTACTTTAAATCTGCATGCTGTCTGTCCGTCTAAGTGAAGGGGGGAAATCCATTTAAAGCAGTGCCATTGAAATTCATCTATCTAGGAACCTGCCTGTCTGGATTAAGCTGCATACTATCAGGATTCACTACTACACCACCTAACATCTGTGGTATTCCTGACCCCCATCCAGAAATAGAGACAGGATTGTTTCTCTTAGACAGTCAAGCACTAACAGAATGCACAGGGACCGAAGATCACTGCTGTGCTGTCTGTATGCGTGTTATGCTGACAGCTGTGGTGCAGTACATTTTAGATTCGCTATTCTGTCACACCTCATAACAGACAGAGGACGACCGATGTCACGGATGTGACAGCCCATGTTTCAGATAAGTCACAGCTGATGTTAAACGCTGACACCTTCGGTGGTAGTCAGACTAATGTTCAGGCATTTCCACAAACACAGACGAAAATAAACTATATTACCTGGTTATTTATAACATACTTGCACCTTGTCAATGTATGTTGATGCTTACAGGGGCAAAATCTGCGTTTACGTCAGATGCAATATGAAAGTGCTGCTTGTCTTTGTCTTGTATTGTTTCTGCATTACAAACTTAGGTCTGAGTCTATGTAAAAGTCTTGCATTTTGAATGAAAGACCATCATTCACTTACTGTAAAGGGTTTTGTTTGATAGTTTCATTACTTCAACAAAACCACTGATAATAGTACAATAGGGATGATAAATATCCACACATGCACTGTTAACACTAGGCTGAAGTGAATGTGTAAATCTTTCCTTTAAAGGTCCAGTGTGTCATTTTTTTAGAGGATCTATTGACATAAATGCAATATAATATACATAACTATGACTTCAGAGGTGAATAAAGACCTTACATAATAAAACATTTTGTTTTTATTACCTTAGAAAGAGCTATTTCTAAATATCCCCTTGTTTCTACAGTAGCCCTAAACGGTCAAATGCTCTACAGAGCGGGTTTCGTAAATATGTTATTTTCTTTGGCAAAGGAGCAAAAACACCACCACATTTTTGTCCGATGAGAGCCGCCATAGTGCTTCAAAAGGGAGGGGTAGAGTAAGCCTTTGGTTACATTATTCAATCTTACCACTAGATGCCACTAAAATCTCCACATTGCTCCTTTAAATGTAGTTCAGTGTAAACTTTGGATTGAATCTCTTTGGCCTTTAGGCACTAAGTCCCTTCTCTTTAGCTCACTTCAGTAGATAGTACTGCTATTTTTCAAGTGTACATGGCTTTTTCTTATCGATACGTACAAAGTAAACAAAGGAAAAATCAATCACTTGTGCTTGGACTACAAAACAAGTTTTATTTAAACCCTGTCATGCATGTCAAGCTCGACGATTGTGCAGCGGGGACATGCTCACAGTCTCTCTAGTTTAATTAACTTTGCTTTACAAACGAACACCAAAGGCCCAGTTCTAAAGACTCATAAACAATGCGTCGTTCAAATGCACTTAAAACCTCACAAGAGATTATTCAAAGCACTGAGCAATTTGGCATCAACATGTATGAATGATGCAGTGAGTGAAACATCTATACAGTTCATTGTTTGCTATTTTAATATGCACTAAATTTATAAAACATTCAGCAACCTGCCACAAATCAGAGGTAACTGTAAACGATGAGAATGTCGAAACTCCAGGCACTTGTGTTATCAGCCCACATCGTTGGGGGATCTTCACCTCCTCTCCAGCTCTAAAGAAATCTCATAAAGGAAAACCGAGTCTGGGTGTAGTAAAACTCTTACACTAAGCTTTAACGGAACCAAAATTACCGCAGGGGATAACTGTTCAACTGCACGCTTTATAGTCATAGGTAATTAGCCAGCTAATATTAACAAACATAATAATTGCGCACTACGCCTAATATTTGCCAGATAAAAACTGAATGTTTGAACCATCCGTTGACGATGCAATTATTTTACAATAATTAAAAAATATATATCTGTAGCGATGTATTAATTAAAAATGTAACCCAATGGATGAGAATGAACGCTTACTTTCAGTTTATCTTGCAATGTCAGGCAACTTCCTCACTTTTGACCGTGAAATGTCATGTTA
Source organism: Triplophysa tibetana (assembly GCA_008369825.1). NCBI lineage: Eukaryota > Metazoa > Chordata > Actinopteri > Cypriniformes > Nemacheilidae > Triplophysa > Triplophysa tibetana. Next base: position 15,384,028 of record CM017912.1, on the reverse strand, counting down.
CGTATTGTGCTTTAAATAAATGTTAAACAGGGAAATTGGGTGCACTGCATTATATTACATGCACATCATGAACAACATGCATTATCTTAAATGGAGGTACCAGTGTCTAAAAGGGATAGTTTACCCAAAAATGACAATTCTGTCATCGTTTGCTCAACTTGTCATTTCTAGCTTTTATGACTTCCTTTCTTCTCCAAAACACAAAAGAAGATATTTTGAAGAATGTCTGTAACCAAACAATGGCAGCACCTATGCACTATGGTGTCCATACAAAACTGCAGAAGTGAATGGGTACCGCCGTCATTTGGTTGCCAATTTTCTTCTATAATTCATCTTCTTTTGTGCTCTGCAGAAGAACAAATATTATGTGCTGAACTAATGTAAGATTGCATGATTCATCACATGGGTTCCAAGCATCATCCTTTGGGGTTTCTGAGCCAGGGAGCCTTTTAATATCTTCTTTATTCATGTACTGTGTAATATATTGATGCACCAAAACCATTGTGGACACATATAATAAATTAAAAGTTATATGTTGTGATAGCTGGGATTAATAACACTGCAATAAAAGTTTCTCAGTAACTGAAGGGTACAGCACATGATACACAGAGAACTGTCAATATTTGAAACCGGGGAGAACATTTTATTGCAGATAAGAAGTAAAATGACTTCCTGAGTTAAAGAAATTAAAGCCGGCGAACAATAAACCTAACACCCTTTCTATACCAGATGTCACATGCTGTAACTGTAGGCGATCTACACTCAAAGCCGAATTCTAAATCCAAATAAAATGTGACACATAGTTTATTCTTATAAAGTTTGTATTGCTACAGGTGCATACATACAAAAGTTGGAAGTGTAATTTGTTGGTTAAAAAGTGATCTTGTTTAATTATGTAATAATTAGATAACTACTGTATAATGGCAATTGTCTAAACATTTCAGATCTTAAAATTATATACTGTTTTTTTGCAGCATTTCTATTCATAGTCTATTTACACGTCTCGTGTAAAGAGGGTGTAACATCAGCCTATTGACCATCACATTTCAAATGTATTTTATGACCCTTCTGGCAAGGTAACATGATAATCATACATCATATCTTAAACACATCCGGCTCACATCACAGCACAATGATCTCACTAGATTTAATATTGAATTTAGAAATGCATCATCTGTTTACGGTTCATTATATCTGCCAAGAAATGTTTTTTTTTCTAACAAAACTAAAAGCCTGATGGGAAGACCTGGTTACCTCAGAGCAGAAAATCATTTTGCATTGATGGATTCACAATTAAGTGACTAGTTTTATTACATTTTCCACCAATGTTTTCCAGACTTAAACACCAAAGAGGTCCTACCCAAAGAAACCATTTACCGTTCATCTCGACAGCAATTGCTAACTTTTGCCTTTGGAACCACTATTTTGATCAAATAAGGATACGTTTACTTTTAAGAAGCCATTAAAGTAGCCAGATATTAAAGTTACAGCATCTTCAGTACCGCCACCATGGCCATGGAAAAAGTCAAACCTTGATCCCATGGGTCCTGCAGCAATAAATCACTCCACTCATGGTCACTGTGGCCATGTAGAGAGAAACACATTAACTCCTTTTAAATGAACCAGATGCAAGTTCATGTCTAAATAATAACATGTCTTCACATGCATTAATTACAGTTATTAGTAAATGATAGACGAAACAGGATTAACATTAAAAACAGCACAGCAGTTAGAAAGAGAAAATGACAAAAAAGAGAAAAAAAGACTCAAAGTAAAGATGTTGTCTATATGTTTCCATTTCAATGATGTAAAACATGATTTAAACAAAGATTAAGTGAAAGACTACACATTTGAAGGAAATTATACTGCAGTAAGGAGAAATAATAGTGTCTATTATTGAATACTGGGTGTAATATACTCTGAAACCCTGACAGTATTGAAGGATGAAATTTAAACTTTTTAGAAACATGAAGCAAACTTGCAGCATCAACAACCGTTTTCAAATCCGATTTAAAAAGCTTCATCAGCACTCTAATTTTGCAGGTGATGACAAAATGTTCAGTATTTTAAGAAGACGTAGTCAATAAGGTCTACAATTACTATTGTGTTACATTTACATGCAATCCGATGTGTTCATTCTATCAGATATGCATCACAAAATATCAACTTTGATTCTGATTTCAAACAATATAATTATGGACTCATCCTGCGACTATAAAATAGGGATGCACCGATACCGATACCAGTATCGGCCCGATACCAATCTCATGAATTCGTAATGACACACCGATACCATTGACCGATACCTCACGTGACATACATAGAGCCCTATGAAACACAGACGGAATCGAGGAATCCAGGCATGAAAACATAATTTGCTGTACAACACGGAATGACACGGAATCTGGCAAATGTGTTATTACCTCACAAGAAATTAGCGCTGAACCGCTAACAGCTATCGTAACAGCTAACGAAATATTCAGATAGTGTTTCTAATATGTATTCTAGTTGTTTTGCGTGATTGGGTTCGAAATAGTGGTGCAGTTGCATGTTCTGAACGCAATGTGCTTTCAGAGCCAATGTTTCACTGCAAGAGGACACCAACACATATACAAACACCATTTGCGGCGATCCGTCAAAATAAAAGTCTGCTTAACTTAAATATTTACTCTTTGAGGCGTCCCGTCAAAAAGTCCGGTTGATTTGAAAATGTAATACTACACTCAAATTTTACCACATCGCCCCAGTTGAATTTTTGTATAATTTTACCACAGAGTATATTGTGTAAATTAGCAAACTGAAGTAAATGTGCTAGTAAAATTGTGCTACTTATAATAAAAAAATTAATTTAATTTAAAATTAGTACTTTAATTTAAGTAGACCAAAAAACAAAAGAAAAAAAAATGAACCAGTAAGATACTGGTTTATTAAAATAAATGTAGATTATACAGGCATCGGTTGTAGGTATAGGTATCGGCGAGTACCAGGAAAGAAAATATCGGTACCGTACTCGGTCTTTAAAAAATGGTATCGGTGCATCACTACTTCAAAACTAAACAAAACTGTTTTGAGAAGGATATGCCATATTTCAATCAAAGTGTGCATCTATGATGTTCACATTTGCTAACACAACAGCACAGGTGCAGAAACCCACTGAAATCACACCACCTGTCATGTAACACAGAAGGCCAGAATGCTTCCTACGTGTGACCGTCAGGGTCGGGTCACTCGCAAATTTGACCCAGCGCCTTGGCGTCATCTCTGGAATCACTGACATTTATGTGGAAGACTGTGTGAATAGAGGAAGTGTGTCTAACAACTTCCCATCAAAACTAATCTACAGTTTTTGTCTCCTGAAATAAGACTGAAATGAATCTTCAATACAGCCGCCGAATGTAAACGTTACAGTGAATGTGAATCAGATGAAGGACAGAGGGGTGAGCGCCCATTAAGAGAGCTTCCTGAGAGAGCTGGACGAATGGCCACAGACTCTTGAGATAAACAAGGACGTCGTTTTTGTTATGCAAACGAAAAGGCAGTGAAAAGGCTCAACGGCCTCTTTAAAATCCCACTCAGTGCTGAGTGGAGAAGTAAACATTGATGCAGACAAGCGCCTTTAATCTGTCATTTAACAACCAAAGTAACATTTTTAAAGATCAACATTGCGCTAAAGACAAAGCAAGAATATATATACAATGTACAAACAAAGAAGAAAAAGAAATTTCACGGTTTTATCATTTCTTTGTTCATCTGTCAAATAGCCACTTGTTCTCTGTTTGCTCCGTGCACCACTGCTCAACAAAAAACATTGGAAATGGGCATAAAGAATCTGCTGACCTCCAAGAACCAGCGATCAGCTCCACTGGGTGCAAAACAACAAGGAGCTTTTCCACATGGCTGTTTCTTAACAGCGTCCACTCAGAGCTGGCCTTGTTTCTCAATTGCCATTGAGGACATTACAGTACGGGTCTGATATGAGCAAACCAGCGTCCAACTCCCATGTCTCAAACCAGGTGACGTGAGGATTCATTATAGAAAGTGAGTGTGAGCACTGAGCAGAGAACGTAAGAGGGAAAAGCATTTTACGATCTGGGAAAAAAGCCTGGGTCTGCTGTTTATTTCATTAGACTGCATTAAGAGTTCATGAGGACAGTGAGATGGACTAACAAAACAATCCCAGACTTAATTTAGAAAATGACTAAATCCATCTGAGGTTATCTGAGCGAATCATCAACATGTCTGCAAAATCATATCTTCTCCATGCACAACAGCCTATAGTGCACGCAGAAAAATATAATTTGTTTCTATGGAACCATTGGATGAATATACGGTGCAATTTTTAATACCAAACGTATAAAAGCATTAAGAAGCAAATTTACATTAAGCAGGTAAATGTACACATGAGGCCATGTTAACATCAATCACCTGCAAGCAAATTTACTGGATCACTTGTTCTCTACACCCGGAGCAATTTTCAAAGATGGCTTTTAGATGTGACAATCACCGGTAGCTGGCAAATGTCAAAACATAGCCGGAGACAATTTACAGAGGAAAATGAAAAAGCGATCAATACAGATAATTTCCTCTCATCAACAAGAACGCTAAAAAAAGACGTGACATATGGGGGAGACTCATTCAAGTGCACATTTAATTGATGAACTATCACTCAAGAGTTTCTATGGAGATAAAATCAGTCATTGAAGTTTAGGAAGTTTTAAGAATTGAAAATTTAGGATCACTTGACTGACTGAAAAGTATTTTTTTTAGTCAAAAGCAATTTGATATAAACGCACATATTTGAAATCATTTTTGTAAACAAAAATAGAATTGTAAATTCTTAGCTCATTTCTTTTAAATATCTTCTTTTCTGTTCTGCAGAAGAAAGAAAGTCATACTGTTCATGTTTGCATTGACAAGAGGGTGAATGATAACAGAACTCCGTCTTGGTTGACCTATCACTTCAATCTCACTAAAATATAACATAGCTCTACATGTTTTAGATTTTAGGCACAACATTGTTGTTATTTTTTAAACCGCAGTCGAAATCTGAGATTACACTCATGAGGTGCATTCTGGTCAGTAATAAAGTGCACTTCCCATTTGTACCATATAAAAATGTATATGTTGGACTACATAAGGAAATGCAGCCTAAAGTCTGTAACAAAAACTTAACATAACAATACTTATTGTTCCATTTAAACACAAGTTTTGAAGATCATTAACATAAATCAAACATTATCTATTCAAGGCCAGTCTTGACGGGACCGGTTCAGGATTCCTGTGATCAGATCTTTTAGACACCGATGACACTTGTCCCTGACACCACAGAACTGAAATGTGTCTGCCTTGCACCTGTTGAGGGGTCCAGACAGAAGAATCTCACCGGAGTCTGTCGCAATTCAATCCAACAGTAACGCCGGGTCTGATTCGTCTCTTGTGAAGCAGCAAATAATTTAAAAGTTTAATGAAAACCTCCAGGCCTGACTGATGGTGTAACAGCCCGTGATCATGAGAAACTCTTTGGCTGGTTCATGAACGGAGTTACTGCCTGCATGTGTTTCTGCTTCAGTCAACTGCAGTGTCTAATTTGATCCAAACTCAATTACTCTTTCCGCTAAAGCGGTCTTTAATAATCTGTTTCTCTTGCAGGAAACTCACCACAAGAGCTGTTATAAGGCATTATGCCGTGAGATAGCGGCCCTGTCAATCACACGTACGATGAGTGACGAAATCAAGTCTGTCTGACTCCGCTTTAACAATGCATAAGCATAAAAAAAACTTGCTTTTATGATACCGCCCTACCGTAACCACATTGGTAGACACAAGTCTATAAATCACAGCACACAAGCAAGCGGAAGCTAAAAGTGACGGAGAAATGTTTTGCTAAACAGTTCTTACCCTCCATACGCTCCAAAAGTGAAACTTCTCTTTCTCTGCGGCATCATGGTTATAAAAGCTCAAGGTAGATCAGAGATGGACAGAGAACTCTAGAGAGACAGTGAACTGAGTCTGTCTCTCTAGACCGGCTGAGTGCATCTGTGTGTGTGTGTGTTCTTTCAGATGTGTGAACTGTAACTGTACACATCTAGCACGCTGTCCTTTCTTTCCACTCCCCTGACTCCCTGTCTACACCCCCCCTCTCTCTCTCTCTCTCTCTCTCTCTCGCCCGCTCGCTCTCTTCTTGGCAAATAATGAGAGGGGGAGCTGGCTCTGTCCACTTCTAGTCTCCTGGGTAACCCCACTCCTCATTCATATGCTTTAGTGCTACTGTAAACAAACCAACATGAAACGGCACCTAATGTCTTCATAATATCCTTTACGACACTCTTTAAATGTAAATGAGACGTCCAATGAGCAGATGTGTGCCACAGAAATTCTGCACTACCTGGAAATAGGACTAGACCAATTAAAACTTAATAAAAAAAAGATCTATTTAAACTTCGTCCAAAAAAGTTATTATATGAATTTTAACCACTGATCTATATAAAGACTGGATTGCGATAGAACGCTAAACCAACGGCCAGGAGGTGAAGCCACAGGAAGCCATCGTGCCACCATCATGGTATCCCCAACTGACAGAGAGCGACCTTTGAGTCAAAATTACGACGTAAAATAAACTGCATTTCTGCTTATTAGGCGCAATATGTTTTTAGTTTACATGTGTGTTTAAATTACTTGTTACTTCTCTGTGTTTTAAATGTTTATGTTTATTTTGGGCCGAGTAGCGACTTATAGAAATCAATGTACTGAAGGGTGAGTGTGTATTGCACAATGTTGTACTGGCACATGTGTAACGTTAAATGCTTAGAAATATAGAAAATAGCCTATTAGGACTGCACATATAAAAACAGTAAAATCAATCTAAACAAAACATGAGGACTCTACTTAAAAACTAAACACACTTTCAAAACAGTTAAGTTCAAACCAACACATTTTGTGTTCAGTTAAAGAGAAAGTTCAGCAAAAAAATGTAATGTGTGACAGTTAACAACATTCTTCAAAATATCTTCTTTTGTATTATGCGAAAGAAAGAAACTCAAACAGGTTTAAAATGACATGAGGGCGAGCAAATGATGATTGAATTTTAGTTTTTGGGTAAACTGACAATTTAAAGGCCGTGTTATTTCTATAACAACACATTTTGTGTTAAACTTGTGTTGTCCAGTTTATGTATTTAATACGAATCATAACAAAACAAGACAAAACCAGACCAAACAAGACAACACAAAACAAAAACACGTATACAAAATAAACAAAATTAAACTAAACTGCAAGCATCAAGCCAAAGGAAACTTCCGTAAGCTGTTTAAAGGCATAATGTCTCTCTCAAAAACAGCTGCTCAAACAAAAGCGATTGTTAACTGTTGACACAGTGCTGCGCTCCTTTTCAAAGTGACTTAAATGTTGACCTAATTTCACATACCTACTCAATCATAAGCATGTATAATAAATGAGTCTAGGCCACAGTCAAAGGCGAAGTGTATCTGTAGGTCAGTCAGGTCAGAATTTGACTTGCTCAAAAAACTCCCGATAAGTCAATACTTAAAAGTCTCAAAACAGTGCCTCATGGTCCAGCTTCAGAGTTATCTGGTTTAAAGCCTCTTCTTCATCTTCTGCTGATACATGTTTTTCTCTTTTTATCAGAAGGGGAATTCAAGAGCGGAGATCTCCTCAGAGATTGTTGTCCCTATCACCTTTATCGTCCCTGACGTGCCCCTCTCAGACCCAGATGGTCCGACGCATACAGCTAGGGGCTGAAACCACACTGACATGAACTAAAAAGAGCTGACTCATGGGTGAAATCAAGGTTTACCACAGCACGTCTGATGAAATGGCTACTTTCATTGATTCAAATGATCCCCAAGGCAAAATTCAGGGCACATAATGGCATCCAAGGTAAAAGAATAAACAGATTAAATGAGCAAACTATGCCAATAATGTCTCTCCCTCTATATATATACTACTTAATAGGCCTTTTATACAAACATATTTAGATTCTGTGTCAAATAACTATAATCTGGATATTTGGTTTTTACCCTCTATAAAGGAGACTCAATGTCAATTTTACATGTAAAAGTTAACAGTCCACACCCAATATTAATCTACATTTAAGGCCATCAAAGGCAAAACTCATTGCATGGAGTCGGTTATATAAACTTTCACTTACAGTATGTTGTAGTGCCGCATACACACATTTCTTATATTGTGCATTCCATGTGAAACAGGCTGCAGTACTCGAATCTGAAACGAGAGGAACTGTGCGTCTGGTCAACCAAATGAAATTGGATTTGCACGCTAAAAAAAGCCCCGTCCGAAACTGATGTATTGTTTTGATACACCGTCAATCGGGCCGCAGACTGGCTATCCTCATTGACTGTGATGGTCGCCCTCAGCAAGACATTTACTCTTTGGAAACAAACTGCCAGGGAGACGCTGATCTATTGAGAGCGATGTTTGCGTAGCCATTATTCCTCCGGTTCAGACCACCACTGTTCATCATTTCCAGGCTCCGAACAGACCCAGATGCTCCACAGAGAATGCTTGTTGTTTTTAGGGACAAACTACGGCCGAATCAATCACATGTCAAGCAAACGAACGCGACAGGCTCATTCAAAAGCCAATAAACCTTTATGTCCTTTACAACACCTTAAAAGCAAATGGAATGTTTAAAAGCGAGGCCAAAGGAGGCTTGAACTAATATGCGGGTACAGACAAAAGCCCAAGTGGTGCTGGGAGACTTACATCTCACAGGTACAGCTCCATTAAAGATTCGCCTTCAGCGAAAATGAAAAAAGTGTGGACAGTGTCGTGGCTGTTTGTGAGTTGTTGATCTGGCGGAGTGAAAAGCTTCTGCTGGCCTGGATCCCTTCAGACGAGGGAGTTTAATTACACCATAACATTTACTCGGTCTAATGATAAACACCTTGCTTATATGTCCACAGCATATGAAAGAGGTTCGACCGAGAAAAACATCTCAACCAGACTTATTTAAATGAGATGGTTTAAAGGGTAACTACGCTAAAAATGTGAAGGAACTAAACCAGAGCGTAATTCCAAACTGCAACGTTACGTGCTGGCCATGATAAAACACAGTGCGTTTTCCAATATCAAAGGAAATTCATACAGAAGTACTTTTCACAGGCAGTCATGAGTTTGCAATGTTTAAGGAGGCTGGAGTGAGGCTGTTTGTCTGGAAGGAGTTTAAATCTGTCCACATGAGTCCATGTCCCAGTCCTCCTGCACACTGAGGTCTTTCAGTACAGTACTGCAGGCTGAACTTCGCATTCACAGAAAGAGGCAGCTGTTCAAGCATGGTTGTGTGGACACGGACACCTACAAAAATATACACCAAAAACGCATACATACAGCAAAGCTATTTATGTCCTATATGGAATACAGTAGCAGCCAAAAGGTGATTTATTCAAATTTATCATTCGAAGGGCATTGTAAATGTTATATGCATGTTGCAAAATTGTGTTTGGAGTGCAAACTAAAGCTCATCTTTGAGAAGTTATGAGGATGCTTGGCGCAAGATTACATGCAGCACATGTGCAAAGCTATTGAAATAAAACCCAGCAGATTGTTTACGAAATATTACCATGAGAAAAGATCTGCAAATATTTTTAACAAATAAATCTATAGTTAATGCGTGCTCTTCTCGGTAAGCTTTTCATTTTTCTATGAATTGTTTGTACTGTATATTAGAATAAAAACCCAACCGCTGACTTTATTTACCTTTTGAATATAGTTATTTGTTTTGTCCGATACCTCAACCCAGGACTTAATACACTTTATTTATGTACACCTTAATGATGGTCTTAAAGTGTTCCATTGTCACACATTCATTTAGCTAATATAATAAAAATGTTTCTTTTTTTACTTCTATTTATGGCGCCTTAAAATATAGTTACTTAGATCTTCTTAAGTTCATCTTAAGAAGTAGTAAAAACTATTTTTTATATTAAGTACAAAATTATTGTGCTAAAATAGAGCACTTCAAGTACATTTAAGTGTTCTTAGTGCGCTTTTTTTACCTGGGAAAAGCACCTCATATTAAGATGATTTAATCTAATTTACTTAAAAAATATGCAAATGTTACCCTGGATATTACTAAGTAGTGTAGATCAATATATGAAAATAAAAGGTAAACTTAAATGTCTATTAGATAAATAAATCACACATAATCTAAATAGTGTATTCTCTACAACCACTGTTTTACTGTCTGTCACCACAAGTCTGCTGCTTGCTATAAAACACTATAATGTAGGAATACAGCAACTATACTGTAGCAGAAGAATTATATCCCATAATAGATTCTAAAAATCAGATTTAGTAGGGTGCATTATTAGAACATCATAAAATTCTCTTTCAAAGCAGACACAAGATCTCTCTGCTCCCAGAAATCTGGATCAATGACCTAACCCTGTTACAGTGTATGGCCATCTTCCGTGCCCATTGATCTCAGTGTAACAAAGAGAAGATATATTGTTACAATAATAGATGATCTGTGTTATCAAACCGTTTGTCAGCTAGATCAGACCTAAAGCTACAAGAAGAACTGAATTTATTATATATAATATGGCCCATATATCAACACTTTTAGAAGAATTTCTATATCACATGGGTCAGTTTAACAGCCTGTATGGGGAAACACCGTCACCTATTGGAAGATCATAAAACTGCAATGAAAAGCGCATGCATGCACAAGAAGTATTGTGATGTTAGAAAAGGTATACTGGATGAAGCCTAAACAGTTTTTTTTCCACTGCATGGCCGAGAGTTTGATTTGAATGCATTCGATATGGGACTTATATACATTTTGACCAACAAAAGAAAACTGAGTGAGTTGCTTTATGTTCAGAGTGATACCCTCTGCTGTTCATTTAACTGTGAAGTAATAACCTTCACACACTTTAATGCAGTTATAACTACAAGAAGTATCTTGTTTCTTATGTAGTCAACAACCATTTTGACAACACTAACAATATGAGATACAACAATCCTTAAAACAGTGCTCCAATAAAGCGCAACTCTGATATCTGCTTAACTGCTGCCTATTGCTGAAGAGGAAAGCCATAAAATATCAGAGCCGGACAGGGATGATACGGCCCACAACAACATAATCACAGCGGTAGGTCATTTGGAACACATTGTACCTGCTGAAGGTCATAAATCCTCAATTTCGAAAGTACAGCAAACAGAGGATTAAGGAAAATGGTTTTCAGAACCTTGGACAGCATCAGAGCGAAGTAAAATGCTTCAGGATCCTGAAAACCACATGTATTCTCTACAACACAAGACACAAGAAACCAGAAAGTTACATGTTAGACTATAAATAACCAAAACTTCATACTAGTCAGTGATTTAAATAACGAACTACAGCTTTGGAAAAAATTAAGAGACCACTCCAAAATTATTTTATGTAATTGAATCTTATTGTATAGTTATGTGTTTAGGTAAAATGATCATTGTTTCATGTTAGAACTAGTGACCACAGTTCATAAAATCTAAACGAAAATGTTGTTTTTATTTGCATATATTTGCTGGTCAAACCGGTCAAAGTAACAATAAATATGCAATGTTTTTTAGACCTAAAATACCTCAAGGAAAACAAGTTCATGTACATTTTCAAACAACACAACACGTGTTTACATTTATTTAAGAAATAACCCTGATTTCACAGAGGGTTTCAAGTACTTTCAAGCACTTTGGCGCTAAAATTAAACAGAAACGGGAACCAAATCATCACAATACATATAGAAATGCTGATTAAAGATAAACGTGGAGTGAGTGTCCTCTTAATTTTTTCCGGATCTGTATTTTTTATGAGCTTACGGCAAGCAGTTGATTTATTTAGGGTTTGCGAGCTCCCCGCATGCACTGCAGCATAAATAAATAAATCGAGCACTTACTGTTATAGGATCAATTTTGGCTGTACTTGTGGTAATTTTTGTCATGGCTGTTGTTTGTTGTGGGTGTTGTCAAGGGCTCATCCACCACAGAAGATATTGAAAATGAGTTTATGTAAGATGGATAGACTATAGCATCTCCCAGAGCTGCATGAGTGTATATATGAGTTTTATGTATCCATAACTTGCCGTCCCTGCATTTCCAAATTGACATTCACTCTTTATACATGAGGATGATATGAAGCAGAATAGCGAAGAAAGCTCTTAGTGAAGTGATAAAGAAAGTCTCCTGAGCAGTATCTCACAAGGTATCCGGCATAGAGCGATATATACTCTATGCATCATAGCAGAGCTGAATTGCTTCCTTATCTCTATGATGCAGCCTAGCACCTTCAACACTTCCAGATAGGCCCTATAAAACTCAGCATAGTGTTGTGCATTCAATCAGAACAAACTCACACTATAGTTTGTGCATGGCCGCAATGTGGATAGATTTTATAGTACAGACCTTAAAGGTCCAATGCATGAAATTAAGCGGAGGTTGTGAATTGCAACCAACAGCTCACTGCACTCCCCCTTTTCCTTTCGAAGTACTGTGGCGGCTTTGCTGAAGGAGATAACGTATTTACTAAACGGGTTCTGTAGAGCTGTTTGTCCGTTTAGGGCTTCTGTAGAAACAAAATAATTAATTTCATGCAAGGGGACCCGCGGTGTATAGATAGATATATCTCATTCTAAGGTAATAAAAACATAACACTTCATTATTAGTTCCTTATACACCTCTGAACAGGAAAGTACACACTTGACCTTAAAAGACTAAGTGATGTTTTCTGTTCGTTTTAGGCTTTACAGATTTGCTACTTGAGATTACTAGTCAGAGCAAGGTGATATAAGGATATAAATCAACAGTCTGCTTGCCAAACCAACAGATGTTACACCAAATCCCAGCACTGCATGTGACCTATATTCATAAAAAATGAAACAATTTCTGTGTCATGATCAGGGACAGAGCAGGTAAACATGAAAGACATTTCTAATCTCTTTACAGATATTCAAACCTTTGTGGAAAAAAAATCTCATCGGACTCTAATACAATAGCAACCATCTGGCTCACCTCAACTCTCCTGGAAACAGAAAGCACCGTATAAAACCAAAAGCTTTGTGAACGATATTACTTATGTTATCTTTAAAACATAGAAGCATATCCCAGCCTGCACTCGGTAAATCTGGTATTCTGCCTGCTCCGCTTCTGTGAAAGATCATTAAAGTCCACTGGCTTTTAAAATGTGCATGAACTAAACAAAGACGGGGAAATAAAATCTGCAGTGGGAGGGAAGAAGTCACACATGAGAAAAGAGCCAGAGAAAATGAATATGCAGGGAGTACTGAGGGGAGGACATCATCACTGACTGTCCATCACGGATGCCTGGCGGTGATGTCTGCCAGTAGACTTTGGCTCTCATCTAAGTGTCACCTTAATGAATAGTTCACCAAAAGCAGGCTTTTTAGCTCAGCAAGAAGACGGGTTTTAACCGGGAGCTATCTGTCAAATGCAGACAGTCTCTGTCCATCCACAGACCGTCGCCCTGTGAAGGCTGTGCAGTTTACGTCACCCACTGTGCCTGGGAACATTTCCAAAATAACTTATGAAAATTCCGCTCAGTGCTCTGAAAACTTAGTGCTTTGTTCTTCTGTTGAATTTTTTGTGATAATTGGAGGAAATTGGAGCACCTGCTTATCTACGGATCCGTCCTGTCTGGGCTATTATAAGATATCCATGTCTCTCTTTCTTGTACACCTTCATAAATATAATTGTGGTAGATATACTCTCTATTGCCTATAACTGGCTAATCGTGGCATTTTATGGTCAAATATTTATGTATTGCAACTTGTCTTTTTAAACTTTCATCAAAACTGGCTTTGCCTATGCCAAAGACAGTGACATCACAAAGTCTTCTCCCCTATATCAATCGTAGAGACCTGGCGTATACTGTATTTGTTTCTCTATATTTTCCATACAACTTGCAAAAACATAACATTACCGAACAAAATAGGCTTGTGAAAACAGTTTCACATTTACTTTAAACATATATACCACAAAACAATGACAATTAATTGATTGATCATTTAACAAAAGAGTGACAATGACGTAAATTCTAAATAAGCTGACCCTGCAGCAAATAAACAGTTTGAGGTTTCCCACAATCCTTTGCACATTTCAGGCTTCCTGCAGCCAACAAACGCATTCAATTAATGAAGGCTTCGCTATTTTTAACCTTTAGGTCACAATGCAGTCCAGCCAACAGAGTGCTTTGCTGGCAATAAGATGAGCCATTTAATTTCTCTCAATGCCATTCATCTATAAAACACATCCTGTTTGCTTTTCAGCATGAGGACTAGACTATAGCCAAATTAAAGTGATAGTTCACCGAAAATTCAGTGATCTTTTACTCCCCTCTTGTCATTTTAACCCTGTATGACCTATTCTGCAGAACACAGCACATATTTTGAAGCATATTGGTAACTTAGTTGAGGCATTCACCTAAAAATATGCTTCAAATTCGCTTCAGCAGTTAAAGTCCTCAGCTCTTTATTAGATTCTCAGGTCCACAGAGTCCATTTAAAGTCACAACACCAACATCAAAGTTCAATAAAAATGTGATATCGGGATTAAAACTTAACAAAAGCACATGTGTAAATCGTCCATCTACTATTCCACTTGTTTGGACCCACACAATATCTCTGAAAACAAAATATTGAAAATGAAATACTATCAATAATAACGGCAATCACGTCTGCACTCTCTAATGCTGCAGACACAACTGACATGAATGCCAATTTAATTTTCCTCTGAAAAAGGAGCTGAGAAAATGATGGAAAAATTACACAGCTTACACTAATGGCATTACGGTGGGGATCTGCAATGAGGCATGCTGTTAACTGAGATTGGCAGCACATCACTGCCAGAATTCATGAATACAGATGAAGATGCTTCTGAACACACTTCATAATCAAGAACGTAATAGATGTGCTCTAATAGATTGTGTTGGTATGCAAATCAAAACAGTCAATGACTTCGGAGGATTTCGGTACGAACTTCCCATCAAAATTTATAGAGCAGCGGAAGTTTTTGGAGAACGATATGAATGGCTTGAATGAAATTCATCAAATTTCTCTGTGTAGAATCGAGGCGCCTTGCAATAACTTTTACAAGTGCAGAAAATGAAATCGATTACTGCCCTGTTTCTCAGCCAGTTTCTCATCCACTAAGAGACCTTAACCAACCTCCACGTGGTGCTCAGGATGACTTTAAATTATTTAAAATAAGCCAAAACGAGCATTAAATAAGACAAATAATATCAAGACAGCTTAAATTGTAATTGGAATTAATACAAGTAAATGACAAGTTATTGTGCGGAGCTTCAAACCTTTACCATTCTCTACCTATCTGATAGGTAAACAGTCAAAGCAACTTTGTAAACTGATTGTGATCAATACTATTGAAAATAAATATTATTGTGTTTGCTTGTGCTTAAGAAAGTATGTTGGTTTTACGTTTTTATAAGAACTTAGAAACAAAATTCTAATTGAACTACATTTGAGGATTTAAAAAAAACGCTTTGGACATGTTTGGACCACTTTTCATTATATAAAGAGCTAAAACACTTTTGAATAATATCTTCTCAAGTGGGTCTCTTATCAAAAACTGATTAATGAACCTCATTAAAGATGTTAAGAACCTAACAAATGCCGGTCAGGTCCTGTGACCACAAAAATGCCATTTATCAGAAGGAGCGAAACGTCCTAGCACACAATTTATCATTTTGATATAGAGCCACAGACAAATGGCTAGAAAAGGGGGATAGCCATGTCAAACGTCAGCCTTCCAGGCATCTATGCAACGATTTTTCAAAGTGAAAGTGACCATGGCTTCAACCTTACTTGAGCAGAAATTATTCACAACGTAATTACAATAGGCAGCATTCTGAATTAACTCCTTGAATAATAAATAAGAGTAGGTTAAGGCTATGTGTGCACTGTTATTAAATTCAAAAGAGGTCCCTCCAGGTCCCAGCCTACCTCTTTAGGTCCCTCTGGAGAAATCCAACAGCCAATTAGTTTTAGGCCTGAGGCAGCTTGATGCATCTCAGGCAGGATCCAGGCTGACAGATACGCTCCCGCTTACCGTTTGAATCACAGGCAGTGTTGATGAAAAGCCGCGCTGCTGTGAACTTATACCTCACCTAGCACGCCACTTTTATTCAGCTGTCTCCACAGAAACCTTGAATCTAAGAGAAGTCTCGTCGCTGTAGATGAGGATGATTATGGGGCATCTGACAGGCCTTTATCTGATGACATCCTGAGGTGGAACATAACACTGATACGCAGTAGAATAGGGAGATGGGCAACATCTTGTCTCATGCTAATATGGAAGTTTCTTACCCGCAGGTCAGTGAAGAAGCTGGAGTGATGACTGATCAATTTGTGGAAAATTATGGATTTCGCAGGTTCAGAAATTCAAACAATTTCACAAAGAGAACTTACAGAGCATAGTGTTATTCTCTATTATCTTATAGACTAACACAATCTCACATGTATTTGTACGTAATTTGTGACGTGGCTAATTCTTATTAATTCATTTGATCTTATTGTACGTTTTAGAAAGACTTGCTTTCGCACCAGTAATGTTTGGTTTAGGGGCGGGATTAGGGGAGGGGCTTCAGTACTGCTTGTTTCTAAAATGGACAGGTAATCACTAGCTTACAGAAAATAAGTGCTATTAACCTTTGGTTTTAAGAAAAAGACTGAGATACCCTCAGAAAATAGGACTTTAGAGAATGTATTGTGAAAAAAAGTATTGAATATTCACATTGTGCAAATGTATTTGAATTAGCTACCTCATAATAGTATGCACCAATTCACGTCAGATCAGGTTGAATAGACTATGTATGTACCACAACATCGAAGTTGTTGAATTCTAAAGTAAATCTTCTCAGAGTTTCTTCATAGGCAAAAAAACAGCTATTGGCCAGATTCACGAAAAGGGGCAAAACAGCGCGAGACCACAATTTTAAAAAACACTGATGGGAGTGGACATATCTGTGGTTGATTTACTAACAAGACTAACAAAAATCTCATCCACATATATCATTCCCATTGTAACCAACGCAATCTACTCTTCTTGGGTGTTAAATAAGTTTGCAAATAACAGTACAATGACAAGCACAAACCTTAGTTCATCACGTTGCTTGATTCATTTAAATACTCTCCTCCCATAAACTTTGCATCTGAAGAGGAAACTCCTACAAATGCATATGCCATAAGATCATTGACAAAAACAGCCGTGACGCCATTTCTGTGATAATTTGTCTTTAGTAAATACAGACAGTAGTTATTTTACGCCAAAGTAGCCATTCGTGCTACAGCAAGCTGTTAGTAAATCTCGCCCCAAGAATCTAAAGAGCCCAAAAGTAGACCTCTCAATAATAGGGCTATGAAGATTAATCGTGCGATTCTTATGCTTAGTTTCTCAATAATTAATGGTTAAATGCCGCCATATCCAAATATGGGCCACAGAAGAAGTACGATTTAGAATTTAGCTCCAGGAAATGCCAAAGTGCAAATTTTATCCCTGTTCTTCAAACCTTTTCAGGTATTTTCATGATAATAAAGTATACATATACTGATGATGTTGACGAGTGTTGCTTTTTCAAATGCATGTTATAAGCGACTCAATCTTGTAGTGGTTTTAGATTGAGCATGAGCAGTACCTCCTACTGATCAAAGAGTCGTAGTTCATAAAAGAGCTGTGCGTAAAACACAGAATCGTAGACTTTGCCATTTCAGAATCGTCCTAGACAGGTATAATTAACGTGAATCGCGATGCATCGTCCCCAGCCCTGCTGAATGACAGTTCTTCCTCGATAAATTACACTGACATCATACTAAAGATTTTAATTTGAAATCTGATTGATAAGAAACGCTTAACATCTCAGACCGGTGACATAAAGAATAGGTGCCCAAAAGAACCTTTGGTTTTGGCTAAAAGGTGTCCAATCACTTTGCTGTCCAACAACTTTCTTCAAAGCCCAGTGCAACATTCTCTTTCTGCTGTCTGCTCAGCATTATAACTAAATCTCATTTCCTATAGACAACATAGAAACGACTGCACAGTGATCCAAAATCCATTTTGTATTAACCTCAGCATGAAATCAGCACAGTGTGAGGACAGAGGATAAGAAATTTGAAAATTGTTTTCCTACATTCATTTAACCAACATGTCTTTTAAGTCTGTAATCCATATTAGAAACCCCACTGCTGGTGAAAAAGACAACAGGAAACCAAGAGAAAAAAAAATGGTAGAAAGCAGGATCATACAATGTGCAAAAGATTATTACTATGTCAGGAAGCGACTTTTACAAGGTTCTAAACTAGAATGAGAAGGTTTAAGTAATAATAGGATCACCAAAATCTGCTAGATTTGTAAAATATATTACTGGGTGGAATCACTGTCTCGGTCTGCCCACATTATATGTCACTCAGAGATCTTAAGATAGCATCTCATGACTAAATTAAGAAGTAAATCAGACATTATGCTGGTGGTCTGGATCTTTAAGATCAACCCATGGGCAAAAAACCCAGCAGCACAGACACACTGAAGACGATACTTCCAGACATTTAAATTCAATCATATTATAAAAAGCTTCTTAAGATACAAACAACAGCAGCTTCATACCCAAATAAACCAAACAGGCATCACACAGATCAAGAAATAATGTCTAAATTATCTTTCATGTGTGACTCACTGGAAAAAGAAGGATCATATGAAACTTTAGACTGTTTGCATACAAGACACATCGTTCAAGATTATGTTGCTTTTGAGGCTGGATCAGAATCACATCTGAGTTTCCAAAAAGCTAAGAGACACGTGATATGAGCTATTTCATCTCAGGAAAAGTAACTGAAGATCCAGCATCCATTTGAATTGCATGTAAAATCTGATCTACAAAAAAAAAATTCAGATGACGATCTATTCTATCAAATTACACAATCGTGACATGCATGCGCAAAGCTTATTCAGTTGCCCGAAAACAGACGAGGTTTTACTGATGCTGTCTGACATTCTGCTGGCTAAGAATATCTGAGAGAGAAGCATTATGCTGAATATGTCAGAGAGGACTTCTTAAATGTTAAGCAAACAGTCTTTTGTCAGGACTTCATGTGCAATGAACCCGAGTGCTTTCTTCCCTGATTCTGTCACTGTTGAACATATAAAGTGAATAAAGAGATTATTAAATTAGGGAACATTTTATAATAAAGAAAACAAGTAAACAAAGGAGTTAAACAGTGAGTCCAGTGTGATAAAGTATTCTGGACCCGTCTGGATTGACTGCCTAAAGCACAGGAGTGGTACTCTTGACCTGAGCAAAAAGAAACAAATGTGGCTTCTGCAAAACCATCCAACCCGAAGGCTAGAACTAGAAGATTAGAGCAAGAGATGAGCACACTCGACCTCGATCCACTGCCTATAACCAGACATCTCCTTCACACAAAAACAAAGCAAGGACGTGCGTGTCCTGCACATCCAGCAAACCACTAAAGAAAAAAATCACAGTAAGGGATTTTGTTTGCCAATATGCTGCCTGTCCTGAGCTTTATTTCATCAAAAGTTCATGCTTCTTCTACTGCGGTTGGTGTTTTCGTTCCATAGCCTACACAACACATTAAATGCCATTAAATCAATGCGGGAGGACTTTAACTACACATAATCATCACATACCATTAACTCCACAAACAGAAACTATAAACTTTGTGCAAAATGTGAGCAACATTTTGAATTTTGGGGAAATGGAAAGAAACCCACATTCGCCTCCTTCTTTGAGCTGTGATGGTTTGGGAATGGAAATCATACTTGTGTGTGCAAGCATGTTTCCTGCCTGTGAATTTGACTGTACAAGCCGTATGTAAAACATGACGATCAAACAACTGAAAAAAAAAGAATATAAATGATCATATACATGATGTAAACAATGTGAAATCGAGGAGGGAAACGTTACCTCAACGGGACCCGAGTGTTTAACCGAGTCTGGTAAAATGTACAATAAATTTATATAAAGTTACCTTGAGCTATTTGTATTTCTCACCGTCCAGACTCTTCTTATCTCATTTTCTTTCCTTTACACGCTATTTTGTATTGTTCGCAGAATTGCTTTGTTTTGGGAAGTTGACGTTGAAATTGAGACGAGCAAGAATTTAACCTAAGACATCGCTTCACCCATAAGATGCATTTGACGGTTATGTGTTCATTGATTTAAGTTAAAAGGAGATTTAAAACAGTTCTGTTGTGTTTGTTGTCTTTACTTCTACGGTTCTAAATGAATCAGACTGAATCATGTTCTCACCTGTGCAATCGATTCGTTGGATAGAGTCGAAAAGTGATTCGCTTGAAAATTGAACTTTGCTTGGTCTTCAAACCACTGACAGAAATGGATGCGCAACATGACAGCTGAAGTATCTCCTTTTGAAAAGGAAAAATTGCTCAGGTCGATATAATGTTCCGTGACAAAGACCAATATTTTAACAGAATCCACCACCCCATGCGGGCAACTCTTTCACGTGTTTCCCACGGTGCTGTTTTTAAACCTATTTAAGCGATTTGCTCCTTTCAGGCTGTGGCTCAAAAGCAAACGAACAGCGTGGGTAACACAAGCGCGTGCATGTGCGAGCACGAGAGTACGTATCAAATCAGTTCAGTTTACGTTATTATCACGGTGCACAAAATATGTGCAATATCTTACGAAGAAATATGAGCTCTCAGACAATTACACTTGAACTGAAAAACATTTAATCTTACAGACAAGGCGTAACGCGTGTGAATGCAAGTATATGCTCTCTCTACCAATTAATTGATCGATCTCAAAAAATGTAATCTTACCTTATTCTGCTTTTTTATGTGTAGTTGTCTTATGTTTCGGCGTAAGATGTCCAGTGATACTGCGGACTCTCGTTACAGCAAACTACACTGTGCACTAAACTAGACGATCACCAAGCAGTATCTGAGAAACCAGTGCAGAATGATTTACTGATGTGCTGAATAATACGAAGCTCAGCCTCTCGTCCAACTGCACTCCTCCTTAAATCGAGTCTGAAACATGTGACAGCCCCGATCCGACCATAGTTAGACTTCATTAAACCTGAGAAATACTGCAATTACAAAAGATGCTTTAAATCAATACAATATTATTTCAATATTTTCTTCTTCCTCTTATTTTAATGTTTTTCTTATGATATATAAAAAGGAATTTTAGAGTCCAGCTGAGTGCATGCATTAGCCTAAACCTTTACTAATTCAATTCCCACCGTGAGGCGTGAAAACTTTTTACAATTTCCCTTTGCAACATTTTGCAAAATAGCATAAAGTTGACTAGTTACAGATTCTTTTAAAACAAATGATAGCTACGCACAGACGTCTGAACGGTTGCATTTGCAAAGAAAATAAATAAAATGCCATTTAATGTTCTGTGCTTCACAAATGGCTTTAAAATGTTGATCTAAAAATGGGATTTACGAGTTCTAGGTTTTTGGTTCAAAATTCAAAGCAGTTATCCTTTTTATTCATTGGATTGCATCCCGTCTGTTCATTTGAAAATCCTTTGGTATGTTTGTGCTGCATTTCCATACCAAAGCTGCAACTACATGACATCACCACTCCCAATGAATTTTCAAATGTCAAAGTTGGTTTCAGGGTTTGCATTTCATGCAATTTTGAGGTGAAGTCGAGAATGACCCGCCAAACCCCAAAGTAGCATTGACATTTTGTTGAAAGAACAAAGGTACCAACAAAAACAAGGCCAAGAGGGTGCTTGGGTAATGTTTTAAACTATAAGCACTGATCCACTTTTCCAGGAAAATGGCATCCTCCTCCAAAACTGTCTTTGTGGTGACCTACTCTACCCTGCGCCAAATGCATGACTGCGAAAATAACAGCTGCACATATTATTGAGTCTCTTTTGAGTTTTTTCAGAGATAAGGCTACGTTTTCCTCAAAGTTGGTGGTAAGTGGTTGAGCTTTTAAGGAATTATTATTCACAACCATATAAGACAAATCAGCTTACCCATGATAAAATGAATGCAGTTCTTACTGAGTAACAGAATAAATCTCATGCTTTTTCTGTCATTTTTCTTGCTGCCTCAATGCTAAAATTACGCCTCTATATATATTCAAATGATGTCTCTGTCATCATGTCATTCTCTATCATAGATATTTAAACATATGCCATGAAAGCTGCTTTGCACTTTTTATCTGCACAAAAGAGCTGGAACAGGAGTCTGGACACCCAGAGCAGTCGCCCACCAAATCTGAACCCCAACTTCTGCTGTTCACTTCCAAAGAACAAGTTTTATGGCTTTTAGTTGGATTGTATTATGGAAATGGGAAATGCCTTTCAACAATAATGGACCAGAAATAGAGAGAGTTAGTATCCAGTAGTCCATTAAGATCACCAAGTCCGTCATTTGAGTCCATTCCGAGAATCCATTAATGAGAACTCTATGCATGACCTTGATTTATCCACAGGCTCTGTTTGGAGACAAGTTAGACCTTAGGGACACAGGTGGTACACGGATTAAATTTGCCTCAGGCTACCTGTGGTACATTATATTAAATCAAACCCAAGGTCACACATGGCAGAGTTCAGTGATGTAATAGTAAAAAAATAATTGGACAATACGTATCTCTCCAGAGGGCAATTTGCTGGAATTACTTTTGGTCGAAATGTGACGTTGAGATATGTGCCTTAATAATCACAACCATTTGAATAAATGGGTAAGCAGCTATTTTCTTGAAAATATATATTAATTGAGTGATTGATGGAACGTACAACAGAAACAACACTGATTGGACATCCTATTGTATATTAAAGCAGAGATATCATTTGAGCTTGAAAGACTTGCCGTCTAACAAAGTATATTTGTAAATCACAGCCTTAAGGCAGCACTGTCTTTCTTTTTACATCACTTTATTGCTTTTCCAGAGCAGCTATTGAATCTGAAGGGTTTTGGCTTCTCATATTCACACTTTCCCAACAAGATCACTTGACAAAATGCTTAATGAGTTTATAATTGTTTCGTTTTTTGTCCGCATACTATCACATGACGTTATGCACTGAGGTAAACAGGTTCATATTCAAATCAAGATTGCTTCATGAACCGTGTCAAGCAAGTTTTTCCCCAATCTTAAAATGCATCATTATACGGCATGCATCATGCTTCTATTTTTATTTCTATTTTTGGAGGGGTCACCAGTGGCAAGTCTGACTCACTTAGAGCTACAGGCAAGATGAAACATGACCATAAAAAATAAACAAATTCTTTGAGTATAAGATGCTTTAAGTTATATTCGATTTGCAATGAGTTCAAATTCCATTCCAAACCTAATCTATATTTTTCCAATAATAATTTTGTTGTAATAATAAATCAAGAATTTTGTTTTTGATAGTTCAAATTCTCCTTGGCTATAAAATCAAAGTGGATCTGAATGTGCACGAGGCTTCTGCATTGAATCAATATAACAGTTGCGCTCCACCCTCCTGCGCACAGACAACCGCAAGCAGCTGCTTATGGACAATGAAAATCATTGATTCCTTCATGTGTTTATCTCTGTGCTAATCCCTTCACATCAGCCCTGACCGAGACTCAGAACGCACATCAAAGACGACCCCTCGGGAGTGCTTTTCAACCAGCGGAGGCGGACAACCCAACCTTCCACACACAGGCCATCCCTCGCTTCCTACAACCGAGTCCACCGGCATAAGAAGGAAGAAAGTTAATCGCACCTCTCATCCCCTGAACCAGTACATAGTCATTATCTCTGTCTTAATGAAATTCAGAGCTTCCTTCCTCCTCACACCCACAGGGAAGTGGAGGAGGACCAATACAAGTGTCAAAGCTGTTTGTTGTTTCTCTGCAGTGACTATAGAACACCATATAAATTACTCACATAATTGTTGCCATCAGAGAACTGGAAAGTCGGTTTTGTTTTTATTTTTTTGACAGTACCATATAATTATTTGGAAATAATAGCAGGGGCACTAGTGTCAAGAGATGGTGTGTGATTTTTCTTAACAAGTCCAAATGTGCTATAGCTACTAGATTTATTTGGCTCCTGGGGCATGAATAACATCTAAGTGTTTTTTAACTTATTACAGGCAGCTCTGTTTCGACCCTTAACATTATCCTTAACTTACATCTCTGTGGGAGAATGTATATTTGATGGCAAAGGCACTTTCGGTATGAATTGTTGATGCTGGAAAAGAGAGAACCGTTTTTTTTAACCAGAACTGTAGTGCTTGTATACACATTAGTCATCCAAAAAGGCATCAAAAATCATTATTTTGCTCTTTTACTGTTTTTTTTGTATATATGAACAAAAAATATTTGGGGTTCCGATATGAACTGAAATGTGATTCTCTGTTTCTTAGTTGATTTGCTTTGTTTCATTTATTAAAGGACTATAATGTTTAATTACGTTTCGTGAGAAATAAAGAATAAACTTACCCTGGGAATGACATGAACAGCTGGAGAGACAACAATTACATAAACAAAAGCAAATGATCATAAATTCCTTGCTGAAATTCAGTGACAGGATTCTGTGAGTGCAGACTGTTCTTTCTACGATTCATGAATATTAGAAACAGCATGAAATATTTACATGCACAACCACATGTGCACCTGCTCACTCTATACTCCGTATCGCTAGAATCTGACATGGTTTTCCATTAAAATGTGAGATTTACATTGGGTCATGAGAAGGCAAATACAAATGATCTGCAACTAGCTCCTTCAAATCATTGTTTCAAATGCATATCTCATAAGCTATTCATTCTGACGGCATTTAATGTGAAGTGTTTAGGAGAAGAAAGTTGCAGATAACACTTCAATTAGCTTCTTTAAGTTGTATTGATGAATTCCTGAATAGCACATATGGATATTCATATAGCCTATAGCTAAGATTTACTAGGGGGACTCTGGGAACACAAATTATGTTACATTTTTAATTCAGAAACTGCAGAAAATATCACTATACTTATGCATAAAATATGCATAGTGTTTGGAGGCCATTTCATTGATAAAAAAAATTGACAAATCTACATTTTGAGGTGGAACTCCATCCCTGCTTAAAATTCACCCACTGAGCTCCATCCTTTATATATAAAAATATATAAAGAGTTTGGTTCCAAAATGAGATAACTCTATTTTTTATTATGTTATCATGCTTTTATTGTATTTTAATGTGTTAATCTCTATTTTTAAATTATTATGGCTTATCCGAACAAGCCAACTGCAGTTTGATTGGTAACAATTGGATTGTACAATAAAAAACATGATTTTTAATTCATTTTCTCATTTTGGAGCCAAACTTCAAATAGTCATTAATGAATAATATTTACAATCATAAAATGATAAAATTATTGATAGAAAATAAAGCGTTTTAGTTAAACACATCTAGGCTTATGTAATTCTGGCTCCATCTTCTCTCTGGGTTATCTGTGAGTCATATACTGTAGATTCAATGTGAGGAGAACAAGGGGTGAAAAGATCAGGCTCTCGTGAAAACTAGGACAGTTTCTGTACATCTGACTACGATAGAACATATGTAATTAACAGACTGTAAAGAGAACTCACAACTCAAAACATTACTGGATTCATTAAACACACAACACAACACAACACAACACAACACAACACAACACGTGGCCTAGTTCTACATTGAGGCATTGCCTTTATTTAAGGTAATTTCATGTTTTTTATTCCTCTTTTATCGTTAAAGGATTGAAAAATATTTTCCAGGGCTGTGAATGTGTTATGTGTTTGGAGTTTGGCTATGACCCTCTGGTTGGAGATGAAGTAGAGCTGAAAACGAGAACATGAGAGGGGAAAAGAAAGCAATTAATAATCTCTTCAGGAGACAGTGTCTGCATGACTGCACATGCAAACTAATGGATTTCCTTCTTTTTTTTGGAAATATCAGTTCAGGTTATGCCGATTGTGTCATCATTCCAAAAGCATTTTTATGAGGAATCCAGTAAAATGTATTTATTTCTATTTTTAATTAAATTCCAATTGTGCGGACTGACCAGGACATGAGCTACAAACACAATTTTTCTCACTCTAGGAATCCATAAGACATGGATATTTCAGATGTTATGGTGTAAATATTGTTGTCATGTGTGTATTTATGACACTGGAGAGCTACAGGATATTAGTAAGAAGATACCCCATCAACACATATGAAAACACATTTTTCTTTCAGGCAGTACAATCTGTTGCAGGATGACAAAATCCCACCAGCTTATTCTCTCATAATGACAGTCATTATATTTCTGGCTCTGTCCATTTTGTTTAAATGATTTTGCTGGCTATCGACAGACTGACCACTAAACCTACACTGGGCCCAAATGCATTCTTGTTTTTTCATCTATAGTAAAAAAAGCATTAAAATGGATGACCTCACTTGTCACTGAGATGCTTTTCTATAGATTTCTGTACATAAAAAATATAGGTATTTGTTATTATGTTGTCATCATTATGTTGTCAAGGTATTCGTCTGACTTAAGATGAGACATCAGTGTGTATCATCATAACACTGTTTTGGCTTTATTCTGGTGTATATAGTGGTTGAAACAATCTTAGAAAGAAATACTACCATCTTGTGGTTCTGGGAATATTTTAACTCCGTATTCTGTTCTTCTATTCTTTCAAAGTATTTTAATAACAAGTTTTTGTACAGTGTATATTTCTGCTAAGATTTTATCTGAATAGAGAATAAACACAATGACACAGTTGTCCTCTATTTGATTTTATTTCCAACTACATATAATATTTAAAAGTTCTTTACTCTCACAGCAATGTCTTGGCACATTTTTGGAATTCTAATTTCTGTGACAATTTCTCATATTATAGGAAAGTTTATGAATGAAAAATATCAGGCAGATCTATAAAATAACACTTTAGCAAAACTGAACTTATTTGACGTTTTCCTCTTGATAAATGGTTCTAATCTCTTTCATACACAAAGATACATATTTTTAGATATGAAGTGTAAAAATCTATTAGACGTTGTTTCATTTATAATTATGAGTAATATATGGAATAAATAAACAAGAATATGTGAACAAGTATTGCACTTTAAAAACAGCATCGACAATACGCGCTAAATCAAACCCAATACGTGTTTTGAATAGACCTATAATTATCAAATATATATTTTTAATACTGCAATATGTCAATTAGTAAGGAAATATTATTTTGGTTAGTTAATTTAATGGAACCCCAAAAAGCTTGGTCCAATTTAAAATGTAATAAACCTCAAACGCCACACGTGAATACAATCTTCTGTTAATCTTCAATTAATCTTGACATAATCCTTAATTGGTAAAGTCACAGTTCAAGTATCAGTTAACACTTATCATAATCTGACACCATAATGTCTCTATATGCAGCTCTGTCCTCATGAGACATATAGAATTTACAATAGCGGCATTATGTGTTGACTGGGCAATAGAAAAGATACCTTAAAACTGCAAGTGCAAACAGAGAAAACAATAAACCTACGTTGAATTGTGCGATTGAATGATAAATCATTCAAAATGATCTTGCAGTATACAAATACACAGTATGGGAACATGCAAAAAAGAACACAGTGAGTCATTATTAGGCTATTAGACAACCATTCACCATATGCCATTGACAAAACCCCCCAAAAAAGACAATAACACTCACTGGAGGTTAGCATGAGCGCTAACTGAATGTCTGCACTCTGCTACTATAACTGAACCGAGACACAGGGTATAATCAGAATGGAATACTATAATAGTGTCTACTGTAATGCATATATAAGTGTATGTTGCATACTATTAAAAAGGTATTTAAAAACTGTATGTAGTTTGCAACAAACGTTTAGCATAGTACATTGCTGTCATATGACCTCACAATATTGCATGTTTACATGCAGGTTTCCAGAATCTAAATTCATAGTAGTGATTTTGTTGTGAAGTGTATACAAATATTCTAAATGGTGGCATTCTGACATAATGTCACACATGTGATGGCTTAAGATAGTATGGTATTTCATTTTAATACTGCACAACTAGCACAATGCATTAAGTTGGATATTTGATGCATTCAAAAAATTGACATGGTGGGACATACCTATCCTGCATCAACCTTTGCATTCCAAGTGGGACTAATATAGTGGGATGCCATTGTGATATTACCCCTTAATTACATACTGTATTGTAGACCAACCCAGAAGTTAACAACGCACTGGTTCCCTCGACAAAAAGCCTTTACGATTTTTTTCCACAGGCTTGAGAATTATCGCAAAACATAAGGTCCGTGATCAACAGATGTTTATAATTAAAGTTTTATCTATGAAGATAATCTTCAAAAAAAAGAGTTTTAAAGCTTAAATACAATTGCAAGCCTAAATACAATCGCAAGGAATAAAAAGCTAAATTTAAAGGAGTGAGAATGTAGATGTAGAGATTTTAGCGTCATCTAGCGACAAGGTTGCGAATTGCAAACAGGGGCTCACTCTACAGCTCCCTTACAGAGCACTAAGGCGGCTGACAGAGGACTGAGATGTCGTCACGTTTTCGCTTCTTTGTCGAAGGAGATAACGTACTTACGAAGCACGCTCTGTAGAGCAGTTTGTTCGTTCAGGGCCCACAGTGTATGTAGATAGAAACTGCTCATTCTAAGATAATAAAAACTGCTCATTGTAAGATAATAAAAACGTAATGCTTTGTTATGTAAGGTTTTTATAAACCTCTGAACACATAGTTATGTATATTTTATTGCATTTCTGTAAACAGATCCTCCAAAAAATTACACATGGGATCCTTAAGCTTTAAATTGACTACACCGCGGTTGTTCGACATCACATTTCATTTGTAATCGGTCCCAAATTGCATTGTTTTTTAGATAATATCTGTAGTCCCTAGCAATTGCCTTTTTAAAGACATGTAAAGTCTTTAAAAATCATGAGTGGAGCTTTTATCAGTATGTTTATTCCGTACATCAAAACACAAAAATATCTTAAGCTTCCATTAACCACAAACCTTATTTTAGGACCCATCAAACATATTGACTTTAGGACGAGGAAACCAGAAGTTCTAAAATGCTTACTCGCTTCTGAGTTTTGGCCTACAAAACTATGGCACGACTGCTGCACTCTATAGCCAAGGACAGTCACTTGGTTAGTCGATAGGCTTAATGTACAACCACGATGGAGACCTCAGAGCGCTGAGTCTGCCCCCAGTGTGTTGAGATCATCTCGGGTATACTTTTCTTCCCCAGAACGGAAGCTTGCTGAGATCTCATCAAACGTCCGGCCCTTTGTCTCCGGGACCTTGAAGTAGGTGAAGACGAAGAACATCAGCAGAAGGACGGTGAAGATGATGAATACGTATGGACCTGTCAGATACTGTTGAGGGAAGAGTAAGAGGACAAGATTGTGAGAACTAGAAAGATAAAACATAATATAACATACTAAATCATTTTGTTTTCATACCTCAACATACTGAAAGCACATTCCCACCAAGAAGTTGGCAAACCAGTTGGAGAAACCAGCGACGGCGAAGGCAGATGGTCGGGGACCTTGACTGAAGAGTTCCGCCACTATGAACCATGGGATGGGACCCGGTCCGATCTCAAAGAATGCCACAAAACTGAAGATGGCTGCAATGCTCACGTATGACATCCATGTCACTTGATCCTGAGAAAAGTGTTAAAAATTACAATATTCAAATATATGTGTATTAAAAGACTAATAAATGTTAAAGTGTACATAAATATAAACATATACATACGAGCAGTGCCATAGCAATAGTCATGAGAACAGAAGATACAGCCATTCCCATCAACCCGATGAGATGAAGAGATCTTCGGCCAACCCGCTCCACTATGAAGAGCTAAATTATGGGGGACATGCTACATTTACTAACTTTCAAACTAACAAGAACATATTCAAAACACAAGATACATAAATATAGCTTTAAAGTAAAAGCCCAAGGGAAGGATTTGCTTAACTT
Organism: Triplophysa tibetana; assembly: GCA_008369825.1. Lineage (NCBI taxonomy): Eukaryota > Metazoa > Chordata > Actinopteri > Cypriniformes > Nemacheilidae > Triplophysa > Triplophysa tibetana. The sequence goes on along the minus strand of CM017912.1, from coordinate 15,354,027 downwards.
ACAGACACAACTGTGAATGCCGTGTTCACAACTCCAGCACCAATGGTTGCATAGACGGGCTCAGACACTCCTGCCTTCTCAAATATAGCAGTAGAGTAATAAAAAACCTGAAAAACACAACAAGTGGTCAATAGGCAATAGTTTGGAGGATTGGAGAGATTACAAAGTCAAGAGGAAAACTCACAGCATTGATTCCAGAAAACTGTTGGGAGAGTTGCAGCATGATGGCGATAAAGATGGGCTGACGGTAGAGAGAGGACCGGAAAAGCTCCAGAATAGTGACTTTCTTCTCCCTCATCATCTGTCTGCTCTCCTCTCTCATCTCTTGCATGTCCGCACCCACATCTTCAGTTCCACGTAGCTTCTTCAGCGCTGTGTACGTGAACAAAACTAGTTAGGCTAAGAGTTATGTCACAACCACTTTGTTTCTGCTGGATAAATGGTATCACTGAATGTAATATAGTCTCTCCTCATTGCTTTATATATTAGCTGTACTTGCATGCGTTATTCCTACATACTGGCTTGTAACTCACCGGTCTTGGCTTTTGCCTCCTCGTTTTGGTTGATGAGGAGGTAGCGTGGGCTCTCAGCGCAGAAGGGCAGCAGGGCACACTGAATGACAGCTGGGATAAAAGTGAAGCCCAGCAAAAAGGGCCACATTGTGGAATTCCCCATGATTTCTTTAATGCCAAAGACCTACAAAACAACAAATGTTTCAATAAAACACACAAAAACTACGATTCTATTTAAATAACAACAAAGCCATAACGAGTGTTCAAAATGCTGTCTCACGTCAAGAAACATGAATGCACCTGTGCCATGAGGATACCAATAACAATGCCCAGCTGATGAAGAGTTCCCAGCGCTCCTCGCAATGAAGTCGGTGCGATTTCTCCCACATACATGGGCACAAAACCTGTGGACAGGCCAGAGTAAAGGCCCACAATAAAGCGTCCGATAATGAGCATCTCCCAGGATTTGGCCAGTTTGGAGAAGCCCATTAAAGCGGCGGCTATGAAGGACAGAACATTTACAAAGAGCATGGAATTCCTCCTGTTTAAAAAAAATGAAAGAATAGAAAGTTGAAAGATACATGACTTCGGCATTCGACAGAGCATTTGTCAATTTCTAAATGGATGGTGGAGTTACCTGCCAAAGCGGTTGACAAATAGCCCCACTGAGAAAGAGCCGAAGATGCCGCCGACAGAAAAGATGGCCACTGATAAGGACCAGAGTGCAGTAAGTGAGCTTATAGGTATGTACTCTGCATATCTGTCGAACCACGTCTCATTGTAGAAGCTCTCAATAATCTACAAAATAAAAAGACAAAATACAATAACTTATTATTATAAATAATTTACAAAATAATAATATCACTGTTTATACGAATCTCAGAGTATTCTGAGCGGTTGAATTTTACTAATTTTCTCCAGGAGAAGGAGCATAATTTCTTGCAACAAACCTCAAGCCACTTCAAAATATACTTTACTTCAAAACCAAAAGAATGAGCATTCATAACTTCCCAAATCCCAATAAGATCATACACATGTTCATGATGGCTTAACTTGGTTTGTTAATACTTCAGTAAAACGTATTACCAGTACTCATAATTTAAAACTTTTCACTTATAAATTTCACCTGCCATACGCAAAAATGCATAAAATATGCCATCCTGTTTCTCTTCACAATGCGAGCAAATAAATATATCTATCTTTAAAGGGGATAATGGGGTATCACTAGAACTACAAATCAGCGCCTTTCACCTTACAACCAGTTTCCTAAAAGTGCTTAGTAACTGTAATCGCACGACACAGTTAACAACATTGATGTCCTCACTGACTCTTTGACTTTCGGCCTTCTTTATCTCATTATAACTTGCGGCATTTAAGGACCATGATTTCCGCTCTTTATATAGAAATCTCTCAAGAACCACCTAAATGGGATTAACCCTAAACCCTGTGGTCATGTGAGCCAAATAGGTTTCTTTATTACTATAAATTATAGGATAATGGTATTGCAATGTTTTTAAAAAGTTGCTTTAAAACAAAGCACACTGTAAACAGTGTAAAGAAATATCCTGTTACTTCACTTATTATTATTCATTATTGTTAAAAAAATATTTGTGCAGGAGTAAAATATGAAGAGTTTGGTTCCAAAATGAGATAACTCTTTACAAAAAAATCTAAAATCTTGTTTTTTTAATGTGCATTCCAATACATTTCAATCAAACTGCAAAAAAAAACGCGATAACATGATAAAAAAACATGATTTTTGAACAGAGTTTTGGAACCAAACTCTTTATATAAAACTGCTTAGTGCAAATAATCAAAACAAAGCAACCTACAAAAGTAAAAAGTTAAAATAAATAATAGTTAATTTTGTTGCGTGTCAGTTGTCTTTGTTTGCATTAAGAAAAGACAATACAAATTTCATTGATAAATTGTTTTTAAATGATCAATTCTTTATATTCAGTTATTGCATTTTCCATTTATTTAAAAAAAACATAAATAAATAATAATAATTTCTATTGCTTCTGTTCAGACATATAGTTTGTGCTTGCCCTTTTATGGAATGGAAGAGAGGCTCCTCTGAAGAGTTTCTAACAGTATAAGTGCGTGTCTAAAATTAGAGAGCTCTTTGCATGTGAATCAGCACGCTGTATCTTTACAGGCTACACTAGGACGAGGATCCTACAGGATTCAGTTAACAGCTAATCCAGTATTAGCTGTATTACATAATCAACATACAGTATCAACATCAACATTACAATGAACACACAACACTTTAGTGAAGAATGTATTAATTATTGAGAGGTAGATATGAAGGATAAAACATATTTTGCTAAATTATTTTCAGTTTTACTTGTATTTAAACATATTACGCATGCTATTATGCATTTAACAATTGCTCATGTAGTGTGTACAGTAGATTGGAAAAATCACCTTCTGAGGTGCATTGATGACTCCAGTGTTGTAGCCAAACTGTAAGGATCCGATAACAGCAGTACCGACAGCCATCAACAGATGCCATGTTACTTCCTGTAAGAGTACAATAACAACTTTAGAGTTAAACTGTGGAACAATATTTTCATTTGGCTATGTAGCTGGAGTTAAAAAATACAGTAGGAACCACAATGGGATTATTTGAGAAACTATTGCTGCAACATAGTAATATATATGTAAGACGATAGAGGGAAACCAAGTTGCTCAAAGTTGCCAAGTATAATCCTATTAAATCTGGAAGCACTTGTGCACACACACACAAACAACTGCTGGCTTTTACATAACACTCTTAACAGCCTTCAAAGACAATGTTAGTGAAGATACTGTAGATCTGTTTACCTGCACGTATACAGTCAGATTAACTATATAAAAAGGTGACCATTAAACCATGGCATGTGGCTCTGCACTGTATGGGCATTCCTATTATATACAAGAAATGTCCTACTGAATTATGAACGAATAGAAGTTCCATTATCCTATGATAAATTAAACATTAACTGACCACAAAACTCAAAATATTTAAGCAAAGAAATATACAGTATTTATTTAACAACCTCATTAGATGGCAAATAAAAATATTCTTGAGATCTAAGAAGGTTAAGTCAGCGGTCTGTTATCTGTTTTCCTTTGTAACGCAGGACATGATATGTAGGGGGGCATGAACGGCTTTCAAAAGTTTATTACAGGCCAATGGTGCCCCCTGTCAGTCAAGGTCCATTCTGTTGTGATCTGCTTTATCTGCCTACACAGTAGCACGTGTTTTACATGTTTTGTTAAGCTTGGTTGAAAAATCCTGTGACAAAGCTTATACAGGGTAGTATATAGAAAAGCAATTCATTAATGTGCAAATAAATATTTCTTCAAGTGTTATAAATAGGTTATCCAGAAAAACTACCCACTCAATCAAGGATTATATATTTAAACTGAATTAAGCAAGTGTGTTGAAATTGATAAAAGTGTTCAATAGCCCCCATTCTTCAACTCTGTCATAATGAATGGTCCTTGTTTCCTTTAACACATTTTTGTATTAAAAATATCACGGTTCAAACAAAGTAAACACACACAGCGTTACTTTATACGACATATACATTGAATGCATTTTAAGATTGTATTAGTCATATGCCAAATTAATAAATAAAATAATGAACTATTCAGTCTGAAAGTGGCCTAGAATGATGCAGGAAAATGTGACTTGAATTTGAACAAGCATCTCAAAAAAGCCTTTCAAAATTTATTTTTTCAATAAATATTTTCCTCTATTTATTCAAATACTATTCAACTTTTCTTCCTTTGTGACCTTACTAACCTGCAGCAGTCCAATTCTTCAGATAAGGAAGTTATAGCCCTACAGACTCTATCTCTTTCTTTATTTCATCAGTTTACTTTTGTGCAAACAAGATAAATAAGATTTATGTCAATAGGACACAATGGGTTGATTGAATCAATATGCATTCCTGTTTAAAGGTAATGGTCAGTTGGAACTTTCCATTATATGAAATAGTATCAACCTATAGACATGTCATGGTTATAACGGCAAAAAAACAAAAACTGAAGAATGTATTGCAAAATGAAAAGTCTTAAAATGTATTTAATTAAAACAGTATATTAAACAGTATATAGATTACAGTCAGTCTTTGTCAATAAGTTTATATATAAAATACTTATTTAACTACTTTATTACTGTGACACAGTATTACCACTTTTAAGGGATATTCAAAATGTTAAGAAATGATATCAAAACAACTGACATAAATTTTCATAAATAAACTCGAGATTTGTGGTAAATTAAATTGTGACGTATTGTAGAGACAGATATACACTTTCTAGATGCTGAAGTGATTTTTCACAGTTGAAACAGTAACATGGTACACTTGAGACACCCATTAATGCTTATTACGACACTTCTTTAAGCTCTTAAGTTAAATTAAATTAGGCCTACATTACCTTTTTACCGGAGTCCATCATGGCACGTTAAAATGATCAAAAACGTACGACGTCCTAGTTTTGTCTTTGTTTAAAACTGCGTTCTTAAAGTCCACTTAGCAAAAATGCATATTACATTCGCGAAGTTAATTCAGAAAGCCAAAACACTTAATATCCACAATGGATCATCCCACTTGTCACCTTGAAAAAAATACGTCATCTCAAATTATTCTTACAAAGTTATTCAGGCACAAGTGCACTAGTGCCAATGCCATCCGTAGAGTAAAGCGGTTCATATAAATTCTCCAAGACGGGCTCTGATTGGCTGTTGCTTAGTGATGTCTGACGGTACCTCGATGTGTACACATGCATGTTTGGAAGTAGGCGGGACGTTCGCCTGCACGTATTCAATGGAGTGACGTTAAATGTGTCGATTTAATCGTTGTAATCTGCGCAATCCTGACTGCGTGACTTGTATTTGCACAAGAATGAACATTGATTTATGCAGATAAAATAACGATTAACGCGTATGCCAGCAATCGAACTGTCATTGGATTCATTTGTTCATCCACATAATATTTTTTAATTAGACGACTAATTTAAACGAATGAACAATTCGTCGATATGCAAAACTAAATTTATATCAAGACGAAAGTAGGCTAAATAATATAATGTGAGGATCAATGACGTGTACATGAAGCTTTACAAAGTAGCCTATACATCAAGCTTTGACACCGCGTGCACGACAGTAGGCCTATCTGATGTCAAAAATGATTATTTATTTTCAGCCAAGACACATTTTTTTTTAGATAACATAAATCGAAAAGATCATTGAAAACTTGATATCTAAGAAACGTTTTGGTAACCTGGCAGTGCTTTGTCATTGTTGTTTCATCTTTTACATCACATCCAGTCTTTGTTCATCACAGTAGGAAAGAGTCCGGCAAAATTGTATCCTAAAGCAAAACATTCTCGTTCATTGTCTTCTTATTGTGTAAAGCATTCAAAATGAGAGAACTGTTGACCGCTTCCTCGGGATTAAATAAATGTTCTTTGATAGGCATTGTAAACTATTACAGACACACCTTGGATCAAAGACTGGGTGGGTGTTGGTAGGTTGGTATTGTTCACTAAATCAAAGATAAATCAATGCCATGACTTATTTCCTGCCTTCTGTGTCATTTCCTTTTGTAAATTATAGGAATTTTAGCAGAATGTTTTTTTCTGGCCTGGTGGATCCTGTGATGATTCAACCAACTACGATTTTTGTTGCAACAATATTCTGTATTAATATGAAGGAATTTTAAGTATTCGTTTTTACAGTAGTTTTACTTGTGTTTTACATTTTTCACTGCATTAAATAGCATTTTAGCATTAACGGAAATGTCCATTGAATAATAAACAATGTACAGGACATTTTCTGCCAGTACTTCATCCGATTTTTACAGGGCATGTTGACTGCATGAGTGACTGCAGTCCACTACACCCTTATCTCTTAGCTATTTCTAAGGGGGAGACTGATAAAATAAAAATGTGATCCATTTTAAGCACATGAGTGCATTATTGAAAAATGTTTATGTTGTGTATTGACAAGAGTAAGAGTTTCTTATAATTTTCAAAAATCACAATTCTGTTACGAATTTACTAAAATATGCACTTCAGTCATAATAAAAGTTGATGGAATTAAACAAAGCATATGATAGATCATATAATGTAGAGGTTTGTTTGATGGTTGCCATAACGTCTTCCTGTGAAGGACGATAATACTGTAATCCTCTGGTCACGTGACCTCTGAGCTTTTAGAAGCTGACTGGGTCCACCACACTCCCTGAATCACCTTTGCATGACTGGAAACTTAATCCTATTTTAGCTTTGTGGGTCTTTAAATGCAATATTCTTTCATGGCCGTCTCCACCACTGCAATGTGATACGTGAGCCATTAAAGAACAATTAAATAACCAGCCACTGAAAGCTGTCACAGCGGTAAGCAACTTAAGACTGTTACACTGAAGGAATATAAATGTGTATTTTCATACCATCGGGTCTCGAGTGTAAATCTCTTTTTTCAAACTTGTATTGAACTAGTTTGGGGTCAGCCGGTTGATACAGTTCAAACAGGGACAGTCAGGGCTGAGCAGGGCCAACCAACCAGATCTAGCTAGCATCCACAACACTCGCTCTTTTTGTCTTCAGCTTGGCCATCTCTGTTCTCCACCGTGACAATGTGGCTGGTTATTTAGACTCATGGCACTGAATGAAAGAACACCTTTTTGACGATTAAATGGAATTTTTCACACTAACAATGTCTGAACACCAGGACACAGACTAATAGAGAGGCCCATTCCAACTAAAAATGGGTCTTTCTTCTCGAGGAGTACTGTACGCTGTCTTTCACAAGGTCCAATTAGAGTTTGGTTCAGTTTTCCCATTGAAATCTGTGAAACATATAATGAGCCTCTTACAAAGCATTCACTTGGAGACCACATAACCATTGAATGCCACTGTGCAATGGGCAGAAATCCACAACTTAGTGTTGGTGGCCTGGAACAACAGTACAACTTTAGTGGCACAATAGTAAGTCTAACGATGTTAAAAATGTAAAAATGTTAATCCCTTTGAAAATGGAATTAAGCAATCTAATAGCTGAGCCTTAAATATGTGAGCAATATATTTAGTTATATATATATATATATAAGGTAAATATTTGACATCAGTTGTGATCAGTTAGTGTATATTAAACTATAATTTTACTCATAATAATATTTTGTAATTTTCGTCTGAAAGAGACTTAAAATATTTCCCTTCTTCTTCATTCCTCTGGGTGGGACTGTTTGAAAAGGAAGTACGCAAAACGAGACAAATAATGTGTCTCCATCTATTGTTTTGAAGAGCGTCTCTCCGGTTAAGGCACTGAGCAAGTCTCTTATTCAGACTAATAATATTTTGTACAAGAACCCTGCTGTGGGAAGTGAATGGAGAACAAAGCCACAAAAACTGGACACATACATGCCAGGACCTCCCATGAGCCTGGGGAATTACTGTTGTTCTTCCTCTTGGTTAAGCACAAAAGCAGAATAAAATGCTAAAATAAAGTAATCTACATCATGATAGACTAAACAACTCTTCCTGTGCGTAACTCAATCGGACATTGGACAAGACATAGGACCAAGCAGAAAAACGAAATGTCTGGCCATTTGTGTTCTGTACAAGGCTGCCCTCCAGTGACCAATTCTAAAAAATTTTTGTTTGATTGAAGGCAGTGTTGAGTGTGATTATTCTTCTAATATGTATGTGCAAATATTGTAATTTGCATTTAATACAAAAATATATGACAACAAAATACAGCTTTAGAAGTTTAACAATTTAGTAAATAGCTAAATAAAACTTACACAACCAGTAAAAAGTATTAGAATTTGTTTATATTTTCTAATAGCTGAGTAAAGGTGATATGGACAATATTGCCATGAATATATTTACATAATCACTATTTTCCTTAATTTTGTTAGTTTTGGGCGGTGTCTTCAATGGTGGATTTAAACTAGAAGGTTAGCTACATTCAGCCAATGAAAACTATGCTTAATGTATTTAGTTTATTGGCATTTTAAAGTTTTTATTCACAGTTTGCCTCTAGAGATAATTATTTACTGACATACTCTGCATGCCTGATGGTTACAGACTATTTAGTTCCATTTTGAACGGTACTGTGTTCCTCAGCCTAAGAAATTTGTGACCCTGCCAGTAAAAACTCAAGTTTCTTTTTGTGATTTATCGTTTTCTACATAAAATCATTCTACGTAAAAATCTTTTTTAACATCTTTATCATTTTATGGATTTAGTATTCCGTTAGAACAACTTATTAAAGCTTCACTGACCCGTATATATTTATAATCTTTCTGTTCATGTCCTGGCAAACATGCTTCCCCAAGTATGATTCATGAAAGATCATTAGTTTTAATGCAGCACATATTGTGCACTTAGTGTTAATAATAATTAATGTGTTTCACAAATAAAATAATATATATAATATAATATAATGCAACTATATTACAACAGTATGTACTTTAGTGTTATTATGCTGTTGGTTCCGAGAGTTACCAAACAAATTTCATGTATTATTATGATGATAATAAAGTTTCTATTCTATTCGATATTTGTTATGTAATTGTATATTTATTTAAAATGGTATCAAAAATATTGTTTGCATTGTAATTATATAGCTTTGATATATGTTTTGTAAACTTTACAAAAAAAGTCCCATCATCAGACTGTCCCTGTCATCATTATAGCTTACAACTGTAGAAGTACTAGATTCACACCATGAATTTCTGCAAGTAATATTAAATCTTATCTGATATTTTATCTATCATTTGGTAACAGTTTCTGTCAGGGGGGTTTGGTCATGGCAAATGCTTTGATTAACCCATGTACCACAAACATTCGGCCCTTAAAGTGATAATTTACCCCAAAACTTAAAAAGGTATTTGAAACAATGCTTGTGACCAAACAATTCTTGGCCATCCTTCAATGGTAGTCAAAAGTGCCACGAACTGATTGCTTCCTAAATTCTTTAAAATATCTACAATATATACAATCATATTTTTATAATATGATAGTTGATAATGTCTTGAAATTGCTAACATTCTTCCAAAGAAATGTATAAAGGCTTCGAACGTTTTGAGGCTGAGTAAACGATGACAGAATCTTCATTTTGGGGTGAACTATCCCTGAAAATAAGTTAGAATAAAGTAAAATCTATTTATTTTTATAATGATTTTATTAAATTGATTTAGCTTTAAGGGTCCCTAAGCAAATGTAGCAAAACAAGTTAATGTTTTTTCCCATTTTTTGTCATATTACATAAAACTGCACTGCTCTCATACACATAACAGCTGTTCTTCTGTCTCTGACTGCAAGGGTGTCCAATTAGTTTATCCCAAAAACCCAAATGTCACTATTCACATCCATTGGGGAGGAAGGATAAAAGACTTCATATCATGTGATTTGAGATCATCTATGTTTAAATATGAATATCAAGTGATGTTTGACGTCAAACACTCATAACGTATCAGTTCAAGACCATCAGATTGGCCACAGAACTGATCCAGAATGATCAACTGCATGGAAACATAAAATATATTATATATGACAGGGATGGTAGGTTTATTTGCAGAGGAAATGACAATCAAATAGCTTTTAACAGGATTATAAGGAGATCTGCAAAGCACATGGAGTTTCATCTAATAATCTGATTAGATCTGAAGCACCACTTGCATCCAGATCGGCTCTGTACAATCAAGACAGAGGAAAAGAGAAGCAGTCCAAATGTATTTCTCTATTATAGGTTAGAAGAACTAGAATGCATTTAGATGTGTAAGCCATTCATTCCAAATGTACAGTATAAATGCAATATTATTAGAAAGCAATCTATGTTAAAAAAAAACTTAAAGCAAAGGCACAATAGAAAGAAACCGTTACTAAGAATATACGTATATACTGTTCATTAATATACACAAAAATCATTAAAAATATATTAAAAATAACCTAGAAAGTCTTAACCACAAACTAGAATGTGAAATGAAAACCTGTAATGAAATATTCAACATTTAGTGTACTTTTCACTCAATAAAACGTATTATTATTAATTAATTCGTTAAATTTAAATTATTTTCATATTACAGTATTATTTCAGTATTTTGTCCAGGTACTCAAAATGCAATGATGCTGAAAATTAGCTTTACACCTACCTGTCTACCGTTATCACTCATCTCCTTGACTAAGGTGGTGGTCTCACCTGGATGGGAAACTGAACGTTTGGACTTATCTGCGGTACTCATGCTAAAGGGAGAAATAGAGAAAAACAGGCACAGAGTAAAAAGCAGCTGGCTGCTCCTCCCATCAAAAAACAGCCCCAACCACACTGTCTCTTTCATCACATACTGTACATAAATACACCCACATTACATGCTTCCCACCTCCTGATGCCTCATCCAATATCCATATCATCAGGCCTTTGAGTTTGACCACCATTTTAACATGGCACATTGGCAAATTATAAATAACAACTCTTTTTTTAGCTCTACTCCTATTATAGATTATTTTATGATACATTTTGTAATTTTTCAAACAAGTCACTTGAACTCACCTTCTATTTAAGTTTGTTCCATTGTATACCTTTTTGAACATGCCTTGTAGCTCTTTGAAAAACAGGTGTTTATAAATACCTTGTTTCCTTCTTTCCTCTCGCCACTGTTTTTTTATTATGTTCAAATTTGAAGCTTGGTACTGTCATAACTTGGTAATGTTGTAACCATTCCAGCTGAACAAAAACTGAATAAGTTGAGACCCGGTCCCTCTGCAAAGTGGAAACAGAAATACAGAGATGTCTTAGCTATTTAACTGAAAAGAAAAACAGAGAAACAACTTAATTGTTTCCAGAGGGCAGATAATAAACCTATTATCAAATAAACCCTCTGACAAAATACCTCATGCGAACGCAAGAGGTCGTCTCAGACTCCAGAACGTAAACAAACGTCAAGTCGTCATGATTGACTTCTCAGGAAAACTTGCAAATGCATTCTAAAAGCGATGTATGAAGCTTTTGACGAATGACAAAACAATATCTGCACAGGGATGAATGATTCTCCGTGAAGTGTCAACAGTTGCGGCTTAGATGGTCTGTCGTTTTTACCACAGGTTGGTGTACTTGCATTCATAATTTAAGTTAGCGTCTCATTGTTTACTGCATGTTTATCTAAATCGATTTTACTGGTAAAGCATGTGGTCGTTTAATAAGAACGGGCGTTTATTTATAATCACCATCTTTATAGATGTGTCATGGGGACAAACTAACTCGGGTGTGTTTTTTTTAGTGCCTACAGAGGGCAGCAGTGAAACATAACGTCTTGTTTCAACATGCAAAATACAGTTTTTGCGTATTATAGTGAAAGCATGCGCATGCATTGGCTATTTGCATTGCAGAGATATTTCATTACTTTGAAAAGTCAAGCTCAAACATCCGGGATATTTCTACACTTTATCATTAATATTTCATAGAGGAAGCTCTGTGTAATGGATTGTGTTGATAGTAAATGTGTCTGATGTCATCCAAACATTGATCAGGACCTCTGGACTTTGTGGCATGCACCGCAGGAGCTGCAAAAATGTCTTCCCATTGAAAGCTAGATTGACGGGCACACTGACAGCGTTAAACACAAACAACCTTTAGAGACACTGCATCACATGATCACATCTAAAGAGACATTCAATGGACTTGGCTTTCATTGCCACACCTGTCAACAATGACCGTTTCTCTCATATGAAACAATGGTATGATGTACATCAAATTTTCATTAAAGTGTGTTCATGCATTCGTTTGTTTTGCAATGAAAGAATTCAGTTTTGCTATTAGAATGCTAACTGCTTTCGCATGACCATGTCTTCAGGATGAGAAATGAGACGCATGCTGTCCGTGTCGTGTGTTGTGGACGGGCAGCAGTGTGCCCTCATTGAGAGGAGTTGAGTGATTTACAGCACAACACAGGGGAGATAGATGAGAAAGAGGAGGGTCTCTTGTATATGGGGGCAATTACAGTGATGCTGGGGCGTTTATGGCTGATAAGGAACAGCGCCGAGTGGGGGTGAGCCTGTTTTTGCGCTGACAAAAATCTCTGTTAAAAGTGATGGATCCTGGGTCAGCAGCACTGCGCACGTTATTTCAGCCATGAATATTGGAATAGGTTGTCAGTAAATAGACTATACTGTACTACTACAGACAACTATAGTCTATAAATTATTATTCTGTTTTTAAAAAATGTGTCAGTGTGAATGATAGGAGGGATGTCATCGCTTTTTATATTATTTCAGGTAATGTAGCCTTAATGGCCCAGTGTATAATTCCTTTTAGCGGCATCTAGTGGTGAGGTTGGGATTTGCCACTAACGGCTCACTCAACTGCCCCCCTCCCTTTTGAATGACTCCGTGGCTAACACAGGACTAAGATGTTGTCACATTTTCGCCTCCTGTTGAAGGAGATAACGTATTTACGAAGCGAGATCTGTAGAGCAGTTTGTCCGTTTGGGACGTCTGTAGATACAACATGGCGAATTCCGTGCATGCAAGGGGACCCACTGCGTCTGTAGATAGAAATAGCTCATTCTAAGGTAATAAAAACATAAAGCTTCATTATGCAAAGTCTTTGTACATCCATTAAGACATTGCATTTCTGTCAATAGATCCTACAAAAAAATACACACTGGACCTTTAAGTCTTTCAATTGTCCCAAATTCTTACATTCCAACAACTGGATTTACCAACAAACTCTCTATTAGAATTAAATGTTATGATTCTAATGGGTCTGTCACCACTAGGGCACTTTAATCTAACGGCTGCTTTAAGAAATTATGTAAAAAAAAAAAATTGGAATTTTTGTTTATCAAGATAATTATTTTGTGTTTAAAGAGAATGTAATCTGAAAACATGGCACATGACATGCAAAGTAATTTGTCTGAATTAAGGGATAATTCACTAACAATTTAATCATTTACTCACCTTCATGTCATTCCAAACCTAGTATGACTTACGTTTTTCTGCAGAACACAAAAGATGATATTTTGAAGAATATAAACAAACAACATTGGCCCCCATTAACTTCCATTGCATGGAGTCACAGCCGCTAAGATATTTTTTTTAAATATCTTCTTTTGTGTTCCACCAAAGAAATTTAATTTTGATTGACAAGCGGCTTAATAGTAAATATACAATGGGCAAAAAACACTGTTTGTAAAATTACTGTAAAACTTCCTCCTGTGGCTTATTGCGTTATAAAACTACATTTACCTTTTTAATGGGCACTTAGCCATTTTAAAAACGTTAAGCACTGTAAAGGCCCATTATAGGGTAATGGTCTTCTCACACACTTACAAACAGAAGCATAAGGAACGTATTATCACAGCAGAAAATAACACAGTCAGGCCCTTTATTTTCCTCGCTGTTCTCTGACCTGTTTAATTACATTGAAGCTGCTTGTGCACCTGTGTGTCCCAAACTATTACACGGCACATCACTTAACAGCCTGTAGTATCCAAGCATCCTGTTTCACAAACAGTTTATTGCCTCATGCTACACTTGAAAACTGTGATATTTGAGTCTCCCTTGGGCACCTCAAGAGCAATCATGTAGTTTAGGTGTACAACATTCAGACGTGCTTGGCACTCTTTCTTGAAGCAAGGTTGTAAAATCAGGCAGCGGAGGCGTGCTGTAAGATCCCCCCCCTTCCTCTTGTTGACGCACAAACTTTGCATGCATTACAACACTGTTGTTGGTGTAAGAATCATCGCACATCCCCTTTTTTCCATTGATTGGTACATTTTTTCCTATTTAGTTCATTACTTAGCACTTTTTTTGTGTTTATGGAACTGGAGTTTTTTTCCATTCTTTTCGACAAATCATCAATAATGAAAAGGTGCCAAATTTACGGAGCCAGTAGAACATGAAACCATTGGAAATTAGGCTTTTTTGTTAAAATATCTTTTTAATTTAATTGAATAATTCAATGAAATTTCAAGTCAACAGAATATTTAAAAATTACGATACGTGATTTCAATTGTACCAACATTTTATGTGTTTAAAAGTAGCTTGTTATTCACACAAAAATAAATGGCAGCGACTATTTGCAATAAGTGTAAATAGCAATAAATACTATTTACACTAAGTTTAAATAGCAGTTAGTTCTGTTTACACTTAGTGAACATAGCAGCATTTCTTAGCGATATGCTATTTACACTAACTTAAAGTAGCTGTATTTTTTTTTCAATAAGTGTAAATAGTAATTTGATGCTATTAGTACTTATAAATAGTGGAAGATTTTATTTTCACCTCAGTATTGTTGTGCATTAAGTATTATGTAGTGTAAATCATTATATATATAAAAGTCATTAAAAGGATGGTAACTTATTGAGATTTTAAAGTCCTACCCTTACTTCTAACCTTACCCTAAACTTCGTAAATAAATTTTTCTTCCAGGTTTTAAGATCTGATACAGTATGTGATGGAAAAAGGTGAAAGAGCGATTTCGGCATACAGAGATATACAGACTTTACACCTTACACCAGCGTAGTCACTGTTTCAAATGGTGTTACTATTACGATTTTTCTATTCCAATCAAATACTGGTGGGCGGAGTTATTGTATATAGTTTCTACCAAATAGGCGGGCTATTTGTATCAGTGTTAAAATAAGTACTCTGAAAATGTAAATTCTGTCATCATCATTTATTCACCCCCACATCATTCAAAACCTGTATGACTTTCTTTCTAATGTGGAACAGCAAAGAAGATATTTTGAGAAATGTCTTAGTGGTTTTGTGTCCACACCATTAAAGTCGATTGGGTGCCAATGTTGTTTGGTTACCACTGTTCTTCAAAATATCTTCTTTTGTGTTCTACAGAAGAAAGGAAGTCATACAGGTTGAATGACATAAGAGTGAGTAAATTAATTTCAATTTTTGTGTGAACTGACCCTTTAATGCTTTATAAATCTCTTTGGACTTGACTGTGTTATACCCTGTGTTTCAACATCTTTAGATTTCCAATCACAAAGTAACAATCCAATGACAGTAACGAGATCTAATTTTATTAATTTCAATTATCAACATAAAATTTGGAATCCTAATTCCCACTTGAATATATAAATCGAGTTCCTAATTCTGGATATTACCGGAAGTGCAAACTAACATCCCTTTGGATGTACCATTGACTCTCTTTGTGGCTGTCAAAGGGATTCTGTGAGAGAGTGAAACAAGAGAGTAGCTCAAGCAGCGGGAGGAGCGAGGGGTGGTTCGTACTAAATCTGAGGCAGCCTATTGGTTGACTTTAGTCACGTGATTTCTTTAGGAATGCTAATTCACGCTGTATTTTCTTCCACCTCTGTGCTTGGTGTAGTCTGTGCCTGTCGGATAGAGGAGACCTCAGACATGGTGTAGGATATCAGGAAAGAAACAAGCAGTTGAAGTTGAAGAATGAGACGAGGCCTGTGCCAACGGTATGTACAGAGAGCTTTATTAAGATGTTTTACATGTGACTTTAAGTGGCAGTTGATGAAGAAGTCCTGCTTTTATTTTTACACGTGTTCTCTCATGTGTGTGTGACTGGACATTTAAGCTTCAGTTTGTTCTAGCAACAGTATGTGTGGTCTGAGTGTGTCTATAAGTTAAACCGAGCGTAGTCTAAGCACAATGAGAAGGTGTTTACTTGGGAGAATTCCACCACATGTTTTCACTACACTGCTTTTCAGTACAGCTAGGATCATTATGCTTAGGGATAGACACACAGACAGATTGACAGACATTATCTAGGTGGGCGTTAGGAATGTAAGACCCTCCCTAGATGTGTCAACTCTATAACATTAATCATTGTAACCAAGACATTGACAGAGTAGTTCAGATGAAGCTGAATGAGAGTGATTTATGTGGACGTGCGCCATCATCTGAGACGTTTTTAGAGGATTATCGATGAGTTTGCTCAGCAAACGTGTACACAAGAGGCTTTTAGACCAAATGGAGACAATGCATTCCCGGACATTAGAGTGTTGCGCTAGTGGACTGAGTGACAGCAGGAGAGGAAGTGATGATACGATGCATTTAACCTACAGCCTCTTAGAAAACATGACCATCTGCACTCTTTCTGTACACATCAGTTTGACCCAATGCACTGTAAACAAAGCCAAAGATGAGTGACACTTGCATGTTATGTGTATAGTGTTATTCCAACCTGTATAAATGTGAAGGCTCCTTACTAGACATTGAATTTTCTGGTTCTCTGATTTTGTGGGAATTGTTTTAGATTATTGGTATTGTATGAAAAAACAGCTGTCACTCTTTTTCTATTCATTTAAAAAAAAAGTGTATTATAAAAGGCTCTTATGTGATTTTCTGTTTAATGCGTTTAATGCGTTATATAATTTCTATGAAATACCTTTTACCTTTTATAGTCAAAATAATGCTATAAGGACTGTAACAATAGGAGAACTTTACTTCATGATTATCATGGCCAAAAGAATTCTTGCTAATGATATTATAGCAAAATAAACTTCGCTATAAAATGAATCTTTAATTTGTTTATTTGGTGTTTTCTCCTTTTTTGATCAGTAAATTGCACTCAAAACTTCCCCCGAAAATTAAATTCTGTCATCATTTACTCACCCTCTTGTCATTTGAAACCTGTAGGTGCTTTATTTCTGCTGCAGAACACAATATCTTTTAAACAAACTTGAAAACCAAGCAGCGCAGGCACCCATGTACTTGTATTGGGTGGACACAAAACCAATTCAAGTGAATGGGTGCCAGTTACCGATATTCTTCAAAATATCATTTTTTTTTTTCTTGTGCGGATGAAAGAAAGTAAATACAGGTTTGAAATGACCAAAGGGTGAGTAAATTATGACTAAACTTTCATTTGGGCAAATTATTACTTTAAAATGAGTGCAACGATATTTCAATATATGTAAAATTAAAGGGAACAGTTCACCCAAAAATGAAAATTCTGTCATCATTTACTCACCCTCATGTAATTTATTACCTGTAAACATTTCTTTGTTTTGTTGAACACAAAGAAAGATATTTGAAAGAATGTTAGCAACTGAAATTTTTGTAACATCATTTTTAATGTTCGTCAGAGGTGCTCCAGAACTGTTCAAAATATCTAATTCTGAGTTCAACAGAACACTTTTATGGTAGTGGGTGATGTCCCAGACCTGAAAATTGCCAACATTCTTTCAAATATCTTTTTTTTGTGTGTTCAACAGAAGAAAGACATTTATACAGGTTTAAAACAACCTCAGGGTGAGTAAATGAGATCAGAATTGTCATTTTTAGCTGAACTATCCCTTCATCACAATATTGATAATCATGGTTTTTAATATATTTTGGTAAATACAAATCTGTGACCCCCTAATTGCTATCTTTGATGCAAATTTGATCAGTCAAACTTTATTTGATTAAAATTTGTTGTTTTATTCTATGTCAATTAATTGGTTTGTGTTATTCGGTACTGTTACTTCCATGTTATCGCAAACGATTTTTTCTGGGAATCAAGGAAGGCTTGTTGGTCCCAGAGTGCCAATGGGCAGGTCACCTCTGTATGTTAATTAAAAGTAAGACCCTCATGTTTTACACTTGCCTTTCCTGTGCCATGGGCCTCACAATGAGCTTTAGTACTTCACCCTTACCCTCAGGTCACTCTTATAATCCATCAAACATGGCTCAGTGTGGAGGACCACAGCTCCGCATCAGCAAATAAGGGGCTCATTGAAAGCATTGCATCAGGTTTGTGTAGACTCTATCACAGGCATTGATATACGTGAGTGGAGATAGAATGAAACAATTGCGCTCAAGGTCTTCCTTTATCATCATTTCTCATGGTCTGGTATTTGAGGAACAATATCTTCTTTATGTGTCTGTGGCTTTCCGTTTTAAATGGTTAGACACTTGTTGAGTGTGCGACAGCCCCTTTGGTAATGTTTCCACTTGCGCGGTCTTTAGCGTAATTCTGGTCAAGAAAACCAATCTGTATGAAGCATCTTTACATGATAAATTACATATATGTGGTTTCAGAGTTTTAAGGAGTCAAGTATTAATAAAGAACAAGTAAGTGACTCTAAAATCTTGAATGATACTTTACATTCAAATCACACAGTTTACACACACTAAACACAATTGATTTTATTTTTAACAGATATAGAAGCTCATTTTTAGGAATACAGTAGATGCCGGTTCCTCTGGGGCTCAGGTTTAGCATATGAAGCGATCCGTAATGAGATATGCAGGAGTTGGAAATACACATCACGGTATGATCCATCTTCAGCGATGAAAGCTGGGAGAAGCGGTAACAGATGAGCGGAGACGTTTCGCTGTCTGATCTCTCGTGAAGATGAGACGCAGACCACAAGAATGAACGCGTTCACCTCAGCGTTCGGCGTCTCGTTCTTCTATCACGGCTGATGATGTGCTCTGCCGTGTGATTCGACCATTAACGCAAACTCAAAACAGACGACATATCTGGGGTTTATCTTTCATTTTTTTTTTTTTTTTTTTTTTTTTTTTTTTTATATATATTTTTTTATTGAGATAACTCAAAAAACAAAATCAAAAAATGTTTACAGAAATATTCTGATCTCTTTTACATATTGAAGGTAGAAAAATAAGAAAATAAAGAAAATTGAATAAAATAACTTGACAATAACTTATACAGAAAGTGGGAAACGAATATCAAATTAATATGTAAAAAAATAAATAATAATAATAATAATAATGATGATGATGATAATAATAATTATATATATCCATATATATATATATATATATATATATACATATATATACACACACATACATATATCCACATATGTACATAAGTACATACGTACATACACATAAACATGCATACACATACATACACATGTATCACAAAAAAAAAAAAAAAAAAAAAAAAAAAAAGGCCTGTATATACGTTAATACACATAAATATACATATTTTCATAGCTAAATAATACTTGGCCCAGCTTAATGCATAGAACTTCTATAGTACAATTGTGAGAGTTAGGAAAATACGAAATGTATACAAATATAAAGGAGACATAGACAGGTAATCAGGGTACTGTTACTTTAAATGTAATGGTGTCTAAATGCCTTAAACCACATTTAAGATGTTACTTAGATCTAAGTTCAAAATAAAAGATACAAAGGGTTTCCAAATATTCTCAAAATAAAAAAGTTTCCCTTTTAATGTATATGTTATCTTTTCCATAGCTAAACAGAAGGACATATTGTCGATCCACTGTATGATAGAAGGCATTTCTAATCTTTTCCAGTACAGAGCAATTAAACGCTTAGCCTGAAGTATGCCTATGTCAATCAATTTTCGGATATTACTACAGAGTACAATATGGTTTGGAATACTTCCCAAAATAAAAATCTCTGGTTCCATTGGAAGATTTACTGAGACCAGTTGGTAAATTAATGCCGACACCTCCCTCCAAAATTCTTTCACCTTAGGGCAGGTCCACAAACAATGTAGAAGAGTACCTTTGTCACTTGAACATTTAATGCATGTGTCTGGAATATTCGGGTTTATTTTGTTCAGCCTCACTGGCGTAATATATGTTCTCATTAACCAGTTATATTGTATCAGTTTAAGACTGCTATTGAATGTTTGCGATTGTGCTTTCATACATATTTCCTCCCACTTAATTAAAGGGATGTTTGATTTTAAGTCCTCATTCCAACGACTCAATTTATCTTTCGATGATTCCTTAGAATTTAACTCTAACAATGTATAAAACTGAGATATTAAGCCTTTAGACTGTGGGTGTTTAGAAAATAAATTTTCCAGAGGTGTCTTGGTAGGTTTTGTATGCTTTTCACCCTGATTAGAAAAAATATAACTTCTGAGCTGTAAAAATTTAAAGAAATGTTTTTGGGGGATATTAAATTGTACTACCAATTCTGCAAAGGACATTAAATCTTTTCCCTTATATAAGTCCTCAATTGTTTTCAGTCCTTTATCATACCAAAGTTTAAATCCAGAATCCATGCTCGCGGGTTTAAAATATTCATTTCCCCATATTGGAGTAAAACATGATAAAGTATTGGACTGGCCTAAATATTTGTGTACATCAAACCAGACTTGAATTGTATTCAAAAGAATTGGATTAAAAGATACCATCTCTTTCCTTTTCCTGATATTTTTAATATCTGTCGAATATAGATAGAGATTAAGGGGCAAGTTTGATTTTATAAAGGAGGTTTCGACATCTAACCAAGGAGTGCTTATTTCAGAGGAAAAATAGTATATAATAGCTCGAAGTTGTGCAGCCCAATAATACCACTCTAGCTTGGGAAATTGGAGACCTCCTTTATTATATGGTAGATATAATAGTGACAATCGAACACGAATTCTTTTATTGTTCCAAATAAAATTTGTAAATAGCTTACGAAGTGTAATAAAAAAGGAAGAAGGAGGACATAAAGGGATATTTTGAAAGAGATGTAGTATTTTAGGTAATATATTCATTTTTATTGTATTTACACGACCAATTAAAGAAATAGGTAAACTATTCCATCTTTCAATGGATTTAGAAATGTTATCTAATAGGGGTTGATAATTAATTAAGGATATATGATCTATATTAGCTGTAATTTTTATACCCAGGTAAGTGAAGGAATCTACTACGTTCAAGTGTGACATAGCTAAGGTTTGACAATCCTTCTTGTCCATTAAAAGAGTACTTGATTTGCATTTATTTATTTTATAGCCAGAAAAGACACCAAAGGATGAAAGAAGTTGCATTAGAGAAGGGATAGAGTGAGCTAGATTTGTTAAATACAGAATTACGTCGTCTGCGTACAAAGAAATACGGACATCTGTAGTACCTACTTTGATGCCGTGGATATTGCTGTGTGACCTCACTGCTATAGCTAATGGCTCGATTGCTAAAACAAAAAGAAGGGGTGAAAGGGGACACCCTTGGCGGGTTCCCCTTTTAATGTCAAAAGACTTGGAAATAATATTATTAGTAAGGACTCCAGCTTTAGGAAGCGTATAAAGTATATTTATCCATTTGCAAATATTTCTTCCAAACCCAAATCTCTTAAGAGTTTCAAATAAGTAGGGCCATTCCACCCTGTCAAAGGCCTTCTCGGCGTCTAAAGACAGGATGGCTGTATCAGATGTTCCTTTCCTAAGATACAAAACATTGAGTAGAGTTCTAACATTAAGGAAGCCCTGTCTGCCCATAATAAATCCATTCTGATCATGAGAGATTAATTCGGGTAGCAGAGTCTCTAACCTCTTCGCCAGTAATTTACTCAGTATTTTTACATCTGTATTAAGAAGTGAAATTGGTCGAAATGATTCGCACTTGGTTTTAATTTTGTTAGGTTTAGCAATTAATGTAATGAGGGCGCTTCTTAAAGTTTCTGGAAGAAAACCAGTAACAAAGGACTCTTTAAACATGTCTAAAATAGGAGTAATAAGTTTACCTTTAAATTTTTTATAGAAATCTACATTAAGACCATCGGGTCCTGATGTTCGGCCAGCCGTTAGACTCTCAATTGCCTCTATAACTTCTTCTTCTGTTATATCTGCTTCCAGGGATATTTTTGATTCTTCAGAAATAGTAGGTATATATAGATTGTCCAAAAAGACTGATTGTGCCTTATTATTATTATCTGAGTACTCCGAGGTATATAAATTCTCAAAGAATTTTCTAAAAGTGTCATTTATCTTTACTGGGTCCAAGATCATATTACCATTACTATCTTCAATAGAATTTATTGTTCGTTCCGATTGGATTTGTTTAAGTCTCCAAGCCAACAATTTCCCAGCTTTTTCACCTTGATCATAATACTTTTGCTTTAGCATGCTCAGACTATCTGCTGCTTTTTTGGCCGACAGTTCGTTGTACTTAGCTCTAAGGTTTAGTAATTCATGATGAATGATCGTTTCATCTTTATGTAATTGCTTTCATTTTTGACCGTTTATGATGCTTATCTGATGCTTAAAAATGTACAAAGTGCTCCTCACTGTCCTGTAGTCAGAATGACATGTTTTGGCCTGAGAGAAATATTTTCGGAGTTCAAAAGTAAAAAAACGTCCGATGTCATTAATCAAGTTGAGGGCTGTCGCTGCAAACCTCATTCTCATTATGGTCAGAAGGTCAATAGATCAAGCTTTAGGCTATTAGCTATATTTTGTTCAAGTTGGGTTTTGGATTAATTTTACAATGTATGTATCGCTCTCACAGGACTTAAAATTTGTGAATACATTCATTATTGGTTAAACATTTCCCCTTAAAATGCAGTGTGACAACATTCCCCTATTAGACTGTATATGTGGCTTGAAATGTTCAATAGTTGTTTTTGCGCACAGGTTATTTTTTGGCCGAGTCAGCAGTAGTTTAAGTGGGAACCAGACCAGCGTCTGATTGAGAATGTGTGAGAGCTGGTGACAGCCTGTAGCTGCCTGTAACTGCTGGAGATTGTTATGAAGTAAGTGCAGACATCACTCTCTCTCTCTCTCGCTCTCTCTCACACTCTCTCTCAACTGCTGCCTGGGCAGATGAAAGTGATTCTCTGCTCCATGTCCAGGTGTTTTCTGTCGTCCACTCCTCTCTCACTCACTCATTTCTCCTGCTCAGGAGCCGACAGCCACACAGCTGCTTGACATAAATCTCTCTTTTCTTTCTTTCATTTCTTTTTTTTGAAGGGCCAAAGCTTAGGGCATTAATGATTTGGTTGCTCACCAGCAAGGGCAGTAACACCTCAACTCAACTTTATTTATATAGCGCTTTTTACATTTTCATTGTTACAAAGCAGCTGTACATGAGACACATTGAATATAAGTAAAACAACTAAAGGCATATACCTGTAAAAACAAGAAAAAGGTGAAAACAACAAAAGACAGACATACAAATGCTCCACACACACAATATGCATACATACTTACACACATTGACACCCACGCACACACAAACACACTCTCACACACATACTCGCGCACACACAGTGAAAGCACACATTGGCGATAAAGGAGAGAGAACCACAGGTCAAATATTAAACGGACTATAAATTCTTATATGCAATATTAATTATGTCTAATTTCTGAATTCTAAAGAAACCCCCCGGCCAGGCAGATAGTGGAAAAAAATATGCAAACGGTGGTGAGGAACCCCTGACGTTCAAACCTTTCAGATTTACTTTCTCATTTTATTTGGTGTGTACCTCTGTAAAGAAACCTTTTGACTCCTTTTGTAATACACTGGTCAGATGTATCTATATTATGTTTACAATATGTGAAGGAGAACGTACAGTCAGCTGGCCGCTTTATCGCAAAATGAACCCAAAAGGACATGAAACATTGCTTTGGTTGCATGGAAAAAAAATTTTGGTCAGGTTTGCCATGCTTACAGGTCAGGTGCATGTCTGAAATGTTTAAAGGCATGTTAATGCAAAATAAAAAGGTGTGTCAAAATACTACAATGATATCCATACGTACCTCACTGAAGAGAGACACATATGGAAATTCTTAGGGGCATTTATCAATCATAAAAAATTTTATCAGATTCTTGAATGTTACATTCATACTTTTCTAAAACAAAACATCAAAGTTAAACAACTATACGGATTGAGTTCAATCTTAAAACTGAATTTCAGAGAGGCTTTTTTACTGTGTGGTCTTCAGTTACGTGTAAATTCTGTCATCTCTTCTCTGTTTGCTCTAGTCTTAAAGCCTCATGCTTAAGGACTGTGACTTCGACAGGTGGCTTTGTTCACAAAACAAGGTTTGCTCAGGTGTTTTGCTGTGTATGCAACTGTCTCTGTTTGAAAAACGATCAGTCACCATTTGTTTGAGAAAGGACACTGAAAGGAATTTATCTTAGCCAGTATTTGGATAAAACGACTGTTTTTTTAACTTCTAATTTGAAGCTATAGTGCATAGAACGTGTTCTGACTTAACATATAGAGATAACTACAGCCCCGGAAATAATTAAGAGACCATTTTTTGAAGACCATATTTAGTTTTTAGGAATTTACTATTTATATGTATGTGTTTAGGTAAATTATTTACCTAAATTTACCTAAAAATTATTATAATTTTTTTGTATTCTGTGAACTACAAACAATATTTCTCCCAAATTTATAATAAAAAATAATTTCTAATTGCATTTATGAGCAGAAAATGAAACATGGAGAAAAGGGTCAAAATAACAGAACAGATGATTTGTATTTTTATCAGACCTCAAATATTGTGAAGAAAACAAATTTATATTCACTTTTAAGCAATACAACACTAAAATTTGTAAATGTATTTAGGAAAAAATACTTATTTATGTGATTACCTGGATTTCTATCACAGTTGTCATGTGTCTTGTCATGCTGTCAGTTTTTCACATTGCTGTTGGATGACTTTACGTCACTCCTGAGGTTTGATTATGTTAAAATTCAACAGCTGATGAAAATGCTGATGAAATGAAATTGCAATAGTCTCTTTTTTTCCATGGCTGAATAAGTAAGGCATGCTCGGATGAATTTGAAATTTACTTTTTGTTCATATTTTGTGTAATAATAAATAAAAGTCTGACAAAACAACATTAGTCAATGACTTCAGTTTTGGGATGAATTATTTGTTTGATTAACCAATGACAGGCAAGGGAGAGTACTATGGAAAAATATCTGTAGTTCTGTTCTGTGATCTGAGTGGTACAGAAATGATTGACGACAGTTAAAAAAATTTGTTTTTGAAATACAAATTCAAGAACTTGTCTTTACGCTCTGTAAGAAATCAATTTAAGGCTGCAAGGCTTTGAGGTGCTTTGTAAATTGAGTGGTTTTATGGGCATGTGTGTATTTGATTCCTTCCCTGTGGTAATCTAGCTTTACGGCTCTGGGAGTTTGCACAGCGAGAGCCACGTGTGCTTCTGGCTGCTGTCTTTTTACATCCAGACAAAGCCTGTAAAGGTCTCACTCTTTCGACAGGGATGCAGTGATATATAGTCCCGGTGTATGAACAACTTTCAGCAAGTAGACAATCGAGTCATCGCATTGTACCTTTAAATGCAATGCTTTAGTTTATTATCACCAGCATGAATATTAGGCATCACATGATAATCTTAAATAAAATCAGACTATTCAACGTCCGTGCAGAGTTAAGCATCCCAAGAGCGCTTTTTATATACTTTAAAGAAAATTGTACAAATATACGGTTGAGACAACATATTATGGTTCCTGCGGCGATTCATGCCTAGGAGGCTTGTGTTATTATTTCCAGGAAACATGTTCACGATATTTATATTCAGGTTATTTCACGCTTGGACTCCGAATGATACTCATTCAGTTTGTGCGCACTGGCCTGAATCAAAAACATCAAAATGGCTCTCCTTTTAAATTCTGCAATTTATCTGGCTCTGCGAGCACCTAATTTATATGTTAATGGTTGAATCGAAAACAAAGCTTTGCATAGAAGCACCGAATCAATGGGAAATAAATGAAGCAACGTGGTTGTTCATTGCTCTTTGGTAAAGTAGCTCTATATTCAGAGCATTTCAAAACGAACTATTTTAATATGCAAACACGCAGATTGTCTTTCACCGTACATTTAGATGACATCAGGCCACACTGGATTCGTCCACCAACTGGATATTTGCATGTGCAAAAATCCGCCTGTCCGAAAATCCTTAAAGTCCCCAAACATAATATATGTGCGATCGGATGTCACTAAAACCACAGTAAAAAACACTCGTCTTGCCGCCGGACCCCCCAGCCCCCAATTGGGTTTCTCACTTAGCCGTACCCAGGCGACGGGGTCATATTTCATGCTTTCTCAGCTCCACAATGATGTGCCCCATATAGACAAAGCTGGCAGTTTTATGGTGGATCTTAAGGAAATGAGGGTCACAAATCTCTCTGCCTGGTCGCCACATAGAGGGAATGTGCTTACATGGAGAATGATGGATACCAGAGAGGAGAGAGTTCTGGCTGGATGCAACAACCGGTTGTCAAAGTCAAGAAACCTCTCTCACTGTGAAAAAGTGAAAAGAACAAGGTCTATGACTGGAAAACGATCAATGAACTTTGCTTTTACAACTGTGTAGCATGGTTCTGATAATTCCTTTCATGGGTTTGATTCAAATAAACGAAATATCCAAACTTGTTAAGGAGCTTTGACTCGGGAACATTTGACCAGTGGCTCCCTCCTTTCATTTGTCGGCTCTTGTTCTGTCTCGCTTTTTTTAGATCTTGTCACCTCTGATTTATGAGCAGCTCTGGTATAAGCTTAACAGGCCCGTTGTTAAGCGAACATGTTTTGTCAAGGTCTTTATCTAGAGAAATCTATATGAGTCATGTGCAGATATCATAGAAGCTGACAGCATGGACACTGTTGATCTCAGGAGTGTATGATCTGTGAAGCATCAAACATCTGAAGTCGCCATTAAGGACGGGAGCTCCTAAATGCTTTACTTTTGTTTACAATTGGTCAAAAGTGTTAAAACTGTCAGTAAGAAACGTGTGATGAACCTAATATCATGAGAGAGTATTGGTTTAACTTGCGGTTTGACTATTCTGGGTGAGAATGACATTCATTTTGGGTTCAATCTAAGGTTTTAAATCTAGTTTATTTTCCACATTTGAACAAAATACAACAGTGAGTCAGTAAAAAACTAAATAATATGTAGCCTATATATATGCTGAAAAACTTAAGAGACTAATCTCAAAATAATTTTCAGAATTCACAATTCATGTGTTTAGGGAAAATAATCGTTTGTTTTATTTTGTGAACTACTTACAATATTTCTCCTAAATTCCAAATAAAAATATTGTTTCTATTTGCAGAAAATGAGAACCAGAGAAACTTGTCAAACTAACAGAAAAGATGCTCTGTATTTTTTCAGACCTCAAATACTTGAAAGAAAACAAGCTCATATTAAATTTTAAGCAATACAACAGTAATATTTGTACATTTTTTTAAAAAAGTTCAAAAATTCTTTTCATCACAGTTTCATGTGTCTGGCTGAATTGTGTCTTGCTGAATGCTGAAATTGACTGGAATGACCCCAATACATCTAGAAATTCTGTTTAAATTAAAATTTGGAATGGTGGCTGAAAGCTGGTGCACAGCATGGCCCTTTACCTTTAAAAGACATAATGTCAATTGTTTAAATGGTCAAGTGGTGTGACAAATAATATGAATAAGTGTTTTTCTGTGTCTTTGGAGTGTTATAAGTTGCCCATGCATGTATTAGACACGTAAAATTGCAAAAATGTAATTGTCAGAACAAAAGATGCATTCTGCCTGAAACGCCTTGTGCAACCACACCCCCACAAATCTACATCAGTTGTTGACTGAGACCGCCCAAATCTATACGCAAGTAAGGTGGGCATACCTGTCAGTACAATTGCTTTAGAACCTGATGTTCCAAATATGGTAAGAGGCGTTATGTTCCCGTCACACGCTTGCAGTATTCGAGCAATCACTACGCACTGGTTAACTGGCCAATCATAGCACACCTTGCTTTTCAGATCGATGAGCTTTGTTAAAAATCTGCGTGTTTCAGAGAGGTGGGACAAAGAGGAGAAACAAACATGCACGGTATCTGGAAAATAAGCATTTTTTAACCTTAAATCCTGTATACACATTGCATTACATCTAAACGATAATATTAGTTTTAGCCACTTTATAAGACTCCTTTAAAATGATCAATTTAAAGTATTGGCTGCAGTAAATCTTGTTTAACATGTCATAACATCAGGTCAACTTCCCCAAATTATTTCACATCAGCTTTTCAAACACATATACAAGCAACACGTATAATAATTATAATAAATTATCTTCATTCAAAACTGTCAGTCCACGACAAATGAATGACAAGACACCCAGCTGGTTTTAGCAGTTGCTCAACATCTTTAGATGACTGTGTTGCTGTGATCCTATCAGACGGGTTGAACCTGGCTCTAACCTGTCCAAACAGGCACAGAATGAGTCTCATCCATCTGGTGTCATCCTGAGGCTCAGCACTGGTTTGTTTGTTTGATGTGGCCTCTGCATTGTCCTGATAGCAAATTGTGTACCTTAACGCCTCTGCCTAACCTTGTGGGCTTTATGACTCTTTCTCTCTCAAACCAGTCGCTTTCCTCAACATGGACTTTTTTCCTTCAATGTAATTCAATTTGTTGTGTGGATGATGACAATGGGTGTTCTGTAAGGTGTTCTGTAAGCTTTGGTGAGACGTTTTTCAGTGCAGGGTAGAGAGCAAATTGAGTGGAATGATGTGCCGTGTGTTTAATGAGAGAGAGAGAGAGCGACAAAGAGCTGGATGGAGGATGAGTATCTTTTCAAGGTAATGGAGAGAGGAGCGTATTAAGCTTTTTGTGTCCTTGAAGAATTCCACATCTGATGGGAGGTTGAGTGGGTTCAAAACAAATTCCTCAAATGTATTTCAATGTAAAAAAAGCTTCGGAGCTGAAAGCCGTCTTTTCTCTCTCCGTTCTTGTCGCCTTTATTGTGCATCTTAATGAACTCCTTCAATTCGGAGAGTATATCTGCACATGTCCTTCAAAGACACCTTGGAACGTGTCTAATTGCAATGTTTTTTATATTGTTTGACACTTTATTACAGATAGGACAGTGAGTGATAGGAAGATGGGGTGAATAACCCAAGTCTCAAGTCGTCCGGCACCATTGTGCAACACATGTCAAAGCACCAATGAGCTGTGTTTGACATTATAGCTCAAATTTAACGTCCATACATTTGTGGGAGACCACACACTTGTTTTGGACATGTTTCAGCAGGTGTATCGCACTGTACACACTTCCATTTGCCTCAGTATGTATCAACAGATTTGATGTTGCTCTAGATGTTTCTTTGCTGAGTTTAGGAGGCAGGGTCAGGCCTGCCTTGTCCACTCTGTGTCCTACTACCCCTCGAGACACAAAAAACCCCACCCGTTCCCCCTGCAACAGCCTTTGATGTCCGTTCGGTTAATGAAGTTATTGGGTCTCAGTCATGTGTAATGGGAGGAGTTCTGGTCCAAAGAAGAGATTGTGTTTGCGTTGGTGCTAGTTTGATCCTGTGACATGTAGCGCTAGAAGCTGTCAGACCATCTGAGTAAGTATAATTGAAACTCTGTTTTTGATCGTGTTTTGAATTTAGTGTGTCGCAATCGACTGTAAATCTGGTTCACATTTGCATACCAATTCACTTTTATAGCCTTTCACAGTTGTTACTTTATTCCTATGTGATCTTATGCGTCATTTGTATTGCACATATTTGGCGTACTAAGCGGTTTGTGACACGTTTGACTAACTTTAAATGGAAACTCAAGTGGAGTGTTGTCAAATGCATTTCGAAGAGACAAAAGCAGCGAAAAAGCAAGTATTAATCATGCTTCAGATAGAGTCTTGATACATTTGCTTTGGGTTTAGAGATCCACCGACAGATCAAAGGCTGACACTACCTCACATGTTGATGGCACGTCTGTTGTTCCAACTTCTCACTCCTCACATTTGTTCAGAGCTACTGGAGCTAGACACATGGGGCATAAATGAATTGAGGTGTGAGGTTCTGTGAGGGATAGAAAAATCTGTCAGCAATTATTCAGCTCTTGTTGTTATACAGTTGTATTTAGCTAGCACTTGTTCTTTCTATAAAGAAACTGAGAGTAATAAAATAATTATTGTTGTCTGCAAAATGAAATCTTAACACTTTACAATAAGGTTCGTTTTTATTAACATAAGTAAATGCATTAACTAACATTAACATACTATGAGCAATTTAGTTTTTTAGCATGTACAGTATTAATCCTTGTTAATGTTTTGTTAAGGTCAAAACAGTTGTTCATGGTGCTTAAACTTATGTTAACAGTTACAACTTTTGATTTTAATAACGTATAAGTAAATGCCAAAATTAACATACGCTAAGATTAATAAACGCTGTAGAAGTCATTTTCATTGCTAGTTCATGTCAGTTAACGCATTAACTTATGTTACAAATACAACTTTATTGTAAAGTGTTTGCGATGCCTTAAACCTCAGCTATTAAAGGGATACTTCACCCAAAAATGAAACTTCTGTCATCATTTAATATCCTTAAAGTTGTTCCAAATGTGTATACATTTCTTTGTTCTGATGAACACAGAGAAAGATATTTGGAAGAATGCTTATAACCAAACAGATCTCGACCCCCATTGACTCCCATAGTAGGAAAATTTGTTTATCTTTTTTTCTTCTTCTGTTGAACACAAAAGAAGACATTTTGAAGAATGTAGGACACCACACAGTTCTTGGGGCACTTTTGACTACTATTGTGTCTTTCCTACTATGCTAGTTAATGGGGGTCGAGATCTGTTTGGTCATAAGCATTCTTCCAAATATCTTTCTCTGTGTTCATCAGAACAAAGAAATCTATACAGATACTGAACAACTCAAAGGTGAGTATATGATGACAGAATTTGTATTATTGAGGTATCCCTTCAACAAAGGCACTAGTTATTTTTCTTTAAGTATGCTTGTCTTTTCTGTACTTTGCATTGGGGTAATGTGAGTATTATTGTGATGTTTCTCTTTTGTAAGTCACTTTGGATAAAAGCGCATGTAAATACATGTAAATGTAAATGCTGGAATGACATAAATGATCATATTTTAAACAAACGTCTTAAATCATGCATTCTGTAAACCAAAAGAAATATATTCTAGATAGTAATAATTCGATAATCATAGATATATAATTGTATATACATATACTTCACCCAAACACACCGGGTTCCATTAACATTTAAACATTTGGCAGACGCTTTTATCCAAAGCAACTTACATTGCATTATCTTTACATTTATTGTTTCTAAGTATGTGCAATCCCCTGGGATCACAACCTTGCCTTTGTTAGCAGAATGCTCTTACCACTGAGCTACAAGAAAGCATGAAACCAGACAGGCTTTCTTTGTGCATGTACAATCTCAGACATGAAAACAGATTTGTGTGCTGTCATATTTTTAATTCCTTTTCAGAATAGAAAGTTAAAGACTCATTGCCTGCAGCATAAATATTTGTTAAACTATGAGACAAACTCATGTTTATTCTGTTTGTGTTTCAGTTGGTGGGGAGCGTGAAGGTTTGACAGTAGCCGTGGATCAGACACAGGCAGGTGGAGGCTCCCCATGGAGAAGGAGCAGGGCAGTGTGGCCTCCGGTGCCAGCGTCACCACCCCCAGCACCACATTAAACTCCACCAGCATCAGCACCACCTCCTCAAGCAGACCGCAAGTGCTCCCTCAGATATCAATTTATGGAGGAATCACAGACAGACAGACAGTTCAGGTTGAGTCCTATTTGCATTTACAGAAGAAATTAATCTCTCATACATTGCTTACCTTAATGTTCTTGGTTTGTTCTAAAGCACGAACATTCACAGTCATATCACAATTGTGAATTTTGAAACTGTGCGCTTTTAAAACAGCATGTTACTAACAGGTGGATACATAAGGGCTACAATTCTGGGGAAACAAGATGAATTAGATTTTTGTGTCAAAACTGAGCAGCAAGTGCTTCACTGTGTGGATGTGTAAAACTGTTATCCACTAGTGCCATCTAAAGGCCATAAGCAGCAGGTACTTTAATTTACAGGAGTCTCTCATTCATCACTGTCACACATGTAACCACATTTGTACAGTATAGTTCACATACTGGAATATACTTGATTTTATCCTCTTTTGGCAATGATTTAGTTAATTTGCTCAAATTAAACAAGGATGAGGTACCGCTTAGTGAGCACATGGTCAGAATTTTTTTTATACTTATCAGGTGAACGCTGCTAATTCAGAGGGTTAAATTAAATTAAATTCAGCTGCATGAAAACCAATACCATGTGTATTTTCTGATAATATTAAAATATAATGTAAGAATTTCTTTGATTGTGATACATGTAAAATGGATAATCGGTCTGTTATAATCAGAAAAGGGGTGTCCGATATACTGGTATTGTCGGTAACTGTGATATTAAAAATTATGATTATGGATATTGTGTTAATTTTACACATATGATAATATCATAAATCAATTGTTCTCAACGAGGGGCTGTGGCCCACCAGGGGGCCCCAGTTGACTTCAAAGGGGGCCTCAGTGACTAATAATTTAAAATAGAGAAAAAATAATATTTTAAACAACTATAAACCAAGATATTTCTTAATATTTGTTCATTTTTATATTGAATAAACATTTCCAGTTAATTTAAAAGAAATGAAACTTGAATGAATATTTTATCAGGTGGAACTTTTGAGTTTTTGTGAGTGGGAGGGGGCTTTGAATATTGTTGAATACAGTCTTTGGGTCAAAAAGGTTAAGAACCCCTGTCATTAATAATTGAGCACATATTTAAAGTTTTGCCTGAAGAGCCACAATGCTTATACATTCTCTATCCAATCCCTACACCTAAATGTGAAGTCTGATTCGTAAGCCAAAAAGTAGCACACTCTAAATAAACAAAATGAAAGATAAATTTGATTGATTGCATTATTTGGTAATAAAAACAATATTTGTGGAATATTTTACGCAGATTTTGTCACAATAGACATGAGGTGAAAACCTGATGTCATGTCAGCCCTGAAAGGTGTTAATAATTCCCATGCAAGATAATGTTTTGCCCCATAGACTTAATACAAAACGGTTTACCTAACCCTCTTTGCCTCTTCGGTCAGTTTTGATAAAAATCGCAGAATGAGATAACACATGGTGACTTTTGGCGCATTAGCTATGTTGAAAAAAAACTGTCCGATAAACACGTGATCTGTACACACCGTCCTTAGGGTACTCAATTGACGGTAGACCATTGACATGTGAAATGCACTTTATTGACTGGTTGCATTACTGAAGATGATTTGCTTTTATATTATTCTGTACAAAACGAAGTTATATTTATGCAATAATCATCTATTACCCTCAAAGAGAAAAATACAAATATGAAGTTTGTACTCACAAAAGTGTTCATATTTTTTTTAATGACCGCAAAGGAGCTGAGTGTGACTATTTTGACCTGTAGCCTGTTAACTGTCACCCGTTCCGTATACGGGACACCTAAGTTTGCATCAATATTGTAATGTCATTTCTAATCGAATCATTACAAACTATATATCATTGGAAAGGTCTAAGACTCTAGAATACAGATTTCTTTGGTGATTTTTAAAATAATTTATGTAGAGAGAGTTATTAAAAATAAGAGTAAAAATATTCTTTTTATAAAGAGTGTGCTTAGATTTTTTGTTATCAATTTGCGACCCGTATTATTTTTATGTATTTTTAAATTAAAGAAAAACATAAACTTTTTATTTATTTTTTTACAATAAACCCAACAACATACCTTTAAATTTTTTTTGTGTGTCTGTGATTTTTTTTGTTGTTGCAATAATCCGCTACTTTTCTTTATTCAAACGAGGCTGACCGTAAGTCTGTTTTCCAAAGAATTCATGTGTTACCGCCATTTAGTACCAACATGCGTTTTCATGTGTAGGCTCAAAAAGGGTTCTGACAGTTAACAGGATAACCCCTTAGACTATTACTCATATGCTCATGTATTTATCCCAAAACATCTTCTCTCAGGTTATCCAGCAGGCTTTGAACAGGCAGCCCAGCACAGCCGCAGCACAGTACCTGCAGCAGATGTATGCAGCCCAGCAGCAACACCTCATGCTTCAGCAGCACCTAAGCCTGGCTGCAGTACAGCAGGTGTGCATTCATAAAGTACACACACACATCACAGAAATACAAACAAGATACAAGCAGATATGGAGGAGATGGGGATGGAGGTGGGTTTTGAGTGCAGCACGAGTAAGCAGTTGATAAGGAGCAAAGAAAGGCAACTTAAATAGAATGGAGTCAAGTATATGTTTTATGATTATTGGTTAACGTTGATTGGCTGCACCTGATGTGATCGTCTGCAAGCTCGACTCACGTGACCTGCCAGAACTGAAACTACACTTAATATTGAATAAAGGCACATTAAAGTGCACATTAAAGTGCACAAGACACTTCAATAATAGGGATTGTGTAGTGAGTAACTCCAGCACAGCCTCATTATTCTGCCTTGACAAGAATTGATGTGTGATTTTTTTTTAATGGCCGGAGGCATGTTTTGCACCGTTGAACACAAATCCACTCTTGGCAGACTCACATCCTGTGAATATTTCGGGGAAACCAAGGCAAACAATTATTTTTGTAACCTCAAAGAACTATTTACTTTTTTACAGATTTGTTTGCCATAATGAAGGTTCTGCAGCTGTTTGTACTTAGATTCAATGCATTGACCTGCAGCAAATAATTTATTCGGAAACAATAAGCGCATTACTTTTTTGTCTGATTTTAGAGATCAAAGATAATAAGACCCAACTAAGATAAATGTTTTCGGAGCACTGTACAGTTTAATGTACTGTAGTTGCAGTAGTTTTGACTGGCATTATGCGCTGTGAGAAAGAGAAATCTGCTTTCTTGCTTGGTGTTGAGTGCTTTTGTTGTTGATTAATGAGGGTTGGGTTTGACTTGTGACCTTTCTCTCTGTCTTTCCTTCTTTTAATACCCCTCTCTCTTTCTCTCTGGCATTCACTCATTTCCCACAGGCTAGTATAGTGGCAGGAAGACAAAGCTGCAGTCAGAATGGCACTGCATCCCAACAGACCGTGGCTTCCCAAACCACTGTAAGTATTATTAAAGCTGACATTGATATCTCAGTCAACAAGTCTCCAGCGGTAGAGAACTGACATTGGGCACTACTTAAAGGCAGTCACTATCTACATTTGTATATACTTCATCCTCACTGCGATGTCTTTGGTTTCATTGACATCATTTTGTTAGATGGTTCCGATTAGGCAGTCGCAGAACTTTACTCCGTATCGTTTGTATTTGTTTAAACAGATAAATCTGGCCACATCTCAAGCGGCTGCTCATTTGATCAGTCGAGCTCAGAGCGGGAGCTCTGTTCCTGTCTGTATTGCCCAACAGGCCGTGCTGCTGGGAAACTCCTCCACACTCACCGCCAGCCAAGCACAGATGTACTTACGAGCTCAGATGGTAAGACACACATACACACAACTTTATTTAGCTGTTCAAGGGTGTGTTCACATTTGGTATGTATGTTTACAATGAACTCTGGTGCGAGGTTAGTGCATTTTATTTGAGAAAGGCTGCCACCTAAACGCTGCCACCTAAACCCTTGTTTTGGATGTTCTGAACGTTCAAGCTCAAAATATGTCATACGTAAAATGTCCAGTCGAGACAGTTCAACCAAAAATGTAAATTCTGTCATCATTTACTCACCCTTAAGACTGTATACATTTCTTTGTTCTGAAGAACGCAGAGAAAGATATTTGGAAGAATGCTTGTAGGTATCAAACAGTTCTTGGCGTCCGTTGACTACCATATTAGGAAAAATTACAATGGTAAAAGTGCCCCAGAACTGTTTGCTTTCCTACAGTCTTTAAAATATCTTCTTTTGTTTTGAACAGAACAAGGAAATTTGTGAAGCAATTTGTCATCCTAGTGACAGTCAATAGTGAACAAGAACTGTATGGTTACAAGCATTCTTTCAAATATCTTTCTTCGTGTTCATCAGAACAAATATTTTTTTACAGATTTGGAGCAACTTGAGGGTAAGTCAATTTTTTTGGGTGAACTGTTCCTTTAAATACATATTATATATAAATAATGATTCAGTGAAGATGACATCCTCTCATGTACCCATCCCTTATTGTACCCAAGGGATGTTTTGTCATATTGGGCTAACTTCTGAGGAGAAATATGTTCCCACAGTATATCAAAATAAACCCACCTGTCCTCCACCCCCATGCATTTATAAACACAACACATTTAAGCACATGATTCTTGGGTTTGTGTAAACATGGACTGCTCCTATTTCAAGCCTCTATATAAATGGACTATTTTTGGTTGCCCTCGCAGCGGTGCTCATTGCGGTTAGGGAGATATTTCAACCAATTCAAATGAAGTAATTTTACACAACATTATCCAAGATTTTCCCACAAATATACAGTATGGTATTTTCGTTGGAGTAGAAAAAACAAATATGAGAAATGAGTCAAAAAAACTTCATTTTACAGCACATTTGTTTTTCTATATTTTGCATTCACATCTTACATATATTTTGCTTCACCCTTGAATGTAAATATGCTTATCTTTCACAGACCTGATACAAGTGACGGTCAATCTAAAACTGACAAATCATCTTTTATTCTGGCTTTGGACCTGATTTTCAGTGAATGAACTGTAAATGATCAGAAAGTGCCTTTAATCTTCCCCTTCAGCTGTGAATGAACTATGACAGCTGAAGGGACTCTATGAAGTGTTCTATGATGTCGAATGTGATGGCATACTAAAGGATTTATCAAGGGGCTTGTAATAAAATCTCTTATGTGGGTCATGCATCAGGTAAAAAAAATATTTCTGCTGTGATTTTCAGGCACAACAGACTAATCTCGTGCAAGTAGCCAGGAGTCTTGGGCGAGCTGTTCCTTTGTCCCCCCAGTTTATCTTTACCCCAACTGCATCGCTCACAACAGTCCAGCCAGAGACCTCGGCGCTGTCAATTACCACACCGTCCAACGGTGTACAGGTAACTCTCACTCACATCTGAATCCAGCTACCCAGTAACTACATTCAGCAAATTGGTTGGCATTAGAAGGTATTACAATTATTGGTATCACAATAATAGCTAGAAATTTTATCATTGTCTAGTGTGAACTTTGTTTAAAGCCATCTTTGTTGTTCTCTTAATAACTTTTGACAACTTTAATATTTATAAATAATATAATAAATAATAATATTAACAAAATATATATTTGTCATAAATATCATGTAAAATGTATAATAAATATAATATAAATGAATAAACTAATAAATAAATGTATAAAGTAACCAGATTTAACCAAAAAAAATCTAAACATTTTCAGTATTTCTTGCATGTCATAGGCCAAATAAAATGAATAATGTTTGACCTCTGTTTTATAAAAATCAATGCTTTTAGTTTTAGTCACTGTCATGTAATTTCTGTTTTATTGATACTCAAAGTCAGATTTATATTTGGCCCTTAATACACAGCCAACTTGTAAATTTGGACATGTTGATTGCACAGAAGCTAATGTGAAATCTGAAGAATTCAGATAATAATGTACTTTGAAATTTGACATTAATTTGAAGAGTGTGCAATAACAATTACTTGTTTATTATCACGATTTATTGTATTGTAGAATTTCATCTCATGACTATTTTGATGAATGTTAACATCTAAATAATATTCATGATCCAGTTTGATCAGTTCACTCATTGACATTATACTTATCATTCATGTACATTTTTGTTAGTTTATGGTAATTTACTCTATGGTAATCTATTAAATATATTTTTCTTTAGCATCTTTGGATCCTTTTACCAAAATTCACCTATTATCTGCTCCATGCTGTTTGTCTGCTTAGGTTCAGAATTTGGCCCTCCGTGGCCAGCAGGGAGCGCTGGCTTCCTCCCTCTCTCAGGCACAGCCACAGAGCCTGAGTGTGAAACAGTCCCACGAGGCATCAGCGCAACTCCCTTCAAACAGCCAGCCGACGGTCCGACTGCAGAGTCCTGGAGCTGAGCCACACCCACAGGGCTCTGCAGGGAAGGCCGGGTGCACAGAGACGTCCCCCGAGGCAGGGAGACGCAACGACAGAACCAGTGAACCCAAAATGCGGGAACTCAGCACGTGTTCTAGTGTGACCTCAGTATCGGGCCATCCGCTCATCAGCACAGGTAGGAAATTTAGTTTATCTCTACGTACGTATAACCAAACAGCCTACATAGTGAAAGTGTCACATTGAGTGTCTGTAAAGTGGAACAGAGCAGAAGTGAGAGGGACATCTGGCCCTGGGTCAGGTTGCCGTGGCAGCAGTCTTTAAGGAGCAGCCGGGACGGCAGTGTTTCACGATTGCCCACCTGCTCTCTGTAGAATTGTGGGTGCCGGGCATCTCTGTTTGTTCTTTCCAAAGCCTGGTCTGAAAGGATATCTTCTAACACTGAGGCAGATGCACAGCCTTACGTGAAGTTCAACTACACCATTTGCAAAGTGAGAGTATGTGTGGCACTGGAGTCCTGCCATTCAGCCAACAGTGTTACGGATTGTGGAGAGAACCCAAGCGCAGACAGTCAAGGGTCAACCAAAAATTTTTATATACAATAAACACAAAACAAAACCGACAAGGGGACAAAACCACAAAACTAAAACTTGACAGAACAAAAACACTGACTAGACTGACTAAGAAGAAAGACTTGACTAAATCACTGACTAGACTTTACTCAACTTTAATGAAAGGAATATTGTATCAAGACAAAATGACGTAGCCTTCTTCACAGAGGTATTTGGCAAAACAATCCGCACAAGACAGAAAACCTCAGGGCATTAAAAAGAAAGGATAGGTGACGGGCCTGAAACTATAACAAGATAATTAATGTGGGAACGAGAGGGAGGGGACATAGACGAGACCGGAGAGCACATGGCATGCCAAAGCAAGCCATGCACATGCACTTATACACATTGAGTGTCTGTAAATTGGAACAGACACAAAACATGTGGGACTGTCATGATCCTGCCACAGCACTCGAAAAGCATGACAAGATGAGACAGTCAACTATCAAACACTGCATTCACACTACAGTTGTTTCTTTTTTAAATATGTGATAATATTAACGTGTTTTAAAAATAAATTATGTAAAGCACTCCATATACCTGTACCATGTTTGTTTCATTGAGCGTGTTTATGTGTTCCGTGTTTAAATTTATGGTCATGTAGCGCGTAAAACGGTTTTCTTTTATCGGGGAAAGGTCATAAACGGCTTAAGCAAAAAAAATCAACGTCAAAATGAAGAACTATTGATGCATATGAAGGGACTACGGACATGAGAAGAGATATAAAAATACAGCTCTTGAACATTTTCCCGCTGCATTTTTAAGTACTAGACAGACTATCAATGGTTACGTCACTGCACTTGAGAAACCCGGCAAGTGTCAAACTTCCATGTAATAGCGGTTTTCTGCGTAGCTATTTCTGCATTATTACTATGAATGTAAACACGTGAAAACAGGTTTCTTTTTAAGCTGATTTTTGATAGATATCCGTTTATTTTGTGCATGTGAATGCACTCAGTGTCTATTTTTGGGGGTCCCACCAACCATTTTCTTTTTGGAGAGGCTGACTCAACCTTAACATTGTATGAGGGATGGAAAAGAGTTGCTAATGTGTTTCTTTGCGGGAAAACAAAATAGCCATGTGCTTTTACATGTAGTTATTACTTCAGACCACAAAAATATTTTATACATGACTGGACAAACCAGTTTCTTTGAGGGAAGTCATCACACCCAAGCGGTTGTATTTGTATGGCCCCCAGGCAGATATTTTAGTCATATGAGACCAGGCTTTGTCCAAATATCTCTGCTTGCGTTCTTGCACTCCTCTATTTGTCCCAAGTGTTCTAGTTGGTTTTATTACCAAACTATTTAACTTAAACATCATAGTTTTCCGCAACATCTCGTGAGATCTGGGCAAAAAGTCTCAAGATTTATAATCAAGAACATGATGCACAATGGGATACGCTAGCACTCGAAACTGTGGGTTTTGTGTGTGTTAACCAGGGTGAAAAAAAGTGCAATAAAATACACTGCTTATCTCGAATAATGCAACACATGGACACAAACATATAAAAATGTGGATGTAGATAAAACACGTTTTTGGTCAAGTTTGAAAAAGTTGTCAGAGGCTTGGTAGTGGTGACGTTGAGACTGTGCGACGGAAATGTAGTCCGTTTATAGCCTAATGTTAGATTTAACAACTACCGTTTTTATTTAGACATCAAAATAGCAAATATTTTGTAAATATTTGCAAACATTTGTAAAGACTATCTTGATAGACAAAACGTGCAAAGATTATCTTGATAAGAAAAGGTGTAGATGTCATAAACTTTTGTTAATCACAGATCTCTTTTTTCTATGATCTTCCAAAGGAAAAATGCATAAGCTTTTGTTCGAGGTACCCAATGCAGTGCTAACTTCCGGGTCGACCTGCAAAATATGTCATTCCTGCACCAGTCTATTTTGTTCTTAATATACAAAAAATAGTCCTTCACACACAACGTTCTTGCGTTGTTCCACGGTTAGTCTGTGTTTACATGAGTCATGCAGATATCTTCGGCCCTTGTCTTGTATTATGTTTATAAGAACAACATTTTCAGATCTTAAGTTAAAAGCTTTTTTTAAATACATTGAGCTTCATTTCCTAACATAACGCCTTCTGTGTGAATGGAACTGTTGTCGTTACATGATGATCTTTCAATTCCTGTTACTCCATTTTATTATCCATGAATCTCAGAGGATATCACCCATCACAGTATTAATAGCAAGCAGCAGCGCTCAAGACAAGCTAGACATTCACTATTCCAATCCTATACAAATGGAAACCACTAGCAGTTTAATGTGAGTTCCTGACCGTTTCCAAAAAAAAAACCGTTCACGAAATAAAATACACAAAGATCCGCTGAATATGAAGTCATCACAACCGCTCAAGTGTCAGTATGCACTGGCCACAACATCTATCAATACATTTAGCTTTACACGCTCCTTGCTTGACTGAGTCTCATAAACCCATAAATAGCACTAGGATATCTGATCTCAGCGCATTTCTATCCTAAAATCCACCCGCTTCTTTTGCCACTAGCTTTGCCACTAGGTCTGTCATTATGTTAAAACGTGCTATAGTTAGAAAGGAAATGGAAAGACTAACACTCGATAAATGTAAACGGTATGTGTATGAATGGCTTTTCCTCCCATTGCCCTTGTTTTCTTCATAAGGAATTCATTAGACATAGCCAAGAGCACGAACCTCAGCAAGTATTTGAAACACAACAGAAGGATCCTAAGTAAAACCAGACATCTCTTTGGAGTGACCACTGCAGATGTAAAGAGTTCGGTCTCAATGGAGCGTTCTGAATAAAATTGCTATGTGGACCCGGAGATTCCTTGACCACCTATGGTGAACAATGAGACTGGGGTTTGGAGATCTTTTCCTTTAGAGACCAATCATATCTGTATGAGTATAGGAAACCCACTCTCACTCACTTTGGGACTAAAATCAATAGCTTCATTCTTAGAGCCCCCCCCCACATCATATTCCTAAAGGATACAGGCAAAGGTATAAAGGTTTATTGTTGTTTGAAATACAAAAAGAGAAAAACAACATGAGTGCGTTTTCCTGGGCTTTAAATTTACATTAGTTTACATGCTGCGGATGCCCATAAATATATCTTATTTCCACAGTACGCTTTTGTATTTTTGCCTGAGACAGAGTAAATCCTATCTTTGATGCAGTCTTCCATCAAAGGCCGAACGTCTTGCAGACGTTTCTTTTCTGTCATGTGGGGATATATTAAACTGAGAACATAAAGGCCGGCAGTTAATTATTTATTAACACGGATGGAACTTAAACCAGGATGTGGTCTCCAGTGCATGAAGGTCTGCATCTGCCGTCTCTATTCTGTGAATGCTTTGAACTTAGCAGGCTGTCGGGGGATGGCTGAATATGGCATCTTTATCTTGCGCTCATTTTGATGCTACAGAACTCGGACGGTTTGATGCGATTTATAAACACTCCCACAAACGCTGAGGAGATAATAGCTCAGAATGACTCTTTGTATGTAGGAATTTCAAGAGCATGGCTTATCACTTATGTTGCTTCTCACTGATGGAAAACATGAAGGCAGAATTTAATTTTCCTAGGTGATAAGGCTCTTCAAATCTTCAAAGTCAAAAATCCTTCCTTCATATTTTTTTATTTAAACAACTTTTTTCGCCCCCAATTGCATTTTTGGTTGAGCCGACAAAGTTGCTAAGTCAGGCTACCAAAAGAAACAGTGGTGGTCCAAAGTTTTTACACTTTTAGGAAATCAAATCTCACAGTTGTCTCAGTTGTAACAAAAAATTACAGCACCTTTAAGGTCACAAATTCGAATGACTTTTTTTGTAGTTACTACAACACAAGCGGTCAGAGTATGTCTGAGTAACTAAAGATTACCGTTTTAAGCAGTCAGGACTCATGTGACGCTTCACGTGTTGTGGGAATGAGCAGAATTATGCTTTACACATTTTACAGTTGACATTCCAGATCACAAAGCTAAACTCCAGATGAACCCATTAACCTAAAGTCAGCAACACTATGCTAGAACAATGAATATCCCACATGGAATCTCACAGGCATATGATTCAAGAAGTGGTGTTAAACTAAATAACACATGTTCATACTAAACCCCTGTTCTGCCACCTGAGCTACATCAATCCCAGTGTCTGGAACTTCTAGAGTGGAACTGTCTGGAGTGTTCTTTGAAATACTTGATTCTGTTTGGCCAATAGCAACATCCCAAGGTCTGATATACCCAGATAACATCCGCTTAAAACGGATAACAGTTGGTCACACGGATGCTGCAAATCATTTTGACAGTTAAATGTTATACAAAA
Source organism: Triplophysa tibetana (assembly GCA_008369825.1). NCBI lineage: Eukaryota > Metazoa > Chordata > Actinopteri > Cypriniformes > Nemacheilidae > Triplophysa > Triplophysa tibetana. The sequence goes on along the minus strand of CM017912.1, from coordinate 15,311,031 downwards.
GTTAAATATAAATATGTCTTTTATTAAAACAGAATACGATATTATATTTACAAATAATTCATAGAAAATTAATGTCCCCGGCATTTGAACGTTGTGTCTTACCTGAAAAACTAATTGAAATGCGTTAATTCTTGCTATAACAACCGGCTTATACATTCTCCCTCACTCAATATCATAAGGCATATGAATAAATAAAAAGAGACCTAATTAGATAAACACATATTAAAAACTTCAATATTCCATTTTAGAAAAAGTCAAAATCTTTGATTTCATGTTGACTTATTTTTAAGTATGACTGTAAAAAGAAGTTTACCAGAATTCATCCTAGTCATATCGTGTGTGCATGCAAAATACTAAATGTATCAATCAATATTGCATTGCTGTTTATGTTTTTTATATGTTTTTACATGTATTCCAGCATATACTCAAATCCAGACCAATCAGTTGCTCCAACAACACAAGCAGCACTTTGTGATACAGCAGCAGCAGCCTCAGATAATGCAGAGAGCTCAAGCTCAGCTCTTAGAAGCAGCCACTATTCCACCCCACACTGTACAAACTGTAACCATCCAGCCTGTCCTGCCAGCTCAACCTCAGCAGTGCCCTGTCCTTCCCAAAGTGCCTGTTACCTGCCAACAAGCCACCGTCTTCCATTCCACGTCTGCTCTCGGCCAAAAAGGACAGTCCCCCATTCTGAGCCCAAAAAAGGAAACTCCTCTACAGCTTACCTCAGTTAACCTACAGAACCAACCAGCTCAAGTACGAAAAGGCTAAATTCATTTTAAAACATTGTATAACATTCTATTATTCCGTCCTTTTCTAATCTTCTCTTCTGATTTTAATTCTAGCTGGGTGTAGCCACACATGATGGGTCTGATAATGACACCCCTGTTCCTCTTAAAGTTAGAGACCTTTGCCCTGTACCATCACATGTGCCAACCCAAACAGAACAATGCCAATGGCTTAAACATTATGATCAAAGCCACACAACAGAAAACACAGAAGGTAATGCTTATTTTATTACTAGATTTTTTATCACCACAAGCCACATATATTGAGTTTGGAAGTTCAAATAGGAAAATAGTTGTTTCATCCTTCATCCTTCATGTTTTGCGTTTACACATATATGAATCAGGCCAATTAAACTCCACCTGTCTTTCAACATGTATGTTTATCTTAACAGTCAAATGCACACAATGTTAGTGTAATGATTAACTTGGATGAATGTATTTAGTGCAGCAGACCCGCAATAAATCAACATTTGGTTGAAAGTTAAACATTCAGAGAATTTTAAATACAGTATGATTGAAAGATAAATGGTAACACTTTACGATAAGGTGCTATTTGCTAACAATTAGTTTATGCATTAGCTAACATGACCTTACAATGAACGATACTACTACAGTATACTTTTATATAATAATTCATGTTCATTTCAGCATTTACTAATACATTATTAAAGTCAAATGTTGTCACTGTTAACACTAGTTAATACACCATGATCTTACATGAAAAACTGTATTGACGTGAAGTAATATTGCGAGGGATTAATAAATGCTGAGAAACTAAATTGTTCATTGTTAGCTAATGTTCGCAAATGCATTTGAAACGTTGTGATCTTTAAATCGGATCTGTGATATAAATCATCAACCTTGGCCTTGTCAGACACAGAGCAGCAACTGCGTCCCCGCCATCTGCAAGTTTGCCGGTCACAAAGACCAGCAGTGCGTTCTCTCCCCTCAAGCGGAAGAGTAGATCTGTCACACCCCCAGCATCTATTGTCCAATCCGGGCACTTGTTTGAATGTGACAGCTTCTCTTATAATGAAGGGTGAAGGTCTGAGCCCTGTTTGTTGTCTGTGGACATGGGAATAAAGGTGGACTGGCTTTGGCTGTCTGGCAGGTGTGCTGGAGACCTAACATCTCAGACATTAAATTATGAATGATGATCAACTGCTCCTTTATGTACGCACATTGCTCAAGGCATCAGAAAGCTTGATTCATAAATCATGTCATGCTTTAAATCGTCTCATGCTGGTTCCAGATCGCGCTTCATTCATAAATTTTTATTGGATCTTTTTGTTTTAGATCAAACACAGATTTGCTATCTTTCATGTCTGGGTTTAAAAAGCATGTACTTTATTTACATATTTCGTGGCAAATGCAGAATTTTAAACGAAAGAAGAAAATAGACTACAAATATCTTGCAACAAATAAAATCTAATGGCTCATGATGTTTGTTGCGCAGTGTAAGTCAAATGGGCAATTCTGTGAAAATGTAAACCTTACCACGAAAAAATTAAGTTTTAACCAGCGGTCTTTACTATGGCACCAGCACAGATTTTAACATATGTAATTTGTAATCAAACTTGTAAAGAATTTGTTTTATTTTTAGTTCATGATTTTTCATAGTCAGCTAATTGCCATTTTAAGGATTGTCACATCCATAACGGTACATATTCCTCATAAACGGACACATGAAAATTTAGATAAAGTAATTATTTTATGTTCTATAAAGAAGAATCCATTCATTGGGTATAATTGCTTCAGGATTATGCAATTTATTCAAATACATATTCAAATTCATTCTCTGAGCATTTTAATGTCACGTTCATAACGCAAAATTTCACGTCCATAACGTAGGAACTGCCCTTATGGTCTCTCCCTTTTGTGCCTTAAAGGGACAGGTTACAAAACAATTCTGTCATCATTTACTCACCGACGAGTTGTTCCAAATCTGTTTAAATTTCTTTGTTCCCTATAAACACAGAGAAAGATATTTGGAGGAATGCTTGTAACAGTTCTTGGCCACCATTGACTAGCATAGTAGCAAAAAGTACAATGGTAGTCTTCTTCAAAATATATTCAAAAGAAATGTATAAAGCAGTTTTACTTACTATGGCAGCCGAGAACTTTCAACGATCTTTCTCTGTTTTCATAAGAACAAAGAAATGTACACAGATTTGGAACATCTTGAGCGTGAGGAAACAAATACATAATGTTCCTTTTTGGAAGTACTGTTCCTTTAAGAACCCAAGACTCTGTTATCTGATAATTTGTATCTGATGTAAAATAATCTTGCAGCTATTGTATTTTAAAAAGCTACAAAAACTTTTGGTGAATTAGTTAATGACAGAACTTTAAATCAGGTATTTCATGTATTTCATAGGAAGTCTTGTGGTTTAGGCTTCCACGCACGCAAGTTTTTGATAGCATTACATTTTCCTGAACTTTTTTAACAAATAATTATTATATTCAAAAAATCAAATTATTATATTAATTAACGTATTCAAAAATACAACAGTCTTCATTTAGATCATCCAGTCTGTCTATCAAACAAATCAAAGTTTTTGACTGCCCGGTTCACTTCATCCAGCGCTAGACGCTCTTTCTCCGCGTACGTGCGTCTCAGTCAAGGAGCCGCTCTCAGATTTTAACCAATCGCTGAACGGCCTTGTTCTAAACACGGCCCCCCATTGGACAGAATTCCAAGCGTGCGAGACCAATCGCGAGCGCGCAATGTTTCCTATTCAGTTCCTCCATACAAAGAGGATTAGAGCGTGCTCATATTGAGGCTATCGGTTAGAACAAACACATGCACGCAGACATACAAAAGTTGGGAACGGATCGATTTACTCTCTGTCCTGCATTGTAAACAACACCGGTTGATCACGGAAGCGCGTTCAGGAATGCTGGAAGGCTAAAATCACTTTCGTTCGTTCCTCTTTTAGCGATCGCAAGTGTAAGTAAAGAGTGTGTGCGGAACAAAGGCGTGTGCTGTTGACAATCACCAGGACGCCTGTGCGCGAGCGTTGTCTGCAGTTTACGTATTCCTAGAAAATGTTAAGGATACTAAGTTGGGAAGTTGTTCAATTCCAGGACAGAGAGATGCGACTTTAAACCCTCTTTCAGATGTTATAGTGCTGTTTGCATGCTCGAGTGTGTTCAAATCAGTTTTGGGGAAGCTGGAAATAACATTGCTTAACATGCAGGCGTAACATTTGGCAGTTTTCAAACGTGTAACGTTAGAAGTAGCCTTACAAATTTGGTTTAGATCGGGACCTTAACAACTAGTCCTGCATAACTTGTATAAATAAATGTTACGCTATTTACGTAACAGATCGCAGAGGATAAACACGGGGAGTGCCACAAGTATTTTTTTATACATGCATATACTGTTACGTTACCGTTACTTATATTATATTATATTCTAAGTTAGTTCAGCAAATATGTATGGCGTGAGCATCAGTTTTCATCAATCTTTTATCCTTGGTGTCAATACACGGACACTTCCAAAGGACTTGATTGTAACGGTTGTTTTGGGGTGTTGATCGATGGTGTTTTCCTCTTGTTCAGTCAACAGAGTGAATGTGAAGGCAGGTGTGGGCTCACCTCCAGCCATGACCTCGGGCAGCGGGAACAACGCGCCGACTGTGACCGGCAGCACTCCGCAAAATGGCGAGAGCAAACCGCCGCCGAAGGCCATAGTGAAACCCCAGATCCTCACTCATGTCATCGAGGGATTCGTCATTCAGGAGGGAGCTGAGCCTTTTCCCGTGAGTGCTTATCCCATCTGTGTATTTGTTTTTTTAATTGTTCCCTATGAACATTTATTGTGGTTTATTACTCCGTCATAAAGATGTGCAGTTGTAATGAATGAGTTGTGCAAATGAATATTTGTTACAGAAACTAAAACTGCTATGTTTGTAATAGTCAGTATATAATTGTGTACATTTCTGACAAAATACTGTACAACGTGTAACGTTAGTGTTACTGTATGAAAACCATGTGTAGAGATAATACTTCTGAACATGAACTTAAAATGAGTAAATTATATTAGTATAGGTCTGTAGATCGGCCAGAAGATGTCTTAAAGGGACAGTGCACTCAAAAAGAATGCCCAAACTTCTCTCTTTGTGGAGTACAAAAGAAGATATTTTATGAAATGTCTATATAGCTATATAGCTTTCATCTTGTGCAGAAGAAATAAATGCAATGCTTGGAATGACATGTGGTTGTGTTATGATGTAAGATTTTTTCGGTGGGTGAACTGTCCCTTTAAGAGGCAAACTGTGCATTTAAGGCTGATTTTACATTCATTATTATTATTACTGTAAGTTCAATAGAATTTTGACGTTCTCGCAATTATATGTTCATGAATTTCACGAATTCTACCTGGCGCATATTGTAAAAATGTGCAAAGTCATTTCTTTTATTAGTAGCAATGTGAAAATGTAATGAGAAATATCTTTGGCAAGTTTTTAATGTCCCTAAATGGACTTTCTTAGTTGACTTGAGGTGAACCCAATTCTTTGGAGTCCTTATTAAAAGAGGCACGCTTCCCTCTAGTGGACAAATTAACCATATTATATCACAGACTTGCAGATCCTGTAGTACTTGTAATGAATGTGTATTGTAACACTTGCATTTATCCAGTTGGAACGTCCATCTTTGCTGCTGGAGAATTTAAAGAAGCAGAATCAGACTTTTGACACTACAGATGCTGAGATGGAAGATCTATCACAGCATGGTACGAGTTACACCAGTCATACCGTCTGGCACATGTGTCAACGTGATGGATAAGTAATGCGCAATGTTGTGTAATATGTAATCAAACATGTAGATTTAATTTGTAATGTAAACTCCTTCATAGAGCTGATGAACCAAGATGGAGAACCCGTTCTGTCATGTGAATTCTGCGGAAGTGTAGACCTGGCATCTAACTTCAAGAGATCAAAGCGGTTTTGTTCTATGGTGTGTGCAAAAAGGTACGAATTCCACCGTAACCCTTAAAGTTGAGATTCTTGCATACATTTGTAATGGTTTGTCAGATGAATGAAATAGATTCTTCTTCTTTCTCAGGTATAATGTGGGATGCACGAAGCGAATGGGACTCTTCCCAAGCAAAGCAAATTTGGAGACCATAAAAAAACAGAGAGCCTCAGATATCAATCATCAAAACAACAGCACGGATATAAAGAAACAAGTAATGTGGCATTTAGGGCTGGGTATCGATTCTGATGTTCCGATTCGATTCCGATTCACAAGCTCTCGACTCGAGTCCGTGATTATAGATTTAATACAAATCCTGCAGATATTTCGAATAAAGATCAGTAAATATCACGTAACAATGGTGAATTAAGAAATGAAATCAAGAGCCACAAACCTGTATATTAAACTTTAAACACACTTTGGTATATTGAACAGAACAGGTTATTTTACATTTAAAATGTAAAGAGAGGCTGCAATCATATGAAATAAATAAATTCGTTAATTAAATTAAATAAGTTGTAAAAAGAAAAGTGACATCTAGTGGATAGTAGTAGCAATAACATTCACGTTAATGACTGTTCAGTGCTTCCGGAAATATGAAAGAAAAAATCGATTCACAGCTTTTGAGAAACGATATTGAATCGACCGCATTTTAAAAATCGATTCATCAAATTTTGTTACCCAGCCCTAGTGTCATCCGCTTTCCTTTTAAAGCACTTAAATATAGTTGCAGTTTCCAAAGAGGGTTAACATATACAGAAATGTGTTTGATCGCCTCACCGTGTCCCTGACAGAATCCCAGTGCCCTAGCAGCCACCGGAGCATCCATGTTGTCCCCACACCCCTCCCATCCAAGTCACGGCGAGTCGAGTCTGTGCTCGGACATGTCCAGCTACGATGAGCCCCTTTCACCGCTGTCAGCTGCCAGTTCTGGAGCTCAGAGGCTTCCCAACGAGGAAAGATCAGAGCTCCCGTTTCTCACCAAGCACTGCCTGGCCAGTGACCCCGTCAAGTGGAACGTGGAGGACGTTTATGAATTCATCTGCTCTTTGCAAGGTAGCCGCCTTGTCAGAGCTGATACCATTTTAACATGTCACAGATTTTTTGTGTTGTGCGGAAGAGTGTTGCACTGTTTACATTGACTCACTCTTGTGTCATTACAGACACACTTTACAGACTTTCTAAGAAACACAGAAAAGATTTGTAGAATCTTGACTTTGCTCTTGTCACACAGTGAAATGAGACCAGGGTGTGTCGAGCTTTAAAAAGGATCAAGTTCTCCACCCTTAATCCACGATAATCACATGATTTGTTCCATGTCTTCTGAAACAGTTAAAGAACAAATATATTTTTGGTTAAAAATGAACAAATAGTAGTTATGAGCAGATAAGTCTCTTAACCAAGTCTTGCATCTATCTTACATCAATTCACAACGGCAAGCTCATTATATAATCATTTGGTTTATGTCATTTTAAATAAAAAGTTATGATTTATAATCAGCTTTGGGCGCATGGACTGCATGACAAAGAGCAAGGGATATTCTGCTGTAAAAACTCCTTTTGTGTTCCTTGAAAATAATTGCGATTAAATGTCGAAATTAAATTGTATTTATTGGGAAACATTTTAATTAAGTTTGCTTTAAATATAAACGTATCGCTTGTGTTTGTCAGGGTGCCAGGAGATCGCTGAAGAGTTCCGTTCTCAGGAGATCGACGGTCAGGCCCTGCTGCTCCTGAAGGAGGATCATCTCATGAGCACCATGAACATCAAACTGGGGCCTGCACTGAAAATCTTTGATCAAATTAATATGCTTAAAGACTCGTAGCGTTTCTAAACACTCCAACTCCCGAACTTCTGCACTGGTCTCCTCATCCCACCTTGGCTTTGGGGGATGGCTGCTCCTCAAAACTATTAAAAACCTGTGAATACCTCTGGTCACTGAACTGTTTCGTCCCCAAAAGATTGATGGTGTGATTGATAAATGAACTATTCAGCTGTGCCAGGCCCAGGGGGGCAATCCACAGAAGGCTAGCACAAGTACTTCACCATTTGTGCAAACAAATGCTCGTGATTTATAGACATGGAAATGTTTGTTTTATGGTAGTGGGAAACAGGTTTACAGTTTCTTTGTTTTAAACTGGAATTTGTATGTGTTATAATGAAACTAGGAACATCTTTCATCGGGTGGACTTTGTATTGTAGTTCGGCTTCTCGTCACAGAAAATGTGATTGTTGGTTAGTCAAGAAGAGTTCACGCACCATTAGCCTTGCAGTGTGTTGATAGCAAACCGTGTTCATGTATCTGAGAAGACATTTCTCTGTTCACAAGCAATTACATCTTGTGTGTCCTGGAAGATGAGACGTTTTACCTTAGATCTACAGGGATAATAGTTATGAATATGATGACTTTCCAATATGTGCCTAATACTTCTCTAAACATCCCAAAGATTTTGTACATTATTTAAACAGGTCTCATTTGTGAATGTTTGACTTAAAAACTGGTTCCTAAAATGTATTTCCCAGCATCCACACTAAGGATTGCAGCTGTTCCACATTTACGACAAAACATCTCATTTCTGTTCCGAGCGTGATTTATTTCTTCTCTGTGTGCACTCTTCTTTGGAAATCTAGTGCCGCTTGTCTTTATTTTTCATCATATGATGCGATTTCTGTATTTATTGTGAGCAAGGCTCTGATTCTGTTTTTATATTTGGAAATAAAAAAACTCAAAGAATCGACATGGTCAGGTTTTTCAATGAAAGCTTATAGACTCAACATCGTGAACAGTTTATCAGTGCTTTTTATATTTTTGTTAGCGGAAAGCAGCAGAATATCTGGTGCAAGTTTAATAAAATAAAAGCGCAAAGACAGAAATATAAAGTGATTAAGAAGATGAACTTGTTAATAAAGCTTATTAAATATAAACAGTGATTTTTGTAGTAAAACCATCAACGCCCTTTACTGACAACACTGTACAAAATACACAGAGCGTTTGTATTTTTATGAATCTTTTTTGTCTTTAATTTATTTACAAGCTTTAAAGTTGCTCTCAGTATGAAGAATAACAAGCACTTTAGGTTCAGCAACATCTCAGTGTTTTTGTACACGTTGCCATTTGTTCGTTGACTTTCATTGGCAGCTCTTGTTCTGTGACCCCAGCAGTCCCCTGAATGCATAGTACTGCAAGATTCTGCTGGATATAAGCAAGCTGAAGCAGAAGAACAATCTTTACGGTTATTCAGATAATAACCTTGAACCTTGTACTAAAACTCTGATCAGACACCCGGCTTTGTCTATCCTCCTCAACCATAACAGATAAAACCTTCAGCGTCCTTTATGAAAATCACAGATGTTGTTTAAGCGTTGTCATTATATTATTATTAATAAAATTATTACCCTTATTTCTATATCCACTCCTTGTGACTGTCAGCATATGTTAAATACCCTTTTGTATATGCTGCTCTTTAAAAAAAAAAAAATTAACGAGTCTGAACTTATGTTTTGTTTCATAGTTGCACGTTTGTATTATTAAAGTCTTTTCCTTAAAAAGTAACAAAATAAAAAACATAAAATGCAACATTTCTATAAATAATCCATTTTTTTGTGCTCCAGCAATTGTAAGCCGTCATATGGTCGCATGAACCGTACCATTCCAAATCTTGCTGCACTCCACCCGACTGATGCATAATGTGTTGCTTGTTATGTCTTTTCCTTTTTTAACTTGATGCAGATGCGACTATCGTCTCTTCAGCACTAGTTGGCAAAGGTGTCCGTTTCTTGTCAATTGTCCTCCGACTCCTCCTCTGCCTCACGCAGCCATGTAAAGAAGGCGGTGACTGACTTTAGGGCCACGCCCTTTCCTTCCTGTTCGGCGGGGTCTTTACTGACCTCCCACTTATAAAACGCATCCTCAGATATCACGTCTTCATCATACAAACAGTCAAAGAACATCCGAAGCAAATCTGCAACAAAAGCAAAATTTATTTTAATTTTGAGTCAGCATTTTGTTTGTCAATGAAATGTTATACAGAGACTGATGTTTTGTGAGTTATACGGCAAAGTACAAAATTTCGTAGCACAGACTTATGAAGCCAAGATAATGCTCCGCTCAGCTCTGGTGTGCGTTTATGTGGGAATGTGAAAGATTTTACTTACTAGGAGACTGGTCCAGTTTTACTATCAATGCTTGAAGTGCGTAAAGTGCTTGCAACTGTCTCTCTGTGTCTGAGTTAAGGTACTTGTGTAAAACAGGCAATCTCCTTTGGATCATAGACGTGTCCATTTTGCAAGAGGAGCCCTCGGCTACACAGAGTCAAAACAGTAAAGGCAAATGTTATCTCAAAAAAGTTCATAGTGTTTGATTTGGAATTGAATTCGAATGTGTTACTGTGCATCAAAGTCCTGATTCACTTACTTTTCACTGCTGCTTTGCAAACAGCAGTCATTAAAGCTCTGAGGAAAGGGGATGAACTCATTTCTGAATCATCTAGATTGGCCTGCAACAAACCATCACAATAACCTCATCATTTATCAAGGTTTAACATTCTTCAATGAAACGAATCTGAGGAGCCTGATGTGAATCTGTACCTCAACCCAGTCGAATATTTGTTCATCGCCAGCCATTTCCTCAAGTAGAAGTTTTTCAAGTTGGTTGTTGAGTTCATCAGGTGAGAGTGTTCTCTTAGAGACAGCCTCAGTCGGGTCTGAGCCATCGGAAACAGTGAAATCTAGTTTCTGTTGAGGGATGACATTATGAAGTAACGCAGTATGGAGTAGCTGATCGTAAGCTCCCTTTTTATAAGTCAACTTACAACAAAGTATAAAAAAACACCATGTTACTAGAACAGTATTTTAGTTAGTAACCGAACGATGGCGGTGCCCATCAAAAGAGTAGTTCACTTCAAAATTTGCACCCATTGACTTTCCATAGTAGGAAAAAAAAACTATGGAAAGTGAATGGGGGCAAATTTAGAAGAGAACTACTCCTTTAACTTGCATTGATTTTGTGTCCATACAATAGTAGTCAATGGGTACCGGTGTTGTTCGGTTACCAACATTCTTTAAAATATCTTCTTTTGTGTTATGCAGAGTAAAGTCATACAGGTTTGAAATGACAAAAGGGTGAGTAAATGATGGCAGACGTTTCATTTTTGGGTGAACTGTTCCTTTAAGTAGACAAGAAGTAATGCACATGAAGACTCACATGTTCTGTAATGAAGCTGTGCACATCCTCCGTTTCGGGTATAAAATCTGCCCAGTCCAACTCAGAATCCCTCCACAATAATCCCACTTTCCTATGGCTCTGCGGCACACAGACACACACACAAAAACATTTTTTTGAAATCCTCCACCACCAGCATAAACATGTTCAATATAAATATGAAAAACACTATTCATATACAGAGGCAATAACAAAGCATACCATTTGTTTGCATAGAAGGTGCAATATTTCAGAAAATAATATCCCAGCTCTTCCCACAGGGAGTAACGGTTTGCTAAATTCACTGCAACCACAAAATACAAACAGATAATCCAATAAAGCCCAAACAGGTCTGCAAGGTATTACTAATGCTAATGGGAATCGTTTTGCAGTAGTTTGAAGCGCACCTAAATAATTCTCTCATAGAGATTCCACCCTCTCGAAGCACCGGGGTAACCATCTGTGCAAGATACAGCCATATATGAGGAACATCAATGGCCATATCATCTGCGAATTCAAGAGTTTCAGAGAACCTGTGGGCCATACAAACATACAGTATGTCACACAGTGTAAAGCAGATTTCTAGGTTGGTTTGGTCCACAAAACTACTGTCAACAATGCCAAACACAGCAGTGCAGAGATGTCAGGCCTGTGATCTCACCCTTTAAAGAACTGAGGTTTGGAGAGGATACCAGGCTGCAGGAGCTGGTAGAGCAGCTGACCCATGTGGTCTCGTGCGATCAGACTCCTCTCCAGGGTCGACTCCACACCCACCCGCACGAACACGTAGAGCATGGTGGGCTGCTCCAGTTCCTCTACACACTGCACTGCCTCCTGCATCACACATATTATTTCTCCATCAATGTCATTCTGGACTGGGAGGTATAGTATTGTCATACATTAAAGAACTAGGGGTCCTCTCCTTGATCATTGGATATAATGTTACAAACCTTGTAATCATTAAGGTGCAAAAATTCATCGATTATGGACTTGGACCGCCTCTCCATCTCCTCTTCTGATAAAGCTGGCTTGTCTGGAGAAGCGCCTGACAGTACTTCAAGGTTAACAGCTGCAATGACGGACAACCTTTAGTTTTAATACTAAACTCATTTTAAAATGGCCCGTTTACCTGTTTATTTCATCTTACACAACAGCACAGATGATGACATCTTGTTTGTTTATACTGAGTGCGTATGAATGCATGAGACTCACCAGACTCTCTGGATTGGCTATGCTCCAGTCGGCTCGGGTCTGCAGTGTTGGCAGGCATCTTGGGTGTGTCTGAGTCTCTGCGGGACACGTCCTGGATGGACTCCTCGGGGGCTTCCTTATTGCTGCTGCCTGATGAGAGAGGGCCTGTCCGAGCAGGACCAGCGCTTAACGGCTTGTCATTGCGTTCCCGCCCTGAGCTTCCACGACTGCGAGGCAGAAACACATCAATCCATCAGTCTCAAAATCTTTCTAAAATTTGCAAACTGAAGTATAACCATATTCCACAATATTTGACGGCATTTTATTATGATATAGTATTACATCATAAATTCTAATAATGAAGATTAAATTTCTATTTGCAAATAACCTAACCTAATATTTCATGCCTTTTTTTGCTAAAAATCATTATTAGTCACCCTTTATGTTTGTTACTGGAATTTAGCAAATATCTAATCAATAAAAAGTATTAAAAGTGCTTGTCAACAGAATATTAAATCATATAAAAAGTACGTTTTTTCATTTCTTGAAAAACAGGAAATTTGGACATCAGAGTTTTCGAAAGGACAGTAACAAAAACCACCCTTCTCTAGATTAATATGCAAAATATATTTATTAATGCATATGTATTAATATTTTATATGAATTACACTTCTTAATAAATATGTATCATAGATCATTCATTAGATTCTATTGAAATATAATATTTTAGCAATGAGGAAATAAGTAAATAAAAAGTAAATAAAACAAATATTGATTCTTATAATTATAAAAACAATTGCAAATAACTAAAATATTTAATAAATGACTTAATAAATATAGTAAATATATATTATATATTAAGAAAGTTATATTTGTTTATGATTGTAATCTTCTATTAAAAAGGTGATATGTTATTTGGAAATAATAAATTAGTCTTTGTTATTGATCTGTATGATGTAATATGAACACAGATGACAAAGATAAGTACCGATGGCACATATATTGAAATTACATAAAACATTGCGACATATTTAATGTAGTATAACAGAAAGCTATCTTAATTTTGCTTGTACATTACCTGCTAAGTACTCTCCTGGCATCAAAGTCTGGAGATGCAGAGGGTAAAGAGGAAGCCGTTGGTCCTGAGGGTTGCAGGGGCGAGTAGCGGTTTAAACTAGTGGCGATGGGGCGAGAAGCATCTGAAAAAAAGTGTGATAAAGAAAGGAAGGAAGGATAGAGATTGCACATTAGCGACAAAAACACCATAGTAAAGTATATATGTATAAAACTCCTGCCAACATCTGATAGCATCACTTGGCTTTACCTGACTCACTAGCTTTGGCACCAGCCCCTCCACTGCTGCCCTTCATCCAGTTCAGCTGAGCTCTCGGTCCCAGCTGAATCTTCTCATCTATTGCTGGCTAAAGAAAACACACACACACAAAACTGGTCTTAGTAAGATCCTGTTACACCCACAAATGCATTTACATAAAGACACTACTCCACATGCAAACAGAATCACCATTAGGAGGGGCTGTTGAGTCACATATTACATGTCAATGTGTACCAAACAGCAAAGGGTCATAGCAGCAAAATGCAAGGTACACCATCCCTGATAATATGCTGAATGATGGATTTAAGTGTTGAAAACGAGTCTTCACGTGTCATAACCAAACTTCACCTTGGAGATCTTGGGAATCTTGGTGGGGTCTATTGTCCTGCTACTCTTATTCATAGGCACAGTGCTCCAGGTCTCTTCTCTTTGCACCACTGCATCACAAAACAGGGAATGAGATGAATGTTATTAAGGAGGAACATGGCAGCTTCATCACAGATAAAGCAGAAGCGGCCCAGTGGACTATACGAGCTGTAAAGATGATGAAATTCTCTTTCTGACCTGGTCTCCTCTTGTCCTTGGACAACAGTTGCTGTTGGACCTTTCTCTGTTCTTCCTGCTCTTCCAACTTGGCTTCCTTATGGATCTGCTCGATGGTTTTGGGGCCCTGGTCAGCTCTCCGAGACACCCAATTGTGCTGAGAGGAGAATAAGAAAAGGAATGCTTCACAAATCTTCGTGCTCGATTTTTAAAACCATGACCTGTCAAACCTGAGTGCCTAAAAGGACTGACGGAGAGCTTCTGATTAGGTAAAAAATAAAGTCATTTTGGAAAAAAACTAAAATACACAACTCACCAAACGCTGGTCAATGACGTCCTGCAGCATGAACCGAATGCGTGAGGAGGTCTTCCTCTCCTTTACTATCTTATCCATCTGATTAAAGTATTGATCCATCCGTGGCTGACAGAGAGAACCAAAGCACAACCTTCCTTGAGATTAACAAGCTTAAAAAATTTGATTTTATTTCCGTCTTCTATTTAAAGCATTTTGGTCTTGTTCCCATCTGAATTCAGGCTGAGCTGTACCAGCACAGAGCATTTGGGACCCGTATGAGACCAATGTTTCGTGTAAGCTTTGAACCGCAGCAGTTTGTGTGATGTTGTAAAGACCAGCGGGGGGTTTCCTCACTGTCATCAGTTAAAAGGTGGATTCTTTGGTATATTTAATCATCAAAGCCGAGGAAAATCACACCACACTAGATTTGAGTGTACGTCACAGCTTCTTCTGTCTCTAATCACCTCAGCACATCAAATGCAAATGTGCACTGACAATTAACAGTCTCCCCTGGTGAAACGACCAGCATGTGTTGTTTTGAACACTCGTGTTCCGACAAAGTTAAACAGCAAAATTGGTCAACCATCTTTGACCGTCATCAAACATTTACACAGGCACTGCAAGAGGAGGTTTTAAAGAAGCGCTATATTTAAAGAGACGGTTCACCCAAAAAGAAAAAATGATGTGATTATTAATTCACCATCGTATGTGGCTTGAAACCGTTACATTTTTTTCTTTTGCGCGATTTGAGAGTGTGTTCACTTTTATTGGATGGAAAAATGATGCAATGAAAGTGAATGGTGACTGAGGCGGTTAGCACCTCACATTTAACACAACACATCATCACAACAACAAGGGTGAATCAAACATTTTTTGTCTAAATAAATACAAATAAATTGGACCACTAATGTTATTTGACTAACAACTCTTAAATGGAAATTCACTAACGTTGAAGTCTCTAAATTATATACCAATTTAAATACATGTTCTTCATGTTAGTACAAGCCTTCTAATGAAACGACATCCCATACATTTCTTTTCAAGGTTAAATGTGTATTTGTCATTATCTCTAGGGCTCTATGAAATCCATTTAATGTTTCTATTTATGTTTTATATATTATACGTTTAATTATGTTTTACTTTTCCTACATTACATTTTTTGATTTATAAAATTGTTAATACAATACAATATTTGCCCATATGAAAAACTACTTTGCATTGTCTAGGTATTTTACAACAGTTTATGAGTTAATACTATAAGATAATAGTGTTTTTTTACTTTACAAAAAAACTAATTAAGTTCAATAAAATTTGTCTGCTAAAATGTAAGTAGTATTTTCAAATCAGTTAAGTAGCGTTACTTACAATTTAGCATATCATTGACTTGAGTAAATAATAAAGCACACTACTATTTTATTTGGGTGTGTCATAGTTTATTTAAGCTTTGCAACAATGCAAAACTGTAAAAACGCTATAGACAATTTCATCAGACGCATACGCCTGGCCCGAAGTTAACTTCTGGTCTGTGTTTGGTTATCAATCTGGCTAGTGGCTAGAAATATAACCATTTATTTCATATATTTAATTCATAATCTTATATTATATACTAATTGTATTAAATGACATTAAAATGACTCAAGTTATTGATTCTTTGCGGAGGTCTACCAGAATTTATGTATAACATTCGTTGCCGCTAACGTCCATATAAATAGAATTGTACTAAATTGACATATAGCTTTAATACTCTGTGCCCATTATAAAACACAATTGAACACTGCGAATCAGTATTAACCCTTCAGTAACCCTGGCCAGATACCCTGGCCTTACCTTTGCTTTCTCGAAGTCCAGGTCTTTGCCAATAGTGGTGAGCAGTCTGCAGAGGCACTCGAGTGACTCTTCATCGTGGTTTTTCAGCAACTTGACCACACAGTCGTGCATAATAGCCTCTGTCAGCATTCGCAGCTTAAAGAGCTCGCCGATAAATTTAATGTTGCCGATGGACCGCCTGCGAGCCTGATCTTTCGCCTCGGTCAACTCCTCCTGCAGCCTCTCCCGTTCGCTAGCCTAACAGAAAGGGAAAACAATAGTGAGATATTCAGAAACCCTTTTCAAGACTATAATTGTGAGCAGTTTTGAGGCTTAAGCACTTACCGAGGAAGTTTCCTCCAGTTCTCGATGTTTCTTCTCAAAGGCATCATCATCCACCTTGTCTTTCTCAAACTCTTTCTGACACCGATTGAGCAGCAGCTTCCGGAAATTCACAGTGTTGCTGGGCTTATCCGTCATGGGCACTTTTAACTACAAAACAGCATGAAAAATCACAGATGTGTAAAGCTACAGTATTCCAAGTTATACACAATCCAAAATGTCTTTTGAATAAAATAGGAAAAACACATAATATTTCTTTCGCAAATTTCATTCATTTCTTATCTACTGAATTTGTATACAGACTTGAAAGGAAAGTAAGACTCACCGTGGCCAGACAGCTGCACATGTTGCCATAGGCCACAGAGAAGCTGGGTTCATTGATGGCTTTCTCAAAGACCAGGTCTATGACCCCTTTGAGGCGCTCCTCCGTGTCGATGGTGAGATCGGTCACCTGCTTCATCAGCTGGTTAAACATCTGCGGCGTCAGTTTGTTGAGGATACTGCGTACTTTTTTAAAAAGCTCCTGCAAACGGATCGATGAACACATTACCTGGGGTCCTCAAATGCAACTCAATTGTCTATCTGTGTTACAGGAAAGTGTAAGGAGGCCCTCTGGATATGACAACATTCTCAGACTACTGCGAAATAAACTGAACCAAAGCTTTATGAAACATGTACTCCGAGTATAAAGGGGCATACCTGAGTTTTCAGGATGTCTTGATCTTCGATGCCGCTGTCCAGCCTCATGCCAGGCTTCCAGGCGTTCTCGGTCGTCTTCAGCTGCACATCGTTGTTTACAGACACATTTGTAATGATCTTGCGCCCAGATGGTCGCCGGAAGCCAACATTTTGCGGCTGAAACATCACAGTTATTGAGACATTGCTACATTACAATTCATCATATTTTTGCATGAGTGTGACAATGCGGATAAAATGGTACCAACCGGTGCTCCTCTGCCCCCTTGATTCTGTCTGCTGAAATCCGCAAATGCTGGCGTGAAGTCTGGGCCCCTGGAGATCCCGCGTTGGTCTCCTGATCTCATGGGCAGCTTATTTTGGTTAACCTGTTCAAGCAGCCAGTGAGTCAAGCATAAAGAGGTGACACGGTGGATTAAAAAGAGGACCATAATCGAGTTACAATATCTCTTTACTCCCACATGAATTCGAGTGAAAGTGAATTTCAACATGCTTTAAAAAGTCTTGTAAGACGCAAGTTCAAAAGTGTATCAGAGGGAAAATCAGTTTGTGTAGTAGAGGTTGTACCTTATCTAAAACAACATCAGAAATGGGAGGAAGACCCTCTGGTTTCTGCACACATGCATGCATGAACTGGAAGCCCAACAGGAAGTCTCGGTTATATTGTTTCTTTCCATTCTTCTCTGCAGGCTCTGTAAAAGAAGAGAAATACCATCGGGATGTAGAGAGAGGTCTAAGATCACATTGAAAATCTGGGATTTTAACCTAGAAATTAAGTCGTTTTCGGATAAACAAAAATATATATTTTAATGAAAAGTTTATGATATAAGAGGTTGAGCTATATAAAGACATAACATTTCTAAACAATGCTTTGAAAAAATGTTTTTTGAGTCAGTGCCAGCAGGAATACATGGTGTCATTAAAAGTAGAAGAGGTCCTCACGTGGAACAGCTATGATCAGAGGCTCTCTGACTGCAGATGTGTGGATGCCGTCGCTGCTCTCCGTTTCGGAAGCATGTTCGGCACCATTTCTTAGAGGCTCTGCTTCCTGTTCTCCGTTCTCCTCGAGCGCTGCTCCTACTGAAGGCCTCCTCTCCACCTCCACAGGAGGAGGACTGAGGCTTTTTGCAGCAGGCTGATCCAATTCCTCCTACCAATCACACACACACCTCAAAAGTTGCAACGTCTTTCCTAATATTTATTTAAATCTAGAACCTAATTCACACAGAAACCTGTTTACATGGTTTAATTTAAAGGAGGAAAGTTAACTTTGGCCAATTTATAAGCACTACACAAGTATGGTTAAAGATGCACATGTTCTCCACGCCTCGCTCAACTCATTTGAATATAAGCAACAGGGTTTGTCACGTCACATTTGCATTCTTAGGGCACGCCAACGCTGCAGCGTTGTAGGTATGACTGGCATCCACAGGATTGGTGGCAAAAGAAGGTAAGAAAACGAGAGGAAAAAGATTTTACCTCTTTTTCTGGACCCTGATCTTGACCAACAGGCGTGTCCTCTTTTGGCTTCTTCCAGGTCTTTGGTGCACTAGATGTAGCTGTAGCAGGCCAACAGTGAGAAAGCGCGTGTTATTTTATTGAACATTAAATAAAATATCACGTTGACAAACCTCAGATGGTTAAAGGTTAGGTGCTCTGTGCTCGTGGAGACAGGAAGAATTGCATGACTAACATAATAAATGATAAAACAGTTTTTACATGCGATAAATCGCATCCAGAATAAAAGTATGGCTGTGCTCTGTTCATAACTTTGTATTTAAACACACACATAGATGTATATATTTAGGAAAAAAAATGTAATGAATCTTTAAATATAATTTAAATAACATGTATGTATATGCAAAACACACAAGGTCACCTCACGAACAGACAAAGAATAAACTAAAAGTACAAATCACTGCACAAGACAAAAAACACAGCACTCAGCATTCACAGATAAAATGTAGTAAAGACTCAGTAGAGCATATAATGTTTTAAAAGTCTGCAAGCAATCGATGTGTCGGATATCTAAGGGAATGGAGTTCAATAGGCGGGGCGGAACAGCTAAAACATCTCGCACCCATTGTAGTAAGTTGAGTCCCAGGTACCACAATAGAAATTGAAGATCTGAGAGCAAGCGAAGGGGTGTAAATCTGAAGAAGTTCGGTAAGATATAGAGGTGCAAGACTCAATGCAAATATTTTATATATATATATATATGTTTATATGTGTACGTGTTTATAAATACAAAATTAATATGCACAGTGCAAAGACATATATTATGAAACACAAACTTTTATTCTGGATGCGATTATTTGCTGTTAATCGTGGAACAGCCCTAACATACCTTAAAGCTGTGTTGTCAAGAGATACATCAACCTTTAAATTGGTTAATAATAACAGTATATCATTAATAGTAAAGAATGAGATTCTTACTTAATTATCGAAAGTAAAATATTCATTTCACATGCATTTCTATAGCACAGTTTTGCGTTGTTGCAAAGTAGCTTTACATTAATGCATCAGACAGGAGAGACATTTCCAAAAACATATTTATTGATATATTAACATATTTATTAACATATTTATTAATATATTTATTGATGTATTTATAACTATATTTTTATAAATACAATTTTAAAGAATATTTTATATGAACAATATAGAAATAACAGCCTGTAACATATGAATAAAGGTTATTATAGTTTTCTTAAACTTATTTCAATTTTTCGCAGAGAAAGAATTCTTAAATAGTTTAAGTTGAGGCACTAAATTACAAAATTGTAAAAACTAAACTCAATCTTACACCGAGATAAAAATAAATGTAACATATTTATATATATATAGGAACAAAACAAAGACAAAATATTAATTAGAACAAGAAAACTAAAGATATAAAATTACAAAATTAAAAATGTTACAATGCTACAATGAAAAAAATAAATATTCTTTTAAATAATAGCTAGAGATTAATTCAAGCACAAATGAAAGAAAAGACATCCTGCGGGCGATCAGGGGACGTGTCATTTGAGACATCTGACAATTTAAGCTCGATATTCAGGGGTGCTCACCTTGACTTTTTCTGGACAGCAGCAAGGGCTCGCCTTGCTTGTCCAGCAAGGCCTCGTTGTCCTTCCCTGCATCTTTGAGATCTGCCCCTGTAGATGATCTCCTGAACAGGTCTGACCCTCCAGAAACCTGACTGGGGTGTGTGAGGCCAGGAGGTGGAGCCGGTGTATACATAGCAGCAGAAACGGTAACTTTTGGGTCAGGGAGGGACGGGGCATCAGGAGACCCTGCGCTGTCCTCGGCAGCAGGTGAGGAACTATCTGCCTTAACCTCTACAGACTCGGCCTCTAGTGCTGGTGTGATAGGACCGGGCTCCATGCTGGGGGGCATGCTGGGAGTTGGCAGCAACGGAGACACTTCTCTGGGTTTGGGTTCCAAGTCTTCACCCAAGGGAGCGGCATCCGTGTCCGGCAACCCATTGATGGCCTTCTCATGGGTTGGCGATGTGGACAGGCTCCGAGGTGTGGGTTTCTCTAAAGAGGATTTCTCTAGCTCTGAGCTTTCTGGTTCTGGTGCGATAGCTTTAGCAGGGCTGGGGTCAGCCGTGGTGCTCGAGGGCTCCATTGATTCCACTGCTGAGGGAGGCGTGGAGAGCACAGGGGATGAAGCTACACTTAAGGCCGTTTCTGGGCCCGAGGGGAGGAGCTCAGTTTTCTGGGGAGGGGATGGGGGCGCTTGGACCGGGCTGCTGGGATCTCTTCTCTCTATAGGAGCTCCTGGCTGCCGCACTCCAGGAGATGCAGATCTTTGTGAGGGAAACTCTAGTTTTGGCTTGTCATCTAGAGCCATCACATGAATAAGAAAACACGTCAGACTTAAGTACATGACCTCAAAATGCAGCAAAAATCGTATGACTGTGGGGAATATGTGGTGCTACGGCTAAGAGCCTGACCTGCTTTCAAGTCGATGGTTGCAGGAAGGTGCTGGGTGTGGTCCACGCTATACACGACGTGCCCGTGATCTGCTACCTGGCTGTTCGGCTGCTGGGATTTGAGGTAGAAAATGTGAGGATAATGAGGATGTGGACATAAAAACTAGCAACAGAGAGACACAAGGCACACACAAATATGTAGAACACAGACAGAGCAGGAAAAACAGAACACAGAGGGAAATTTGACAAGCGGAGAAAGGGAAAATGGGTGGGGGGTTGAGGAAACATGGGGAGAGAGAGCAGAGTAAAGACAAACACAGTTAACATCTATGGAGAAAGGAGACAGGAAGTGTCACATCATAAAGGAACTGTGCTTTAGATCACAGGCTTTAAAACCTTTGGACCCCCACACATAATAATGCCTTTTCTAGGCTTACAACCCCTGCATCCTTCCAAACGTTTTTTTTATGTTTCTAACAAATAACTGCAAATATACATCCGTGTAAAAAATCAAGAGACCATTTCTAAATTATTTAAAAATAATCTGAATTTACTATGTATTTGTATGTATTTAGGTAAAATGTTCATTTTTGTGTTGTGTTATGTTATTAATTGAGCTTGAAACATTATTTCTCCAAATTTTCAAAAAAATTTATTTGCAGAAAATGAAAACTGGAGAAACAGGTCAAAATAACAGAAACGATGCGCTGTATTTTTTCAGAACACTGCAAAGAAAACAAGTTCATATTCCCTTTTAATGGTGTCATATGGCGCGAATACGTGTTTTTCTGTGTCTTTGGTGTGCCCATGCATGTATTTGAAAATGAAAAATGAAAGTGTCGGAACAACAGATGCATTCTATCTAAAAGCGAATGATCACCCAGACCTGCCGTAAATGCCTCGTGTAACACACCACAACAAATCTACGTCAGTTCGTGGTATGATTCGACTAAGACCGCCCAAATGTATACGCAAGTAAGGTGGGTGTACCTGTCAGTACAATTGCTTCGGAACCTGATGTTCCAAATATGGTAAGAGGCTTTACATTTCCGTCACACGCTTGCGTTATTCGACCAATCACTACGCACTGGTTAACTGGCCAACCACAGCACACCTCGCTTTTCAGAGCGATGAGCTTTGTAAATAAACCACGCATTTCAGAGAGGTGGAGCAAAGAGAAGATTTACGGTATGTGAAAGATACAGCATTTTGAACCTAAATTGCGTATACAAATTGCATTACATCTAAAACAAACGATAATATTCGTTTTAGCCACGTCATATGACCCCTTTAAGCAATACAACAGTAATATTTCTACATGTATTCTTTTTTTAATGAAACCTTGGTTTTTATCAGTTTTGTCATGCTGTGAGTCTTTCACATTGTTATTGGATGACTTTGTCACAACTGAGATTTGATTTAATTGAAACTGGAATGACCAAAATACCTGTATGTCTAAAAATGCTGATTATATGAAACTTTGGAATGGTCTCTTATTTTTTGCCTCGGCTGTATTTTGTAATGTTTCCCTCTGGGGGTCCAAGCATCCCTATTTAACCCTGTGTTTTAGATCACACTGACACGCAGGGGATGAGAGATACTGTAACAAGAGCTTGTAGATGAGGAATCACTGTAAAGGGAACACAGGGACCAGGATGACACAAACAATCGTGACACAGAAATACACATGTGACAGTTACATCGGTGACATACTGACAATGAAAATGTATATATATATGTGCATGGAAAGTATGTTAAATCTATGCTTGAAGGTAAAAGATCTAATTGTTGGGCAACTAAACAGACAAGCACACTGCTGATGAGACTTCAAAGTCAACATACAGCCACTTTAAAACAGTAGGAAGAATTTTTGTCAGGAGGGTTGAACATGAGTGTTGTGACTCCTCTATTGCGATATTAGACTGTTCAAATCTTTTTGTCCATCGACTTCTGCATAATTGAACATTGTTCCAGGCAACCGGCTATCTTACACAGTTGTGCGACTTCACGATTTTTAGTTAATGAGAGTTTATGATAATGACCGAGTGACATAACATCAACTATTAAACCAGATTTTGTTGTGGGCGCTACTGGTTCCCTTCAAAATCAGTACAGACACTTCAGGTCCAACAACTTAAACTGTGCAACATGTGCAGGTCTATGAAAGATGGCAATATCAAGCTAAATCTTTATGGTTACACGGCATGATTCTGTAAGTTTTTATCTTTTAGACTGCCCGTCTTACCTGTGGAGGTGTAGATGTGGAGGAGGGTCGCCCCCCTACGGGTGGAGTTGTGTTCCGGCTACCACCCACCCCTGACAATATCTCGTCTGTGACATCCTTACCGCCCTGGTTGGGATCTCGGATGCGGATCTTAGAGGACAATAAGTAGACACGGAATTAACCGATAAAGCTTCAGGATTTACATTTACATAGATTCAACTATACAACGATCACTTCCTGTTCACAATCTCGCTTGTACATTTTTCCCTTAAGCTATTATGATTAACCCTTTTCATACGGCTGTTGAACTCAAATGATGTGGTTCATGTACACTTACTGGTTTCTTTTCCCTCTTAGCAGGTGGAGGTTGTTGTGGTGTAGGCACTATAATGGATGGAGATGGTGTGTACATGGTTTGCCCAGTATAGTAGGAAGGTCCTGCTGCTCACACACCACAAAAAAGAATCTCAAAATTAAACATGATCTTACTAAACAACAGTTTTACACACAAATATGATTGACACGCTTTCAGGAAGTATTTTCTCAAATTCTAAACAAAAAAAGTTGAGACCCTATAATAAGTACAGTGTGAGTTATGAAACACAAAATGAAAAACTATCTAACCAAAAATGAAAGCAATGGCTTTTCAGAAGATTTCTTATTCGATTTAGTTTCTTCTTAAAATCATGTTTTATACTGTAATCCTGCCTCATAGAATGAAGGCAAACGGTAAAATGCAAGTCACCGTGAGTACATAAAGTCAACAAGCCGCAGCAGGTGTCTGGAACATGTGGCAGACAGAACAAATGTGGAAAACTCACCATAAGGCGCAGGGAAGTCCCCTGGACTGGGTCCAGAATAGAAGGTACTGGGTCCAGGGGGCTGAACTGTGTACTGCTGATGTCCCACATATTGCGGTGCACTGGGACGGTACTGTTGAAGAACATCATCAATAAATGACCCACGATTCAGCACTTCAGTTACAGCATAAGTATGTCAACCATGCCCTCAGGCTTTAAACAAAAATGAGTCACTGCCTGATGACAACCTGTAACCATATTCACATTTAAAAAAGGGTTGTCTGGCGTGTTTAAATAACCTGGTGTAAACACATGCTCTAGATATAGTGAGGTGTAATGCGATTCTGAGGTCTGTGACGCGCAGTCTGACCTGCTGGATGTAGTACTGCGCTGTCTGTGGGGAATGGAAGGACATGGGTGCCATGGTCATCATGATGGGCTGATTTGGAGAGTAGACCGCTCCTGTGGGGTTTTGAGACTGGGGTCGAAGTGCAGGATTGTTGTTTGGAATGGTGGGCCGGGTCGTTTGCATCTGCGTCCTCTGGAAAAACTGAGAAAAATCAGAGAGCAAAAAAAGTTATGTAAAGTTTAAGAAACTCCAGGAAAGGGTAATATCTCAGTATAGGAAGTCACAGAAGTCCTCTGAATATGAGCTTAAGAAGTTTACATACTGCTTTATTGAGAAAGGCACTATAAACAACTATGTACAGGCATGCAAGAAACAAAGACAAAACACATAATTCTGAGTAACATGCAGTTGAAATATAACAGGCTACCTATGAAGATATTCTGCGTTCAGAGAGATTATGATTCAGAGAGCAAATATTGTAGAAACTGCATAGATACAATCATTTTTGATATGATATAAGTAAGATATAACTGTTTCGTCCGGTTCTGATCGCACTGAAGCTGTGTTCACAGTGTAGTTATATTATTTGTCACCAGCATCTTCACATCTACCATATATTTATGTTTATGTTTAAAAAGTATATAATTTTTTCTTTTCTTGTAAAATAACTCATCATTTTGGCGAACGCAAAACTGTCATTTGAAAACCATATCACACTATTCCGCAGAGAAGAGATGGGCATGGCTGTGTGTACGGACACGAACACAGGACTTACAGAGTGTGGTTGTAGCCTCTAGGAGGCGCTGCTCAAGAATTTGTCCGGATAAGAGTTGTTCTAAATACATTATTTTATGGTTGAAAAACTACAAAGAGTTAGAATAGAAATATTTCAGTCGCGCAGATTTACTTCATTCTTTACTTACATTTAAACAGTATATATCATTGATTTCATAACTTTAAAACGTACTCATTTTTTGGGTAAAACAATTTGCACTCCAAAAAACTGACCAAAACTTTTAGCTAAACTATCCCTAGAATACCTACAAAAGTTTTCTTCATTATTTGGTCCAGATCATCCATTTCATAAAAAACTTTTACAATAACATATCGGTCTTCTATTAAGAGAAGTTACTATGTCGGCACAATTGTACCTAAAAAGTAAAAAAGTATTTTCTAAAAAAAAAAGTATTCAACGATTTAAACATTAAATGTTCATTTTTAAAACAATGAATTCTTCTCAAATAAGTGTTATGGAACTGTTAGTGAAGACATCTTGTACTTATAACACTATATATCACAAGAAATTAAATATACAACGTCAGTTTATTTCAATATTTCAATATCGCACAGACCTAGTTAAGGCTGTCAAACGATTAATCGCATCCAGAATATGAGTCTGTGTACTGTGCATATTCTTTTTGTATTTATAAACCCATACAAATACATGCATATGTTTAAGAAAAATATAAAAGAAAAAAATATATAAACATTTATTTTATGAATGGTTGGTAAATATAAATTAACACATTTAAAATATTTCCTAATTATTATATTTATATTTATTATACTTATTTGTATGTTTTTATGTTGAATATGCACAGTACAGAGACATATATTATGTAAACACAAACTTCTGGATGTTATTAATCGTGATTATTCGTTTGACAGCCTTAGCCCTTGTGTTCCCTCCTCTAAGTGCAAAACGGCCGTACAGTAAATTCAAAGATTTCGCTCTTTAGAGCAGTTGGAAGGAACATGACTCAGTAAACAATCTTGACAAGAACCCTCTGATATGTATTACGAAGGTGCTGGAATTAAACCACAAGCCCGCAGTAATTTGACACTATGGGTGTGGAAAAGAGTGCAGAGAGGACAGTCACCATACGCATCGCTATGCTGCTCTTTGAACACAGATGAAAACTGTACAATGTGCAAGCGCATCATTACTCCGACTGCCACCAATCAGTGGGATGAATCAACAAGAGTCAGTCTCTCTGTTCCAAAACCGAATGATCTGCCTATGCAGACAAGAATCCTATACACAAGCGCTGTTCCAAATCGCATAAAATTCCAAGTAAAATGCCAGACAGCTCACTCGGATTTGGAACAAATCCTGCAAAACATATTGCAAATAAAGCATTTACACCTCGGTTGAGCCAGCAGTAAATCTCAGTATAAGGGTAAAATGTGAGCACTTTTGTATTTGCAGCTAAAATGTAGCGCACAACCCTTAGCGGGGAAACCCATGAGGTTTCAGGTCAGTTTCTGGTACCTTTCTCTCATGAGAGACTATAAATATCAAATCTAGCTATAAATTAAGTGTTCTTCTTCCACTACTCAGTAGTTCACCTGCTGACACTAGATGATAAAACCGGTTTATACGTTTCAACATTAGCATTTGCCCACGATAGCTTTGCTACATCAAATCACATCATTATTCTATAACAGGAAAAGTGTTTATAAGGCACTGTTTGCCTAGAACATTATTTTTTTGCCCTCATGTCATTTCAAACCTTTATGACTTTCTTTCTTCTGCAGAACACAAAAGCAGATATTTTGAAGAATGTCGGTATCCAAACAACCCTGTCCCACACTAAACTTTTTTGTATGGACAAAACCACTAAGGCATTTCTCAAGATATCTTCCTTCGTTTTCCAAAAAAAGAAAAGTCATGTACAGGTTTTGAACGACATGAGAGTGAAGAAATGATGAAAGAAGTTTATATTTGGGTGAACCATCACTTTAATGTCTATATTTAAGCATTTAGTATTTCCTGAAACTGAAACACTTTGCAATTTAATAAGAACATCCAGAAAGAATTGCATTTACATGCAAACCTAACCAAATAAAAATAGAGCAGGCACTTAAAAATCAAGGCAACAGTTAAAGGGCTATTTATGGTTCTGCGTAAGACCTATGCCGTAGCCTCTATGGCAAATGCATCACTTTGGTTTTCATTTATGCCTGTGCCTGGTTGTCCGCGGCAACGTGCAATTACACATGCTGACTGCTAGAAGGCAGTGTCCAAGTGCATGTTCCTGGCAGTGTCAAGGCAAGTGCTAAAGAAGACGCGGCTTGTTGCTTACGTGCCCGGATAAGCATTTAGCAGTGATATCTGGAAATAGACAGTGCCTTATGTTGCAGTATCTTTGTTAAATAAAGAACAGCTCATTTATTTTGATAATTAATTCGGAAATTTTACTCATACGAGTAAAACACAACGCTTTCGATTCAAGTAGTTAATCACATCGCTTGCGGTCCGTGTCAAGTTTACACGGGCTGCGTCCGAAATCGCCTACTTTCATACTATATAGGATCGGATGGACACTTATCTATCCCTTGATGCCACGGGAGCTGAGCAACGTCCAAATTTCATAAGTAAATAAAATTAAATAAGCGAAAAACTTTAACGCAGACGTCCAATTTTAAAATAAGTGCTAATAAATGAATTTCTCCTGACTAAATTACAGTTTTATCAACGCTCATGAGTAGGTTGTTGTTAATACATCAGAGGTCACAGAGCATACGGGTCACATGACCATAAAACATGGCCGAAGCAGTATATCCGAAATGTTTTCATACTAAACCCATTTATACTATATAGAACGTACTGTTTAAACATCTGATAGGTAGGTACTAATTCAAATTCAGTACCTATTGTCTCAGTATGCGATTTCGGCCGCAGCCATGGTGTTAATTTTTGGGAAAGTTGCGTGTCAGGCTACGGCGTAGGGTATGCAGCATTGTGTAGGCTATGACGTAGATCTGATACAGAACCGTAAATCGTCCTTAACAGATACTGAAGGGGAGGTCAAACTGAAATGAATGATCCTGTCTTTGCGGCTGGCGACTGTATTGCATTTGACTGGGCGGGAAAGCAGGAAGACGATGTTTAATAAGAAACTGTGAACTTCATGCCATGCATTTCCATCTGACTGAAAATTACCTGAATGGGTCTGAATCCTCCCTTGAATATTGAAGCAGGAAAGAAAGAGAAGCTAATGCGATAACACGCTAATTTGTATGGAGGGATAGCGAGAGACAAATACACTTTAGAAAGATCTGCAGTACAGAGCATGCAAAGAGCTTTTCTCCACAGAAAGCCAGGAGGTCGCGGCTCTTTTGAGGGTGATTCTTTATGTGTCAACATGAGAAAAGTGTGCTGAAATCCACTAACCCTCGCAGACACACAGAACAGATAAGATGAAAAGGAACCCAATTAGTCTTGAAAAGAAACAGGTTTATGATATTTAAAGAGACAAAGAGTTCAAAGCTCACTGTAGGTGGGATGAGTCAGGGTGTATTGGAGAAGGAAATATGCACTGACAGATGAAAACACAGCACAAAAGCGTTTGTTGGAGACAAGAGGTACAACTAAACAGCCTCTTTTAATAAGAAAAGAAAGATGGGATAGTAAATTCACATTATTTTTAATCTTTGAGAGAGCAGGGTTTCTCAGTCAGGGTTTTGTGCATCTCTAAGGATTTGTGAGATTGTGATAGAAACGCCAGTGCTACATTAAATTAAGTAATTTACCATATAATAATAAGTGTTGAAAAAACAGGATTAAAGAAAAACCACACAAGTGTTTTAACACTCAAGTACTTAAAACCACAGAAAGAAAACAATTTAGGTTGGGATGCACGATAAATTATCAGCCATATCGGTATTAGCCAATAATTGTCATTTTTTGTTATTGGTATCGGCCAATAATAAAAATGAAGGCCGATATATTATAGCCGATAAATCATAAATCATTTCTTCTGGTTAAAAAACTTCAGGTGCAAATTTGTCACATTTAAAATACAGTACAGTAATATCTTTCTTCACTTAGAGCTTTTAGCAAAACATTGTTGATGTGTTGCTATTAAGCAGAGATTTTTCTGGGTTGCCCTTGAAGAACATCTATACATTTATTAGTAAAAAACTGTTTTGAATAAAAAATATACCAGGAAAGTTTGAAGGTTAAAGAATTGTAAACGGGTAGGCTCGGTAAATGATTTTCAGGGGAAAAAAAGAGAGCTAATGGTTACCTTGTGTTCTGTAGTGAATGTGTTCAAATAAAAGCAGTTTTTGCCTTTGTTTCAGTCTTAGGGAATTTTTTATGAATATTTAGATACTGTATATCGGCCAATATATCGGTTGTTTGGTTCCAATGTTAAAGAATTATCGGCTATCATCATATCAAAATTTAAATATCGGTGCATATCAAGAAAAAAGTTGTGCTGTTTTAAAGAACGAAATTGAATGGATAGACTAAGGCTTGTTTAAAAAGTTGAATTTTGTTTGTGGTGGCACCAGTGAAAATACTGTCAAAAATATTATTGATCGGAAAGATTTTGCTCTTCATTGTGAAAGACAGAACGGCTGAGAACCTTTAGCCTTAATTCTGACCTTAACATCCAGATATGAATTAAAGGGGCATTACCGAAGGATCTTTCCAACAGGTTTAGGTATGAAACAGCTCACAGCTGCTTTCTGCAGTGACTGGATTCAATTTAACATTATATAAATTCAATATTCAATTATGTTCAATATAAAATTTAGGTTTATGAGCTGCTATTTCCATGGAATCTTCAAAGCAAAACAAGTCTCACAAACAATGCTTTGCATGCTTTTCACAGTTTGTTCCCTGACGTCTGATGGAATGTGTATCTATGTGTCGTAACCCGTTCCAAGAGCTAGACAGGGTGATCCTGTTACCTAGACAAGCTAAGAATGGTCTTCAAAAGAGAGTTTACAAGCTCTCCTCTCCACAAATGACTATTATTTCAGTACACAAACAAGAAAATATTAACACAAACGTTGAGCACTTGTGGAAAACACACCCAGTAATGCACTGGGTCAGTAAACCACCTCTCAGAATGATCACAGTGAACTGGATGATTCTTACTAAATGTGAAACATGGTTGTTTTTAAACTGGCATCAACAAATTTCCTTTTAGGCATTTAAAACAAGCTCTGAAATGTTTACAAGCATTCATTTAGAAACTTTTTTATAAGAGACTTTAAAAACCTCATTACCATAACAGTCTAAAAATGTCAAGACCATGTCATATTTTGACAAAAAGAGAAACCAAGTTTTATTCCTTGCGTATATGGCATTAATGAAGTATATATTTTTTGGAAATTATGAATGTGACTTCTTTTTAAACTGTGAAAAACTACCTCTATCGGTAATGAATAGTCAATATTGTTATGCACAGAGAATATTAAACTTAAACTAGAGAGCTAAAGAGATCTGTTAACCTAGTAGCTCATCTTACTTCAGACAAAATCAAGCCTAATGTTAAGATCTGTGTGTGTGTGTCTTTAAAATGTTCTGGAGGATGAGAACATCAGTCACAATTTCTTCATTTGTATTACACATGATTATGCAATGTTTTACCTCAAATGTCATCTAGTAAAGATCTAAGTATCAGAATATTTTAATTTCACCATGTTTAAATGATAAGATATTATGCAATGACTCATACACTGCTGGACGTGTTACGGTAATGTGATTATAAGAAAATGCAATAAAATACAAAAACTATTAATTGCTGTATTATAATATTTTTTTATTATAGAAGTAAAGAACACAATTATTATTATAGTATTTTTTGTTCCTGAATGATGTTTTAAATTTTAAAATCATTACTAGCATGTTTCAATGGTTTCCTGACAATGACTCAACTACTGTTTATCAGTAAGGCCTGTTTCACACAGCATGCATAAGCTTAATATAAGCAAAGTGGCAAAAGCAGCCGTTTAACTACATGCAAAACATAAGGAGTAGGACCATTTTTGAACTTAAATGGTATTTAAACAACATGGAACAGAACCCCAAAGAGTGGCTTTAAACTGTTTTATTGACCTGGATCGACAACAGACAAGCATGCTGAACGCACATGCACCGTATGCTATAACCTGTTATACAGGAGCAGTGATGGGCATACGCGCCTCAAGCACCACAAACGCAGGATGTGTGAAACAGGCCTTTGGTAGGGTGAGTTTTATCAGTCAGAGCTAGAGCAAACGATGTGTGAGAGCAGGCCGTACATTTGCATACATTACCTGGTGATGGGTAGGACGATGCCCGGGGGCAAACTGAGTGATGGCATAGAGAGGCACGGCAGAGCGAGAGAGAAAGAGAGAAGCAAGAGGTAAGAACAATCACACATAGGTACATAAAACCACAAGCTGTGCATGGTAGCGCAAAAGGCAAAAAAGAGCATTTCCCCGAGAGGAAGTAATGATGCAAGGCAATTTCAGTACCATATACACACACAGCACAACCAAATTACCACAAACATCATCATAGACAACAGCATGTTGCCAAGCAGTAAGGATTTCTATCCAACTATATACAGCAATACTGTCAATGTGATATTTAATCGATTCAAAACTTAAACGTAAAACATAGGGGCGGGTGGTATAAGCATGGGATGAGCAGTTTTCTGGGATAGTAGTGAATTTTATTAAAATATATATTTATTTTTGCTGTATTTTATCGCTCAAGTTTCTTATGCATTTTATATTGTAGTACTGTTAGGGGCATCGCAATTAATCGGCACTGGCAATAACCATGCTATTATAAAAAACAATGAATATCGATATTACATGTATGATAATATCGTAAATGATTTGACACACTTTAAAATTTTGCACTGGTCACAAACTCTTAAACACACATTTTAAGTGTGATTCATTGGCTAAAAATAGAAGAACAAAATAAACCAAATTAATGTAACTGATAGCATAATTTATCGGTTTATAAAACAATCTGTAGATATTGCGATGTTATCATTATTTGCTAATTCTTTTGGTATCAATAACTGTGGGGTGAAAATCTGATATCATGAAAGCCCTGAGTACTATATATATTGTTTGAAAGTTTGATGGACACTAAATGTATATACACGTACATACAAAATATCTCATTATGGCATTATAACAAAAACAGCTTCACATCACAGCTTGTGTAAACACAAATAGTTATAGTTATGGTTAAAGTCAACAAAATGTGATTCTTATTGATTTGCATTTTATGGGTAGAAAATAAATTCATCCATATACAGACGTGCTCAAATTTGTTGGTACCCCTCCACAAAAAACGAAGAATGCACAATTTTCTCTGAAATAACTTGAAACTGACCAAAGTTAATTTCGATCAACCATTGTTTATTCCATATTTAATAGAAATCAGACTCTGCTTTTGATTTTTTTATTCAACATTATATGTGACCCTGGACAACAAAACCAGTCTTAGGAACATGGCATCATTTTTAGTAATCGACAAAAATACATTGTAGGGGTAACAATTTCAGATTTTTCTTTTTGCAAAATATAACAAGGATATTAAGTAAAGATAATGTTCCATGAAAAAACTTTATTTTTGTGAGTGGATGGCCTGCTACGGTGCCTCAGATTAACAATTCCAAAGGCGATTTTCTCAATTTATTGCTTTTTTGCACCCTCAGATTCCAGCTTTATAAACATTTGTTGTTCCGCCAGATAGTTTCCTATCATAACAAACCATATATCAATAGAAAGCTATTTTCTTCAGCTTTCAGATGATGCAAAATCTCAATTTCAAAAAATTGACCCTTAAGACTGCTTTTGTCGTTCAGGGTCACATATTGTAAATAATTAAACAACATGGACAAAATGATGGGACCCCTAACCTAATATTTTGTTGCACAACCTTCAGAGGCAATCTATGGTGTTCACTTCTTTGAAAGCTTGATTTTTTTTCGTCTTGGAACATAAGAGCTGATGTGACTTGCCAAAAAGCTCCAGTTTTGACTCGCTTGTCCAAAGGACATTCTCCCAGAAGGATTGTGGCTTGTCAATATGAATTTCAGCAAATTCCAGTCTGGCTTTTTTATATTTTTCTATCAAAAGAGGAGTCCCCTAGGGCCTTCCACGGAGCCCATTTTTGCTCAAAAAGGGACGGATGGTGCGATCAAAAACTGACGTACCTTCACCTTGGAGTTCAGCTTGTATCTCTTATCAATTATCATTGGTTCTTTTTCTACCATTCGCACTATCCTTCTGCTTAATCTTGGGTCGATTTCCTCTTGCGCCAAAGCCCAGGGAGGTTTGCTACAATTCCATTGACCTTAAACTTCTTATTAATATTTGCAGCTTTTGTCACAGGAACATCAAGCTTCTCGGAGATGGTCTTGTAGGCTTTACCTTTACCATTTTTGTCTATTATTTTCTTTCTGAGCTCCTCAGACAACTCTATTCTATGCTTTCTCTGGTCCATGTTCAGTGAGGTGCACACAATGATACCAAACAGCACAGTGACAACCTTTCTCCATTTAAATAGGCAAATTGCCAGATTACAAGATTGGATACATGTGTGATACTATTTAAAGAAACTTTGAAACATTGTTTGAAATATCACTATACTCCAATTATGTATGATCTTTTCTGAGGGGTACCAACAAATCTGTCCAGGCCATTTTAGAATAAGCAATAATTAATCTACAGCTTCTTTTCTTTACTCTATGACATACCAAAGGCATGCAAGTACACATGATACAATAGCTTTTAATTTCATCACTCTTCAGGAGGAATGAAGCATTATTTCAATGAGCTGTAAGGGTACGAACAAATTTGAGCACGTCTGTATTTTATCATCTTTCGAAGAAGGAAGAAAGTGATATGGGTGTGAAACACCATCATCACTTTCATTTTTGGCTAAACTATCCCTTTTAAAAACTCAAGACTCACAATATTTTCATTGTTTACATTTACAAAAAGTGCTTGCAATATAACAACAGATTTTTATGTAAATGCACTAAATTGTGACAATCTCAGGTTGCACCTCATCTATTCACCGCGTGCACCATGACGTGTCAAAACTACATCAACACTGCCATTTTAATCACCAAAGCTGGCAAAAGGATTCTATCTATGATATGCCGGGCTACGGTTTTGTGCTTTCTCATCAGAAATATACTTCAGAACGATGACGAAAATTGCTTTGTTGTTAACAATAATCGACAAGATTGCCGACATGATGAATAATGATCGACTTGACTTCTCAATTGCGATATCAATGTCTAGAGGGCAGTACTGCATTTTTAAACCGCTCCCAGATATACAATACAGCTTAAAAGTTGACACATTTCTAAGTCATTGCACACAAGCCCAAGTGAATCACAATCAATAGCAATCATGTAGTCACGGGCACTCACCGGGCGGCTCTGAGGCTGTGCGTTCATTGGCTGGGTTGGCTGCGTGTAGACCAGAGGAGTCGTGCCGGCATTCTGTCCGGGTGTGTATGGAGACTGAAGAGTCGAAGGGGCCCGGAGAAGAAGAGGAAAATGAAACAGCAGTTAGAAAGGATGTAAGTTTTTACCTCCCTATGAAAATCTCTGTGGAGTGAGGGTGACAGAGTGAGCGTGTCCACTCCCTGCCGCTGAAAACACTGCGGTCTGCTGACACTGACAAATCTGCCATCTCCTCAACGCTGCCTTCAAGGCAGAGAGAGAGAAACAGAGGCGTAGTCCTGAGCGGACGTGAGTAGGCGCAGACGGAGTCTGCTTTACAGAACCATGGTATAGCGCAGGTGGGTAGACTTTATACAGAGGGAGCGAGGTTACCAGAGGAAATAAACTGATAGAAATATACTTTAGAACGATGACGATAATTGCTTAGTTGTTAATAATAATAGACAAGATTGCCGATATGATGAATAATCCACTTGACTTCTCAATGGGGATATCAATACCTAGAGGGCAGGACTGATGACATAATTCATTTATTTACAAAGCGGATTTAAAGATATAATAATAAAATGGTGTCATTTATTTACCATCATGTATATATATTACTGATGTAGTAAGATGTAGTAGGAAGGGGTTCTGTGTCCATACATCCATGGAGGCCAGTGTTGTTGTTATAATAATTTTCAAAATATCTACTTTTGTGTTTTGCAAGTAAGTTATGCATGTTTGGAAAATGTACAAAGCCAAATCTCCACTCACGCCCATGAACCCCAACAGCACTTTTTCTCTTGCAGTCGCATACAAGTTTTGGTAGAGGGTAGATGGGTAATTAAGGTTTAGTCTCTGGAGCATGCTTAGTGCAGACTCTATTAATAGCTGCTCTCACAGGCTGGTTGCGTGTGCTGGCAGTGCGGCGCAGGCATGGAGTGGGAATGTGAGCGCTGGTCTCAGACAGATAACAAACTTGGGAACAGCTGAGTCACCCTGACGGTGTGTGTGTCTTTGCGTAACAGGGCATGAGTTTGTGGACTGCACACACCCATATACACTTGTAATGAGCATGCTTACACAATGCCACACCGGTTTAAACTTCCATGCAGGCTTAATATGATAGAGAACACCCCACATACCCATTCATGCAGTGTTTCTATTGAACATAAGCAATACGGACAAGATACGTATCGCAGCGGTCTAGGATGACTGTCAACCTTACTGTGATGACTTATTAGAACTGACTAAGTAAGACACCTCGAACCTGAGCTGCTTTCGCTTTGACAGCCAGCACAGCAGGTTCTCAAAGACTATGCAAACTTACAAGCCTATCAGCTCTGGTCTCAAACTGATTTTCTGTGGTTGGAAAAAAAGATTCTTCTAAACTCAAGTAAATACATTAGGCTTCACATGCTGTTCAAGAAATATGTGTTAAATAAGATCCAAAATGATTTGCCACAGAAATGAATGACTTTTATATTATATGGCCCATTTTAATGCTCTTCTATTAAACTCTAAAGAGTCTATATCAGCATGTAATAAGTGAAGAGTCGCTCATAAGAGTGACATCATTAAGAGACAAGACATTAAAGCGATGGTTCACCCCCAAAAAAACTCTGTCATTATTTACTCACCCTTTTGTCATTTCAAACCTGTATGACTTTCTATCTTCCGCAGATCACAAAAAGAATGGACCCCATTCACTTGCCTTGGTTTTGTGTCCGTACAATTGAAGTAAATGGGGTCCAGAGCTATTCAGCTACCAACTTTGTTAAAATATTTATTTTGTTTTCTGCAGAAAAAAGAAAGTCATAAAGGCTTGAAATGACCAAAGGGTGAGCAAATTACTGAATTTTCATTATTGGGTGAACTATCACTTTAATGTACGGTCCTGTAGGCATTAAGGGATAAATTCATTAAAAAATTCTTCCAAAATGTACTCGCTCTCTTGTGATTCCAATACTTTTTTCTACAGTAGAACACAAAAGAAGATCTTTTGAAAAACGTTGGTAAACAAACAAATTTGCCCCTTATTGACTTCCATTGTATAGAAACAAAACCACGGAGACATTCCTCAAAATATCTTTATTTGTGATAAAGGGGAACTCCGACCAAAAATGAAAATCTTTCTTGAAATACTCACCCTCAAGTAGTTTAACATCCCTAGGACCTCTGTTTTTCCCCAGAACGCAAATTAATGTAGTTTTGGAAGCTTCCTGACTACTCCATGGATTGCAACGCATCCAAACACACGAGCCACATGACAGTGCATCCGGTGTCAGCATCGTTCGACGCATGCGTGTTCTGACCACACAAGCTCTACGTCAGAACGCGCATGCGTCGAGTGCTGCTGAAACCAGGTGGCTATCGGAAACGTGCGTTGAAAACTAACACTCAAATCAGGAAGTTTTTGAATATGGCAATAGCTTTTCGATGTCTTTAAGCACTTTCAGTGCTTTGAAGATTGGTTGCGTTGCAATCTGAGGTGGAGTCAGAAAGCTTCCAAAACTACCTTAATTTGTGTTTTTGCGAAAAGTGGAGGTCATACAGATGTTAAACTACTTGACGGTGTGTAATGAATGGCAGAATTTTCATTTTTGGTCAGAGTGAGTCATATATTTGTTGGTGAATAACATGAATGACACCATTTTTATTTTTGGATTAACTATCCCGTTAGGGCTGGTTGATATGTTTACATATCTTTAAATCTTTACAACAATATAAACACATACATTTTGCCAACATACAGTTGCAAGACTGTTGAAGGAATGACTGAAAAAAAAATATAATGATGTAGTCTTTAAAGAAAACTTTGAAGAGACCAACTAAAAATAAGCAGCTCATCAAAATCATAATGTTGCTTGACTTTATATTGTTATATCAAAATGTGAATGTTAAATATATCACCCAGTTCAAGCAGGCACACATAAACACACAAACGCAGGCAAACAGAAAGACTCAGGTTGCTGAGCGTGAGCACTCACCCCTCCTATTGGCTCCCAGCTTTTAGGGTGATAGAGGTGCGCAGTGGATACTGTTGAAACTGATACCTGAGAGAGTCCAGGGGAAGAGGAGTGACCTGGCGGTGTGGCGGCTAGGTTAGGGTGTCCCTTGTTAATTTCATGTGCTGTGTATGGAGAACCATGGGGTCTCTGTAGCTGAAATACAGAGAGGAAACTATCAACACCTGAGAGTGAATCAAAGCAACATAAGGCAGTCACGTATTTTACTCCTCCAGACCGGACCGTGTGGTCTGGCTCAATGTCTGAGGATCTTTGCCTCACTTGCATCATGCTTTGCTTGTATGAAGACTGCAAACAGCCACAGCGTGAAACGCTCCAGTGACAACCAATTACAGCAAAACTGTATAATGTCCGCTTTGGTCAGTTATAGGGCCATATGAAAGCACAGTGTCTGAAGTCAGTTCTGCCTGGATTTTGAAATTTGCTGCTGTAATTATAAATCGCGGGCGCAGGCCAGAAGCTGATAATGAGATTAACTTGGTGTTTGCATCACGAAAGAGTGCAGCCTGTGCAACCCCTTTAGTCATTACAGAAAACAAGAAACCTGCAGTCCTGTCGTCTATTTTTTCGCCGATCAGAGTCATGAAGGCTTCAAACAGGTCTAAACTATGGTCATCTGCAAGCCAGAACAGCTCTAAAACAAACATCGCTACCATGGTAGATCCCCATACGTGTCCAATGACAATTATTAAATATGACCACTAAACTGCATACCGGGGATTTTCCTGTCCTTCTGCTCATATTCAACCAAAATCCCCATTTTCCCATCCAACCCCAGTAGTTGGAGACTGACCCACTTATCCTGGAATTAGGAAGTTTATCCAGCAACCTAGGATCTTCCAGGGTGGGGTGCTTAGCTTGGGATCCCAAATGAGGGGGATCTGTTACCCAACACAGGAAGCAGGAACTGAAGCAAAAGGACTCATGAGAAAAAGCGTTCCGACACCTAGAAATCCCTCACTACTGTACAAACATCCTCAGCCTTGTTCTCTAAACCTCACGTCACTCCCAACCTCTCTCATGGGACTTTTTGTAATTCATCTCTGAAACAAAACATCTGAACGTGATGATATAAATGTTACCGTGATAAAGTGGAACCTGAAACATCCAAGTTTCTCAATGACCATTGGAGCATTACCTAATATCTTGCAAAACATATTAGCAACTCATTCTAAAAGTAGAGGTTTGGTGCAGATCTTTGGTCTTTGGTAAGAGTTTGGTAGATGTGAATAACTTATTTAGGTTATCTAAGATGACCGGTGACAAGTTGAATATTATTTACATGCGACTGTTAGACAAAAACGAGAATGGAGCATTTAACTCACACTGAATACAGCAGAGACGGGTTGCTGGTTGAAGATTCGCTCATCCAGAAGAGGTGGTACTCTTGAAATCCTAGGGGGAATATTAAGGAAAACTCTGGAGCAGTAAGTACTTAAGGCCAAACACAGCAACAAGGTGGGAAAACAATGCATAAAAGAATACAGATAAGCACAGCGACATCAAAATGAAAGCGACAAACATATTATCAAACATATTTTTATTTCACATTACTGTTTCTTAAATGAATAGTTCATACATAAATTCACTCTTATTTTACTCACACTAATGTTACTTCAAAACTTAAAACGCCTCTTTGGAGGTGTTAAAAAGAAAGTTAGATTTGCACATTCATTGCCTACTAAAAACAGCAGCCTCAACATTCTTAAAAGTTATTTTTTGTGTTCCACAGAACAAAGTCAGTCATACAAGTTTGAGTAAAGGATGACAGTTTCAGATTCAGATGACACTTGTTTTTCTCGTACGTGTTTTTGTTAAAATAAGGAAACGTAAGTAAGGGAACTCTCAGTCAAGATTGGCACTGTGGAAAATTGAAACTTTCTTCAGCTCCTACTCATTTACCGGTGTTTCCCTCTTCTCTTATAAGCCAGTGTGGGGTTAAGCGGTAAGCCCCATTCAAACCACCAGCGACTGGCAGCGAGAGAGCGACATAATCTTACTCACTTTAATGGCGAATACCGGAAACATAAACTAAAGTGGCAGTTGGCGTCAAGTGGCCGTGTCTAGCAATGCGACAAAGTTGACTATTGTTCAACTTTAATGACAAGCAACTTTCGAGAGCAAGTACAAAGCAGTGGAGTTCCTCTAGTAACTGTTCCTAGTGCAAACAAAGCAAGAACAACTCCTAACAACCTCACAGAAAGAGACGAGCGACACACAGCAACTAAGTCGCTGGCGGCATGAACAGAACACAGGGCACTCCAGTGGGAAACTCCAAGAGGCTCTGTGGGGCGAACCTGAATTCACGGGACGAGAAATCAGAACACAGTACAAAATTTACAAAACTATGCCTATGAATATTTGTCCCAAGGAATTTCCAAAAAACTTAATAAAAATAGTGTGTCTATTTACTTATGGTGCCATAATAAGTGATTCTTTAATAAAACAAATTTCAACAATAAAAAAGGTTCTTGGCCACACAAATGAAAATCTGTGATTTCAGACAGTAGAGTGGAAGTGCGCAACACAAACTGTCATAGATAACAATGTCTATTAGCATACTGTAGGAGTACAGAGGCTGGAGATGGAGATGTGTCTACCATGTCCAGCCCAGAAGCAGTGCCGCCTCAGTTTTGCTGTACAACCAGGCTATTGTTAAACGGGAGGGAAACCTTCCTTCTCTTGGCCGCAGGCACACACATACACACACACACGGTTCATACTGAGAAAATGTGGAGTTTACTGTAACTGGTGTAATACAACAGCTGTTAGTTACCCATTTAAACTTTCCTTTGGCATACCGCCATGGATCTTTCACAGTAATCTGGTGATCGCGTCATGCCTTTACAGCCACAGTTTAAACTGGTTTGTAGGCTACGGATTCTTTTTTGTGCCATTGAGCGGTGTTTAAGATACACAATGACACAGCAGACTGACAACATCTATTCTACGGTTTCTTTCAGTTTCACTTACGAAGAATCAAAATGAGCAAAATTGCTTTGATCCTCGAGTGCTATATGAAGAAAAAAAATACTGTTAATCAATAGCAGGATTATTACGAAATGTCAAGAGTTTGATAGTAGCTGCCAGCAAGCCATAAGTCAATATTTGCAGGTAGATTTCCAGACAACAAACAGCTAAAAGAAACTTCAAAGGAGTTAATAATTGGATAATATTAGCATTGTGTGGAATACACCGTTGGACTTGTTAAGAGACAACAACACAATCCTATACATATATTAAAACAACAGGAATCTGTTTATAACTTTTGGTAAAAAAACTCTGTTTATACAGTTTTTTACTGTTATACTGTATAACTATTTATAGATTCAGCATCATTTCTAATGCGCTACAGTACGGAAACAGAACACAATAACTGTAGATGTTTTCGGGGAATCCCCACCATAATATAAAATGAAACAAATGGTGCTAAAGGAAAGAGTAAGTCAAGAAAAGATTGTCTGTATGTGACTTAATGAATCTATTTTAATCTATTGACATTCCTGTTTTCTCAAACTATTGTCATTTATTTGTATCAAGAGGAAAATGCATTGCAATACATTAAGGAAAACTACAATTCTCTACCCACAAGGACAAAGGAAACCCGCAGTTTGTCCAGAAACTCTCCACCACAGACAAATGAGGTCCAGAGCTGTACTGCAGTGGCTCAGAGAACATGAAGCTTCATGTGTGAGATATGCTTCTTAAGCACACATGATGCTGACAGTATACAGTCAGTTACAATCGACGGGCTTTAGCATTTCAGACATGAACATAAACGACACTGTAAAGTCTGACAGATCAATTGTTCGAAACATCACTTTCACCTTCCCTGATAAACAGATACAACAAGTATTTTGTAATCTGTGTAGTTCACTCTAACATTTAGACGGATCTGCAACACGTTTGACATTCAAATGAAGCTATATTTATCTCCAAACAACCTTTAAAGAAAGGCTTGTTGCGTCTTATTTGTAAAGTCACATTCAAAGACCAAAATATTCTAGGACATTTGACAGACATAACATCAAGCTGAATGCTTTGCTAAGCAAGACTGGCCCAGTGTGATCAACACAACCCGTTTTCTGGACACTTTATGCTACACAAGGGAGGCAAAATTCGATGGGTAGCATGAATCGACAGAACACCTGCAAACCACCTGCAGCTGGGCTTCTGACAGCTATTCCTATGATAATGGACCTCTATGGAAGAGAAACAACACCCAAAACAACGCTCAAGCCCAAAGACAAACAAGCATCCTTGTACTGTCACGTAGGCACAGTGAACCAGTCCGTTTAACAAGCGACCAACCTTGACAATATAGTTTTAGGGCATCATATGGTCTTTTAAAGCACTGATCTTGTTCTAAAATGTTGTCCAAGTAGTCAGCACGTTAGGTTTGTAAACGCAGCCAATAGACAGAGATTTCCAAAGAAAATTGCTTGCTGTTTAAAGAAGGATACTGTGTCTGCTGTATTGGTGGAAGCTGATGGGCGACTGGCTGCCCCGGAGGTAGCGGTCCTTGGGTCAATGGAGCCCGCAGCTGGCTCGAGAGTGACGGCCCGGTTCCAGGTCCAGTTCCAGCGGCTGGTTTCAGCACCGCTTTCGGGGGCAAACTCATCGCAGAAAAAGAAAACAAACGCGCTAATTTGTATATATTTACAGTTATAAAGTAGCTAGCGACTAGTCGCGTAAAAACAGCGCACGTAAAAAATATTGCTGGCGAGTCACGTCAAGACCGGGCCGTGTAGAAGCAGGTTGCCGGTGTTTGAGCGGATAGAAAGCTTGAGCTAACAAGCTAGCTAGCTTATTGATAGAATAGCAGGCTAAAGTTAGCCGGCTAGCACTTATTGTGGTTTATCTTCATCGTTGAAGGCTTGGGGGCTCTTCCCCCTCCCCGGTCGGGGTTTCCGAGGACCTAGTTCGCCTCTTCTTGCCAGGGCGATCTTGACAGGTGTCCCCCTTTTAGAAAATTGGTAATACTTTGTTTACAACTGCTCTTTGACGAGTCTCTCCACGGAGTGTGATGATTCCGCTGAACATGGCGCTGTGGCCGCCTCCAGCAGTTCTACAGGACCGTTCTTTCGCTTTACCTCGGTTATTTCCGTGAACTTCCGGATTGTGTAATCGTCAACGAGTGTGTACGAAGTCATGGAATGCAGTGTACGGAACTCATAACCTACTTGGATGTCAAACAAGAAGATAATAACAAAGTGTTTAGCGGCAAAACACTTCAGCTAGATCACGTCATTCCAAACCTGCATTTTAAATGTCAATCGCTCGCTTTGTACTGTGGAAAACGTCTACTCGTTTTTGGATCAGTTTGAACCCGGTTCGTGATGTTACAGTGACATCTTGCGTCCATAGGTGAACTCGCGGTTCAGTTGATTAGACTTAAGTTTCGGTAAGGCGATTTCCCATCTAAACGAGTTTTGTTAAGCACCGAATAATATAAAAAATTAATAATCGAAAGGAACGTTGTTGTTATTATTGAAAACCACTGAAAGAGACCGTACTGCATAAATCAAAATACTTTGATTTCACTTCTGCCACTAGCCTAAATTGAAAGTGAAAAAAGTGAAGATGTGAGGCCAAGTGTGTTTTAAAGTAACCTAAAAAAATCG
Source organism: Triplophysa tibetana (assembly GCA_008369825.1). Taxonomy (NCBI): domain Eukaryota; kingdom Metazoa; phylum Chordata; class Actinopteri; order Cypriniformes; family Nemacheilidae; genus Triplophysa; species Triplophysa tibetana. The sequence goes on along the minus strand of CM017912.1, from coordinate 15,267,680 downwards.
CTTCATGTGCTAACATATAAATTAACTATCTTTATTAAAAGTCAGTAATGTAATTTAATGGCACTGAAACCTTCCAGGCTGCAGGATAAATCAATAAAGTTTTTTTAGGGTTAGGGCAAGCATGTTCTTATCGTGTGATTATCGCAAAATTAAAATTTAGTTGCCAATAATGTGTAATGTGTAATGTGTAGCCTTCCTGTAACTCAGTGCCACTTATATACAGTTTTAGCCTAACCTTTAAAGCTGCCTGTGTGCCTATAATGATAAGGAAAGAAACACTGACAAGACAAAAGACACTGGTTTGGATTTAGTAGCAAGGAAGATATTGTTATTAAAGCCTATATAAGATAAATGTAACTACTTAATGTAGCAAGCTTAACTCCAAAATAAAGGCACATTCTTTACATTTAAGTAAGAGATGCTGTGAGAAATTATCATATTAATGAACATAGTCATGTGCTTTGTTAATTGTGTACTGTAGGCCTGTTCCTCTGACTGAACAGAAAGTGATTCATACACCAAGATAGTCAGCATAAATAAGACAAAGGTAATCTACATCTTATCTTGAGGAAAATGTTTATTAAAAGGGTCTAATAGTTTTAAGTGTAGTAGTTCATCTGAATTTTGGGAAAATATCTACTATAGTCAATGGTCCCCCCAAACTTTTTTCTTTCCCACATTCTTTAAAATATCTTCTTTTGTGCTTTACATAACAACAAAATGTATATACAGTATGTTTGGAAAAATGATGACAGAATTTTCATTTTTGGATGCACTGTTCCTTTAAGTCCATCAGGTGACTTCCCAAGCATAATGATTTAATGTCTTCAAACAGTAAAAATGGGTTTCCGAGGTATCCTTGCAACCTTATAAGTGTTTAACCCTGGAACATCAAAGCCTGGTGAGAGACCGTTTTTGTTGAAGATGTAAAAGTTAAAGAGCTGCCCGTCCTGTGCTGCGAGAGACACCGAGGCAGCATTCACTTTCAGCTCACATGGGTATTCTTTCTCAAACACAACCCTAAACACCCTATCCTCCAAATAACTGAGCTTCAAAGTTCTGTACTTCACAGGAACCATGGTGTCCACCTGTGGTCCGAACTGCTCCATAGACAATACCCCATTTATGTCTGCCTTGATCTCATAAAATGTTATGTTGCTGTAGGTAAAATAGCCTAAATAGGGTACAGGGTCTGGAGCCGGGGTGAGAACACGACGTGCATCTCTGAAGGCACTTTCCATGGCAGGGAGTAGATAACTGTAGGCCTTGTCTACAAGGTCCTCATCAGGTTTGATCCCAGCCATAAGGATGACTAAACCTAGTTTCATACGTGGAACAAGGGAGATGGTGGCCGAATAACCATCCAGATCCCCGTCTTTGCGGATGATGTCATAGCCCAACCGTTCATTCACCTCCCAAGGTGTTCCCGTTTGATTCGCAAAGTAACTGCGGTCGCAGCGAAATAATGGTGTCAGTATGGTCTTGAGGGTGTCGGGCTGTAGAACCTGCTGGTAGTAGGCACCCAACAGCATCATCACCAGTTTGGCCATGTCAGCAGGTGTGGAATACATCTGCCCCGACGGTCTGTACCAGCCAAGGTCATAGAGAGGCGCAGGCAGCCCACTCGAGTACACACCTATTGCCATCTGGCTCTCTATCTCAGGGGTGAATTCAAAGCCGGTGTCCTCCATTCCCAGCGGTTGCAGGATATTTTCAGACACCCAGCTCTGATAATCTGTTCCTGCCACCTTCTCTGCCATCACGTGGGCCAGCAGGGAGAAGGCCAAGTTGCTGTAGTGGCATCTGAGGACAGGAGATGACTAGAATTACTTCCTCCAGAGAAAATCCACAAGTGCGTGCATTTCATCTACTTTCATCTATTATTTACACCTCCTCTCATTCATTAAACATCCTCTCAATGCAAATTTTAGGAAGGGAAAATACTGTCTTCTAGCTTACTTTGTACCAGGGTCAGCCACCAGAACATCATCTTGTAATAAGCCTACAGCCGTCTGAGTGGTGCCTTTCCACAGTAAGGTTGTTGACCTGAGACGCCGAGGTAAACCTGTATGCATTTACGAATATACAAAATGTATTAAAAATGTATTTAAAGGTCCAGTGTGTATTTTTTGGGTGGATATATTGACAGAAATGCAATATAATATACATAAATATGTCTTTAGAGGTTTTATAAATACCTAATATAATGCAGTGCTATGTTTTTATAAGCTATTTATATCTTTGCACTGTGGGTCCCCTTGCTTGAAATTCACATTGTTGTTTCTACAGTAGCCCAAAACAGGCAAACCGCACCACAGAGCACATTTAGTAGATACGTTATCTCCTTCAGCGAAGAAGCGTAGATGCGATGACACCTAGTGTTATACCAGCCTTCGTAGTGCTTCCAAAGGGAGAAGGGAGTGAGCCGTTGGTTGCAATTCACAAACCCGACCACTAGAAGGCGGTACATTTTAAACACTGGATCTTTAATGTTGATCAAAAAGTAAAATTAAGTAAAGTAAAAAAGTTGTTTTATTTATTGTGAATTTATCCTTAAAGTGACGTTGTAGGTGTAGAAAGACTTGGCATTGTAAATTGACAATTTGTTTAATTTGGAGCAAGAGTTTATTTCTGGCTGATGTTATAGCTACCACATTCGTCAGCAGCACTATTTCTGTAAAATGACATAAACATTATATGAAGTAAGATGACTTTACACTGTCAGGGACATTCCTTCCGGTGTAATCCCAGGCCAGGTCTGAGGCAATCCCATAATGTTATTTCAGGTGGCAGATTAACTGTGTTTGCACTTTATCTACAGTATATGTCTCACCTCACATTAGGACTATACATTGGTCAGTCACAGATTTCAATGACCTTTTTCTCAATTTTTCAAATATTTGGTTCAATCCATCCCTCACACGTTTCATTTTAAAGCGTCAATTGATCTAATGAAAACCTCGGATCTAGGTCAGGTCAGATTGAGAAACTGTGGTTCTCACCTGACAGTTGACCAGCCATCCTTCTCAGGGTGACTGAGGACGCTTGGATTTGCGCATCTTTCCCATCAGAGACAAATTTGAGGTCATGGTCTCTTCTTTTCCCTGAAGGGTTTTTTATGGTAAAATTCTTCACATACTTTTCCAGAGGGTCATCCAGGGAATCTACTTTTTTGTCCTCCCAAAGTTTATACAGCATCAGGGTGGGAAATATTTTAGAAACGCTTGCAATTCTGTTGTGGTGTAACCAAACAACAAGCAGAAAAAAAAAGATATCATTACAACTTCGGGTTTATGAATAATGATAAGTGAGGTCACAAAATTACATGCATCAAATGATATACATATAAAATATATGGAAAATCACTACATATGAATAGTGAAGTAAGAAAATTCAAATCAGGTTCACAGGACTGGAGCCACTGGAACTCACCTGTAAACTGTGTATTCGCTCGGGACAGGGGATGTGGGGTCACTTCCATTCATTCTGCCAAAGTTACCATTCCACAACACAGAATCATTAAATATCAAAATGGCAGACATGGCTGGCAGTCTGGTGGCATCGATGCTGGTCCTCAAAAGTACATCCACCTGGAGTATAATATATTCTAGTATCAAACTGCTTGGATGTTATCTGATTCACTGTAAGTATTCAATATTATCTGATGTCAAAAATTTCCAATCAGACAAAAACGTTGAATATTGAATAAACATGAATATTTAGGAAATCAAAATCTAGAAATAAATTCACAGTTTCGATGGATGTCCTACTCAAAGAGGAGTTTCACATGTCTGACCTTTTCCAAAGCCTCCATGAGGAGAGGTATTGGGTGCTGCAATGGCAAGGGCTCAGGAAACCTTGGGCACATCTTCACTTCTTTCACTTCCTCTGAAACTGTTTCATCCACTGAAGTCAAAAGATCACGTAAACGTCAAATATACAAAATTCAGAAGGATCGTATCAACTATTATAATATAATACAATACATGCCAGATCTGACAGTGAATATGGATGGGCACTCAGTCTGAAATCGTGCATTTTACACAGTTCTTCTTCCCCTCCCCCAATTGATAATCTGTTTTTGCAGCACTCAGTAATCTACAAATCACTATGTCAAGTGTCGGGTAATCCATAGCCTACGTCTGCAAACCATTAATTAAACATAAAATGACAGAAAATCCAAATAAGTGCTTTTCACCCCTTAAAGGTATAGTTCACCCAAAATTCTCTCATAATTTATTCAACCTTGTGTAATTCTAAACCTTTTTAACTTTCTTTTTCCTGCAGAAGACAAAAAACATATATTTTGAAGAATGCTGTTAACCAACCAATATTGACTTGTATTGCCTTCCATTGCACGGACACAAAAAATATATTTCTCTAATACTATCTTCTGTGTTCCACAAAGGAAGAAAGGAAAAAAATTAAAAGATTTTTTGGGGTAAACTATCCCTCGATATCATACCTCAATTTCAAATGTGCATCATTTAATCTACAGTATAAACATTAGCCATTCGTTCATTTGACGGACACTTCCTTTTCCCCTCATCCTTTAGCCATTTCTATTGTAGTCTGTTTTACCTGGTTTTGCTTTGGGGAGTCTGTACTGCCAAATAAAACAGCCCGTCATGACAAGAGACAGAAGCAGAAAGAAGACCATTCCTAACTTTGTCCATTTTACTTTCATTTTTGCGGTCTGATGTTCTCCGCAGGACAGGCAGACTTAAATACAAAAGATACGGTTTCAGATATAACTGTTACTCCAAATCACAATTACATGGTTTGTCACATCAACCCTTTTCCCAAGCCAATAAAATAAACAGTAAAATATATTGCACATGCTAATGTTAATATTCTTATATTATTCTAATATTGAATATATGACAAATAATAAAACAATTCAGGAGCAATGTGTTATTCAACTAAGCAAGACAAAGTTCTTACCACAAATTAAACTCCAGAGATGCAAAATCAAAGCACTATTTGATCCTTCAACATCATAGTTAATGTACCAACAGATGTCTTTCTCTTTAGAGACTTAATAAAAAAATCACCATTCAAAGTATAATATCACTGAAGCTTATACCATAGAGAGAGAAAACCAATGCTTACGCTAAAGAGTATCCATGCTTTAATCTTAACCATATCCTTTACACTAACTTCTCGCCATCCCTCAGCCAACTGCAGGCCTGTACGTCATAATCTAAAGATATCCTCCTCTAAACCCCACAGAGAGAATCCTTACTGATGATCTTACACCCATCTCTCTGTTCACTCTAGCCCATCATGGCTCAGAAGTGAATAGAGTGTTTAAAGGAGTAGTTCACTTTTAAAATAAAAATTCTGTCATCATTTACATGCCCTCTTCATTGTGAAGGGTCAACTACTCCTTTAATAAGTTTAATTTAGCCGTGGTATGTTTGTACAAATGTATAGTATAATGCACTGTAATGCTTTGCATGAAAGCGTCTGCCAAATGCATGCATGTAAATGTTTTTATACACAATTAAATTTAGTGACGCACTAAGCTGAACTTTTAATCCTTAGCTTTGCAGTTAATATTGTTATGTTGTTAAAGACAGAGGATGACAGAGCCCCTGCTGCACTCCTGTTTATACAATGTGTTTGTAATGTCTGAATACATAATGTTACATTATTTCTTTGTTGTTATCACAAGAGGGCAGCAAATTCTCTAATATATCTTTTGCATTGTTTACATCAGTGGGCGATTCACCAAGATGAATCCATGTGGGCCTCATTTTTGTTGCATTTTATATGCTGCAACCCGCTTTGCCTACTTACTGTATACAATGCCTTTAAGTATGTGCTGCTTTTATTAAGAAAAACGTACTTACAGTAATAGGACTAGGTTTATAATACCACTATTTCAGCACAGTTGAATTGCCCAATAGGACATTTCCCACGCCTTATGCATGACAGGGGGAGCAGTCATGAATGTGAATAGAGGAAAGGAGGTCTGAGGTGTCACAGGGTTCGTCGGGTAGGCATCCTTTGTGTATGGGGGATAAATGATTATAGAAATACATAGCATATTTATACTTACCTTTCCTTGCTTTTATCAGAGAGACATCTCATTAGTTGTGTCCGATCCCACTTTCATCACATCCATTATCCTGGGTGAAAGATGTCTTTTGGTGAGGCGCTGCTGATAATGTACCGTAATTGTATTGTTTACATCATTGGTTCTCAAATTGGGGGCCCCAAGATGAATCAAGGGGGGCCACATTTTTGTGGCATTTTATGAAATACAGTATATGCTGCAACAGGCTTCGCCTACAGTATGTGATGCCCTTAAAATATGTGCTGCTTTTGTTAAGAAAAACGTATAAACGTTTTAGTGCGTATTAGAACTGTAGGCACACACTGGGTCATACTAATGCGGAACGGGAGTCACCTTTGTTGCCAAGACGAACATTAAAATTAAGCTTATCCTTGCATTTACTGTAAGTATTTATTCATTAATTATTTCATATGTACTGTATACTTACATTTTTTAATTTAGTGAAGGATCTTTTATTTAATTTTATTAATGCATGGTAGTGTCACTAAACTCCGCCCTCTCGCTGTGAGTTGTGGTATTATCAGCTGTTAAGTGTCCATCAATTAAGGATCTGGGTACTTTGAGAATACTCATTTCAGCATGATTTGGGACTGTTCTATTTTCAAATACTATTAAGGACAGACAGTATGCGAATTGGGACGCAGAAATAAATATTAAGGACCATTTTTGTTCAATCAAATGTCAGAAAATTAGATCACCAACCCAAAGAATTAATGTTCCAACATCGTACGATTAACTAAGTTTTCAGTTTAATAAAAAAATTCTGTTTCAGGCCATAGGGTGAATTTGGATAATCTGGAACATTTTTTGCATTTTATCTAACACATTAGATCAACACATTATACTATTCTGAAATCTCTAAGATGTTTTCTAACCACACCAGAAAAAAGAATGTGGATATTACACCCAGAGTTGATAAGCCACACTTACGAGTGTTTTGTACCAAAAAACAATTCTGCCTAAATTTGATAATTTGGCACAGGTCACTTTGTAATCTGGGACATATGTTTTATAGGCCTAAAAAGCCTTTTCATTTTTACATTGCAATCACCATATCACCAATTTTCTGGTGTACAGAAGTACAGAAATCTCACAAAAGAAATGCATTTTTCTATTTCTACACATGCAGGATTAACAATCTACTGTGTTAATTTACTTAAAACTCTATTAAAATTGTTTAACATTCGTTTAACATTATATTAACAATAAAAAATCAACTAAAATTAACACTAGTAAGACTAAGCAAGAATTTGACAACTCTCATTGCAGGAGAGAGAGACCCATCATCATCTATCTAATGTCATTACCTCCAGTAATCCATGTTTACACCCATTTCTCATTCGGACATATATTAGCTCTTGTTATTGGATTTATAAAGTCACTTAATGCATATTTCCCCCTTTTGAAGACTGTCCCAGATTACCCAAAGCATGCTGTCCCACATTCTCAATCACATTTGACAATGTGGGACAACACAAAATGTTTGAAAGAACAAAAACTAAATTTTCGACACTTTAATTCATATTTTGTTGCTAGAATAGATCACAAACATAAATTGACAGCAATTAGGACAAATTTTTTTATTTATATTTTTGACAGGTCCTTAACATTAATTTAGTCAGAATCAGTCACTGACCTTTGTCATGCAATTCCAGGAGCCCCTTTCTGATTTCCGTCACATGACATCCATGCTAAATTAAGTTAAAAATCCTGTTGACTAAAATTTGATAGATCCGGAAATAAACGAACTAGATTTTAGGTGTCCCAGATTACCCGATGTTCCAAATTACCCTAATTCACCGCTAAGTCTTTTTTGGGGTGGCCACAACGTGATACACCCAACACAAAGGGGTCTGAGAAAAAGTTTAAGAACAACTGGTTTACTTGACTTGGAAGCAGTTCAATAATGAAATGAATATCAGTGTGGCAAAAGCAAATTATTGACGGATAGCCATTTGCTTGTCTGAACCTTTTTTGGTGTTGTCTGCTTTGTAAGCACCCGAAAAAGATTCTTACATTTAGGCTCCACGTCTAAACTCATGGTTAGATCAATACCTTCAGATTTACTGGGGAAGCTGCACTTGCTTTATGCTGTTTTTATATAGAAACACCATTACATACAGTATCTGATATTATAAACATATGTCAAATTAGTAATTATAGCAGATGAAATTGATCAATGACAGTCAATTTTAATGTGGCACAAAATTTTTCCATTATGTGGATAAATGGAGGACAGTGGATGGGTTTCTGAAATTCAGTTTGCAGTTTCATCATCGAAATATGTCACATGAAATATGTTTATTCAATTAAATATTTTATCTAAATGTAAGTATTCTTTAGGTTTATTTTCTTCCATATGCTCCAGAAGTGTATATTCTTTCATCATTTATTTTTGGGGAATTTCACTTCATTCGACAGAAGAACACAGACAGAAAAGCAGATGATATATCAAAGTGTCACATGGCTCACAGACCATGTTCCACATATTAAATTGCTCATGAAATATTAGTTACTGAAATTTACATCCTTTTAACTCTGCCTGGACATGTCAGAAAAAGCAAACTTGTGTCACCTCAGTGACTCAATTTTTCCAATTATAGCAGCAGGATTAAAAAACCCATATCACTGCGTGTTACCAAAAACCGTCAAAATGGCTGAATGGGGTGTCATGTTTGTTTCTACACTCACACAAGAGAGTATTATGATGCTCTGTGATCTCATGGGAGAGCTTAGAACAAAAGCCTTGACCCCTTTTTGAGGGTCATTGACCCTTCTCAAGCTTTTTTTGTTCCGTTTATCAGACAATTTTAAGCTTTGGGCCCCTTCATAAAAAACGGCTTAATGTATTGATCACAAGGCTCTACAGGGATTTGGGTTTTTTAGATATTTTCAGACACAGACCTTTGTGACACATGTGCTTTAAATGCAGAGACAATCATTCCTTCTGGGATTATAAAAATCATGCCACTGTAAAACATTTAATTCAACACCAAGGATAGCACTAATATGGTTGTATTTACACCCATAATAGTGACAACACTTTTTCTGTATCTTTTATTCTGTTATTATAAAAACACATGTTTACCCTTTAACGGTGCAGAAAAATCAATGTTTTTTTGTTGGTTGAGCAGCATTACTCACTCAAATGAGCACAAACATATTTTGTAATAAAGAATAGTCTGTGATATGAGCCGGGATAGAAACCAGTTTCATGGTTCAATTCGTGACCCGCAAGTCAAGACAGATTAGACCCGATTGGGTTGTTGGTGCCATATGTGACCTACAATCTGCGCTCTGCTAGCATTAATAGACAGGAGGGTCGCCAATCTCCCTGGGCAAAGGTTTCCATGGAAACGACCCCGGATCCTGTAGTCTGCCGTTTTGCTGTCCTCACTCATCTTGAGGCTGAATTATCCTAGATTCCTTTATGTCAGTTCCATATTTTTCTGCTCTATTTCCTTGCTCGCTTGCCATATCTCTCTCTCTCTCTCTCCCTCACTTACTTTCTGTCTCTCTCTCTTTATATCCATTTTCCTTTGCTCTATACGTGCTAAAAGCTCTATTGAATGATGTTTGGCTTTTTGAAAATATCTGTGTATTCATGCTCTATTTTTGTCAATGACTCATTATGATTTTCCTCTTCTGTAGCATCTTGGGTGCTGAGACATGGCATGAAAAATATTGCCTTTATATAAGAAGTGATTTGTTTGTCAGCAAATTATTAACTGTCTTTATTTGACATTCTATTCTTAAATTTCTATTCAATGTGAAAGGAACAGTGTGCTAATAAATCATTTTCAAGTTTAACGTTTCTTATTCTATATGCAGCTTAGAAAATTTTACAAAATTGTTTTTTTTTTCAATTCAAGCATAAACAAAATGTAATTGGATTTAATGAATCCTGCCATTTTGCTATTCATGTAGAGGGGTGTGCTTTTCTACATATCAAGGCTGGAGTAGCATTAAGAGGTTCTTACAAGGGAGTAAAAGATCACATGCAGAGGTGTTGAGAAACCAGGCCCTTTGTCCACTTCACACACCAGCCACGCGTGTGCTCTGTCAGTTTTGTTATGTTCACAAAGATCAAATCGTAAGTGACTCAGAGGAATTATAGAACGAGAAAATAGATGATCACATGCATCACCAGCTATTGGTGGACTATCCTATACCAGCCCACTTCGCAACCCCCACTATTTACTTACCCGCAGTTAAATTTCTTTCCTCAAACTTCAGGGGGCACTGTTGCTACAACATGACTTAATTTAGTCAGTTCTGAACACGTTACTTGGCTTTATGTGACCAGCAAAGGAATGTCATTCATTAAAAATGTTGAAATACTTTGAGCCTCCCTTGTGTCTTTTGTTTTTAAATTAGTTATAAATGACTGCGTTGGATGGATATTGGATGCTGTCCTCTTTTCAGCTTCTTTACGTTTTTAAACATATATAAAAATATTTCAGAAATCAATTTATATTCATATTAACGTGAACAATCTACATATTAATGTTCTGTGAACTTAAATTCTGAGGTTGAAAATGTGCATTTCAATTAAAAATGTTACTTAATTTTCAGATTTTTTTCTCACACAATTTTTTCCTATTCGAAGATATTATAATTATTATAATTATTTTTATTATTAATAAAGTGTTTAGGTCATTTTGTCAAACACACACACATTCCCGCCCCTTCGTCTGCGTTTCATTGGTATCGCCCAAACTTGCTGTAGTTCTTCCAGTCAGATGGGGTTTATTCGAGAGTCTGTGATGGTAGTGTGTTCACAGATGGCTCACCGGACAAGTTTTCAATGAATACTCAGGGTATTTACATCCAAATGCCCAAATTTACGGCAGTCATGGATTTAATTCGTCTGTTATGGATAATACGGATTGTGTGGGCTGTTGAAGGTAGGAGCATGAGCATGCGCGCGCGCGTCCCTGTCAAACCCGTGTGCTTGGAATTGTTTTATTACTTTTTACATTAGACAAATTGATTATATTTATCAAATTAAATTAATCTATGTTTCAGTTAAATCGAGGTAGCATTGATTTACAGTTCTGTTTAAGTAATATCAAGGTATGTCGGTGTTCATTAAAGTATATACAGGTGCAATGCCACTGTCTCTTGGATATGAATGAGGTGAAATTGTATTCTACTGAATTAACTGTTATCTTCCTTTCAACATCGATACATGCAAGTTTTTTAAGATGCACCGGTGTCCAGTTAAAGCACAGCATTACTGTCTAACGTAAACCTGTCAACGTTTTATGCTCGAAGCTTGGTATGCAAACTACCTAAACACAACAGCATCTTATAGTCTTTACAGGCGAGATGATGTTTGAGAGAGACCAATAGAGTCTAACAAAAATAAACATATCGGGCTATCCTGCCTTATAAACGCGCGTTTTATTGAATAACTGTTTCTCTGTATCGACTTATTCTTGCGATATAAGTAATCTCTTCAAAGTAATATTTTATGCCATGCTTTGATTTATACCGGAGCGTCTCAGCCGCGCCTCCAGCGCGTGGGCCATTGTCCCAAATTTCTGTCTGGAAATCTGCATCAGCATCTCTTCACCTGGGACTATAGCAGCCTCAGACTTAATCCCAGCCCTATCATCCCTTTATACACCATGAGATAGTGAATTCTGTATTCAACATATTTAGAGGAATTAAGGGATAAAGTTACATGTGGCAAAATGACCTGTTGGAATGTAGTACAAAAGAAGGCATTTGCCTTCTCTGGTGTCTAGGTTCGTGAAGCAAGCGGTATTCTTAGAAAATGAAACTTTATTCTCACCTTTTTGGGGGGTTTTAGGTATTTAGAGTATGTACTGTATAACAACGGTTGCAAGTTGCAAAAAAAACATGGCAATTAACAAATACATAATGCAGTTAGTTTATCTGTTGGATGTGATGATGTGTCATATAACAATTATAATCAGGTTGAAGTACTTCATCTTTTTTATTATGATTTTTCCTTTTTTATTATAATGATTCATATATATATGTTACCTATTATGTACAGAATCCTTTGTGGACCAGCAGATTAGAACGTTACACAGTCTTGTATACATTCATTGTGATGATAAACCATCTGTTTCTAATGAAACTGTAAACAATGCCCACGTCCACCTCCATGCTTTGCAACAGACTGAAGATGTATCATCCTGTCATTCATTCAAACATCTTTCTAGTTTTTTCAGACTTTCTAATGGATTTCAGAAATGAAAGCTCATGCATCACACTTCAGAGCAGAGACATATCTGGTGAATAAAATTGCGGTTTAAATAGACACGCATGTTCGGTTGCGTCTAAGGGCTTGAATATTTCCTCAAAGTAGTGAAAATGTCAGTCTGAATTGAACTCCACTTTGGCTAATCTAATGAATCTGTTTCATTTGTGTTCCCTGGCTTGTTTGTTTGCCCATGGGCATTGAGTAAATGATTTGTTGTAGCGTGAATAGAACACAGAGAGGCCTTTACAAATGTCGGACTGCCACTTAAGCTTCTGAGTCCTGTTCTTTTTTTTTGTTCTGTCGATCATGTTTGAAGCTATAACGGGAGAAAAGCTGATCCCTTACGCTTATAGAGATAATAATATAGTATAATATAGCAGGACTGCATTAGTGTATTGTTTGTTTTTTGGAAAAGCCACTTTTTGTGACTACATAATGACTACATTTTTGTTTCCTTAAAAATAGCAGTCATGTGTGTCACACAATACACCTGGTTGACAGAACATGTGATGCCTGTGCACGCCAGATCCAAATGATGTGTGTCATCTGAGCATCTTTATTAAGAGCAAGACCTGCCTCTGGGTCCTAACATCTTTCCATGCCTTTACATAAGCAGGTTAAACCTGCCCAATTTCAGTCGTGCCCCGAACGTCCTGCGCAACTGAAGGAACAAACTGTCTCTTAAGCTAAATTAGAGATGAATCAGTGAATTCATGGACACAAACCAGAGACTTTCCATATGGTCTGTCATGAAATGATAAGGTCTGTCCACAGGCCCACTACAGGGGTCAAAATGGTAAAATTATCAGATATCCAAGAGGGACTTGCCATCTGCTGGACAATTGAATTACCCATCTGTCTCGTGGTCTTGAGTGATCATTTTGAATAATATGAGGTGAATTGGATTGTCCTCTTTAATGTTCATTATTAGCGGGTTTGATTGTCTGCTGGGCACCATTATATTGATTTACATTGATGCTTCGTTTGAGTGCCGAGCCCTGGGTACAAAACAAACTCGGATGTGTAAACACTCCGAATCTCATCTACCAAATGTCAAAGTGTCAGCTGTTATCAAGGGAGATATGTTTCTCCAACTTCCACAGATACGTGGGCAGACATGGTTTGTTTTTGAAATGTATGAGACACTGGACACATTCGATGCTGGGGGAAACCATCTATTTTTCTTCACGTCTTGTTTTTCTGCAAAATAGGAAAATTTACATTTGAATTCAATATGGTTGTTTTGACAAAACTGCTAAACTAAGGCTAGTCATAAATACATATAGAATGTATTTATTTGAGATGGTAAATTGTGGTGGTTCTGCACAGTAAACATTATGGATTTTTTATATAGTCACTGTGCTTCCAAAACCTTGAATGTTAAGTGAGAAACATTTATTAATAAAATTGATGAAATATGGAGTAGGTTTCAGAAGGACAGCAGTGATATGCTGCACATGAAGGGATAATATCAAATCACTACGAGAGAAGTGAAAAGTTAAAACAGTTTTTTGGTGGAATTCACAGCCTTAGCTAACAGTGCTAAAAATAATTTGTTGGACATTCGTGTGCTTATTATGCCCTTAGCATTTCACATAATTTAATTTGACTTTTTGGTGTCGGATCTGGGTGTACTTCTACTTTCAGACCACTATGAACCTAAGAGTCTTTTTTAACACCAATAAGTGCACAAAACAAAATGTGCAGTGTGATGCTCTGCATCAGCCAAATCCAGAACTATTTTATTCATAGAAATTCATTGTTAATGAGAATTTAAGGTCCAGTGTATGACATTTAGCTGCATCAAGTGGTGAAGTTGCGGAAAAAAATATCGAATTGTATTGTACTATAATTTTGAAACGTGCTCTGTAGAGCAGTGGCCTGTTTACAAAGCCAGGTGAATAAACACTGAGTTGCAGAGTAAGTTTTGAGTTCACAAAACCAGACAAACCCAACCTGGTTTAGATCAGGTTCAGCTGTAGCACAACTTATGGGAACCATCATCGATTTGATTGACTTCTCGAGAGTTTTAGAGCAATTTACTTTTCTGTAGAAGATGAAGAGATCATTATGAAAAAATGTCATGAATTGAAACACATTTACAGGGCAGGAATAAAGACATTAGAGAAAGCAGCTACTAACCATATCAATGTATTTTAATAAATAATAAATTATTTATATAGGTTTACAATAAGATCAAAAGATAATATGAATGCTTCATTACTTTAAAATGCTTTATATATTTAAGTTTGTTTTGTACGAATATAGTTATACTAATTAACATGCTATGTTTAATATGAATTAATTAATATTGATTATCAACTCATATTATAATTAAAGGAATGTGTTTTGAATTATATTAAATAAATGTAATTACACTATACAAATAAACACTTAGCAGAGAAATATTTTCCATCTAACATTTTATCACTTTAGATTATAATTATTATTATTATTATTTATTCACTACTGTAGAAACAACATGGCAAATTCCAGGCCGTCTATGTAGATAGAAAAAGCTAATTTTAAGATAATATAAACACAGCGCTTCATTATGTGAGGTCTTTATACTTTATAGACCAGTGAATACATAGTTATGTATTTTATATTGCATTTCTGTCAATATATCCGCAAAAAAGAATTTACACAGCCTCTTTAATGAAGTACTTTTACATAACCTAGTGGTTAGGGTGAGAAATGAAAAATGACCGTTGACCCCAAGTCTAGGTCATTTGAACCCTAATACATTACGTTTGAAACAGTGCATTATTGGCAGTATAAATTATTTACAAGAATTGATAACTTGCAGTCATTTAATGGCTTTCGTCATAACATTTTCTTTTTGAAACAAGTCTAAAGTTGGACCTAAATTGTAATAATTGACCTAGCTTTACATTCTGAAGAGAACTTAATGAAAAGATGAGAGATCCTGGAGCTAAAGAATCTATTCAAAGTGATTAAAAACCAGATGCAAAGTTAATTTACTCCCATAGCCTGAGGCTGCTAATTTACTCTGATATCCACCGAGGCACAGATATGATTTGCAGATGGATTGTTCTCGAGTGATAATAATCGGTCTTTAGTCAAAACCTTCACGTCTGGAACCCTTTTGAATCACGTTCCGATGTATCAGTAACTTGATTTGTGAAGTAATGTCACAGAGATTCATCTAACAATTCACTTTAAATGGATAGAATTGGCCTCAGGATGTCACAGTTCATTTGATCTGCATAATCTTGGTAAGTTTATTACAAGTTACCCCATTACATATAGTCTTCATTTTTCAATCATGGAATGTCTCGAAGCAAGAACGAAATGAGCATGAACGGACATTTTAAATATGGAATCGGATGAAAGGAACATATTGCATAATCGAAATGTCCTAGAAGTCAATAGGCAGCGGTTTTGCCATCTGAGCAGAAACGCATTTTTGGCCCCTGAGAGCTGACATAAAATATTGAACTTCAAAAAGCTCATGACCTACTTCTCCACTATCTTCCATTTCAAAACCAAGTTCATCTGAAAAAACAGGGGTGGGCTTCCGTTTTAACATCCTTCAATTACACGCTCTCCAAATTACATATCAGTGTTTTATGGTTATTTCCACTAAGGCTTACTCATGAGAAATCATATAGACATCTTGGGATGCTCATAGATTACTCATATAATAGTCATGCAGACCTTGTTGTTCAGTGTTTTTTATCTTTAAAGTCAGTTTATTATATTAAAGTGTATGTGATTCATATGAGTCATTCATGTAATGAACTCTCAGTATCTGGACATGGAGGAATTATTCATCCAAAAATCAAAAATCTGTCATCATTTGTTCACCACCGCGGTTTGCTATTTTTACACGGAGTGAAAAAATAAGTACGGGAGCTGTCAAGGATAAATAAGCACCATAAACGTATATCAAAAATTGGATTTTGGACCTTGACGGCTCCGGTCCCCATTCACTTTCGTTATATAGAAAAAGATGCCAGGAAATCGATAAAAAATTATAAACATATCTTGCGTTATATGGAGGAAAGCAAGCCCAAAGGATATGAGACGATATACGATAGTATTGAGTAAAATAGTGACAAGGTGTATTTTTGGATGATCTGTCACTTTAATATTTGATTGTTTGAGATGGATACAGTATTTGAGTGATCAGAGGATGGGTTTCCTGCTTCTGTCTGCTTTTTTCGACTCCTGGCCCACATCGCCATGGTGATGAGAGCTGTACGGTAAATTGGGAAAGAACGCGATTAGTGTCGGTCTGTAAACTGTGAGCAGGCTGCTCCACTGACCCACTGCTCGTTCAGTGCCATCACATTTGGCTTCTGTCTGCAAATGTTTGACGGTAAAAGCAATGCAGAGATACACAGAGGTTTATGAGCGGTACATCCCCATAACTTCTGTTGGGAAACCTAACGGCATATTGAGAATAACTGTGGGACTACTGTATAACACAGGCACATTTTGTCAATAGTTTAGCAGGTAATTGGATGCTGATAGTACTTCCATCCATACTTAGTGTTTATGTTAGACTCTAATATCCTGTATTATTTTTTTCTTTGTGGGTGAAGAAAATGACACGTTGAATTATGTAATCAGGTACTAAACATAAACAATGTTCACACACAGCCTAAACTGTTCATCTATCTTGACGCTTCTGTATATCCTATGAAGCAGGATTTATGTAACATATTTCTAGTCATTACTGTGATGAAATATCATTCAAGTGCACGCTTATTTAGTGCAATCATAAAACTATCTTGTGAATATATCATTGTTAAATCTTCCATGAGATGTAGACTGGAGCAATTGTTCTTTTATGATGGATTGTGAATTTGCACACTCAGACACACTGCAGCAATCCCTGTGGTCTAGTGAATGTTTAAGCATCCCACCCACAGGTTGACTGACAGATCTGGAGCAGGGAGGATCAATGCACTCTGTCCCCTTTCTGGATCCGGAATTCTGAGCGTGTTCTCATTCTAATTCACATTGTGTCATAGCTGCTTATTGCAGGACATGGAAGCTATCGATCGTTACATAATATTTGTTACAATCAGCACTGTTGGTAGCCGTAGTGTACTAGGAAATACGGTATTGGTTGCATAATAATGTTTGGAGTTTAAAAATACAGCGAGTCCAAAGCCTGAGGGTTGTAGTAACAAAAATGTATATTAATGCAAAAACATATTTTCAGACTAACAGTTTGAGTAATATATGTTATTGAGAAGTTGTGGGGTGAATTTCTGAATTTAGCCTTATTGACTGCGTGCACTTGAGCTGGCATGGACTTAAGCATTTAAGGGAAAACATAACTTCCTGGAAATATCTGAAGGCTCCATGAATCACGTGACACGTGGACATTTTGAACTTCCGTTGTCGCAACTCTCTCTCACAACGGCTCTGGTTTAAAGGAATCAAAATGGTTAAAGCTGGAATCTTACATTTGTAGTAATAGGTAAAAATACATGGGTCAAAATTATCGATTTTTCTTTTATGGCAAAAATGATTATTAATTCCATAAAGATATTTGGTAAATTTCCTATCATAAATATAACAAAATGTTATTTTTCTGAGTGGATGCAGCAAAATTGCAAACTTTTTTGAACTCTCAGATCCCAGAGTTTCAAATAGTATCTCGCCTAACTATTGTCCTATCCTAGCAAATCATAAATCAATGAAAAGCTTATTTATTCAGCTTTCAGATTATGTAAAAATCTAATTAAACAAAATGGACCCTTAAAAGTGTCTGCTAAATGCATTGACCTAAATGAAAATATTGACATTTATTAATTTTCTCGTTTAAATTTGGACATTTAAGGTATAGTTTAACCATGCAAAAATAAGAATTCTCGCCATTAACTTACCCTGCATTTTTCAAAAAATGTAAGTAAAAATTGCATTGTTTGTTTGGTTAGGGATAATTTCAAGAATGGTGGAAATAAACCATTGACTACCATAGTAGTTTTCAAATGATCAATGTTCGATTAATCATACATACACTTTTGCATAGTTTTAAGGCAGATTTTAGATTTATATACATCAATAAAGGAGAAAAGATAAATGGTATAGATCAACGATTCCCAATCTATTTCATTCCAGGACCCACCCAGAAAGCTATAATCTATCTTGAGACCCACCAAAATATTTTTAAATGGAAATATGGGGAGAAAATATACATTCATCCTCTATAAGCAGAAGAGTTTTTATTTTACCTAAATAGAATAAATGAAATTTAAGCTGTAATACCAAACTATCTAATGATAAAATATCAAAGACATTGATATTGTGTGTCATTCAAAAGTGTCTTTCCACGACCCACATCATGCCATTGTGCGACCAACAAGTGGGTCCCGACCCACAGTTTTAAAACCCCTGGTATAGAGAGATTACAAAATGTGTCATAAAAGGAGAATTCTACATGTAATGGTAAATCTAGAAATGGTTCAAATATTCACACTTAGTTGCACTATAAACATGCAGAGATCTTCTCTCAGCTTCTGTTAGGCACAGTTGTGTTTACAGATCCCGCTCAGATTTGTTTACAATAGTTGTTTTCATTTTACACACATCTTAAACTGTTACTATTTATATGCTGGCTCACTCATAAATCCAGAAGGGACTGAAGAGAATTCCTTGTTTATCGTGTCAATACATTCCACTGAAATTTCAATATTACCAAATCCTTTCAGGCTTGCTATGATGCTGTGCCATCTTCTGGGTTTATTCATCCCCTTTGAATGTCCTACACGAAGCAAACCTACACTTCCAGCCTTTGTTAGATTACATTATCTTTTGGATAGATGCTGTCAGATCACCTCAGTCACAGTGCAGTGTTACTGTGATGCAACTCTCTGGTTCGTGTGAGGAAGATGTGGTGCATGTTTGCGTTCTCTGCACTCGATGCACTGGCACAGCTAAATGTGGGAATAAAAATGTGGGACTTAAATTCATGCCTTGGCACGCTGACCTAAAATCCAGTGAAGACTCGCCGTGTCTCTCGTGGGATTAATCCGGTGTGGCATACAGTGTGGAGTGCAGGCTGTAAGGATTATATGCACTGGACTTGGTCCCCGGTTGCCCTACTTTTCATTAAAATATAGAGAGAGAGGGAGAGAGATTGCATGAATGCCATGACAGATGGAGTGGGGGTTTGATTAAATGGTGCACCAAGTGTTCGGAAATGCCACAACTTTCTCTTTTCTCTGTACGGCTATTCTTTGTAGTATTAAAATGATCTTTTGGTTTGAATAAGTAGCAATTTTAATAACAGCGCTTTGTTGTTTAGCCTGTGAGTTTATAAGCGGTAAGAGGATTGTTTTAGTGTTTGTCCTATTCTATCATATTCTAACATTCAGAGCTTTAAACACACAGCAATAGCAGCGCTCCTGAGAGGAATATCTTCTCTTGCCCCTGAGCTACAGAAGCTGCTGAAATATAAATGAGATGCTTAATGGCCGAGGCTGTATTGAGCCAGTGTTTACAGGGATCCCGGGATTGTGTGTCGCCAGGCTTGTTCTGGCTTCCATCTCAGGAAGTCCTCTTGCCACTCGCCAAGGTCCTGATTCACAAATGCCACAGTTAGTGGCGCGTCGACTGTATGTGTTTATGTTGCTGAAGCATGTAAGCCCTGGAAGGGCCATCTTTTAAGATGTGAAAATGCTTGGTTGTTTATTTTATATATAAAATATATAAATATAAATATATATATTTTATTTTAATATATAAAAATTAAAGCTGAGAAAACACATACTTTCAGTAGATATACACCATTTGTTACAGTATCTCCCAGAAAAAAGACCAAATGCATGACTAATGTTGCCCTACATATTTTTGTCCAATCAGATGGTCTCTAGACTTGATACTCCATCCATAGCCACTCGCTATCTGTGACATGAACCATCAGCCTATTGGCTGCAGTTCACCCAAAAATACAAATTCTGTCATAATTTACCCTCGAGTTGTTCCACATCTGAAGAAATGTCTTTGTTCTGGTAAAAGCAGAGAACGATATTTGGACAAATTCTTGTAACCAAACTGTTCTTGGACCCCACTGACCATATTTGGAAAAATTATAATGGTGGTCAAAAGTGCCCCTGAACTGTTTGCTTTACTATATTCTTCAAAATACAGATATGGAAAACTTGAGGGTGAGTAAATAAAGACAGAATTTGTATTTTTGCTTTAAAACAAATATGCTCATTATGTCCCGCCCCAATAAATAGAAAAAACATTGAGAGAATTCCTCAAATAATTATGGGAATTTAATATTGATACATCAAGCACGCTTCTGTTTCAGGAGAAGTTTAAGCAGTGATATTTTTCTATGTCTCAGACTATCGGTGTGTTATTGTGCTATTTTATTCCTTCACTCCCACAGGATTTACTGCCAACATTTGTAATACTTGCAGCCTCTTCCAAAGGACAGTTTAAAAGCAATGCCACAAATCTTTTGCAGTAAAACACCCTCTGAAGATTTTAGCTAGAGTCCCCTTTTTACGTATTCTGGCAATTTGCTGCAACCAGTTGGACCTGGCTAAATAATTGAAAATGTCAGATCTGAGACGCATTTCAACAATTTTGTCCTACTTGTCGTAACGGATAGAAAATAACCCTCTGTCATCCGGACTAGTTACATAGTTGACGTGGAGGCAAGCAGATGTTAGAACATAACGCAATCTATCATCCGTGATGGATGACACCACCCAATCGCAAAATGGTCATTTGTAACATTTGATTAACAATAAGAGTCAAAAGTAGACAGCTATTACTTCTGTGAAAGGGGAAAGTGTTATTATGCATTGCACAGTGCGACTCATCCTTCATTGAACATTCGGAAAAGCTAGCCATTATGCATCATAATTACTATAAAAGATTTAAAGAACAGTGTCCTCAGGAATGCTTGAGCGTTTATTTCAATGGCACAGATGCTGGATTATTTTAGTAGAAAATGTCAGACTGACTGATTTTTGACATGCATCTCTTTTCAGATGTGTTGATGGACTCAACGACGGCGACAGCAGAGCTGGGCTGGACGATATATCCGTCGCTGGGGGTAAGGATAGAAAAAACTATTTGTTATTTATTCTGATCATTGTTAAAATGAATGATTCAATTTAATGTGACTCATGCTGCCGTGACAAAAATAGAAGTTGAATGAATTCCAAATTAGATTGTTTTGAATGCTGTTTGCTAGACTTTTTTACCTAATGTTCCATAAATACACATAATCACAAAAACATGACTTTGTTATATTATCTGAACATATTTAGTGTTGGGTAGTAAGACCATTCGAAAAAGTGTGTATGATCTCATCCCTTTTGTATGTTGCTTTCATGCCAGTGACGGTTAGGTTTCGGGTGGGACTTCAGTATTCAGTATTGTACGTTTTTGTAGGATTCACAGTGTATAAATCCTTACAAATGATCCAAATCTTAATATAGTTATCAGGCTAAAATAACAGTCTAAAATACATTTAAAAAATCCATATTCTCACTAAAAAATGTACTTGCTTTAATTTCCTAGTTGTCTTTTCTAAACAGCAAAGATTTTTTAATAACAACCCGCTGTTTAGTTTTATTTGTCATTCTTATTCAAAATAAAAGATTCTCATATTTTTGTGTCAGAAAAATCTAGTAGTTACATATTTCTAACAATGTTGTGTCTATAATTGTTGTGATTTGACTGTAGTTTAACTACAAATTATCAGCGGATTGTTGCTTTTTTAAAGAATTTACCTCAGCTGACTTTGCCTATTCACACATCATTGTATGTGCTTCGGTTGCAGTGGGAGGAAGTAAGCGGCTATGACGAAAACATGAACACCATCCGGACATACCAGGTGTGCAACGTCTTTGATGCAAGCCAGAACAACTGGGTTCGCACCAAATACATCCGCCGTCGAGGAGCCCAGCGGATACACGTGGAGATGAAGTTCTCAGTGAGAGACTGCAGCAGCATCCCCAATGTCCCTGGTTCTTGCAAGGAGACATTTAATCTTCACTACTTTGAATCTGACTCTGACGTAGCCACCAAGGTTTATCCTGCCTGGATGGAGAACCCTTGGATCAAGGTGGACACCATTGCGGCCGATGAGAGTTTCTCCCAGGTTGATCTGGGTGGGCGTGTGATGAAGATCAACACTGAAGTACGCAGCTTCGGGCCCGTGTCCCGTAATGGCTTCTACTTGGCCTTTCAGGATTATGGCGGTTGCATGTCACTCATTGCTGTGAAGGTTTTTTATCGTAAATGCCCCCAAATTATTCGCAATGGGGCCGTCTTTCAGGAAACGTTATCGGGGGCAGAGAGCACCTCTCTGGTGTCGTCTAGGGGAACTTGTATACCTAATGGAGAGGAAGTAGATGTTCCTATTAAACTGTACTGTAATGGGGATGGGGAGTGGTTGGTACCCATCGGACGCTGTGTGTGCAAGGCAGGTCACGAGTCTGTGGATAATGGGACCGTGTGTAAAGGTGAGTGTTATTCACTTAATATTGGTAGTATTTGATTTTTGTTTTGTTTTTAACTGGTATGGTGTTGATGTCTGTCAGAAAATACTTTAAGATGCTTTAAAACTTAAAATGCATGTAAATATAACAGTAATATAATATAGTATTTTTATGTATTTTTTTTCTACCCATTAGCAGATTTTTTAAAGCAGAAACTCCCTTAATGTTTTTCAAAAAACCGATCAAAATTAATATCTTATGTCATTTTCTTCCCCAATAAATTTATCACGATTTAAGAATTTTTAAGTATTTGTACTGGATAAAAAGACAAAAATACTTGTATTTTTAATTTATTGCAGTGTGATGCATTTCTCATTTTTGCAATTGCTCCAGTAATTATGGTTTTGCAGTAAACCCCTTCACTATTGGACAATACATATAGATTAATATAATTAACTGTCATTCTAATGAGTATTTACATAATGACATAATGTGCTCCCTGTATGGACACACACACATACTCGTACAGTACTATTAAAAGCCGCGCCACAGGAACAAAACATTCACTTGCCTTCCCACTTCATCTTATGAAGCCAGTTAGAAGACAGGCCATTGTGTCTTCCTCTCTTCCCATCCATGAGCAGCAGTTACAATCAACGTTATTTCAAACTACACGCATGCACCACCACAGACCCTAAAAACTGATATTATAACACGAGATGATGTAGTTCTCACAACGGTTGACAAGGAGGTAACCCTCTGTGTGTGAGAACAAGAGAGCAGTAATGAATAGAAATCCCCCAGTCAGTTGTAAAGCCGCTCGGAAGGGTTCGAATGAATGGACGGATTTGGGTAGAGAAAGGTGCCCTCGCTCAGCACTCGGCAGATATGATTAGGTTCAAGGAGAGCGGGTCAGCGATGAGAGAAGCATTTTGGCAGAGTTCTCTTGGGTACTGTTGACAGAATCTAAATTACTAATATCCCCCCATCTGGAGCAGCTGATAGATGGAAATCGGCAATATCCTGGGCGAGCACAAGGCAGGCCGTCTCTTTTATTTCCCCTGGTGCTAATCCTCCTCTCTGCCATCGCTTTAATGACACTCCTAATTGACTAATTTGGAGTGTGCAGGGGGAGCGGGGTGGACGCTTAGACGCTGCTCTCCCCTGCGAGTCCATTCAAAAATCAAGCACATATAATGAATCCCCCTGTGGTTGTTAAGCAAGGACTCCATGTAGACAAATGGATTTATGAGTTCCATTTTCGGTCTCTTAAGAAAATATGCAGTAGCAGCGCTCATTAAAGTGGAGTAGGAACATAATGGTCTAATTGATTCCGAGCAATGTGTAATTCTGTTGTAATGTGTTATTTGTGGAACGGTCATGTACTGTACAGTATACTTTAGGACTACTTACTTTGGATCAATTGTTTTATTTTGGTGGATAAATTATGAGATCTTATATTTATATGGTGTTATTTGGAGCAGGATTTTAGACAAATGAGATTCGACAGGGGGGAACCTGCGAAATGTCATAGAATATAAATTATACATAGAGATACTTGAATTTTGTGAATATGGAAATGTGCTAATAAGCTGCGACATAAGGGTAACAGCATTTGGCTGATGAATTACACATAATTTATCGAGCTCATAAACCGTTCATCCGTTTGACTAATGATGGATATTTGAACAGAAGGAACTTGTATAAAATCAAAAACTACCATTCTAACCACCCTTTAGAAATTTCTGAGGGGGTCCTGTGGCTTAAAAATGCTAATTCTCTTCCAGGTTTTGGGAACACTGTTAGGGCTGGGCAGTTGTAAGGAATACACTGCAACTGAACAAAATGTAAACGGCAATAGATTTTCCTATTCCGTGTAAAATCCAGAATGTAAATAAGTGGGCGTGGTTAACTTGAATACAGGACCCCTGCGCGTTATGCTTCGTCACACTATAGTTTTCGATCCATTGACTTCCATTCATATGCATTTAAAAGGGATCGTTTACGCATGTTTTCACACACATCTAAAAACGGAAAACTTTTTTGCGGGTTGGCTTTTCGTGTCAATGACATGGAAGTTTTGGGGGCCCTGGAATACAAACGGTTTTTGAAAGTCAAGTTTTTAAAAACGATACCGTGTTCACCACAAAAACTCAAATCTTTGAAAACATAAGCTCATGTAGATTATGTGTTAAGTTTGTGGGCATGCGCATATATACTCAAAACAACAATGTTAGCCTACAGGACCGTGTGAATGTGCCACTCAACACAGTTATTAACATTCCCCCATTAAAGTGTAGATTTACTGCACCACTACGACCAGCAAAGGCACATTTTTACACACAACAAAACACATTTATATGTAGACAAATGGTATTCAAACGCACTTTTGGGTTAAACTTGGGTATGTGTATTACCAAAGCTGTTTATTGACAAAAGTAAATGGTCTGGAATGCATAATACAGCGTTTTACTTTAGTTTAGGTATCCGTGTGAAAGAAGATTGGTTTGATAACTTTGTCATGTGTACATGAAACTTAAAAAAATGCTTAGGAAGAACTCTTTGTTTTTTTTCCCCTTGTTGTCATACTCTTACGCTGTGTCTACACTGGATGCAACCGGCGCAACGCAACACAACAAAAGACATTAGAAACGCATTAGAACCCATTTTAATTAAAATAATCGTCCACCCAAGCAGGTTGTCATGTCGCGTCGCGACGGTGTAGACAGTGTTGGTGTGACGAAGAAATCTCACAAACAAACCTCGACCAGGGGGAGGGGCTTCTTATTAAAAGAGGATGTGCGTACATGGTTTGGGTTTTTGTCTGTAACTACATTGCGGTACTGTACTATGGTGCATTACTGTAAAATAAATGTACAATGAAACAAGTTTTTTGGTCTTGCCATCCACCTCTAACAACAAAGTCAGAACACAGTGCGAATCATGAATTTTGCAAGATAAACTATAGAAAAATCTTGACCACACTTTTGGGAAATAGCATTTACTGTACATGTGTCTCCTTGTGCCGGGAATGCCTCTCAGGCTAAGGCCTGACACCCACACACCTCAACTAATTGAAGTGGAAGCACTAATTCAGTTAATCCCGTCCACCTCCCCACCCACTCTTCTTTTCTAAAGATGTACGTTTCATCTCTTTCACTGACATTCAAATGTGGTTTTGTGCTCGAGCCAATGATGGATATTATTGATTGGCCTGTAAGTAATTACATAATCCTCACGATCCAGCCTCTAGTTGTCTTAACATGTAATGATTATAAATAGTAAAATTCGATTGTTGTCCGCTGATGAATTACCTCTACTGTACAAAGCTGGACTGAGGCCAACCCCTCCAGCCAAGCTTGCTTACATGTCTCCAAACAAGATAAATGTTGGCTGGTTTTGCTTATATTGTGTTATGGTCTAAAATCAATCATTTTAAAGAAAGCAGCAACGTGCATTTGTTACTGTACGTTGACCTCTCATTTAGAGTTAATGGTGTTGTTTGTTTGTTATGTAGGGAGTATATTAGATTTAAAACTATTTTTTTTGTTATGGCAATTGCAAAACTCACGGTTAATATAAGTTGCATTGTTAAAGCATTTTTGAAATGCAAATTTTGTATACGATCACATCATCTTGCAATATATGGTCCGGTAAAATGACGTGCTTCTGTCTTCAGATCTTTCAAAGGTCAGTATTGAAGTACCTTTATACCTGTAATACAGCCTCTGTGTAAATACTTTGGTTTCCATGTTTATACGTGGAATAATTTGTTTATATGTGCTGGGAAATGGGCTGTTATAATTGGCCGACACTCCCCATATTCACAGGTTCACAGTGATAAAGTCTGTCAGTTGGTGACTGGTTTTGTATCATCACCTAGGAAAGGATTACAGACATCATGCATATGACATCTTCACCTTTGCACAGGAAATTTTATACATTTCCACGCATAATAAAATAAGGCGATGAGATTGTACTGGGCTCGTGGGGTCTGGGGGGTTCTAATATGGAGCGTGTGATTCAGTATGGCAATAAAGCAGAGTACTGGAGTCTGTCTCCACATTTGATGGAGGTGCAGCTCTTTAATCCAATCGCAGCAGCACATTGCTGCAGGGTGCTTATCTGCGACCTTATTTGTTCCTGTGACACTGGATGTATTTCAATTTGTTCAACCAAAGCGATGAATGGAAGGGGACTATAGTACAACAGCACAGAAACTAACTCAGGCTGTACATGTAGGAGGGAGAAAGAATTTGCGAATTGCTACCAACGGCTCACCCCTCCTTTTCGAAGCACTACGAAGGCTGACAAAGAACTATGATGTCGTCATGTTTTCATGTCATGAGATCCACAAATATTATTCTAATTTAAATTCTAAGCATTCAGAATTAAGTGTTTAAAACTGACATACATTAAAGAAACACTGCTTGAGAAAGATTTACGTAATTGGATTTTTGACTCACAATCTCACACGACTGAGAAAAAGCCTTTGTGACAACATCCCAATAGGACAGCTAGCACCAGCCTCCCTACATCAAGAATGTGTCAGTAAATTCTTAGGTGCCATGCATGAATTAGATATGGAAAACATTCCTATGTATTGGAAATGTATGTCATATGAATACCATCAATACAATTATTATTATGTATGTATATATGACAGACATTCCTATCATCCCAAGGATATAAGCTTAGGTTATGTTACACTCCAGATGCAAAAGCTTTAGCCTTCAAATGTATCGTACTTTTAAAGAAGGTTTATGCATGAAAGAAGTTATGAACAGTGTTGGGTAAGTTACTCTGAAAAAGTAATTAATTACTAGTTACTCATTACATATTCAATAGTGTAATTAGATTACTGTCCAAATTACTCTGTCCAAAAAGTATTTAGTTACTCATTACTAATTACTTTCTATATCCTACATCAACCTTGATTAGTTAAGTGATTCAAGGATAGACATGAAACGGCTTATTTAATTCATTCAAATAAATAATATTATTAACTGACCCAAGTATTACAAATGTGAGAACTATACATTAAAGCACAGATTTTAAAGTAAGACTTTGAATTTTGATGTCAATTACACTATTGCACACGCATATATTTAACAAAGTATTTAGTTTAATTACATCAAAAGTAACTGTAATTAAATTACAGAAAACATACGAGTAATCCCTCACTTTACTTTTTCAAGGGAAAAGTAATTAAATTACAGTAACTAATTACTTAGTAACTAGTTACACCCAACAGTGGATATGAATGTAAAATAGTGTTCATGCATGGCCAGACTTCTAATCCAAAGCATTTGTCTTTTCTGTAATAAACAGGATTAATGAGGATTTGTTTGAATAGTTTTCTCATTCCAAATCTCACAAAACATTTATGTTAGCAGCATGGCAGCATGTTGAAAGTCTATCCGACCGATTCTTCACCGTCTCTTCTCTTTAGCTACAGTATATCTACTGTACGTAGGAGAATTTGTATCATGATGATACTATTACACGATGAACACATCTGTTGTTTAATGAGAATCAGGCATTCAGATTTGTTCATTATGTCTTTTGGGTAAAGGTCAGTTGACTCTCACTGGGGACTGTAGAGTCGGGGTTGTTACACATGTGATGATGATTGTTATTGATTTTCTCGGAATGCAAGACTTGCGTCAGCTTTTTGATCTTTCTCCTTGCTGTAAAACACGTTCATAAATCAAAAATCTGTCCTGATCAGATCTGATCTGATACAGCATTTCATCACTCTGATCTTTAAAACTCCAGAAATTCAAGGGTTGATGCATGCATTTGATGTATTTCAAACTCATTTATGTTCTAGCCGGAAGTGTTGCGACTT
Source organism: Triplophysa tibetana (assembly GCA_008369825.1). NCBI lineage: Eukaryota > Metazoa > Chordata > Actinopteri > Cypriniformes > Nemacheilidae > Triplophysa > Triplophysa tibetana. Next base: position 15,239,061 of record CM017912.1, on the reverse strand, counting down.
TAAACTAGTTGGGTGATATTAAAGTGCACTTTCGCTATATTTCAGTGCTTTGTTGTAAAAGCTTTGAAGTGATCTGCATGGACTGGTTTTTGCATTGAGGCAAACTGTTTTTGAGGTGACCTTTGTGTCTAAAGACGTTAAGCTCGCGATAAGGGCAAGTCTGAATTTTTTTGATCTCCGATTGTGTTGCTTTTGGCATTATGATCAAAATGTCGACAAGGATTTGTTCGTGCCATACCAGTTCTGTATCGGTAAAAATGCACTGTTGCAGTAAATGTCAATGCGGTATCTACAGTTTGTGTTCACAAATCAGTTTCTTGTCTTTTTAGGAGACATAAAACCTATACTGTGATAAAAGATGATGGTCCAGTAAACCACAGGGTTGATCAATGCTGAGAGCTGTACGTCCACACTAGAGCTGTCTGGCCCTCATCTCTTTGATGGGAAGCAGGTGTCCTGTTGTCATTGACGTGGGGCTCATTGATCAAAGGCCCTTCAGGAGTCCAGCGCTCATCCATCACACTCCAACGGCCAGGCAATGTCACGGAAACGAGGACTGTCAGAGCTTCTGTACTCACAAATCACCATGAAAAAAAGTCCTTTACTGGGCAGGCAAAAAAAAGGAATTTTTCGTTCCCTTTTGTGTCCATACATTGAAGTTGTAATGTTTCTCTTGGCACAATTTGCTCTTTGTATGGGTTTTACGAATGATGATTATCTGTAAGATGAGGTGTCGCAGTGGTAATTTGGAAAAGCCAAAGGCCTCCAGCATGCCAAACTGCGGCTAATTGACCTACACGGGGACATAAATGGTCCATAAAATGGGCTGCCCGTTATCAACTGTGCTCACACACTGGCACACCTGCTTAAATGAGTGACAAAAGGCCCCGTGCAGGGGGCAGGAATAAATAGGCCGTTTGAGTTCTTTCTTGTGCAGCTGTGAAACGGGGCCGAATCCCAATATCGGTCAACGGCTGCTTTTCAGATGGGTCTTGTCAACCAGCAGAATAAAAATGATGTGTGTGTTTTAGTGCGTTGTTTGTCAAATCAGAGTATTTAACCTGTCTAGCGAAGTTACTGCACCAAAGTCAGTGAGTTTACTGAAATGAGTTTGTCATTTACACAGTATGCTGGTGGTGACATTAAGGAATGATTGTTAAAAGGAAATGTTGAGAAGATGACAAGAAAATTATACTGTCTGGTCTGGCCGAGCTGGTTACAAATGTGTATGACAATTGAATGTTTTTCATTTTCAAGATACAGCAGAATAATTGTTATAAGAGACATAAAACGACAGGAACAACTGGGTATTAAATTGTATTTCATTTAAGTAAGGGACATTTGAAAAATTATTAAATAGAATGGTCATATAATATATAAGGTTTTTTGTAGGGTTCGGTGGAATCCTCACTCCATCCAGTTTGTTCCTCTGGATAAAAGTGTCTGTCAAATGCATTAATGTTAATGTTAATTTATTATGCGGTGTGAAATGCAAACGATTGACAGATTTAATTCATGGCTAATTGAAATGATCTAATATATTGTAGCATGTAGAAAGCCACATAGCCACAGTGCTATTTAAAATACATAATGCATGATGCTGAAATTTCTTTCTCCTCTGTAAAATCATGAACCCATGACTGTATCTTTGTTTTGCTTTTAAGCATTTTATCAATTTCTATTATCTTGTCTGATTTTGATGGTGACTCCATGGGAAGCCGAGTTCTTTGATTAATGTGTCTATCTGGTTCTTTTGTGTAAAGGAGCCGATTAGCATTATTGACTACATGCAAACAATTAAGAGGTTTATTAGGCAGCCAGTTTGAATTGATTTATTACTCTGGAAAGTTGTTTAGATAAAGCTATTTTAATGTTAGATTATGTATCTTTGTCAACTGTTTATGTATACATGGGAAATAAATCAAGATTAATAGGAATAGTTTTCCCAAAAATAAAAATTCTCTCATAGTGCACTTAAGCATATGCAATCCAAATGACTTTATTTCTTCAGCTGAATACAAATGCACTTATTTAAAAAAAAATGCCGGTTCTGTTTCTCTGTGTAATGTCATTGGATGGTCCTAAGTGTTTTGAGGCTCCAAAAAGCACATACATCTATATGATTCCAGTGGATTAATAGATGTCTTCAGAAGTGAAACGATGGGTTTGTGTCAGAAAAAGATTTCTCAATAAGTGACCCTGGATCATAAAACTAGTCTTAAGTAGCACTGGAACATTTTTAGTTTAAGTCAAAAATACATTATATGGGTCAAAATTATCGATTTTTCTTTTATGCCAAAAATCATAAGTATATTAAGTAAAGATCATGTTCCATGAAGATATTTTGTAAATTCCCTATGCTTAATATATCAAAACTTTATTTTTGTGAGTGGATGCCCAGTAACAGTGCCTCTTATTAACAACTTCAAAGGCAATTTTCTCTATATTTTGATTATTTTGCTCCTTCAGATTCCAGAGTTTTAAACGGTTATATCTCTGCCAGATAAGATCATATCCTAACAACCTATACTTCAATAGATAGCTTAATTATTCAGCTTTGAAATTATGTAAAAATCTCAATTTCGAAAAATTGACCCATAAGACGGGTTTTGTTGTCCAGGGTCACATTATTAAAAATCAAACTTGTCAATTTTATTAAATATCAACTATAAACTATAAATACTATAAACATTGGCTGCCATAAAAATGTTGCATGCCTATTCACAAAAGAGGTGAGTTCTGAAACATGCCCTTTGACCTCTTGTAAAACTCATGCTAGCATTTATGCCTATTTATGAAGGTAAATTGTTTTTATTGTACACCTATAGTTTGTGACTGGTTTGTTCAATGTGCTCAGCGCGTTTGCATGTATCAGTTCAAATGTAAGCGTCATGATACGCTTGTGAGAGGTCAGAGGTCATGCTTATGTGATAATTAGGTTTTCTTGTCAGCTTGTATTCAGTCTGATAGTACAGAAAACTCCAGACTAAACCACTCATAACCATCACTGTCTTTTAAAGAGAAATGGGCTTCAATGTTCGTGCTACCGTGCGTCTTCTGCTGCCTCTCTCACCAACAGTGCTGCTGAGTGACATATTCAGATACGGCTGACAACCTCACACAAAGGAACACAGAACATCATAGATGCATGATGTTGACACCACACAGTCAGCTCGGGTCCGCGTGTCACAACGTCGCATATCCAAACTTGTTCTGTGAGCACGGGGGTCTTTGTTTCAGGTAGAGGCTAGCAGATGGAGCTGACGGCATTAATATTTACAGCTCTAAATGAAACGAATACATTTCTATTGTCAGTCACGGCACAATGGAGGCAGACAGAAGAAAAATGCTCCCTGTGGAGCGAAGGCAGAGGCATGTGCGAGTACTCAAATATTAACATCGAATACTCCAAATGAATAAAAGAAATTCTCTTTAGGATGGATAATGGCTTCTCACATTTGCAGATAAACTGGAGGCGAGCCAAGTTTTAGTTCTAGTTTACCTTCAAAGTAAAAATTCTGTCATTATTTGCCCTCTTAGTCATTTCAACTTGTATTACTTTTTTCTTCTGCAGTAAACAAAAGAAGATATTTAGAAAAATGTTGGTAACAGAAAACCGTTGGTCCCTATTGACTTGAGATGGGGGCAAAGAATTAAATGGGGACCAACGGTTTTTGGAAACAAACATTTCAGCTCACGTGGGTAAAACATTAGTTAGTTCGCTTCATTTCACCGAAATGTCCTTTGTGAACAAGGGTGCTGTGCCGTCAATATTGGAATTGATAGGAATGGCGCAGCTATCTTGCGTCACTACTGATTTGTTAGAGCTCGCTTAATATGCCCTGATAGCCCTATTCGCACGGGATTAGTATAACCTGGGGACCTCTAGTCATTTGAGATAATTGCAGAAGTTGTCTGTGATGTTTAGCCCGTGCGAATCGGGCCATGTCTGTAATTTGTCAAGTAAAAATTCCCTCACAAATTCCCTACCATATTTTGACGAACACTGAGGTCCTGTGACAATATTTGTCCTGTGCGAATCGGCATCTCTGAGATTTTGCAGGCTCATATATAATTTTTTAAGGTTTAATCCACCGTTTGCGAATAATGGAGGCTGTTTTGAAGTGTTTGAATGCTTTTTGGAAGGGTTTTTTATATTATTACGGGTGCTGAGTCATATCCATAAGTTACCTCCCAACACTGTGGTTTTGGCCGGGAGTCTCCCGTTTGTTTATTTGTCATGGAAACTCTCGTTACATTTGAGACCCGAGATCGTTGTGATGATCTGTTCGGTTCGCGATCACTGTTCTCAAATGCTGACAGGTACGGTCATGTATCATAAAACACCATACAACTATAGGCTATACAAACTATACGCAAAGCCTTGCCATCACATCCAGGGAATAAAGTCAGTAAATTTGAGTAAAATCACAGGCTTCCCTTATCCCGTGCGAATGCGCCACATGAAATGCAGATGTGGGCAGGTCATTTCTAAATCACACGAGGTCCCCACATACTACTTATCCTGTGCGAATGGGGGTAATGTGTAACCTATGTTACGTATCTAACCAAATTCACAGAATGCTCCAACTAAGTTTACTACGCAAACTACTATCCAGTCATAGCAGTGGGTGTTTACTTCCAAGTCTTTAATGCAGCACACCAGTTAAAACCAAACGTTTGTCGAGCCGCCCTCAAAACCCGGGTAGAAAATAGCCTATTACTTATTGATTTTGACATTTTTTAATGTAAAAACCACGCGAACGTCATAAGTAGACCTCATACAACAGTATAAAACAATAAACAAGGTCAGTTCATGACACCTTTAAATGATGGCAAATCCTCTTGTAGTCAGTTTACGCCAATTTCTTGCATTGAGCCATCAAATGAAACATGTTTTAGTATTCGAGTAGAATAGTAATATATATTTGTATGAGAAGGGTGTGACTAATTTTCACATAAAGTAACAAACCGTTGTAGTGAGTGAAGCTTTTAATATAGAAGTCACAAAGGAGGTCTTTTTTTGACTGTCGGCATAAACCTAAAACGTGCATTTGTTGTCTCATTTGCAAACGTCTTGCTATTAAAGCTGATTATGGCCCATGCTAAATTACATCCAACAGAGACTAGTGGGTGTTCAATGTTGTGGCAAAGCCACATTTTCCATCGACACAATAAAAAAGATCAGGCTTTGTTATTTAAATGAGCCTGTCAGAATTTTGAGGAGAGGTTTTTTTTTGGCTGGACTGCACACTTTAAATGTCCTTCAATTCGTTTTTGCTTCACCGTGTAATTATTCACATTCCAGATGCTGGCGACAATAAAAGCATTAAACATCCTGTTAATGACTTTACTCTCTAGTGAATTCTTTTATTATTTTAGTTTTCAAGTATGTTTTACCATATCGCCTCTCAGATTTCACGTTTAGCTCGGGTACCGCTCAGTCATGATGGCTCTCCTAGCGTGAAGGGGGAGGATTCCAGGCTCCGTCCTGTCCTGCTGGGTAATCCCGGCCGGCTCGTGAAAATTCAGGATTTATCTGAGTGATGTTGAAAGTCTGGGAGAATTCCCTCACACATTGATGGGAATTAATGAAGTTGTCGGATGATGAAAACAAGGTGGTGAGCATTAGAACACAGGACAGCTGTTGCTGGGGTTCTGATAGAATGTACGGTAGAAGACTTTAGTGTTGTTAAAATCGTGTATGGAGGAGAATTAGAAGCCACTTCACACAAACATGCACTTTGACCGCTGCGCTTGGGTCTTTTACGGCGTCTTTCACATGAACATCACATTTTTTTTTTTTTACGGCATGTCAAGTTAAAATAATATATTTTTTACACGATATGCCTCTAAATGTCAGTTCCAGAACAGTGGACCAATTATGAATTATTTTTTTGTGCTTCATCTCGCAATTTTGTTCGTTTCGGAAGGCTGCGTCCTCCGGAGGTCCCATTTAAAGACTGCATATGTCATTGAGGCTGTCTCGTTTCATAAAAACAGGTACACTCCGAATGCACCCTTTAAATGAAACCCTCTTTCACAGGAATTCTGAGGATGCGTGATCCTTTGTGGCTAGAGATAATAACCCTCAATTCTTTGCGTCACCCAACCTCTTTTATTTGAATAAACGGCAGCAGTTTAATTGTAAACAGTTTACAATTTTGTTTAAATTTTTTCTCTCCATTTTTTGAATGTTTATAAATAGTAGGGCAAGAACAGGTAATTTGTTTTACTCTTCTGGCCTTAGTTTATGGTAAAAAGTAACCAACTTTTTACCTATTAAAATGATGTAGAAATTATTTTCATTAATTCGACAGGTGTGAGACACACTGTCAAATTAAAGAAAATAATTTCTACAGCCTGTTTACTTTTCTGCCAGTATGTCCTACGAAGGACTTAATTCATTTCTAATTTGGGGATTAATTCTGAGTTGGGGATCCTTTGTACACCGCATCATTCAGAGGATGCTACCTCCGTTGGACGAGGACGCGGCCCTGCGAAACGAGACACAGCTACAGTCTATGTAAATGGCCCTATAGATTGCCACTTTTAAAGGGATAGTTCACCCAAACATTTTAATTCTGCCATAACAACATTTTTTGTTTAGATGTATTTTTTATCAATAAATATTTTCAGCTTTGATGTATAACATTCTTAACTGGTCCAGCCATCCTATTTGCATTTTATAAAAAATATAAACAGTAAGTAGGCCTTAGCCCATGGAAGAGCAGAACAAATTTTTTTACAAATTTACAATGTACGTATTTGTGAACGTCTCACACTGAATCATGTTACATGAACAAGGTCCAGTACCGCAAAAATCGCAATTCGCTGGACATGCTGAAAGGCGGTGCATGCATTTTAACAGCCGCCATATTAAATATTACAATCTCTACATTTATTTTTCTTTTAGTGGTCTGTCTCGTCTTCATTACTCTGTTAAGAATTTGCTCAAGGTTTGTCCAACACTTTTCAAATCTGTGGCTTGACAGACTTGTGGGTTTCCAGACCAAACATGGCACATCATTTACACTGAATAGATGATCTCGTGATTAACGGGCATATAAAGGCATAGCTGGAGGTTAGCTTGTATGGATTGTTTGCACATTCCGGAGATGACTATTCATGGTTGTTGAGTTTACTGACAGTTCAGTTCTGCTCTGGGTAGCGGCTTCAGTCTGGCTCATCTCATGCTGTCTTGCTGTTTGAGTTTGAAATGTCACTTTAAGAATATTTCAGGTCCATATAGTGTGTCAGTATGATTGACACAGATACAACTTCTTCTAGATGCCTGAAATAAACTACAGGTTTATTTAACTTACAGGAAACTATATTATGAAATGTTTTACACACTTGTGAAAAATGTAGCAAAAGCGAAGATGTTTTAAAAAAAATACAAATTGATTTGATTTATGGATTAAATTAAGTTAAAAATTTGGTGTTATCACTCTGTGCCTTTAAAACTATGGTACACTTGTACACAGTTTTAATATATTCATGCTCTCTCAGATTAATTGGGTCTATTTCAAGTTCAAGTAGGTCTATACTGAATGAGAGCGAATGTCTCCAATCCTGCTCAAACACACTTGAACTCACTAATCGAGGTCTTCAAGACTGCTCTAAAAAGAGGTTGGAAATAGAGTTGTGAAGTTGCTCTATTGCTTTATTAGAATACATAAAAATCATTGAAATTCCTTTCAGAAAGCATGGATGTTCATGGCAAATAGTCATTACCATAGCAACCCCTTAAATTCTTTGTTCACCTTGGTTTGGAGTTGACAGTCAGACACTATAGCACAGAGGAGTTTAGTCCTTCACCCGCATTAAATAAGTGAACTCCCCTGTGTGAATCTTGAGAGGAGTTCAGCAGGTTGACACTGCAATTCTAATGGATATTAACATCTTTCTCACCTCCTGCAGTGCCAGGGAGTGTTACGCATACATCTGTTGCTACACGGTCCAAGAAAATCGCAGAAGGGAGTTTGGCTAGGGCTTACAAAAGACAGCATCCATAGTTTATTCCATGTGTGTCAGTAAAAACAAGACTGTGGGTGTGTGCCTCTGCATTGTCTGGAGAAGAATGGGTTTCTCTCCTGCAGATTTCATTTCCTCACTGTCAACCGGTGTGATGTCAGGCTCGGGTTTTTCAGCTCAGCTGCTTGTTTACGAAGCGACAAAGTGTGTGCAGACGGAGTTGTATTGTTTTGTCCCATTGGTTGATGAAGCTGTAAAAACGGTGTGTTTTTTTACAATAAGTAAGTTTGAAAGTTGCCTGGAAAAATGTCTGCTAAATGAATAAATATAAATTTGTTGGAGAACCAGATGTGAACCCACAGTATTGGTTTGTTCTATGTTGGGCATGTTGGGATATTTTATGTATTTTTTCTTGCTTGTTGTTGTTTCTACATATTGAGCTGAGATAGGAAGAAGTTCTGGTAGCACGTCACAATAAAGTTGTATTCGTTAACATCAATGAATGCATTAACTATCATAAACTAACAATATAGTAGCATGTATTAATCCTCAATGTTAGTTAATATCATTGCAGCTATTCATGTTACATTGTAACATTATCTATTAACTGATGTTAACAGTTACAACTTTACATTTGAAAAGGAATTGCTGAAAGGAAATGTGCATGAAATGTAGTGGCATCTAGCGGTGAGGTTGCGAATTGCAACCAATGGCTCTGCACCCTTCTCTTTCAAAGCACTACGATGGCTGACAAAGGACAAAGATGTTATCAGGGGACCCGCACCGTAGATTTTATACACCATTGAAGACATAGTTTTGTATATTACATTGCCTTTCTGTTAATAGATCCTCCAAAGAATTACACACTGGACCTTAAATATGAACTTCGATTAATATATGCTCTTGTTCATTGTTAGTTCATGTTAGTGAATGCATTAACTAGTTGTTATTAAATAAAACCTTATTGTAAAGTGTTAGCTAAGAATTTAACAACGATGACAAACCTTTGAGTTGATGAGTGTGTGTTTAATAGACACAAGAAAAATGTCTTTAACCAAAGGATAAAGAACAGGCAATAAAGTGTTTATAGTTTCCGTGTTGTAAATTGCACCTCATAAAAACACACAGCTGTGCGCAGCAATGAAGATAAATGGACATGTCTACGATTATAAAAACCCAGAATGCCAAAAAGGTCTTTAGTCAATTCTCCCAGAATTCCATTAACACCTACTTTAATACTCCAGTCATGTACAAAACTCAGCATACATCAAATGTGTCGCCAGAATATTGTGCTGCTTTCTTTTTGTCTCACGCTTTCTATTGTCAAACCCTGTGGTACCACAGATTTAATTCCACTTCTGTACACTGTCACTCACACCCACTCTGCCTCATTGAACTGTAACCAACACCTCATTCAGTGCTTCCACTCCTCAAAGCCACTGCGATGTGTGAGCGTGGAAGCCTTATATTCCTTCTGGCAGAAAGTAAATGTTCTGTCATCAATCATCGACCGAGAGACGCAGCCAGAGTAATGTTTTACTGTCAGAGCCATTTGGGATATTAGGCTAATAGAATGGGTTTTATTGTACTTCCTAGCGCACACAATGTTTCTAGTAAGCGTTGATAGATTTCCACCTGCAGATGATACGCGACACATATTTAATTTACCCTCTGTGTTTGATTTATTTCTGTGCGGTACAAATGAGTTGTATTATGAGCACAGGTTTATTTTGGCCAGGGGGGGGGGTTGGTGGTGACAGCTGTTGATGAATGTGTTGTAAGCAAGTAAAGATTGCTGTTTTTCAGTCTGTGTCAAAGAGATTAGGAGAAATTTCATGTTGTCGAACTAACTGACTGAATCTGACATTCGATTTCATTATGTGAGCACAACGCAGGCTTATGTAGTTGTTCAAATGTCCTCATTAGTGTTAGGACACAAAAACAATGCAAGACACTGGGGACCAATGCTTTTCTGTTACCAACATTCTTCAAAATGTCGTCCTTTGTGTTAAGGACCAGTCTGAATTTTTTTGGAGGGTCTATTGGAAGAGAAGCAATATAATATACTGTACATAACTTTGTCTTCAGAGGTGTGTAAAGACCTTGCATAATGAAGCGTTATGATTTTATTACCTTAGAATAATATATTTCTATCTACATATACCATGGGTCGCTTGCATGGAATTCGCCATGTTGTCTCAGTCTCTGTAGTGCTTCGAAAGGGAGGGTTGGAGTGAGCCGTTGGTTGCAATTCGTAACCTCACCGCTAGATGCCGCTAGATTTTAATGACTGTTACTTTAAGTCAGTTAGTCTGACTTTTTGGTATACGGAGTACAGATGAAGCACTAATCCTAGTCACACATACAACATGGTCCAGTACAGCATCCGGTTTAGACGTGATTAAAACAAAGCTTTCGAAAATAAAGAAATCCTTTATTTACAAATGAATTGCTTCAGAATAGCTCTAGTACATTTACATTTAGTTCTTGGTAGACTAGGCAGCAGTAAAAACCTGTGCTTTGATTTAACAGAACTTTGTCAGTATATTCCACAGATATCACTGCTGTTCCCCTCATTGTGTGCCAAACTAAAAATGATCAGCGCAAGACCAATCTTCAAAACTGCACTGGTTTTCCAAGCAGGAATATAAAGATGACTGTTTTATAAGAATATATGATCACGGGTAAACCTTTATATGAGAGTTTGTAAGGGATGTATGGCTGATATGTGTGAAAAGAAACAGAAGTTATGTGTCGGTCCTCTTGAGAACTTCTCATTGGTTATTTGATCAACCTGTGGTTCATCTCCTTAATAATAACTGACTGACTTGTATATTCTAGTTTGTCATTCACTCAAGTCTCTCTCTTTACCTTTTCATATAGCATGTCCTTCTGGATTCTTCAAAGCATCTCAAGGGGACCAGCTATGTCTCCAGTGTCCATTCAACAGCCGCACCACCAACGAGGGGGCAATCAACTGCGTGTGCCGCAACGGATACTACCGAACGGATTCTGACCCTCTCGAGATGCCCTGCACCAGTACGTCATTCTTCACTTCGTTTTATCCGAAGTGTAGTGTTCTTAACACTCTCTGAAAATCACAACGGGAGCCTTGCTTTGATGCAGAACATCCTGACAATTTCAACCATCTTCAGATCTTTCAGAAACATGAAACAGGGGATTGATATAGAGCGTTCTTTAGGATCTGGCGAGGTGTTTTCGTGAAGCTCCCTCTTTGTATGGTTGTCCTTTTAAGGGGTTTCCGTTAAGTGCGGCAAAAGAAAATGAGTGGGTAACTTGCGGAACAGCAAGAAAACGCCCCATTGAGATTTGCATAAAGCTCTATTCTGTAGGGACGGTGGGCATTTGTTGAATGGTGGAGAAGTGTTCCACATTGTCAGCACTCCGAACTGCCTCAATGTGTCCAGATTAGAGGGAGGAGAAAGTGCTTCCCTTTCACTCGTGTTTTACATTACAATGAAGCACTTTTCCTTTCATCCCTTGTCATTACCCATTATGAAATTATTACTTTAATGTGGCTTGTTAGACAGCGGAGCTGACTTTGATCCAGGCACTTTTTTTAAGGGAACTCTGATAATAGGCTAATAAATTTGCGAGAATTGGAACGTAAAGGCATAAAGACGCTAGGCACTTAGAATGAGCTTAAGTCTGCAGCCGGTTAAACTGCACAGGGTGAAAGTACATGGAACCCAGAAAGTTGGTTTATATTATTTCATATTGCAGGAATTCAATTTCAATCTCATCTTTAGTTAAAGGTCCAGTGTTAACTTTTTTGGAGGATCTAGTGATATAAATGCAAAATAAGATATATAACGTGATGACATCTTAGTCCTGTGTCAGCCATCGTAGTGCTTCAAAAGAGAGGGGTGGGCGGTTGACTCATTCTTTGGTTGCAATTTCGCAACCTCACCTTTGCCGCATAAATCTCCACATTGCTTCTTTAAAAAAATATATAGATATCTTTAATGAGTCAGTATGGTTTGGTTTTCCACAGCCATGCCCTCTGCAGCCCAGAATGTGATCTCCAGTGTGAACGAGACCTCTCTGCGTCTGGAGTGGGAATCTCCGAAGGAGAGCGGTGGACGGGAAGACGTGGTCTACAACATCATCTGCAAGAGCTGCGGATCCGGTCGAGGAGCCTGCACCCGCTGCGGAGACAACGTGCAGTTCGTGCCCCGCCAGCTGGGCCTGACTGAGCCCCGGGTCCATATCAGCGACCTGCTGGCCCACACTCAGTACACTTTTGAGATCCAGAGTGTGAATGGAGTTTCAGATCAGAGCCCTTTCTCACCTCAGTTTTCCTCCGTTAACATCACCACAAACCAGGCTGGTAAGAGGGCAGTAAACACAATTTATGATTTTATGCACAAGTTTGTGTAAATAAGCAGTAATATAGAGGTTTTCAAAGCAACAACATAAACAAATGTTTCTGCACATGCATGCTTTTGGGGCCCAAACCTAACTTCCGGTACACAACTGCAAAGAATAGAGTCTCTGCAGATTATTTCTGATAACAAGCAAAGGAAATAACAAGTAAATGACATTAGTGAGCAACTAAAATAAGTATTTTTAGCAGTTATTTTGGGTTACCAGTAGAAGACCCGTTACTTGGCTAAACTTGAATGTGACAAAGTTACACGACCCGTCCCACAAATTGTTTATTTAATACAATTATTACAGAATAAAATGTATATGAATATACATTTTAATGAAATATAAATACTTAACCATTAGCCGGAGCAATCAACAAATACATACCGGAAGTTAACTTTGGGTAACGCAAGGCGTTCGGCGAAATGTCTATAAGCAGGTAAAACTCCCCCCGTTCCCCGTTCCTCATTTTAAGAGATTTGCCTGGTAATTTTTCTAGAAAGCTGCTCCGGGTATCTTGTGTTTTATAGTATTCCATCAGGAAACTGATGTGTTGGCATCTTTCTAGCTCCACCTGATCAAGTTTCCCATATTCCCTGGTTTTTATCCGAGATCTGAAAGCTACTTCACAGCGTTCATCATATTGTGCTGTTCGGGATTTTAAATGTCAGTAAAATAGAGTGGGTTCAAAAGGAACATAATAGTGTTTAATAGAGCATTTTAATGAGAGCCGTGCCCCCGGCTGTGCTGCAGTGAACTCGCTGGCCCTATCACTGCGGGCTGGGGCTCCACCGGTGAGCCTGTCAGTCCACATTACTGCCTCACTGCTGCCATTATAAGACATAACTCTACCACATCCACACAAAGAGAGAGAGAGACAATGGCAGAACCTGCTGGTCAGTCAGAGCCCAGACATGAGATTGGGACCCAGTGGATTTACACAGCCCTGGGGAACTCTAAACGTCTTGTGCGCAAGAATTTATTAATAATGTTGGTCCGAGAAACACAGAGAGATTTTAATAGAATACATGACGTGCCCATGTCGAGTTAGGAACGCTTTTAAAAGTTAGAATTGAGCGAAGGCAGTACAAGAATATTGGGGTAGTATTTCATTTGAAATCTTTTTGTTTGAATTTTGTTGAATTATGTTAAAATAACATTTGTGTACCAAATTTCATAAGATAATTAGAAATTTGGACTATAGATTTCAAATCTATTGTACTTTGTTTTACGATGTGACCAGCTAGGAAATCTTTTTTTCATTTGCAACAGTTGAAATTCTTTTAAAGAAAAGATTTTGAGATCCTTTTCGAATGGAAACTCATAATCAGTTTCTGATATTCTCCTTCAGAATACCACAAGGACATCAGAATTAATAATTTTGTCAGAGAGCGAGAAGCGTTTTTGTTTCTCATGAATCACAGTCAAACAGAGCAGGCGAATGATGAAGTAGCTCTTATTGTTTGGAGCCGTGGCCACCTCATCAAATCAAGAGAACATATTTTTATACATATAATAGCTCTCTTGACTTTATAACTGCATACCTGTGGTGGACTCCATCCAGACGTACTGAGGTTCCTGCTCTTCAGCATCAGAAACTGCGTTCCATTAAACAAGATGTGATGTTTGTTTAAAGCAATCAAATGTACTTGGAATAAATAAGATTTAAGGGCTAATGTAACATTCTTGCGGCCAGTTTTGGTCTAATGATCTTTAGTTTATATTTGTGCTGGCATTTTCCAGATCTTGCAAGAATGTCTTTGACCATAGTTAATAACTGAATCATTTTCTCTTGGATGGCCATTTGAAAGCATGTCAAATTAGAAAGTTTGAACTTAATTTTAGTTTGTCCTTTAAAGGGATAGTTCACCCCAAAAGTCAAATTCTTTCTTCATTTCTTCATCCTCATGTCATTCCTGACTTTCAAAAGGAGATATTTTGAAGAATGTTGGTAACCAACACTGGCCTCCATTGGCTAACATTGTATGGACACAAAAACACTGAGACTGACATTTCTCCAAATATCTTCTTTTGTGTTCCACAGAAAGAAGTCAGATTTTGACCAGTATGAGGGAATAAATGAAGATGATTTTATTTAGGGATGAACTATCCCTTTAACAATGGCCAGGTCCAGATGGAATCTACAAACCTGTTTTGCATCTGTACGTGTATTTTGTAGGAAAATCCGCAGGATGGATTTAAATGATTACGGCAGTCTTTTCTGCAGCTGTACGCATAAACAAATTCAACAAAATATTTAATAACCACAAAAATGACAGGTGAACTTTGGGAATGATTTGTTTTCAACTTTTCTAGAAATCTTCAGAGCTTTCTGTGCACAGATCTCAAGCCGGTTAGGACCCAGAATGCAACACTGTCAGTAGGGCTTAACGTTTTAATTTGCAATTAATGGGGGTTAAAGTGTTACACATGTCTGACGAATTGAATTCCGTAATTGTTTGAAATGGTTCATCCTCTTTTTGAAGCGCTAGTCTAATCTCATCTGTCATTTCCAGTCTTGTTTGGATGGATCTCTCAAACATACACATAAGCACACATGGCTCTCCCATCATCCTCTTACAGCATTGTCCAATTCAATGCAGTAAATCAAACGAAATGGCTCGTTCAGCTCTTTGAAACTAACACATGGAACAATAAAGTAGAAGATTGAAGTTTACAGTGATACTGACAGGGTAAGACGTATTTTACACAACATATTCATGTGCTCTAAATCAGCAGGTGCTGTAAAAATTGCATACAGGAATAACAAGTCTGTGAACTCAACAGGCAATAAACCATCGATTTTATGCCATACATTTTATGTCATCTCTGTAACCTCTTTCAACGATCTAACATTGATCATTAAACAGAAATGTAACACGTGAAAGAGCACAATTGTCTTTTCAAAGTATCAAAATACTCAAAAAACACAATTGGATTCACAATGTGAATGGTTTTATCACACATTTTTGGGGATTCCCAATTCGGCTCATAAACGGAATCACATTTCATCTTACAAAGAAATGAAGTGTGCCAGGAGCAAACCTCATGTCCTCTACTGCCCACTACAGCTGCGGTGAAAGAGTGTTCACGGCACAGACTGGCTTTAAAGCAGCATTAGTTGTTTGATCTTTAAACCACAAGTGCAGTTTTACCACCAACTATAGTGTTTGCCTGTTTTCACGCTTGTCTCCTCTTCTTTGAGCTAGTCAATGATAATGAAGTGTTACAAGGCTTTCCAGAGTCCGCCTGAAGCTGTAGATGATATAATGGCTCCTCTATACCCCAAAACTATAACCCGATGCCAGAAAACATTAAGTTCTGTGTGAAAGCCAACACGTTTGTAAGCTCGAGCTGCAAAAACAGACACTGATATACCGTGGTTATGGAATGTTCTTCTGACAGTTCTATGCTTTGTGCTTGTGATCCTTTGGTGCATTATGGGAAATCTGTATGCTGCTGCCGTGCCTTCCAGATGTCGGTGCAAAACTTTCTTTTTGTTCATTATGTAAACTACGTCTGAATAGAGAACCGCTCTAAAATGGATGTGCTCTCACAAACACAAGGCTTTATTTTGACGGTCTGTATTATGAGGTAATTCTCAAATGAACTGCTTTGCGTATCCAGCTGTATTTATTTCTCGTGTTTGTCCTCTCTACAGCTCCATCTGTTGTGTCCATCACGCATCAGGTCAGTCGGACTGTGGACAGTATCACATTGTCCTGGTCCCAACCAGACCAGCCCAACGGAGTTATATTGGATTACGAGCTGCAATATTATGAGAAGGTGAATGACATATTAATCTCTTCCCTCGAAAAATGAAATGGTTTGATGAAGTGAATTAAAATGATGTTAGGAAAGTACAAATAAATGAAATGTGTGTGTTAGTTTGGATCTTGATTCCATACTTTTATAGACCCGAAAGATGAAATAGTAATTTTCCTTTTTACAAATTTAAATTAATTGCATGCAATGATATTAATGGGACAGTTCACATCAAAATTGATACAAATTTCTTTGCTCTGTTAAGAAAAATTGCTTTATAAATTTCTTCGCTCTGTAAACACAAAAGAAGATATTTTGAAGAATGTAGGAAAGCAAACAGTTCTGGGGCACTTTTGATGGCGGCCAAGAACTGTTTGGTTACAAGCGTTTTCTAAATATCTTTCTTTTTGTTCATCATAACAAAGAAATGTATACAGATTTGGAACAACTTCAGGGTTAGTCAATGACTGAATTTTTGTTTTTGGTTGAACTGATCCTTTAAGTTCTAACAGACAGTTCGAGAATTTCCTGGAGGAAATAACACTTATAAAATTATTAAGCCATAATATACAATAGAAATGAGGCATTTTATTGTATCGTTTGCAGTTATTTATTGTACAATTTTCACTATGGCAGAATACAGCCGAGTCAAACGCCTCTCTTCTGCGAAGTCAGACTAACACCGCTGTTATCCGCGGCCTGAAGCAAGGAACCATCTACGTGTTTCAGGTGCGGGCCCGCACAGTGGCAGGCTTTGGGCGGTTCAGTGGAAAGATGTACTTCCAAACAATGACTGAAGGTATTTGACTTTGAGACGTGTGAGACTTTTGAGATCATTTAAAGGGGAAGGTCACCCAATTTAAATTCTGTCATCATTATTCTTTTCAAATATGTTTGAAGAATGTTGGTTACTGAATAACAGCGGTACTTATTCACTTGCATTGCTTTTATTGTCCATACATTAGAAGTGAATGGGTGACGCTGTTTGTTTAGCTTTCTCCAAATATCTTCTTTTGGGTTCTGCAGAAGAACGTAAGCAATACAGGTTTGAAATGACAAGAGGGTGAGTAAATGATGACAGAATTTTCATTTGCGGGTGAACTATCACTGTAATGCATTAAAGAAACGGGAGCACGGTACGTTCTGTAATTCACTAAAAGTTTCAACAGTCGGTTTGATCAGTTGCCACATTCTGGCACGTATTGCTTTTCTTTTTGGAAATGGCATCAGCTAGAGATGTGTGTGCCAAGGGCAAAGCCAGAAACATGTTTTATTGGCCAAGTCATCGCGGCATGCTCTTCATTCCCAATGAAGCTACATTTACTTGGAATACTCGTTTATAAGCAAAATGAAAAATATAAATTTAACAAGAGAGGCACTCTGACACTTTAGTGTAGATTTGTATTTAGTGTGCACTAATGCAAAGGAATCCGTGAAATACTTTACAACACACATAAATTGAATGTTGAATGTAATATTTATGTGAATGTTACACTTGTGAATTTCTGTGCTGAAGAAAACTATGTAACATAGGAGGAACACCTCCCTAAAATACCTCGACCAATCAGATGAAAGAATTCATTTTAAGGCCTTTTGTGACAACTTGTCTATCTCTACTAATTCCCAACATGACAGCTCATCTTTCTGTTTAACATGATTTTTATTAGAAAGTGATTTACATAGTTCTTGCTTAAGGGGAAATAATTTTTAGGAGGAGACTTCTTGCTGATTGCGTTGCGTTTTATGCACATTTTAAAAGGAAACGTGTGAAATATTTAGTTTTTTCTCCTATGAACAATCTTTCTGGCCTGATCCTGGATCTAACCCGTCTGTGTTTGTAGAGGAATATAGCTCCAGCCTGCAGGAAAAACTGCCCCTTATTATTGGCTCGGCTGCTGCTGGCATTGTTTTTCTCATCGCAGTGGTTGTGCTCATTATCGTCTGTAATCGGTAAGTCTGTCGTTACACAAATACACAAAATATTTGTAAACCTTTTTCTTCGTTCTATCTTTCATCAGAGATTCAAAATTAAAAGGGTATATTAAAAGCTAATGTTTTTTTCTTATTTTTCTTTGTGTGTCCCATTAGCAGAGGCAGTGACAGGACAGATTCAGAATACACAGACAAACTTCAGCATTACACCAGCGGCCACAGTGAGTAACCATTTAATACCTCACCTAACCTCTCTTCTCCCACTCATAACAAACACGTCAGTACAATGGATCAGACTGAAGGCTTAATACTCCTCGGCTTTCAATAAACAAGACACTCCAGTCATTAAATGAGAAGAGTAGACTGCAGCTCAGCACGTTTAAACACACATTTAAAACACCAGAACGCATCAGTCACAATTAAAACATGTTTACCATGTACCGACACCATGCTTTCAACTACATTATAATGGAACGAGACCATATGGCAATTGTAAAATGTGCGCTCAAGATTCACCAGGATCTACAAACACACATTTTCATGTCCTCTCCCGGAATTTAAATCACTTGTGTGACTTTTAATATTTATCTATTTATTTTCTGTTTACTTTGAACTTACTAAAACATGAATCTGTCCTATTGGTCACAACATTTCCAAAAAAATCAGTAAATGCAAAACAAAATCTGAAAATCGATTTATTATTTGTTTGTTTAGATGAACTTCTTCCTTATGTCATGTTGCACTGTAGATAGATATATAATTATGTTTTTTCTTAAAGGGATAGTTTTAGGAACACAATCAAATATATTTTGAGGAATGTCTCAGTTGTTTTGTGTCCATATAATTGAAGTCAATGGGGGGCAAAGATATTTGGTTCTTAAACATATCTTCTTTTGTGTTAATCCTGCATAAGAAAGTTGGTCATACAGGTTTGAAATGACACGAGGGTGAATAAACGATGACAGAATTTTCATTATTCAATGAACAATTTCAGTAAGTTCAATATACTGTATATTGCGGTCTTCTTTTGTTTGTTGAGGAAGCATGTAGTGATTTGGTATTTTGTCCTGTGTATTAAAGATCCAAGGACATACTGTAGTAGAAATATTACAGTATAGGTTATTTATTTGGTTGCATAAACTGCAGCTTCCGTTTCTCTTTCCAAGTGGCTCCAGGAATGAAGATCTACATCGATCCTTTTACATATGAGGACCCCAATGAGGCTGTACGCGAGTTCGCAAAAGAAATAGACGTCTCCTGTGTGAAGATCGAACAAGTTATTGGTGCAGGTGAATATCACAAAAAGTAGAAATATTTTAGTACAATATTTTACAATTATATTATAGAAGTCACATCCTTCAGTAAACCAGACTGCTAATGTGTTAACGTTCAGCTAAATGAGTTCCATGTTAAATATCATTATAGCTGTAATTCACTGTGCGTGTTTTGTTTTTGACTGTTAGGTGAGTTTGGAGAGGTTTGTAGTGGGAATCTCAGACTTCCTGGGAAGAGGGAGATTCTGGTGGCCATTAAGACTCTGAAATCCGGGTATACTGACAAACAGAGACGGGACTTTCTGAGTGAAGCTAGTATCATGGGACAGTTTGACCACCCCAACATCATTCACCTGGAAGGAGTGGTGACCAAGAGCACCCCGGTTATGATCATAACGGAATTTATGGAGAACGGATCGCTGGACTCATTTCTTCGAGTATGTGTTTCTCTCTGCATGGGACATTTTTCAAAATATCATCTTTTGTGTAGCACAGAAGAAAGTTCTATACCGGTTTTGAACAACATAAGGGTGAATACATCCCTCTAAGGGGGGCGGGTCCTATTGGGTCGGGTCCAAATGTGTGTTAATAGAGGCACAGCTAAACGGAGTAGTTTGAAAGTCCAGATGCTTCGCAATGGGACTGAGAATCGAACAGCTCATTGGGCCATGTTAAAAATCCTTTCATTTTCAGAGATCTATACATGCATCTGTATCTATATGCATATGTAACTTCAATAACTGCATTAACTCATCTACTGCACTGTAACCTTAATACCGCATTAACGCATCTACTGCACTGTAACTTCAATAACTGCACTAACTCATCTAATACACTGTAACTGTATTATCTGCATCTACTCATGTATTGCACTATAACTTCAATAACTGCATTAACTCATGTACTGCACCGTACCATTAATAACCGCATTAACTCATCTACTGCACTGCAACTTTAATAGCTAATGTCTGTAATTAATGCACACTCAAGTCACTTGCACTATTGTATTGTCTATATTGTTATCTGTTCATAACCACCTGTACATTAATGTTCACAGTATATAGCCTTCTGTATATATTGTTCATAGCACATACTGACTGTCATATTTTCATACAACATTTGTATAGTATTTCCCTAAAATTGTATTCTGTATTTATTCACACTGTATATCTGCACTTGCTAATTGCACTTCTGGTTAGACCTAAACTACATTTCGTTACACTGTACTTGTATGTGTGTAATGACAATAAAGTTGAATCTAATCTAATCTAATCTAATGTATATGTTTTCTTTTCCATTATAGCAAAATGATGGCCAGTTCACAGTAATTCAGTTGGTTGGCATGCTGCGCGGCATCGCAGCTGGCATGAAGTATCTCTGCGACATGAATTATGTACATCGCGATCTGGCTGCCCGCAACATCCTGGTTAACAGCAATCTAGTCTGCAAAGTATCCGACTTCGGGCTTTCCCGCTTTGTGGAAGATGACACATCCGATCCCACATACACAAGCGCTCTGGTGAGCATGTTTAATACATGGGTTATTGCGTGCATGCTTGCTCAAGACTTAACACTAATGCATTGCGCGTTCAGTTCCTGTACTCGCTAACTAAATTTAGCATCCATGCAGGGAGGGAAAATTCCAATACGATGGACAGCTCCCGAAGCCATCCAGTACAGGAAGTTCACCTCCTCCAGTGATGTGTGGAGCTATGGCATTGTGATGTGGGAGGTCATGTCATATGGAGAGAGGCCGTACTGGGACATGAGCAATCAAGACGTATGAAATAAATACTGAATATCTGTGAAATTATATTTTAAGGTCACTGAGTTAAGAACACTCAGAGTTAAGCAGTGTTCATGTGATTCGGTTGCCCCCTAGTGGGAAAGTAATGCATGAACACTATCTGTTGGCCCATAGAAAAATGTCTGGTTTAGTGTGGCTTTAGAATGCTGTTGACACTTTATCTGGTGTTTCTACACTTAAGGTCATAAATGCAATCGATCAGGATTATAGATTACCTTCTCCTATGGACTGTCCTAATGCTCTACATCAGCTAATGCTGGACTGCTGGCAGAAAGACAGAAACAACCGTCCCAAATTCAGTCAGAATGTCAACACTCTGGATAAGATGATCCGTAATCCTGGGAGCCTGAAGGCCACCACCCCACTGTCTTCAGGGTAAGATGTTTATTCGGATGCAAAACTGAAGTAAATTCAGCACAGGTTAGAACTGCATTGGATAAAATATTTTTACAAGGTATTTAATATATCGCTGATGTCCTTCTGAAACCTTGTATAACCACATTTGTTTTTTCCATAAATTACCATTTTTTGTCACCCTTTATACGTCACTGGACTTTGCAAATATCTTGCCCATAAAAGTACTAAAAGTGCTTGTCAACTTCATTAACACATGTGCAATCGTTTTAAAAGTAGGGTGTTTATTATTTCCTGAAAAACAAACTTGGACATCCAAGGTTTTGGAAGAACAGCAACGATATGTAATATAAAGACGAAAGACTGTTATACATAAATAATGTATATTATTAATTCATTGTAAATGAATGTATAATTTTGTACTTATGGTACAATAAGGTAGGTCTGAAAGAAACATAAAAAGCTTAATTTGTTTGAAGAAAGCTTCAGTTTGGTTTAAAATGTAAGTTTTGGGTTGTGGCTTACTTTTCAAAATGTATTTTCTTTGCATTGTATTTTTCATACTAACAAAATATTTATATATATATCCACAGAAATAATTAAGAGACCACATTATTTTCAGATTTTTAGAATCAACTGTTTCTGGTACGTGTTTATGTAAAATGATCCTTTTACTTGAATTCTGTGAACTAGTGACAATATTTCTGCCGAGTTCTGAATAATTTATGTGCAGAAATTTAAAACTGAACAAATTGGTCAAAATAACAAAAGAAGATGCAATGTTTGCAGATCTTCAATACTGCAAAGAAAACAAGTTAAGTTTATACAACACAGTACTTATGTTTACATTAGTGTAAAGTTAGTAATATTACAATGTGTATTGTCTTACTTGGCGTTTTTACACAGAGGGAAGCGAAGCAGCACACAAACATGTCAAATATAGAAAATAAATTGAGTACAATGTAAAATATTATTATTGTGTACATAAAGATAAAAATCCGGCTGTGCCTGTAGATGGTCTGGTAGAGCGCTTTAACCTCACGCACGAGCAAATGCGTCTCCTCTCTGGAGAAGCGTCCAGTCTTTGCTCTTGCAAATTCTGCCGTTTAAATAGCGAATCCGCCCTGGCGCGAGCGCAGCTGACTCTTAACTCTTTTCCTGCCAGCCTTTTAAAAAAGTTGCCAGCCAGCGCCACCATTTTTTTTACATTTTCACTAAATTTTGATGGCTCATAGTACATTTTCTGTAATTAATTTATGGACAAACAATATATCAAATGAAATAACAGTCTCTGCTTTTAAACAGTGTTCTTCTATCTTCGTTTGTTCTTTTTTTATTACTCCTTAGATGTGGGTAGGTTTCTTCAAAAATGGATCACTTTTATAAAACAGCTGAGATAATTAAAAAAAATTAGTCGGAGACAATCATTAAAAACAGATCAAATATATGTGTTTAGGTTCAGATCTTCTGTACTTTTTCCAAAGGTGTGTAACATCGCCACCTGCTGTACAATAGTACAAACACCGATTGCCGTAATAACTCTCTTTGGCAAGGAACGTTTTTTTTTTAAATGACGAGATAAGTTGTCAATGGCGTGGAAAGAATTAAAGGGAATGGGATATGAGACTCTATTTGGTTTACTGCATGTTACGCCCCAAAAACACCCATTACTCAATAAGCGAATCAGGACAAACCACTTAGACCATGCAACGACTAGCAAAAGTGGATTCGGACCTGCCCTGAGTGCAATTGTGCCCTGCGCTTTAGACCATGCGCTTAGATCGTGAAAATAGGGCCCAAAGTCTTTCACATTGGGTGAATTTGTCATGTTTCTGTTTCAACAAACATTGGACTGGAATAGTCACAAAACATGTAAAAAAGTGAATCAAAGGCAAATCTGGAGAGGTATTTTACTAATATACTTATGGTCTGTGCTAACATACTGTATAATAGTCTTGTGTCTTTGTATGCTTCATAGTATACATCTACCTCTGCTGGACCGCAGCACACCGGACTTCTCCAGCTTCAGCACTGTGGATGAGTGGCTGGATGCTATTAAAATGGGCCAGTATAAGGAGAACTTTGCCAACGAAAACCTCACCACCTTTGAAGATGTATCTCAAATGACCATGGAGTATGTTTTCATTATTGTCTTCCTGTTGCTCATTTCATTACTGAATTACAGGACCAGATGCTCCAGGCACCAGAACCCTGTTACCATAAATCAGATAGTCTTGTCTGGTCATTATGACATTACGCGGCTGATTCTCTAATGTCCTCTGTCTGTCCTCACAGTGATATCCTGAGGGTGGGAGTGACATTAGCCGGCCACCAGAAGAAGATTCTTAACAGCATTCAGATGATGCGGGCGCAAATGAACCAGATCCAGTCTGTGGAGGTTTGACTCTTCTGAGCGGAGGTTGGGACCAGTCTGTGCGTACGGGACCCTCGAACCGGTTCTCCTCAGAAAGACACTCCATGTGTCCAGCAGTAGTCTCTTTTTCTGGGGAGGATCAAGAACAGGTGTCAGAAAGGAAAAGAAACATTCCCACAAAGCCTTCTTGCACAGTGTGTTCTCAGTAAACCACAAGCACACTATAAGCAAGCTTTCCAAGTCTTTCCAAATGGCAGTTTTTCTAAACATTTAACAAATGTCAGTCTGGCTGCATTTACATGCAAGTCTGTTTCCCATCATTATCTGTTGGTTCAGTTTCCTTATAAGGTGCACTGTTTCATATTTAAAATATGACATGTGAAGTCTTTTAGTTGTTTGCTGAAGCCCAATCATTTTCCACAAAGTATTCTATGTTAAATGCTTTTAAGTATTTATTAACTTATTATTTACTTACAATTTAAATGGATAGTTCGCCAAAATTTTTTACATTTGCCCACTCTAAAGGTTTTCACAAATTATATACATTTCTTTGTTCTGTTCAACACAAAAGAAGATATTTGTAAGAATGTAGAAAACTACTCAGTTCTGGGGCACTATTGCCTACCATAGTTGTTTTCCTACCAAGTTAGGCAAGAGTGCCCCTAAACGGTTTGATTACAAACATTCATCACAATATCGTTTTCTTTGTTCAAAATTTATATAGATTTATAACAACTTCTGGGTGAGTAAATAATGACAAAATTGTCTGTTAAACTGTTATGAAACTCTTGGCAAGAACCCAAATGCAGGCAGAGACAGGCAGGACGAGATGGTAGGGGTAAACATGGGTATTTAATAACAAAGAACACTACAACAAAAGGCAAAACAAAAACCCACGAGGGGGAAAACAGGACAGGATAATATGTAAACTTTAACAAGGACTAGGACACTGACTTGCATCTAAACTAAGAAAACAAACACTTGAGACAAACACTAAACTGACACTTACTATACACGAGGGAACAGGAACTAGGTAACAAGAACTTCATACAAACAATGAGCTATGCTCAACAGGTACAAGTACAGCTATAGACAAGGTACAGCTTACAGCAAACAGGCAAGGTAAGACTTACAATGAACGCGCACAGGACAATGAAACATGAGGACTCTTTATAGGGAACAAACTTAAGAGGGAACAGGTGAAGGGGATAAACACTCAAGGAAAGCTAATTAACACAAACTAGGAAACAGGAGGGTAGGAACGATGACGCAGACTAGAGAGAGATGAAATCGTCTCTCTCCCACATGAAACAAAGGATCCTGTATGATTCAACCTCAAAACCAAGAATTACCTAACAAGAAGAGGTGGAACCATGACATAAACAACAGCCATATCAAAAACTCTATTTTATTGATTACCTGTTGAGAAAAGTGCACCTATTATACTATAAATAGCATAGTTTAATAAATTGAAGGTATTTTGACATGTTCAGTGATTTTGAGTCCAAACAGTGGAAGTCAATGGGAGCTAATGTTGTTTGGTTATCAACATTCTTCAAAATATTTTCTATTTTGCTCTGCAGAAGAAAGAAAGTCATACATGTTTGAAATGACATGAGAGTGAGTAAATGATAAAATAATTAACATTTTTGGCTGAACTATTCCTTTAAAGTTTAGTTCCTATCTTTATGGGATATTACAGTAGTAAACACGTGCAGAATAAAAGGGATGGATGAGGCTTGTAAATGTAGCCACTATCATGCATTATTTCATTTTTCTTATTATTTTATGATTTGTGGGAGAATCTGTCTGTGTAAATTGACAGGGTGCCCTTTAAATTAACCTAGTGAAGTTACAAAATTATATTTAGGGCATTATTCCCTTTTTTACACAGATGGAATCGAAACCACATTCATAACTTAAATGCGATTTGTTACCCGGATGAAAATAAAAATGTCCCTGTGTGCATTTGAATGAACTGTGGACTAACAGCACAGATGAAAGGAAAATCAATTATGCATGTGTGAGAGTCATGTATGATGAGAAATGATCCATATAATGGATCTTGAGCTGGCAGTACAAGCCAGTATGAAGACTATTCAGCTATTATTAGACCAAGACTGGTTCAGTTTGTGCTTTTGTATAAAATATTGTGATATTTTTTATTTTCGTCATGAGGTTTATTTATTTGTACGGTTTAACATCATTTCATTGCAGTTTCTTATGTAATCCCTTAGTGCAGTGTTGTACTGCAGTTCTTGTGTTCTTAACATGCACGTATATCAGAGGTCATATTCTGATCTTCCAGAGCCGGCCGACAGAACTTCACAATGGTGCAGACCGGATTTCACTTTGATGTTGTTCTATCCCACTGTGTATCTTAGTTAGAAGATGAATATTGCTTTTAATTTTTCAACATATCTTTTTTGTCGTCCCTCACTGTTTTTCTTTACGTTTTGATTGTTTCTTGTATTTATATATATCTGTATGTATTCATACATACATATAGATATAACAATAATTATATAATTATATAAATACTTGCTTCACACACAAAAGGCAGCTTATGAAACTAAAGAAGGGGTTGAGATTAACAACATTTAGCAGGCTTAAAACACATAAAGGAACATTTTAAGATGTGTTTTCGAATAGGTGTGATACCAATGTGTTCCCGTATCAATATAGTTTTTCCAGTTTTATCTGAATTTCAGTTCGGCGTGGTAAAGGTTATTTTGACAGTATGAACTCAAGTGTGACCATTTGAACAGACCACACTGTTTCCGCTGCTGGGATTTTTTTACAAATTAACACGTTTTATGACACATTTTTAACACATTCAGCATTGTTGTCAAGTACAGAACACACGTTTGCTTGTTTGTTGTTTTCTGTATATACAGTAAATTGCAACACATTTGTACGCCAAATTCGATGTCACATTGACACTTTAACACTGTGACATCATCTCTCTCAAAGTGAATGTGTTTCCCTTTAGCTTGTTGACTGGTCTTCCACATCGAAACTCTTGTTCACATGTTCTTATACGTTTAATTCATGTGTTTTGACTAAATCTCTCTCTCTCTCAACACTAACATTTGACAGACTCTTGCTTTATTCCTCTCGGATCACATTATTTTACCTGTCTGGTTTCACTCTGTGTGAAACAATCAACTGTGTTTTGGCTTTCTAAAATTTTGCTCAAACTAACAACTTTTATTATGTGCCACAGACCAATGTATTGAAGTGAAGATCCGTCTTCTGCATTACATGTTTTAATTTGACCTAAATTGTGCATCTTTTAAAAGTGCTGGGCAGCTATTTTTATGTAAATCATAAAACAAAGAATCATTTCTTATTCTTGTTTTGATTGAATTTACAGCATTGAAATCAAATAGCCCTGCATAGGCATCACCAAAAGGGAATTAACACAAAAAATCCCTAAAGCTGTTTTATTTCCATTATGTGGCTTGTGGTGTTTTAAATATGTGTTATTACCGCAGTGCACAGAGATTGGTAATGAAAAGGTTGTATGAAATAATGTAAATATGTTAATATATGTATAAAAAACTCATGTATATCCTATTTCTTTGTTTTGTTATCATATATGTTTTTAATTGTACTCTGTCAGATCATTCTTTCTCTTCCAGCCCTATAGTCGATGAAGAGATTTGTTGTGCTATCAATACATGACCGTGGAATGGGCCATGCACACGCACACAACGTTCTGCACACACTTTTATCTGTGTAAATCCGTCATACGCACACACACGTATCACTGTCCGGCATGACCACTGTGAGTCAAGCAGGAGTCTCTGGATTTTGTATAAATGTACCTTTACTGTAACCCTGTGAATGATGTTACAGTTGACTAATTTGTAGTAATGCAATTGGTTTATTTTCTATGACAGAACATTTATGACACGAGATGTTTTTCTTCAATAAATTATGAAGCAATGGGGCAGTGCCATAACTATGGTTACTGTATTTTTTTAATTTAACAAACATTGTCGCTCAACTAATCACTCTAGTAGGCTTGATCTGTTTTTAAAGCAATTTGACGAGTTTAATTTCCTTGATAAATTCAGATTTCAGAGCATTCAGAGTGTATGCAGTAAGCATTGAGATTCTACAGTTGAAGTTTCCTCAAGTGTCCAATAGAGGACGCCCTCAGCTTGAGCCTTTGCGCCCTCGGCTGCTGCTTTCTGGTCTGAAGATCTCCGGAGGTGAGTGAGCTTCACATTCTGCAGGAGACATAGAAGGATCACTAAACCGTTTACATCACAGAACCTCAAATGATCTTAAGTCTTAAACTCAAGTCTTCATGGACTGTTAAGATGTCAACTTGCTTGCAAATGGAGATTTTATTTAATTGTCTTGTTCTGGCTTGTTTGCAGTGTCACTTCAACATCTGCAAAGTTTCAGACCCTCCAGACCTGTTCAACCGCGTCCACCAAAGGCCTCGCCGTGGAGACCCCTCAGGATTGAAGTATGTGCCTCTAGTTGCCAAGACACGCGTGCATGTCACTATCAATGTCAGATTTGATTTCAGTTTGTTTCTGAGGATTCAGATCTGATTGTGATGGTTGTTGATGTTTTCACTGTTATAACGGCGATTATTGTTTTTGTTGATTTCTTCTAAATAAAAATTTGACTTGTATACTAGTAATTTGTCTTTATTTTACGATGCAAGAAGCAAACAACATGATCTGGAGTTAGATTAGAATCCGCTCATTAATACTGTCTACTTAATACTGTGTCTACTTTCCGATGTGGCCTTTAGTGGACTATAAGCTTAAACATGCCTTCCTAGGCCTATTTCTTTTGAAATGAAGTGAACTGATCATTAGAGGTCTATAGGTGTTAATCAAAGTTCACATTTTGTATGCTCATAAATGCAAATCTTAAACTGAGCACATAAAATTGCCAAAAACGACATGGCAAAAATCATTTCCCCAAAATTTGTCTCGGTAGGTTCATACAATGGAAATCAATGAGGGCCAAGATTGTCTGGTTAGCAAGTTCCAACTTCAATGGTTCAATGATCTAAGGATCCAAGTAAAGTCTCTCAGGTTTATGAAAAGTAAAACAGACTGTAATTTGTTTCTACTTTGGATATGCTTTGGTTGTTAGATTAAGACCGTCTCATTTTTATTTAATTATTTATTTAATTATGTTTACTAACAATTGTTTGTTTAAAAGTTCTTTCAATATTTTATTCGTCTTTTATGTTTTCTTTTTTAAAGGCAGTATCAACACGTAATATTTGTAGTGTGCTTTGGCATACATGTTTGTATTAAGATTTGTACAATAAAAAAATATCATAAAAAAAGTTCAAACTTCCTTCAGAAAAAAAAGAAGAAAGTCATACAGGTTTAAAATAACATTTTAGGAGAACTTTCCCTTAAATGTAAAAAAAGAGACAAGGAGAAAGTGAACATTCTGTATTTCTTCACAAGTTTATTCAGTTTACTTGACAGGTTAGAGGGAGAACTCGAGCACTTCAGATAAAAACAGGTACACTCCGTTTTTGAGCTTAAAGGCAAAAATTCAAGGCAAACAATATGAGAAACTTGAACCTGTGATTGTAACCATCAGGAACGTCGCAAAGTGGGTCCGACCCCTTAATTTTTTTATTCTTCCTCAAAGTGAGCACTAAGGAGCTACGTAAAAAGAACGAGCACGCCATGGAGCGAGCACGCAGCACGTCCGTAAGGATATGTCGAAATCAACTAAACAATATTAAAAGCTTGTTAATATGTTATAAAATTATAGATAGGGGAAGACACATCAGAAATTATATTTTGCTTGGTGAGAAATACAAAATATATATATATATTTCATGGCGGAGTGAAGTTCAACGTGTTTTGTTTTTCACTGAACAGTGTTGCGTGTTTGCGTGAGATTTTTTAGTCTCGACGTCGCACCACCAGGGGGAACCGTACGACACGAAATGACATTTAAGATCTGTCTAGCCGAAAATGTCAGTGAAGTGACAAAATATGAGATAGAAATAGTATACAGTCTATAATATGACGACTTTAATACGCATCTAAGCATCTAAGATGACTTGACATGTCTAGAAAATATACAATTAATAGATTTATGAAATGCTTGGATCTGTTGCTAGGCTAGATTGTTTTAACACATGGGTTTAAGGACAAAGTACCTACTATTTTTATTTTATGTTTATCCATATTTTGCACTCTTGTTTATGCACTCTTCTGTCATTGGAACAACATTTTATTCATCACTTTAGCGATCTATTCAGGATACATTTAAGAGAAATTAGTTTGAGAGAGAAGCTTCTCCAGATGGTGTTTTAGAGCGATTAGAATTTACAAGGCTGTAACATTATGCTGTGATTTGGAAGGGGGTTGTATTCTGACCATCTGGTTTATTTTAATCAACAGATATCTGTCAGTAATGATCCTTTTTATATAATAACGTTAATTCTTAATGCTTGTAATTTATAGACAGTTTCATCAGAGGCAACAACATAAATAAACGTTGTGCCCCAAACTTAACTTCCGGTAACGGCTGGAATACACCAACGTTTTTTTTTTAACTAGACATCATAAACTTGCAGAGTTTCTAACGTTTCATATAGAAACCCATAAATCGATCAAGTGACTGAAAATCTGGGCAAAAGTCTTGTGTATTTAGAATTTAGACCTCCGCAAAGAAGCAGTAACTGTTGAGTAGTTTTAATTTAATAATATTGTTTACAATACAAATAATAAAAAAAAATTGTAAAAAAAAATCAATTCAATTGTCAACATCGACTGGAAACTTCGGGCCAAGCAAACGCGTCTGATGATGGTTTAAGCAGCAACTACATAGTTTTGACTAGACCCTGATAGCACGCATACATCTGGCTTACGTCTATTTGACGTCTGCATTTACATCTTGCAGACATCTACAATACATAGTTTGCTCATCTGCAATACGTTTCGGAGATGTCTGCTGAGACGTTATATAGACATCTTGAAGACGTCTGTTAGATGTTTATGATTTAGAATGGATGTAAATCTGCTCTTTCTAAGATGTTTAGCAGATGTTTTTACGCAGCAAATCTCAAGATCTTTAGCAGACGTATTACAGACATGCAAACGTCTCCGAGACGTATTGCAGATGAGCAAACTACGTATTGCAGATGTCTGTAAGATGTAAATGCAGACGTCAAATAGACGTAAGCCAAATGGATTGTGCTATCTGGGGAAGAACTCCACTGGGCATGCGCACTTCAACACCGCATAATTTTGGGACGATGAAAACAGTTGATTAATATTTAGTGATTATTGTAAGGTTAGGTTTAGGGTTAGGTGTAGGCGTTAGCTTAAGTTATTTATTGTAATTATATGGCAAGTTTATGCACCATTTCCTGCCTTAGCTGTATTCCTTCTAGCAACAACCCTACATAAACGTTTTGTGGCCCAAACGTAACTTCCGTTCGTAGACTTCTGTAAAGAATCAATAATTGTTGAGTAGTTTTAAATTAACCTAATACAATTAATATAAAATAAAATGATAATTAATATAAATGAAGTATAAAATAATTGTTATATTATAACCAAACACAGACCAGAAGAAACCGTCAATAGATGATCCGTGACAAGTGGGACCTTTTGAGTCATGGGTGCGACTGTTAACACAACAAAGTGTTTCTTTTTGCTGGATTGCTGACCAGCACACGAGGTCATGACAAATAGGGGTCAAGTAAAGACACGCATAAACACAGCTAATCCTTGAAACACGATAGAAGTCTGTCAAGCCCATCTGATAACTCTAGTATCACCTTCTTGGCTGCAGTGGATAGTAGTGTTCATGTTTAATCCAACGCTAAAAATACATTAATACAGTAATCTACAGAAAGTATGCAAACACACTCTAAATTCTGCATTTCACGTGTATTATAATGCTCCTTAATCCACGTAAATGCAAGTTGTCAGATGAGATTTCCAATGCTTTATCGACTTGGCCCAGTTTGGTTGATCTCTTGTAGTGGGGACTTCAATGCTGTGCGTTTGTCTGCGTGTCCTACTTTTCAAGACGTTCATGTCTTGTGACTATGTGTGCTTTTTTGACCTTTTTTCATTTTCTTTAGCTTTCTCAACATTTCGAAGGCTCCAGCGAGGTGACAGTATCTTGCTTTTGGGTATGTTGCCG
Source organism: Triplophysa tibetana (assembly GCA_008369825.1). Taxonomy (NCBI): domain Eukaryota; kingdom Metazoa; phylum Chordata; class Actinopteri; order Cypriniformes; family Nemacheilidae; genus Triplophysa; species Triplophysa tibetana. Next base: position 15,207,023 of record CM017912.1, on the reverse strand, counting down.
AGGATCATCGGGTCCCACAATGCACCTGGATGAAAAGTGTGTCACGATGTCCTCTGTTGACAGGTGCTCTTTTGAGGATGCTGGCACGCTCTCATACACATATATATCACCATGCACAAACACGCACACATATGGAAAGATTATATCAGGTTTCTTTTCTCTTTAAACACCCTGGTGAGAGAATTTAGGATGGATCATCTCTCCAGTAAAATCTCTCGTGATGACCTGTCCTTGACAATTAATAGTTTAGGTCAGTTATAAATAAATAATATATAATAAATAACCAATTGTCAATACAAAAGTATTGTTGATCTTCCAAAATCATCCAAAAACCCGTTCATCATTTACTCATCCTCTTGTCATTTCTAGCCTGTATGACTTTCTGTATTCTTCAAAACACAAAAGTAGATATTTCGAAAAATGTTGGAAACCAAACAAAAGCGGTACTTGCATTGGTTTTGTGTCCGTAATACAATAAAAGTGGATGGGTGTCGCCACTGTTCGGCTACCCATTCTTGAAAATGTCTTCTTTTGTGTCCTGCAGAAGAACAATGACAAGAGGGTGAGTAAACGATTACAGAATTTTCATTTTTGGGTGAACTTTCCCTTTCATTTTTAAACCCATTTGTTTTTTTATTGTTTCTCCCTGTTGTGTGCCATTCTCAAGCCCGCTGTTTCCAACAGCATGCGACTCGTGGTATTTATCTCTTATTCATGTGCCAGACCTTGAAAAATCTATGTAGCTTTTTTCACACTGCCAGATGTCCCACTGAGAAGATATCCTGGTCTTAGCATCTTTAATGATCATGGCATTTAAAACCAGCTCACATCTTCTACAGAAACAGGTGAACCACAAAAGTAACTTAACATACAAGTTAACAAGTTTAAAAAACATCTTATTAATGTAATTTAAGGGGTCGTGTCTCTTTGCACTCTTCCTGAGAGGTGGAGGTTACAACCTACGGGAGTGTTGTGTAATTCCATTGGTTCATGCCATGCCGTTCTCTGGCATTTATGATGTCAGAGGAAAGCTGTCTGCGCTCCAAGCATGTGATGTTTGCTTGTAGATTTACTGCAGCGCAGGAATAACCATAAATTCAGAACACAGGAGGACAAAAATAAACAGCAACAGCTGGAGAACTGATGAGTAATGACCGCTTTCATGAGCTAAGGTATTGTCAAGATCTTTTGTATTAATCTCAATGTACAATTCCAAGCGTGTGATTTCCAGGACAGCCATTACCATGAGGGCATAAACAACTGTGATTGTCGCTTATTGAATTGTGATAACTTGCAATTTATGATTTGTCACGTGTTACGGATAGAAATGTACTTTAAGGTTCACACTCATTAGATTTTTGCTCACACTTACAGGGCAGTAATTTGTATGCACACAGCCGCATGTTAATCATCACAGGCATCACCATGGCAATAGAGGCGGAAAATGAATTCAGACGCTGTGCCGACCAAATCGCCAGACGATAGAGAAGACGGTGACTGTGATTCAATGTGATATCATAGTCATCAGCTCCTTGTGGCACAGAACAAGACCCACAACCATCTGCCCAGATGTGTGTTTCACCTGCCGCTCAGTCAAGATAAGAATAGAAAATGGACCACTAATTTATGTAAAGAACTAGAATTACTCCATCCATTTCCCGCCATCACAGATCGTGTGTTAAGCCAACCGAGCTGTCACACCCCCCTTCCCACCCCTCTCCATGCCCCCAGCGTTTCTCAGTTCTCTGTTTACCTCTCTGTTAATCTCTCTCTCTCTCTCTCTCTCTTCGGCACGTACTCTTCATCGCTGTATCTCCTCCCCTTTCATGCTCAGAGCCAGCGGGCTGCCACACGACCCACACTGCCTGCTACATGATCTCCTGAAAAGCACAGCTCTGTGTCTTTGTAGCCGCTTGTCTCCGCTCGAGCTTTTTTGAAGACACGAAGAGATGCCTTCGCGTCAACCTTGATCTCCAGATGCTCCCCGGCCCCCTTTCCTAGTATCTCTCCCCCTGACCCTTTACCCCATCACCCCCTTTACCCTTCCCCTAATCTTCCCTCCATTGCTCACCCCCTTGACAATGTTCTCATGTGTCTACTGGCTGCAGCCTTTCCTTGCCTTGCTGTCCTCCACCTTGTTAACTTGGGGCTACAACTGCCCACCCAGCTGCTTGTGTCCAGACCATCACACCGTGGATTGCACTGGTCAAGGACTCACCCGTCTTCCAAACTCCATCCCTCTGGATGTACGGAGACTCCTCCTGTCTAACAACTGGATTTCCTGGATCCCCTCTGATTTCCTGGTTCTGTATAGTGATCTGGTCTACTTGGATCTGAGGAATAACTCGCTTACGAAACTGGAGCCTGGGACGCTTACGACATCATCCAGGTTGGTTTATCTGGATTTGGGGAGTAATAACTTGACCGAGATCCCCACCGGGACTTTCGGGGAGACCCGGAGCCTGATCAAGCTGCGTTTGGGTAGCAACCCGTTTTTGAACATGGTCAGCAAGGATGCCTTCTCGGGCCTCACATCTTTACGAGAGCTGGAGCTGGAGAGGAACGCCCTCTCTGGATTGGATGTTGGGGTGTTGAGCCAGTTGCCATCCTTGCGGATGATACGCCTGGAGGGGAACCCTTGGGTGTGCAATTGTAACTTTGCCAAACTCTTTCTGTGGCTGTTGGAGAATCATCACAAGCTTTCAACTGGTAAGCTGCTTAAAATCTCACATGATTTTATGAATTTGTTTTCAAATAAACACAATTTTGATTAAATCAATATATTTGATTTTGATGGACATTTTCATCAAATATTCACTTTTTCACGACCAAAAGTGATGTTAAACTTGGTACATCTTCATTCTTTGTTCAAATATTTTATTAAAGATGCATACATTTTTTGTTGCCCTATTGCTGTGTTTGGAGTATAAGGTCCAGCTCAGCTTTGAAAAAGAATTTGAGGATTTTAAAGAAAAGGTTTAAGACACACCATTAGAATGAATACAAAATAATACCACAAGAGAGGCTCAACAAATATTAATAATTGATAAAATTGTGAGTAATTTAGGCTTTATTACCTGTTAGATTTTTGTTTTTCTGAAAAATGTTATTTTGTATATTAAAAACATATTTATCAATATGAGGCAGTTTTCCTTTTTGCTTAATAATTTTGTTCAAAGTTTTTTGTTCATTTTGCACTATTTGTCTCAAATTTTGATGGTATAATTGACCCCGAGAGGGCATTGAAAGCAAATATTGTTTGAAAATGCCTTCCTAGACTTTGGCCACTACTGTATATTGTATAGATATAAATCTTTGGCGATTCTTACAATCCATGCTTGCTTACAATTGAAATGAACAGAAACTGACAATTCTGTTTAATGTCTTTATCAAAAGTTTTTCATTGCTAACTTGTGAAACATACCTCCAGACAGTGCATATTAGATGCATCTAAATACTGCATGAGATTCTTTTCAAATCAAGACAAAGACGCCGACACTGAGGATGATCACTAGAACATGCTACAATTCTTTCCGGTGGATAATTCATGGAACATATGGCACACAACAAATGCTTCCTATTTCTGTCGTGCATCTCATCTATTCATGTTTTCCTTTGTTGTTGTTAATTTGAGTACTGTACTGTAACTACAGGATGAAGTTGAGGGAACTGTACCCACTTGGATCAGTTTCTGTTGGTCATAAGGTCACTTACCAGTAGTGAGGTTAAGGTCAATGTGAACTCCAGAGGTAAATCAAATGAGGGAATGTGATCCTCAATGTCCTGTTGAAATCTTCGCTCCTGTCATCTATTTAAAAGACTAATGAGACGTTAGGTAAGTTAGTTACAAACATGTCAGTGGACAACAATTGGTTGGGGTTTAGATTGCATGTGTTGATATACCAAATGACAGGAAAGTGTATGACAGTTGTGTCACCAAGCAAAGGAGAAAACATGAAACCAAATGCTATATTTTATTAATGTGTGGAGATAAATGTGACCTTGCCTGTGAACTCACAGCTAAAATCATGTTTTTGTTATTTACTATATTCTAAATATAAAATGTAGAAATTCTGGCTTTTTAAATATGTCAGCTGCTTGTTTTGCGTGAATGTGAAAGAGCTGCACAGTTTACAGCATTATTACATGCCTGTGAGGCTCGTGCATTTGTCTGCGTCTCTGTATGAGGACGTGAACACATGAACTCGATTGTCAGGACTACCCTGGGAGTTTATTTCATAACCATTTAGCTGTTTGAAAAAATATATCGTAAACCACACACTCTTTGCGACGACCCGTCAAAATAAAAGTCTTGTTTCCTTGAACATCCAGATGGAAAACACTGTATTGTGTTATAATATTTACTATAATAAATTGTAGTATTCTAGCATAATTTGATAAAACTACAAACACTAGAGCATATTTATATTTACTAAACTAAAATAATATATATATATATATATATATATACAGTATATAATATATCAAACCATTGTATCTACAGTATGAGGACAAATATATAATTGTATAGTAAAAGAATGGAAAACACAGAACGCTTGTGTCATATGACACAATTTTGTGTTTTCCTGTATCTTTGGTGTGTTACAAGTTGTTGTACAAATATACTGTATTAGACACGTAAAATTGACTCAAACCAAAAGAGATTTTTTACTTAAAAGCGGAGGCTCATCCAAACCTGCCTAAAACCCCTTGTTTCAACACGCCCCCACATATCTACGTCTGTTTCTGAGAAGCGTTAAAGAACACAGCCCAAAATGTATATGCAAAGAAAGAAGGCTTGTCTCTTCCCGCTGTAGTGTTGTTATTGTTGCGGCCGCCATGTCGTGGAGACGCTGTGTGTTTCATTACATTACAAATGAATACTTAGTTGGGTCTTCCAAACGAGGACACAATTAGAAAACCATTGTTCAGTTTTATTTACAACACTGTTCCAAAACAGCACAACTCCAAAATCCAATAGTCTGGAGCACATTAATACCTGGTTGTGCACAAAGGCTGTTTCTCAAAAGTGGGGCAAATCCAACTTAAGAAGCTGGATTCAGCCTCGTATCTTCTGGCTGTTCTCCCCCGCAGCGTCAAATAAGTCATTATATTCAGTAACTATGTCCCCGCTGGATGCAACAAATTCCTCTTTATATGTTTTATTGACTGTGTCGCGTTGCATCGAGACACATTTCAAAGGCTGTCTTATTGTTAAACCTAATAGTTTAAATTTAAAACCATACCAATCTGTTACGCTCTGCTGGGAAATTTGCGCTGGCAAGTTGATTAACTGGCTTGGTCAAATTCATTTTCTGGATCATATTTCGGCTTGAACTCACACAGTATCAGTGATATATCAGCTGTCAATCTACTTTGAAGGCTGATGTAACATCTTGGAACATAACACAACTAAAGACTTAAAACTTGCCTTAAAGAAACCAGGGGCAAGAGGACAAGACGGGGATAAAGACAATTGATCCAGCACCGTACAGCAAATACAAGGTTCACGGACAGGAGCAGACACCAGTGGGCCCGCGCCCAGGTATATCCCCAGGGGGCCCGCAGACAGCAACATACACTTGAGGTCCGCAGACAGAAACACACTCAAGAGTGCAACAAACAGGAACAGCTACCAGAGGACCAACGCCCAGGAACATTCCCCGGGGGCCCGCTGACAGGAACACACACTGGTAGACCAGAGACAGGAACAGACGTAGGGAGGGCCACAGACAGGGGCAGACTTTGGTGTGGATCCCGACGGCGTCAACCCCTGAGGGGAACCCGGTAGCATCGATCCCCGGAAGGTACATCGACCCTGGAGAGGGACCATGACAGCCTCGACCCTTGAGAGGGCCCCCGAGGAGATCAACCCTGGAGGGGACCCCAGGTATATCCGCACTGGAGAGGTGTCTGATGAGCTGTCTGCTCGGTTCTGTCTGGGCTGGTTAGTTCTGTCAAGAAACTGACATGGAACAGAACCCAGATGCAGACTGCTCTCAAAAAAAACCTTTATTTGACAAGGACAAAACATAACTCAAAATCCCTCGAGGGCGAAAACATGAACAAAATACTTTAATGTAACAAGTCTTAAGAATTAAAACTTGACTTTGCATCACCAGGCACTTGACCAGGGGCAACAGGTCCAGCACATGATAGCAAACACAAGGACATTAAATAAGAGAGGAACAAAAGAGGCATAACGAGGGCAACAGGTGAAGGGTGTGAACTGATAATGGGATAATGAATAAGTAAACAAGGAAGCGGGGCTGTCATGATCCTGTCGGCCAGAACAAGAGATACAGCTGCTAGGAAGGTGGGATCATGACAGATGAGCTTTGTTAAAAATCGAGGTGTTTCAGAAAGGCTGGGTACAGAAGAGCAACAGTTATGCACGGTATATGATATTAATGTATTCTTTTACTGTAAACCACGTTAACACACTGTATCACACCAAATACACACAATTATGTACGTTTTAGCCATCCAATATGAAAAAACTTGGGGAAAACTAAATTATATGGCCCCTATTGTTATGATCTCTTCTGTGTTCACCTGTTATTTTTTACTTTTAGGTTACTTCCTGTTTGCGTACCATGTTTGTAGTCTTTTGTAGTTTTCGTGTTTATTAGTTTCCCTAGGTGTTCTTGTTTCCTTGTTATCCCAGTGTATTTAAGCGCCGGTGTTTCCTTTGTTTGGTGTCAGTCTTTGTTTTTTAACGTTCCTGTGGACTACCTTGGTTTGTTTTGTAATTCTTTATATCATTAAAGTCAAAACTGCATGTGGAACTACTCTCTGCTTGATAACGCTTGTTACACTTATTTACCCAACTGTAACATGAATGTCCTTTGTCCGTTTTCAGCCTTTTTTTGTGATAAAGTAAACATACATATTTATAGATGTGTATTTTTTCTAATGTAACAGGCGTTTTATCCTTGTGCTACAACTGTTTGTCCTGTGCTACAAAACTTTAAACCTCTGTAGTCCTACGTGCAAAAAAGTTAACGTACAGCCCCGCACTAGTTTAAACTCTTTACATTGTTTTCATTCTTGCACTTGAGTATTGATGAGCACATCGCATGCATTATTCAACCCAACAGTAAATCTAATACTGAGGATAGCACACTTCTTGCACATTGTCAGTTGCCTATGAGGTAACCAGATATTCACTTTGTCAAAAGGAAATAATTCCTACCAAGATTTTTTCAAATTAACTATTGCGTTTAAAAGCATAGGGCTATTGTGATCTACATCTATACAATAAGCAAGCATTTGAGTTTATAAATGACTCTCACGGGCGACCATACAGAGGCTCCGAACACATCACATATTACTGCACTAACTAACCATGTAACTGAATTGTGAACAAGACAATGTATTTAATCCGTACGGACAATGTGATTATTACAAAATTTGGAAAAAAGGATGGATTTTGTCAGCCATGTATAATGCTGTACATGCTGAGTACATGAATTAAATTGAATTGCATGAATGTGATCTAAATAAGGAAATGGGCCTATACAGTGATGATGATGTTAATATACAGCTCAATATAAAAATAGTTTCTAATGTAACCTGAAAAATGTGTTATGTGTGTTTATTCACATCAAAAATAGAATATGATTGAATCAATCTAACTACGTATGTAATAATTACATAGAAAATAGACACATGGTGACAATTAACAGGTCTCTGGACTGCTCATGTCACATATGTAGTGACAATAGCACGATGACGCATGCGGATAATGTAAGAATGATCTAAACGGGTATAAGCACGTGTGTGTTGCAGATTTGTTTCTCGTCCTCTAGGAGCTCCAATGATGCTTCTGCATGATAAAAGATTTAGCTTTTAGAGCTAGACGAATATTCACGTGACACGGCAACAAAGGAGGCTGAGGTCACTTAATTCACTCCATGTGGAAAACCCCTTCTGGTTGGCATGATTCATCCCGCACACACACACTTGACGATGATGTCAACTGACTTCAGCCAATGACAGGAACAGAGTGTTTTGAAATAAATTGGGAATGCATGAACTAGCCGTTTCAATGTGAATTATTACAGCATTTTGTCCTTTTCTTCTCCTGTGTTGTGATGTTTGTTCTCCAAAACGACAAGGGGTTTAAATGCTGTGTAAATGCAATTACTGGAGGAAATGGAGCTCTGCTGTTCTGTGTCTGTCTGCGAGTGTGGCCGTGTGACGTAGGCGATGTTCCGCTTTAAATCTGTCATCTGGTGTCCTCTAATCACACAGCTGAAAGGAGATTAAAAGCTCCCTGTGTGAAAATCAAAATACAGACCCAAAAGGAAAATGTAACAAAGGAAATGTTTCCAATGAAGTGAAAAATACAGAATTGGAAAGCATCCCATTTTACATATCTTGCAGTTATGTAATGTGTGTTTCTGAGTCATAGCAGTAGCACGGAGATACTGTTGGATACAAAATATCCAAATAACAATGCTGTCACTATTTATATGCAGTGACTGTAAATATTTTGATATTGTATATAATTTGCTTGATTTGTGCATTTTGAACTTGTGCTTTATTGCTATATGGATGCTGTGTTTCTGTTTTTAAGGACAATACTGCGCCTTCTGTGAATTGGGTTGGAAAAAGGGCTGATTTATATGATTTCATTAATAAAAAATATAGATATTTATTTAGACAAATACATTCTTCCATCAAATATTTTTCTGTTGCGGTGGAAGTTTTTTTTTACCTTTATCTGATCCTAAACAGATGTGTCGAATGCTATTTAGATTTATAGTGCAAATCACTAAACATGCATTTGGCCTCATTTCAAGTGTCTTGTCCATCACAAAAGCACTTAGATTTCAGGTCACTGAATGTTACAAAAATATTACTTGTTTAAAAACTTTAGTGAAATAACCTTGAGTCTTTTGTATCAGATGTATTGTTCTTTAAAGCGATGCGTTACCACCAATAGAAAAATCGTTGGTTTTGAAATATACTGACCAAACAACATGAAAACTTAAACCAAAAACAACATAAATACTATATGCCGAAATAACTTAACTGACAAGAATTGAAATAAGATAATAAACATCTCCATTTAAAATACCATTTTACTGTATTTAAGTTTTTTGCACAACTTGTGTTTACATTTTTGTGCAGATTGTCTTATATATATATATATATATTTTTTTTAACATTAAGTGATGTCCTCCTGTTATATAGTGATATAGGTGACATTCACTTGTTTTAAAGATTCCAAATTAATAAAAATAAGGTTGCTTATTCATTTAAAGGTGATTGTATGTGATATACAACTGAGGATGCCTCTGACATTAGTGACCCGACATTTGAGCTGGTTCGGAAACTCACACAACTCAAGTAACTGTATCCTGAGAGACAGAACAGAATGTTCCATGTACTGTTTACATTCACTATGCATTCACCTTCAAGACATTTCTATCAAAAAACATTTCCTCTTTTTTTTTTCGACAGGAGTTTAATATACTGTGAAAAAATGACATCAAACATCTTTTAAAACTAATCAACAAAATTCCAAACTGTTGCACAATGTCACAGTTGAATACATTTACAAACATTATTTTTGACAACACATCTAACTCCCTCCATCTCTCTTTCCAGGTTTAGATGGAGTGGAATGCTTTCTCTCAGGGGATGGGCAGCAGGTGTCACTGAGCGCGCTTTCTGAGGACAGTTTCCGGGAATGTCGTGGAATGCTGACTCTCACCGATTATCTCATTGTGATATTTTCTGGAATTTGCATTTCAGTGGCAGCCATTATTGCCAGTTTCTTTTTGGCTTCAACTATCCACTGTTTCCAGCGGCTCAAAGCCAAAAGGACAGATGAAGAGGAGGGAGAGGAGTGAGGAAGGAGGAGTGAGCAGAACTCAAAACTCCCACAGATTACCCATAATGCAGCTCACAGTGGAAGCCAAGGGATGGGATAAAGTGTTAAACTACATCAATTCCATGATAAAGAGCCCTGAATTAGACAGCTAGAGCAGTCCTGCATCTCACGATTCAAAACCCTCATCTGTGATGCTTTAATGCATCATGTGTTTTTAATACTTGAATAACATTGATCGAATCGAGCCTTAAGATTTAAACTGTTCTGAAAAATGCCGTTTACTAAACCCTTGTCTTTTCACACTGTATTCTTGATAGTAGTCAAAGGTGATTGGCATTATATTTTGACATCAGATAGCCGTGTTAACATAACGATGGTCTTTTTATGGAAATGTGCAAGTGAACGAGTATTTTCTACATGAGTTATTTTTTGGTATTGTGTTGTCGTAATGAATCTTGCTCCGCTGTAGTAAGGTTTAGCTACTTGCACTTTAAAGTACAGATTAACTATTGCACAGAAATCCCAGTGAGCCACACTGTAGGCAATTTTTCATAAACATAATGGCCATTCTCACCAAAGAATTAACATAAACAGTACATATTATGATTTTTGAGGTTTTTTTTAAGAGAAGAGTTCAAAACCTCACACAATATGATTTTTGAAATAAATATTTCAATGTGATTTTTGTTGTAATTTACAGTAATAAAATACTTAAAATTGCATAAATGTCATGAATTCTGTGAATAAAAGGACAATTGCTGTAGCTATTGGGTCATACTTATCAATTATTTTACTTTAATAATTTAATTACAAGGGAACTACTTTATATTTTGTCAATCATATGTCTCTTGTTTTTAATTTAATTTAATGATTCAATAAATATACACCAAAGTGATCAATTATACTGTCTAAATCTTTATTCTTTTTAAAGCATTTAGAGACGATAAAAGTGTATTGTTACATTCTTTATCAAATGAAAACTAAGTCATTATTTAAACAACTTAATTAAATAGCACTTGTCTATTGAAAGCATGTTTCTGCTGCATGTCAGTGATGAAGTCTTTGCATTGAAAAGTTCCTGTGGGTAAAAGAGAAAAATGAAGGCCTCTGATGAAACGCTTTATCATTCCCTTTTAACCTGTGACCCGAAAAGTACTGAATGCTCCCAAAGGATAAAAAAACGAGCCAGTTTGATCTTTGTTTATTTATATAGCCTAACAGTTCTTTATGAGAATATTTTCACTTGCTAAAAATCTGTGTGTTAGAGAGAGAGGAAAGGACATTTTTTATACTCATTAGTTTGAATAAAACAAAAGCAAGAATTGGTCAGAATGAGGATCCTCCAACATTCAGTAACTTCTCACTGTTGCTATGGTAACATGTCTGTGGCCCAGCTGTGTTGAAACCAGACAAGAATACTGAGGAAGAGTTTTAAATATTTGCCTAATCATATGTTTCCACCTGTCTCTTGTCTTTTGTCATTGTCTTTACTTCTTGAGTTCTCTCCAAACATTTTTGACACAAAGCTTGTGACATATTTAGTAATATTGTGACATACTGTTTATTTAAATTTACACCTTACAACGTTTGGCATGTGCATCTGATGGATTGTTTGAGTTTATATGAATTGAACCCACGATCTTATTATCACTATGGCCATGCTCTACCAAGTGTGCGGTAGAAACCAATTTAATCTACATTTCTTTCACATAATTTGGATGAGGGAAATTATTATTAAGATTAGGATTTTGAGGGGTTTTGGAGATGACATCAAGCGTTTTTTGTCAAATCACATAACAGAAACTACTAAGCAAAATAGTTTACTTCATAGTTAACTATTTTTGCAGAAACAATTATAAAGCAAAGTGCAAACCCCGGCCAATTAATAATGTGTGAAATAAACAGCAATTCAACAATGGATTTAAAGGTGATCTTAACAGTTCTGACCACTACATGACATCAAGGCATCAAGTAAACACAAAGGTGTGTGTCGAGACACATCCACTTGGACGAAAGCCAAGATTTTTTAAAATTCAGGACAAATGACATGATCCTCAGACTGTCCACTGTAGACAATGATGGATTACGACCTGAGAATGAAACCAAAATCCTTGAGAACAAGAGCTGCTTGTAATTGCACCCGGATCCTCTCTTCTACCAAAGTATTTCAAATGTAACAAATATTTAAATGGGTCATATGACACAGTTAAAACAAATATTATTGTTTGTTTTAGATATAATGCAATGTGTATACAAGATTTAAGGTTAAAAAACGCTGTATTTTCCACATACCCTGCATGTTTTTGTAACTGTTTCCAACACGCAGATTTTTTACAAAGCTCATCGCTCTGAAAAGCGAGGTGTGCTATGACTGGCCAGTTAACCAGTGCGTAGTGATTGGTCGAAGACTGCAAACGTGTGACAGAAATGCAACGCCTGTTACCACATCAGGTTCCAAAGCAATTGTACTGACATGTGCGCCCACCTTATTTACATATATTCTTTGGTGGTCTTATTCAAATCATACCACGAAATGACGTAGATGTCTGGGGCTGTGGTTACACGAGGAGTTTCAAGCAGGTTTGGGTGAGCATTTGCTTTAAGATAGAATGCATCTTTCGTTTTTGCAATATTACGTGTCTTATACATGCATGGGCAACTTGTAACACACCAAAGACACAGAATAACACATATTCGCAACAAATGAATCCTTTAAATATGTTAATAGTATTGCAAACATGTTATAGTATAGCCTACTGCTTATGTTACTTTTGATAGACTCTCAAGGCAGGCTATTTGTACTCAGTATAAATAGACAGTTTGTACATTTTATAAACTCTCAACTCTCGGGTTGGAAATCCACTCTCAAACTAGGCAAAATAGAAGTGTATGTGATCAAAGGCGAACTCTTCACCAGACAGAGAGAGACACAAACACACACTTCACAGCCCAGATGTTGAATTTAAAGGGATATGAGCTGAACAGATGGCTCTCTGCTATTGTAGGCAGGCTGGGATTATGTGATTGCACATGACGAGCCAAGGGGATGCAGAGCTCCACATGTGCCCGGATAATTGTTATTTTACGTGGAAGAGTGTTTTATTTATCTCAATATATGTTGCAAACATGTCCGTTTGCACCTTAACCACATAGGGGCGGATGACACAACAACCTCTGGGGCCTTTGAAAGGCCGGATTTCAGTGTGGATGGGTTACTCCATTAAGGGCGTTTTGTCAGATTTGATAAAATCATGTCATCAGGGTTGTTCGGTACGTGAATTACATATGCACGAATTAGAACAAGCACAAACCCAAATATTTACATTAAAGTCTCTCAATTAACCAAATATTAAAGAATCATTATTCATCAATGTGTTTGCCTCAGCAAGAAACACGTCTATAACGTACAAACACCATGTTCGTGCAATCTTACATGCAACTCTGCCGCCAAAAGTGCAAAACGGGAATTGCACACCGTCACTTACTGATTTACTGTATTTCTCAAAAGTCTATATTTACATGTTAACACAACATGAAAACGCATATTTTAATCCAACACGATATCTATTATCAGGTAAACTTTCAAACGCTAGGTGTAAATTAAAAACGCTTCCACCTCGATGACGGTATTTAACTTAATGCGGCACTGTGCAGACCGATCGGCATCTGACATCACGTATCGCGATAAGGATTCGAAAAGCACATCATTGCATTGGAGTTCTCGCGATATTTGCGTAAATGTACAAAGAGAGGTCGGCGCAATGTGCGCATAGCCGAATGAGATCGACACGCCTCTTGTTTTGGCACGTGAGCGGAAGCGCGCTGTTGTATCGTCCCTGGTTTCAGGAAGTGTTGCACTGTTTCACTTTGACATGATGGAAGTTTGAAATGAGCGCAGAGGATTGAGGTACAACAAATGGTTGCCTATCAGATCGCGTTTCGCAAGACCGAGACTTCGGAAAAACGTGGATCTAAACTAAAAACTGTGTGACCAGTCACTCTGTCCACCTGTACGTCATATTGTCAAGTTAGCAGGCAGTGCTAAAGGACGAGCGCTCGAGCTAACGTTACATACAAGCTTTCCCCCCTGTGTCACAGCCTGGGATTTGAACTGTTTTCTCGCCGTATTTTGTTTTGTTTCGTCTTTGTTTGATGGTTATCATCTTGCGTGTGTAGTTTAACAGCGACATTTTTATTTAACATTGACCAGCAAGGACACTTTCTATTCTTAGAGCGTGACTTTGTATTGTTTGGACCGGGGAACGTCAAGAGTTAACTTGAATTGGATTGAAATGCTCCTAGACTGCGGCTGACCTGGGAACAGCGTACCGGAGGTACAGTGTCATGACAATGGTAAGTTGATGACTGCAATTGTGTGCTACCTCACAAATGACCCTCATGTCTCATGCACTTTTGAGAGTTATTGAATTTAAAACAGTACTACAACTACAGCTAACTAAACAACACGTTTTTTTTTGCTGGCAATGTTAAAGAAGGTTCAAGTTGACACTTTGATACAAATTGTGTTTACATTGTCTTATGCAAGTAAGCTGTCATCGAGTCAATGCGTTTCGTGGACTCATACAGCATGTAGATGTAGATTTGATAAGGTAAGAAGTTTTAATAATCTTAATTGTAAAGACAGTCAACTGTATATTTAAGCACCATCGCTCTCTCCGGCTTCAGTTTAGATAACACAGATAAGAAATGCGTAGAAATAGCTCAGTTACTCTCAACTTGGCCTTTCTTTTGTTTTGTTTCAGGAGATGTTTGTATATACCAAAACATGTTTGTTTCACTTTCAAGATGACATGTTAGTGTTTCTTTGATTCCCAGACTTCACATGACTGGAATAAACGCTAACTGTTAAGGCGCTCTTCTTTCCCTACGGGGAATTACTTGGACTACTAGCCCAGCACACTCTTCCCTTCCTAAAATGTTGGAAGGACTTGTTGCCTGGGTGCTCAACACATATCTGGGCAAATATGTCAGCAACCTTAACACTGACCAGCTGTCCATTGCACTTCTTAAAGGTATTTGAATGCATTTATAATTCGGCATGTACAATTCTGGTGCTAGTGGTCCTAAGCAGAGGTTACATTTCTGTTTGTAAATATTTCGATCCAGGGGCAGTCGAGTTGGAGAACCTTCCACTACGAAAAGATGCTCTCAGAGGATTTGATCTGCCCTTTGAAGTCAAAGCAGGTTTGTTTCAATGAAGATGTGTAAGCATTCTGACATATTCCAAAGGTTTGACATGATCAAATAAGTGCGTGTGTCATGGGTTGTTACGACACCTCATGTGGATGCAGCATCTTTCAAAAGCAGAAGATTTTGGTAACTGGTGCTGTTATAGATTTGAACCACATGATTCATTTATTCTGCAACCAAAAGTGGTTGCCAAGATCATATAGTATTTAACATGACAGCCAGCCACCCCTGAATATAGATCATCCTTATGTAGAATAAGGAGCTTAATTTATAAAACCAAATATGGATAACAGTATGCTTGTAGTCATTCTACCAAAAAGCTAGGTATTTGAATCACTGTTGTGATCTTTCATCTTTTGATAAGGGAACTCTTTCGCTGTAAACAATTATTTGTTGATTTGTTGAATCAACAAATAATTTTTACAGTGCATTCACTATTCAGGTCCAAACAGGAGGATCTAGATATGCAGGATGATCTAGATATGCAGTAACATGATGGTACATAAAACATGCTTGTTTTGTGGGTGCTTTGTTCTGTTACCCAGCCGTTGTATGTTAAAGATTTTATCACATTCACTCAGACATGAAAATATTCCTCTACGTTATTTATAACTTAAATATTACTTGTTAAAATATTTTTACAGGTGTCATTGGGAAGATCACACTTCAGATCCCCTTTTACCGACCGCACAGTGACCCATGGGTCATCTGCATGTCCCAGCTGAACCTGATAATCGGCCCTACCCCCCCACAGGAATATGATGAGGTGAGAGAAAGAGAAGCTGAGAGAGAGCAGAAGAAACAGCTGCTAAAGGCTCTAGAGGACAAGTGGAAGGTATGGAATAAGTTACTTGTCAGAATCACACGTGGTTAAATCAAAGCTCTCTTTATTTGAACCTGTCAATGGAAAATGGCTCATTTGAAAATGCACTGTATGCACCCCCTGCTGTTTAGGCGTTTCCGCCCATATTTCAGTTTTACGCAGGCTTCCGGTATAAGATTCTCCCATAGCAAAATGAGGTCCTAGCTTGGTCTTTTTTTCACATATTCACATATTTTGAGTAACTAGCGCACACATTGGTAAGCACCCCGGAAGCTAGATAGCAACTGAAGCTAAACGCAGAAGTGGCTGTGCATAGAGTGAATAAAATATTCTAAATTAGATACATTACTACTTTTATCTTTCAATTACTATATTATTAATATATTTATATTGTTGATATATGTGACCCTGGACAACAAAACCAGTCTTAAGTAGCATGGGAACATTTTTAGTAATCGGCAAAAAATACAGGGTATGGGTAAAAATTACAGATTTTTCTTTCATGCCAAAAATCATTAGGATATTAAGTAAAGATCATGTTGCATTAAGATATTTTATAAATTTCTATCCATAAATGTATACAAATTTTAATTTTGTGATTGGATGGCCTGCTACATTGCCTCTGATTAACAACTTCAAAGGCGATTCTCTCACTATTTAGCTTTTTTGCTCCCTCAGATTCCAGCTTTGTAAACAGTTGTTGTTCTGCCAGATATTGTCCTATCCTAACAAACCATATATCAATAGAAAGGTTACTTATTCAGCTTTTAGATGATGTAAAATTCTCAATTTCGAAACAAATTGACCCTTAAGACTATTTTTGTCGTCCAGGGTCACATATAACATAATTTTCTCATTTTGTCATGTTTACACTTTTGTAATTTATTTTGTTCTTTCTAGTAATCCAAGCTGCAGTTTATGTATTTCAAGTAATTTATTTAAATAATTTGTATATATTTCATCAGAGTGAATGTGAACAGAAGGGAGAATCTTATTGGTACTCTGTCACTGCCTCTGTTGTCACCAGAATCGTTGAAAATATTGAGGTAACTTACTATTATCACATTTACCTCTGTTTGTTTATAATCTGCTAGTATTATTTTAAATTCTGAAATAATAATTCACTCTATGTATACAAACAGCTGAAGATTCAAGATGTTCACTTACGATTCGAGGATGATTTATCCGATCCTAACAAACCTTATGCTTTTGGAGTTTGTATCAACAATGTATCTGCACAGAACTGCACCAAAGAACCAGTAAGTTGTCTGATTTGTTGAATTCATTGGGAATCTTTCAGAAAATGTTCTTTGTTTACGTATTGAAGGAGAATCTCTTCACTCACAGGCTCAGAAGCTTATGCGGCAAAAAGAGTTGGAAATCAGTGAATTTTGTGTCTACTGGGACACAGAGTGCAGTATGTATGGGAACCTTTCCTCAGCAGAAGTACAGGTATGTTTTTGAAAATGTCAGGCCATTCAATAGAACAATGGCTCTGTTCTCTATACTGAGAGTGTTCCAATGAACACCTCTCTGTTACAGGAGCAGATGAATAAATGTATGCAGAGCCGAGAGCATCAGTATATATTTGAGCCAGTTTGTGCCTCTGTTTTGGTGAGGAGGAACGGCTCTAAAGAGCCGTTACGAAGTCGTCACACACCACGCATTGAAGGCCAAGTGCAGCTGGAACCTCTCTCTCTTCACTTGTCACAGGTACTGTGTGAATACTCTGTATGGATCATTTATAACAAATGTATTTTTTAATAGAACTGGTGCTCAGTGGCACGACACAATTTTGAGTCACAGTTAGGTGCTGCTGATGTTCGCACGTTCATTGAAACAATGGTTTTGTATTTTGTAGACAGAAAAATTGTATCGACTGCATGTGACGTTCAGTTACATTTGATTGCAGGTTCAGTATCAGCAAATCATGGCATTCCTTAAAGAGCTGCACCGTAGAGAAAGGGAAATGATTTTCCGACAGTGGAGGCCTACACTTCCCATCTCTGGAAAGTATGAGTCTTTTTCCTGCACCTCTATTAAAATCAGGCTAAAATAATTCTTCAATTAACCCTTCAAATAGGTCATGTTGATTAAAAATAGGAATTTGAACATCTTTTGTTTCACAATAGCATTGTTTAACAACATAATGTCTCCTTCTGTGCTGAAGCTGTCGACAGTGGTGGATGTTTGCCATTAATGCCAACCTGAATGAGATCAGGGACCAGCGCAGACGAGGAAGCTGGGATTTTGCTTTGCACAGGGCGCGCGATGCCAAACTCTACACTAACTTATATGTCCAGAGGCTTAAGGGAGTTACTTTGAGTTCACAGGAGGAGGTAAGAATTTATGGAGTTACAGGACTGAAGGGTATTCAGAGGTGCGATGCTAAATTCTGAGTGCACGCTATGTTTGCTTGAGTGATTGTGAGTTATAAATATTACGAAATCTTGTGATTTAAAATCTGCATTTGTCACTTGAACAGGTTGAGTTGGAGAGGATTGAAGATGAACAGACACTGGAGGAGTTGCAGGTTCTCAGGGAAACGGTTTATGTTTCCTTCCGCAAGCAGGAAGAAATTGCAGAGGTGAGAAACTTGGATGATTTCCCTAGTGGTGTTATGTTTTGTTTAAGATCTTTAAGAATGTTATGGCTAACTTTTAATATTGCGCTGTTTAGTATTGAAGAAATAGACATAACATACATTATATAACATAAGCTGTTCAAATCATGTACTTTAAATATCTTTGATATTCATTCAGAGTGTTCGTGAGCCCATAAACGAGACCCCGGCTACCACTCCCCCAGGATTCATCCCTAAAAGTGGGAGTTCTGGGATGATCCAGTATCTTCAGTCCTGGTTCCCAGGCTGGGGTGGCTGGTATGGGGGTGCTGAAAGAGGACCAGATGGACAGCCTGTTCCAGAAGACCTTTTACCAGGAACTGAACAGTGGGAAATTCTAGGTGAGTTTTTCTTTCTATGGTCAACCGAAATGTTATGGTAATGCAGTACTTATGTGGTATACCGTATTTAATTGTTTTCTCATAAAAAAATCTCTAAATTTTTCTTGATTTATCTAATGGCATGTAATACAGGATGCTAAAATGTTAAATACAACTGTCCTCCAAACAGCTGAGACGGATGATCTCTTCGATCCTTTGGAGGATTCGCAAACACTGAATACCTTCACAAGAAGGGATCATGTCTTTGCACGGCTGGACTTTGCTCTAGAGAAGGCATCTATCACTTTGTACCATCAGAACAAAATCAAACCTCATTTGAGTGAGAACGGAGTGATTCAGCTGGAGTTTTCAGGTGCAGCTTGCTTCTGTTTTGGAAGGATAAAGCTACAGCATATAGCTAATGATATTATTATATTTCTTATATTGCTTTATAGGTGTGAAGATTGGGATTGAGTCTCTACCTCGCTCAGAGTCCTCTTCACTCTGTGTAAAGCTTGGTGGGCTTTTTCTCCGTGACCTTTTTACCCAGGGTTCCATCTTTCCTCTCCTTGTTTCTCCAAAAACGGTTCGATTCTGACATTCAATTTATATCCTGCATGTGCTAAAATCATTCGTAACATATTAAATTCTTTCCCTTTCCCTTAAGGACAAAGTTGTTGTTGTCAGTCAACCGTTAGGTCAGACTAATAGCACAGAAATGAACAGTCTGGGTGAGTAATCCCTAACAACATATAAAACACCAATGTACATGTGAACATCTCTGATGGATATAAAGTAAGAATGCATTTTTTGTACTATTTTAAGCTTCCGACGTGGAGCCCCCAGCACCACCTGTCTTTGAGATGATTTACGAACGCAATCCAATAAGAAGCAAATTTGAGAGGAGACTAGAAGTCAATACCAGCCCTCTCAATATCATCTATAACCCTCAGGCTATCAAGAAAGTAGCTGAGTTTTTCTACAAAGGAAGAGTCCACACGTCAGGTGTGTATTTAGGATGAGTTCCCTTTCTATTGTTTTAAGTTTTTTATTTTTAATTGCTTATGTGAAACATAAGTGTATGATGGTTTATTTTACGTTATTTAGGGTTCGGATATCAATCTGAGTTAGAGTTGAGAGTGGCGGAAGCTGCTAGAAGACAGTATAACAAGCTGAAGATGCAAACCAAAGCAGAAATCAGACAAACTATTGATCAGCTGCTAGTTGGAGAGTTTATTGTAAGAATGCTCTTTAATTATGATAAATTACAGTCTGGATCAGATGTTCAGCCATAACTCTGCTGTGATTTGTTTTGTTCAGGAGAACATTAAGCACTGGACTATGAAATTAGATATATGTGCTCCTCAAGTCATCTTCCCAGAAGATTTTCAGTCTGAAAACCCCATGCTAGTGGTGGTTGACCTTGGACGTATACTTCTCACTAATTCTCAAGGTAACTGGTTCTGATCAAGTCGAATTGTCAGTAGTTATCCCTTCTTGCGTTCTGAGTTTATCTATTAGGGCTGCTGGTAACAATTTGATTCCTGCTCCCACAGAGGAAAATAAAACAAATCCCAAGACATCTCAGACAGAGGGGGAGAGCGATGAAGAGTTCAAGACGCCTTTAGCAACACCTCCTGGATCTCCATCACCAGAGCAAGAAGTTGATATCAAAGATCAGGAAAGGGCCTGTGACATCAACAGCCTTAAATCAGCAGAAGGTGCCCAAATCGTCAACAGGAACTTGTACGAGAAGTACTCGTTATCTTTCAATGACCTCCAGATCATGGTCGGTCACTATAAAGACAACTGGAAGCATCTACAGGAAAGTGAAGTGGGACCCACTCATGTGGTTGAAAAATTCAATGTACTATTGGAGCTAGAACAGAGACTGCGATACACGTCAGACCCTCAGTTTCCAGGGGCTGTTCTCTCAGGAACCCTACCAGACCTCAAGGTGCACATTAATCTGGAGAAAATGAACGCTCTTAAAAGCTGCCTGGCCAGACTTAGTAGTTCGGGGGCAGATGGAAATGACATGAAAGGGGAAAACCTCAGATCTCCTGACCCTTTAATACTTCGTCATGAGAAGATCTTTCGAAGGGAGGATAGTGATTGGAAACTCCATGGTTCTGATAAAAATCTCACCAAGAGTGTGATGGCGCTTGAGCAACATACCCGAGAAGTACTTGTGGAGTCGAGACTTCTTCTCGCTCAGTTTAGTATCAACTACATGCAGCTTGGCATTGAAAGCGGCGGACGGTATATTTCGGTTCTAAAGGTGTTTGGAACAAATGCACATTTTGTAAAGCGGCCTTATGATGCTATGGTTTCTCTCACAGTCCATGGTCTATATCTTGTTGACACGTTGCAGACATATGGATCAGACTTTGACCTTCTTGTTGCATCTCATAAACACCTAAGTTTCGATGTACCAACCGGAAGTCTACGAGAAAGCCAGCCCACATCACCTGTCTCAACAGACTGTAAATCTCCAGAGCTGCTAGGCTTACACAGGAACTCCTCAGATATTGCATTTGATAAAGTATCTCCACGAGGCTCTCCCTTGAGAGACCACGAGGCTCTTATTAAATTGGAATATCAGTTTGTTAGCTCGGACTGCCCCTCAATGTCCTTGGATAGCTCCCTTCAGGTCACCAGCATGCAAGTCAACAACTTGGATATTATCCTCAACCCTGAAACCATAGTAGAGCTACTGAAATTTCTCCAACAGTCTTTTCCCAAAGAAGAAACCCCTCCAACACCACAGCTAACACCACTGCCTAATGGGGAAGACCACGAAGAGACCTATCAATCCACATATGACCAAAACAAAGAGTTAACCGTGGAAATCCACAGGTTGAACTTGTTGCTCTTACGCACTGAGACAACTGGAACTCTTCTGGGAGGTGAGAAGAAGGGCATGAAAATTGCTACCGCCAGTATAAACGGAACGAAAGTCAACGTTTCCATGGGAAGCCGATTCGATGTCAATGGCTCTCTAGGATGCATTCAGCTTGTAGACTTGACTCAGGAAGGTGGGAGAAGTCAGTTTGTGGTCAGTTTAGGGAGTCTAGAAGACAGCCTCTCGACAGACGGAGAGGCATTCTTTCCCAGCACTGGCGTGACGCCCTCTGAAGCTTTGAGTTTCAAATTTTTGGAAAAGTCTCAGGGAGAATGCTTCCTCCAACTCCAAATGGCATCTCTACACTATAACCACTCAGCAAAGTTTTTGAAAGAACTCAGTTTATCAGCAAATGAAGTTGAAGAAAATTTTCGTTCGATGTTGAAGACTGCAGCTACAAAAGTCTCGACCGTATTGGCAACAAAAACCGCAGAGTACAGTGGTATGGTGTCTCTTTTTGACACCCCCTGCAGAAGACCAAGAAGACAGAGTCAGTCCCACTGGACAATTGATCCTTTTGAGGATGAAGATTTCCCTGCCCCTGAAAAGGAACCAGGTCTGGATTCTTTTCTGGTCAAATTGACTCTAGACGTCAGTATAGAATCCCCTGTTGTGTCTATTCCAAGAAAGCCTGGTCATCCTGAGCTTCTTGTCGGACACTTGGGGAGCATACGGATTCAGAACTTTATTACTGGGCAAGACTCGGAGGGAGAGAAACTGCAGGTTGAAGTGAAGGATATAAGACTATATTCAGTCAACACAAGTAAACTGGTTTTAAGTAAAGCAGCACGGCTTAATAGCAGCTCGACCTCTGGACACTCACCTTCTTATAGCAGCAATATTAATCCAAATGAGCCACAGTTTACAAGGCATGACTTCTTTGAATACTTGAGCCTGGGAAAAGGTCAGTTTTAAGTTTATAAGTTGCTAATACAGTTTGGGGAATTCAAAGAAGATTACTTACAAGGCATGCTTTCTTGTATTTTTCTTTCAGCATTTCATGTTTTGAAAGATGCCACCATCCAGCTGACTGTTGAGAAGGTCGCCATTGATGGAAACTCACATTTTAGCTTTTTGTCATGTGAAGAACCTTACCAGAGCACTGGGCTACTGAAAGTTGAAGGAAGATTTGTCAATGCTGTCCAGGTAAAGCTTTATAAAATTCTAGCCTCAAGCAGGCCTGGTACTAGGGTGGCTGGCAATCATATATTCTGGTTGGGCAGATATATAGTCATAGTTCACCACATGCATATTTTTTAAATTTTTCTGTGATTAAATTGACAGATAATTCTTTAATAGATAAATTAAACACTTCTTTTTTGTATTTTAATTATTTTAATTGTCAGATGGATAATTTAAAAGAGGCGCAAGAAAAATGTGGGTCGGCAGTAGTAGACTCGGCCCTAGCCACAACTGTTTTACATAAAAAAATCTCTTTTACTTTAAAACCATTTTTTTCCTCAGGTGTGTCTATGCAAGCCTGTTTATGAACAAGTTCTTCAAACCCTCGACAATCTTTCCTTCATCGAGGATCAGCGAGTAACACCCAGTCAGCCACCCACACCTCCGCCTCCTACACCCTCCTCGACTAAACCACACCGGTTCCCTGATCTACAGGGAGGGCTGTTTGCCCGCGACCCCCCTCATGGTGGCATCTCGTTCTCCTCATTGTCGTCCTCTCTTTCAGCATCACTTCCACTGCAGAGCGACAGCCCCCCTCTCCAGCCTCCCTCCTTTACCCAAGTGAGAGCCATCTTCAGGGTCTCTGAACTTCAGGTGCAGTTGTGTGGAGACCTCAGTCAGGGTTCTCAAGGCCTGGTCACCCTGCGCTTCCTAGACCTGGAGGGAGACTTTACCAAAGATCATCCTCATTCCATGTCTATTCAACTAGCACTTCACTCTTTGTTAATGGAAGACATGTTAGAGCCCAACCCAGAATCAAAGTACAAATATCTCATGGTTTCCAGAGGTGCTCCAAAACCCTCCACCTTTAGTCCCAAAGAATACCTATCACAGTCTTGCCCGACAGCATCCAGTGTTCTATACCCAGAAATGCCTCGTTCTCTTCCAGCACAATTTGAAGAGGCGCAGAATGTCTTCCAGTTTTATCAGAGGCATCCCAGTACGCCTTCCGCATCCAGTCGAAAGAGCAAGAAAGATGCAGAGTGCCCCAGCACCCCTCCACCATCACCATCCCGACAGACACCGTCTCCCCACCCACGGGCAGATTTTGATGACTCTCTGGTACATATCAATATTCTTATGGTGGATAGGCGGCACCCTCAGTTTAAGACAAGATATGGTAGTATTGGTCGGAGTGTGGACGTGGATTTCAACTGCCTTGATATTCTCATCACACTGCAAACGTGGGTTATGATTCTAGACTTTTTTGGGATTGGCTCAACTGCTAATAACCATGCCGTGAAAGTGCCTTCTACCATACCTCAGCCAACACACGAACACTCACTGCAAAATAACACACTCAATGATCTGGAAGATTTTTATTCGGAGATTGAGGAAAAAGTCAATACTAAGATTGATTTAAAGGTACAAATAATGCGAGATGTTAATAAATGTATCAATAAATATATTGTAGTAGGAATATGCATTAAATACTGTATAAACAGTTTATCTTTCTCCACAGATTCACTCTTTATCACTGGTACTGAGGAAGAAGACAAATGAGCTTGCCAAAGCAAATGTTTCCAAATTATTGACACATATAGAAATGATTGGTGTGTATGAGTCTTAATACAATTAGTTAAAAATACAACAGCGTACAAGATTTGATATGTTTTGTGGAATAGACTTTTTCTTAAAGTTGGTGCTTGCTAATTGTATGTTCTGCGTTTTAATCTTTCAGATGGAGATCTGTCATTGCAAGGAAGGCTGGGAAGTTTGTCTCTCAGTGATTTGACCAGCCACGGGGATCTATACAGAGAGCGTTTCACAACAAGGGGTGGAGAGGCCCTTGTCTACAACATATACAAGTATTCTATTTCTTTTTGGCTGCTTACTCAGATTATCAATTTAAGCATGCTTTCAGGTATCATTATCAAGGAATTACATATAGTTGCTTATCGTCACTCTCCTTCTGAAAACTTGTCAAAATTCGCTGTTTTTCAGGGAATCGAATATTGTTTTTTTTAATGATTTAAAGGTCCAGTGTGTAATTTTTTGGAGGATCTGTTGACAGAATTGCAATATTATATCCATAACTATGTCTTCAGGGGTGTATAAAGAACTTATGTAATGAACTACTATGTTTTTATTACTTTCGAATGAGCTATTTCTGTCTACATACACCTCCGGTCCCCTCACATGGAATTTGCCCCCATGTTTCTACTGTAGCCCTAAACGGACAAACTGCTCTACAGAGCATGTTTTGTAAATGCGTTATCTCCTTCGTCATAGAAGTTAAAACGTAACGACATGTTAGCCCTGTGTCGGCCACCGTAGTGCTTCGAAAGGGAGGGATGAGCGGAAGAGTGAGCCGTTTGTTGTAATTCGCAACCTTACCGATAGATGCCGATAAAATTCATCTACTGGATATTTAACATGCACTTTTTAATATCTTTTAATGGTTAGTTTTTCATAATATATTTGAATTATAAATGTACTTACTGCATATTTAATTAAGTATGAAATAAAACATTAATAAATATTGATCTAGCAAAATGATTACGGCAAACTTTATTGTAATTAAATGTGTCTACACTACACTTTACAATATGAACATTATCTGTTATCCAGTTTGGAGGATTCATGGTTAGGATGCTGACTGGAATATAGTTTAGCTAAGCAGCTCAGTAAGCTTTGGCACCGCAAGAGTATACATACGCATCCTGTAACTGTACATTGCAAGTATTATATTATTAGCATGTTCGTCTGATGTTCGTCCATGTTTTTAGGTTTGACATTGACACTGAGTTATCTCTAGGTATGGGGAACCAGACGTCTGCCTTCAGAGGGAATATGATATTAAGGTGTCTCTTCTGATGGCCTCAGTACAGTATGTTCATACCCAGCGTTTCCAGGCCGAGGTTGTGGCCTTTATCCAACACTTTACTCAGCTACAGGATGTCCTCGGCAGGCAGAGAGCAGCAGTCGAGGGTCAGGCAGTAAGTGGGAGATTTCAACAGTGTTTGTTTACTGTTAACCTTTGGACAGAAAGTGTTTATTTTAAATATCTTATTTGGCCCATTCTTACGTGTGTTTTGAAATAAGCAAGCATATGAAAGCAGGTATTCCAGGAAAAACAGGTAGCTGCTTGGAGTTTGGGTGATCGGCTCAATCCTCCCCTGCAGAGATGACATAGAGTTATACAGGAAGTTGTCAACTCCCATTTCTTACAGACTTGATACACTGGTGATGAGAGTGGACATTGAGCTCTTCTGCTTCTAATTCCATTCTCACGTGTGGACACGTACAGTCCAGAGATCAGCAGTTATCTAACAGGACACATGCATTCTCAGTCACGTATTGTGATTAAACAGCTTCTGCTGGTACTCATGTTGAAAAGGAAACGTTTAGCAAATGAGACCACATGAAATAAAAAAGATCACCTTATGAAAGCAAACCGGAAGGGAGAGAGATGATGATAAAATTTGGATTCAAACTCAAGCAAACATGAATGTTGTTACATTGCGGTTCTCTAGTTTGTCTAAAAACAGAAAAATAAATGACTGTTTGTTAAACAGTGCATAGAAGTCTATACTAATACTTTAATGCAAGTCTGTCTCTGTGTGATCTGTCATTTATTCATAAGCAATCATGACACTATTGACCTTTAAAGTTGATTGTTTTATTTAACTTTCTACCATACAGGTTTGTGAGCGTTCACAGCGAGCTGCTCGTGTACTGCTGGACATCGAGGCAGGTGCTCCTGTCCTCCTGATCCCTGAAAGCTCGTGCTCCAAACGCCTCATAGTGGCCAACCTGGGCCAACTCAAAGTGCGTAACCGCTTCCTGCCTGCTGGCACAAATGGCACCTTCTCTCTCAGAGATAAGGTAGAGAAACTTACCATGGCACATACCTTTTTTCCCTCTCTGGTGAGTCTTGTCATCCCCATATACACACTGTGATGTCTCTTCATTGTGTGTTTATGTAGTTTAACCCCAGTGTGGTTTCCCACAGTCTATGTAAAAATCAAACTTGCATCCTCAGTTTATAAACGTTTAACACTGATTATGTTATTTGTTGGTGAAGAATTTGATTTTGCATGCTAATTCATACAAGGATCCTTCACATTATAAGGTATCAGGGCATGCTTAACTGAAGTGTGTGTTTATTGTGAGATAGAATATGATGGTGTGTTTTTATACTTGTTACTGACCTGTTGTTCTGTTCTCTGTTGTATTTTGAAATGCAGAAAATTTTAAAGGGACATTTCTCCCCGTGATTACATTTCTTTCCTTTTTGCTTACCCTCATATCATTCCACATTTTGCATTTAGTCATTTAGCAGACGCTTTATCCAAAGTGAATTACAGGTCGGGTAGTCAGTTAGAAATTAAAGACAATAGAGCTTTGAAGAATTGTAACACATTAGATTCAATTGCAAAGATCTTTTCTTTTGGTGGCTTATACAGAATGCGAAGATTGTTTAAAAGCTATGTGCTTGAGTATGAGGGTCAGTAAAATGTTTTGGTATCCTATCTGACTGACATGCGGTGGAATTGATGTCATGTATGACTCAGATCTACTGTCAGTAGTGAACACACTGAGCTATTCTCATACTTCTGTCTTTTTTCTTATTTTTGATTCAAAATTCTGTAAATTTCGTAATGTAAATAAAAAATGTCTGTAAATTTAGTGATTTAACACTTATTGTATCATGTTTATTTACTTACTTATTGCATTGATAGCAAAATGACGGCTTTCATGGGTGAATGTTAACACTGTGATTGTTCCCAAAGGATCGCGTAAAGGATGCCCAGTTTACCTCTGAAAAAACATCTGAACAGAGTAAAGCTTCAAACTCAAGTAAATCCTCTGGATTTACCCTTGGCAAACCCCAGCCCGGCCTCGGAAGCATCTCTGAAGCAGATGTACCATCAAATCCAGGTCAGCTCTCAGAACCTAAAATACACTTTATTGTTTGCAAATCCAGACGATGCATTTTTGTGCTTAGTATTCTTAATTCTTTAATTCTGTAATTGACGGCCTTGTCGTTGTGTTACAGAAGACCATGTGTGTCTACTGGACTGTATATCTCTGGATCTGCAGGAGATGGACATATTTGCAGCAGAGCGGTTGCCTTGTGAGCCTTGGGACAGTGTTGGGAAACATTTGGATACAGACTTGGTCTTCCCATCTTATTCGGTACGCAGGAGCGGGTCGAGTCTGCTCAAGGAGCGCTGCCATCTGATGCTGAAAGTAGAGCGTAACCTTGACAAGTCAGTCACATGTTTTTCTGATTTGGCTCAAGCTGATCTTCAGAATATAATGAGTTAGTTTAATTCGTCTTTATTTTGTCGTGTTTTTTATTGCCGTCCTGTCTCAGGGAATTGAGTCATGCTGTCCCAGACATGACCATCCATGGTAGCCTGTCTTCTGTCCACTGCTCCCTGGACCTGGAGAGGTACCAGCTGATCCGCGGCCTCCTGGAGCACAACCTGGGAGAGCCTGTGGAGGAGTTTCTGAGGCCTTACAATCTACAGGACCCTAGCAATTATGTAAGCATACAGTATTACTGCAGCTTCGCTTAAACAGTCTGTTTATGTATTGGACACAATTATGTTGTAACATCTTTGCAACTTCATATAAATTATGAAGAAAGGTCTTCTAAATGGCAAAGTCATTTATAAATATCCTGGACCACAAAACTTAAGTAGCACGGGAAAACTTGTGGCAATAGCCAACAAAACATTGTATGGGTCAAAAGTATCGATTCTTCTTTTATGCTAAAAATCATTAAGATGTTAAGTAAAGATTCATTTGATAAATTTCCTACCGTAAATAAATCAAAACTTTGTTTTGTCTTTATTTAGATTTTTGTGCACCCTCAGATTCCAGTGTTTTAAATAGTCATATCTCTGCCAATATTGTCTTATCCTAACAAACCACAGATCATTGGAAAGCTAAATTCACATATCTCTATTACATGCACATTTTAATGTTTATCCTTAAAAATGTTGCATCGTGGATATACAAGTCATTGATCTCCTTGTTTCTCACTACAGACTGTGTTAAGTGGGGATGTTTACACAAGTCTTTCCCTTTTGGTGGACATGAAGGATGTCAGTCTGGAATTATTGGACCACCAAAAATCCACTGGTCATAACCACTCCCTGGCAAGGTACATGAGATTATATTGAATTTCTTTTCACATTTCTTAAATAAAAAAACTTTAAAATAAACAGATTTTTGTTCTTGCTTATTATCATCTGCAAGGTTCGATTTTATGAAATCTAAGCTCCTGTTTGAGAGCTTCTCAAATAGCTCCAAGTCTGTGAACCTGGTGTCTCATTCACTGCTCGCTCATGACACCCGATTCACCGGGTGCAATGGTCCTACAGAGGGGAAGCAGAATGTATTCGATTGCATTTTGCAGCCATCCAAAACTGGCAACAACCGAGCTTCTTTGCAGCTGGAGCTGCATTACAGGTATGTGTTTAGTTGACTACTAAACCAAATTTTTTACTACACGAAACAAACACTCACTTCATGTTCTCTCTATCTCGCAGATCAACACGGGAGTCCTCACACTTCACTGTGGTTTTAAACAACCTGCGAGTCTTTCTCATCTTTGATTGGATGCAGCTGGTGAGTGACTTTCTGCACATGCATGTGGTCAAAGAAGAGGCACCTACCCAACAGAGCTGGCCTGGTGGCAGCAGTGACATTGGAAGCACGGGGGCTGTCATGCCCAAAACGGTCAAAAGCGGTGTTGTCACTAAGCGAACCACAGTGCCGGTCATTCAAGATAAATACCTGGAGGTTAAGATCAATGTGACAGGTAATGAATTATCAATACTATGTTGCTCTCTTACACAGATTATTTTATTTGGAAAAACTGATTTCGATTACATGTTTATCTCCAGGGACGGAGTTTGTGGTCGTGGAAGATTCTTCATGTTTGGATACCAATGCTATCATTCTGAAAGGCACCACTGTGCTTACATACAAGCCTCGGCTTCTGGACAGGCCTTTCTCGGGCAGTTTGGCTGGCATAGAGGTAACGCACTGGACACCAGCTATTCCTGCTGATAGCAGATTAGTTAAATGAGCTTTAAATTACTTTGGACAGAAGCATCAGGCAAATTTATGTACCTACATGTACCTTGTCCTTCGATTAGGTGTTCTCCTGTCGGCTGGGCAGTGAGCAGGAAACAGCATTGTCCATCATCGACCCTGTCAATGTGCAAATGGAGCTCTGTGGGAGCCCAACTTACCAGAGCAGCACAGGACTCCTTGATGCCTTTAACATTGAAGACTTTCCACCCCTCCTAGAGGTCAGTGCTTACAGGTTAAGAAAGCTTTCAAAAAGTTGTATGTAAATATAGAAATGGTTCAAGATCCAGTTTTCCCCTTTAGATCCAGTTTCCTGCTCTGGACATCCGTCTCTCCTACAATGATGTGCAGCTATTCCTGGCGATAGCGAAGTCCATTCCCACATCAGCATCAGCATCAGCTGGCCCTCCAGACACCAACACAGAGACTGCGCCACCCACTGCCAGCTCGGACAAACCAAAGGACAGTTTCAGGCGCAAGACAGAGGCCTTGCTGGGTTAGTTAAATGGATAGTTCACCCAAACATTCTGTCATCATTTACTCGCCCTCTTTTCATTTCAAACATGTTTGACTTTCTTCCTCAGAACCCAAAAGAAGATATTTTGGAGAAAGTTGGTAGCCGAATAGCACTGGCACCCATTCACTTCTATTGCATGGACACAAAACCAATGCTAGTGTTTGAGTGCCAGTTAACAACATTCTTAAAAATATCTTCTTTTGTGTTCTGCGGAAGAAAGAAAGTCGTACAGGGTAGAATGAAGCAATTTGAAAACACTCCTGCTAAAGTTCGATCAAATATGTCATTTCAGAAGGTCAGATAACGCGGTTACAAGACCTCGGGTTTAGAAAGGAAGACTGCAGACGGGCCCTCATTCACTGTAAAGGTACAAATTTGTCTACGAAGACTACAAAAGACACTCTTGTAAATTTAAGAACAGTCTGCTTTATGATCCATGGCTCTTTGTGTGTTAAATAACAGGTCAGCTCGATCAAGCGGCCACGTGGCTGTTGGAGAACGCAGAAAGCATGTCTGGACGAAACCGAGCTAACTCCGACTCAAGCAGCCATTTGAAGGCTCCTCTCTCTGGTGTGGAGGTGAAGGCAGACAGAGTGTGTATCTGCTTCATCGATGACTGCCTGGACCGTGACGTCCCTCTAGCAGAGCTCACCTTCTCACGTGAGAATGACTGCGTGATGTGATGCTCAGACATATAACATACACAAAGCAGCTGGACCGATCTGTATGCGTTTCCTTTCATTGCAGGTCTGTCTGTTCTCCAGAGGATTGGATCTATGCAGGAAGGAAAGGCTAGTTTTACACTTTCTGGAGATTATTACAACAGAGAACTTTCAGGTGAGGTCATAACTGTGGGACCAGGCCCACCATTTGGCACTCCTCCCATAGTCATACTAAAACAATTTTGTATAATACATTTTTTACTGAGGATCTGCAAATCCGTCCGATCCACCGTTCAAATAACATTAATCTTTGGTTTGAAGTCATTCTATAGGAAGATATACGTCTCATAGGTCAAGTAGTGAACTAGGTGTAAATCAATGTCTCTCTGTGTACATAAGTAAACACACACATACTTGCGCTTCTGCATGCATGTCTACAGGCTGGGAGCCGTTCATCGAGCCTTGGCCGTGTTTCCTGGATTGGCAGAGGCAGGCGGCAGGCCGGCTCCATCCTCCTCGCTTGAAGATCCGACTTCGAGCCAAGCAAAGGCTGGATGTCAACATCACCACTGTCTTACTGGGTACTTAGTCTGGGTCAAGCACTCTCGCACGCCTCCAGACTTTTTCTAGATGTTTGCTTCCATATTTATGAGCACCGTGTCCATTCTGACACACTGTTGTGGACCTGTCTTTCTGACACACAGAGCAGTACAGCACCACCAAGACTTCGTGGTTAGCAGATTACTGCAAGGAAGACGAGCAGCCGCCACAGTCGTCCACCGCCCTGTCCTGGATGGGATCGTCGGTGGACCCCCCCTCTTTTGGCCAGAGTGAGTAGCAAGCGTCTGCTCAGGCTGAAGTATGGTTCCCTTTTTATGCTTTCGTGAGGGACAGCATACAGAGCCCGTGACAGAAATTTTGTTATCTGAATTGTACGCTTGTAGTGATCACACACCTCCGGATTTTTGTTACCTTGCGTACACAGTACGCGGAGGTCGCACATGTGCATTCCCATTTCTTGCAGCAATTGGTTTAACCAACAGGTGGCGACCATGTCCTGGTGGCGTATGCGTACGCTCACGTACACGTATTAGGCATTAGCCTGGACCGTTTGTCAAGTGAACTGCACTGTATGTTACATAGTGTACGACACAAGAGTTCTTATATTTGATGAGTTAATTTGATGAGGAAATCCTGACAATGTCTTAACATCTTTGTGATTTAATGATTCCATATTAGTTCAAATGCATGTCAATATTCTACTTAAAGTGCTTAGTGCGTGTCATTCAGCCCTTGTCTTTGACTACATACGTCTCCACTCCTCTGCCCACTGTCTCCTAGCATGTGTTTCTCTCTTCTCTTCCCCATAACCCTTTCTCTCTGCTGTCAGGTCTTCCTCTTGCCTACCTTAGAACTAGAAGCTCTACCAGCTTGACTTGTCTCGAGCAGCAGATTCATGCCCGAGGTACAGTCCATAGACGGGTAGCTAAACATTAGTGAAGTCAGAAAGTCATTGTGTATGTGTGGTAGAGGGTAGGATTGAACTTTTTAATTCTCTGAATTCTGGATCTTTAGTCTAACTTTAAAGGGATAGTTCAGCTAAAAAAAGAAGATGAATACCTTTACCCTCATTTTTTCCTTCTGTCAAACACAGAAGATGAATGTTCATCAGGTTTTATGCTGCTCTTTCTTTTATTTAAAGCAGTCGAATACTGCAAGCATGTGACGGAAATGTAACGCCTCTTACCATTTTTGGAACATCAGGTTTTTTATTATTGATTGTGAAGACCATGAGGGTAAATAAATGTAATGTAAATAAATTATTTTTGTTTTTGGCTGAACTATCCTTCGGAACCTTATCCTAACCCCCAAATTTAACCCATCATGTAACCCTGTCCCCTAACCCTACATCTTTGTGTTCAGTAGAAGTTTATGCGGCGAAACTTTTCTTCGAAAGTTTCAATTTGCAGTTTTCAGCTGGTGTTATGTCATATTTATTACAAATTTAATTTAAAGACTTTCTTTTTCGTCCTTAAATTCTCCATAAACTTAAATATGAATCCACTTTAGGAAGCAAATGTAGCATTTCCTTTTCATTTCCAACCAAAATGTTTTGTTTGTCCATCATACCCACGTTTTTTGCTTGTTTCTTATCCTTGTTTCTTAATTTTGTTTGATGTCATGTTTCAGCGGATGTCAAGCATTCCAAAAGGAGACAGCCATTTATTCCTTATGCCCTACGGAATCATTCTGGCTGTACTATGTGGTTTGCTACGCTCACTACCACACCAACCAGGTCAGAGGAGCTGTCTATTCTAGTATGGGTTTCATTTGTGTTTTAGTCAGTGACAATACACTGGGTCTGATATGTCCACAGAGTGGCGCTGTCCCACAGCAGCAGTGCGGACTCGATATCTGAAGTGCAGGGGTCTGGGACAGATGATACACACAATGTCAGCCAGTGGAGAGAAGTGTTGCCTGGGCAGGAGATTCCGTTTGAGTTTGAAGCTCGGGAGAAACTGAGACACAGGTAGAAAAAACGGTTAATAATGCTGATACTGAAGCATAAATAGAATAGTGTAATTTACAGTAAATTGTAACCAAGTTTCTAAAGACATATACTGTGTATATAGTGTGTGTTTAGTTTGACAGGAGGGTCTATGTATTGCAACTACTTTAAAACCTTTTAACAGTCCATTTTTGTCTAAAGTGACTCACAGGGCATTAGCTGCAGGAACACTTTCTCTTTAGTGTCAGGCTTAGGGACATAATTATGATAGAACTGAAGCATAACCACGGCAGCTCTCCAGCTCTTGGATTGTTCATAGCCTAGAGGATGGATATTAGCTGGTAAAATACGCATTAAAGATGGTGTGACGCAGAAGCTGAGAAAGTAACAGCATTGCTAAAGCTACCCATGAGCTATGCTTGTGGCAAATGTCTGTTAAAATGACAGTCAAACAGCTTTGGGGCTAATCCTTATTTAATCTAATTAATATGAATTTAACTGCTTCTTTTTAGTTGTGGATGGATTTTTTTAAAGCCAACATGCAACAGAATTCACAAATGATCTATTTAAATGAAGCAATATATCTTATGTGAAGCTTTTTTTAAAATAAACATTCAAATGAATCCCACTATTAAATTGAATATTGTACACGATTTATTGGTTCCTATGACTACAAATCGTTCTTTAAACGATCGTAAAAACGTTCTCCACTAGTTAACCAATAGTCAGATTTTAGTGCTTTTTACTGTAACTCCTAATGATGTCATCTGACCACAGACACACCCATGAGCTGAAGCTGCACCAGCTGCTGGTGCGTGTCGTGGGCTGGGAGCAGGTGAAGCCAGTGTCAGTGGACAAAGTCGGAGTGTTCTTCCGCTACGCTGCCCCAGATCGAAACAACCCCTCAAGCACTGTAAGTTATGATGGGTCACACATAGTCTATATGTGACACTGGACAAAACATGTCTTATGGGTCAATTTTTCGAAATTGAGATTTTCTGAAAGCTGTAATAAGCTTTCAATTTATATATGGTTTGTTTGGATAGGACAATATATGGCGTAACAACAACTTTACAAAGCTCAAATCTGAGAATTAAGAAAATCTTGAGAAAATCGCCTTTGAAGTAGTGAATCTGAGGCACTTCAGCAGGCCATCCACTCACAAAAATAAAGTTTTTATACATTTACAGTAGGACATTTATAAAATATCTTCATAGAACATGATCTTTCCTTAATATCCAAATGATTTTTGGCAAAAAGAGAATCGTAAATGTTTACCCCTACCATGTTTTTTTGCCGATTACTAAAAATGTTCCTGTGATACTTAAGACTCGTTTTGTTGTCCAGGGTCACATATGATCACATGATTTTAGAAATCTTCTATCTTGGATATCTACAATTATTGTCTTGTGCTTTAACTTATAATTGAAACCATATTTTAAAACAATGAAAAATGAAAGTGATACATACAAATGTAATAAATTGGCTTTCTAGGTCGGCAGCCCTATCAGCAGAACAAACATCATACACCCTCATGTATACGTAAGTGTACTTTATATCTTCAAACTCTTAATCATTCTGTTATTTGTTAAACACGGTGCGTAATCTTTGTGTTTAGTTCTCAGCCTTGCCTCCCGTCCGAGTGGTTTTCTCCATTACAATGGAGGGCAGTGCACGTAAAGTCATCACAGTCCAGTCTGCACTTACAGTGAAGAATCGCCTTGAGGTCCCCATGGAAGTTCGACTAGACAGTCCCTCTGCGCCAGACAGTAAGCAGCTACAAACCTGTGCATGTTTCTGTTGTGTATTTGTTCACTATTCATCTTTTTTCCCTCCTATAGAACCTGTTGTCCTACCACCTATCTTGCCGGGAGAAGCTTTGGCCATCCCTCTCCATCTGACCTCTTGGAGGCTGCAAGCAAGACCTAAAGGCTTAGGGTTGTTCTTCTGTAAAGTGCCTATCCATTGGACTACCGTGGAGAGACCTGGCGAGGTCAGCAGCAGCAAGAGGGAGTGCCAGTCGGCAGACTATGATGAGCAACTCAAACGGAGCTTCAGGTAAACATAATAACTGAAGAGACAGAAAATATCAGGACACGGTCTTAAATGTATTTTCTTTGCTCGAATAGGTTTTGTGTCGTCATTAAGAAAGAAAACTACCCTCAACAGCAGCCTGCCAAAACTGTGGCAGGAAGTGCAAAGCAGATTTACCGCCAACCAGGTCACACTATCTGTCTGCTGCCCACCCTGGTGCTGACCAACCTTCTGCCCTGTGACCTCAACTACTACATCAAAGGCACATCAATAAAGGGAACCATGAAACCGGGCAAAGAGGCAGTGCTACACGCAGCAGACACATCGCAAAACATAGAATTAGGTGAACTGAGAACAAATAAATGTTTCTTTACACAAGTGCATTTATGAAAGCTAAGATTCAAAGTGGGTTGTTCGTTCACAGGTGTACTTCTAGAGAACTTTCCTGTGTGTAAAGAGCTGCTCATTCCCCCGGGTACTCAAAACTATGTGGTGCGCATGCGGCTATACGACGCAGAAAGGCGGATGCTCTGTCTCACCATTCGGATTATTCTTAGAGCCCAAGGAGCGCTAAAAATCCTCATATCTGCTCCCTACTGGCTCATCAACAAGACTGGTATGCCTTATTGATAAGATGAGAAGATTTAAACTGAGCCTGCAGTTGTATTGTACTAGAACTTGTTTTTATTGGTTTGCAGGGCTGCCTCTGATCTTCCGTCAGGACAATGGGAAAACCGACGCAGCCGGGCAGTTTGAGGAGCACGAGTTAGCCAGAAGTCTGAGCCCTTTACTCTTTTGCTACTCCGACAAAGAACAGCCCAACATGTGAGTGCAGCAACCATCAAATGAAAATCTCATTTAATGGCTAGATTGTCCCTTATTTATTAGATATGTAAAATGTCTGGTGCTCTGTGAAACAGGTGCACCATGAGGATTGGTAAAGGGATCCATCCAGATGGTGTTCCAGGTTGGTGTCAGGGTTTCTCTTTGGATGGAGGCAGTGGAGTAAGAGCAGTCAAAGTCATTCAGCAGGGGAACAGACCTGGTCTCATCTATAATATTGGTAATAAGAGAGCATCTTGCATGGTCAGAACAGCATTTTATGCATATGTGCTGTAAGACTTCACGATAAAATGTCTGATTATAGGAATAAACGTGAAAAAAGGAAAGGGACGATACCGTGACACCCACATTGTAACCTTCGCCCCACGTTATCTGCTTGACAATCGATCATCTCACAAATTGGCCTTTTCTCAGAGGGAATTTGCCAGAGGGAAGGTAACAATTTAATCTGTTTGACTGCCACTTATGTTTTTGATATTTTCAGTGAAATTAGCATTGGTCTGTTTTTGTTGCCAGTTCGATAAGCAATTTCTGCTTTACTGTGTTGTTGCAGGGCATTTCAAATCCAGAGGGCTACATCTCAACCCTGCCAGGCTCTAGTGTGGTGTTCCACTGGCCCAGAAATGACTACGATCAGCTTCTCTGTGTCCGGCTCATGGATGTACCCAACTGCACCTGGTCTGGTGGTTTTGAGGTCAACAAGCCCAAATCTTTCCACATCAACATGAGGTACCCAGCACTGCCGAATACACATTGTCTGACCAGAACAGAAATAACTAGTTAATACTTTTTAGACTAAACTATATCGCAGTTTGTTGTATAGTATAGTATATAGTATTTATAATAGTATATATATAGTACTGAGTTATGATGCATCGTACTTCTCGTATTCCTAAAACATTGCGCGACGGAGAGTGTCTTCACTTTTCCTGTCAAACAGTAGGTGTCAATGAGCTCTTCACGGAATTTCTAGCTCAGGTCAATCGCAAACATGCGTCAAACATGCGATTATCGTCGCCTGGCAAGAGTTTGCGTCTATTCGCATCTTTATGTAATTTTCTCGCTCAGAATGAATTTGGTACAAACTCTGCGCTAGTTTGTACCAAATTTGAGGTTGGTTGATGCAAGTACTGTGCAAGCACATGTAGAACAGGACAATAAAATATAACTTTGTTTTCCATAGGGACACACTGGGGAACTGTTTCTTTTTACGTGCTGAGATTTCTTTGAAAGGGGCAACACATCACATCTCTTTCAGTGACACTGACCAGCTGCCTCCACCCTTCCGCATAGATAACATCTCTGAGGTGAGTCCACAGAAGATAGTCGCTATTAAAGATGGAGTGAAGATGTTCAACAAGTGTTGGTCTATATTGCCGAATTTTTTATTGATACTTCAAATCCGCGTGCATTTCTGTGATGATTACGAACATCCGTCGTATAGTATGGGCCAAGCATAATGTACATAGAAAGCCTTTGCACATTCACCTTTATTCGACCCTTAAAGTCCCGGTGAACCGGAAGTTGAGGTCATTTTTACTCACGTATTCTGACACATTTCCGAGTGAAAAGTGATTTCAAAGGAGAAAATTAGTGGGCGTGGCTTGCGTTTTTAACTGCAATTTGATTAGATGTGTAAAAACAGATGTTGCATTGATTGTGAAATCACTGGCAGCAGACTGACACTTGAAGGGAAGGTGTTAAGAGATGCACCGGCCAAGCCATCTAATTTACGTCGTTTGAGATGGATAGTCATTTCAGGGCTGACATGCATTTTCAGATTTTAACTGAAGATTATGAGAATACATGAATGTTAAAAAGAAAATGACTCGCATTGATAAGCTATTTACTATAAACGCTGCAATATTTCATGAAAAATCTGAATTGTCATTTTTAAATTTCTCTGGGACTTTAAGCTAATTTTCCCTTTATATAATCTTTCAAAGGTTTTACATTTACTAAGCGAGACACCATTCTAGCAATTACAAAAGACAAGTGTAATACGATTCAAGTATGGAAGGAAGGAGTCGGGAACCGGCAAACAATTAAAACATTTATTAAAGTAATATAACAGCCGGCGGCCCCTCACGGACGACCGCCGGCTAACAAACAAACTGGCGCTAATTAACAATTACTTACCGGCCTCGAACCACGGTCTCGCCCCGCCTACTCTACTACAACAAGTTTAAAGCTTTTGTCCCACAAAATGTGTCTTTTACTCCCTGTGGCATGACTTTAGCAATCGATTTATCCACCAAGCTTTGAATTCACACCTGACAGCTCTGCAGCAGGTGGTTCAATTGTCTCTTTGTGATCTTTTTTTTGCTTTAAGCTTTGTTGTGGTTATCTTTCTGAAATACTAAAATACCTTTGATGCTTGGCATGATCACATTCCCGATGGTATTTCATTAAGTCCTCAAGGCTTTCAGATCTTTTAACATCAGACAACCTCCATCCAGGCTATCCAGCAGATGTTTATCAAACCTTGTGCCACAGCAGCAATATTACACACATCTGCTGTCTTGATCCAGTACAACCTAAAGGCTAGAGAGAGTGGCGAAATCCCTGCAGTGAGAATGCACTACAAAGCATCCTAGCTCCAGTGGCAAGCAGCATTGCCTTTGGCAGTCAGTGACTAGACCATATATTTCTCCCTTTTCTGTGTGCGTCACGTCTACGTGCGTTTCTCAAAGTGCTGTGAGCTCCAGCATGACTCCAGCATGTTCTTTTTTTCTCTTTGACACCTAAATGTCAGGTCTTGCCGACATGATGGGGAAGCATCAGTTGTTAGTGACTCAGCTCTCCGCCATGCACCTTGTTGAAAAGCCCACTCCTGAGGTTCTTTTAATCAAACCATTTGGTTCCTATCAGGACAATTTGCTTATATGACCAAAGTGATCCTAATGTAACATTTGAACATTGTTTAAGAGTTGCATTCTCTATTTAAGGTGCCTATCCAGTTTTGGCAACACGGCGTGGCTGACATCAGGCTACACACCGAAGTAAAACCAGGAGAAACGCTGGACTACGCCTGTGATGAGCCCATTCTTCCCCCTTACATCACTCTCACTGTGAAGGGAGCCGGATCTTCAGAGGTCACCGCTGAAATGAACTCCTTCAGAGAGTACAACAAACTCTACTACGAGAACTTCATCTACATTGCTGCATCCTTCACATTCTCCGAGTGAGTTCGTCAACGTTGTCTCTCCGGCCGTTTGTTTTTAGGTCAAAAGGTTGTTCGAATGGTATGGAACTCATTTGTTTGTAAATATTAGTACAGTCAAGGCTTTTAATTTACTAACAGAGATGCAGGAAAGAGGCCAGTGGGGAAGAACCGTGACGTAAGCTGTGCTGAACTGGTGCTGGATATAGAGACCAAAACACAGAGGGTCATTCTGAAGAAGAAGGTCTACTTCTGTTCCTTCTCATGTTCTGTTTCCAGCGTTCTAATTGAGCATAGCACTCTGGGCAATAACATCTCGTCGGGTTTCGTTTATCTGTTTATCTGTTTAGGAGCCTGGTAAGCGCTCCCAGCTGTGGCGGATGACGGGAACAGGAATGCTTTGTCACGAAGGCTCCTCTCCTCCTCAGAGTAAACCTTCTCAGCCTCGACCCCTTTCTTCGTCTTTAGTGCTTGACATCGCAGGGCTGGGCGCAGTAACAGACAACAGGTTATAAGGCACCGAAGATACCTTGTGCCGTCTAATTGAAGTTTAGAACAAATGTTGTTTTGGTGTGTGAGTGTCATTTCTCACCTATCTTGCATGTCTTATTTTTAGCTATGAGCCTCTGATGTTGAGACGGCCAGACAACCGCCGCAGCAACACCCAGACATGGCACTTCAGCTCTGGCATGTTGACCTGTGGTTTATCCAGACTGGTCGTTCAGGTCTGTCAATCAAACTCGGGTCACTTCTAATTTGAATTTGCAGTTTGAAAGCAAAAGTTGTTCCTTATCGGCATTTGTTGTTGTAGGTAAAGGGAGGAGTTTCAGGGCTGTTCGATGGTGCTGAGGTGGTACTGGCTCCGGACTCTTTTGATATGGTGCTGGCACCAGACCAACAATTTATCAACCAGAAAATGAGACCTGGCTCAGGGGTGCTGTCTGTACAGGTCCTGCCCGATGGCCCCACGCGAGTACTACAGGTAGCACACTCACCCACCCACTTTGTTAGGACGGTATGCCATCTGGAATGAAATGAGTTTCTCTTTTTTCGCACTTTCTAATATAACGCATATCACATTTCAGATCAGTGATTTTAACCAACGCCGCATGAATAGACTTTCTCCCAGCACGGAGGAAAGCCAGATTAAGGAGACTGCAGAATCGCAAGTTCATGATGAGGAACTTGAGGTAACAAAAAAAATGTCTCTAAAAATGTTTGTACTGCCGATTTATTGATGTAGCATCGTACTTTGAAAATGAATAGTTTGTTTATAATAAGTAATATAATGGAAAAGAAATATTTGCATTTGGAGAAGATAACATCCTCATCCATTTTCGTTTCGATAGGTGTTAGTGAACCTAGAGGAGGGAGTGGGCATATCGCTAATAAATAAAGTCCCTGAGGAACTGTTGTTTGCCACCCTGTCTGGCATTGATCTACACTTCACCCGCACTGCTGCCAGCGAGGTGTTAGAACTTACAGTGAGAGACATTCAGGTAAACAGACACAGAACTTAACAGCACTGAAACATATTCAGATGTGGGAATGAATCAGCAAACGTTTTACAAAAGCAGATCACCCTGTGTACCCTGAAATCAATTACATTACCATGTCAGGATGTGTTTTGGCGTCTCATCTATTTCAGGTGGATAACCAGCTCCTGGGCACCACCCACCCTGTAATGCTGTGTGTTACTCCAGCGTCCGACGAGAGCACTGCTGTGGACTCAGGCCCTGCTCTGCAGGTCAATGCGGTTAAAGTTCCAAGCAACCTCATGCTCACAGACCTTTTTAAGGTAAAACCTTCATTTCAGGCATTCATTTCTACACCATCTGTGCATCTCATTCTTTTGCAGTTAGGTTTTGTGAAATGCTATCATTCGGCTAGAAGAGTTTGATTATAGATTGTTCTCTCTGTCCTGCAGCATCTGATGGTCACAGCACGCCGCTATACAGTGATCATTGAGGAGAAACTTTTGTTGAAGCTGCTCACGTTCTTTGGCTACGGACAGACAGAGGGTGTGTAGAGGATCTCTCTGCTGTGCACTATGGAAAACGAAGTTCATTATGCACTGACAACTTAATGATCTTGTGTTCCAGAGCTGGAAAAGTTGGATGAAAACCTCCACGAGAAAGCAAGCGAAGATGCAGGGAACCCAAAACGCTATTATTTTGAGAACTTGAAGATCAGTCTCCCTCAGGTCAAACTGAGTGTCTTCACCTCTCATAAGTTGCCCCCTGACCTCAAGGTACACAAACCACAACAAAACAACAGCAATTTATTGTCTAAATGCTGTCATTGGTTAATTGGTTGCAGTAACAGTTTCATAAGACTAAAAACACTATAACCATGTCCTGTTGTCGAAAGTTTTTCCAGATGGACTTATAATCAGTATAATATGGTGCTCTAAATGTGTCATAGAGTGTCGTCTGTGTTCTCTACAGGCCTTGAAGGGAATACTGGGGTTCCCACTCATTCGGTTTGAAGATGCAGTCATTAACATGTACCCCTACACTCGGGTCCACCCCTATGAGACGCAGGAGATTGTTATCAGTGACATCCTTAAGCACTTCAGAGAGGTAGGAAACAATGGTGACCAACAATGAGAGTAAAAGCATTGTGTTGGCGCAAACGTCCCTTTAGTCTGGGATTTTGCTTTTTCATCGCCACTGTGTGATGTCATCAGCTCATGGACTTTTGGATCCCCTTTTAGGAGCTGATCAGTCAGGCAGCCCAGATCCTGGGCTCAGTGGACTTCCTGGGCAACCCTATGGGGCTACTGAATGATGTCACAGAGGGCATGAATGAACTCATCAAGTATGGCAACATCGGAGGACTTATCCGCAGTGTGACACATGGTGTTTCTAACTCTACAGCCAAGGTAGATAACTTCACATGGTCACGTGATATATGTCTCACAATTACTGTAGTATTAAGTGGGAATATTTAACCAGCTACTTCAATGATGATAAAGGCCATCTGTTCAGCTGTACGGCAGTTACCACAAGAAAGAAATTTTATCAAGTCATATCTAGAAAACAACATAGGAACGGCCTGTCCTTGTGTACAAGGTCGGTTTATGTGTAAATTAGAAGCTTAAGTTGTTAATTTCAGTCTTATTGAACATGTTTTTTGAAGAACCATTCAAGCACTTATTCTGAACACAGCGCTAGAACAAACCACATGATGTCATATGATGATTTCCAGGAAAAGAATGGGAACAGCATCGAAAGGTCAGATGCACGTGATGTTCGCCAGCAGAGCAATCTCATGTGATTTTCCTCCGAATATGCATTGAAGGTTCAGATTGCTGATTAGTTTTGGTTCTCTGTAAACAAGCACGTTAGTCAGCGGGGACGTTTTAAAAACCATCTCTGGAAAGCTCGCATGGTTTTGAGACGTTTGTGTGTATCTCAGATTTGAGCTTGAGCAGATGGACACATGATTGATGAGCTTGGTCAACGTTGGTGTGTGTGCGCATATGTGGTTGCAGATGGCATTTGAGCACAGCAGCGATGTTTGTGTGTGGTCAGACCCGAGTGCCTACAGCCAACTCTCAGCATGCCTGTCGCTCCACAGCCCCTCACTGCCGGCCAGCTCTTTGTGTGCTTTTCCTCCTGCACTCTCATTTACTTTGCTTTCACACCGACCGTGCTCATGCCAGAAGTACTGGTGATTTGGGACCTCCAATCAGTGAACTTTCCAATTCGCACTTGACGTTTCTCACTGCTCTGCAATCTTTGCCGACGAACTCTCACTCCCTCACAAAGAGCTTAGTTTTAAGCCAAGTTGAATTAGTTAAAACATGCTCAAGACTTGCTGCAGTTATGCAGCAGCTTTGTAGAATTGATCAGTCTGTGACTGCAGCTCGAATGTGGCAGTTGTGTCTTGTTATAGTCTATTGCAATGGCGCGGTGGACAGGTGACTGTAGTCTTAAGTTC
The DNA here is from genome assembly GCA_008369825.1 of Triplophysa tibetana. Lineage (NCBI taxonomy): Eukaryota > Metazoa > Chordata > Actinopteri > Cypriniformes > Nemacheilidae > Triplophysa > Triplophysa tibetana. Next base: position 15,163,389 of record CM017912.1, on the reverse strand, counting down.
TCTGGAAAAAAAACGTTTTCCCTGTTGGCAGCTTCTGTTGCCACTAACACAATTCATCTGGAACTTACAATAGTTTTAATAAAGGTTTGTAAATATCGTCCACAGACTGTGTAAATCTTGATTGCGTTTGTACAGAATACAAATTATTTTTTGTAACTCAAAATCAATTTTGAAACCTCTGGAATTCTTTGTTAGTTTTACTATTGGGTGCCTGAAACTTTTAATCAGACTTTGACTGGGACTTTTCAATAAAGAAACTTTTCATCCCAAAATTTAAATTCTGTTATCATTTACTCACCCTAAAGTTGTTCCAACTTGTTCTGCTTTATACAAAGAAAAAATATTTAGAAGAATGATTGTAACCAAACAGTTCTAAAGCACAATTGACTACCATAGTAGGATTTTGTACTATTGTAGTCAATGTAGCCCAATAACACATTCTTCTAAATATATCTGTGTTCAATAGAATAAAGAAATGTACACAGGTTTGAAATAACGTGAGGCTGAATAAATAATGACAAAGGTTTTATTTTATCTCGAAGTTGATTTTTCAATCCATGAATATTTTTGAACTGGTTTTGCCTTGGTCTAATGATGCAGGCCTTGAACTACCTAATACTGAGGTCTATCATCTTTCTGCCAGTTGCCTCAAGACAACCTTCTGACCCTTGCTGCACCGAAGCGTTGTTCTCTTTAGAACCGGGTTTCACTTTTATCACCAGCTTTTACGCTCTTTCCCGTAGCCCGTCAGACCTCAGTGACCCACTTAATGATATACGTACCATGATTTCATACATCTCTTTCTGTTTTTCTCACACATACACGTTCTCACACACGTCTAGAGGCCCTGCTTTCGGATAGGAAAGGCTAACGGTGTGCGGGGGGAGGTGTGGGGGCCATAAACTTGAAAGTGTTCTGTTCCGCCTCTGCCTCCCCTAGACTCATATCTGGTAAATGTATTGGTATAATTTCACAGCCAAGCTTTTTTCTAAAAGAGAGGAAGGAGAGAGAGAGAGGGAGAGGGAGAAAAGAATCTGAGCTGGCCTTCAGTTGAACTCATCAGGGACTATGTTGGAGGGGTCATCCCAAGTTCATGCCTGACTCTTACTTGAGTTCTGCAGAATGTGCTTGTGTTTATACAGTCTTCGGGCTGCAGCAGGGAGCTCGCTGGGCCTGTAACACAACCTCACATCCAGGAGGCACCTGTGGGGGGCCACTTTGGCAAAGTCAGGTCAACTGTGCCAAGATGGGGGGAGGGGGAAAACACCCCATTAGACAAATTACAGCCCGATATATTTGACAGCTGGGTGTGTAAAATTAGTTATCTGTAAAATCGATATGTTGAGGGGGTTGAAAGCTATGGTAATTGCCCAGAACGTGATACATTGTAAATATTGTGTCAATTTCTGTGATTTTAATGACATTATAATGAAATTTCTCATGAAATATAGAAAAGTATATTACTGTTTACTAAAGGCAATTTACAGGGTTATTTGACTGCAATCTATAGTATAAACATTTGAAGAGTTTCAGAGCTTCATTTCAGCCTGTTCTTGTAAGATTAGATTAGATTAGATTAGATTAGATTCAACTTTATTGTCATTACACATATACAAGTACAGTGTAACGAAATGTAGTTTAGGTCTAACCAGAAGTGCAATTAGCAAGTGCAGGATATACAGTGTGAATAAATACAGAATACAATTTTAGGGAAATACTATACAAATGTTGTATGAAAATATGACAGTCGGTATGTACTATGAACAATATATACAGAAGGCTATATACTGTGAACATTAATGTACAGGTGGTTATGAACAGATAACAATATAGACAATACAATAGTGCAAGTGACTTGAGTGTGCATTAATTACAGACATTAGCTATTAAAGTTAAAAGTGCAGTAGATGAGTCAATGCGGTTATTAAAGGTACAGTGCAGTACATGAGTTAATGCAGTTGTTGAAGTTATAGTGCAATACATGAGTAGATGCAGATAATACAGTTACAGTGTATTAGATGAGTTAGTGCAGTTATTGAAGTTACAGTGCAGTAGATGCATTAATGCGGTTATTAAGGTTACAGTGCAGTAGATGAGTTAATGCAGTTATTGAAGTTACTGTGCAATAGATGAGTGGATGCAGTAAGTTATGCAATCGATGAGTTACAGTGCAGTAGATGAGTTAATGCAGTTATGAAAGTAGTTTATTAGTGCAAATAAGCATTCAGTGTAATATTCCTGGTGTGCAAGTGAGCAGTAATAGAGTGCAAGATCAGTCATGCCACACAGAGAACCAAAGGAAGTCATTGATATGTGCCAAAGTAGTCACCTCATTCACTGCAGGGAGTCCGTCGGGCGGCTTTTCAACTAAAGGCACAACTATTCCACATCACAACTATTCCAGCATCTGATGTTTTAAAGCCTTGTTCTAAAGGCCCCTTTTTCCCCTGTTTTCGAGCTTTGATTGTGTTTTTTTGGGTGTTTAACAATGGATGTTCGTGTTTCTAGTTTCAAAAAACCCTTTATATTTCACATATTTCAAGTCTATCGTCCACCGCTGTCTCTCTTCTCACAAAACTACTGGATTTCTTCCGTTTTCTTCAAAGTCCCGCTTCCGAAACGCTCTGATTGGTAAAGCTGACCCTGTTTGTAGTGATTGGTTCCCTGCTTAGAGTGTGTTTGAAGATGTCCCACCCAAACGATATCAGCAAGTTCCTCAAGCTGTTGTGATTGGTCGGTCCCCCTCTCAGTGCATGAGAGTTCGTATTCTTTGGCTGTTAGCAATAAACAGTAACAATGGCGTCAACTTCACTTCATTAGTTAAAAACATGCGGATCGATCGAAGTGTAATGGAGGACTGCTAGTGCATACACAACATCCATCTTTGATAGATATTGCGTTTCTTTCTACTATGGCGAGGGAAATGACAACGGACCGGTTATATTATCAATAATGACAGAAGTGTTTGTTTTGCCTTTTTATACTTGACCCGAGTTAATAAAACAAGCAGATTGACTAGGAAACTGCAAGCAGGACTTCAGAGGACGTTTCATAGAAGTGTTTTAGATTGAGGTATGCGCGCACACACAATATCAGTGTAATACACATAACAGCTTTCACAGCCGATGTTGAAGTCATGGAAGCTGATATTTGATGGTTGGTTATATTAGAATGTGTGTAGCTGAATTCTTATTATCAGCTGTAGGACTGTGATGAAAGTGAAAATAGTTTAGCATGCAACTCAGTCAAATGTTTACAATCTCTGAGTACCAAACACTACTCCAGCGGCTCTTCCTCTTCTCTGAGGAAGGTCTCGCCCCCTTTTTTGGCGTATTCCATTGGGCAGAGGTTAATAAAAGTACTCAGAACAGTGACATCATGTATCCGGGAAGTAGGGGCTGTAGTCCGATTCCAGCCATTCTCTGTAGTCCTGGAAAAGAGAATTATGTTAAAGACAATATCTCGCTTGGCATTTAACTTTGAGCTTTATCCTTTTGCAGGTATTGTTTATGCTATAATAGCAATATTACACACTAACTAAAGTTTGAAAAATGCGATCGCGGAGAATAGCCGCTTTAAAATGAAGCCGTGGGAAAAATGTAGAAGACCATTCCAAATTTTAATTTTAAGTATTGGGGCTATTCCAGTCGAGTGTCTGTTTAATTAAAAGAAAAATATTACCTCAGGAGTAACAAAGTCTTCCTAATGCAATGTGAAATACTGACAGCATGAAAAGACACATAAAACTGCGATAAAAGAGTTATCAGATAAAAAATATATTTTTGAACTTTACCTAAATACATGTACAAATAGTACTGTTGTATTGCTTAAAAATGAACTTGTTTTCTTTGCAGAATTTGAGGTGTGAAAAAATACAGAGCTTTTCTGTTATTTTGACATGTTTCTCTGGTTTTCATTTTCTGCAAATAAATGCAAACAGAAACGATATTTTTATTTGAAATTTGGGGAAAAAATTGATTGTAGTTCACAGAATAAAACAAAAATCATTTTACCTACACACATACCTTTAAATTCATTAAAACGGATAACGGTCTTTGAAATAGTCTCTTCATTTTTTCCATGCGGTGTACAGTGAGGAAAATTATTATTCGATCCCCTGCTGATTTTGTAAGTTTGCCTGCTTACAAAGAAATGAAGGGTCTTTAATTTTTATGGTAAGTTTATTTGAACAGATTTTGACTGTTGGCAAGCACAGAGGTAGGACATTTCTGATATAATTGGTCACCAGGTTTGCCCGTGTGTCAGGATACATTTTAGTACACTCCTCTGTCAATCATTAAAGTTTCTTGGCAGTCGCTCAGCAAATTGGAGTTTTAGCCTCCTTCACAGATTTTCTTTAGGAATAGGGTCTAGAGACTGGCTAGGACATATAATGTGCTTCTCCTGAAGACATTCTTTGGTCGTCTTGGCAATATGTTTTGGGTATTTGACATGTTAAAGGCACATCCACAACTCATCTTCAGTGATCTAGTTAAGGGAAAGAGGTTCTCATCCAAGTTTTTCATGGTACACTGGCCTGTTCCTCATGGTAACTTAACAAGGTGACTTGGGAGTACTTTCTTAAATTAATAGGACTAATCTGTGGTCCATATAGGCACATAACCAATCTGTGGAGCCAGAATTCTTGCTAGTAGTTATTTCAAATAGTTATTGTCTGAAAATAGTACTGACTGAATTGCAAATCAATTTATAATCTTTATATATTTTTTCCCTGATTTTTTGTTGATATTCGCTTTTTTTAAATCATAAATGTGTTAATTTATTAAGTTTAGGTTTTTCTTTCTTTACTTCTTTAATATCAGTTTTTTCGCCTCTGTTGTTGTTAAAAATTGATTTGCCTGTCCAGTTTGCAGGTACCTTTGCTGATGGACTGGGCAAGACGATGGACAACCGCCATCAGACTGAACGAGAGTACATTCGCTATCATGGAGCAACCAGTGGAGAGCACCTCGTGGCAGGAATTCACGGTCTTGCCCATGGTAAACCACAACATTTGACCTACTGTAGTCTTTGTCAAAATATCAAATGTATACATTTCGAAATATGGCAACTGCATATTGTGCTATTGTGTTAAGGCATTCTTGGTGGCCTGACCAGTGTCATCACTTCCACGGTGGAGGGAGTAAAGACTGAGGGTGGCGTCAGTGGATTCTTCTCGGGTCTTGGGAAGGGATTGGTTGGCACGGTGACAAAGCCGGTGGCAGGAGCTCTGGATTTTGCTTCTGAAACAGCACAAACTGTCCGTGAGATGGCCAGCGCTAACAACAGGTACTTTCTCCTCGACAGGATGAACTTCACAAGGAATAGTTCAGCTAAAGTCTTATTCCTAATCTTAATATTCTCCAGTGTTCAGCACACCCTTCACCTCTGTGGTTCAATATATCCAGCACTTAAAACTTTGCCTGACCCCTCTGTAAATGTGCCCGTAGATCCCACCTACCTTTTGATGAGTTTAGCTTATGACCAGCGGAGGTTTACACTAATGAACACCTGCTAATGATCCAAAGCACGGGCGTGTAGAATTTGCCCACTGTTTTAAGAGCAGCCTTTGGAGTCTCACCTCCACTTCATCCTCTAAAGCCAGCAGCACTACCTGAGGTTTTATGAGAGGGGCCCAAAAACAGGTCATATTACACAAGCTGTCTGGTATGTAAAGCCATTTGTTCGGCATTTGCATATGTATATGTGTGGCTGGGAGTGTTTGTGGTTTTACTGCTCCAACTGGAGAAGGAATGAGTTTCCTGTCCCCTCGCCATTCCCAGTGAATGAGAGAGGAGCTCTGTGTATATGTGTGTGGAGAAGGGACCTGCTGGTGAACTGTGCTGGGGGAGTTGAAGGGAGAGGCATTCGGAGCGTGCCTGCCACATTGCGGCCAAGAGTTCAGCCAGAGTTCACACCGAAATTGTGCAGGATTCACGGTTCACAGCGGACACCGTCTGACCCAAGTACACTCACAGGTAGCACTTTTGCCACAAATCAACACAAACGCGCCTTCTCAAAGGATCGATTTAACATTTCCACCTATCAACAAGTGAACACGATGACACCCAGTTGACCTTCCTTCCTTTACATCTGAAACGCAGAGGTTTCCCATGTTTTAAAGGTTTTAAGTAAGGTCATCTTACGCATAGATTTATGGAGCGATGTGTTTTTGGCGGTCCTGAGTAAGACTCTTAACACGCACCGTTAGATCGCAGAAAGGCAATAAACAAGTAAATGCGAAGCAGACTGCAGCAAGCTCAAGAATAGTGGAAGTGTCCACACAATCTTTTTGCTCTCCTGCCCTGCTAGTGAACTCACCCTCCCACTTCAATTCCCTGGACCCCAGCACAACCCCCCCCCACACACACATACACATACGTGCACCATTCCCAAATGCACTATGCAATCCAGGCAACTTTCCAGAGGCAGCTCAATTACAACCAACAAAACAAAGGCAAAGAAGTGCTGGGGGTTGGCGGAGGCAGCATGAGGGGCTCAGACGTTGACCGAATAGTTTTATCTTTAGCTGTCAGTTTAGTTTGAAGAGCATGCATTTTCTATTACTCCAGACTTTTGAAGAAATTCCCCTCATGTGGTTTGCCTCTTGACTGTCAGCTTTGGGAAAGACATCAAGGTAGATTTGTATGCCTATGCAAAGTTTTGTTAAACCTCAAATACCTTCACAGTATAAGATCATAGTACTTACCTGTTGCACGTTTCCCCACTGTTATAAAAAAGGAGCTTTTGTATATCTTACCTGTCATTCTCGTTTATAATGAACAAAAATATAAGCACATTACATTGAGCTAGAATAGATCGGGCGACCAACTGATGACCCAGAGCCAAAGATAAGAATGAAAAAACAACAACTATTAGTCAGCCAAACATGAGACATGCCAGATGAACAAACTAGATGTCTCACCACAAGTCGCTTTGACAGTTTTTGCTTTCAGACCAAAGGTAGGCTCAATTTCGCTTACACTCCAACAGACTTATTTTTGTGAATATGTCTAAGTAGAACTAAGTTAAACACCTACAGCAGCCTTCCACATAACGCCCACCCTAAACCCTTTTGCTCATGATCATTCTCGGAAAGGAACAGAAGTAAGAGCTGTTTGTTTGCACCCATTGACGGCTGACTGGCCGGGCTCCAAGCCCTGTGCCTGACCTAAAGTTGAACCCTATTGTTCCAATCCCACAATCGGGTGCGGGGCATTGTGCTTGATCGCCTACAGAGCAGTGGGTGAGGCAGGAGAGAGAGAGAGACAGAGAGAGAGGGGTTAAGAGTCTCCCTGGGTCTATTACAGTCCTGTCATGCACAGGGCCAGATCTCATGACTTACGGTTATGATTATGAACCGTGGCTTGATGTCAAAAAGAGAGCCAAGTCAATGTGGAAGTTCTGGCTTGGCTAATGAAAAAACATCACAATTTCATGTCATAATAAAGTAAGCAGTGGCTTGAGAATATTTGATTTAGTTGTAATTTTTATAATAGCTTAACTCAGACTAACACTATAATTCATGTGGTTGTTTATTTTTTTCTTGGCATGACATCAGAAGAGTTCACGGCGAGTTTAGTTTTGGCTTCATAGGTTTGCTTTTAAATGCAACAAGTTTTTCCGATGTAAATAAATAAAGACAGGACTCAAGTTCAGAGGTTTGTCCGTCCTTTGCCCTGTGTCCCTTCTTTGGCTCTTGATGAACAGCGGCAGCTGCGTTCGCCAAGCTTTGGTGTAAATCGAACAGAGAAATGCAGTACATTGCCGTCTTTGTGAATCAACTGGAAACCATCAGCTCTAATCAAATGCCTGCTGGCCCAGATTCAAGCCAGATGTAGGAATTCCACTTGGCCCACCAGTGGTAGTCAAAAAGTGAGGTTGTTTGCAGGAGAAGCAAGATTCGAACTTTGCATTGGCACATCGGGCCTCGTCCGCTGAATCTGCACACTTAGCACCAACACGCTGTGATTGAAGGTGAAGCAGAGTTGAACCACATGATATGGTGGCAGGATATCACCTTAACAGGCATAGCAGGAGTCTGAGTATGTGGGTTATTTGGATTGTGGCACAACAGGTGTTATTTCAAGAGACTCTCTTGTACTCTTTAACGGGAAGCGGGGGAAAGAAAAAAGCTCTAGTCTTTCCAGTAAAAAAGCTGCTTCATTCCAACTTGGATTCCCTGGAGTTTAACTCTCTTAAGGCTGTGGGGTTTGTAGATAATGATTCTTGTGTGTTTTGTATCCGTGTTTCAGGCTGAGCGTGCAGCGAGTGAGGAAGCCGCGTTGCTGTAAGGGCCCTCAGGGGCTGCTGCCCCGATTCTCCTCCCTACAAGCAGATGGACAAGAACAACTCTTTTATTTGACAGACAATATCCACTCTGAATAGTGAGTATATCATGTCTGAAGTGTAAAGTCAGTACTTGACTCAGTTAGACACTTCCGTTTGTATAACAAAGCAATACACTGTTCACTTTTGTTTTTGAAAAACAAAACCTTAAACATTTGAAGCTAATTTTCCAGAGGGTTTATCTAGTTCAAGTATACAAAACTGTAGGGGATTCTTTTTGGACTCTGTACTTCGATGTGAAGCCCCAGGACCTTTGTTCGCTGTTCAAAGCAAGACAGACAAGACATTTATCACTTAAGAGGCTAATCCATCCATATCAGGAGACCTCCTGCCGGCCTACCTGACCTCTCTCCTCAGAGGTGCCACATTGGTCATTACTCTCCTCAGCCGTAGCCTGCGCATGGCTGTCTTGTGCTCCCTGACACACTCGGAGACTATAGTGTCTCACTGTTGTGCGACACTTCTCTATGAATCAAATTTGTAATCTTAATCTGGTTTTATAATTCGATAGGAGTATTCAGTTCATAACTTCACAACAATTAAATTTGACCATGTTTACTCATGAGCTCCTGAGCAAACCTGTGAAGTGATTCAATTCAAATTGAATTAACTCAGACTCGCTAAACCAGGACACACGTCTGATTTTCTCTTAAAGAGTAAAGACAGCACACTGTTCATACAATAATATATACACTTTAAGCAGTTCATAATTTCTGTCCTCTATAGTTTCATTGCAGTTGAGCCCATAGACACCTACTGTGTGTTGATCTCCTCCAAAGTGGTGTACTTCCTCAAGCCAGGAGAGCTTGCAGATCGGGAAGCAATTTTTCTAGAGGTCAAATACGATGATCTTTATCATTGTCTGGTGTCCAAAGACCATGGGAAGATATATGTGCAGCTTACAAAGAAAGCCGAAAACAGCAGTAGCGGAGTGGCCATTCCAGGTCCGTCACACCAAAAGCCTATGGTAAGGGACACGTTCTTGAGTTTTTTTGGCACATAATACAAATACGATCCCTTTTTTTAAACAAAATTGTCAGTGAAAAGAAATGCTTAACCATGTTGATCATCAGTTTTATGAGATTAAAATAAATGGCTGAATGTTTTAATTAAGATCAATTAAATAATTCAAATCCGTGTAATTTAGTGTAGAGTGTTGGAAAGGTACCTTTCCCTATGCATGACATAACATCTTATTTGCATCTGGAGGTCGGATGAATATCTGTCACTAATGCCTAAATCTGTTGTTTCGCCACAGGTTCATGTGAAAAGCGAGAGCCTTGCCATTAAGATTTCACAAGAAATCAATTACGCCAAGAGCCTTTACTACGAACAGCAGCTCATGCTGCCTCCCAGTGAGAATGAGGATAGTCTATCATTGGACTCTTAACCAAACTGCCCCACAGGGTGGTAGGTGTTTCTCGCTCATTTTTCAATGGCCATTTCCTTTTTTCTGGGGAATGACTGTAATAAATCAGCAAAGCGTGATCACCCACTTAAGCCAGTCTACGGGATGTGCTCACAGCGTGTGGTTTCCTCACTGATGCAAATAGTCTAGAAGGGCGGCTATAAACCCTGGCAAGCACAGATTTAAATATGAATATTTCAATATGCAACTGTTTTATCAAGTTCACTTATAAATTTTTGGTTTGTTTGTTTTACAGTTGTTAAGAGAATAATCAGTGTTTGTCGCCAGATGTACACTGTATATGTTTATTTATAGATTCTATATGTACATACATAGACACATACTAAACGGACGTTATCTGCCATGTATATAAAATGTCAAAATTTATTATATAGAATGAAATTAATAATGGATTGCTGTACAAAACTGCCTTTTCCCTCTAAATATGACAAAAGAGATTATGAATGAATCACACTGATGTAAATGTAGAGAACTGGAGCTGCTTAACCAACATTAACACACACAAACATACATGCACACTGGCACATAACACAGAATTGTAAATATTGTTTCACCTCTACAAGCAATCCACCCTAAAAACGTATTTGTTTTCCTCTTAAATTAATTTATTTTTGTATTGTCTGTATGACATTTAATTTAACACACGTTGCTTTATATCTCTTGCTTCCCTTTAGTAGTAAGTCTGTAAGGTTGTTTAAAAATCCAAGCTTTACACATGAAACATTTAACATCGCCACAAATAAACTGTTGGTGTTATGCAGTGCTTAAGATGATGCGCTCCCATTTTCTTCCTTTTACGGATGCCCTTATTGCTCTTTCTAATATACCACAAAAAGTCAGTTTTAGTACTGTTTAGTATATTTTAACTTGTACACTACGTAAATAAAGATGACTTTATTTGGGGTTGTGTTAATTCAGTTTTATGTTAGCATAACAACCTTATTCTTTTTGGTATTTCCACAATGAGTTGTTTCAGATATTAACGAAGTCGTGTTTACTCTTTCTTTTTTTCCTGATAAATTGTATGCTGTTATGATAGACAAAGCAATAAATACTATAATTTTGACAGGCTCCCACAATCCTTATTATTACGTTTAAGTGGTTTTCAAATACACTTTAAATTGGAAAGTCTTAACAAAAAAACACCACATATCACGATTTGGCGTATTGGGCAAGAAAATAAATCTGACATGCATTGTTACCTGTTAGCAATGGCTCTGCTGTGAGCAAGATGATCCTGCATTTGCACAACTATACACTGGGACTGGTGTCGAAAATCTTCAGATAACACTATTCAGTTTTTGATGTTGTTTGTTTGTATGTCTTCAACGAACCAAGTGACGTTTTTTGTTTGTTAGACCGTCATGTCACTTTCCGATTTCGCGCCACATGCGCGAGCAATTTGTCGAGCATCGCGAGAATTAATGATGCGTATTTTGCCGCTCACGCAGTGTTTGAACCCGGGGCCCGTTTCAGAAAGCAGGGTAAGTGCAAACTCAGAGTAAGTCGACCCCAGAAAACGGAATACTCAGGGTTTTTGGTTTCAGAAAGCGAGGTATCTTATACTCCGAGTGAGTAACCAGAGTAACACACTCCGTGAACCTAACCTGGTCGGGAGCAGGTTTTATTCCACAAACCCAGGGTTTGTTACAATCTCCGCCCCCTTTTCGAAGCGCGAGCGGTGTTGAAATTGCATACGGCATTTGTTTATTGATTCCTCTTGCTAATCGCGCTCAATTTAGTCACACAGACGTTAAAATGTCATGTCCGTTTATTCAGGAACCCATAGATATTGAAGCTGCATTAATTCGGAGAGAGTTACATTTATGTCGGGAGAGAATTGTGAGGCCCCGTTTGGACGTTTTATCTTAACTTTTAAGGCCACTTTAAGTCGTATACTTAACATTTCCCAAACAGGCATCCTACTAGCAAGAGTATTTTATTTCTTTAAACTTTCCTGAAAGATGTTATAGTATTTTATATTCAGCTTCTGCTGAGATCTTTTTATTGCAGAAGGATTGCAACTACATGAGAGAGAGCGGGAGAGCGGGAGCGTTAAATATAATTATCATTATCACAGTTTCAACAAAATAAATATAAAAGTTACTGACATATAAAGTTGCGCATTAACAAGTGAATATTTTTTTTCTAAATATGTGCTCATATTCACCGTACGCTTGTAACAGTACCTTCAATTCGATTGGCGACAAATGAACACGTGCTTTTGTCACGGGCCGTTGCCATGGTGAATCGTGCTATCTTCACTCAATTGATGATGGCTTTTCATCGCCATGCTGCACGCGCATAACCTAGAGTAAACTTACTCAGAGTGGATTGAACTAACTCCTATCAGCTGGTCTGAAACTGAAAACTCAGAGTAGCGATTCTCTGAGTAAATCAACTCAGAGTTCAGATTTTAACTCGGTGTTGGTTGAACTTCCTTATTGAAACGGGCCCCAGGTAAAGATAAACAAATATAGCCTACAAATAAATATAAAACAAGATACATTTATCGAGAATAAGTTTCGTTCTCCAACTTCTTATAATACAGTCAACTGAAGAGACCGACTGAGATGAGTCAAAGACTTCTTGGAGAGACTTCTTAAAAGTAAGTTTCGCTCGTTTGTTTGTCAAATTTATAAACGTATCTGCTAAATGAATGCGTGTACATGCAAGTTTAAATGTTCTTTTAATAAACTGGGGAAGTACTTTCAAATAGTCTAGATTCTTCTTGAATGATAATGTAGTGTCAAATCACGGGTGTCTCGGGCAAAACGCTCGTTAGGAAAAGATGGATGTGTCTCAGCATCACAACCTGTGGTGCTAAAACAAGCGTTAGGCAAGAGCAACTCAATAAAAAGTTCATTACTGAAAGCAAGTGAAATCTTTTCTAGAGCATGTTGATATAAGAATGGATACTAGATTATATAAATTATTAATGGTGGGATTCGAAAAATACATTCAGTATATAAACAATAATTGTATATTTATGCTCAGATCCGTAAATCTGATTTCTGTACAGGTACCCCATGTGCACTAATGTTACCCATCTTCTGTGTACTATTACGACTTATTCTCCACCTGTCCTAGGTCACGTTAGATTGTTCTTTTCCCTTGGCAAAGGGTTCATCACAGGGTGAGCTGTCTGTCCAATGGCCTACTCAGATTTATCTACTATTTGGCTAACCTTGCACTGAACTCACCCCCTGAGATTTGAGCTGACTTCTCAAACACATGCACTCCATGACACAATTTCATGTCCTGATCCCAATCCTAACAGTGTCCATCATTACTGTTAGGCACGCCAAAACCTATTGTTCAGCACTGTCATTTCTACTACACAAAACGTTCTTGTACTAGTAAAAAATACATTCTGCACGTCGTTCTTTTGGTCATGTTTGTCAGAAAGTAAGTTGGACCACAATGTTTATTCATTTATTCAACTCCCAGAAGAATGTTGCTTAGATAACACGCGATTGTCTTGTGCAGCTGGGATGAACTGTAAATGATAAAGATGGATAAAGAAAGAACTGCCTGTAATCTAGATTTGATATTGTGAGATGACGCAATGTTAGAGCTTGCCAACAGAGAGAACAATACATTGTCTGACTCTGAAGAAATTCAATTATCTATGCATCTGTTTGGAGTGAGACAGCTGTATTGATACACAATGTTTATGTGTATTAATTAAGACGGTTTTATTACTCATAAGGGAGCATTCAACATTTTGCCTTCAATAAAATCTACGTGTATCACTAGCTCAGATGTCACTGACAGAACGAATAAAAAAAGAGGACTTCTAGAGTGCCAAAATCACAATTTGCCTTTTTGTCTTCCAGTGGCTGACCCCTCGGCAGTGTGCTTTCCTGTTAAACGGAGTTAGTGTTATGACAACCCTGCCTAGTGCACAATGAGCTCACGATTGGCTGGCCCGCAGCGATGGAATGCTGACCATGAAATGCCTGTGAGTTTTGGCAGAGACAAAACAAGCACGCTGCCAGGGACTGACACTTCCATGTTTTCTAACCCACATGAACACCCACAAAATAACACTCACTGGGGTTTTTTAAAGATCAAATACTGTTTATTTAAAGTTGACAATAATATGAAGATAGACATGCTGGAATGACTTAAAACAAGTCGGAGAGCCAAATCGTGTTGCCTGGCGTTACAAAAATGTTCTTAAAATCAGTGGATATCTATAAAACATACAGTAAACCTTGGGCAACCCATACAAGAACCCCAACTGATGAATCATTTCTTCTTTAACAGTCTGTGCTCTAAAGTTTGTTTGTATCGCAATATCCAAGGAATGCTTTCTCCTACAAGCTTGTGTGCAGTCCAGTATCAGAAAGCCAAATCCAATTACATCCACGTAGGACACACTGGCATAATGGTGCTTGGGGAAACAAGCCATCTAGATGCATTGTTTCCAGTGACCCATACACTGTCTTTTATGCATGAACACAGCAACAGCTTGTTGGATGTTCCTGGACATAGTGCTGGCTTTGCGTGAAAAAAATTGCTTAGAGGAATTTTTACATTCAAGCTTTTCCCTGGGATTAAGTCCGTCCTTTGAATGTCTTCATGCAGGTGTAGCTTCCTGAGAACTTGTGGATCTCTTCCAGGGCGGACTGGGGCAGAAGACTGCAAAGAAAATTTTAAGTCATCTGTTGCCAATGAAAAGATTCAATACTAAAAATAAGACAGCGAGGTCAAAAAGTCTGAAACCACATGGAACACTGAGATTTAAAATCTAGGTAAATTTGGGAAAAGAACTTCCTAGATTCAAGTAAATTTGTCGAATTGGACTTTTCGCTCAAGAACTGTTAACATTTTCACGGGTGGTCTCGAACCCTCACCGCGTATGTTGTTTTTGCAGAGCTGAAATCCAGCAACCTCACCTTTTAAGGATGACAAGAAAGTGCATGGTCCATGGCAGGACAACAAAAGCTGTGTCCGTCCTCACGGCATCTACAGTGCGCTGCGCCACCATCTCAGGATTCAGAGGAGGAAACAGTTTAGGAAACCTGCATCAGAAGAATTGAAAAACAAATGAATGTTTGTCGTCATTGATGGATTGCGTAAAATTCCAACTTCTTATCAAGAGGTCAGAATGAGCTCATTACCTAAGTCTCATGCCCTGGAACATCTCTGTGTCGGTATGGAAGGGTAAAATTGTGGTGCAGCCCACACCAGGACAGTCCAACAGGCCTAGTGTCAGGCTTTCCATGAAAGCGTAAGATGAGGCTTTGGACATGCAGTAGTCGATGGCTCCAGGGATGGAGGAGAGGGAGAGAATGGAGTTAATGCAGACCACGTGGCCATTTCGCAGCTCCAGCATACGAGGCAGAAATGCTTTTGTGGTCTGTGGGGGAGACAGAAACAATTATACATTGTTCTCTCAGTTACCCCAAACTATCATATTGTTGAAATTCCCATAATGACAATCAAGTCCTGAGCAACTATGCTTTAAAAACTCGATCCGTGTCTAAGATTTTTTCTAGAATGCCTGAGGTTGGGATGACCAGAGTTCTGACAAAGCATTTTTATTGCCAGTTATATAAAAACTTAGAAGCTTTAAGCAGGTCAGCAAAAGTTTGCTTGTGCAAGGGCCCACAGGCCGAACATTAAACAAGCGGTTTTATTCAACACTGTTTTTTTAGTCTCTTTTATGTTGTTATAAGTGCTAGTAGTATTCTTTTTATTATTAAATACTATTTTTACTATTTAAAACTTAAAACATAAATACTGGTTTACATAAGGTATATTGTAAGAGAAACAATACTGTATTGCATATTGCAGTATATTGAAAGTTCAAAATAATCTAATATAATAACTATCAGTAGGATGTCAAGTTCATTAAAAAACAAGCATACTTGGATAATATAATAAATAGTAGTATAAAAAGGATTAAACTACTTGTAGTACAAGTAAAATGGAAAACAGTTTTGAAGCAGTTGGGGATTCGAAGTTCACTCAAAGAAATATTTCACCCAAAAATGGCCACCATTGACTACCATAGAAAGAAAATTAGCTTCATACATTTCTTTGTTTGTTCTATTGAAGTTATTATTTTTTCCAACTATGGTAGTCAATGGTTGCCAAGAACTGTGTGGTTACCAGCATTCTTCCAAATATCTGTCCGAAAGACATTTATACCGAATTGGAACAACTCGAGTGTGAGTAAATGATGACAGAATTTTTTTTGGGTGAACTGTCCTTTTAAAGTATACTTAAAAGTACGCACTCATAAATTAAAAAGTTGGCAAATATACAGTAGTCTCAAGTAGCACACTGAAAAAGCACACTTACAGATATACTACACGTGTGTTGATATAAGTACACTCACCACATGAAGTACTTTTAAAATAGACTTGAACTTAAGTATATTTAATAAAATAAACTTTCATATCCTTTTTTTATGAGGCATGTTTCTGTACATCCCAACACACTCCTCTGTCTCGATCTGGTCACCCTAACCGTGGTGAAATTTAACAGGCATATTTGATGGTTCAGCAGAGATGTTAGCCCACATTCAGTGTTTGATCTATCAGATGACCATGACCTTATATCATATTCATATTTCAATACCCTGGCCATGCCCTCCCCTAAAGGAAAAGGCTTCTTTGCACAACTCTTTATTTAAAATTGGCATTCAGAAAGCATGTGTTTAAAATGCGAGCTACAATGAATAATAGTGATTGTCTGTGTATGCATCTCAAGCATCAGATAGCCTCTTCTAATTCTAATATCGCTGTTTGTATGTGCTTAAAGATTTTCTCTATAAAGATTTCAAGTTCAACATTTATTTAACTTTTACTATTCCCTGAAATGAGATTGAAGTACCTCATTAAAGACCATTATTTGAAGTTTGTTTACGGTTCTCTCTTGTATTTTATGTCTGACTGTTCTATGTGAGGAATGTGCTTTTACTTTTTCTCTTTTGGCAAAAACAGATTTAAATGATGAGGAACGCTTCCAAGAAGTACAGATGAGTTTCCATGTTGAGTAACTAAAAAACTCAAATGAATATTTAGAATTCTTGTAACGTAGCACACCACAGCTATAATAAATTGACAGTTGCGAGAACATAAAAAAAGGATTGAAGGATTGAGTCTATTATGTATCTTACCCAGAACTGCCCAAGTGTGTTTATGTGCTGAGTTTTCAAAAGTGCATCATCATCACTGTCCATTAAACTTTTCCCATGGACAACAGCTGCGTTATTCACAAGAACGGTGACGTCCCCAACCTGTGAGACCACATTGAATATATTTAGACTACACTTAACTGTGTGGCTTAAATTACCTTTATAATATTTTAACTTGATAGAGAGAGAGAGAGAGAGAGATAGAGAGCAAGTCTGTGAGTGTACCTTTTCCCTGAGCACCTTAGCCTGCTGGTACACCTCCTCTCGGTTTCCCACATCACAGACAAAATAATAACACTCTGTTCCAGTCAAAGAGATCTCGTCACACGTCTCTTTTAGACATTTCTCAGTACGGCCCCACAAAATCACCTGAGGAAAGAAAGACATAATTGTTTTACTGTTAAAGTGGTGATAAACTTTGACAATAGAATAGGGCGAATGCAACATGAGGAATGTTTTGCATTGAGAGGTAAGGATGCTTCCAAGTTAGTGTTATAACTGGCCAGGTCTGTTGTTATGATTGCTACACATTGATGTGCAGGTTCATGAACGAGTATATTGAATTAAGTATTTCTTATCATTCTTCTAGAGGTTTAGGGAGAGCGAGGGAGAGTGATAAAGCACCGGGTCAGGCTGTGGACCCTTGTTAACTCTCTGCATTAGATCCATTACTCAGCAAGGTCAGCTAGAGGTAATGAATACAAGCACAAGTCCTTGCCTGCCTTTTCCGTCAAGCTTTATCTACCTCATAAACAAACACACACACATACGTCATACACTCTGGCCCCAGGAAACAATTCAATTTTAAGCAATTTTCAAGGCTTTTATTTACATTTTTACATGAATGTGTTTGGCAGACATATTTATTCAAGATTGCTAGACTGCATGCAAGCTATTAATATTTTTATGTTTTCATTTGAGGAACACAGTGTGTGAGAAACTATTTGTTCTTCATTAAATATAAAACATCATTACAGATTATGAGAATTATAAAAGATGTATTAAACTCATGAGAACCTCTGAGGCATTGTGCTTGATGACAGAAAAAGTGAAAAAGAGAGAGTGGACAAGGGCAAGCAGGCAACAGATGTGCCCTCTCATGTGCTGAGTGACATACAGCCTGACTCATGTCCCGCCAATGTCACAAACAGCACATAGTGAGTTTCCATTATCAGTAAAAGTTCAAGCAACAGAGCCACCGGGAAACACGGGCAGGGGCAGCATAACGGCCCCTCATTAGTGCTGGCCCAGTAGGGTCACATATGGGACAAAGCCCAGCTGGGAGTATGGACTGCCAGCCTCTATACCTTTACCTTCCCCTCATTAGTTTTTTGCGCTTTATAATCTATGCTTTACACTTATACGTATATATAGGTCCTAGGGCTTCACGGGTTAGTTCGCCCAAAAATTCTTGCCGCATTCTCTCACCCGCATGTCATTCAAAACCTTCGACTTTTTTTCGGCAGAACACAAAAGAAGATCATTTGAAGAACGTTGGTAAAACTACTAACATTGCCTATTGTTTGGACACAAAACCTCTCATTCCTCATATTTCTCAAAACATCTTCTTATGTGTTCGACAGATGAAAGACAGTCAAACATGTGATGTCATACAGGGTGAATAATTGACAGCAGAATTTGTATTTATGGGTGAACTAACTTTATTATTATTATTCGAATACAACGCTTTGATCCTGTCATTGTTTAGAAACAGAGAAAGATTAAACAGATGAGCACAGGATTTAGAAATTGCATTTCAAAGCCATCTCACAATGACAAAAGCGTAATTTATCACATATTACATGATGATGAATGAGGGGCTATTCCTAACCTGCACATGCTTGACTTAACTTTCATACACACATGCACGCACACATACTTGGTTTCGGCTCGAGCCTTTGACTTTTCCTCTGAGAGTCAGCAGTAAGCAGCCCACACAATAACACAAATGACATCATCAGTTCTGCAAAAGCTGGCTGACCTGCCAATGAACTTGGTTGTGGTAACCAATCTGCAAGGTGCTTTCTGCCTACTACACCCTCTTGCAATTGATCCATTCACACACCTACACATTCTGAGCGCACAAACACACTCACTCACGCACACACATACACCCATACACACCCCTATAAAGTTAAGATGCTATTTCTGTCACTTGATGCTCTCTCTTGTGTTGTTTTGGTGGCTGTGCCTTACACCTGGAGGGGGGTGGTGTAATCCGTTTTGTGTCTCACCAAAAAATGATATCAAAACATCAAATAATAACAAAATGTGACTTTTCCTGCACTCTCGACTGGGAAGTATGAACTTCCCTGGAAGGTTAAAGAGTCACACATGATTTGAGTTCAACAAAACAGTTTGCTTGCCTGTCAGCAGTCCATTGTTGGGCATTTGTAAAGGCATAAAGGCTTAGGAAACACCTGTGTTTGTCTGGCCAGTGAGGAGAATATGAGGAGAAACATGAAACAGAACTTAAGCCTAGACGAGTGGGTCACCGGTGGGTCACTATACCTTCAGTTCACTCACTATAGCCTTTGTACAAATAACACTGCGCACCGATATGCAAATTCGATTGCATTGAAGTACACTTATTTATTATGTAGAAATAATCATGTAAACGCAAAAAGATCTCATGATTCTCAATGACGCATGACGTGATCAAATAAACGGTTCAAAGACTTTCTCTGGAATATCTTTTTAGACAGAAAACGCTTATTCTTTTACTTTCATTTTACACTTCAATTAGCAGAATCTATCCTAAAATAATACAAATGATAAACATGACAGCAAATGCACCATGAGAGTCAACACTCGCAAGTATATATGTGCAGGTAAGAGAGAACAATAAACTTTCTTTTTAAGTAGATCGTTAAGACACTGGTTCTGACATAAAGAATAAATACGACAGTAAAAAAAGAGAAATACATGTGCTAATAACTATCATTATAATGAAAGTTCTGAAATTAATAATTATAACATTGTAATAAATTACACTGCGCGCAATACTGCAGGCAGAAACGGTACCTTTTTCGCCCCTTGCTTGGCAAACTCTTTAGCCAGGTGACGACCGATTCCTCTTCCACCACCAGTGATGAGCACCACATCAGCGCCCATATCTCTGCGCTTCTGGCGCGTCAAGAGGCGCACTGCCGCCCTCAGTACGCACACAAAAATCTGGAGAGGAAAAAGCATTGCGCATCCCAGCACCTTCAACTCCATCATGACTTTACAATAGTCCAAAGTATTTGTGCCACAAAACACGGTCTTAAAAACAAACTGATGGGAAAGTATTTCTAACTAGTGAGCTGTCAAGAAGGCAAGTTGGAGTAATCTGACAAACTTTAATGGGAATTGGATCCGCGCACGACTCCCCTGGTCTATTGAGCAATACGCGGTCCCTTAAAATGCGCCGATTCAACAGAGGAGGTCCATGAGAATGACCAAGTGCCCCGTGTTTCACCTACGAATGAAGAACTGACACAAGTGAGATCTCTCTCTCTCTCTCTCTCTCTCTCTCTCTCTCGCTCACTCTCTCTCTCTCTTTCACTCTCTCTATCTCTCTCTCTCTCTCTATATCCCTCTCACTCATATTAAAATGCATGACGCATTGAGAATTGTATAAGAAATAGCGAGTCCTATGTGCGCTTTATCTCAAGAGGCGGGACAGGCTTCTGTTATTCAGACTAAGTTGACTTAAGAGAAACATTTATTGAACATTTCTGAGAAAGTCTTAAGTATTATGGGAATGTCCAAATTATTGTGTGACCAAAACTGACTGAATGCACTAATGTGCATCTGCGAGACTTAATGTTGCGTGACGATTCACGGCAAAATGACGTAAATTGACTCGCATATAAAATTAGTTAAATAACTTTAAAATTCTGCTTAGATGACACTGTGTCTGCACAGTCTATTTTTATCCTTTTCCCTTTGTAAAACCACAGCAAAGCACTGACGTCATATTGATAATATTGCTTAAGTACATTTTCACTTCTTAATTTTTAATGGTTTTAATAGAAAGCTATTAGTTCATTTAGTATTTTGATGGAAACCATAAGAATTTATGGAACGGTTTCTATTGGGTTTCTATTCCCTCCTGAAAAAAACTATAGAAACATCACAGAAATTCTAATGATTTTCATTACCATTACAACTCAATAACTTTTTCCAATAAAACCATTACAAAATATTTTTTGTAGTGTGTTTTGGTCATTATTCCAGTAGGATTTAACATCCCACCAATAGATTTCATCATATACCAGTAGATTCAGTAAAAATCCCTTAAAAACCATTAAAATCTTTATAACTTCTTTAATATTTTTATTGTTTTCTTTTGCAGCAGGGTATATTTGAGTATGGTTCTATTGTTTTTTTCAGCAGGGATATTAATTTTCTAAATAAATAATAAACCTTTTAAATTGATTGTTCATAAATAGAATAAAGTGATTTAACAAGAATTATGCATTTAAAAGTGAACACACCTTATTTATTGCGTACTTTGTGTTCTCTGAAAAAATGCCATTGTGCTTTAAAGTATTACATAACACATCAGAGGAACATCTCAGTGTACA
This sequence comes from Triplophysa tibetana, assembly GCA_008369825.1. Lineage (NCBI taxonomy): Eukaryota > Metazoa > Chordata > Actinopteri > Cypriniformes > Nemacheilidae > Triplophysa > Triplophysa tibetana. The sequence continues at coordinate 15,141,887 of CM017912.1, read as the reverse complement.
CCAATCAAAAATGTTTTAGATAAAAAAATGTGTTTGGTCTGAAGATCTACACTGTCATCTAGAGGTCGTATGCAGTAGGTGAAGATGATTCTCATCTTTCTGTATCAGCTTCATCTCAGAAAGACAGTTAGTCACTGCACTCAACAGCTCGGGTATTCTAAGCACCGACATTAATGAAATACATTACAAAACTGTTTATGATGATGAAAGCTGAAATATATGTCCAGGATTATCAGTGTGTGGACTTAACCCGTTCCATCGCTTTAATCCTTCTCTGCAACACAGCTGCACTTACCCAGTGGAAAAAATTCAATGCATAAATATGAACTCCATTATTGTGATAAAACAGGTGTAAAATAAACCGAGCTGATGCGTGGTCACATGATGGGGTTGGACGGGTGGGAGGATCTCATTGTTCTCATTCTGAACACACGTCTCTCTTGCAATCTCTTTCTTGGATGTTGCTGCTAGACAGCGAGATAGATGGCAACAGAGCTGACAGTATAAGAAAGGGCATCCCATAATGCTCATGTTAAATCCAGGGTCAAGGATAAGAGCGACATCATCAGTGAGGGTCCAAGAATGGCTCCGTCAGATTTGCCAACTGAAAAACATTGAACAGTTGTTGTGAGAGTTTATCTAGAATACCGTAGAATATTGTAGCCTGTGTATAAAACGTTTTAATTTTTGCAAAAAAGACTTACAGTTTAGATGTTTGGGTTCCTTCTTGATCCTTGGATTTTCTGTTCAAACAGATTTTATTTAGCCATCGTAAAAATATAAATAAAGTCAAAACCAAACAAACAAAAACATGACAATCTGTGAGCATTAGAAGGAAATTCAGTTTTTGAGGCATGCACTTCCTAACCAAAGACCAAACACTATCAAGCATATGTAAGTGGATCAAGCACTGACCGAACACTATGAGGCGGGTGTGGGTGTTGGTTGATCCCAAAGGGTTTTGGACTGTGCAGCGATACATTGAGCCGTTGAGCTCAGCTGGGACTCTTTCCAGAACCAGCACTTTCCCAAATCTCTCTTCACTTCCATCCAGCAGGGGTCCTCCCACACGTGTCCATGTGAATAGAGGCTCGGGAAACACTTCATTCTACAACACACAGAGAAAACAAATATTTACAATTCGCTTAATACGACTAGGTGTCATAATCCCACTATTTATAAATATTTCATCATTCAAACTTTAAACATCAACATGAGCACAATAATTTTTGCTTAACAACATTTCCAAAAGATAACGTATTTTATTGTTTCTACTTTAATGTTCTAGAAACTTTGTAAAATGAGTATACCGTTTTGGATCCCATTTGAAATCCGTCCAATTTGATGCGGACCGTATCTCCCACTTTTGCTTTGCTTGGCGTCACAGAGAGTTTCGGTCCTTTCGGAGCAGCTTGAAAACACAGTGAAAAACTTAAGTTGTTGTCAAATGTGACGGGAGGATGTGGGTTAAAGTGATAATTTACCCCAATAATAAAAATCTTTCATAATTCATTCTCATGGCATTAAAACCTGTATGACTTTCTTTCTTCGGCATAACACAAAAGATATTTTGAAGAATGCTGGTAACCAAACAACACTGACCCCAATTCACACAGACGTTTCTCAAAATATCTTCTTTCGTGTTTCAAAGAAGAAAGTCACATACAGGTTTCGAATAATATGAGGTTGAATAAATGATGTCGGAATTTGTATCATTGGGTAACCTATCCTTTTAAAGTATTCAATAACATCCCTCTGCATCATACAATATACAGTTTACTAAATACTATACAATGCACTTAATTTTCTGTATTTATAATATAGTCCATAAACATTAAACAAGACCTCTTTAGTGACTGTTCTGACACTCACACAGTGTAACCTCTGCCTTCATTGGCATTGAAAGCGCAGGGTGATTGACTTCACAGCTAAACAGAGCTTCATTATCCAGCTGTGGGTTCAGGTGCCAGGTAAGCTCAGCTTGGATCTCCAAAGTGCCATCATGAAGTTCAGACTGCGTATGGTTGAAGAAATACAATGGACTGGTGCTCAGCACCCAGCGGGGGAACTCTCTACTGATCACAGTTTCTGGGATGACCTCAGTGGTAGGACTGGGTTCCTCTTGAACAGGAGGTCCAGACGTGTAGCTGCGCTGGGACCTGTCCTTATCCAGACGCACTGGTTCGCTGTATGGGCCCAGAAAAGAAAGAGACTTCTGGATCTTTGTATCGTCCAGTTCTCGGCTGATAAGGGGTTGGTTGTTTTTGGCTGCCAGCATGCCTCGGCTTTCTAGGTTCTCAGAGGAAGACTGGACTTCGATTAATTCTCCATCCCTTTTGAAGTACACCTGGGTTTAGAGTATACAGAATTGAACAGAAATAAATGCGAAGGAAAACGCATGAGAAACTAAGGTCATGAAATGAATTATAAATGAAATACATTATTATGCATTATGATTTGTGCGTGTCTGTCTGTATAAAAATTATTGTATTGATCTACTAACCACAGGGGCTGGTTTTCCTCCTGTTACTGTGCAAAGCAGTGTGAAGTTTTGAGCTTCGTAGCGATTGAAGCGAGCTGGCTGGTTCGCTGCTACAACAGATATAGATTTTGGTGGAGCTATGAAAAACAAAGACATTGAAAGCTCACTACAGTATTTCAAAGGCACAGAAAGATTGCAGTGCAGCATTTACAGCGATTATTCGTGTCCTTTCCTCTTGGGAACATTTGTGCCTCAAGCAAGTAGATCCTCATTTAATGTGGTTTTACTTTATAAGAAAACAAGCGCATTAGTTCTGAAAGATCTATATCACAAAAGCATAATCATGTGTTTTTAGGGTATAATCATTGTACAATCCCCATACAATTCTTTAGTAGGCATTTACTGAACTCTCATAATATCTCACTCACATGTCATGGCATATTGTATATCTTTTGGGAGTTACTTATTAATAACCGGTGAATTTATTTCAATACCCTGATGAATATTCTCAGAGTTCGGGCATGTGGGTACATGAAATACCACAGATGTGCGTTTGATATTTAGAATATTGTCCCGGTTTTGGCATTTGAAGGGATAGTTCACTCAAAAAGGAAAAAACAAAAACAGCATTGGACCCTACTGACTTCCACTGTATAGACACAACCAATCAAACATTTCTCAAAATATCTTCTTTTGTGTTCCACAGAATAAAGTCATAAACAGGTTTTGAATGATACGTGGGTAAAAAAAATGATTAAAGCTTACATTTTATATTTGGGTGAACTATACCTTTATAGAAAAACACATATTTGTTATTCTGTTGAACAAAAAAAGGATTAAGCATCAGAATGACCACTATTTTATTATTAATAATAATACAAATTTGTAATTAAAATGAATACAATTTATTTTACTAATAATAATTAAAAAGTATTTTTTACATTTACAATTAATAGATTTTTACATTTGATTGTTTTTTACATTGCAATTGTTTCGTGATATTAGTAGCATTAGAGCACATGTTGTTTGGCTACTCTAAGCTTACCCTAAGTAACTTTGTTTATTTATTTTTTATAGATATCTTAAATAGATAAGTCACAAGAACCTACACATAACATTAAGTGTGATGCTCCCAGATGCCAGCACCACCGTCTCTCTAGATGCCCTGTCGTAGATCCCCACATGACATTCATATGGTCCGTCATCTTCCATTTGGACCTCAGGGAGTCTGGGAACATAGAGGAACAATTTGTCTAAACATATAAAAGCAGTCATGTAAATATCAGGGCGTGTGCACTGAGAAATCCAAATTCACCAAAAAGCCAAATAACATCTTCTATTATTACACAGGTCTGTGGAACACTCATTTCTGGTTGGTCAGTCGCACCATCCAGTGATCCAATAATTCTCAAAACATCTCGTATGTTCAATTTCTTATGTAGTAAGCCGCTGTGTAATAAGTGGTTGTTATCAAAAAATGAAGCCCTTCGGCGTGATACAAGGTCCCCCTGCTGTGCAGCAAGGTCCTGAGCACCACGTCTGGGTATTTTTTGCCATAACCGGCTGACTGTACATAATCCCTTACTAAGCTTTTGGATATAACTATAACCTGACGGTTGACTGGTAAACAAGGTCTTCTTTCCTGCGGAAGTCCTCTATGTGAGAAAAATTGGTGTTATACATGGCATCATAGGTGAAGATTTTCTGTTTCGAGGTGCCGCTTTCCATCACCTGCAACAAAAATGACAACATACAATGATGCGCTAAAGCAGGTTGTAAAAATATAAGTTGATATACTGAACAACTTCAATATAAAAATGTGATTGTTCAGAATTTTACAGATAATTAACATATTTCTAAACAGTCAAATTAGAGGATAATACAAATATTGTTACGTAAGGTTACGAGACAAAACTCTTATTTAACTGCCATAAAATGACAAAATGTAAAATGTCTAACTAGCCTATGAGTGTTTGTTAAATTAGAGTCTGACTTTTGCATCACTGTCTGTGGAGGTTTATACAATAGAAGTGAAGCTAATCATTTATGATTTTGTAAGTGATTAAATAAACACGCACACCGCTGGCAATGATGTGACAGTTTGATTCCACGTGTCATGAAAATGGTTTAGCAAACTGATGGGTTTTAATTGAATCTTCCATCCGTTAGCTCATCAAACCTGTCACACTCATGAATCTGTGGTGGGATGAAAACCGCTTGTCCTAAAATCACTGAGCTATACCCTCTTAATCCTGAATACATTTATATATTGTTGTCAGGTTCCGTCTTTGCCAATATCACATAACAGCTAGTACACTGAAACAAGTGACACCTTTTCAGGTATGCTGTTATGAAAAGCATATCACGCAAAGATAGCTCTGTCCCCACTTACCCGAAACCACACTATCTCTCGTAGGTTCCCGTCAGTCCTGAAATTACACTTCAAAGTCACTGTGTCCCCCATAACCACAGGAGGCAGAGGCTCAATTGTGACTGTTAAATAACCTGGAAAAAAGAACAGTCACTTTTTAAATGCTTTATTAGAGTGTTCTCAGATCATACGGTCGTCACTTTAAACACTCGTTATTTCCAAAACCTTAAGTTGTTTTGAAGCACCACGTATAAACCTCCTCCAAGAAGGTTGTACTGCAATGACTGAAATTATAGAATATAATGAGGAATGTTTCAGATCAAAAGCATGATTGTCAAAACCAATGATAATGGACATATCGAGAAGTGGAAAAATATGAGTTTTCTCAGTCCTCATTAACTTTTTATCTCTGTACTGGAAGAAATAGCTGACTTTTATCACGGCACATGAAAGGTACTGCCCATTATTTTAAAAAAAAACGTACCGTTCTTAATACCGATGTAGAGAAATTTGTTCCAGTAACACTTTCTATATTTTCAACCAATGTTCCCTATGTCAGACGCATCTTTGCTTTACTCCCGTTACATCTCTGACACGAAAAAACAGTCAACAACTCCACAACAACACCCATCTGTTAGAATGTAATTGAAAATATGTTGCATATAACATTTTTATCATATCATAGTATTATGTAATAGGTTTCACAAGGAAAACATTCTTTGAACACTTGATCTTCTTGAGCCATGACATTCATCTATCAATGGAGCCAGGGGCCGTTTCCTTAGATACATTGTTAAATAAAAACCCTCCATTTGAAAAAGAAGCCGTGTCCTGCTGCGTGTTGCAATTTCATCCAAACGGTCACCATGTACCGAGCAGAAATCAGTGTGGGAGGCAATCGGCCTGTAATCCTTCACAAACAAACTGACCTACAAATTCCCACCGCTCAACCGCATAGGATTTTTAACTGCGACATCAGCGAATGGATTACTTTTTTCCTTCTTTCCCTAATCCATGGTATTTTTCTCCCCATCGACCGAGAGATTCTGCAAGCTGTTCCGCATGCAGTGTAGGTCTGTGACCACAAAAAAAAAAGCTAGACTAGAGTAACATATAGAAGGCTTAAGTGGAGATCATGTATAGACGCAAAGTACATATATACACTTTTCAGATCGCAATAATCCTGTGAAAAAAATTTGATTTGGTCAAATGCGACAATTGTCTGAGATGTTGCAAAGGTCATGTGCATCAATTACATTTACATTTAGGCATTTAGCAGATGCTTTTATCCAAAGCGACTTACTTTGCTTTATCCTTTACATTTTACACAGGTATTTGCAATCCCCTGGGATCGAACCCACAACCTTGTGTTGTTAACGCAATGCTCTTACCACTGAGCTACAGGAAAGCTCAGTGGTTAGTTAGTGATTAGTTAATAATACGTTTTTATCTATGTTTAAGTTAGGATGTTTAATGTAACCATGCGATAGTAAAGACACATTCAACTCTAATAATGTTGTAAAAAGTTGTCACGTATGGTTAACTACAGAACTAAGAGTTGAGTCTTGCGATGACATCAGTTGGGTGATGCAACCTCTATAGTAAATGATATTTGACATAATTTACCCTAAAACTTTTCCAGGTCAATTACTCAACAAAAACCTTGTCTAAAACAACAGGATTTTGTGCATTTCAAAGTATTAGAGACAAAAAACTAAATGAGCATACTATTTACTCATACTATGTATTTATTCAACATTTATTATATTTATTGTGGTTATTGTTCTACAATAATTGATCTTCAATTATTATTAGAGCATCCTCTAGGCCTCCCTTCAAAAATGGGTCAGAACAAAAGATTAAGCTCTATTCTCAAAATAACCACCATCCAAATCATTACACAGGTGTACCTGTGTCAAAAACAATACTGAAACCAACTTGTTTGAAAAAAATCAAATAGTTAGAACAGATGTATATGCATATACTGTACATGTAAACAGAATTCAGCAGACAATGATCAAGGTGTACATTTGGTGGTCTGGAAAAATTACATCCCTCCTGAAAAAAAATCATCACAAATTCCAATGGTTTCCAATTATAAATCCCATTGGAAACCATCAGCTGTTTGCCATTAAAACCTTTATACCTTTATATTGTGTATTGGGCCCGATTTCATGTTGTAGCACCATAACATCCCAGCAACTGAACCCATCACATTACCAGTATAGTGACCATTACAGTTTAGTCTTCACAATACCCAATTCCCCATATAATACATTACAATTTCTGTAAACGTTTCTATATTTATTCAGCAGGGATGCTTGTGAAGTTGAGGACATAAAAAATGTTTCGTTTACCAAAGCATAAAAAGTATTTATCATATCAAACTCGGAGCTGTTAACCAAACATCTGTCACAGCTGACAGGCGCACATCGCTGCTGTCCATATAGCCTGAGCTCGCTCTTGTCCTGATCTACACAACCACGACAAACATGAAAGAAAGTATAATTTACCTATAACGAGATCCATCAGATCAGCACACAGGAGCACAGATAAAGCGATTATACTCATCTCTCTGTTTTATGGTACTTTTAAAAATCACGCGATCGCGCAAGAATGTCAGCACTCCGTTTAAATGTCATGTCATCCTCCATACAAGGCGGAAATGTTGAGAAATTTGTCGTAGTTTTGCCTGTAATGTCTCATTTTGTTCTCCTGGCAGACTACAGACTAAAGCCTCCTCGCGCTTTTGCTCGGGCGGAGATTATCAAAGCAACAGATTTGAATGAATTCATTCTCTCGCGAGCGCGCTGCTCCCTCACGGAGCGCGGGTGCGATTATTAACCCTACTGCGCGCGCTCATATAAACATATAGGCTATAGTAGCCACGCTCTGTAAATAAATAACCTTGAACTATAACGCATTTACAAGAAACGACTAAAACCCTACTAAAGAAATGTTATATACTTCTATATTAAGGTTTTAAGAAAACTAAGAATAAACTGCGGTTAGACGACAACACGTATAGCTTCTGCACGTCTGTTTTATGATCCTATAAGAGCAAACATGACACATAGGTTTATCAACACAGGGAATAATACAAAAGGAAGAGATCTTCATAATATATTTCAATAAGTCGAAAAGAATGTCTTCATTTCCCACTAGATGCAAAGCAATATGCATCCCTCATTATAAACCTTGATATCAGCTCCTAAATGAGATTCTTCATAATGTCATCTACAGCACCACATAATAAACTACTTTGATAGAAAAATACTGCCCTGAAGGTAAACTCGCCAGGGGTGCAGAAGAGAAAATGTACCAGGATTTTTTAATAATGGATTAGCCTGACTTTTTTGGAGCATGAATACATCCTGTCATTTATTTGATAGCTCTTCCTCTGGTGAAATGGGAACAGCACAAGTTGATAGATTCAATGAGCACTCAGAACGATGAGTGACTGTCAGACACCTCTTATAAATCCTGACAGGTCAGTTTCATTCTGTGGCTGCCAGAGATGTGATTTGGCAACCTCTCCACGTACTGAAGAGTCACAACTTGCATATATTTAACACTGGCTGGGCTGCGCAATACACCATTCGCTGATGTGTTTACGGTTATTGCCGGCAGTGGCAGCTCAGAGATAAAAGCCTGGAAATATGCTCAGATTCAACAGAATATCTGCAGTATTTATTTACTGTGGATCTTTTACACACATAACGATTTACTGTTGACTGGGACACAAAACGCATTTCAATAATAAGAAATAGTACAAGAAAAGAATGCAGGAATGTAGAAAGTATAATCATAGTAATGATTTATTTTTTAACAAAGTGACCCTGTGGACAACGAGAATCATGATTAACAAGTACCTTGCTTTTCTGAATTATGAATTGCCTATATTCACATTTGACTCAAATAACATTAAAACACATTGAAATAGGACTCCAAGAGCTGAGTCTGAGCCAATACTCACACACATCCTAGAGATTATTTTCTGTATAACATCTGAAACACAAAACAACAAACACGTACCCTGATTCCTTGCATGCGATGAAATCTGATCATTTGGTGGCATTAGTCATTCGCTGATATTGTGAAGAGATTATTCTTTTATATTTAGTTGTGGTGCATTGTATACTAAGCACATGCTGTTATTATGGAAAACGAATATGGAATGGTGCGGTTATGTGGAGTGAGTATTTTGCTCATAAGCTATCCAAACACGGAGCACACAGTCTATTTGTCCTTCGGTGATCTGACAATCCCCCACTGCTGCGAGAACATCTCACGCATTATAAAGGGATGAACATGTATTATATCCTCAAACTGAAATGGGTAACTGCCAAACCATAAGCGTATTCTCATTAGAGTCAGGAGACCTGGATGATTTTGCAAGCTGGCGAAAGCCTTTTCCACCGGATATAACAGCGGTTGATGTAACCTTCTCCCTCCGCGCTGTTTCCTTTGAGGAAGGTCCAGGGCCCCTAACCCAAACCTCCGGGTCATCACTCAGCTCATAGATGGAGCCGTCCTCCAGGGTGTGCTCCAAAGAGTCTGGCGTAAACTCGGAGGCGCCCTCAGGCCGGGCGGTCAAAAGCTTACCAGGGAGCTGAAATGTGGAACGCAGGTGGTACTGTAGCAACACTCCTTTAGGTTTGGCATCTCCCTGCGAAGAGCAATCTACCTGCTGGAGGGATTCCCGAGACGAGCCTGTCGCCTCCATATTCTCCCCTCCACTATTTGAATCCCCACCCTCCGTGGCAGAATCCCGCTTTAGGAAATCATGGGATAAAATGCTGGAAGTGGCAACTAGAAATTCAACCGGGCCATTGTGAGCATTAAGTGAGGTCATTCCTTTGCCTGTAGGGGAAGATGGGCAAGTTTGTGTTTGGCAACAAAAATAAAGCCTCAGATATAAGTTGTTTGTTTTAGATGTGGCTCACCTGTTATTTTGGGAATGCCTTCTAGTTTGGGCATCGGCAGGGTGACAATGGCGCCCTGGGCTGTTCCCACCCACAACAGACCCTGGCATATGAGTAGACTGGTAACGCATACGGTTTTCTGACCTGTGGGAGAAACAAAACAAAACAGTGTCATTGCTTCTTACGGCGGCAAACAACAGAGCTTTGACACTTTTCAAGGTCTGTGTGTCATGCAATTGATCATTTTTTTGCTAAAGAAATGATTTTCCACACTATACACATATGTGGGACTTGCCAGGGCTTAGATATGCGGAGGGTGTTGAAATGTTGATCTCTTGGAGGTGCTCCAATGTTTCAGTGTGAAACAGACGTAGGGATATTCCTTCTGAAAACGCCATCCACACTCCTCCTCCAGCACGCACCATGTGGGTCACGCTAACCATAGCATCTGGATGAGCTTCAAAACTCTAACAGTCACAAAAAAAAGAGTGTGATTGTACATGCACCCGCACAATAACAAATACTGTACGTATCAAGTGTCTCTCTTGAATCCTCAGAGAACCAACCAAGAAAAAAAATCTCAGAAAACTGTACAGCCGTTTTTTTATATAATTAATGCAGAATTAACTTTTAACAGCACAGTATTTATATTAAAAAGTTGTTATAATTTCCACATGGATACTTAAATTAAAATATAATATGGATAGTTACAGTTAAAAATTTTTTTTACAATACAATATAGGCACAACGATCGTGTGTGTGTGCGCCCGTGTCTTTATGTCCTGGTAAACCCTACAGTGAGTGTGGGGACCAAATGTCCCTACAAAGATTAGCAATACTATTTCGATCTTGTAGGGACATTATTTTGGTCCCCATGACATAGCTTATAAATCAAATCTAAATTATATTTATTTAATTTATTGCAGAAATGTTTGTGTGATGGTTAGGTTTAGGGGTAGCGCGTTGGAATATACAGTTTTTACAGTACAAAATCATTATGTCCATGGAGGGTCCCATGAAACATGGAAAACCCAACATGTGTGTGATTGTGGTGAAAAGGGGCGGGTCTTAGATACTGCATAATTTCCACTAAGGGCAAGACATTTTATATGTATAAAATAGTATAAAAACTATTTAAACTACAAATTGCCATTGATTTGCATTGCATTGTGCTGACATAATACATCATTTTTAAAGAAAACAATATTAAGGATGATTATTCTATTAGAATAAGTTATTTGTTCTATTGTCGTTTAATAAATTATGCCAAGTGTTAATGTAGGCCATTATACGCACTGTTAAATTATTTATGTCAGTGTAGTGCATGTTAAAACATTATCCTTCCCAGCACACATTCTTCTCTTTGACTTAGATGGTTTCATCGGACACACGTGCCTGGCCCGAATTTTCAGTCTGTGTTTGGTTTTAATATGACTATTTATTTTTATTTAATTTATATTAAGATTTGATTCCATATTAATTGTATAAAAATAAATTAAAACTACTCAAAAGTTATTGATTCTTTGCGGAGGTCTACCCGAAGTTATGTTTGGGCCACATAGCGTTTGTTTATTTTGTTGCCACTAAAACCGTATATACTGTATATTCAGGTGTAATCCACTATTGACTTGTCCATATGCGCATCCACCGACCTTCTCATCTTCTAGTTAAACTTTCAACTTCCAGAGTTGAATTTAATCCTGATATTAAGCATCAGGGAGGCAGGAGGGAGAATGTGTTCCTCGAGGCAAAATAGAGAGGTAGGTTCAGCTGTCGGAAGTGATCAAAGGCTAGAGCCCTAACATGCTGTTGGGCTTCCACAGGGAGGATACCTTTTATGTGCGGCTTAAGGTGCACTCGCATAATGCATCTAGCATGTCGTCTTTGTAGCAAAACAAAACAAAGAGCTCTGAAATAAAACAACCAACCGATGTCCTGGTCAATCTGTCATCAGAGAAGGATCGTCACTCCAGAGCGCAAATACATTTTACAGATTATAATTAAAGATTATGAAATATGAAATGTCAGTTTTGATTTGGTGATGATTTTAATGGAAAGGAATCACATTCAAGGGGTTTGAACTTTAATATCAATGGAGAAGCATCTAATGTGTGTGATATATCTACCTGAGTCCTGAGAGAGGAACCCTCGATGACAGAGACCTGGTTGGCGCAGCTGGCCCACACACACTCGTCTATTCGCAGGAGTCTGAGGACCGGAGCATACCCAATAACTACATGTCTGCACGAGTCTGGATCCCATAACCCATCTGAAAACACAAATTGTCCTGGATTTAGAAATTCTATTGAAACCGGCTAATGTGAACGCATTCATTTCCAGTCTGTGAAAAAGTTTTTTAATTTCGGATTTACTGTTTAGTGTAATGTCAATTCATCACACATAATGTAAAGAACATTGTGTGAAAATATAACAATGACATCTTTAATATTGTCTGAGTTAGCCCATGTTCAAGATTGAAGATAGGGAAATTAATGGTTGAAATCATATGTTGATGATTCTTTGGATTAGATTTTGAGACTTTAGCTTTTTTTTCACAAGCAGGGTCACATTGTTTCTTTCTATTGACAATAGACAAATACCTGAATATAATTTTTGAAAATAAGTTAATATTAAAAAATAACATATATTTAATTTAAGAAATTAAAGTAAAATAATTGTAATAATATTAAATATTAATATGAAAATAAATTCATATAAATATACAATTATTTTAATATTAAATTAAATAATGTAATTTAATTTAATTTAATTTAATCTAAAAATATAAATCTCACTTTTGAAAAATTACCTCCACTCTTTCTGTTGTAAACTGCAACTTTTCCATTAGTTAATCCAGCAAAGAGATAATTGGTGGCGTGTTTCAGGCACAGAACCGGACAGCCCTCCGGGTTACAGAATGTAAGAAGACACTGAGCAGCAGTGTCCACACTTCCATAAACTAGAATGCTGATAAAAACAAACACAAATTCAGAAACTTGTCCCTACTAAAGGGAACGAGGTAAAATCTGGATGTCTACATGAAACCAACAATTAAATGATTATAATTATTAGAGTCCTGTAGAAGAGGTGTCCTGCCGGTGAGTTTTGTTGCAACCCTAATCAAACAGACGACCTGCAGACCTTGAATTAACTTCAGGTGTGTTTGATTAATATTAAATCTTAACTCTGCAGGACACCGGCCCTCCAGGACCAGAGTTAAATAATCCTAACTCGAGCACACAATCTCATGCACTCACTTGCCATCCTGTAATCCCACACAGATGGTGTTGCCAATCTTGGATGGAACTTCAGTGGCCTCCTGCTCCTCACCAGTACTGGGCTCTGTGATGTACTCCAAACAAAGCACAGAAGAACCGAGAGAGAAACTCTTCACCGAGCGTGGAGTGGCTCTGTTAAGAGAGAAAATTTCCACTTGCCCGTGAGAGTCCTCGCCCCCGCTTGCCACCTGCTCCGTGGAAGAGACAACAAATGGAAAGGAACATGTGAAACAGGACATCCAAGGCCTGAATTTAACGGTGTGGCCCTCTGAGAAGCTGCAGGCGAGAAAAAACTGCCACAAGATAAATAATTTATAGAAAGTCTTTTGATGTGGAATACTTGATGTTTGTTTCTAGAGCAGTTCAAACGACTTTCGAGAAACTTGTAATCCTGCTTTCCCTTTCTTTTAAATGTCGATCAAACAATTCTAAAAGTGTTGGTTTGTTTTGTGGAGCTTTTGCTCACAAACCTCAGGTGTTTGATAAGTCTAAGAAAGAAGAAAGCAACACGAAAAATCCTAGAAAATTATATTTTCATGTAAAATTAGTGATTTAGCAAGATTACGGAAGGCCTCAGAGGCATTGAATATTGATGATGCAAATAAATATCTTTTCATGAAATTCTTGCTACTAACCCAAAGGTTGGATGTTCCTCAAAAGGAGACATTTAAAAAGTATCTGTAATAAGTATTGACTACTTAAACGCCATGCAGTTAAATATCTATGAATTTTGCTTTTGCTAATACACATGTGAGAAGCCGACTATTCAGATGTTTACAGTAGGTGATCTGAGCTTTTCAGAGGTGATGAAGCAAAGGAGATGAGCCGCTAGGTGCGTCAGAGATGTTTAGAGATGTTGCGTTCCTCCACCAAATGGGAGACAAATTTAAAAGAAGAGAGAGAAGTTCTCATTGTGGGAAAGTGTTCCTACCCAGAGGTAGCCCTGAGGCAAGGATGTGCTGGCTGCAGGGAATCCAAGAAGAGCACACTGAACCGGGTTATAAAGACCGGCCTGTAACTGAAAGAACAAGACGGAGATAATAGTCAAGCTCTAATGAATCAACTTCATACAACCCTGTTATGTATTACAGTTATTACACAATACAATGCACTCAACACATTATGCAAATCTGCTACATGTAAAAACTTATAACCTGCTTACTGTGTTAATGGAATTTTTCGCTCCAAAATATGACCATTAAACTACTGCATCAGAATATTTAAAAAAAATTGGATGGCACATATCGTCGCTGTCCTTATGAAACCTTGCATGTGCAAATTAGTTTTTTCAGTAAATAGAAAAAACACTGAACTTTTTCAATGATTGCATTCTGTTTGTCAAACTTTAATACTTTTTATTGGTTAGATATTTGTGGCAAATGTAAAGGTTGACTAGTATTTGTTATTTAAGGCAAGAAAATTTTAATCACGAATTATGGAGATACGAGGTTTCAGAAGGATAGCAGCAATATTTTATTATAAATTAATATAAATTATATATTTTTTGACAAAGAGAATATAATAAATTGATGGATAGTTGGCATCCGATCCTACGGTACATATTAATGCAATGAATTTTGAGGAAAAAGCATCCAGAACATTAGCTCTGTAACCCTTTTCAACAAGGTTGTATTTGTTAATGCATTAGCTAACGTGACCTAAACCTGAACAATATTTCTACGTTACATAAAGGGATAGTTAACCCAAAAATAAAGATTCTTCCCTCATTTATTCACCCTCTTGTCATTTCAAGCCTGTAAAACTTTCTTCCTTCTGCAGAACACAAAAGAAGATATTTTGAAGAATGTTGTGAACTGCCCCCCATTCACTCGCTCTTGTTTTGTATCCGTACAATAGAAGTGAATGGGGGCCAGTGGTGTTCGGTGACCAACTTTCTTCAAAATATCTTATTTTGTGTCCTGATGAAGAAAGAAAGTCATAAAGGTGTCAAATGACATGAGGGTGCGTAAATGATACCAATATTTTTATTTTGGGGGGAACAATCAATTTAATGCACAGTTAACAAACGTGTAAGGAATGAACTAACATTAACTAAATTAAAAAAGAATAAATTGCTGATTGTAAGTTCATGTTAGCTAATGCCTTTACTTAACAAATACAACCTTTTTGTAAAGTGTGACCATTAACTCTTATAATTGCAGTGTATTGTTTCAGTGTCTGTGTTCTGGCAGCTGTGGCGATGCTGATACGTTCTGGGTTACTGCATATCTAACATGACAGGTGATCACAGCCAGAAGTTGGCATGGAAAGAGAGATAAAGGAACTGAATTGATTGAAGGGTACTTTGGCTCAGATTAGACAAACATAAGGTCATTACAAACTCATTTCCTTCCACATTTAATTTATGCACAACACTTCCAAGCTATTATTTCAGGTTTAATCATCAGCACAGCAGCCGTATCTTTAGTGACAAACCATCCCTGCCTACACTGTGTTCAACTTAATAAAGGGCACACCGCTTGCCACAGCAAGAAATTACACAACTCTGTTTGATCATCATAATACAATTACAGCTCATGAGTAACAAGTAGTTCTGATAAGAAGCGATACTAACATGTTTTTGTGTTTTCAAAGTGTTTTCAACATAATGGTGTTTATACGTGTTATTTTATAATACAACAGTGAGTCATTTTCATTTAATTTTTCAATAATGTAGCGACAATATCCAAACATATTTCTGTTCCCAGTCCAGATCAGGATATCCAAACCTTTCAAACACCTCAAAATGTGAATGGCTGCATATTTATTAGATTTGTTCTATAAATTGACCAGTAAAATACAGCCATCACTGCCTATTTCTATAAGCTTTATAAATGACAGGATGTTCTTTCTTTTTACATTGGCATCCCTCCAAAATGCTTGATCTTAATCTAAATGCTGAATTATCCACAGCAAAATTATTACATATGCAAATGAATCCATTCAATTTACATGACAGATTAGCCTTTAGCACAGTTCCGTAGTTAAAGGATGACCTGTTTAGATGAAACAGTGCGTATTGTGTTTGAGGACGCACTTGCGTGGGAATGGAAGGCTGCTTTAGTTCCTCTCCTGCTGTGAGCCTGGTGCTCGGCGCTCTGATGTGCAAAACCTACCGCAACTGTCTCTTCCCGGATACGCATGGTGGGAACGAGACCCCCGTTTCATCTTAAGCAATCTACTGGGGCCAAGGATTTGATTCACATTTTCAACCATGCATAAAAAAGGCGGAATATTTAATATGCAAATGAATCAGCCCATTGGAATTGTTTATACAAAGTTCTGTGTCACAAATGTTGCGCTGCTCCATCATGTAACTCCATTCCTTGAAACTGGAGTGCTAATGAGTTTGTTAAAAGACAGAAGTTTCTAAATGACCTGACAACAGATGTAAAGATTTGTAATTTCGTATGTCTTGTTGTGTTTTATGCGCTGGAAATACACGGGTGGATAGAGCCTCAGTGAAATACACTATCTATAATACACTGTCTATATTTTATACAACATTTTCCGTAAATTATATTTCATTCTGCTGTATATAGCACATAACCTGACTACAATAGTCTATTCTTATTTTTTACTTGTACATATGTACATACACACATAGCTTTCCTCTCTATATCTTTATCTTATGTTTATTAAATTGTATTTCTTATTTTGTTATACCCATAGCCCCTTATTTAAATCATCTGTGTATTGTTTTCCATTGTGTTATGGTCACTTTGTGTTCTGTTGTTGCCGTTTCTGTGTACCGGATGCTCCTGTCACCAAACAAATTCCTTGTATATGTAAACGTATATTCTTAGACTGTAAACATACCGGACAATAAAGACTTTCTGATTCAGAAAAGACAGAGTTTAGACCCAGACGCATGATTTGTCTCATGGGTGGAAAACTTCACATCAGATAAGCACCTGCTTGTCTGTTCCAGCATCCAGGCAGCGATTCTGCAAATCTTTAATCTGCGGTAACGAAGATATTTTCTTCCACGCTTATGGCTTCAAACATTCTTTACAAAAAGTGAAGCTTTCCCACCATGAGACAGAGCAAGATTAACCAGCTAACTATTTAAGGATTTCTTCTGATCTTCTGCTGTATATTTGTTTATGTATAAAAATATACGCATAGACACATTACACATAGGCTTCCCATGTATTCTGTATCTATTCTAAAAATTCGGTCTGTTCCACTTTGGACTTTCCTTTCCAAATAGGGATCTTCTCCATTATTCATGACCTACTTAATCTATCTACTTGCAGTTTTGCCTGCAATGCTTTGGATGAAATTGTGCAGAGTGAGATCTGCCAGTACATCCATTATGTGGCATCACTATTATGTATAGTGTTTCCCTTGCAAATTAGAAAATCAGAGGAAGCAAACCAATTTGGTTTGACAACTCAGGTGATGTGGAACTAAACGTCCATGATCAAATTCGACAAATTTAAGAAAATGCCATTTTGATTAACGAAAACACCAACAAGTGGTTTGTATACGTTCAGCATCAATGAGGAAAGATGGATGACTGAATGGAAATGTTAGCTATTCAATTCAAAGTGAAGACACAATAGCTTGTGGCATAAAGTACTACAGATAACGCTAGAAACTATATATAATCTTCATTCTAAATCCTGTGTCTGCGTTGAACAACATGTCCTAAGGCTCCAGCCGTATAACTTCAAAGCAGAACACATCCCAGGCAAACAAAACATCCACTGTCAAGACTGTTAGGAGAGACATCAAAACACGAGAGACACTGACATTTTTGCTATTGTTCACTGATGCTGTTGTTCTCTATGGAATGCACATAATTGTGTTTCTGGCGTTCAGGTGATGCAGTTTTTCTCTTGTTATTTAAATGTGGGTAGACAGAATCCTTTTATAGCTCTCAAGTAACCATTGAAACCCAAACCGCTACTACATGCACCATGAGAAGATGTTTAGAGTCATTCATCTTTTGTGACAACATGCCCCCGTGGTGTATAGGAAAATGGCAACTAAAATAAATCTGACTTTTGGACACTGTGCAGCTGTTGTCTTCTATCAATAGAACGCATTATGAATGTGTCAATACATACTGACTGTTACTCATTTTAATATTCAAAATGATTCCTGATATACGATTAGATCACAAATAGCCTATAGCCGAGATTGAGCACAGAGATGGAAAGTTCAGGGTGTATCAAGACTTACAGGAGTCCAAAACTCATGGGTACTGTAGAGAACCATCAGTATACAGAAGGTCTGCACTAAATATATAAACTACTGTGGATCAAAAGTACAAAACAAACCACAAGGTGCGCAACTGCAATGCAGTCAAAAGAAAATATCAAAGATATATGTAAATGTAAGGAGAGCCATGTTATTTGATTTAGACACAGTCCCCAAACTCATAAAAACACTTCACATGCAGCATATTAAAAGTTAAGGACGCTGGCCCATATGAAATAAACTTATAGACAACTCAGTCTCATTCAGAGTAAACCAATGCAAAACACTCTAGGGAGTTACCTTCAGATCTTGTGCTTTCGGTGTAAATACAGGCACCCGGCATGCCAGTAATGGGCACCAGAATGGAGGTTTATTCTTTTCATCATCCTCTACACAGACCCAGCCAGGCGTGTTCTCCTCTCCTACATGAATAATAATAAGCTTACGGTCGATGAAACTCAAGATCTAAAACTAGCACACTTATACACTTAGGAGTGAACAATTTATGCCTACGTAACTCATTTCTAAAAGGCCATACTTACTTAGGGCAACTTTGGCAAGATGCAGACGGTTGACCCAGGAGATTTTGCTAACTGGACTGGGTGTACTGAAGACCACTGTGAAACTGACCGGACGACCAGACCTGTTAAAATATAAACATACACTCAATCTGAGAGGGATTAAATGTCTCTATGGTCCACACACGACTTCTAAAAGTATGTATTGATTTCTTTGTGTCTGTCAAAATAGCTGGAGCCTGCTTTTAAAGTATTATTTACGAGTGCAATAGGATACTCAATGCGGATGAAATCGTAGGGCGTGACTTGATTTTGTCTTTGTCTTTGTGACGTGGTTGGAGAGCAAGTTATTACATTTAGACAAAACACTACTAAGACAAAAAAAATAATTTCATCTGATGAATCATGTGCAATAAGCGAAAAAAAAATGCATTAAGAAAGGAAATAAGGTGCATGATAAGGTGGCAATTTCGACCATCATTCTCTATAGTGGCACAAAAGAGCCTTTAACCAAAAAACTGACTGATCTGCAAGTCATTTGGGTGTATAGGGTGTCAGAATAATCATAATTTTCTGGTACATGCCTGATGAAATGTATGAACTGTCACACCTACGCACATCAGAAAGGAATTTACTATACTGCTTTATTATATAGCCCATGCCCGCTGGCAGCAGTGTGCAGTTGGCTCTTACTTGTCAGGCTTGCCAGGAACCATCAGCCGTAGACGGCACTTGTTGGCACACTGGATTGCGTCTTCTTTGATGCGAATGAGCCTCTGAAGAGCCATGCACCAGTCCTGGCCCACCGTCGTGTTGAGATTCTGTACACGTACACAGGGACATTCACCAGAGACAGTTGTCAGATTGACAAAGTGCTGGTTACTGAACTTAGTGACCTTCTTTTAAGCAACACCGCATAATTTAAGTGAGAGAGCAAAGCGATGGGAAGGAAATCATTTGTTGGAGTGTCAGAAATTGATGGAAAGGTGGGCGGAATGACCAATATAAAATAAAAAATAAAGAGACCATTCCTAATGTTCTTTTAATCAGCATTTCTAGATGTACTATGGCCATTTCAGTTCAGTGTCTGTTGAATTTCAACAAAATCAAAGCTCAAGAGGGACATAAAGTCATCCAACAGCAATCGTAAAGTCTGACAGCATGACAAGACACATGACAACTGTTGTCACATTAAATACATGTACAAATATTACTGTTGTTTTGCTTAAAAGTGAATTAGAACTTGTTTTCTTTACAGTATTTGAGGTCTAGAAAATTCAGAGCATCTTTTCTGTTATTTTGACATGTTTCTCATGTTAAATAAAGGCAAATTGAAGCAATTTTGTCATTTAATATCTTGTGGAAATATTGTTAGTATTTCACAGAATGAAACAAAAATATATAATTTTAAACTATTAATAGTCAGATTTTTTTTACAAATGGTCTTATCTTATCTTACTTTCTGTGGTGATATATTTATTATATGTTTTAAAATTATACAGTATAATTAAAAAAATAATTTTTATTAAAAAATGAAACTAGATGTTGCAAAATGGTCCATTCATAATGCTGTATACTGTTTACAGACTATAGCATTAGACTGTACAGTATTGCATTTTTTATAATCTAATGACTAAAATACTTAATCACATTAGATTTTTTCTCATTTTAAGTATTATGGACATGAATAAAGAAAGATTAAGGTATTAAGGTTAGATTAAGGTTAGTAGTTCAACAAAGCATAATAATGCACAGTATCCATAAGCACATTTCTAATGTTGTACACTACTGTACATACCATCACACCGTCCCACCCTAAGGCTGGGGATCATTAGGGATTTTACCTGGTAAGATCCCTGCAGGGTGCCGACTAACAACGTGACTTCCTCCACCACTGACAGATCATGTTGTAGCTCCTGCAGTTCCTGATACAGCCGGGGAGGTCCCAGAAACAGCTTTCCTGAACCAACAGCATTTCCATTTTAATAACTACTCATATTTACATTAAAGCAATTTAGGTCTGAAATGGTGCGCCTGCAGCAAACTCCTGCAGCGGAATGTCCTGTTCATCTAATGCTGTAATTCTGTGCAGTACCTGCATCACGTTGAAATCTAAACCCAAACTCAGTGGGAAAAAAGTTGCTGATGTAAAAATGATAAGACAAAAAGTCATCCAAGGATATTCGGTAGATCTTATTAATTTGACTCTCTGACAGTGAGCATATATTTCCCCTGCTGGAGAATATGAGCTGGGATTTGCTTTGAGCTCTGCAGAGGCAAAAGGTCTTCTGAACAAGATGAATGCAGATGTAAGGCTGTGCCCATATTAGTTCTGGGACCAGTGGTTTGTGAAAGGTAAAGCTGGCTTAACCGTGAGAAAATGGAATTTTTGCTGTTAACCAGTGTAAGAGATCGGTTGAAATCTATACATAGAATTTACAACAGGATTCATTTTAATGCTATATGAGCGTGATGGGAAATATACATCTTTTCTCACCAGCCACATTGGCAGCAACGCAGAATGTTAACAGAAATTATTTTATTTAAAGAGGAAGTAACATTAGATCATGAAAATTACATTTCATACAGTATGTTACCATGTTTGAAAGTAAGCAGTGTACCAAGTTGTAAGTACGAATGTGAATAATTAACAAAGTTATTGGCTTGTGAAATAGGGAAGTCGACTCTGAATCACGCAAACGAGAGTCTCTAACCGCCGTGGAATATACGTCACTAGAAATAATCGATGTTTTGCTGAGACAGCCTTAATCTCCTCCCCCAAACACTGTGGCTCATTCCTTATGCGTGTGCATAATGTTTAGAGCCTATGTTCTAAGTTGTGAAACTAAGTGCGTCTTATTCAAACAACCAAAGGAAGAACTTCTGAGGAAGCAATGGTTACAAATCATTTTTTAAACGACACCAAAAGAATATAACGCAAGGGTTATATTGTGTTCGTGTCATTTCATCAAAGATTGCTTCAATAATCTTGGTGCGTTCACTGCAGGATATTTTAAACAACTATCCTTGAAAGAGGGGGAAATACCAACTTTATTTGGACCTGTTAACTCCACCGAATCACAACCTCCAAGTGTGACTATGTATTTTTGTCTTAACTTCAAGAAATAGTTGTGTACCTTATTTCTGTGTATAGCGAACGCATATGATGCTAACGTTAACATGTACCTAGCTTTCCTGTAACTCAGTGGTAAGAGTATTGCGTTAACAATGCAAGGTCGTGGGTTTTGATCCCAAGGGATTGCACATACTTAGAAAGCAAAATGTATAGGAAAAATGTAAGACGCTTTGGATAAAAGCGTCAGCCAAATGCATAAATGTAAATGTACCGTTATTTCTGGAGTATTACAGTTTTTTTTTCTAGCTATGAACTCGGCTGATTTAAGTGTTCAATCTATTATCGTCTCTCTATTATCTACTATCATCTTCGTGTTTCTTCGTCAGACTCGGGCTCAAACTGGTAAGGTAAAGTCCCCGCCATCTCTATCTATACACTGTATATGATATCCAACCACCTGTAATCCAGCTATGATGATAGGCGAAGGTGATCCTTTTGCTGCACATCCTGAATGCGTTTGACCAATCACAACAGACTACACCATCTGACCAATCACATGACATCACATGACACTCGGATAGGAGGGGATTAGACGGATGAATCGCGAACGAATCATTTGAGAGTCAGTCAAGAGGTAAGATACGTATCACTGCCTATTATTAAGACATAATGGTGTTTTTACAACTTCTATGTAAATAAAGTTGTTGTTGGACACTTAAAAATCCAATGTTACTTACTCTTTAAAATCATGTATAACTCAACATATATGAAACTAAACTGAATGCTTTTCACATTTAAATAATATTGTATTAAAGTGATAGTTCACCCAAAAATTTAAAACCTATATGACTTTCTTTCTTCTGCAGAACACTAAATAAAATATTTTAAAGAATGTTGGTAACCGAACCACAGCGATACCCATTCACTTAAATTGTTTTTGTGTCCATAAAACTGAATGCGTACCGTCATACAGGTTTGAAATGACAAGAGGGTGAGTAAATATTGACAGAATTGAAATTTTTGCGTGAACTGAATCCCTTTAACATACCAACCTTGATTGTTGGTGGAACTCGAGCGTTTGCTGCCGCTCTGCTGGTAGACGTTGTCTTTGTGCGGGGGTGTCTCCTGGCCCACCTCCACCACATGAACCTGCAGCAGGGGGGCCGTCCACTTGACTGCATATTTTGGACCAACAGGGACCAGGCTGCTGATATCTGGGGGGCCTCTGATTATACAAACAGAAAGGGGAAAGTCAAACACGCAATTGCACCTAATACGCGATTCCAGAACTTCTGGATGATAGTGACGAATCAGACAGTCAATTAGGCCTTTGTGATGAGAGGTATTCCCAGGGAGCCTTACACCCCCTACTGAGATTTTAGGAAATTGCTATTTATGTATTCCTCTGTTGTGCATGATCCGCATTGAAAACAGTTGGATGAGATTGAGGAGTGCCGGAGAACTTTGAACTGTCTGTAAAATCATGCTGATTTAGTGTCTTTGAAAACAGCATGACGCAGTGAAAAGCATTGCCAGATTGAAGAATGTTACCTTGGCTCGTCTAAGATGTTATCAATGCCTGTTTCAATGTATCTACATATCAACCATCAGAGGGTTACAAGGAGGATAGGAAGAAAATGACAACTTTAATCCATAAAACATGAGATCAGGTTTTCTAGAGCAGTATAGAATTATACTTATAATTATAAATCAGTATTAAGGCCAATTTTTTGTTTTTTGGATGTGCAGAGGTACTTACTTTAAATTCATGTTTGCACAGACGAGCATGTCATTCAGGAGAAAGACTTTACGTTCCTTGGACTTGAGGACTTGACCCTTCTCACCGTAGACCGTCTCAATCAATGTTTCGCATAGAATCAACTGCTTTTGATCTGAGCTCAGCTGCTGTTAAAACATAAAATAAAAAAGATGAATACATTCTGACATTTAACTTGCATCACCTGTCTGTACATCTGTCCGTACTACTAATATGAGGAGACTTTGAGGTAAGTGTCTTTAATCATCCTCCTTTAAATAATTTCATTGCCAGCTGTAATATCCTGGAATGTATTAACTGCATAGCTGAACAAATCTACAAAGGTTAGACTGATGTAACATCTGGGATTGGAAAACAGGTAGCAGTCCCTTATTAGCATTTGCACGTTCAGTGTTCTCTGTGTAGTGGAGCTTTGGAGGGAATTAAAAGCACTCTAGTGGGAAAAGTGGATATAATATAGATTAGATCTGACAAAGATACTGACTGGTAGCAGAACTTCAACGGCACGCAACAGACGCCAGACGGCTTGTACTGTCTTATGTAAATGCTGCATCAGCATAGCCATTGAAGAACCTATTTGTAGTAGAGTAGGCGGGGCGAGACCGTGGTTCGAGGCCGGTAAGTAATTGTTAATTTGCGCCAGTGGTGCGCGCACCGGCCTCGCATCACGTAGGAGATTGGGAGCATATAAAATGAACGAGCGACCGGACCGTCGAACAGAGAGGACCGGGCCCGAACATGTTTTTGTATGTATTTGTTTTATTTGCCGGCCGTCGTCCGTGAGGGGCGGCCGGCTGTTTATTTATGTTTATGTTATTTCGCCGGCGGTCGTCCGTGAGGGGCCGCCGGCTGTCTATGTTCTGTTATATTACTTTATTAAATGTTTAAATGTTTTCCGGTTCCCGACTCCTTCCTTCCCTACTTTGAATCTTATTACACTATTCATTTACTTAAGGTTAATACGCTTAAAAGATTATAAATGATAAAATCAACAAGGAATTGCTAAACAAAATATTTGGTGACATTTTATGATGTTTTGAGAGTGCAACATCAATAACCACTATTATTTGTTTTTCTGCAAGAGACACTTGATAGTTCACCCAAAAATAAAAATTTCATCATTTGTTCACCCTCGTGTCATTCCTAACCTGTATGGCTTTCTTTCTTCTGCAGAAAAAAAAGATATTGTGAAGAACGTTGTTAATCAAACATTGGTCAAGCTTGACTTCCATTAAATGGATATAAAATCAAAGAGACATTTTTTAAAGTAGCTCCTTTCACAGAGGTGGTTTTGTATATCTGGGCTGTCCTTCTGAAACCTTGGATGTCCAAATTTGTTGTTTTCCAGGAAATAGAAAAAGAACTGTTTTTTGTAATATATTAAATAATTGAGTTTTGTCAAAGTTGACAACCCCAGTCACAAACATAAAAGGTGACTAATAATAATGATTTATGGCAAAAATAAAAATCCCAAAACAAGGTTTCAGAAGGACAGCAGCGATATACACAGGTAAACATATGCATAAACATGGACACATGCAGGTTTTGAACAACATGGGCATAAATATATTATGAAATGTATTTGTCTTTTAAACCCTTAGAAGTATACTAACATATATAGTAGATGCCTTCAAAGCTAATAGAAATCGACTAAAACCCACAAAATTGCCATTTTGATTTTATGGGATCTCTAGCATGTCCTACTCTGAAGACTTTTATTGACAACATGCCATCGAGGCAAGGAAACTTCTTCATCTAAGAGCTATTTTCAGAAAGAGGAAATGAAGAAATAGAAATGCGCTGGCACAGACAGCTCACATCCTTCCATCACCAGTTAAAATAAGCTGCAAAGCCAAAACATTCTGTTTCAGGCCGTGTGTTTGTGCAGTGCTCTGACCTTGCTGAGGTTGCGGTCGCTGATGCTACGAGCGAGCTGCTGGATCTCAGTGAGCTGCTCTGCCAGACGTTTCTGCTCGTTCAGCTTTTCAGCTAGAGTCTCGAGCTCGGTGAGGGCCAGCTGTAGAGGAAGCCTGTCCTGATGACCGACAGGTGTGTTCTTCAGCATGTCCTGAGCAACACAAACATAATTGCATTGTTAAATCCAGTTCCAGGTCTTGATGATTTCTGTCTGTAGTTTTTTCACAGCTTTAACACCAGCTGCAAGCTGGAATTAGTTTGAGTATGAATCCCTCACAGATAATGTTCTGTTTGTATTATAACATGAGATGGACTAAAGTACGTCTTATAAATGAAGGGTTGCATTAAATGTTTTCCAGCAATTTATTTTATTATTATACGGCAACCACTATGCCATATTGTCATTATATACACATTTTAAATCAGGCTACTGCAAATCAAACCTAAATACACCCATGTGTCCCTTAAAAATTCTAAGCCAAAAAGCTAATGAAAGAAATGACAGCTTGGAAAACACAGACGACTGTCACATGGGCATGGTTTAAACATGTCCCCTGTGACATCATGTGGTATCATGACATTCATGTAAATGCATATTTTGTGTGTATTGGTTCACTTTCAGACTTATTTTCACTTCTCCACACAGAATACTCTGAGGAAATGCCACCGAAATAAACAGTTCCTTGTAAAATTCAACTTTTCTTGAGGTCATTTGCTGTTTGTATTTAAAGCTTTCAGAGCACCAACCTGAAGCAGCAG
This sequence comes from Triplophysa tibetana, assembly GCA_008369825.1. Lineage (NCBI taxonomy): Eukaryota > Metazoa > Chordata > Actinopteri > Cypriniformes > Nemacheilidae > Triplophysa > Triplophysa tibetana. The sequence goes on along the minus strand of CM017912.1, from coordinate 15,115,576 downwards.
TATGAATTGAGGAAAACGCTGAATGGGTTTGACCATCAGACCGTAAAGAGTGATTCTGTCCGCACTCGCAGCTTGTTTCTTCTACAAAACAGAAAAACGCAGGAAAATGCCAATATCACCATCCAGCATTTAATTCAGGGCTCACACACTTTTGACCAATAGATGTTCACGACTTTTCCAAGACCGTTTCAGTTCAGTGCATGAATTAAAAGATTTTAGGATTAAAAGATTAAAGACTTTTGACTGTATTATTTGCTAGGAAATATCTAATTGGGAATCTGACCGATTCTGTGTTTAAAGAGAACAATCGGCTCAGAAATCAGGCAAGACTGTGCATTGAAAGCCAGTTTTAGTCTTGTTTGTAATGCACTAAACACACGCAAAATCTAGTCAGAGTATAGAATGCTGTATTATCAAAAATGTTCATGACTTTTACGATTTTTTCATCACTTCTCTAGGCCTGTGATTAAAAAAATCCTGATAAGTTTCGTGCTTCCCATCCCTGTAACAGAACTCACTAACTACATAGTACACGGAACAACCAGAAACAAAAAAATCCACCCAGGTTACAACAACATCAGAATAAAGCTCCTCATGGAAGATGACCGATAAAAGGTTTACCTTTAGAAACTCCAGGAAGGCTGGCTTGGATAAACAAGCTTTCTTGATGAGAGCCATTGCGTTGGTGAAGTTGTTGACATAATCACTGTACACATCTAGCACCATTGACTTGGAAAACTAGAAAAGAATAAAAAAGGCTCAATTCAGTTTTATACACAAAGTAAGACATAAGAATCAATGGCTGAGACATGACATGCCTTTATACAGTATGTTCTTTAAGCTCTAAACGATGCTCATCTTTGATGGTACAAACTTTATTTGTCATTCTAATATTCCAAAGGTAATTCACTATTGCTTTAGAGTGAACTATGTAACCATCTCAAGCAGAATGTGCTCAACTGCAGAGGAAATAAGTGGAGTTTAAATAGAACTGCTGACTGATGTTTTTCCATCTGCAAGGGAGGATCCCTTATCACAAAGGAATGATAATGATGGAGTTCAAAAACATTTTGTTAAAACTATTTTTAACTATTTTTAAGCTATTATTAACAATTATAAGTAAGTATAAGTATACAGTGGTGCTTTCAAAACATTGCTTGGCCAACCTGCCTCTCAATAGCAATATTGACCCGAGTAAAGCCTGAGACTGTATGACCGACCTTTGGCAAAGACAGAAAGCAAGTATTTGTAGTAGAATAGAATAACGCTTGACGTACAGAAGCCACAAAGAGGTCCCCAATTGTCTCGGTATTGTCCCATTCCGCTACACGAGAGGTCAGCGCTATTTGAAACATGGAGTGGCATTGCAGGATCTCCTTCAGTCTGTAGAAAATGGGTGGGATTTTTTTCAGGCTTAAGATCCGGGGCTCCGCCTCCATTAAAGGCTTCTTGTACTCCTAAAAATATAATACAGATGATCACCTTTTTGTTCATATTTTGTAGCGATGTTATCCAGTCAGCCATTCACAAATGAAAACATTTTTATTCTATACAACACAAGATGTCAGCTGTCAATATTGTGTGACTAACCAGTAAAATTCTCTTGAGGGAGTCTAAGTAGCTTCTTTCACTCTGGATAATAGAGCCGAGAATATGACGTCTAACAATCTGTGAAATACAAAAAACAGATAATGCAAATATGTAACAAATGTTAACTTAACAAAGGTTAATAAACCAAGTGTTTATAGGTCCAAATAAAATGTGTCGAATAATTCGTCCACAATGTGTAAAGTAAGACCCCCTCCCCACAAACACACCTGTTGGCTGCTAAGCCCCTCTGGCATTGGAGACAGCTGAGGTGGAGGATGCTTCAGTTCAGAAACAGTCACATCCAAATATCCAGAATCATCTTCTGTGTCATCTGCACATGGACAGTAAAAATCACGACTAGATTCTTTATCCCCGTTGGCATCAAAAGTCATTTCAACATCATCCATTCTGTTCCATTTAGATCTGTAGCACCGCAATAAAATATTCTGGGATCCTCATATGTACCAGACCAACAGCTACAGTCCACTTGTTATTTGTTATATCTATACAGAACGTTTCATACCATCTAAAGAGACATTTGGTTACAAATGTTCACTTCTGCACTGTAACCTACCAGGTGTCAGAAAACACCAGAAATTTACAAGAGGAAATGAGAGTCAAAAAGTCAAACCTGTGCAGTCTTTTTTACTCAGGAAGGACACTTTGCGCATCATGGCTATTTTGGTCTTTTCCAGTCCATCTTTCGTGCCGTTCCTAGCAGCTTTCATGAGCTGTTGAACCTAGGGGAGGAGAAGAGAGAGGCCGGCTGAGTGGATGAGGACAGTGAGAAACAAAATGAATCAGCTTTGGTGTGGCGATAAAAATAAGAACAAACAAAATCCTGTTCGTGGATGAGTGTGCTCAGCACAAGGGCAAACCCTCAAGGTCCTTTGCTGCGAAACTGCAACACTCGGTGGATTGCAGGCGGTTTCATTTTCTATGTTTAAAAAAACACTGTCCGTTGAGCAATAGTGGACATAAAGGACAACTTTGAACACTGTTAGCTTAAACTTGTTCAGATATAATGACTCACGTGCTTTTCCGCAAAATGCTTTTCACTTAAAATGGGTTAACACAAAGAACACATGTACAAGAGAGTACCTATTTTGTTTTATTACATTAAACATGTACTGCTTAAAAGGAATACATTCAATAAAACTCCTCAAAAAAATCTGTACAATTCCTGTGACGGGGGTTGACACGTCATCATGGTAATGACAGAAACACAAAGTTGACAAATCCCATGTTTAATGTCTCAAAACTCTGCCACTGTCAAGTACCTTTATGTCATAGCTTTGTTTGAGCTGCCCGACATCTTTAGCCCCTAATCGCATGGCTAGCTCACGCCTGGTCTGGACGCAGCGCTGCTTCAGACGCCGCACATCTGGAGAAATCTATATCCATAACCGCAAAGCCCAGCCCACAGAGAGCAGGGGGTTGAGTTGAAACAGCGCAAAGAGAAACAAGGAAGAATAATAGGGGACAAAGAAAGCAAACAATGAGATAAGAAAAAGATAAATATATTGAGGGGCGTGAGAAGCAGACACACAAGCAGACAGTGATCAAATCAAGGCCAACAAGAAGGAATGAAAGGGAAACATAAAAGCCCGCAAGACAGCAAGATGAGAGATTTAGCCTCATGAAGTCTCTGTCTCTGTTTACAGTAGACCAACATTACACTTTTAAAGTCCCTGTAATAGTCACACATTAACGCTTAAACAAAACTACCCATGTTTTAACTGAATAAGCCTTGGTCTGTGATCTCTGTTAGTGTGATGAAGGCTTTTTGTACCTTGCATGACTGGCAACATTTTTGGATTAAGACCTGATCCTCTGCATGCATCAAAAGACTTTAACTAAGAACAGGAACAGGGTAAAACCAAGCAAGGAAAGAGAACTGAAAGAACCCCACTGCAAAAAAAAACCTTTTTCCTTTTCTCAGCTGAAGTATTTCGTTTTTGTACCACTGGCATCACCAACCGGAATTACAAAATTAACCTGTTTTACCAGAAAAATTCCCTCCACATACCATTGGTTTGAGAAACAGATAGCTCCGCCCACTTCCAGCGTAATGATAAATGATAAATAAAGCATGCGTTTGTACCTTATTTCGGGTGGGCTGTTTGGTCTCGCTGTCTGACTGCTCATCATAACTCTCAAACTCGCTGGAACCCCAGCCGTTGTCTATCAGCCCAGATTCGCCAGACCTCTGCACATCCTCGTAGATCATATCGTCCTCTGTAAGAATAACACAGAGACAAATTTAGGACAGGATGTGGCAACCGTCCGATGTCTCAAATTGACAACTGCTGCCACAGAAACGTTTAAAGCTACAGAATGATTGTGAATAGTAAAGAATTTGATAAGAGATGTTTGAGTTCCTATTTTAATCTCTGACTTTTATAGCATTTGAGACATTGTGGACATCTTGTCTGAAACACTAGATGGGATGTGAGACTCCCAATGTTTTCTCTTTGCAGATTTGAAAATGATCGCAATGAACGCAATGAAGATATTTTGAAGATTGTTAGTAACCGTGCATCATCAGTACCCATTCAGTTTTATTGTATTGAAACAAAGCCAATGCAAGTTGAACGGGTGTGGGTTAAGAAAATTCTTCAAAATATCTTTGTGTTCCGAGGAAGAAAGAAAGTCAAACATGTGTGAACGGATAAAAGCGTGGGTCATTTTTGGGTGAACTATCACTTTAATTTCCCGTCCATTTCATCTCCTTTAAACCATTAAAATCTCCAAGAGATCTGTAACATTTTATTTCTATGAATGGTGACTATTGACCTAGATGGTTTGAACATGACACCATTATTCTGACACAAACCTGCATCCGGTTGGGTGATGTGCTCACAAGGCACATCGTCGTAGATGACCTCTGAGTGAGCGGGAGGAGTCGTGTTCACCTGCGGCAGCTCTGGAGTTGAATCTCCCTCTGACTCAGAAACAGGTTTCCCTAGATAAGAAAAATCTAGACTCATTCATATAGTCACAATAAAAACAAAATAAAAATTGTGTGTTAATCACAGATATGCTTTAGCGCATATAGGTTGAGAAAGGCTTGGTGATAATAATCCTTAGGTATTCTGACTCATATATTCGACTCAAAGGGAACAAATAAGAGGTGGGATGTGACCTTGAATGGGCTGATAATTCTTCTTCTGTCTGTTAGCAAGTTGTTGTTGTTACAAATCTGTATAAATGTAGTTGTTCTGGTGAAAACAGAGAAAGATATTTGGAAGTAAGCTTGTAGTCCTTGGCCACTATTGACTAGTAGGAAAAATTACAAATGGTAGTCAAAAGTGCCCCAGAACTGTTTTGCTTTCCTACTTTCTTCCAAATATCTTATTTTGTTTTCAACAGGACAAAGATATTTTCCTCCTACATGGTAATCTTTGGTGGCCAGGAAATGTTTTGTTACAAGCATTCTTCCAGATATCTTTCTCTGTGTTCATCTGTACAAATACATTTTATACAGATTTGGAACAACTTGAGGGTGAGTAAATGAAGACAACATTTTCATTTTTGGGTAAACTGTTCCTTTAAGCACAAAATGGATAGAGAACTAAAGTGCAAATGAAATTCAGAGATAAACAAATAAAAGCATATTCATAATCCTTTTAACAACATTTTGAGCTGTCATTCTGACAACAACAAAACCAACACATGTCTTCATGAATCCTGGATTGACAATACACACTCGTCTGTACCGTGAAAGTCAGGAGATATTTTTTTCCCTAATGAGGATTCATGCTGAGTCTCCCGCGCAGAAACTTAAAATACCTCAAAGTGACATTCTTTCATCTCTTTAAAGCCATGAAAATCTGCAGGTAAGATCTTGACTATTGACTGAGAGAACTTTATATTTAGAGAACCCATTAATTAGGAGTGGAAGTGATATAAAAAATAAATATTTTTCTGTTTCAATCAAAGTTATATGTTGAAGACAAGTAAAGCTTTATTAAAGGGATAAAGTTCATCCAACAACAAAAAAATATGTCATTATCTACTCATTTTCTTCACTCATTCTATCATACCTGTATGAATTTCTTTCTACGGCAGAAAACAAAATATATTTTGAAGAATGTTGGTAGGCTAACCAAACAATGGCGGTTTTCATTTTTAGGTAAACTGTTCCTTCAAGGAACTACAAAAGTGTAGGAGGGAAGGGGAGATGAAAAATACAACACTTATTACCAGTCATGGCACAACAACACTGTACTGTTAAAATCAATACAGAGATCTACAGTTGGTCTATCTATAACCTGAGGAACCAGGCCCAAAATGAAAAATGTATAAAGTACTTGACAGGGTTGTCAATTGTAGCTACAGTTTGGTAAAGGACAGGGTTTCCCGCTTGTAACGTCTAATGAAAGAACAGCACATGGTTGCACGTCTATTCCTGATATCCTGGGCAGTGTACCTTTATGCAGTCGCAAAGTAAGCTCTGAAACCACACTGAACCATTCCCAAGAGCGAGCCGGTGCTGCAAACATTTAACACATCTGCTGTTTAACAACCAAGACACACATTCTTGACAGCTGGATTGCTGATCGCTTCTTGGCTGTGGCTATCAAAACCTGAACATGCTTATTTTTTTTATTGCAGATTGTGCAATTTTAGAAAAAGATTTGTGGATGTGAACATCCTCTTGAATTTATCCTTAAATATAAGTCATTGTTTGATTTGTGTTTCTGTAATCACTTGTTTTCTGATTTTTAATTGTTGCAGAATTATTGTGAATATCTCCACCAACACCCTCCTGATTTGTTATGTTGAACTAAGTGTGGACATTTGGCACAGGTGGGTTGTTTTCCTCCCCTGTGAGTCTGGATTTGATAAACTGCTGCTATTTTTCAGATCTCCGGTTACCATGCAGATTTGTGCATTTGACATTAGTTACAGAATGTCCTCTAAAGCCAACAAACCTTTCTTACCGTGTTTGTCAATAGGTTTCTTACGAATAGTTGTGTAGAGGCACTCAAAATCTGAACCTGGAAATTACATTAGATTTGTCAGATTCTGTCGTCCTGATAAACTGTTTTAACGGACTCTTGAACGACATCATCCAAACAGGCAGAAATAGTGAGCTCAAAGTTCTGATATTTATAACTGCACGTACGGTATTCACTACATATGGAAGCTAGAGTGCAGTACCTTCATTAACGTTATTTCTTTTCCAAATGTTTGATTGTTCTTCAGGTACAGGAGGCTCGGCTGAGATGGTACTCCTAAAACATGAAAAAAATGCAGAAATATTGGAATGCTGACCCCTCCATGTTTACTCTTGTGAGTCACTGTTTGCTTATGGTCACATCACAAGGCCACTAGATGTCACTCTAGACAGAGTCATTTAATGAATAACTAATAGATCAAGAACAGTGCCGAAATATCAGGCAAATGATCAACCAGAGCTTCCTGAGATAATAAACATTTCCGTGACAAGGTGCAGACAAATATTTATTGGGACTAAACACCCAGGTTCTGCTTATGCATTTGTGCACCAGTGTGAAAATCAATACAAAATATAAACATCTTATATATATATTTTTTACAAACAAATAAATTGTTTATTTAAAGAGCTCAGAAATAAAGTGTTCTGAACAGGAATATAAGGATCATAAAATAAGCTGTGCATGTACACAAAGAAATCTGTCTTACCCATCAGGAGACTGTCCGGCTACGATGTCTACAAGGAGAAAGAAAAGTCAGTGGTTTTACATACAGAAAAACAAACTCATAAAAATACAGTCAGATACTAACATATTGCATACTAACCAGGGCATGTCACATGCACTTCTGTGTGAATGTCTTGGTCCTCCAGACCAGCAGAGGTCCCTCCATTCATTTCCAGCCTGGTGACACGCGTGATAGATTGAGAATAAAGTGCATTTGGGTCTGTGCTCCCTTTAGCTTCTACATTATGAGCTTCTGGTTGTTTTATCTCAACTGTATGATGTTCATCTTCACTATCATCAAACTCAAACTTCTCCCCAGTTTCTTCATCTTCATCCTCCTCATCTTCCTCCTGCTGGGGCATCTGTGTCACCCCGGTGACCAACGACTCTGAAGTAGCACAAAAGGTTGGCTCAGTATTGTTTATAACAAGAATATAGATTTTCATAATGAAAAGTCAGTCAATGCTATTGTAATAATAGTTGCTGGTGTGTTCTAAGTGGTTATTAGTGTTAGGCCGTCTGGTTGCTAGGGGGATGCAAAAGGATTCCTATAGGTGGTTGCTATCGTGTTATAATTAGATTTTGAAAATAGGGAACTTATTTATTAAGTAAAGTGTTTATCAGTGTACTTACTAAGCCATAATAAGCTCTAGTATTTGTCGACTAAAAACTGCATAAACATGACACAGCACAGTGACATAAAACAAAAAAACATCATTACACAAACTGCTAGGCAGCTACATTTGTATTTCTGTTAGTCAAAGAGGCCCAAATACAATATGTGTTTTTTTCGTAACACTAGAAACAAAAGACCACCTCCTTGTGAGTCATTATTTCTTCAAAACAACACCCAAAAACACCCAAAGTTGAATGTGCAGATGTGGCCACCCGCCCCATCACCAGTACTGTTCCAACAAACAACTAGCACAACATACCACAGCCATTGACTCATAACAATGTGTTACATGCACCAACTGTGTAAACCTGTGAGCCTGTTTTGAGCTGAACCCACACAGTAATGTACAAACATTGAGACAAATCTATTTCTCAACACTTTAATATATTGTTGTTGAAACACACAGCAGTTCTGCATGGAAGCTAAAATCAAAGGAATAAAGATTACCGAGTTTTCAGAAGTGGACAGAGAAAAACAGACCATGTGATCCACAGGATTACACATGTGACCATATGCTCTCTGCACAGACTATTTAACAGAAACTACTTTTCACTCCTACTTTTCACATGCGTTAAGTGTTGATTTGTGTTGTGCAAATCTGAGGGACCATTACATTTGCATCCTTGGCTTTGTGGAAGCCAACCAACAACCAATACCCACCCATGCCTCCAAATCCCCATAAAAACAAAATTACTACAGTCCAACTGACCTTATAAACTGACATCAATCAGTTACTCGTCTCAATATAAACTCACATGATTTTAAACAGCTCCAAAGTCCAACGATTACAGAGCTCAGGTGCCGAAAAATAGTCAATTTAAGAACGCTAAACAATCTGTTACCCCGTGTCATCTCATCGCCCTCCTCTCATCAGCAGAAGTAGGAGAACCTCGTAGTCCCTGCCAAGTGTATTTAAGGTGACGTTAGAAATTTGAGAGACTGTCTCATGTAAGCGGTCACCATGACTGCAAGGTGGATGTGTATCAAGGGCAGGTGGCATATGGAGTTGCTGTGATGCAGCATATGGTCAGCTGCGCTCAGCGCTGCCTAGCCCTCGAGCAGTTTCTCAGGCTCTCTGGAGATTAAAAGGGAAATGCCGTATTCCCTCAACCAAGCACACAAGAGTGTATTTAAGAGTGATGTTTCCCAAACAGTTTTCTATTATGTTCCTCCACAGCCCCATTAAGACTCAAGTTCTTCATCAGCAACAAAGCAGGCATGTGCTCCTTTATACTGGATATTATAAAAAATGTTATTATTAAGGGACTTTTTATAAATATTATTAGTTACTTTTAAACGAAACAACAAGTGATACCACGTCATTCACACAAGTTATACAATTTTGGATACACGCCACTTTTTCATATTTAAATAATGAACTCTTAAGAATGTCACGATAAACCTATTAATTTCATATAATAAATTAACTTGTTGTATATGTACCTCCTTGAATCTGTTTGAGCGCTCTTGTGGTACACATACTCCTAACTGGAAATCAAGGTTGAATGTGTTTTTAACATTGTGTACCGCAGTATACCAGGTATAACAGATGACGTGCGTGTCATTTTAGGCTCTTGTGATTATGTGATTAAGGTTTTTGCTTTGTTACAAAAAACGCACCCTTATGTGTACTGAAGAGACCTCCTTTGTTTGGGACCTGTTTATGCAGGAGTGTGTTGGGGAGTGTGATGTCACACGCTCTCCTCAAACAATTTGGCAGAGCTACCAAGTGACTCATGGTATGACTATGCACTGGGTTCTATTAGTTTGTATTTTAATCAAAGTTTGTGCTAACCTTTTTGAGGGGGGGTAAAAGACTGTGGAGATTCCATCAAGTTAGTTTGCAGTCATGTCTTCACTCCTGTAAAAGAGAAGAAACTTATGTTACTACACTGTTAACAAGGAAAATGTTACTTTATGTATGATTGAAATAATAATTAATTGAGTACATATTAATATATTTTATGAACTTCGTATTATTTGTTAAAGGACAGTGATCCACAAAGTGACTATACTTCATATATAGCCTATTACACTCCATATTTAAATATCATTCATGGCTTTAATTGAAGTTTTCCTCAAGTTGTTAAAGAACATTCCAGATTACTAAAAAAGTCTGTGTGAATTGTTAAATTCCTCAACAATGTGTGGCAAATCCAGGCTTGCCTCCTACAACTACTACTCCCACATTCACCGGGAAAGACTCTCTGCATGTAGCAAAACACAACTCAACCAAGGGGAATGACTTGAGGGTGAAACTGAAAAATGCTCTCAGGAAATATCAGGTTTTCTTAAAGTGATAGTTCACCAAAAATGAAAAAATGACTCATCTTCATGTTTCTTTATTTCATAGTACTTTTATTCTTCAGGAAGCACCAAAATGTTGTCTCTTAAAGGGACAGTTCACCAAAAAATGAAAATTCAGTCTTCCTCACCCTTAAGTTGTTCCAAATATGTATAAATGTCTTTGATGAACTGTTTCCGTGAACACACAGAAAGATATTTGGAAGAATGCTTAAAACCAAACAGTTCTTGGCCAGTTCTTGTACTGTTGAACAAAAAAGAAGATATTTTGAAGAATGTAGGAAAGCAAGGCACTTTTGACTACCATTGTAATCTTTTCAATTATGGTAGTCAGCAAATGACAGAATTTTTTGTGATGAACTGTCCCTTTAAATGAAAGTGGATGAGGACTAGGGGTTGTCATACCTATAAGTTGCTATGCACTGAAAATCTTCCTCAACAACCATAAGAACAGCTCACTAAGGGTTTTGCATGGAAAAGTAGCATGGATATTCTGACATAAATGATTCCTTTACGTTCCAGAAAAAAAGTCACATGGGTTTCTGTAAACTTTAGGTGTAAAATTGTGTCATCGTTTACATTTAAGTGAACTAATCAAGTCAATACCAGCATCTAGAATTTTATAAGTAAGTTATAAGTACAGTATTTAATGTCTCCTAGTGAGATTTTAGTACTTGAGGTACTAATAAAGTACAGAATCTGTTCATCTTGTTGTCAAATAAATAACCCCAAAGCTCAGCTCCAGCCAGCAGTGGAGGTCAGTGTGCAAGAATTATTCACTAGAGAGAGTGGCCAGAACAGGACCAGACTGGGACCAACAAAGACGAACCGCATCTGTCTCAATCCACTCAACGGAAGCACAGCAATTGTATAGTTAAGAGTAAAGCACACAGCTTCAGGTCCCTACGTGGACTACAATGACCGGGCCACCAACTCCCAGCCTCCTTTCAAATAAATAACACATGCATCGCCATGGACACCAGCACAATGAGGCAAGCATCTGGACCCAATGCCATATTAACTCTCCTGCTCACTCTTTTGAAAACATTCTCTCTTTTACACTGCTATCCATGTTCACTTCCTGTTTACGTCAGGATTTATGCTTATGATTAATCCACGTACTGAATGCAGATCTGATACGTGAGAGGAAATACAACTAACAATTAAAATAGGCTACTTAAATTGATATCTAAATGGCCATTGATTGTGGGTCAGCTGATCTGAAACCAATGTGTTCGTATGGTCTAAAGAGTAGACTATGAAATGGCTTTCGGATTAGCTTTAGCATTGGCTGACATATAATGACAACCTGTTCGAATAGTAAAAATACAACCGTCAGGTGAAGCATGGCTTTATATTATTGCATTTCCACCACACTACTAAAGATGCCTTCTCATTTATCTCTGTCCATTTATCCATTATAACAGGTAGTCAACCAGAACATGTTGGGTCTGTCAAAAACGTCTGTAATGTTATTCATATCACTTAATCGGCATGTCACAAAAATCTCTTTCTTCAATGTAATAAATGTACAGCACCTTTATTATGATGCAAATAATCTCACTAAATCAAATCTTCAAATGTTTATATTATATTAAATATATAATATTGAATATTAATATAGTGATTAAGATTATTCACAATTTGGATGATAATAATCAATAGCTACAGCTTTGTCATTCTCATCCCCCCCCGCCGAGATTTATTTGCATTATGATATTTTCATATGTTAAGCAGCACATTTTAACTATGTTTCCAAAGAAAGTCTTACTCACAAGCCTGGCTTCACGTCCCTCAAATGTCCCCCTTATATTGTCCTTATTGATCACAAGTCATCAATACAGGTCCATTGTCATGTTTGCCCCCATCTTTGCGCAGTGCAGCCATCTGTGAATCTACAATTGATGGCACCACAGTTTCTTCTTTAAAAAGCACAGCAGAGCAGTTGTAAAGAACTGATGTCAATTGTTTTCTTCAGGTAGAGGAACAGACTTCCAGTGCATGATGTGAGACGGCTACGAATATGAAACTCTTGTGTTTCTATTCTCTTCCTCAGTCCCTCCCTTTTTCCTTTCTTTGCACTCCCCTCTTCCCCCTGCCGTACATCAGGAGAGAGCCTCCCTGTGGTATGCAAATATTCAAAGACCCAACCAGCCAATGGCAGATTTCAGTCACACAACCCCACCAATCACTGAACAGCAGCTCTTTCAATACATCCATGCTGTAGGGGGTGGAACACAGCACATATAGAAGGAAAAAAGACTGTTATTTAGAAAAAAAAGCATATTGATATCCTCATCTTACATTGTTCATCATGCTGCCAATACTAAAAGTATTTGTGTTCTATGCCTATGCTATGTTTCAGTGTTTTCTCAACAGACACTGTTGCTTGTACAGATCTAAACTTTTCATACATCATAAAGTAATAGTTTACCCAAATTTTAATTATCTCAGAATTTACTCACCCTTATGCCATCCTGGATGTATATTGAAGACTTTCTTTAACGCATACAAAAGCTCCAAAAAGGCACTTAAATTCATCATTCAAACAGTTGGACGACTTTACTGGGTTATGAAATGAAAATCTGAAGATGTTTGTGAGGAAAAAACATATTTTGTGATCATTTAGTTAACTGATACCAAAACAAAGACACCCGAGTGCTAAATTTAATATGCATGTTGTAAAAACTACATTTTTTTCTTGCACAATTAAACTTGACAATAACTGTACCACTTTCGTTGTTTTTTTATTGCATTCAAAGTAGGTAATCCCAAGGATTCTTTGACTATTTATAATCAGCTCTTTCTACACATAGGCGGGTCTTTCTTCACTAGAGCAGCCATATTAAGTGCTGCACTTTTTCCTAAATTTAACAGAACTGTGGCATCTTGTTAATATATATAATCTTTGGCCTTCACATTCTTGTACTGACAGATTATTTCTTTATGACAATGCTCATGAAGCCAAAATGGTTCCATATGAGGCTATGTAGTTTTAATAACTAGATTAGAAATAGACAAATATTCAATATCTGGATTAAGTCATCTTGATGTTTTTGAAATGTATGTTATGTTTATAAATTTAGTATATTTCAGAGGCAAATGTTATGTGGCCCAAATTTAACTTCCGGTAGACCTCAGCAAAAAAAATCGCATAAAATAAAATACAAATTATTATTAATATAAACAAAATGTAAAATAAATTGATATTTGATATTCAAACACAGACTGGAAGTTAACTTCCGGTCAGGTGACTGTGTATTGAAACAAAGATATGTTATATCTGTTCTGTTGTCTGAGAAATGTGTCAACTATGTATGCATAAAAATCTGTTGTGGCCACTATCATTGTGGCTATTTCTTTCTCTCTTTCTTTCTTTCTTTCTTTCTTTTTAAACTCATTGGGTCTTTCACAGACAAGGCTAGTCCCAGACTAAAATGAACGTGTGACCTGTCTTAACTCAGAATATCCTGCCCAGAAATATTGTAAAATATATCAGTGCCATTGTTTTGTCCCAAATTGCACATTAGTGATGTATTCTTCTAAGGCCTTTTTATGAAAGTGACACAAATATCTTTATTCAACTAAGGCATGGTCCTGGCTTAATCTAATCCATGCCTGTGAAACCGGGCTTTTAGAACCTACTAGGACCTACCTACATTTTCAACTAATAGCCTATTCACCCCAATATGAAAATGGTGTCATTGTTTACTCACCCTCATGTAATTTGCCTTTTCCTTTTACACAAAAGAACGGAAAAATGAAATAATCAAACACCATCTTTCAAAACAACAATATTGACACAATCTCAAAACATAGCTGTGGTTAAATCAACATTTCACTGGAAGGAATATGGCCCACTGACTTTTTTTTGTGGCAGAAAGGTCCTGAAATCTGAGATTTTTTACAATGTAACAGTTAAACTCCTCGTGGATATGACTTGGAACCGATGAAACTGGAAAACCAACTTTTCGCAGGAATAAAATCCTAAAACCTATGTACCTAGCTTTGGTTTTACGATTGTTGGGTTAACATCTGATCCGTCACCCGTATATACCTTCCAAGCCAGTAGAGGGCGCTATGAAATAGCGATAATAACAGAACTCAAAATTTGTAGTTCAGTCGTTCCGTGCCATCCTCGTGTATTTCTTATGTGGACTACACACTCACTGTTAGGAAAGTTTCATGAGTGTTTGAAAGGTAGCTGTAAACTTTGACTAGTACTAGAAACAGTATATACAAATACCCCGAGTTTTATACAAAACGTTTTCATTTCAAGTCATAAAGGTAAAGTTTTTATATGTTTATTTAGTGAGAGAAAGTTTTCAATGCATACCTACATTAATTTAAAATCGTGCCAAATGTGTTCATCTTCAGGATTTTACAATTAAAAGGAATAACCGGTATAAGCAGATGTGTGAAATGTAATGCCCAACGTGTGATTTGAACCCACGTGGTTTGATCGCGAGGACTGCGAGTCTTTTGTTCCAAATCAATCAACAAAAAAAAAACGAGGAAGACGGACAGACATAAGTAGAGCATCTGAATCCGGAAATCTAGATCTTCTCGCATCACAATCTCATCTTTAAACAGAACAGACAGTGCCGACGACACCAAACGTAACTCGTTTTTTCTGTTAACTTGGTTATCTGTATTTCGAAAGAGTGAAAAGTTTTTTTTCCGCGGCGAGTTATGAAATACTCCGTGTTTATGATTGCGGATTCGGATGCAAATGCAATGCAGCATGCTAACACGGCTACGTCCGCATCATACACATCTGTTAACGTTGTGACTTTTCAAGTTTACTTTCGTCGTGGCATACATTGACGATTTTGGGCTGTTTAACGGAATGGGGAACGAGCACGTGTGTAAACGAATTGTTTAGTTAACGGATTGGTGAAAGTAGCGAGGTGCTAACGATAGTTGGCTAACCGGCAGCTGCGTTCTGAAACATAACAAAGAAACAAATGGAGACGGATTGAGTGAGAGACGCGCTGCTGCTGATTCTTTTGTTGCAGCACTGCTAGTGTTAGCATAGCGCAGGACATCTGGCAACAACCCTGCGTTCATAACGTTTCACATATTTACATTTAAGAAAATTAAAGGCACTGGCATGACTTTAACGCAGGACAGTGTTTCCTTAAGAATTCTGTGGCCATGAGAAATTAGAAAATAGTCCCGAAGGTGAACGTGAGGGATATAAGTCATGTTTGTTTTCTCATGGCGTCTTCAGTTGGTTATTTTGCAGTCGTTTTTATCATCTGCTCACTACGCGTTTTCTTTTTACAGTAGTGTTTTCTACTATGCCACGCAAGAAGGTGACAGATGTGTCTGGCAACGGTGGAGTGAAGAGAAAAAGAGCTAGTGGGAAAAAGAATGAGCGAGATTTCAGCAGTGAGGACGAGTTTGATGACTATGAACAAGAAAACTCCAAGAAACCTGGAAAGCCTGCGGTTAAAGCAGGACTGCAGCCTGTCACTGTGGCGGATGATGTGAAGGAGAAGATTGTAAGGATGCGCATGGTTCTCATTGCTCCATTTATATGTCTGCAATAATGGATTCATTGTACATTAAATACAAGGCTTATAATAGCATTTTAACATTTTGTTGCTCAGAAACTTGAAGTTCCACAAGTCAAAGGTCAAGTGCTTGTTTTTGGAGCCACCAACTGGGATTTGATTGGCAGGAAAGAAGTGCCAAAACAACAAGGTAAGAAGGTCGATCCAAGGAAATGTTGGCGACGATAAAATTTTAAAATCTAAGGGATATTGTGTCATTCTGGTTGAGTCCGCTCTATTAATCTTGGAGTGATAATCTCATACTCTGTTGTCATTTAACTGTTTTGTACATTAGTACTGTTAGTACTTGCTGGGTGGAAACACTGCATTGAATGTGCACCTAAATTTTTTCGATTGAAAGGTAAATGAGGTTTAGATTAAACTGATGGATGCTAAATGGAGGAGAAACGAAATAACCGTTGTCAAATCACCCAGGTGCAAATTTTAAGAACATATTTTATTTAAGAAAGAGGAAGTGTGTGTAGGCTTTGGTTAACCCACAATAACATATGAAGTGAGATTTCTTTGTGTTTAATACCGTTTATCGTTGCAGCTGCTTACAGGAACCTTGGGCAGAATCTGTGGGGTCCACATCGCTACGGATGTCTTAATGATGTCCAGGTTAGCTATGTGATGTCTGGACCCTGTGCTGCCCACAGTCTCCTCATCACCACAGAGGGAAAACTGTGGAGCTGGGGTAAGTGTCCTTACTTTAGCAGTCTTTTCTATTTAGTAACGGCATTCTCACAATGCTTTTTGTGTCCTTTTTTTAAAGAAAAACATTATACTACGAATATAGATGAGTTTCTCTTATGCACTCTTAGGTCGAAATGAAAAGGGGCAGTTAGGGCATGGAGACACTAAACGATTGGAGGCTCCAAAACTAGTGGAGGGACTGGGAGAGGAAGTGATTGTAGCAGCTGCCTGTGGTCGAAATCACACCTTGGCTTTAACAGGTAGGTGTTTGCAATATTTGTCATGTAACCACATCAGTAATTATTTATAATTGCCAGATTTAGTTCAAAATGCAACCGTATTATGCTTTGTCTTACAGAAAATGGCATCGTCTACTCGTTTGGAGAAAATAAACTGGGACAGCTAGGTCAAGGCAATCAGACAGATGCTGTGCTCAGCCCGGCTAAAGTAAGACTCGCCCTAATCTTGGGTGTAACTCGGATTGTGATAAAAAATGGCAGTTAGTTTTAATGCATTGTGTAACATTTTTGCAATGATTTACTTACAGATCCAATACAACGGGCAGCCCATTGTCAAAGTTTCCTGCGGTGCAGAGTTCAGTATGGTAGTCGACTGCAAGGGGAACCTTTATTCTTTCGGGTGCCCTGAATATGGCCAGCTTGGTATGGTAACACTATTAGACCGTCATCCGGTTGTATTTTCGTGAAGTACCAGATATATTACTTAAGATTATTTATTCCTTGCTTTCCTTGTATCGAAAAGGGCATAACTCAGACGGAAAGTTCATTGCTCGTGCCCAGCGCATTGAGTTTGACTGTGAGCTGATTCCTAGACGGGTAGCCATTTTTATTGAGAAGACCAAGGATGGCCAAGTGCTTCCTGTGCCCAACGTTGTGGCTCGGGATGTAGCATGTGGTGGCAATCACACGGTGAGAAGCAAGTTTGTGGAAGGGGTTTGATTGTGATGATAAAATCCTGTTAGTATCTAAAGTAGTAGTAGTAGTAGAAGTAGTAGTATATATCATTATTGTTTCCATGCAGCTGGTTCTGGATTCCCAGAAGCGTGTGTTTTCCTGGGGATTTGGGGGATATGGTCGTTTAGGTCACGCAGAACAGAAAGATGAAATGGTCCCGCGGTTAGTCAAGCTTTTTGACTTCCCTGGCCGTGGAGCAGCCCAAATATACTGTGGCTACCAGTGTTCCTTCGCTGTGAATGAATCAGGTACGCATATGCTTTATCATTGAGAAGAAAAGCATATCCCAATACCTATTACTGTTTGTTGGCCGGTGATTTACAATATTAATACTCATGTCCTCAGGTGGACTGTTTTTCTGGGGAGTGACAAACACATCCCGTGAGTCCACCATGTACCCTAAAGCTGTGCAGGACTTGTGTGGATGGAAGGTACGAAGTCTGGGTTGTGGGTGAGTATAGACCTGACTCTAGTTTAATGAATCTTTCGAAGTACTTGAAGAATGTTTAACAAATGTTTGCTCTGGCCGTCTTAGGAAGAGCAGTATTGTCATAGCAGCTGATGATAGCACCATTAGCTGGGGACCGTCTCCCACATTCGGAGAGCTGGTATGTTCTCTTTGACTTTGGGAAGAAAAAACAATTTCACACACCTTTTTAACTGCTTTTAAATAGTATGCATCTAACCATTCATTTTATTTTGCTTTAGGGATATGGTGACAACAAGCCCAAATCATCCACTACTGCTCAAGAGGTTAAAACTCTGGATGGGGTTTACGCTGAACAGGTGAACTTTGCTGACACTCATTTTCCATATCTCAGGAAACATACAGGTGTGTTTTGTAACTCTTGGCTTACTTTTACACAGGTGGTCATGGGCTATGCACATTCCCTGGTTATTGCTCGCCAAGAGACAGAGCAGGAGAAGGAAAGGCTCAAGAAGCTCCCTGAATACAACCCACGCACACTCTGATCAGATACAATCTTATAATTGTTCACATTTCTCCGGGGGCTTTTTTCTTTTTAAATGGATCGCCTCTGCTCACTAGGTCATCTGGGTTTTCACAGTTCGTTTGGGTTGGGATTTTTTTCCTTTTTTAAGGACTTCAAAATAATTTTTTGAAGCCACATGCCGAGTTAAAGACTGGGGCAAACACTTTTTCAAAAGCACTCGGATTCCACTGGATCCATCCCCTTTACTTAAACATTCCTGAGGGAAGGCTGTCATGTGTTTTTGTTTTGGTTCGTTCCGTAATGACTGTGACATCCATGTCTGCTCTCTTCCAAAACTGGTGCTAAATCATTCTAATGCAGACTATCAAATGGGCTAACGGTAACTTAAAAGACAAACTCACTCCATACTTGTGCCTTTTTAAGTGAGGTGATTCAGGCAGTGGAAGTTTGGTTATTCCAACAACAAATCACCTCACACGTGTTACTGGGCACATCACCTTTTTAAACATCACTTTCATTACTTCCATCGCCATAATAGATAAGAACAACATTTCAACGAGAGACCATATGAGCGGTAAGATTATTTTCTCAGATTTAAGATGGGCTCTTCTATTACAATCAGGGACGTATTTTCATATCCTGCAATGCAAGCAAGCCGCCAGCAGTAAGGATATTGAAAAGTATTATACTCAGACTTCATTGTCTAGAAATGGAAATCATTTATATTTACATCAAATCATCTTCATGCCTTTGCTTGTATTATAAACTACAGAAATGCTCTTCTGGTGTTGATTTTTGCATGTTTTGGAATTAATGGACTTGATGTTAAAAAGTGTAGGACTGTCCCATTAACTGGGACCACAATGTTCTTTACAGAGTTTGCATCATTTCATGCAATATGTTGAGTACTGTGCCATTTCTGTTTTCACCAGGGCTTAAACTGTGATCATTCTTTCATCTTAAGTTCACACAGTAGTCCATTCTCGGTTTGCAGGCAAGCAGCAAGCCGGTGTGTTTTATATGGAAACAACAGTTTTAAATTTTGTGTACTTGCAAGAATTTAGTTCATTTGTTCAGACTGTGTACGTCCAGATACTGGAATTCCAACTTGTTTTTGATTTCTAAAATGTTTTTCCTTAATATTAAATAAAGGTTCATGTAAGTTGGTATATTTTGTTATAGAATATTTTTAACCATGCTCCATATGCTACAATTTCATCCCATTCATCTCATATCCAAATTCTCAGAGCATTGTTTTGTAAACGGAACGCAATGTTGAAAATATATTGAAATATATTTAGTTTTTGTTGCAAATAAGTATAGATGTTAAGATGCACTATAGCGATAAAGCATTGAATTAGAGCTATGACAGGAAAAGAAATGATTTACTAAACTGGAAACCACATCAGTTGAAAAAGCTTATAAATTCCAAATATTTTCTCAATAGAAAAGCATTTATTAAAATGTGATAGATAACTTGATCATGGGATCTACTCTGTGGAAAGTAATAGTAGAGGTTTAAAAAGGATTTATCCAAACCATTAGAAAAACATGGGGAAGCATTGTTTATCCATGTATTGACATTGGGTAGGAAAGGATAAAATACACCATTTCCTAAAGGTCCAGTCCATAAACTTTTTGACACCTCACAACATTCAGGAAAATGTATCTGAATATGAATTTATTAAAATATACAAAAATTGCATCTTTAATCCTCATCCTCGTCCTCGTCTTCCTCATCCTGGTTGATCTGGAAGTAGCGAAGCTCGTAGCTTTCTTTAGTGTTAGCCACAACACGTAGCCAGTCCCTGAGATTGTTCTTCTTCAAGTATTTCTTTGTGAGATATTTCAGATACCTGCAGAATAGATGAGGGTTGTGCATGGAATATTAGAATAAAGAGATACAGAAAATGTATTAAAAAAAAAACAAGCAAATCCAGGTGAAATATACCTCTTGGAGAAGGGCACCTCAGAAGAAACTGTGATTTTGCTCTTGTTCCTTTCGATGGACACGATTCCACCTCCCAGATTTCCAGCTTTGCCATTGACTTTGATCCGCTCCTGTAGGAACAGCTCCTGTATAATAAATGAAGAGATATGATCACAATCAAACAGATCTTTCCCCACATTATCTTCCACGGTGGGGAAATTATTTTTTTGTACTGTTGAGCACAAAAGATGACATTTTGAAGAATGTAGGCCAGCAAACAGTTCTGGGCCACTTTTGACTACTTTTAAAAGCATCTACTCACAAAGTTGGCAGCATCCATAATGCCATCTTCAACCGGATGAGTGCAGTCCAACGTGAACTTTACAAGCTGCTTTTTCTTCCTTCCTCCTTTAGAGCTCGCCTGCTTCTTCTACGATTCAAACGTGCGTTATCAATTTTATATATAATAGTCATGCCATTATCATCACAATGTACAAGTATACGTTGCGTGTGAATACATTTCCTGTACATAATGACGGGGCTCATTCAATAACATTAACGTTTTATTTTACACCATCGATTAGTTATGCATCTTATTGTTCAAAGCAGTGCACAATGATTTTTGTTCACGAAACTGAATACAAACGTAGATCCATATGGTCGAACTCACCATAGGCGCCATACTGTCAAATCTTGTCTAAAGGAAAAATCGATACTGCGCAAGTGCGCATGCGTGAAGTGCAAGGCCGATTAATCTAGTGCAGAGCCATTGAAAATAAGAGTTGCGACCAATGATCTAGCGACATACTTTTGAGCTCCCAATAGTTCCAAACTGTCAGTCAGTATTTGCAACAAAATTCACTTAATACCAACACAATATATGCACGATTATTATGTTGATTAAATTTATAATAAGATTTTGTCTGATGAGTGTTAGAGAGACAGTATTAATCAGTTTTATAAATTTAATTTGACTAGGAAGGATGCATAATTTGCCATAAATTGACAGCGTGCATGCATTAATCTGTTTCTTATGCTTCTATGATCATCAGTACATACCAATTTTAAATTATGTTAAGACATTCACATAAAAATGCACAACTAATGTATCAATAAATAATCAATGATAGCAAGTAAATGCACCATTAAGAAGGCTGAAAATGAATAAGACAACCCATTTAATTAAGTAGGAGATTGTATTATGTATACAGGAAGAGGGTAGATAACATTTTTTATATTTAATGAGCAGTCTTTATAGAAAATCATTCAACCACAAACAAAAACACAGAAAAGCCATTTTATTCAGGAAAACATTATTTTGTTTAAAAAGCATCCTAATAATAAATACTGAGATCAATTTATATGTGAAAGTGTTTGGGCAACAGTGAAATGAATGGGCTTCAATGCAATGCTTGAATCATGACACAGGTTATTCCGCATTATATTCCTTCAACGGACCTCTACGAGTGTTGTAACAGTGTTTTTCAACAATTTTGCTTATAAATGGTTGTGTAATTTAATTCTAAAATAGTATGAAGTGATATGAATAATATTTTAATCTCACATATTACCTAGGTATCAAAGATTGATTTAATTTAAGGTGGAAAATAACCACATTTATTCAACATTAAATTATAGTTTGTTATCTGGGTAAATATAGATTAAGAAAAACTATACTGTATATATATGATATTGTAATAACTGACTATTTCTAAAAGGCAATGGTATCTGGTTTCTCTTGTGTAATCAGGGTCTAAATTGTTCTTGCCCCCACATACCACTCCCACATTTACCCCATAGAGGAGAGTGTGCGTTGTTTGTTTTGAAGTCAGCTGACAGCATCTAGGACCCCTTACAGAACCTTCATACAACATTCACTTTACCAAGGGAGGACAACTCGGACAGGACAAGGTATTCAGGTATTTACAGAGTAGCTTACTGAGTATGTCTGGTTTACTATATATTTTCATACCTGTGACCTTCATGTTAGAAGTTTGAAGCATATGCCCCATTCACATATTAAGAATCTGTTGGCTAAAGTTGCTTTTTTTCTGAATTTTTTTCATCCCAAATACAATGATTTTGAGCATGTAATAGAAGAGTGAAAATAATTAGACATCGTAATTTGCTCAAAAATATGTTGCACTTAATCTGATGGTCTTCATTACATTTACAGATTCAGATGTCTGGAGAAATTTTCTTCCCTCTGGATAATCTTTATGACCTGGACAGTGCCAACTGCCACCCTCTGGTGTGCCATTTGTGCCGAGAACAATATGAACATCCATGTCTATTGGACTGCTATCACACCTTCTGTGCCAGCTGTCTGAGTGGTAGGGTAGTGGGAAGCCGGCTGATCTGCCCCCTGTGTGGGTAAGACTTTGCATCTTTAATCGATCATCGATAGCTTCAGTCTGTCAATCTCAACCCAAATTCGAACTAATGAATATGTGTTAAAAACGGAGGTATTGTCCAATTCCATGTGCATATGACATTTCTGATTTAAAATAATCTAAGATTAGCCATTGCTGTATGGTCAGATCTGTAGTGCCAGAGCTGCACAGAAGTATCTGTTGGAGAGAATACCTTCATGAGGCCAACAGCTGCAACACAAATCCTGCCTTTGTTTTAGACTTAATAGAAAGTCTCTTGGCACATTGTGCCAAGGCCATGGCATCAAACGATAAACCTTATGCTATCTGACATTGGATACACTTCTCCTGGGTTGGCTGTAGTTAGAGATAAGTAAAATTCCTATGTGGTCACCCTTCTGCTGTCATAAAGTGTAGCTGGAGAGTAATTGCAAACACCATCAAATCATGAAAGCATAGATGAGCTGACGTAGGAGATGTATAAAAAATGGCACTATTTTGGTGGTCTTTATAAACAAGCATGTTAGAGTAAGTATGAATTTAGATTCATTGATTTTACCCAGTTCAATGAATTTTCAGAATGAATAGTGCCTGCTGTGTTTTCAGTGTTGTATATTGCTGTATATGTGATAATATGATAGATATATTACTGATGTGAATTTATTATGTGTTTGTCATTGTTACTTACTAACAATTGAAAGAACCTTATCAGTCATACCGAAAAAGAATATGTGGTTTTAAAATAATTTTTGACAAATGCAAGGAATACTTTAAAAGTCAATTAACAGAGAACTGTTGCTGGATTCAGCTCGGTTTATCCCAGAAATATTAAAATAGCTAAATTATCTTTTTTTGTGGAAATTCCGTTTCTTTGAACATCTGAGAGGCACCACGCGTTTGTGCTTATTTCTGTCTCTTGGGGGTTTGGTTATCGCTCTCTGTTCTGTCTCAGAATTTAGAAGAGTGCTATTTATGTCATTGTTGCTAGGAGGAAGAGATAAACACATATCAATGCAGTCTGCCAAATGTATGACTAAAACAATCCAGGGAATAGGTGAACCGTTCTACAGGCACACACACAAAATCTCTTTCATATCTGTTTTTTTAGACATCAATCTATTGTGAAAGGGATAAATGCTCTCCCCCCACAAGATCGACTACTAAAGTTCTTGTTGGACAACTCAGCAGACAGCGAAGAGACTGTGCAGTGTGCTAACTGTGATCTGGAGTACAAGAAACAGGTCTCAATCTCAAAAATTGAATATTTAAAAACAAAAATCATGTTTTTTTCATCCTCATGTCATTTCAAACCTGTTTGACTTAATTTCCTCTGCAGAACACAAAAGAAGATATTTTCACTTTGGCTCCCATTGACTTACATTGCATGGACATTTCTCAAAATATCTTCTTATGTGCTCCAGAGAAGTCATAAACAGGTTTTGGGTGAACTATGCCTGTAAATATTGTGTATTACAAAGTTTTCAGAAAAATACTTTTGACATTATTCTTCTGTCACAAATGCCAGGATGTGGATGCAATGTATTATTGCAACACTTGTTGCCAGCCGCTGTGCAGAGACTGCAGGGAAACCACCCATAAAGCCAAGATGTTCGCCTGCCACGAGATTGTCTCCCTTGCAAAGCGCACCAAAGAAGCCCACAAAAAATGTTGTGTGTAAAACCTTGTTTTCAATTTTTGGGATTTTGTCCCAATCAAATGTAATATTAGAGTTCAGTCAGCTACAGGTGAACATGCTCCTTTAGTTTAAAAGCTACATTTGGGTATTTATCTCAAACACGGTGTAATGTTTTTCTGATTTAAGCCCTCCATGGGGAACTCTACATCATGTTTTCTACAGAGAAGAAATCCATGCTCTGCATCAACTGCTTCAGAGACATGCAAGTGTGAGTTAAAAACAGTCAGTGAGCATTGCAAAGACTCAATGATTTTTTTATAAACATGCAGATTTTTCCAATCCCATAGGGAGAGCAGAGCACACTGCATTGATATTGAGACAGCGTATATACAAGGGTGTGAAAAACTGGACCAAGCCGTCTTAGTGAGTTTCTCTCCCATGCTGCTCTGGATCACTATGTGCTTCAACTACAATGCGAAAGGAGAAGCTCTGATTGACGTTTCTCATTTTACTTACGTTTGACCTCAGGCTGTTAAGGAGCTTCAGACATCTGCACGAGAGGCGATCGCTCTGCTTAAAGCCATGATAGGAGAGGTCAGGACCAATGTGGATGAAGAGGAGAGCGCCATCTGCACTCTGTTCAATAACATGCAGGTATGTTATTATGCTTATGTGATTTCATATATTAACAATTATGTAAAGGATGATATGGTTGATTCTTGTACTTTTTGATGATGAAGGAAAAGCTGGCAGAGAGAAAAAAAATGTTACTCAAGGCAGCACTAAGGTAAAGAAAGTGTGTATTATTTATTCGAATGACATTTTTTGAATGAGAAAAAATCAAATAGATGTATATAGACCACTTCACAAGATAATCCAGAAGCACTTGCCGTTTCAGTATTTATTTATGTAATATTATTATCTTTTTAAACTTACGTATTTAATATAATTTTTTAAAGATATTTGTTTAACATTTTGATATGTTTATAAATGTTCTGTTGGTTGTACCCTGTTTTAATCTTGCGCAGTGTAAAAAAACTGAAATAAGAAGTACTAGACCAGCGCTGAACCTTCTTTCAAAGTGGTCTATATTTATCACCAAGGTATTAAAGCGCAGTGAATCATTGACAATGTTTGTTTGGCAGTCAGCATGAAGAGAAGGAAAGAGCTTTTAAAGAGCAGTTATCTCATCTTGCTGCACTCCTGCCAACTCTTCAGGTGAGACCATCTTTCACCTCAGTTGAGCTCAGCTCTGCTCCCTTTATGACAATATTTATTATCAATCATTCAGGTTAATCTGGTCACTTGTTCTGCCTTCCTAAGCTCAGCCAATAAATTTGAGTTCTTAGACATGGGATATGTGAGTACAAACAAGAATTTGTTAGAATACACAAAGTAATATTTTTGAGTTTTGAGCCCACCTGAATAAAATAACTGCTTCTCATTTGTCCTGTTCGTGACCACACGCAGCAATTAATGGAGAGACTGAAAAAGATTGTTAAACTACCACACAGACTGAGACCAGCACAGAGCAGTAAGGCAAGTTTACTTCAACATGTGTGGATTTATCAAATGCTTTTATCCAAAGCAACTCACAGTGAAATTAAATAATACTTCTCCTGGGTATCAAACACATTCTAGGAATAAAATATTGTTTAAATTTAATCGTTCCTACTATAGTTGTCAATGGGGTCAGAGACCTATTTGGTTGCAAACATTGGTCCAAATATCTTTCTCTGTGTTCACCAGAAAAAAGAAATGTATACAGATTTGGAACAACTAGAGAGTATGAAAGAATTTTCCTTTTAAGGTGAACTATCCCTTTAACAAGCACATAATTTAAGTAATCTCAGCTGTTACATCTATTACATCCATTTAGATAAATACAGAGTATCGCTCTGAGTTTGCCCGCTGTCTTGAGCCGCTCTTGCTGTTGGCACAACGTCGGTCAGTGTCCACTGCAGGAATCGTGACATTAGGTTTGGCAAATACCAGCGGACAGTGAGTCTTATGAACATTTACATTTACTGTTTCTTCAAGAATCCAACTGTATATAAAATATCACATTTGACCGTTCTACACAGGATGCAGTCATCTCTCTCAGTCCAGTGTCATTCTCCATCCATGAGTGACATGTCTTTATGCTCTTCTGTGGTGCGCAAGCCGAGTTCACATCGATACATCAGCACCAAGGTTCTGCTGGCGGAGGGGGGAGAGACGCCCTTTATGGAACACTGCTGCAGCTATGAGAACAGCTTCAGGGTGAGGGGTGCTGCATTTTAAAAGCCTTAATAGTCTTGTTATTTATTTTTTATTACTAAAAATAAACTGTTGTGTCGTTACAACAAAGACAAAAGGAAAAGGCCTATTACCTGTTAACTGTCGGAACCCTTTTTGAGCATGTTGGAACTAACATGGGGGTAACTCATGAGGGTTGGTCTCGTTTGAAAAAAGAAAAGTAGCTAATTATTGCAACAAAACTTAAAAATACACATACACACAAAAAAAGTTATGTTGTTATGATTATTGTAAAAAATAATAAAAAAGTGTATGTTTTTCTTAAAATACATAAAAAAATATGGGTCGCAAAAGAATAACAAAAAATCTAAGTACACAAAAAAGAATCAATTACTATCCCTGCATAAATTATTTAAAAAAACACCAAAGAAATCTGTATTTTAGAGTCTTAGACCTTTCCAATGAAATATAGTTTGTCATGATTCGATTAGAAATTACATGCACAGTATTGAGGCAAACTTAGGTGTCCCGTATACGGAACGGGTGACAGTTAACAGGCTACAGGGCCTGTATAAAAATATTTTATACAAATAGAAGACATTTTCTGATGAAGTCATGTCAGTAAAACATTTTTTTATAGCGAGTGAGTGGGAATGACAAATTTGCATCGGTCAAATACTACTTTATCACACTTACCTCTCATTATGATGCCTTATTCAGACTTTGCAGACAGAGATCCAGAAACTCAAAGACCAGGTGCAGGAGATTCACAGAGATCTGACCAAACATCATTCCCTCATAAAAACCGACACCATGGGCGAGATTCTGGAAAGATCTCTACATGTGGACGAACAGATCTCTACAGATTATTCCTCAGTGGAGTTATTGAGAGCCATGTTTGAGGAGGTTAGATAGCCGATGCTAGACTGACATTATGAGGAGGGTAGAAAGAGAACCCACTGTACTATACATTTTCTTTTAGATCTGGGAGGAGACTTTGCAGAGGGTGGCAAATGAACAAGAGATTTATGAAGGTGAGTGAATGCAGCAGACACTTTAGCAGCTTCTCAATTTGAAAGCTGCATCCTCCGTTCGGAGGTCGCATTTGTCGACCACGTACATCATCGATGTTGTGTCATTTAAAAAAAAAATGTTTTTTTTTCTCTTAAGACGTAGTTCTTATCTTGAAATGTTACCGTTGTTTTTCAGAAAACAAAACCTGAAATAATAAACCTTGATGACGTATGCACCCTAAAAAGTTGACCTCTAGAGCCTTCGAATTGAGACGCAGCTATTGTTTCACCTCAAATGATTTTGCAGTGCTGGTGGTTGAAAGTATTTTGTGATTCTTTGTTGATTCTTGTCATCTTTAGCCCAGCTTCATGACCTGCTACAGTTAAAACAGGAGAACTTCTGTTTGACCACCATTGCCCGACAAATAGGGCCATACATTCAGTCTATAGCGAAAGTGAAAGAACGCCTGGAGCCCAGGTAATAAACACCTAAATGAACATTTAGCAAAGACCGAATGTATTTCACCACATACTTTTTCCTAACAGCAAAATCATAATGCCAGCAAAAAAATTAACTGTGCTCATATAATACCTATACATTTTTGTGATTTATACGCTTAATTTATCTTTAAAAGACTAAAGGAGCCAAAAGAACTACAAGATGATCGCACAGAAATTATGCTGAAGCTCTATGAAGACAGCACCTCCACTCCTGACACACAACTCAGGTAAGTTGTTCACGACACATCTACACAAACATACACTAAAAAATGGGATTTTTTTAACACATTGGGTCCAAATACGAAATTGTTAATTTAACCCAGCCGCTAGGTGCGTTCCTTCTTGACCCAAAGCTGGGTTGTAAAAAAACGTCTTTATTTTATTTTACATTAAGCAATCTCTTTTTTGCTTCATCTAAACAGTAATGAACTGTCCTGTAATGTCGAAGACAACCGGACTCTTAACAGCCTATCAGAGGAGACCACTCCTAAGAACAAGGATTGCTATAGGACGAGCAAGCAGAAGAACATTGACACAGCCAATCGTAAAGAGATAACACTGTGAAACCAACTTCATGGAATTAACCATGTATTTAATAAAAGATAAACGTTTTATAAGCTACATTATAAATTGCTATTATTGTTTTATATCATAGAATAGTAGATGATTTTCTAACCCCGGATCCTCTTCAAAGCATGACATTTTCATGTAATTTACTGTAGTTTGATAACAAGTGTGTTATAATTGACTGTACTTTAATGTAGTAATAAACGTAGTAATTTTGTTAGCTTGAGTGTTTGTGTAGATTGAGTTTATTTAAAAGGTTTGTTACATTTTGCTGTAAATGTCAATAATGTAAGCGGTACAGTTGTCATTCCAGGGTGGTCCTCTCCCAATAGAATCTTCACACAGCTCAGCAGAAGCAAAGTGCAACTCTTACGTTATAAAAACCTATTGCATGTGTTAAAATGTCCTTCTGTACACATATATAATGCTCTTCATTGGTTGAAAGTGTGCAAAAAATTACTAGTCTTTATTCAATGTCTACAAGCTACACCATGCCTGGAGAAGAGTGGGGCCTTTCTCGCAAGAATGTAAAACCAGAAAGATAAAGACTTTGGATACAGCGTGCGTTCTGCTTTCTTCATTCTCCCCTTCATAGAAATAGGTTTTTCTTGTTGAAGTGTCATGCAAGTATGAAGGACAATGAACAGACACGGATATGACGATGAGTTCATGTGGGAATGAAGGTGAAGCAACTAATGCAAGAGACAGAGTGACTTAAGTGAGAGCACGCATCTACACGCATACACTGGAAGACTTCTTAAAATATGTGTGCTGAGACAAACACAAGCGTTGTTTGCTCATTGTCCGACAACATCAGGGCTGTAAAGAGCAACAAATACAGATGAATTAAGCCTTTAATTTATCAGATATGTTTATTACTCTAATCGTTATTTTAAAACTGTTCAACAGTATTAACAAATCACAAATCTTTGGAAATTGTCACACATCAGCGTTTAACATGTGTAGCCCTATCACGACTGGCAGCATAAGAGTTCAGGCAAACACCTCAGAAGGTTTCTCACACGAATAACTTTTTCAGGTCCATTTAAAGTCGGCATGAAATAAAAAATTATAAATCTCATTGTTTTACACAGTGGTGGCGTATTTATTACAAATTATTTATCCTTGCACATCATTTTTTATTAATTTGCACTTGTAATCTTTAATCAAAAACGTTAACCCCCCTTCGAACGACCTCGCTTCACTTCTGCAATGACTGAATTCTTTAAATCTTTCACATCTTATCGATCCAATAAGTTGTCGGTGGATAAAATCTAGTCCGGCCCTACTTTTTGTCTCATTTAAAAAGTCGGCAAACAAGACAGCTGCTACTTCCGTTTCATGCCGTCTTTAATACCTCTGAATAAAAAGGTCTTACCACAAGCTAGATATTTAATAATCTATTGGGAAAATCTTGGAGCCAACAATAAAAAAGGTTTCTAACCACAAAACCAGCACATGAATTGATGCATGTATGAATAAAGACGATGTGTGAAATGTTTATGATTTCATAAGACTAATGCCAGTGATAATGGCTGTAAATATGAGGATATATGACATATGTTAAATGTACAAGAACTTAAAACAGAACAGAAATACTATGGAGTGAAAGACAGAGGTTGAGGAATGTGGTGTTGGTGTGCGAGTATCTCCGGGGATGTTAAGGGCGGAAGCTCCACCCTGCTCAGAGCAGACCAATGTGTCTCAGGTCAGTTTTATTGGGCTGCCACCTCATTTGTCTGTGCTGTCCCTCCAAGGGGGCGCACCTTGATGCCACCTGGCAACTAGCTCATTCAGAGTGCCAGTCAGAGGTGTCCAGGTAGGCACTGTCAGGCTAATTCCTTCCTTTAATGCAGCCCTGCCTTAAGAATTAATCCTGATCCCTGAGATGAAGGGCAAGCCGGTGAAGACCTTCTTCTTGTATTCAATGTAGTCCTCTCCAAAGAAAAGGATGAGAGAGATCTCCTCTTCCTCAATTCGCTCTCGAAAGAACCGCCAGCTGGCCACTGTATATCCCAATATACATATTGGGTTGCACAAAACGATCTGAGACACAGAAAACCAAAAGTAAATGTTTAAGATCAAGCAATAAAATCAAATGCACGGCACTATCCTTTGGACATGGTTTGACGCTCAACAGTGGATGAAGTACCTGAGTGCCAATGCTCCAGTAAAACCATCCCACATAGGAAGGATGTCTAAAATGCGCGTAAACTCCACTTGTGACCAGCACGTGACTCCGGGCCTTCTCATTCTGCACAATGTGGTTGAAGTTAGACCCTGCGGTCAACATGGCTGCCTTACGCAGGCTGTCTCCGCAGAAGACCATGAAC
Source organism: Triplophysa tibetana (assembly GCA_008369825.1). Taxonomy (NCBI): domain Eukaryota; kingdom Metazoa; phylum Chordata; class Actinopteri; order Cypriniformes; family Nemacheilidae; genus Triplophysa; species Triplophysa tibetana. The sequence continues at coordinate 15,084,548 of CM017912.1, read as the reverse complement.
AGTCCCACCCCACAGAGCCAGTTGAACTGCTTCATGTCTGTCATGAAGAAACATACGATTAAAACATATCTAGAAATCTTTCTAAAAATTTGCTTGAATGGTGTATGGATATCTGAACACACCTGGCACCAGGAGCTTTTCCACAGTGAACTCCACCCAGGAGAAAATGGCTGCTACTGTATACTCAACACTGTGGTTGAGAAGAAAAGAGTCTAGGGATAGACTGCGTGGGTTGATAATGGCAGTAACCAGGTACTCAGAATAGTGAAAGAACGACAGCGAGCACATATACCTAGAACAAAACAGATCAGAGTCAGTTGCAAAAGAACATTTGCTTGTAACTGATATAAGCAAAACGTACATGGACAGTTTTTCTTTTAGTGTAAACTAACTTCAAATAGGTGTAACTCAATTTCAGAAAACATTCCCAGCTACAAAGTGTAATTACCAGCCAAAGTGTGTCCATGTTGTATCTGCAAAACTTAAAGTGAGGCCACATCCAAAGGTAAATCCAAGAAAACAGGCCCTAACAGCCACCTGAACAGGAAAAAACAGAGCAAATGTGATATTTTTAGCAATCCATAATATTGCAAACCCAGCTAAACTGTAAGCTGTATTCTTGGAGAGCTATCCGTAATGAATCTTTCAAGATCCCATTAGGCTGGCAGTGTAATAGGATTATACTTGAACACAACACTTAACCAGTGATAGAGTTTTGTTGCCTTTGTAGCTGCAGATCTAGATTTAGCTTTTATTGGTTTTACACGAACTAGATTAAGCTTTTCTTGGTTTAGCACGAACGACCAAAGGCGGTTCAGTAATGTGGCAATTTCAGATCTTTCTCTTGAGTCTTACCTTGTATAAAGGTCCCTTGTAGAGGATTAGCAGGAAGCCATTGATAACTGTGATATACACCGCTATGGCTATTTTCCCGTTTACATCCGTGAGGTAATCGAATATCCAGTCAATGTGAGAGCCAAAATTTACGAGTAAAGGTATTACGATGACGGCCAGACCTGAGATAAAGCTTATGATACTTATCCTTCCTTCTAGCACCAACTTGCTGCCTGCCATGTTGAAAACAGCAAAATCTCACCCGGAAATCTCGCGTGGTTTGAGAGCTCACGCGTTGACTCGCATACACCGAGTACGTTAGCGCTTATCGCAAACATTAAAGTATTGTACTATTATTAGTCCTGAAGTGTTATTGCTTTTGTATATTTCATGTTTTAAACTAGATAGTGGACGAAAATGTTTTTTATTTCATTATTATTTTAAGATAATAATAAGTTTTATTTGTAAGAAAACCATTTCATACAATTTGTAACACACAATAAAGCACTGATGACAGTATACTTTTAATGCAATAAAAAAACACGATGTGTATTAATATTTAACATACTGTTTATAAACGATTTACAGCCGTAAGGTGCAATGTTTAGACTTGCCATGCTCTGCACAATATACTTAAAAACATTTAACAAACCCATGGCCCTGAATAGGCATGAAAAGCATTTCAGCACAGCAAAACCCAGTTGGAAGAATTCAAAAGGACGATTTAAAAGTTTAATAATGTATAATGGAAATGTCCCTATAGTGCTTTTCTCCATGCAAGTCCCTCAATTTGTTACCTACAGCTCTGTTGTGATCATGTTTTTGTTTGTTCGTTGATAATAACACAAAAATAATTAACACAGCTTAACACTTTAAGGAAAGATCTAACACTGTTATTGTCTAAATGCAATACCAAGATGTTACATTTGTGGGACATTGTGAACTTCAGTGACAGGTCATTGTATTTTCATATCACAATAATACAGAACTTCATTCATGCAATTAATTTGCATTTATCATTCATTTATTGGTCATGCAAGTACATGTCTGTGTACATCTGTTTCTACAACTATATCTTATTTTTGCCAAAAGTTTTATTGTCAAAGTTTATAGAATTTTTTAAATGATATACTGTAGGCAATCAAAATAAAATAATTGTGTATTGTGTATTGTACAGTAAAAAATATATTACATGCACTTGGAAAACTGTATGACATCGATCTGCCTGATTTAAACAACAATGAACATGCCACTGTTTAAATTTACACCCTCAGGATCAATACACTGTCCCTTTTTGCCCTTGATGTGGTAATTTCTGTGCAATTTGGCAAAGCACCGAAGCCCTGTAAAAACATCATGAACATTTTCAAGGGATGAAAAATAATATCTGCAGCCGCTCTTAACAATTCTTAAAATAAACATCTTAATGTAGAGGTAAAACTCTTGCTCACCTTCCTCACACATGCAGTTGTCATAGCACTTGTTGTTGAGGCCGCGGTTGTGAATCTCACATGTGTGATTTCTGAGATTGCAGCAGGAACCTGCAACAGTTAATAGAAGGTAAAAACGATGCATTCAAGGTATTATAAAAAGTGCTCATGGTGTTAAACCAAAGGAAAAAGTTACCTGGTTGGCAATCAAGGTGATGTTTACACTTTTCATTTGGTGTAAAAGTCACATTTTCACTGCTTGTGCTCTTATTAGGCTGAACATCCGAGTCTTCGTTCCACTTCGCTGCACAGTTTCCAATCAAAAAACATAACAGAAATTAAACACACAAAGACAAGAAAAACAAGCAAAAAAAGAAAATGCAAAATGTTTTTTGAATACTTATGTATAATATATAATATACTTATGTACTTATGTGAAATAATGATATAGTTCTCTTATTGAGCTGTTTGTCTGCAGGTCTCATATCTTCATAATCCGTCCAGTCAAACAGCGCCATGTTTAAAGTGGGTGTCACATCCGCATCTGAATAACTTCTGACCTGGAATACAAAACATCTTCAGTGTTCATGCGGTATTGAAATTCTATTGCAGATTTCTTTTTGCTGTTCCTTTTCTACAACATTAATCACTTCTTGCATCCGTCTGGTTAAATTAAGGTGTATTGGAACAAATAGTGGTTATCTGCTGTAGAGCTGTTGAGCTAATAATAATGAACGTTTTATTGTAAGATTCACAGTTAAATGTATGGCATGAGTCTATTATCCATCATAATATAGGTAATTTGACAAAATGTTATAAAGCCTGTTTCTAGACATTGATATATGATGGCCAATGATATTTTTAATCAGCCCAAACAGTTAGATGATCATCACCTGTGGTTTACTGCTGGGGGTCTGTCTTGTGGACGGCACTCCATCAGCCGATGAAGTTACTGCTGATATGAAGGACCCAAAGGTGGTGGAAGGAAACACAGGCTCTGTGGGACTCTCTTCATTCAGCCTTTTTACAAAAGAAATCCTCCGTTTCTTAACCGGTGCCCTAGGTTCTACATGAATAAAATGCTTTGTAAATCATCAACTTTATAGCTGTAAAGATGTTTTATGTCTTACATTCGAGCGGTTTTACCCTTATCATGACCATCCATAATGACGTGTCCACCAAACACCTTGTGACCAGTAAGATGTCTTATCGGCTTCTTTAAAATCTCAGCACCTGGAGATATATTAATTTGCTCTGGAATTAAGGTCTCCAACCCCAGGAAGGTCCTAGCGCTCATTACCCATCTTTTATCTCCTGGCTCTATCTCTAAGCGGACAGGACGGAGGCTCTCCAGCTCCGGACGCTCATTTTGGGTGTGGAACACAATGTGGGGCGTCTCTCTGAGCTGACCTGATCTTATCCTCTCTCTGTGATCACGGTGTCTCCTGTGATGAAGATGTTGATGTATGGATGCCTCTGGCCTGGGTGGGATAGTGACATTTTCACTGAAGACATCCATGGCTGCATTCTGCCCCGTCTTAGTGCTGGATGTGATCATCACCAAGTCAATAAGGAGAAACGAGCCAAAACGCCAACATAAAGCGCTAGACATTCTAGAAAAACCAAAACAATACATTAAACATGATTTTGATGTAAAACTTATTACATCGCATTTCTCTTTTTCATTTTTTTACTATTACAATAAAACTCTCTTACAGAGAAGATGTGATTTTCCAGGAGACTGCAATATAGTGCTTGTCTCTAAAAAACCTATTGTGCTTATTTTAAGCAATGCACCAAATAGCTTCTTTTTGTTGGAGTTACTGGCTTTAAAGAAGATAAGGCAAAAAAAACTCCCACTATCCACACTTAACTGCTTTAGATGTTCCAGAAACCAACTGGTTTCATCACTAGTCTGTAAGGCTATGTAGCTCAATGCTTAACAGCAGGCAAAGAATGTTTTAAAGCCAAATCAGCTGGACATACCATTTGAAGTTACGTTTCGCTTCTTTTGCAAACATTTGCAAACATGCCTTGGGAGTTTAAGTGCCAGACTCTATAGTGCGTTTTGATCTTGACATTGTACCACACTGTCTATAGTCTTTCAGTGCTGGCCAAAACAGCATTACTGCATAAGCAATAGTGTCTGGGGGAATGTTAGACCTTTTACAATATAAAATTCTGACACAGACTTGTGAGCACATTTGCTTTAACTGTAATTTGTGTAAGCATTTTAAAGACGAGTATGAAATAATCCAAACATGGGGATTTTTATCCTCAGAAAGTAGATTACACACAGTGAGGAGATCAGCGTGACTAATTTAACAAGTGAATTTAGCTTTGAACTGACAGAATGCAGATAAATCCGACATTCCCCAATTGCTGGATGAACATACAAATGAAAAAAAAACTTGAGAGATTTAAGCATGAGCTTACAATGTGGACATTTAGATAAAGCCCAAGGATGCCCCATGTAGATTTACTGGAATGCTATTTAAGTTTAGTTTAGTTTAGCTTTTTGAATGTTGGAGTATGTGTTATATATTCAATATATAGGCATATAACACATTACAGAATTAATTTAATACAGATCAAATTCAGCAGTAAATCCTTCAATATGGATCTCTAATATAGCTGAACAACAGACTGTAAACACAATTAATACCCAAAACAAGTTTTTATATAAAATATACTGAAAGCTGTTGCAACACAATGGCAATTTATTGTAAAAGTGAACCATCTCTGTTGTGCTCCTCATTATTCTAATGCATACTGATCATATGTAAGTATCATCTTCATTAATTTGCACAATCCCATGCTGTGCGCTCCATAACTGGAGCCTGAAAATATCTAAGCTTTACTCCAATTTCTCATTAGTCTTTGCAAACAGTAACATTATTAATTCAACAGGAAATGGGGATTTTAAGGTTCTTTATCTACTTTCTCGAGACTGCCTCACAAAATAACAAAACTCACTAACTGCAATGTGCAAAAAATGTAACACAGCAACATTCTCTGGCATAGCATGTCAATAATTGCTGATCCATTATCTTCTATTAAGTTGACATTATGACAAAAACATGAATCTATACAACCATGGAACATGAAAGAAACAGTAGGCTACTGATACTGATCTTAAAAAAAATCTAAATAAATACTCTTTTCTTTATCAATTATTAAGAACATTCATAAACATTCAAAGCTCAAGTTCAGTACAAGAAAATGATGGATTTGATCACCTGTTCTTCGTTTGTGGTCCGTTATAGCTGGTTGCAGTCCAGAAGGAGCGCGTGTAAGTTGTAGACGGGAGCGCGCGTCTGTGCTCGAGCAGTCAATGATGAAGACTGCGACTAGTCACGGGCGTCGGCTAACCTAAATACCTGAACAAAAGAAACGCTCTGTACCCACGCTGTACATGTGTGACCATTTTTAAGGATCAGTTGCAAATTTTGGTTAAAATACACTCGCAATGTTGATTCATATTGTAGTCTATTTATTTACATGCAAAACGAGATGGATATTTAATTTTTGTGACGTTTGCATTTAAATTATTACACTGTTTGTTATAATCCAACATTGTAATTGTCAGCCGTTCTTTATATGATATTTGATGGTCTAGTTTATTATATTACTTGTTACATTACATTATATATAGCCAATAGGCCTAGCATGAAAAAATGAGCAAAGTGGACACATCTAAAGTTTTACAAAATCGAAATAAACTTGCAATTGAATTGTGAAGTCTTAAAAGGGGTCTCTGTAAAAATACATGACATATTAGTAACACACAAGCAAATAATGTCACTGCGCAGTCATGCGCTAAAAGACATTTCTCAACCACATACTGCTGTTTGTTCGGACCCAGTGCATTCTTGTACGTGTGATTAAACAGGGAGGGGTTCGTCTCCTATAGGGGTTTGATCACATAAAGAAACAAGGCCAGAAGCACAGAGAGTGATTGTTCGATGACAGCAGTAATGTGGAGTTGGTGGTTTTGGGGCTCCAGTGGAACAGCAGTTGAATTAGTTGCCCACCTCTCCTGGGGAACGCACTTGTGCTGCATCTCTGCGTGAGGCAATAAATCATGCGCCCCCTCCTGTTCCTGTTTTTAATGTAAGTGCATTACACACACACTGAAATGTACCAATTTAAGCTCGACACACTCTGAAACAAAGTAATGTGTTGAGCTTATTGCTGTGTACATCTCGAGCATCAAGCGGCAAGGTTTTTAAGTGAAAAAATTATATCGATATTCGAGGCGGCTTGAAGAAACACTGCTTTTAGGTGAAGAATGGTAAGAGGAAGTTTACTTTATACACTTTCTTAAATATATAGGCTACTCATAATGCCTTTAATGGTATTTTAAGTCGTACAACACCACAGGCAACCATAACTCCGTTATGTTAAACAATCGCAGTCATTGTATTGACTGGTTGGAACCGCTAGATGGCAGTACAGAAACGCGTTTAGCCTTATCTCTATAACATTTACATTTACATTTAGGCATTTGCCAGACGCTTTTATCCAAATCGACTTACATTGCTTTACCCTATACATTTTACATAGGTAATTGCAATCCCCTGGGTTCGAAGCCACAACCTTGCGTTGTTGACGCAATGCTCTTACCACTGAGCTACATGAAAAGTAAAACGTATATATTTTAAAATATTGCTAAGGAGCCATTTTATGTGTCTGTGTGGATTATTTGTTGTGTGAAATTATTCACAGGATTCACTAAAAAATGAAATGGAAAAGATTTCAAGCAAACAATTATTTTTATTATATTTCGCACAAACATATCAGAATATGAATCTATTCAGAAATAATCCCTACTTTAACACAGGCTCCTGTAAAGACAGCAGACCAAACATTTCTTTTTAATAAAAGAAATACAGTTTTCATTTCAGATGAATCATTTAACATTCACAGATGCTTCATGTATCCATTGGACACATTGTTTCTCTGTATATTGCATCAAAGCAATTACCTACAATTGTTGTTACAACAATTCTCATAATAAGGTCCTTTTCTGGACAAGCAAACATTTCCCCACCAGTATAACATTTAGTGTAAGAGGTTGTCTTTACGAAAGACTGCATGATTATACTGATGGAAGAAATATTTAAAGGAGAATAACACCTCCATTTCAAGTACACAGGATGAGTTTCACTTCAGCACTTCCAGCAGACCCTGACCTCTTCTATGGTGCTGAATCTTGAAGACGTCTGAATAAAGCATCATTGTTACATGCACAGCGGAGCCACATCTTCTGCCGAGGTTGGGAACAAACGAAGTGTCTCTCTCGAATATCTGGAGTATCCGTTGTGAAAGATCAAGGTCTTCCTTGGTGTAAAGAGGGACACAGTCTTTTCCCAAATGTCAGTTGGAGAGACGTTCTTCTGTCTGTGCTCTAGAACACTCTTAAGATGCTCCACACCATCGGAGCATTTCCTTTCCAGGCACACAATTTTACCCCTGAGAGAAAAGCAAATATTCACATGAGAAACTAAGGTCAAGTTTGAACAATCATATAAAGCATTTGAACATATTTACATTTTAAAAACACCTACATAACTTTAAAACAACTTACATCTTCTGCAGATCTCTCATGGTGATGGACTGGTTCGTTCCTCTGTGTTCAGTGTCAAGGAATGATGTGCAGTGATTTCTCCCTGGCATTTTGGTCTTATTTATACACAGCCTGGTGGAATTTAATGAGATTTAAGTTCTCACACTTTTGAACCAATCAGGAATCTACTATATGACAATAGGGCTGGATTGTTCAAATAAATATATGCAATAATGCAAAGGCCCTGAGAACTCAACAAGCAGGTGGGAGGGAGCGGTCTTTTATTTTGTATGCCAGTCAAGGGATTCAGACATTCAACATGAGAATTGGCATTGACTTAATTTATGTTGTCCTCAGCCAATGTTATGTGGTGGGAATGTGCACTTAAACATCCGTCCAGAAATACTCCAGACAATAATATTACTAAGGACTATGAAAAACATAAAAGTGATTTTAAGTTACATAATAAAGATGCATTTAATGTTTTCATTTAAGCACATTTGTTAATATTACAAATATAAGTTCGTTAATTGGTTGGGCTTGCTGCCACTAGTTTTAATTATGTTACATTAATTCATTAATTATTATTTATATTTATATTATTATAGTACCTTTAGATAAACCAATTCAGCCAAAATATTAAAGATAAAAAACAGTTGTATTTTAATAATGAAACAGCAACTAAACTAATAAATATATGACATGTGATGTGATAAATGCACATGAATGAATGAATGAATGAATGAATAAAATGTAGGTTGTGATTCCTTAAAGTGTGCCAGAAAGCGCAGATGATGTCATCTGATCTTTCTATAGAGCACACGCTGTGGAATGGGTTGTTGTAAATGGGTGATAATTGAAGGATGCCTCCAGATGGTTAGCCGGCGGCATGGGAAGCTTGAGAACAGTAAGCTGTGGGAAGTGGGAGGCAGGGTCACTTTGACTTTGTGTAATGGGCCACGCTTCTTTTATCTGCAGGATCAGTGTCTTTCATGAATAAGTGTGGGAAGCCTCACCGCACCAACGCTCCCAGGTTCTCACTGCTGAGAGTGGAGCGTGTGACCGAGAGCCGGACAGCAGGCCAGCCAGCTGTGGTCATGTGTCTGAAGAGAAGTGTGCAGTGTCTGCCTAAACAGAAGTGTGTTGTTAGGACCTCCTTAAACTAAAAGGCAAGCAGCTAGTACACTTAACATATACTTCTATATTTTATATTTCGAAAAGCAACTGTATAAAGTAACACCATATAATAATAAAATAAGTTTTTGTATGTTTTATTGTTACATTATTTTGTTATCTACTGCACTTCTTATAATTTTCTGATTGTGCTTTATGTATTTTTCCTCTTTTTATGTTCTTTTTCTAGTTTTTATTCTCTTTTGCTAATAGTTTTTAAAGTTAAATTTAGATGTATTTACCTCGACTTGCCCGCACTTTGTTACTTTTTTTATTAAGATATATTCATAATTATGATTATCGTTATAATATTTCAAAATTACAAAAAGAAAATCATAGATGGTCATTTGTGGGGAAAAAATATATTCTTCATTTGGAAAATTTGCTAAACATCCAGCACGTCCAATGTGTCTTTACGCCTAACTCCTCAAAGACAACAGGACAATTTTGGACCATGTGTGAAAAACAATAAATGGTGCTTTAAAGATCGAAGCGACTTGTCATCGTGTGGTCACTTAGATCACTTTACGAGGTCACGAATTTCCCACATTTTCAGACCACTAGCCGAATCAGTCTCATTGCTCTCCAAACGCCCCTTCACCTGCTCCCCTGAGACGTGCTTATTGTATTTGAGCAATAAGAGCTTCACTAACCATGTGGCAGCTTGACCGCACCCATTGGCTGCAGACTGTGAGAACCTCCAGCACACTCCAGACTCACACATTCATATGGAGATTTGGGAGTATAAATAGAGGAGAGAGACAGAGAGAGTTCAGCTCAGATCTGATCCTGAAGAGAACAAACACAGTCATGGCACCTACAGTCAGTGCAGTGATGATCAACACTGAAGGACAAATTTCCCTCACAAATAAGGTAAACATTTGACCATTTTATTGAATTTTTTAATTTAAATGTAGAGAACAGCTGATATGAAAAAAAATATGGATAGTGTTTCTAAATGTGTTTTTATTCTTTCCTCAGCTGAGAAAGCCAGTAATAGAGAAGATCCGCAGAGAACGTATCAACAGCAGCATCGAGAAGCTCAAGTCTCTTTTGAGTGAAGAGTTCCTGAAGCAACAGCCCGACTCCAGACAGGAGAAAGCTGAAATCCTGGAGATGACGGTTGATTTCTTGAGACGACAGCAGCAGAAGTCAAACAATCTGTCCACCTGCTCTCCTGAAGCTAGTGAGGGTTACTCCAGATGTGTTCAGGAGAGCATCAACTTTCTGTCTCAGTGTCAAGTTCAGACTCAGTCCCACAGAAGACTGTTGAAGCTCTTCCTCAACATGCAGCCGTCCACAGAGAAGAATTCACCAGCCTGTCAGACCAACAGCACAGAGAAAACTCCAGCCTGCTGTCAACTCTGGAGACCCTGGTAGCAACAAGGACACTTTAAGATTTATCAAACAGAATTCAAGATGTCACTCTGAGATTGACATGTGCTGTAATTCTAATGTAGGAATTTATTTCCACCTCTGCTGCATTGGCAGAATGTTTACATACTTTCTGAGAAAGTATGCTTTATGAAACCGTGTATGAACATTTGTAAAAATGTTCAGAATCATTTGCTATGTGAATGATTATTACCTTCATGGAAAATATGGATCAAGTGTTTGGTCATAGTAAAGTTCACCCATATTGGGTTTAAACTGCTTTTATTTATTGAAAGCATTTGGGTTATATTTCTATTCTTTGAATTGCATGCTATTCTCACGTTATAGGAGATATGTTTCTTTTTTTGAAAGATGTTAAATTGTGCATAAAATGTTCAAATGTCGCTTTTAATGATTTCATGTGTTGACATGAATTGGACTTTTCCCCTTTAGAGGGCAGTAATGTAAAATCATCACTTGTAGTGATTTGGATTTTTCTTTAAATGGAATCTGATTTACCTTTAGTGAAGGTGCTTTGTTTATTAAATGTCTATGACATTTAAAATTTTTGCCAGTTTAAAGGTGCAAATATAATTACATGAATTATTCATGTTTGTGAAAACATGTATTTACATGTGTGGAGTAAGTCACTGTTCACCTCTGCTGCATTGGCAGAATGTTTACATACTTTCTGAGAAAGTATGCTTTATTTTTACTGTGATTGAACATTATGTACCTCAGAATGTACTGAATCATTTGCCATGTAAAATGATTATTACATTTAAGAAATACAGATCAAAGTATTTGGTCATAGGAAAGTTAAAGTCTGATTTTGATATTTAAAGCTTTTTCAAGCGTTTCACCCATATTGGGTTTAATCACTTTGTATCTAAAGATTTATAAACTGCTTTTGTTTAATGAAAGCATTAATTTATATTTCTATTGTGTGAAATGAATCCAATGCTCCTTTTATTGTATAGGCACACACATATTTCTTCTTTTGAAAGACCTTTTAAAGTGTGTCGCAAAAATGCATTGCTTCATTGTTTTCATGTGTTTGCGTGAATTGGACATTTCCCTATTAAGGGCAGTTGTATGAACTCACTGGTAGTGATTTGAATAAACTTCTGTGAAGGTATTTTGTGTGTGCATTACTTCATATTGATGTGCAATTTGAAAATAAACATTGGTAATAAATGTAGTACCTGAGACGGATCAGACACGCATAACTACTTAAATTTCTTAAATATTACAACAACACCCCTCACCCCACCAGCACGCTAGTCGCTTGGGGGTCAACCCCCAATCTGCAACTTACACCAAGGGCAGGACAAGATCTCTGGTGACCATAGCAACTCACACCAATTCATCAAGATAGAGTATTTTACGACCCATTGGAATGTAAGGAGCTGAACTCTCTTTACTCACTTTGGGGATAGACCTACAATTATAAATGCATTTATATGGAAATGTACACATTCATTTATAACATTTCCATGTATTAATGTTCATGTTGTTATGTCTGTTTTAACATTAATCCAACGTATCCATGAATGTGTGTTTAACTACTGGAATTATTAGATTTGTAGTAACTCATTTAACCAAGATTATATTTAGATCATGTTTGGTGTCTATGAGCTACATTTGTGATGTCCTTCGCGTTGATGTTTGTTGTGTTTTGGTAACTCTTTTCTTATTAGTTTTATCAAACTCTTAGTAGTCTTCTAGTGAACATCCAATCAGCTTTCACATGCAAAACACCATCTGAAAGACAAAAACAGTTAACTTTCCCTCCAAAGTTGCCATCTCCTGATTGGAACAGTCACGTCTGTAGGATGTGACATCCTCACAGTTTAAAAGAGACCACGAGAAGATTCTTTCTCTCTCTTCCTCGCGCTTCCTCTCTCTCTCTTCCTCGCGCTTCCTTTTCTCTTGGTTTTTGCTCTTCTTTCTCTCGATGCGTTCTGCATCTCCAAAGGATGGACTAGAAGAAGACTTCACCTTTAACCCATAAGTTTGTGCCAGGCTGCGGCCTCGTCTTTCCAGATACAGATCCTCTGCATAAAACTGGTTCTCTCTGATCACTTTCAGCCAAGATCAACTGGAGCCTTAACAACCTGCATCAGGACTCTTTCTTTCTTTGATGGGCAAGATGTGCAAGTATCAAACTTAGTCTTATTAATGGATGCATAGGGCATCATTAATCCTTTTAACAAAGGTCCTTTACAAGAAGAAACTGATGTTTAGTTCAGGCTATTGATCTTCTGAATATCATATACTGCCATAATCCATGCTCTGTTCTTCTCTCTGCTTCAACTTCAACCATCTTCTAATGCTTAACTGTATGTGTGTGTATGTTAGATTAGTATGTGTCTTGTCTAGATAATAAAGTCCTGTTTTATTTCACACGTGATGTTGTTTGTAGTTCATGCTCATAATCCGGAGTCCCTAAACATGCCGATTCTTGCTACCTGCTCGTAATGCTAAGTGATTTCCCCAAATCATGAATTTGATCCAGATAATAATAATTGATCATTATTAATTAAATTCATCCCAATTTGGATTGATATTTGTTTCCCTTACAAAGGGTGGTGGAGAAAATATTACTTATAATTGGGATCAAAGCTCATGATAATTCTTACATATTTGATGAAGAATAGTGTTTAAATAATTCTGTTCCTCATTGAATTCACTACATAATTGGTGTTAGAACGCGGGCATGATTAAACAAAAGTTATGAGCTTAAACTACTGTCAGCCTAAGTGTGTTTTAAATCAAGACGTTATGATGCAACATGCTATACACATGTATGTTGCTATTTGCGGCTTGTTTAATGTAGATAGTGATAGATTGATTTGGTAGTTCTGCTATGAATTAGAAAAGTCTTAACATAGATTAAATGGTATCAGTGTAAGGTAAATCTGATTTGGCGAAGAAATCCCAATTTCAGTATCTAATCAATGCATAAGTCTATTCTGACGAAGGAATCTCAGATAAGCTGCATGTGAAACTGTTCCAGAATCAATATGCTTTGGCGAAGAAATCCCAATTGCAATATTGTTTAACCTGTTTTCTGACGAAGGAATCTCAGTACAGTGTTATGTAAAGGTAGATTTGAGTGATGCTCCTCTTTCTGCATTGTAAGGACCTTTAAATTATAGTCAGAACTATGCCAGTCATCTAAACTTTGACTCTGCATATACAAGTTTAGCTAAATGGTGATCAGTACTGTGTTACAATTGCCGAATGAAAATAGTGTGTTTCTCAATTCTTCAGTATTTGTGTGTAAGGCACAAACAGCTGTATGTATGTAAATGAGTGTAAACCTACAGTGAATGTGTAAGTACTCCTTAAAGAAGGACAGGAAACCTGTTTAAAGTACTTGTTTACAGAGAAGCGAAAGCATACATAATAAGAATTAGTGAATGCATCTATATTTGCATTTAGGCTTGCTAAAGAAAAGCGTTGAATTGATTTAAGTGTAAGGGCCATGTTGTAACCAACTGTGTACCGCTTTTATTATTTGAGATTGTTTGAACGGTGCAGACACTCTTTGAGAACTAAAGTGCCCTGGGGTGCACTGGTTCCCATGACAACGACTTGTCAACCAGTTTGACTCCACCTACCATAGGTGTCATTGACTGGTGCCATATTGTAAACAATCTATATTTGTTCAAAAAAAAAAAAAAAATCTATATTTGTTCGCTAAGCTAAGCTAACATGACCTAGCGGCCTTAGTTGAGCTTACTAATACCTAACTTCAATAGTTAGTGGTTAGCATAGCATATGTAATTGAAGTCATTAAGTAGTGCGTGCGTGTATTGCAGTGTAAAGTGATTTAAACTATTCCCTCTTAACAAAATCTCTATTTTCTGATTTCCACTCTCTTTCCTTAATTCTTCTCAGACTCACTTTAACTAACTTCAGGTGCATTCCTTCCTGAACATTGTTGCTCAGTTACTCATTTAATTGAACTTAATTAAATTTTAACTGCCTACTCAGAGAATAATTCTTATAGGTATTGGGGATTTTGAATAGAACATTGACCCTAAAGTGCACACACATGTAATGGCATAGGCATGGGAGCTGAACACGCAGCAGCCTTAGCCAACAATGGAGTGATGCCCAACACTGACCTATATGGTTAAATGTCAGTACTATTAATTATTCCCAGTACTAGATCACTTCCCTTCTATTTTATTTTTACTGGTTAATTTTACTATTAGCAGTCATCTATTTTTTTATTTTATTTATCTATGTCCAATCTCTTTTTCTTGATTTTGCTTATTTTAAATATGTGCTCCAGAAATATGACTCCTATTGCTACACAATCTAGATGATTAATAAGGCATAAGTATAATTCTGAGCACCACTAATTGACATAATCAGAATCGGCAAGGCTCTCTTCTCTCTCTCTCTACTTCCTGTTCTTCAATATTCAGAGATCAAACCTGTTAAGAACCATCAGTATGTTTTGAGTTTTAATTAAATGATTTAGACTAGTCTTACATCATTGTTAAATCTCTGGTTGCATACAAATCTTGGCTTCCTGCCATAGGCAGTTAAGATAATAATAGTGTACACACTTCACTAGCTACCTAAAGCAGTTAACCACACGTGGTAAAACCTAGCTGCACAATATACACCTAGCTTTATTTCTAAATCTTTTATATGGTCTTGCATTAGTCTCTTGCCCTAACTCTCAGAACAAGTTTGCCCCAATGTCTCAGATGGAAGATCTAATGGCCTGGCAAGGCATGGTGATGGACGCCCTACCACCTAGAACTGCTGATGACCTTCCTCACCAGAGACAGGTGCAACTGGACAAAGAGGGAAGAAGACAAATGACACATGGTCCAAGCCAGAGTTATGACCACAAGGAGCTGACCAGCATCATCCTCTCCTTAGCCCACAACCTCACAGACCTGAGAAATGAGGTGAACGACCTAAAGCTGCATGCAACAGAGTCCCAAGAGGAACTTAAGCATGCTCAAAGTCGCATAGCCCAACTGGAAGGTGAGACCCAGACCACACGAAATAAGTCTGGTAAGATGGAAGAACAGGAGGAGGTTAACAGACTTCAGATAGCTCTCTCAGCTGCTGAGCAAAGAAAACTACTGGAAAAAGCAGCCAAAGAAGAGCTGGAAAAAGAACTGTTTGATGCAAAGTCATTATTAGTAACAGCCCATTTTGAACTATCAGATAGAGATGCCAAAATTGAATCTCTGACACAGCAGCTGGACAACACAAGAGACAAGCTTGACAGGGTCCAAAGAGAACTCGAACACTCATACAAGCTGCAATGGGAACCACAGTGGAAGACACATCCCCCACTGTCACAGCAGGTAAGCAGAGCAAACTCCCTCAGCCCAGTTCAAAGATACAAAGGGGGGGGGGCTGACCTCTCTGCTTAACACCTCACCAGCCAGCATCCTAAAAACATCTGAAGCCATAGAAGGGAAGGGACTTCTCCAGATAATCCCTGTAACGGTACATGGAGCGACCCTTAAAGACCTCAACAAACTGGCTAGAGTCATCAAGTGCTTCATTCCAAATTCTGCAGGAGACCTCGATGTCCATGCCTACCTGCGGGATATAGACTTTCACCTGCATATTATGCCGAATGTGACCACACGGGAGAGACTCCACCTGCTTTGGATAACTTCTGGTACAGAGGTAAAGAGCTTTCTAGAACGGCAGCCTGACGCTGTCAAATCCGACTACCACCGGCTGAAACAAGCTCTTATACAAGAATTCTCAGACCCAGAAACAGAATATGGACTGGTCGCTGCCCTGGACCTCAAACAGGGAAGACAGGAAACTCCCCGAGTTTACCTTAACAGACTCAGACAAGCTTATTTTGGAGCTCGCAATGAATCCGAGATGGAGGAGGATATCAGCTTCAAGAGCCTGTTCCTCAGAAATCTACATCCAATTGTTAGCCACCATTTAGGCATCATGGCCTGCCCTCATACGATGACCATTCATCATTTGCGGGACCTGGCACAGAAGGCCTTTAATAAACATAAGGCCACATCTGAAAGAAAGGCCTCTATGGCACCATTGAGTCTGAACTGTAACATTCAAAAGTTTGCACCAGAAGGCAGACATTGTCACTACAACACAATGTCCTTCAACGATATGCCAGGAAAGCTTCCAGCCAGAAGACAAACCCGTCACCATCGTAATAGGCCCAGATACCAGACCAACCACTGGAAGAAACCATGGAGACGGCAAAATTCTTCTTTGGAAACACCACTGGCTGTCCAACAGCCACTGACAGCATCATCCGATGCAACACACAGGTGCCGATCTGAGTCCTCACAAAGAGAGCCGGACTTAGCTACGCCTGAGTCACAGGAGCTGCTGAAACTAGTAAGAGAGCTCTTCACACAGCTCTCACCCATGATGTCTTGACACCTGCTGTCCCACCTCTCCAGGAAGCACCGATGGCCAAGGAGTCCACCCGAGCTACCTGCAGTGCGTGCGGGACACGTCTGATCATCATGTACATCTTAATTGTCGCTCGTTGTTGTCTATTAGGTCAGACAAAAACGTGCGAAAGGGGGGATATGTAGTACCTGAGACGGATCAGACACGCATAACTACTTAAATTTCTTAAATATTACAACAACACCCCTCACCCCACCAGCACGCTAGTCGCTTGGGGGTCAACCCCCAATCTGCAACTTACACCAAGGGCAGGACAAGATCTCTGGTGACCATAGCAACTCACACCAATTCATCAAGATAGAGTATTTTACGACCCATTGGAATGTAAGGAGCTGAACTCTCTTTACTCACTTTGGGGATAGACCTACAATTATAAATGCATTTATATGGAAATGTACACATTCATTTATAACATTTCCATGTATTAATGTTCATGTTGTTATGTCTGTTTTAACATTAATCCAACGTATCCATGAATGTGTGTTTAACTACTGGAATTATTAGATTTGTAGTAACTCATTTAACCAAGATTTAGATCATGTTTGGTGTCTATGAGCTACATTTGTGATGTCCTTCGCGTTGATGTTTGTTGTGTTTTGGTAACTCTTTTCTTATTAGTTTTATCAAACTCTTAGTAGTCTTCTAGTGAACATCCAATCAGCTTTCACATGCAAAACACCATTTGAAAGACAAAAACAGTTAACTTTCCCTCCAAAGTTGCCATCTCCTGATTGGACCAGTCACGTCTGTAGGATGTGACATCCTCACAGTTTAAAAGAGACCACGAGAAGATTCTTTCTCTCTCTTCCTCGCGCTTCCTTTTCTCTTGGTTTTTGCTCTTCTTTCTCTCGATGCGTTCTGCATCTCCAAAGGATGGACTAGAAGAAGACTTCACCTTTAACCCATAAGTTTGTGCCAGGCTGCGGCCTCGTCTTTCCAGATACAGATCCTCTGCATAAAACTGGTTCTCTCTGATCACTTTCAGCCAAGATCAACTGGAGCCTTAACAACCTGCATCAGGACTCTTTCTTTCTTTGATGGGCAAGACGTGCAAGTATCAAACTTAGTCTTATTAATGGATGCATAGGGCATCATTAATCCTTTTAACAAAGGTCCTTTACAAGAAGAAACTGATGTTTAGTTCAGGCTATTGATCTTCTGAATATCATATACTGCCATAATCCATGCTCTGTTCTTCTCTCTGCTTCAACTTCAACCATCTTCTAATGCTTAACTGTATGTGTGTGTATGTTAGATTAGTATGTGTCTTGTCTAGATAATAAAGTCCTGTTTTATTTCACACGTGATGTTGTTTGTAGTTCATGCTCATAATCCGGAGTCCCTAAACATGCCGATTCTTGCTACCTGCTCGTAATGCTAAGTGATTTCCCCAAATCATGAATTTGATCCAGATAATAATAATTGATCATTATTAATTAAATTCATCCCAATTTGGATTGATATTTGTTTCCCTTACAAAGGGTGGTGGAGAAAATATTACTTATAATTGGGATCAAAGCTCATGATAATTCTTACATATTTGATGAAGAATAGTGTTTAAATAATTCTGTTCCTCATTGAATTCACTACATAAATCATTGAATTTCTCGTCAATCCAGTTTAAAACAAATATGCCATATTTGCAAAAAGGTTAAATTTCCTATTTAATCACTTCCAACTAGCTCACAGTTTAGCTTTGTGTTACTTATTTGTTAATGTATACTAAACTTTAATATATGTTAAAGTCGTTCATATGCGTTTTTCAAATTAAATTCATAAATGTCTAAAGTCTGTTTATTTCTGAAAGTCTGAATATTTCTGTCAATCTAAAAGACGTCCAACATAAAAGAAAAGATAATTCTCAAATTGTTGAGCAGTGAACCTTAAAACCTGATAACTGTTGGAGCCCTTTTTGAAACTACACATGAAAACGCATGTTGGAACTAAAATGGCGGTAACTCATGAATTCTTTGGAATACAGACTTACGGTTGATCTCGTGATATATAGTGTGTCATGATTCGATTAGAAAATGCATGCACAATATTGACGCAAACTTAGGTGTCCCGTACACGGGACGCTGATTTTCTGAAGCTGTTTTCTTGAGAGAATCTGTTCATGAAGCTAAAATCTGTTTTATACAGTCAAATACAGTTGGTTTAGTTTCATACTGTGGTTCAAAAGTCTTATACTGAACATGACTTCTATTAACCTGATGTTCTGATTCTTATCATGCTGAGTGTAAATCTACTAGCTTGTTAGTCCATTGAAGAATGAAGCAATGCCATTTAACGTTATGCACTATGATGAAATCTGTGATTAAATATAGAGGGTTTCAGCAGCAACAGCATAAACAAACGCTATGTGGCCCAAACTTAACTTCCGACACACCTTCGCAAAGAATCAATAACTGTTGAGTAGTTTTAATGTAATTCAATACAATTAATACAGTATACAATAAAATACCTATATAAATTAAATACTGTATATGGTCTGAAGTCAAGTTAACTTCAGAACCAGACTCGTGCGTCTGATGAAACCGTTTATTATTAAAGAATCCAACAACAGAATTCAAATAGTTTTCAATTTTATTTTTCAATTTTGCTTCAAATATGAAACAAAGATTATACCTTCGAAGAAGGCGACAACATGAGTATGCATGACACATACAAACTAAATCATGTGAAAGTATACAGCAGACCTTTACAGGGTCCGATACACACGTCAATACATGCAAATATCATAAAGAATAATTTATGCTCTTTACACACAATAAACATTTTAAAATAAAGAAATATTTCTTACATAATAAGAAGAGCACTGAAAGTATTTCAAACAATAGAAATACATACAAATTGCTTTACATGTGAAAGGAGTTTAAACATCCTTAGCTGTAAAAAAATTTAAACCCAATATGGGTGTAACGCTTCATAAAGCTCAAATGTCTAAATCAGACTTTAACTTTCCTATGACCAAATACTTTGATCTGCATTTCTTGAATGTAATAATCATTTCACATAGCAAATGATTCAGTACATTCGACAAAACATAACTGTTCAATCACAGTTACAGGAAATCATACTATCTCAGAAAGTATGTAAACATTCTGCCAATGGATATGTCAATTTCAGGGTGACATCTTGAATTATGTTTGATAAATCCTAAAGTGAAATAAATTATATTTGCTCTGCAAACATTCAAGAGAAACATCAGGTAGAGTGACTTACTCCACACATGTAAATACATGTTTTCTCAACCATGAAGAATTCATGTAATTATATTTGCACATTTAAACTGGGAAAAAATGTAAATGTCATAGACATTTAATAAACAAAGCACCTTCACTAAAGGTAAATCTGATTCCATTTAAAGAAAAATCCAAATCACTACAAGTGATGATTTTACATTACTGCCCTCTAAAGGGGAAAAGTCCAATTCATGTCAACACATGAAATCATTAAAAGCGACATTTGTACATTTTATGCACAATTTAACATCTTTCAAATAAAAGAAACATATCTCCTATAACGTGAGAATAGAATGCAATTCAAAGAATAGAAATATAAACCAAACGCTTTCAATAAATAAAAGCAGTTTAAACCCAATATGGGTGAAACGCTTGATAAAGCTCAAATGTCTAAATCAGACTGTAACGTTTCTATGACCGAACACTGGATCCATATTTTCCATGAAGGTAATAATCATTCACATAGCAAATGATTCTGAACATTTTTACAAATGTTCATACACGGTTTCAATAAAGCATACTTTCTTAGAAAGTATGTAAACATTCTGCCAATGCAGCAGAGGTGGAAATAAATTCCTACATTAGAATTACAGCATATGTCAATCTCAGAGTGACATCTTGAATTCTGTTTGATAAATCTTAAAGTGTCCTTGTTGCTACCAGGGTCTCCACAGTTGACTGCAGGCTGGAGTTTTCTCTGTGCTGTTGGTCTGACAGGCTGGTGAATTCTTCTCTGTGGACGGCTGCATGTTGAGGAAGAGCTTCAACAGTCTTCTGTGGGACTGAGTCTGCGCTTGACACTGAGACAGAAAGTTGACGCTCTCCTGAACACATCTGGAGTAACCCTCACTAGCTGCAGGAGAGCAGGTGGACAGATTGTTTAACTTCTGCTGCTGTCGTCTCAAGAAATCAACCGTCATCTCCAGGATTTCAGCTTTCTCCTGTCTGGAGTCGGGCTGTTGCTTCAGGAACTCTTCACTCAGAAGAGACTTGAGCTTCTCAATGCTGCTGTTGATACGTTCTCTGCGGATTTTCTCCACTACTGGCTTTCTCAGCTGAGGAAAGGATAAAAACAAATTTAGAAAAACTCATCCTTTATGTATATTTTTCATATAAGTGTAAAGTTTAATAAAATGGTCAAATTTTTACCTTATTTGTGAGTGAAATTTGTCCTTCAGTGTTGATCTTTGCTGCATTGACTGTAGGTGCCATGACTGTGTTTGTTCTCATCAGTTCTCCATGAAGATCAGATCTGAGCTGAACTCTCTCTGTCTCTCTCCTCTATTTATACTCCCAAATCTCCATATGAATGTGTGAGTCTGGAGTGTGCTGGAGGTTCTCACAGTATACAGCCAATGGAAACAGACTACTGGAACAAGGAGCAGAGGGACGCCACATGCTAAATGACATGCTTATTGCTCAGGAAACAATGAGCACATCTCCTGGGAGCAGGTGGAGGGCTGGGAGTTGGGGATAGAGAGTGTGTGAGAAAGTGGAGACCCCTCTTTCAAAGCTTTGTTTGTTGTCTGACACCGGGGTCATTTATTGACAAAGCACGTGTCGTTTATACTGGAAACTTCCCAGCACACGTTACATCTCAACATAATTCAGTTCATATCACGGAGAGGATCTAAATTGATTTCATCTTGAGGCATCATCTCTGGTGGATGTAGTTTATAGTCGTAGATAAAGAGCTCTCTAGGGAAATTTGGGCTTGGCGGTGGTGACAACAGAATGCTGAAGTGTGGTCCGGTTGTCCTTGGCTGTATAACATCAATTTACAATTACAACACCTTTAAGACAAATGTAAAATTCTTCCTCTTTTTACATGATTTTAGAAGAGAATAATATAGAATGTTTCTAAGTCTTTAGCTATGCATTTAAACAGTATTTTAACCTATTTGATAAAATAACATGAAACTGAACACTGTGTTGTTTTGTATTCTAAACACCCACATCTGTGTAACAAACGACTATTTAACTTTTAATTGTTTTTATCTACATGGATTTACAAATTGAGAATTTTTTCTGTACTGTATTAACAAATGTTGGGTGATTTTAAAACCAATGTCCTTAAATAATGCAAAACTTCATATTTACCTTAGCACTGCGTATTGTGTTTAATGGGTATTTATTTACTAGACCCACAGCTTGTGATTAAATGCATAGCCCACCTTTTAAACAGTGGTTTGCATCTTTAAAAAGTAACCTCCATATACATCTTTGTTATGCCTAATGGAACAGATTCTTTACCATCTCTCCTGGGAACGTCAGCTGAAGGTCCTTTCGCCATGTTCTGAATTGCTCTTAATGAAGCATCATGTTGTTTAGATGTCTGTGAATGGGCAGAGTGTGGGAAAACTCTAGGGACTAAAGTCTCAGTAAAGCATTACTTCATCAGTCAAGACTTTATTCAATAAGTCTACTATTGTCCCATTACTAATGTATTCTTAATGTGCAGGGTTTTGGGGAATTTTGTGATACAAATTGCATCACTTTTATCACTTAGGCAATATTTTGTGTTGTGGAATCTCTGTTTAAAAACATGACTTCACTCATTGCGTAAAGACCTGCCTGTGGGGAAATCTATTTTTCATGACGAAGCAATTATTGGTTATTTTGCCATTTTGCAAGAGCAGATCAAGTCAAGTTCATTCATTTGACTTTTCTAATTTGACCATCTATAACAGTCAAAATCTGAAGTTTGAAAAAAATTCTTTAACGATTAGGAAACTACTAATTGTGTTTCTTGAGTTTTAATAGCCCTAAATATCATTATAAATTGACAAAATAACATATACATAACACTGAGAATACATAATTATTTCTAATAATAATTAACACAACATCATTTTTCATTAGATCCAAAAGTTGCGTTTTGTATTAAAATTAAATATTTTTATAGTATGTAGTATATGCGCTTATTAATCTGAATATAATGTGGCCGAGATAAGTAATTTATTTACTAAAAGGAATATCTTTCCTGTAGCTCAGTGGAAGAGCATTGCGTTAACAACGCAAGATTGTGGATTCGATTCCAGGGGATTGCATATACCTAAGCATAAATGTATAGGATAATGTAATGCAAGTCGCTTTGCGTCTGCCAAATGCATAAATGTAAATGTGAATGTAGTCACCCAAAAAATCTCTGTTGACTTTCCATAATAGGAATGAAAATTATTATGTTCATGGTGAGCTAGCAGGTTGTAACTGATTACGTCCTCTGGAAAAGCTAACATAAATATAAAATGAAATGATTTTTGACTACACTAGACTACTATTTTGAGTTATAAGTTTGTTATGATTGTACTGTTAAAACACAATATGAGTCGGGATATTGATTGTACAATTTTATTAGTCATGGTACTTTAATTGCTGTTCTTCACATTTGAGTGAAATAAATTAACATATTTGCTCAGCAAACATTAAAGAGGAACATCAGTAACAGTGACTTACTCCACACATATACATACATGTTTTCACAAACATGAATAATTCATGTGATTATATTTGCACCTTTAAACTGGCAAAAAATGTAAATGTCATAGACATTTAATATACAAAGCACCTTCACTAAAGGTAAATCTGATTCCATTTAAAGAAAAATCCAAATCACTACAAGTGATGATTTTACATTACTGCCCTCTAAAGGGGAAAAGACCAATTCATGTCAACACATGAAATCATTAAAAGCGACATTTGAACATTTTATGCACAATTTAACATCTTTCAAAAAAAGAAACATATCTCTTATAACGTGAGAATAGCATGCAATTCAAAGAATTGAAATATAAACCAAATGCTTTCAATAAATAAAAGCAGTTTAAACCCAATATGGGTAACTTTTCTTTGACCAAACACTTGATCCATATTTTCCATGAAGGTAATAATCATTCACATAGCAAATGATTCTGAACATTTTTACAAATGTTCATACACGGTTTCAATAAAGCATACTTTCTCAGAAAGTATGTAAACATTCTGCCAATGCAGCAGAGGTGGAAATAAATTCCTACATTAGAATTACAGCACATGTCAATCTCAGAGTGACATCTTGAATTGTGTTTGATAAATCTTAGAGTGTCCTTGTGGCTACCAGGGTCTCCAGAGTTGACAGCAGGCTGGAGTTTTCTCTGTGCTGTTGGTCTGACAGGCTGGTGAATTCTTCTCTGTGGACGGCTGCATGTTGAGGAAGAGCTTCAACAGTCTTCTGTGGGACTGAGTCTGAACTTGACACTGAGACAGAAAGTTGATGCTCTCCTGAACACATCTGGAGTAACCCTCACTAGCTTCAGGAGAGCAGGTGGACAGATTGTTTGACTTCTGCTGCTGTCGTCTCAAGAAATCAACCGTCATCTCCAGGATTTCAGCTTTCTCCTGTCTGGAGTCGGGCTGTTGCTTCAGGAACTCTTCACTCAGAAGAGACTTGAGCTTCTCGATGCTGCTGTTGATACGTTCTCTGCGGATCTTCTCCACTACTGGCTTTCTCCGCTGAGGAAAGAATAAAAACACATTTAGAAAAACTCATCCTTTATGTATATTTTTCATATAAGCTAAACTGACACATAGAAGTATAAAGTTAAATAAAATGGTCAAATTTGTACCTTATTTGTGAGTGAAATTTGTCCTTCAGTGTTGATCATCACTGCACTGACTGTAGGTGCCATGACTGTGTTTGTTCTCTTCAGTTCTCCATCAGGATTAGATCTGAGCTGAACTCTCTCTGTCTCTCTCCTCTATTTATACTCCCAAATCTCCATATGAATGTGTGAGTCTGGAGTGTGCTGGAGGTTCTCACAGTCTGCAGCCAATGGGGGTGTTAGGACGACTCAAAGGAGAAGAGGCCTGCCACATGCTCAGTGAGGCATTTATTGCACAGGAAACAATGAGCTTGCCTCTGGCAGGCAGGTGGAGAGATGGATTACAGACATGAATTTTGTGAGAAAGTGGAGACCCTATTTGAAGTCTTATGTGACGTCAAGAAACAACCTGACGCCCATGGAGCATATGGCACATTTAGTATCATACTTTAGTAGCAAGTTTGTTCGATACCCGATGCCTTGTTTTTTTTCCAGCAGGATTTGTGGCGTCTTTCCTTAAAGCAAGCAAGAACAATTTGAAGATTAAATTTTCGAATTGAGTTAACTTCAAATTTCAAAAATCATGTTTTTATTGTGCATTTAATATCAATCAAACTGCAGTTGGTTTGTTTTGATTTAAGCCACCATAAATAAAAAAACACTGTTAACTAATAATAAATTATAATATGAGAATAATATGCATGTGTATTGCTTGTTTCGGTTGCAAATAATATATTCCCAACAAAACATTCTTGCAGATCTGCCAAAAATACACAACTTCTAGTCAAATTGAAAGAAACACAATAAAGTGCGACAGGTTTTACACTTGTTTCTTGTTTACTTATGATGGAAACTTTCAGAATGTAAGGCTGGACTTGTAATGCAAAACTGGGAGTGCAGACACCAGAGCTTTCCCACAGTCTATTCATTCACACACAGATGGCTGAATAGAAGTGTGCCTCATAGAAGGCGATTAGGCATGTGTTAAGGGGACTCTGATGAAACCCCAAAGGGATGTTTACAGCACACTGTCCTTAATTGAGATGGGTATGTGTTTGCATGATTGGGTTTGTCAAATTACACTTTTTCCACTATGTTGGCCCTACTGTGAACAGCCTTACCTATTTTAATAGAGTCACTTTTATTAATGGTGTCTGAAAGGAATTTCCATGAAATACTACTTCAAAGTCTTAAATTATGAACCACAAGCTTTTTTTATAGTTTTTTGTCTGTTTATTTTTGTTTTACATTCAGATAACTAATTAATTATATATATTTTTAAAAAGTAATCGAGGCACATTTGCTATGATTTAATAATGCTCAGCGCAGGTCTGCTGTTTAAACGGCACGTGCCTTATCCCATAATTAATCCCAGTGGTAACACGGTTGCATTGAATAAAAGGTTTACACTTTCTCTCACAAGCACGCATGCACACACACACAATTTATTGTTTTAATGGCCAGCCCTTCACCTGCTCCCCGGAGACACGCTCATTGTGTATGAGCAATAAGAGATTCACTAACAATGTGGCAGCTTGAAGGCACCCATTGGCTGCAGACTGTGAGAACATCGAGCACACTCCAGACTCACACATTCATATGGAGATTTGGGAGTATAAATAGAGGAGAGAGACAGAGAGAGTTCAGCTCAGATCTGATCTTGATGGAGAACTGAAGAGAACAAACACAGTCATGGCACCTACAGTCAGTGCAGTGATGATCAACACTGAAGGACAAATTTCACTTACAAATAAGGTAAAAATGTGAACATTTTATATAATTTCGCATTTAAATGTACAGTACAGCTGATATGAAAAAAAAATGTGGATAGTGTTTCTAAATATGTTTTTATTCTTTCCTCAGCTGAGAAAGCCAATAATAGAGAAGGTCCGCAGAGAACGTATCAACAGCAGCATCGAGAAGCTCAAGTCTCTTTTGAGTGAAGAGTTCCTGAAGCAACAGCCCGACTCCAGACAGGAGAAAGCTGAAATCCTGGAGATGACGGTTGATTTCTTGAGACGACAGCAGCAGAAGTCAAACAATCTGTCCACCTGCTCTCCTGCAGCTAGTGAGGGTTACTCCAGATGTGTTCAGGAGAGCCTCAACTTTCTGTCTCAGTGTCAAGTTCAGACTCAGTCCCACAGAAGACTGTTGAAGCTCTTCCTCAACATGCAGCCGTCCACAGAGAAGAACACACGTGTCCCGTCTCAACTCAATTCACAAGCCTGTCAGACCAACAGCACAGAGAAGACTCCATCCTGCTGTCAACTCTGGAGACCCTGGCAGAAGCCACTTTGTTTTTAATAGACAACAATGTTAACACCCATGTGCAACTCTGTTATAAGAGGACATTGTAGATCTTTTTCAAGAGAGATTATTCATAAGTATTCCTACATTAGGAAAAAATGTGTTTTTGCAATGAGTAAATCATGCTTCCATAGGGAAGCCTTATGAATATGTGCTATGTAAGCAATGCTGAGGTTATAAAATATCTCATAATGAGATATTCGTATTTTATAAATACACATGTTTTCTATGAAGATTCACTGGATCTTATTGTTCTTGTTCTTCTTTGACAATTTTGTTGTAGATTTAATATGATCAATTATGACTAATATAAATGGTTTTCTAAAGACTAATTAAGTCAATTTGTGTTTCAAACAACTCAGAGATTTGTCAGAATAATCTGGCACAACTATAGTAAATAATACAGTCAGCCTAAATGAAGATGCTGATATCTGCATATTATATGTGAGGAAAATAAAAATCCACTTTACTGCAAAAGCTTTCACTGTGGTTTTGTGTTGAGTGCATATTTTTAAATATTAAAATGAGCAACTACACCGTTCAATATCACTTTCAATTAAATATGAAACAGATTTTTTAATGGTGTTAACACAAAAATGAAATAGTTGGGGGCATGTCTGTAAAAAAATAGATTCTATAGATACATTTACACATTCACCTGCTGTCAAACCCTGTCAACTTGTTCAAAAATACATTAAAACATTCAATACATTATAATTTAATAAAGTTCTCTTAACAACACGTAGGGTATTCTTGTAAAGCTACTGCTTCTCTTTGATTTAAACACAAACATGATCTAAATTACTTAAGGTAGAACTATGTGTCATTGTTAAAACGTTAAAATGTTTTTAAAAACCTCCCAACTAAGCGCAACATAGCCAGACCACTACAGGAACTTTACCACTTTAAAAAGTTTCGAGAGTTGCCACGTTAAGAACTTCTAATTTTTATTTCTAGGGCACTGGCTTGCTGGCTCCTGGGAAAATCCCAAACGTGTTTGGAAAGCATCTAAGTCCAGATGGTCCTGCTATGTCTAAAGTCCCTCCTCTAATAAAGAGAGATCAAACACCGTGACTAATGTGATGTGTAACAAGACACACTTCTTTTGTGTCCTTAATGTGGGCAGTCAATGAACAGGCTGTGGGAAAGAACTCATGGGAACCTCAGTAAAACTCCAGTGCCTTATCACAAAGACAATGTCTTACCAGAGAGGCCGGCTACAGGTGGTTTGGCATTATGGACTTTACTATAGAGCCACAATCACGCAACTCAAATCAAAGTTCGGACAGATGTGGTCAACAACATTCAATGCAAATGACATTATACTTTTCTTTTAAGAAATAGGTTTGAAAAATGTATATCATTTTTTTCTCATATTGCACGATCCAAAATTGGTTGTTTGCTATACAACAAAGATGTGACTAACATTAGAACTGAGTGTTGTTTGCATTTATTTAACAGATGTGAGAGAACAGGATGGTGGGAACGAACCAGTAATAGACAGAGTAGCTACCACAGGATGTAAAAAATAATCATGTAGACATAAATAAATATAAACAGTCAATTTGTTCTACAAAAAGTGGAAAAGTGCACATGCCTGCTTGCATACCTGTGGCTTTCCCACACTTGTGACAATAAACCTCATGAGACTCGACACAACACTTGTCTGCAGGTCGTGTGATGGAAGCAGTAAAATCGAGGTAGGCCTATTCCTATTCATAAAGTAAATTCACCTCCATAACGGCATGTTAAGTTTTCGTCATTCTTATATTTTAATACTTTTAAAACACTGATGTCGTGACACATGAACTTCATCTACTTGTTAAGAAATGTGATGTTTTGTTGCCTGTACGCGTGCCAACTCCGTCCACTCAGTAGCTACGTGAGCGTGTCCGTATTTGGCATGTGGACGTGACAGTTCTCACTAACATCAATCGAGCTGACTCGTGTTGTTAAATGTTATCAAAGGCGAATAAACCTGAACCAAAGCGTCCTAACAGTGTCAATGGCGCTTTTGAAGTAGGGAATTTAACCACGTGTCGTTGTCGCGAGTAGGTGCTGGTTACGCGCCGACCGACCCGCGTCCTCCATCAAAGTACCGTGAGAGCGTTTTGAATGCGAAGCTCTTTCGCAGTGGTGTGATGTTACACGCCGATAAATCTGCTCCACGTGCTACATAAACAACCTTTATGTAAAACATTTTGTATGTTTAAAGGTTTTCATTTAACGTTTTTTGTTTGCGCATTTCCTATTTATTCAAAGCAACTCACAGTAGCCTACATTCAAAATAAACGAACCATACATCGTATCAGTTTGTGCATAACCATTGCCAACATTTAGATACAGGAATCAACTGTGGTTTTGCTTTATGTCAAATACACTTTACTTTGATAAGCATTCAACAAGTTGTATTTTTCACAATTTGAAGACGATTTAAATACATATTTTGGATATGCTATAAGAAAGAAAGTTCTGTTTTATTATTCAAATTGTCTAAAAGAGGCCCAAGCCTTCATTAAACACCATCATTCCTATAGTGAAAGTGGCTTCCCCCTCATGCTAGATGCCTTGGGAAACATTCCTTCAGTGGAAGGCGAGCAGCCAGTTGACCACAAAATTAATGTCCTCTATTGTTGTAAAGATCCCAGTCCTCTGTTCCGAGTGTGGGAACAGTAGCACAGCACAGACCACATGGCTTTGTAATGGTAATGACGCTGTATAAATACAGGTTGCTTCCCCTCAGAGAGGTTCACAACTCTTTTTGCTGCAGAGGGAAGACAAATCGTTCCTGCAAGACCATGGCTCCCCATTCAAAAACACCCTCCACTTTTGACCATCTACGATTCAATGACAGGGACCAAATTAAGGTGTGTTTACGTTCAACCCTAACTTAACTTTTTCTGAAAAGTTTATCAAAACTTGCGAATGTATCTCAAAACATGTTCTATGTTCTCGTTTGCTTCCAGCTGAGGAAACCAGTTGTCGAGAAGATGCGCAGGGACCGCATCAACAGCTGCATCGACCAGCTTAAAGGTCTCCTGGAGAAGGAGTTCCACAGTCGAGACCCTAACACCAAACTCGAGAAGGCTGATATCCTGGAGATGACAGTCAGCTTTCTAAGACAGCAGCTCTCTGGAGAGCTTGCACAGAAGGATTCTAATGAAGGTTTCTCTAACTGCTGGAGAGCATCTATCCACTTTCTCAGTCTTCAATCTCCTGGAGGAGGATCTGGCAGGGAGCTCCAGCATTTCCACAACGCCCAGCGAGCAAGATCAGCTATAAGCTCCACTCCTCCAGCATCCTCTAAAGCCGGTCTACAACAGGCTGATTCCAGGAGTCCCGTTTGGAGACCCTGGTAGAGACGTTAAGACTGAGAGTTGTAAACCTGAGGGGCAGTTGCATTAATTTCCCTCTTAATAGTAGGAAAGGTTATTTCCAAAATGTATGTTGAGTCATCATATTGATAGACAGATACTTTAGACAAACATGTGTTTGTCAGTGGAAAGAGGTGGTTCTCATGTATGCCCTCTTGTTCTGTATTAATAGCTCTTAATGTAATTTTTACAAGATTTATTATTCTTATAAATGTTATTATATTGTCAATGGATTTCATATTTTGATGTATGCATATTTAATTGAGGTTTGACTCCAGTGGAGTATGGGTTTATGTATCAGATCTTTGAACTGGTGTCGTGCTTAAAGTTTTTTCAGAGTATATTTCTGTTTGTGCTGAGAATTATGTATTGTTTGTTAGATAACACATGTTGTACCTTTGATAAAGGACCCCGCTGGTTGTGTTTACAATGATGATTTATTATTTTATGTTTTGCAAATGTAAGCTCTTATGTCAACTATATTCTCTAAATAAAATTCAATGTGATCAAATAATGGATTTGGTAGGTTTTCATAAATTTCTATGCTTCAGACTCAAAGCTGAGAGAATAAGTTATTTACTGAGGTCATACATAGAAAATAACTAATAATGGAAATATAGGATTTGTTGACTACATGTGACTTTATTTCATATGACTTTACATCAACTTTATTTTGGCTAATCTACAAACTGTGGAATAACTGAGATGTTAATATGTTTAATCAATTTTTTATTCATTTTGCAATCATAAACACATACTTTACTCATACATGCATATATTTAAGAAAATATATAATATAATATTTAATAAACATTTATAAACAGTTTCAATTAGTGGTAAATGTAAATAAATATTTCCTAAATACATACTTTATACATGTATGTGTATGTTTTTATAAATACAAATCGATATGCACAGTACACAGACATATATAATGTAAACACATGTAAACACAAAATTCAACGCGATTAATTGCTTGACAGCACTAAAAAAAAAAATCATGCATTTTAATA
Source organism: Triplophysa tibetana (assembly GCA_008369825.1). Taxonomy (NCBI): domain Eukaryota; kingdom Metazoa; phylum Chordata; class Actinopteri; order Cypriniformes; family Nemacheilidae; genus Triplophysa; species Triplophysa tibetana. The sequence goes on along the minus strand of CM017912.1, from coordinate 15,053,196 downwards.
GTTCTGTCAAATAACGCAGATTGTATTTATTATTTTGGACTAAGTCAAAATAATAAATTATGATATAATATGCATTTGTATTTCTATTTTTGAAGCGCAACTGTACAATTCAAACTCTCAAATAACTCTAGATCTATATAAGATATACCAGCACAGATGCTGCATTAAATGATGTCAAGCAAACACAATTACGCCCCCCCCGACACACAGGCACACGTCTATTGTTAAGTCTCCTGAGAATATCACACTCACAATGGAACAGTAGTGTGGGAAACACTTCAGTGCACCCAGCTCACACGTTGTGAGGTCAATGGAGATGACCCACCTAACAACGCTTTCATCCCGTTTTATTTTCCCAGGGGCGATAAAAGTGTGTGTGTCATTGAACATTAACAGATTATTACATGAGACACATACACGTATAGCTGATAGCCTACGAGACTTTTCTTAAACTGCCTATTTACTATTATTAACGGACAAACAGGACATTTGAAGCCATCTGCAAGACTGTGATTTAAATCAGCTGCCCAATTAAACCTTTTATCAAAGTTCTTTCGAGTGAAACTGGGCACCGCTCGACACATGACAGATGTTTGCCCATGGTTGCCAGATTTGTTACTTTGCCCTTTTTCGGTAGCTTACACAATTATGCTTTTACAGTCATTCTGCCCACTAGCTAAGCATATGTCAAGCAGTCACAGTCAAAAGAGATTCAGAGTATCGCTGTTTCTAAAAGACTGAAACTAGGATTATGTTGCGCTTTATTGTGCGTGAGCTTAAATGGATTACAACTAATGTTGAAAGAGACAGTGGTAAACCCTGGAGGAAGATTTCACTGTTTGGCCATGGTGTACATCTGAATGCAGTTTTGAAAGTGCCCGGTTGTATTCATTTGGGGCTTTATCAAGATGATATACACCTTTGGCAAAAAGTAGCCTCCGTGTATCCCAAGCACACTGGTGAGAATAGCACCAACATAGAGAGCCATAGAAAAGCTCCCTCTAGAAACGCAGTAAGCCGTGAAGAACGTGATCCAAGAAATCATATATATCATGAGACTAAATGTAATGCATTTGGCCTCGTTGTAATTGGCCGGAAGATCTTTTCCCATGTAGCTCATGCAGAAACAAACTAAGCTTAAGACAGCCACAAAAATAAGCTCGGCAAATGCCCCGACGGATAGAGTCTTACTGCACTCGAGAACAACGCTGTCATGGTAGAAATCAAAGTCCTGAGATGGAAAAGGAGGGTCTATGACCATGCGAAGAAAGGAGATGAAGAACTCCAGCAGTGAGGAGATTAAGATGAACATCTCTGGGCCACGGTTCTTAGCCCAGGTCTCGTAGTATCTCGGCAGCTTGGAGGACCATTTAAAGATACAGACCACCTTAAATAAAGGGATTGTGTGAGATCAGGGTGGTTTTAATACATGAGACCGTTTGAGTATGAATATTGTTTTATAATATTAAATCAATTTATGGTTATAATGGAATATGCTGATAATATAAAATATATAATTAACATACCAAACAGAAAATAAAAGAGATATCCTTGGAAAAATAAATATACTTCAAGTTCATTTTAAGTATACATAAGTAAATTTCATGTATATATGTTAACTACACTTCCTACTAAGAATCATTTACTAGTGGTATACTTTTAAATATACTTCAATATTTAAACAAATATTTAAATATTTAAATTTTAAATACAAAATTTAAATATTTTGTTTGTACTGTATCTAAACTACACGTGAACTTTAGGAATAGGCCAGATTGCAAGTTCAATAAATGTAGCACATTTTTTACATATGAAAATAAACGTTGATGCTCTTCAGTACTTACATTGCAAGTAAACTTGTCTGTGAACATCATACTCATAGTTAAATATTTCTGTATTATATTTACCGTAAAAATAAACATGTAAGGTTACAAGACAGTATGTAAATAAAGAATGGGCTTCTTAATCAAAAAAGTATACAGGTCAATACTTTCAATACTCATTACTTTTCTACTTGTATATCTCGTACGAGTACAGACCAAACATGCTTAGAGATATCTGTCACTATAAGTCAAGTAAACTTTTAAATATATATTTTAAAAAAATTCATAGTTTATTTCTAAGAAGTATATAAAAAGTAAACTGAAAGAATAAAGAAGTGTACTAATAGTGTACTTTTTAAAGCGTACTTTTTTGTATGGGATGCTTAAGATATTAAATTGACCTCTTAGAACTTCGAACAGCTTTAAAGGGACTAAAGTCTGAACGTAAAAGCAGACAAAACTGTATGGTGTGCGCCCTCTGCTGGTCATAGTGTAAATTATATCTTTATATAGAACTATATATATAGTTCCAATTGAAAACTTGAAAATTATAGTAAATATTATACAGAAATACCTATTTACTTGATCTGTACTTAAAAATACAGCTCTAATTCTATGTCCCCTCTTTATAACCCTGTGTACCTGAAAGGAGCGCACGGTCACACATGCGAGGCAAACGGTGATGCTGATGATGAAGAGTGGCTGTTTCAGGAGACAACCAATTTGAGAGGGTCTACCAAAGTGGCAGAATGTGCTGCTGGAGGCCACGGTTAGAGACGCCAGCATCAGCAGACAGATCTTCCCTCCAGCTGACTTCACCACAGGAGTATTGAGGTTCAACAGGAAGATGAGAGCTGTACTTATGGTGAGAAACAGGGTCACTGCCAGATATGCGAGCAGAGATATAGAGAGCAGAGAGTCCCATGGCAGGTACAGCTCTGTTCTCTGGAGACATGTCTCGCTCTCAGATTCAGACCACTCTTCTATGGCACAGGGTTGGCAGCTAGTATAGCCTAAAAAGATTCACAAAGTCAGGCAAGCACAGAAATAACCCCAAAATAAACAAGTTGCAGCGATTTGATAGTCCCACAGCTTACAATATTTATAACACTGACTATGAATAGTTATTTATGCATATTGACCCCTACAACTTTCCATTGTATGGACACAAAACCACTGAGACATTTCTTAAAAATATCTTCTTTTGTGTTGGACAAAAGAAAAGGTCATAAACAGGTTTTGATTGACATGAGGGAGACAAATAAATGAGGAATAAATGTTTATTTTGGGGTAAACTATTCCTTTTAAGTATGGAAGAAAAGATTTCAAAATTAACCCCAAAATATTATTTTAATCACTTTTGTGCCTTTTCAAACCTGTATGACTTTATTTCTTCTGCAGAACACAAAAGAAGATATTTTGAAGAATGTTGGTATCCAAACAACATGTTCCCACTTTGATTTCCATTGTATGGACACAAGAACCGAGTCATTTGTCAAAATATCTTCTTTGGTGTTTCATGGAAGATTTTGAACGACATGAGGATGAATAAATGTGACTTTTTTCCGAGTGAACAGTCCTTTTATTGTTCTATAAAATTGCAAAAAGCAGCTTTAGAGGGATACAAGTTTAACCGTATAGGTAGTCAAAACTGAATGGTGTGCGCCCTCTTCTGGTCATAGTGTAAACAACATCTTTAAATAGCAATCCTCCGATTCAAATGAACACTTAAATTTTTCTTGTTACTATATGATTTTGCAGTTGTTGGTACCCGATTTGTTGAGGAAGGTAAAAGCAGGGCATGCCATGCAGTCAAAGCAGCATCTATGCTGTCCTGTCTGGAGCTGTCTGTTTCCAAACGGACACTCTGGAGAACACAGGGATTCAGGAACCTGAATGGGGCAAAACTTTCCATAATTAAATTACACAAAACATTAAACACATTTTAATTTCTAATTTTTATAAGTTGATATGGAAACAAACATCTGCTAAAAAGTAATATAATGAGTATAACCAGTCCAGGTCAGACTGAAAACTATTTTATATTGTGATAGTACTATTTTAACGAAATAGCAAATGCTAGATATATATGGATATACATAGACTTACACTGCTCACAGGTGACACCGGTCCTCTCCATTGTATCTGGGAAGCATCTAACTTAAGCTCAATTGGATCTGGACTGTAACTTCCAATTACTTTAAATGACCATTGGTCATCTTTCCAAATCCACGACACTATATCATACCCTGTGTTAGGGTCTCCATTTTTGTCAAAATAAAACAATGCATCTTGAATTGAGAATCGAACCTTTTTCAGTTGTTGATAGACCTGAGGGAAGAAACAAACAAGACATCAGAAATTCTCTGTTAAACAAGACAGCTTTAACCAGCCTGAGATGGCTCGCTGGTCTTCCTGTAAATTCCTGTAACACACATTATGATTTTGATATTTTACTCGATTGTTATTTAAAAGCATTTACCTCCCACGGCTCCACTTTAGATTTCTGACATCGTTCAGAGTTGCAGTTCAATACCTTGTGCAGTGCATGAGCCACTGCATATACAGCCTTATACACATTAAAAGAGGACACAACGTCATATGGCTCCAAAGAAAAGCCTTGTATTGCCATTTGGTACAGGTCTGTGTTTTGCAGACACGGGACATCAAAGTTAACGGTACCATTTGAAGGCCCAGCATCTACAAGCCAAGGCACGGAAAGCCTTTCAAAATCTTCAAACCCCTTAAATTCAGTATATTTGACAGAGACACCGATGACGGTCCCTATCGTACTGATTCTTGGGATACTACGTATTATTGACGCCACTGACCAATCCTCTGTTCCAATCCACACTCTCCCCGTCACGTTTTGTTCAATGACGAAGGGAAAGAACCCACTAGCCCTTCTCTTGCTTGAAAAGACAACTATAGTGTTGACTTTGGTTTTAATGATGTTTTTGACCATGTCTTGCATGTATTGTTTGGTCTTGTCGGTTACCGCCGGTATTATACCTTGGTATGCAATGCATATATCGTGAAGTGAAGCTTGCTGGGAAAGAGTTTGCATTCCTTGCAAACCATAAGAATTGTCACTGCCGAGAAGGGCAATCCAGGTCCAGTTAAATCGATTGAGAATATGTATCATCGCATCCACCTGGTTCTTGTCACTGGGGATGGTGCGGAAGAACGACGGATAGATAAGCTTATTGCTCAGCAATTCATTTGAGGCCTCGTAAGAGATCTGCAAAGCAAAGAGAAAGGTATATATAGAAAATTTAATTGCAGAAATGGAGTTAATGGGTTTAAATACATAAGTTTGAATGGAAACTCTAGTCTCTGTTGGTTTCTTTTCTAAAGGCTGGGAGCCATAAGAATACCATAACATCCTATTTAAATGAAATACACAGGTTTAAAACAGCTATCTATAATGGGAATGAAAAACATGATATGATTTCAATTATCATACAACATTATCATTACATAAATATACATATTCACCGGGTACCTGAGGCATGAGGACTGCACCCAGAGCAGCGGCTGGTGTAAAGGAGTAAGTACTGCTGTCAGGTCCGATGACGGCCACGGCGAGGTTCTTCACACCTGATCTATCGCGCTGTTTGTTAAGCAGGTCCAGGGTTGCCAGATTACTGGCTGCAAGGGAGCATAAATCATAGGTCTGGTAGCCAAGCGTGAGCCCAGGTAGAAGTGTCTTATCTGAAATGTTGTTGTTGATCTCTTCCACAGCATATCTGAGTGCTTGCACCAAATGATATCCATGCTTGTTGGTCAGTCCTCTAAAGACAACAATTGAAGTGGTGTTTACATTCATTTTAAACTGACGAATTTCTGATTTAGAATCAGAATAAGCTTTATTCGCCAAGTGCACAGACAAGAAATTTGTAGCTCTATTGTCTTATAGACACAGTATATACATAACACAAGAAATAGGAAAGAAAATAAAAATAAATAATGTTAAAATGTGAAACGAAAATACAAATGTGAAGATGGAAGACTGCACATTTTTTGTACAATCTTGTCTTTGATTTTAAGTAATGTATCAAATATTGTTGCAAATTCTGCCAACTTCAACGATAAGTGATAAGTATGATGATTTTTATAGACTTCGTAATGTTGTGCTATGGTTTTTCAGCCAGCTTGGATACGGTTTCAAAATTAAGTTATATTACAGCTGTGTAACTTCAAACTATAATGGCTAAAATTCTACCTGTGTAACATTTAAGGAATATAAAAAATACATAGATAACAAAAAAATGTATTGGTTAGGTAAGTCAGTAAAACTGTGAAATAATGAATACATCCACAGCATGTATTAATCTTAGTTTTCAGCTTTTACGAATACATTTTTAAATGCAAAGTTGTTAATCATAACATTAGTTAATGCACCATGAACTAACATGAATAAATGTATCGACATTAACTAACATTAACACCAATTAATAAATGAAAAACAATATTGCTCATTTTAAGTTCATGTAAGTTAATAATATATAACTAATTTTAACCAGTAAAAGCATTACCCAATTAAAATTCAGCATTAATACACCAAAGCAAATATTTCTAAGACTATCGTTCTTACTGTTTACAGTCAGTCACATGAGGTGTAGATGGGACTGCAGGATCTGAATTATGAAGAGGGAACCATCCAGATATGATATAATCTCCTGCAAGGTTGAGCCCAGCATCACAGAACCTGAAACGACAGAGTAAGAACACAAAGAAGAGCAGCATCTCACCCATACTTCCTCTAATGAGCGCTTCAGACAGCCACAGACTTATATGTGCTTTCTGTATACACCAATCCACTGTTTTCCATGCTCTGATGGTGCCAAACATTTGCATGAATAATCTGTAATTGTCACAGCCAGATTCATTTGCCTGGGGTAATGCGTTTGTGACCACTAAATAATCTTGTCAAACTAAAAAGAACGTTTCCCGAGGGAAAAAATGTGACTTCTGTATCAACAACTAAACCACAACGGAAGGATTTGCCTGCCTGTCGCGCCAGCTTTATACCACAGACCACAGTTTTCATTTGTCTTCTGGACTGATTGTAAACCATCTCGGTACCCAGACGGCAGGCAAATTCATGTAAAGAGGGTGAGATTAACTCAATCATGCAAAACCATCATTTCCATGTGAAATCATCTGGAAAAAAACAAACAATATGCAAAGTCACAAAATAGTGTTATAATACACATTGTAGATGTATGGACAAGTAATAATTGCATTGTTTGTAGTAACATGTAAACATTACACAGGAAAAAAATGACATTTAGGACTTTCTCAAGTTGTTCCCCATCTGATTGGAATGTTCACCCTGAAATAAGAGAACGTTTTGGTTTGGTATTGTATGAAGTTACTTTGAAAAGTGATGGATTCTGAAAGGCGCCATTATAAATAAATGCGAATAAAATCGAATGATCATTAACACACAGCCATAAATTAAAGGTTTGGGTTGAAAGCATATAGTCATAGTCAAACATCGATAAGGCAAAGTGTTTTTTTATTTAAAACCAGCATAAAATAAGACTTGCATAGTCCTTCAGATTACCAGACATTCACACACAAAATATAACTCAGAATGATTCAATTCCAATGATTAAAAAAGGAATAACTGCTAATCTCTAGAATACCCAGATAGTTTTCCTCCCACAATCAATAATTACATGTGATTAAATGAATAAAAGTTAATAAAAATATGAAATCAATGCCACTCATTATACGCTCAAAAACAAATTATGTTGAATACAAAAAGCCAAACACATATTTGGGGGGTAAGAAAGTGGAGAGGACATTCTCAGGTGCCATTTTTGAGTTTTCATTCTGTCCGTTCACTTTCTATAGTTATTTTTTTACCACATCCTTTTTCATTTCCTTTGCAATCCTGTGACAATGCGCTCAATAAAAACCTTTTGATCTTTTTGACATGAAATTTAAGTGAAATAGTGATCAAATTTCTAACAGGAATGAATATTATTCTAGGCACATGATACAAAAATGTACTGATTGTAAATGATGGGATTGCGGTGCAGTGATCTTCAAGCCTGTACCATATAACATTTCTAATGTAACCGGGTTGACAAAACATTTTAAAAGAGAAACATCATGAATTTTATTTTGTTATGATAACATATTTTATATAATTAAAATATTTTTTAAGGCACACCAAACCTGAGTGGTACTATCGAATTATGTAGTTACCGTAGATATATCAATAAACTTGGAATGGGACAGGGTACTTCCGGTACTTCCGATACTCGAGTACTTCCGGGTTAGTAATGATAAGGGGCAACAGAATTTAAATCACATATTGATCGAGCACACCACAACAGTGGTTATGTTCAGTATTTTTTTTACAATTTCTAGCACAAATGGTGCTGCTTCTTTAGAATGACCTATATACAGAAAGCTAAATATTTAGTAGCAAATTTTCCAAAACCTGAGGACAGATATGGGTGTGGCTTCCAGATCTTGAGATCTTCAAAACAGATCTAATTTCACACCATTTTACTCATAAATGAAATGCGTTTGACAGCTGTGATTAAGGGCTCCTGTCTAATTCCTATGGTTTATAACAAAACAAAACATAGATTCAAATGTTTTAGATAACACATAATAAGGCAACTGAGACACAGTATACAGCATATTATAGGCACATGGGTTTGACTGTTACTTTGCTATTCTCCGAACACTGAAACGCCCAATAAAAAAGAAATATGGTGAAAAACTGCACTAATGGTTACTTAACATTTTCCAGTAAAGAGAATAACTGAACATGAAGTTAGCACAGGATCAATTATTGCATAGATCTCAATGCACAGTGGTTTTGAGCAAAAGTTGAACATTGTTAAAACATGTGAACAGATATTTTTTGAAAGCCTAATGCACGGCTGATCTACGGTCACAGTAAAACTTAAACTTATTCCAGAGCTTGTTATAGAGTAACACATTCCTCCATAGTGTCTTTTAAACTGTCATTTAAAGTCAACAGGAAATCAAAAATGACCTTATTAATATTCCATAAGTACATGTTATTCTAAACACAATTTTTCTAACTCCATTCTCCTTATTTAAAATATAACAAGATGCACTTACTATAAAGTGACTTATCTTTCATGTTATATAACTTAGGCTTCACGGTATAGTGGATAAATTTACCAAACAGCAAAAAAGCTATGTAGGCTTAGGGTTAACAAAACTTGCATTTGTGTTAACAATGCAAGTCCTGCTCCAGTTTTTTTATCATTAAATATGAGTTAAAATATGTCAGATTGGGTTAAACAGAGTTTCAAAATGGATTTTACATCGACTTCAAACAGAAAGTCGAATTTCTTGAATAAATGTTATTTTATAAGGAAGCAGAGCTATTGATTTCAGTCTTTCATTTAAAGACAACCTGCATTGTAAACAAGTGAGCATGATTACAGAAACTATGCACATTAATGTACAATATTTGCAAATGTATCTTGATATTCATAGGACTGTTAAGAAGATTGTGACTTGTAGTTGTAAATAAAGCCAGTGAGGAAGACTGTGGCGGCATGCTTTGGCAGTGCTGATGAGGAGAGAACAGCTGCAGTTCGGCTGGTCCCGCTCTAAGATAGCATTAAAGCACCAATACTTGCTCTTTGGAAAAATTCACATTCATTCAGATTGTGTAAAAAAACAGAGACCAGAGACCTAAAAGAGTGCCTGGTTCACAGAGAATGCCGATCATCAACTAATGTCTCCGTTCACCCCCACCGGCCCTTCCTTTTCTCCATCTCTCACTCCATCGTGCTCCAGCTCATCCTGAATATCATCCGTGTTTCCAGAATCACTGCTGGCCACAGAGCTGACCGAGGGAGATTGTCTGCATCACAAAATAGAAGAGGTACGTTTGTGCCTAACGCTCAAGAAAATTTTATTTGAAACATCTCTTTAGCCTACAGTTGCACAGGCAGCACACTGACTTTCGTTCTCGGTGAACAGGGACAATAGTCAAACCAACCTGCCGGGGGTGGCAGAGCTCTGGATAAGCCTCCGACAGGTCTCCATCTGCACATCCAACCCTCTCTTCATACTGCACATCTCCATGTACTCGTGCAGATGCCTGTTCATGTCATTCTTGGCCGTGGCCAGTTCCAACTATGGAAGAAAGATGTGGATTAACAACAACAATAAAAAAATAATCGAGAATATTGGGTGAAACGTTTCATTCACTAGTGTTTTCTCACTTCAATCTCTCCGATGGTGTCCTGATACTCCTGTTCTCTGGTTTTAAAGAGCGATTCGGTTTCATTTATTAGACTGCCAAGACTTCCATCCTATTAGGTAAACATGTTTTAATGGATTAACATGCGTTCACCAATTTTATAGTCAATAATATTAAGACATCAGCCATGAAAAACATATAAATATATAAGTACCTGCTCGTGGGTTTCTCCATGGGAGTCAGAGGAGCAGGTCACCGTGGTAACCGAGCCAGTAGCAGCAGTGGCGTTAGGGGCGGTGGTCAAGTTCAGACTGTGGTAGTTTCTGAAATCCTCCCACAGCAAAAGAGTGTCTTCCGTCTCCTCCCACGCCAGACTGTCACAGTCGTCGTCAAACTCAAACGTTTCCCGCCTGCCAACAAATTAGTTGAGCAACTTATGAATGTGCGTGGACAGCAGACAGAAAGTGAGGAAATAAGAGAGAAAACACGGGAAGTAAAAAAGATAAATCAACAGATCAAATCCTAAATTGTAGAGGGATTAAAACAAAACAGGTAGGGGGCAGACGGACATAAAAATAAAAAACATAAAAATGAACAGGGATGCTTAGTAAGAGAACAGATAAATTAAAGATCTCAAACCAAGTTTGCTTCAACTAGACTATTAAAACCTTTCTGTTAGATGAAATCAAATAAAACGTTTGCATAAATATTACTTGATAAATCTATATCTAGTTTGAAAACTAGAATAAGGTTGGTGCACTAAAAATGTATTAACTGAAAATAAATTGTATTAAAAATAGTATTAAACTCATTTAGCAATATAAAAATATACCGTGAAAAAAATAAGATGCGAAAGCACAGAACAAAATCTAAACATTAACAGCTAAACATATGATGTAAAATGTAACGCATAAGTAATGACCAATTTCACGTTGAGAACACTAGGTGGCAGTAAGTCTTCATAAAACAAGACAACGTTTATTTAAAGGTCCAAACAATAAACTCAAGGCTGCTGAAACAATTCTGTTAAAGGTACTTTATCTTATAAACGTCTATGTAAATGACACCTGTAATGATTGACAGGTGTAGGCTGCCAAGTAGCCGGATATAAATAAGTGTTTAAATTGATAGTTCACCAAAAAATGAAAATTCCGTCATCATTTACTCACCCTCAGATTGTTCCAAATCTGTCAAAATTTCTTTGTTCTGCTAAACACAAAGATATTTGGAAGAATGTCAAACCAAAAAAAAATTATAATCACATCCCCCATTTACTGCCATAGTACGGAAAAAAATAAGTAGATGACAGAATTTAAATTTTGGGTTGAACTTTCCCCTTTAACTGGCACCCATTCCCTTGCATTGCTTTTGTGTTGACCCAAAAGAAGTGAATGGGTGCCTGCGCTGTTCAGTTACCAACTTTCTTCAAAATATCTTTGTGTCCTACAGAAGAAAGAAAGTCATACAGGTTTAAAATGGCAAGAGATGACAGACTTTTCATGTAGAAGTGGAATTTCACTTTAAGTATGCCTTGCAGCTTAGTGTATCTATTGATGCTTGTGGATAGGGGAGGGAGCTTTGTCTGCATTTTTTATTTAAAGAAATATGCATGACATGGCCTCTTAAAAACAACACATGAACCAACAAACACAAAAAACTGTTGTTCACACACATAAAAGCACATCAGAATGATCAAGTGCAGAAAGAGAGACTCACAGCTGGTTGAGCATGCGTTTCATCTCATCAGTGATGTTGAGAGGTCCAGGCATGTCCTCCTCAGAGGGACCTGAATCCACCTCTGTATCCGCATGCTCTTCTGACACACCCTTACTCTCTTTCTTCCTGCATACCACCACCTGCAACACCCACACATATACAGACTTGCTTAGATTGCACAATCTGTGATCTAGAAAGACTTTACAGTACCCAAGATTAACAAAATATTGAATGATCGGAAGCTGTGCATCATTGTAAGTGTAAGTTCTCATACCCCCTTCTGCTCTGGAGGAGCTCTGGATGGGCTGCTGTGTAATATCTTGGTCACGTCCTCCGAGTTCCTCTGCTGTGCTACGTCACAGAGCTTGGCTGTGATGTCAATGCGTCTACAGATGTCCATGTCAACCTTCATGGCTTTCTCCTGGATTTTAGAGTCCAAGTCAGACACGGCCTTTAAAAGGGTGAAATCATGACAATGTCACTAAGTAGAACGCCCAACTGAGTAACAAAAGGCTACATAGATATTAAAGGCATTGTCCACCCCAAAATTAAAATTCCTTCATCATTAACTCACACTCACCTCATACCAAACCTGTTTGACTTACTTTATACTGCAAAACACAAAATATTATATTTTTAAGAACATTGGTAACCAAACAACATTGGCCACCAATGACTTCCATCATATGGACACAAAACCATTTCTCAAAATAACTTCTTTTGTGTACCACTGTATAAAGAGACATCGATTGTGGCCCAAATCCTTTTCCTCCTCGCATGTTATATAGATCTGTTCTTCCATGGACTAAACAACCAAAAAATATGATTTTGCAATGTGGCTACAATGTGAACAGTTCAGAATGTGCATTTAATCCGGCATAAATAATACATTGCATTTGCATAAATATGTTTACAAAGAAAATCACACAATTACTTACATTCTATATTTTCTCTTTGTTTTAACGGACGTAAAAGACTTTCGAGAAATAAAATAATTCAGTATCCAGCCACTGTCACTGCCCATTAAACTGAGTGTTTTAATGTTGCTTGAAGCCACAATAACAAGCTCATTTAAAATCACTATAGTGACGGTAGTACATTGCAGAATATGCAAATAAAACATTAGCAGCAGAAAAGATTGAAGGGAAAAATAGTGTGGCCTACCTTGTTCCAGAAGCCAATGAAATGGTTTCAAGATAAATAAAGACTACACACTCACTCAATGGTAAATTACGATTTGTCCTTAAGCGAACACAAGGACTACCTTGTGTTGTCTCTTTTATTTACTCTTTGCAGGTTCTATCGACATAAATGCAGCATAATAAACATTTCTATGTCTACCTTACATAAGGAAATGTTATGTATTTATTACCTTAGAATGAACTATTTCTATTTACATACACCGCGATTCCCCTTACATGGAATCATGTTGCCATGCCCCCTTTGACTTCCATCATATGGACACAAAACCATTTCTCCAAATATCTTCTTTAGCGTTACACAGTAGAAAGAGACATGCAGGTTTCGAACAACATGATGATGACTAAATGATGGCAGCATTTTTTAATTCAGGTGATCTCTTTAACATTTCCTAACATCAAGACTGAATATGATAAACTCCATCATATCATATATCAGATGGGCAATTCCAGTATTACAGATGTGACATTTTGCGTTATGGACGTGACATAAAAATGTTCAGAGAATGAAATTGTTATAATATTTGTAACCATCTGTTTATATTTTACTGAACCCTTGTTGATAGAGTCTAAACATAAAAAAGTCAGTCTATGAAAATAATTATATTTAAAAAGGGAAATAAACACGTGTTATGGATGTGACAAGAAAGGACGCGTTTTTTGGGAGACATTACTTTGTAGCCACAAACTTTGTAGGACTTCTGTTGATAAAATGCACAATCCTGAAGCAAGAATACCCAATGAATGGAGAAGGGATGCCTCTTTATAGAACATAAAATAGTTACTTTATATAAATTATAATAATGTGTCCATTTATGAGGAATATGTAGTGTTATGGATGTGACAAAATTAAAAAGAAATGGCATTTACCGGACTATGAAAAATCATGCACTTAAAATTAAACAAATGCTTTACAATTTTGAAGAGAGATCATTTGGTATTTGAACCACCAAATGTTAAAATCTGTGCCGTTACCTGCGGTGTAAAAACGCTGGTAAAAACTTACTTTTTTCGTGCTTGGGTTGGCATTTTCACGGAATTGCCCCTATATGATCATATCATATAACTCTCTGCCACCTTTTAAAAGATGTATGTGTAAAAATGAATGTGAAATTCTGTTCCTCATGAACAAGAGACAAGATATTCCAGTTACTGCTGAAGGCCGGTCAATGAGGCAGCAGAGGACATTGATTTGGTTGATGAATATGCACTACATTACGCAGCTTGTTTCCCGTTTAGCAAGCCTCAAAAACCTCCAAAGGCTGATCAAATACGACCGGTTCATTTAGCTAGAACAGATAGTAGAGCTTTCTTTTGAGAATCACTGCAGCGGTGAGCATTCACACAGGAACATATCAAGGGAGGCGGCACTCGGCTGTGTTTTATTACTGAGGCTGAACACAGTCCACTCAATGCCAGAGAACAGTATGCTTCTGTTTCTGAAGCCTGGCTGATCCTCATCTCACTTGTCCTCACAGATCTATAAGCACCCAGTCAACCTGATGCCAGCTTCATTTCCCTGACCGAGTCAGTCTTCTGATCTTTATTAGTGGACGTTTGGAATAAATTGCCGTTTCATAGGTGCAGCCAAATGACTCTTTTGCATCATCTATCCTACTTATCAGTGTTGTAAAATAGGTGCTTATGTAAACTTGTGTTAATAGAAATATTTGCATGTCTTGCATAAGGTGGTGTGTGCAGAAGCAGGAACAGACAGAGTAAACGCTTCATATGTTACTTACATCATTAGGCATGAGGCTCTTGAAGACCACCAGCTCTGATTTAAGGCGTTCCATCTTCTCATTCAGCTCTCCCTGCACATCTTCAGATGACTGAACATTCTGTATGAAGAAGAATCAGAGCTTCATACACATGCGCTAGTATTATTCAACATTAAAACACACGCTGCTATATGGATATTGCATCTCACCTCCTGTAAGGTCTCCACCAAGACCTCCATTTGCTGACGTTTGGACACCTCCTCCTCCCATCTGGAACACAAACACAATAACAGCACAGATGGGAATGTATTGTAAGAAATGGGCAAGGCATGTCAAAGGTTCATAGCTTATCCGATTGTGGCGCAAATCCTTTTCCTCCCTTGCATGTGATGTAGAGCTGTTCTTCAATGGACAAAACAACCAAAAACTACTATATAAATTTTGCAATGTGGCATAAATGTGACCAGAACAGAATGTGCATTTTAATACAGGACATTTACATAACTACAGTATAAAAACGTATATACAGTATAATATATATCTATATTTTTCTCTTTGTTTTTAAGGACTTAAAAGACCTTTGAGAAATAAAATTATTCAGTATCCGGCCACTACCATTGACCATTAAGAAACTGAGTGTTTTAATGTTGCTTGAAGCCACAATAACAAGCTCATTTAAAATCACTATAGTGACGGTAGTACATTGCAGAATATGCAAATAAAACATTAGCAGCAGAAAAAAATCTAAGGGAAAATAGTGAACCCTGTTCCAGAAGCCAATGAAATGGTTTCAAGACGAATAAAGACTACGCACTCACTCTATAAACTCTTGGTAAACATACGATCTGTCCCCAAGCGAACACAAGGACAACCTTGTGTCGTCTCTTTTATTTACTTTAAGGACCAGTGTATAACTTTTTGAAGGATCTGTTGACCGAAATGCAATTTAATATACCCCGTAGGATCACAAGGCCGCGGTCGCAAGATGATTCCCAGAAATCTTAATTTTTCAGAAATGGGGTTTTTATCAACAGGTCTAACAAAATAAAAATATATAGGTTAAGTCAAAAATAAAACCATGCAAATAAAAAGCCATCAGCCTTTCAGATTTCCTTCCACTCGAATGTGACCCATGAGGTGATTATGTCACATTGACAACATTAGCAACCGCATTAGGTTAGGGTCAGAACCACGTTAACTATCCACATATGTGCACACAAATTATTTTAAAGTAGTTTAGGAAATTTTTATTGGTCGAAATGAAACGCTGGTAATATCGACAATACAGGGAGGCCAGCGGAGGAGAGATTTGCATAAAGAGGACATCCATCAGCATTCGAATCAGTTTAATGAAATTTGACCATCTGTGGTAATAGTAAATGGTTTATGTATAACAAAGTAATGAGTAAATAACTATAAAATAATATTATGTTAAACTGTGTTCGTTTGTGTTGTCATTATGTGTGTGGTCACGTTTCGTACGTTATATCCTTTGGGAAAAAGGTAAAAACGTGATGATTTAATCCTCTCTTAGGCTCCGTAGAGCTTCATAAGGGAAGGAGGGACCCCTTGGTTGCAATTCGGAACCACAGCAGCTAAAAATTACACAATGGTCCTTTAACACAAACTCTATTCTATTTTATTATGATTTTCTTAAATGGGACCCATAGTCTTTGATTCATATATTAGTAGTGGCAAAAAGTCATCTAACTTTGAAAAATGAATCTCTTCGGCAATTATGCAAATATACTACTAAAAAGGTGTTTAAAGTTTGTTTGTTGCATAGTTGTGTTTGTAATGTAAACTGAAGCTCGGAATTGAGAATTAAAGGAGGGTTAGCAAATACATTAAGTTTGGGCCACAGTAGTGTGCATGCCATGTAACGTAATTTATGGTACTCATCCACAGAGAATATAGTCCCTGTAGATTACTTCTTATAAAAATTACATTAACTAGAAAGTTAAAAGTATTTCTAGCCAGCAGTATTATTTTGGCATACCAGTAGAAGAACCATTACTTGGCTAAACTTAAATCCGATAAAGTTACACGACCTATTCAGCAAACTTCTTTCAGACGTAATAAACTAGCCACTTTAAAGCAAGTTAACAAGCTTTGCACATCTCTCTGACCAAAGATTCTTCTGCTCTGATTCGGTGGTCAGTCATGCAGTGTAATTCCTCACTGTTGAAATTAAAGGATGACCGATTCACTTGTGTAAGCCTTGTTTCTCCCATGCTCAAGTGATTATAGACTCCATTTGTCTGCACTTATATTGGCTGACAGACTGCCTGGGTCCAGCCATCAAGACACCTGCCAAGAAATGGAGGGCAAGCGCTGACTCAAGACAACATCCAGCCATGAACATCTGCTCAGAACAAAGAGCAGCTCTTTTTATGTTAAGAAGACCTGTTGGCCAGGAATGAAAAGAATGTGCATCTTTAAGGAAAATGAAGAGGTTTTAGAAAAAGTAAAACTCAAACAAATAATACTACACTGGTTCTACACATGTTTGACAATGACCTAGTTAAGTGGTAACACTTTCTTTCAGTAGTCCAGACATGCTACTCACCAGAAGTAACTACTAAATTATAATTCAAGCATTGAGAATAGATAGACATTGGTGTAGACAAATGTCATGGATGTGGCTGACAACGCACGGACAATGTGAAGCGATCTGAATGTCAGTGAGATCTAGTGGAGCTGACTAGACAACCCCTGAAGGTCATGAGAATCACACTCCTCTTGTTTCCTCTTCCGCTTGTCTCTTTGGGAATCCCAAACCATCTCTGCCCATGAGAGCTTTCATTTAATCCAAAAGATACTGGATACAATGCAGTGAAACTCGTTTACCAAAGAAATGGTGTGACTATGTGGAAATGAAGAAAGCTCTCAAATTCCCAAATCTAAGGGTCTGTTCACACTGGATGTATTCGTGTGCTCATCTACGCAGTTCATTTTTTTTGCATTGTTCATTAGGAAATATTATTTACAGGATTACTTAGATTATCAGAAAATGAAAATTCTTGTATTTATTTGCAAATACGCCTTATTGAGATGACCTGATGCTTGAAGGTAACATTCACATAGTACGCAGTTACAGACGCTTTTTTACTTATATTTTTATGTTATACTTATATTTTATATACTGTTTACAAAGTTTACCCAATTTCATTGTAAATAGCTTCAGATATATAAGAATCAAACAAATATGCCTTGACATTGCACAGCAAGACACTCAGAAACCAGCGAGACATCAGAGGTAGTCTAACACATGTTTACACGTATGAAATAATAATAATATCCCAGACATTGTTTTCTATTGACATCAGTTCAACTTTGTTGCTATAGAACCCAACTATGAGAGACATTACACAATGAGGAAGAAACGCTTTCATTGTTTTCCACCTTATGCCATCACTGTCAACATGGTTTTTGTCGGAGTCAATCAATTTCCAGTTTATGGGAGAGTTCAAATAACATTTGCTGCCGATGTCTGAAAGAGCCATTGTAGGTGAAGAAAGAGAGGGACATGTATAGACAAAACCGTTATAGGTCAACAGTTCTGCCGGTGACATTGTTATTGTAAACCACATCAAAAGAGTAGAACTGAACAGGGCGAAAAAGATCAAGCAGGCTGGCCTTTACGCCTGTGTAGACCTTCAAAGTATTACGTCTCCAAAGAGACAAACCAAGTCGCACCCATAGTCTGGTTTATCCTGCATATTGACACAGTTACATACTCTTAAACTGAAGCTTCACATCAAGATCTAGAGAAAATTAAGCCTGAACAACACAGACTAGAGGTGTATCTGACAGAACTTCACTTCATGGTTATCGTGGCCAAATAATTACCAGTAACGATATTGCCACGGTATCATTTCGATTTTTTTATGACATAATAATGCGATCGGTCAGGTTCGCTTCCTTTTTTGGTCAAATCATGTCCCATTCAAATGTAAGGGAATGCCACGCTAAAGGCGTGCCACTACACCTTCACATTCTTGACGCAATTTCTAGAGTGACAGTAATACAGTATGTCATTTTGTGATCCAGTAAGTTTCCAGCTTTCTCAAACAAAAATGTAAAGAAAGTAAAGGGCTGAGGAACAGATGTCCCCTATAATCATGGAGTTCAGTGGTATGTTAGGCATTTAAATGATCACTCTTGCATTCCATATATATAATATGTTTTTAACTCGCAGAATGTATAACCTTCATGAGCAAATGGGTGCAGTTTTTGTTATTAAAAAGTGACATGAAGCATATCTTTAATCAGTTTAATGACTCAAGATCTAGCATGAGTACTCCTGTGATCATGTTATCCTCGTATAATTTCCAAGGAAGTGTTTGATCACGGAGGTTTAATAACTGTGGATTTGCTACGGTTCAATAAATCAATGAAATGACAGTGTGCAGTAAATGTGTGAGTCAGTCAGGTTTGGGCGATGGTGAATATTAAATAATAATATTAGGATTAATATACAGTGCAATCAATGCCACATAATAAGAGTGACTGAATATATGTTTGAGACACCTGTATCAGGACCCCCTAGAAAATGAGATGTATCTCAAGGGGTTTATCCAATAAATACATTTCAATATATAATATCAGCACATCTGTCATTTGTATGAATGTTGGTTTTACTTGCATGTTATTGTGGCGCTTTAAACCAGAGGCCGTGAAGCCCCAAAGTATTGCTTTCTTATACAACTTCCATTATGATCTTACTTTGATAGTCAGAAAGAATTAGAAGAGTTCAAAAGGAGTCTGTTTTTTTAAGGAGTATCCTGCAAAAGGCCCCAATGTACTGGGATTAAAGAGCTAATCCATTTAATAAACCACAGTAAAGAATCTTCAAAAGTTCATATGTTATAAAAACTAAATGCAGTATTATATACAATGCCCTAGAAAACAATTAGCATTCAAATTATACAATTGAACTTTTCTGGAGATTCCTTTGGCAAGATATTTTTTTTCAAATATACGATCTGTCAATCTGCAAAATCAATTGAATTTTCGGTTAATAAGTATATATTAATACTGTAACAGCTGGAGACAGAGAAATGATAGAGGTCTGCTTCCTATTCCAAAATCTTGGTCTTGGCAACAATGCTCCGTCCCAACCCTTTTAACCAAACGCCAGAGCCAATGATGCGAAATGCATCTAGCTTTTATTACAGTATTAAACACAGATGGCTAGACACAGAAGGATAGAGAGGCAAACAAGTATTTCTACAAGCTTGAACTCAGTCTATCCTTATCATATACACCTCAAGACAGACATAAATATCACCCAGTCCATTAATACTCCTATTCTTTTTCAAAAGATTGAAATATGGTTGTTTACTATTGCTACAGCTAATTTGGCCACGAACAGAGCTGTTTGCATTCAACACATTTAAGAGATGAATCGAAATAAAAAAATCCTGTCATTTTTGGCACAGATGACCTATATATTGATATATTTCCAGACAGTCTACGTCGGGTTCCCAGTAGTGCACATCTGTGTCCGCACTCAGACAGAAGATGAGCTCGTTGCATTTCAGATCAATATTCAGACATGCTGTCCTCAAGAACCCCCACCACACACAGATGTAAACCCCTCCTTTCGTTCTGAAGCATAGAGTTCTCTATAGACATAAATCAGAAATAAAATGGCAAATACAGATAGAGAGCCAAAACGATTTCATAGATCTAAAACAGTATATGCCAGGCTTTTATGAAAGCATTTGCGTCACCAGGGCAGATTTTGAAAGCATGAAGTCTTCTGCTCCATCATTGTATATGACATTTGCAAAGAGCCGCACACAAATAACCCAGTCATTCAGTTATGCATCTATTTAGCAAACTTGCTTTGTTCTAAATCAATCTGTGTATCTGCTGAAAGTATAGTCTTTTGAAAAAATTCGATCATGTGCATAATCGTAAAATAACTTGGAGGCCCTGAAAGAATAATCTTTCAGGGAAACGGGTGAGCCTAAATTATCTGGAAGAGTTATTAGCCCATTGATTTTCACAATGTGAAATACAACGCTATTAATGTAAAACCTGTGATCAGAAGGTGGAACAATTCCACGTTTCATAGGAACTGAAGTTTTGGGGATGGCGATTTCTACAGAACTGTAACGAACAAAGTTCAACGCATGCAACGCCCCTTTCGTATTTTCATGTAAAATTTTATACAGTTTTATTGAGCTTTACAAGTATAGTATAAAGAGATCCGTGTAACACATCTGTACACTTGGTACAATTTGTCATATTCCCCCAAAATAGCACTGAAATGCAATTATACATGGAATGTGCTGATGTCCACATTATGCCCGTCTTTTATTTACAATCAAATTGATGCCGTCTAATATGAAGCTTTATCTGCAACTAGTTTCTTAGATCTGTAAAAATGTTCAGACCTCTAGAAAAGTTCTCATGATCTCGGACCCTCAGAATGAGTGTTGGACACAGCCCGTATCCTGTCTAGCACGCGAGTGTACTTAATCATTCCCTGTAGAGATGATGTCACTGCTCCAGGCGTGGCTCCTATCTACAGACCATTGATTGGCCACGCAAATCATCACCTCAGAAGCAATTAGATGTGTAGATACAACCTCATGTCCCTCCCAGTACATGTGTTTATATGATATATGAAAGAAGGATTGCATTTTAGTCACAAAACCACAATCAATTCTAACGCACAGAAAGAGCCATCAATTTTCAAATGGTGCAAAATATAAAGCAAACTGTAATGTTCTGGAGTTACTGGAGCTACCTAACAACACAAGAGTAACACATTTATATTCCAGCAAAGCCTAAAACTATTTATAAACCTGAATCACTATCAATACCATTCCAAAGAAAGCTGGAATTCCCACCAAGATTTAATCAGCCAGACAAAGCATTCCACATAACACAAGAAATGGGAGGATGGGTGAAAACAAACATGCATACAAGAACGCACACGGCTGGGGTAGAATGTCTCCATTCTCTAGAGATATTTTAAGATGTTAAAAACGTTCAGTCAGTAATGAATTGTCACTTTTAGGCTGTTTTTACAGTGTTATCACTTCTGTCTTTGGGCAATTCCAAGTGAATGTCCACCTTTAGAAGAAAAACGTTAAGCTTTTACCAAAGATTTTCACAATACTGATATGTCAGATGTCAATATTTGGTGTTTATAGTTTAAATACCCACATGAAGTCTCTTGGTTTTAAAAGGACCAATTGGATGCAGGTCTAATTTGTTCTGTGTTTAAGTGCTATAATCATGCATCAAGCAAACCAAAAAATGTAAAAACAAGATCCCAGTAACTGTTTGGTAAGCCTTTCTCTGCAAGAAGAGAAGTTGCCGAACATATGACTTATGTATAAACCTTGTGTATTATTTTTATTTGAGCCTGACGTCATACTTTCCACCTGTCTCAGATTACATTTAATACAACAGACCACCAGCATCCACCCCAACTCCCCGGCTGCTACTGGGACACTATCTAAAGACAGAACAAACATGAGACGACAGCGAACAGGCGGCAATGCCAAAATTAAAGCATTATACTACAAAACATTTATGTAGTGTGCTATAACTATTTATATACTTAATTTCCAGTTAGATAGTCATGATCTCATATAATGCATAAGCTCCTTGTGTGGTTAAGCACACGGTTTGAAAGTTTTGTTTATTCGAGGATATTTAGAAATAGCTCATTACTAACAGCACAGCTTTAGTGAGCACTGAATAATCAAGGGATACAGTATCTCAATAGTACAGCTACTTGATAAAAGTGGGGTTTCCATCCCACTCAAGACCTGGAAATGATTCATTGTGTGGCTCATTTGTCTGTTTCTTCCCACAGACATTAAACAACTGTTTTCCTTCAAAAGAAGAGGCCTGATTAATTCACTCCATGACTACTAGGCTGTTTCAGGACTGCACATAAACGCCTCTGCATTCTTTATTTGTCTTGGGGTTCTTGACGGCAGGAAATGCCTTAAAATGACTGTAATTCATCTGCAATGAAAGAGCTCCAACAGTGGACTGCATTCCATTCATACGCCGGTTAAAAATAAATTGAAGCAAATCATTTGTGTTCATTATTTTACCAGCAGCAGACACATTAAATAACACATGTTAACCATGAATCTGAACAGGGAATTTTCCTTCGTATTTTGGGTTGAAATGCATTGCGCGAACTAATAATAAATAATGAACCCCATGAGTCAAAGAGAAAGAAATTCTACAGAAGCTCTAGGGCAGTTCCCACCGACTTCTATTCAATCAGTGGAAAGGCTTTGCATGCGATGCCTTTTGGTGTCACATTTGGAAAAGAGAACAAGCTAATGGTTTCTGACGGATAAAATGTCACTCATGTGATCTTGGGTTTCAAATCCAAACAGGACACTTTGAAACTGGACACCGTATGACACATAGGGGTTACTGATAGAGACTTACTGTTAAGGTGTTATAAAGGATCACACCTCAGGGACAGCTGCATACATTAGAAAGCATACACACTTTTGTTTACTATAGTATAAACTCAAAGGGGTCATAGATCTTCTTTAATGTTACACTCTTGGAAGCCGTGGCCCGTCATACAATATTTTGAGATGACAGAAGCAACAACAATACCAATGTACCTGTTTTGTTTAGGTAACGTAGGGCCTTGCTATGGTTATATTGAGCAGGGGGTTTCACACTTTATGATGAAAATAAGGAGCCCTTGATATGATGAACCTGTGCTGAGGGACCCACTTCTATGTATTTTTATGTAAACTACGTTGGAAAAATAGGAGGTTGGAAATTAAACTGCTAATTGTTTACAAACTTAATGTTGAATGTATAAACCTAGAGGCACTTTTTTTAATTCAAATGTATTTGAATTGTAACAATGGCCATAAGAAAACATGTTTTCTATCCATCGATATATAAGTGACTGTACTATACAGCGCCTGGAACGCTAAACAAAAACAGGACGTAGAACTACCTTAAACGATCCTGCCGCCATCTTGGTATGCCCAACTCACAGAGAGCGCCATTGACTTACAGTGAAAATGATGATCTAATATAACCTGTATTCCAGCTTATTAGTTTTTAGTTCACATGTGTGTTTGAATTGTTACTGCTGATGTTTTTCTAATGTTTATGTTAGTATGGACAGAATAGCAACATATAGAGATCAGTGTATAGAAGGTGTATTTCACTTTCTTGTTATGGCTCATGTGAATGTTTAGAAATAAAGCTTCATGACTTACAACACCCTGTATTTATCTGTATTTAGATCTGTATTTAGTCTGCTGATCTGATATGTTCGCTACTGTAATGAAAATGAACCTCTATATCTAATAACCCAACTTTAAATAATGAACATTAACATGCTAAAGGGATACTTCAACCAAAGATTTGAATTCAGTCATCATTTATTCACCTTCGAGTTGTTCCAAATCTGTATAAATTTCTTTGTGCTGATGAACACAAAAAGATTTTTGGAAGAATGCTTCTAACCAGACAGATTTTGCCGCCCCCCCATTGACTACGATAGTAGGAAAAATAACAATATTCAAAATTGCCCCAGAACTGTTTACTGTACTACATTCTTCAAAATGTCTTCTTTTGTGTTCAACAGAAGTAACTTTTGCTACTAAGGGAGTCAAACGGTGGCAAAATCTGTTTGGTTATAAGCATTCTTCCGAATATCTTTCATCAGAACAAAGAAATTTATACAGATTTGGAACAACTCAAAGGTGAATAAATGATGACAGAATTTTCATTCTAGTGTCAAGTATTCCTTCAAAACATCTGCGTTGTAAGGATGTACTGAAAGACGTTAGATATACACACAGGGACTGGTAAGTGACTGTTTTATCAATTAATATGTTATAACTTCCTATTAATTCAATAGAATGTTTGGGGATACCAACATGACAGTAGCAATCCAGTCATTTATATAGATCAGGGTTTATATCAAATTTTCAAACCATCTAAACCAGTTGTTCCAGCAGGGGGGATGCGGCCTTCCTAAGGGGACCTTAAGATGACTAATAATTATTTTAGACATAATTATAATAAAACTACATAAAAAACAAGATACGACTTTATTTACCTTTTTATAATGAATAAATGCTTACAGTTAATGTCAAGCTCTGTAATATTAATGGGTAGAAATTGTGAGTGGGCCACCAAATATTGAAGACAATAGCGGCTGCCCACGTTTAAAGATACAAAACAATTAAAAACAGAACTGCAAAATATTTAAGTAGCAAGAAGGGGGAGCTAACCATTTAAATATGAACACATACATGAAAGCATCATCATTCAAAAATGTTCCTTCGAAATTTAATGGGGACCCCTAAGAAGCTTTTTTGGGGGGGGGCCCTAGTTTGAAAATACATCAATATTTTCCATACTTGAAGTACAATAAAGAAAACACTTACTTTCATATTTTTGTAGGTAAACACAAGATCATAATGAAGACATGTGGACATTTGATGACAGCTTGAAATGAACTATGCTGAACTTACTTTCTCCTGTACTCGTCTCTCTCTCGCTTGACTTTGGCCAAAACATTATACAAGGCCCTGAGCTCAGGTGTGATGGTGTCGACCTGAACCCCGACACCTTCTAGATGAACCAAGGACACTCCAGGCCGTTGAAGGGTCTCGAACCGTCCTCCGTATCTGGCGGTGAGTGAGGAACTCCAGATCCGACCGGGCAGTCTCGACTGACACAGTTTGTCGGCAAAAGGCAACTCGAGGTTCGTCTGGACCGCTTGCTCCCGGGAAAACAGGAGTCTGTATTGTGACTTCTCCTGTGCGTGCTGCAGCTGGATCTCTAATAACTTATTTCTGCGCTCTAGTTCGTGGACTTTAGAAAGGAAACAGCGGAAGCGGAGATTTAGCGTCTTTAACACATGAATGTTGGAGCCCAGATCGTTTCTTAATGCGCTGGTTACCATGGAGCCGGATCCGGACGCAGACGTTTCATTCATACCGTGGGATGTCGGGTTGAGAACGGGGTCCGGAAAACGACGAGGTAAATCCATATTGTCCCCGAGCGTTAGCTCACCGCATTAAACTAGATGCTGTAAAGCAGCATACATCACCGCCATGCTCCGGGACGCAAGGTGCACTCCCTTTATCTAACGTTAATGTCACAAATAACAGGCCATGCTCGCGCTTCTAGATAAAACGCAGTTGCCGTTACGCATTCCCTGAAGCTACAGCTTTCCTTAAACTACCCTCTCCAGGTCGTAACTAGTGATTTATCCACTACGGGCTGGTTACTGGTATAACTTGCGGTAGAGACTCGGGTTTCAGGATCAGCCCGATCTGAGTCTGATTACATTCAAGGGAAAACGGGAGGAGAACAAATCATTTCTGCTCCGCCCTACTATAACAGTCGCATTGAGCGCTGTGCCTTTAAGACACGCCCTCTTTATTTGCATATTATATAAAACAAAGGCGTGAACGTCGCATCTAGCGCTCCAACGTATTCATAATTTACAATAACATGTTCTGGTTTTGGCCAACCAGAAATCTCTATATATAAGGATTTGGTATAAATAAAAATATTTGGCTGTTGTTTCACATTTTAGATGACACATTGAGTCACATGGTATTCTTACACCTTTATTAAGTTGCGCTAAATTAAAAAGCAGACATTCAGTAACAGTGTAGCAGCGGGAATAGGCGAATAAACACTAACTGGGTTTTTCTTTTCTTTTGAAATATTTTCACACCATGCATTTAGTTGAAGAACACCCTGTCAGAGGCGCGCCTTTATATTAAAGAACTGAACTTAAAATCACCGAGACATGTCCCAGTAGAATCTTGCTTACCAGTGGCAAAACTTGAGTTTAATTTGAGGAATATTACTAGGGTCACATTGAAGACTAAACAAAAAGAAAAGGATATTGTGACTAAGAAAAACAAAAGCCCAAGCTTAAAAGAAAAGTGAAAAGGCTCTCAAAATAAATATGCAGGCCCTTTTTATTCTTTTAATCTTTTTGTTTCATTGTTGATGCAGGTAAAACCCTTTACAAATTAGAAAGTAGTTTCATTTCACGGGAGTAACACATTAAACAAGTATTCATCTCACTCTTTTACCATTTACACAAGAAAATCTATCTTCACACACTTGCATCACATCACACAACCAGCGTCAGGCCTTGCCATTCTCACAAACTGCAATCGACTTATAGAACACCACTGCAAAATAAAAATCAAGAAACATTGAACATCACAACAGGAGGGCCAGAAAAGCTGTTATTATTTGCCAATTTAGAACTTGAGGCAAAAAACATCAAACAAAAAAAGGGGAAAAGAAATAAAACCCATCAAAGTTGTTTATGAAATAATTAGATTCCCAAACAGATCACCCCCAACATGTTGGATCAAAACAGCATGGTGTGTTTCTGAGTAATAGGTGTTACGAAACCACTTAGATTAAATGTGCATTAACTCGTCAGGCTACACGTCACTTCCTGGTTCAGGAGAGTTATAACCAAATAAACCCAAGCGGAGATCAGGCGCAGAAGTGAAGCTGAATGAGAATGGGTGAGCTGATAGAAGTTTTGGGGGCCTGGGCCCCGATTGAAAGTGTCCCCTTAGCGTTGCGGTTAGCTGAGTCTGGGTAGCAAACAGACAATGGTTAGGGAACACTTGCATTGGACAGAGCGGTCACAAGTCCATGAGTGAGGTGCATAATTGTGTGCCATCACGGCAAAGAGTTCAACAGGTCCTGCAGGAAGGCATCAGGGTCTGGGATATCTGTAAGGAGCCCTGGAGATAGCGTGCAAGACAAGAGTCAGTTTTATCATTTCTTCAATTTATTTTAACCAGCGGATTGCAGGCAATTATTTAAGAATTACTGACCTACGACATCCAGGAACTCTGAGAAGGATTCAGCAGGCATGAGCTCATCCTGAAAGGCCCTCAGCACTCTTTCTGATGCCTCATAGATTGGCATGTCATTATGCCTTACGTACTCTGCAAGCGAAAAGGACCAGCCTCCCTCTGTGTTACTGGTGGGCACTTTCTATAGTAGAAACATGGCAAAAAGATTATTTTATAAAACACAGTTATAGCTCACACACATATAACCATCTAAAATATTGCAATTAAATCAACAGATTAATTCTGAGTGATAGCCAATCTGAGCACTCTCGTACCCTGAACATGTCGTAGATGAGATCAACCAGACCCCAGAAGAGAAGCGGTGAGCGGTACACAGCATACTCCTTTACTGTTTTGTCTGTAAGTCTGAAATGAGAAACATCAAATCAGCCATTAAGACAAATGCATATAACACAGTTAAACAAAACATTGTTTTCAAATATATTTTCTATATTTCAAAACTATCCAAACATATCCGAAAATAGTCGCAACTTCATTACATATTTATGTAACTCCAAACATCATAACCATTAGACAGCAAGCAAAACTACAAAAACTACTAATAAAATTCTTCTAGATACAAGCAAGCATTATTCCTCCAGATGTACTACAGTCTTGCCTAAAGCCGAAATAACCTCTTGAGTAATCACAAAGCGCTGGCAACCAAAACAGTAACCAAAAATAGCAATCCTAAGCACATTTACAGGTACACGCTCAGACATGTGCAGAGTCATGCATTGCTCTCTTACTTGTTAGCGCCCCCTGGTGAGACCTTGCGGGCATGAGCGGCAACCAGCAACCTGCGCAGGAAGTCAAGACGTGTAGTCTTCCAGCATTCGGGAGGAAAGATGTGCATGGCCAATATTGTGAAGTAGTGCGGTCCGTCCACTTCGTATGAACTCTCCACCCACTTCTCACAAGGCTGGTCCAAGAAGCTCTGAAGGTTTTTCTCCTCCCGGGATGTGGCCCTTGTTCTGAAGATCAGGAAGTAAACACAAATGGTTAAAATCTTCCATATAAATAAACCAATAGCAATGTGTGTAATTTAAACCGATCAATGATAAAATCTATTCTGAGCAACACGGAGTGGTTGTGACCAAATCAAAGCTGAATGCTTACGTGTTGAGGACGTAAAGAACTGTGTGAATGATGTAGGGAATGAGGTGGATGTTGCTTTCGCGGCCTCCGCCCCCTGTATCCACACTGAAGGATTGCTCCATGGCAAACCGTAGGAACAGCAGCTTGGTATCATGAATGTTGAGCTGGTACGTGGGTTCCCTCTGCCCTGTGCACTCTTGTAGATATGTGTTGTGCCTATGAGACAGAATAAAAAAGGTTACAATCCAGAACAATGCATTTATAAAGAGGGTCAAAGCTAGGAATTCTGGGCCCCTTTCATCAAAAATATTGGAATTGTTAAAGCAACACTTTATAGTTTTTCAACCTTAAAATAATGTCTCTAAAATCAGGACAGCCCCACCCATCCCCTGCCTGCGGAAGGGTGCTTGACATGGTTTCCAAACGTTTCTGCATTCGGTTCCATCAGTTTAGTAAACAAATTCATGTGTTTTGTGCTACTTACGGGGAGGCTTATACAGCAACATTATTTACAACACTGGTAACAGACAATTGCGCTTATAACCCACATAGGGGAACCCGTGAGCAAAAGTTGTATAGTGTTGCTTTAAGACCCTGTGTACCTTTTTGCCTCTAGGATTGTTCACTTATGTCAACCTAGTATCTTTATAATACACAGTAAGAGTTATTATCACTTATTGTTAATCATACACAAACAAATTCAATACCTTGCCAGGCAGGTGGCGAAAGCTGATTCAGGTACGTGTGGCCCCCACACAGGCAGCAGCCCATTGCACTTTGTGTTAGCATTCTGTAATGCGGCACTCTCCCATTCTTCACGCCCTCGAGCAAGCCTGAACATAATAGAGAAAAAATCGAGACCAGTAAGACTATAGAACATTCCCATCATTGTATTCACAGAGACACAGTGATTTTACGCACCTGACAGCAGCAAGGTGACAGTCGTAATGGACTATGTTAAAGTGTGAGACAGTGCTGTAGCCCTGCTGTTTACGGGGTTTGCTCTCAAGTTCTTCAAGGTTTACACGCTTTGTAAATGTATAGATGCCCAGAACTTTGGTAGGCTGTGGGGAAAAAATGCATTCATCATCATATCAAAATAAACTTCACGTTGTCTACTACTATTTCTGCTTCCAGAACATAAACCCAAAAAATATATAATTAAAGATTAGCATATTAATAACCTATGTGCAAAATATATGCATATATAATAATGAGAACCACCACAAAACTCATTAACGAGATACG
Organism: Triplophysa tibetana; assembly: GCA_008369825.1. Classification (NCBI taxonomy): domain Eukaryota; kingdom Metazoa; phylum Chordata; class Actinopteri; order Cypriniformes; family Nemacheilidae; genus Triplophysa; species Triplophysa tibetana. The sequence goes on along the minus strand of CM017912.1, from coordinate 15,023,298 downwards.
GTCAACAAAATAGCTCTTTTGATGGTTGAGTACACAATATAATGTAATATCAAATGTACCTGGAACTTGTAGCCCTCTCTACAAATACAGCAGGTCAACCCTGGTTCTTCTATAAGCTCCTCCATCTGTTTCAGCAGGGATGTCTTTGTCACCACCTGACCCTTCTCATTGGTCTGGAACAAAGCAAACAAAATCAGTATATTTACTTCAAATAATAAACCTGAGAATACATAAAACAGATTAAAGCTTTAATATATGCTGACTGTCATTCCCAGCGTCCCGAGAGCTTTCTGCCTCATCGCCATGGCCATGCGCTTCTTCTCCGCCCGAGTTTCCCTTCGAGCAGCGTCGATCTTCAGATTAACCTCTGCGTGCTCCCTTAGTGCGTCCAGAAGATTCTCTGCTAAAGTGCCGATACCCTCGTCGCTGGACACCTGCTCCAGCTTGTGCAAATTGGTTATTGAATCCGTTCCGATAAGCATCTATAAGGCACAGAAAAGAGATGGTTCAGTTTATAACAGACAACTGCGTGTGAAGTATGAATATGTTGTCTTTAATGTCCTCCATTACCTGTGTGGGGGGATGTTGGGTGGCCAGACCACGCAAAAGTCTAAGGATGAAAGGAAGGGCTGGTCGAGCGAGGAATTTCTTCCAAACATCTGCATCCAGACTGCAAAATAAAATGTACGGCACGCTTTAAACGTTTACTTTATATTTGTAAGAATAAGGAAGTGAATTGTAATGCATCAAGGAATGCCATACTTCTTAGCACAGGGGATATGTTTCTTCATATAGTCCAATGCACTCTGGGTAATGCCCTTCTGTAAGATGAGATCTTTAAGTTGATGGCCATTGCTGTTGTTCTTGATTCCTCCAGCTATTTTACAGAAGCAATCCAGGAAGACTTTGTCATCTGCACTGTGCTCCTCATCATACCTTCACAAGATAATGGAAATGAGAGTTAAAAGCAGCGCACACTCTCCACTTACTCCAGAAGTTGAGAATTGTTACATCTAATGTTGAGATGAACAAACTCCATACTTGTCAAAGTTGCAGCAGGGTTTGAAGCGCTCAACCAGGATGTGCATCTTCTCAAGTTCTCCAAAGGACAGGTAGGGGATGATGCGCAAGAGCCCCTGCAGTACGCTTGGATTGGAGCGCACAAATAAAGTGTTGATCTGATCCAGGAGCATCACCAGCTGATCCTTATCTCCCGTCAGCAGCAGGTTACCCTGAAGAGTCAACACGACAAAGAGATCTGAACACAACGGACTCAATACACTACTAACATTACATTTATGCAAAGAGTCTTGCTGACCTTATCTTCTGAAACAGTCTCAGCATTGGCCTCGTCCAAGATGATCTCCATAATGCTAAGAACCTGCTCGGCTATAGATGCTCCACCACTGTCCTTGCTCTCCTGCTCTGCCACCAGTGCCTGGAACACAACAGTGTATCACACTTTTCACATTCGATCACCAATATTTCTGACATAACTGTGATAATTTGTTACTTACCAGATTCAGCGTGCCCAACATGACATTAAGGGTGTTCATCTCTGGTTTCACAAGCTGTTGTCTGTTGATCTTCACTTTCACACAGAAACTAAATAACTTAAGGAGAACCTGCACAGTGATGGAAAGATTTTACATTACATTTTTACACCAACGCACAGCCCAATCCTCAATCTGTTATATGCGATGGGTGAGGGAAACTCACAGTGAGAAGGTGTCTGCCCTGTTTGAAGTCTTTGATTCCTGAGAGCCGGCTCAACATACACTCCAAACCTCCACACTGCGCCATCACTCCAGCCATTTTATAAACCTCCTCATCATCCTCCTCTTCATCTGTACAGAGAACAAACACAATTTCAAAATAAGAAATATTGGTTAAACTAGAAATAGATAAATAACGATGTTAAGAAAGATATCAGCAAGAGAACATACCTGTAGTTGTGTCCAAAGACTCAATGAACTCTTCTGTGGCATCTCCTAGAAGACCTCTCATTCTGTAGATAATCCTCATGGGCTCACCCTTGTTTTGAAAGAAAAAAAAAATGTTTAGATGATGACATATAACATACATATGAATAAAGTCATTTTTTATTGGCTTACCTCATTAGTGGGGCACCAGACCTTCTTATAGACCTCAGCAACAGATAAATCCAGACTGATGATCTTGTTGTTCACAAGGAGCTTAAAAAAAACGCACTTTATTTAAAAAAAATGTAATTTGGATAAAGCTGCAGTACACCACCACGTTCATGAATAAAAGCAAATAATGGTTATAACAAGTTTCTGATGTACCTCCATGCCACTGTCGTCCTCCAGCAGCGCCACCAGATCACAATCCTGACAGATCTTATTCTTTATATCCCTCATGAGAGGACCGATGCCTGGTTCATTACTGCTGTATGGGTTTCCTGGCATCCGTCCCTGCAGGAAGTCCTCCTGCTGTGGGTCTTTCTCCAGCGTCACAAAGAACTCTGTGACCTCATTCTCCTCCTGCACATGATAGACATATCAATCATCTTGGGTTTTAGAAAGAAGGGCTTTTTTTCAAGAGCCATCCTAAAACAAGAACTCAACTCACAGGATAAATGATGCTACAGAGCCTCTCGAAGATGAAGACAGGGGTGCGATAATCATCAAGGTTGTACCGCTTTGCTGTTTCAATGCACACTGCCATGAATGCTTTGGTCTCGGACTCGGTCCCTACAATGGAGGAGATGACAATGAGATAGTCTGGCCTTTAACAATGCAGTTAAGACAAAGACTTGAAAGGTTTGGCGGAACCTGTTGTCATGTCCTCCAACATCTCCAGCAGCATGTCTTGGGTCTCATCGATCAGTTTGGTTCTTTGAACCACCAGCTTTCTCAGACACAGGTAACCGTTCAGCACTGTACCAACCAGTCGACTCTTAAAGTGACGCTTGATGGATTCCACCTCCACGAAAGAGGATAGCAAGCCTGTGAAAAACATGCTGTTACAATATATCTTAAAACCTCAAAGAAAGTTCTTGAAAAGAAGTGTATTGAATGTATTTTTGTCAACTTTCTTTAAGGTCTAGTCAGACTGCAATTTCTTTTTTTTTTATTTATTGAGAAAAATGTAATATAATATACATAACTATGTCTTCAAAGGTGTATAAAGACCTTACATAATGAAACATTATGTTTTTATTACATTAGAATGAGCTATTTCTAAGTGCATAGAATTCATCATGTTGTTTCCAGAGTAGCCCTAAACGAACAAACTGCTCTACAGACTGCGTTTCGTAAAAACGTTATCTCCTTCGGCAAAGACGCGAATACGTGATAACATCTTAGTTCTGTCACAGCCACTGTAGTGCTTCAAAAGGAACGCGGGAGGGATTGAATGAGACTTTGGTTGCTTTTCACAACTTCACCACTAGATGGCGCTAGATTTTAAACTCTGGACCTTTAATTTGCAAGAAGATAAAAGCTACAATGCATACCTGTGAGGCTCTTGAGAGCATATCCCTGCTGCAAGTCTGTGCTTAGGGTGGCTTCCTCAAGGGCGAGGAGATGGGCAATTTCCTGAAAAGAAGAGGAAGCAAGTGAGTGCGGTCTAATGGAAATAACACTGTACCCATACTAAGCAAGCTAATAATATCTCCTCTTCATGACTGTACCTTGGTGATGAGGTTGCCAATGTACGGCAGTACACCACGAGCAGCCAGATAAACCTTCCAGTGTGCAGGTTTAATGAGTTTCTGGTACAAGGCCAGATATTCAGCAGCACATTCTCCAGCCGTGCACATCTCATCCAGGTAACTGCAGAATGTGGTTAAATACTTAAAGTGTGATCTCTGAAAATGAGGGCCACCCCTTTTTCTATCATACAAACCTTGTTAGAAGATCCAGAACTTGTTGCTTGCGGCTCGGGATTGTTGTTAGTGCTTCGACAATGGTGCAGGCTGCCTGTCTTGCTGCCTGTGTGGCTGGGGTGAAGAGCACCTAGAAAAACATCCGATCCTGTTAGACATCTCTTGGATAAAAAAGACGGATCTGATAACTCCAAGGTACTAAGAGGCACAACATACCTGTCTCAACCAGTTGTTATGTCCAAGTTTGAGCAGACGTGGGAACAAGCCCTCCGATCTAGACCTCATGAACTGTTTCCACTTCCATACATACTTCTCCATCAGGTACTGTCTCCTGATCTCAGCCTTATTTGAGGGCTTTGAGGCCGCATCTTGACCTGAGAGAGATAAGGGTTCACAATGCATTGTATATAAGGAAATTATATAGAAAAAGGTAAAGCATTTGAGATCCGATTTTTGATATTTACATCGAGCAGGAAGGCACTTTTTCCAGGCTTCGTAAGATGCCTTGGGGTCTTTTTTGAGCCAGAGCTGAGCCTGTGCATGAATCTCATTGTTATACGGCTTGACTGTAGTCAGGGATTCAACAGCGGCATCCTGTTCCAATGAGAAAATCAATGAGTGAGTCAAGTAAAGCTTGACTATACAAGAACCCCAGTACTAGACTCAGGCTGTAATACCTTGTTCTTCTTGCTTGTGGGGGCAGGGGGTTTGATGAGTTTCTGCAAGATCCTCAGACACATCAATGTAATGTTCTCCACCACCACTGGGGTCTTTATATTTACAGCCATCAGGAACAAACTCATGGCTGAAAATGAACAAAGAATCATTAGAGGTTGAATCTCCTTGGCAACTATGGGTTAATTTTTTGTCAGAGAGTCATTGAAGGATTCAAATACACTGGAGGGATACACTCACCACAGCGGAGCCTCAACTCCCAGCATCCTCCCTCTTTAGCAATGGAGTCTGTAAGCAGCAGCATTTCATACCGCAAACTGCTGACCTGTGGGGGAAAATAACATCAGTTTAACTACATCTACTTGTGTCAGATATCCAAGTAACTACGTGACAGTCATGGTTAAGTACCAGATCAGGGTTGGCCCAGTGTCCCTTTAGGGCAGCTGACACCTTGGCGATAATAAGGTCATTCATCTGCTGAGTGGCCTCTGGGTGATCTCTGCAAAACACAGCCAGAAGTTGTTCATCTTTGACTTCTAAAGACAATAAGCTGTGATAATTGATCATTGTTGACTTTAAAGGTCTGCACATTTGTGTTTTGCTATTCTGTGTACAAATATACCTGGTGAGCAAACAGACGAGCTGGCGGACCTCCTCCCTCATGGCTCCTGTGCCGCGGCGCAGATTGTACTCAAAAAGCTCTCGGATGAGACCCTGCAGTACCAGGATCTGCCTGATGGCGGTGTTGGTTGCCAATGCGCGCAATAATGTGATGCAGTGGCCTGTGACTGCGGACGCACAACCGTAGCACTTTGTGGACGATGTGTGTCCGCAGCCAAGCACAGACAGGGCTCGGTATTGGCTGGCTGTTATAGTGGGTTGGGACGAGGTGCGGGATGATTTGGTAGCAGCCTCTCGCTGCTGCAGGTCATACTCGAGCAACTCCTTACGTGATGCAAGCACTTTCTAAATATGAAAGATACACAGACTATAATAGACTATAACAGAAACAAAGTGAACATATGGAATGAGGTGTTGCTCACTAACCTGGATGATTTTGGAGAGCTCGTCGAATGACGTTTTGCAGTCTCCGCTGTACTCCTGAGCCAGCTGTTGAATGTATCGATTGACGCTGGCGGTGGAGGTGCCTAGCCCAGCTCCTGCTCCAGTATCATCCTGTGAACAACCATGAAAACATGAATACTACAATCAAAAGTAATCAACCTGTCTGATAGCAAAGAGTAGTTGGAACTGACCTGTGGTTTCTCAGGCGCAGCCTCGTTCACTTTGGACAGCAGACTTTCTAGCTGCGGCCGGTGACCCATCAGCTGGTGGTACACACGGTCGGCTTTGTCCAGAAGTGTGTTGATGTTGGTCACAGCCTGAAAAAAGTAAATATTTGTAATTGCGAACATATTTATTAGTGCTTTTGTAATCCTAATAATCATTATAGAATAAAGTTGAAAATGACCTTTTTCCTGTCTTCTTCATTTTCTATAGGATCCACAGCACAGCATGGTTTGGCATAAAGCATGAAGTCAAAGCGTGCATATTTACAAAAACCACAGGCGTTGCACAGGAAGGGGTCCTTCTCATCATAATTGATGGATCTAAAAAAACAACAAAGTTTTATTTACAACCCTAATTTAAGCAGCATTACAGCAAATCTTTCAAGTCTTTTAAACCTTACCTGCACTTGTGGCACTGATAGACATTCTCTCCGCAGTTTCCGCACACTCCTGGGTTGGCAGGCACAGAGGCGCTGCAGCGTGGACACTGAAGGGTCTCTGTAGACGCCTGGTAGTTCTCGTAAAAATCAGAGAACTCAATCATCAGGTTGGAAGCCACGATGGGAAGAGGGAGGTCGATCTTGACTTCTGTTTGTCCAGGAGTCAACTGGACCTTCTTCGCTTTGTGCCAACGAGCAGGTCTATAATAATCAAATACAATTTTCGTGAGAAACTCTTTTTAAATCAATAAAACATGAATTTTCGATATAGTCCAAGAAACATTCTCACTTGTTCTTCAGCTCAACGATGGCCTGTACGGTCCTGTTGTTGTAGTAGAGGTTAATGGTGCGAACCATCTTGGTTCTCTTGAGGTCACCGATCTTCACTGTGACTTTGCTGATAGTGTGGCTGCCAATCAGCTTCACCACTTGCTGTGTGGTGGTATAACGGGTGTCCACTTTGATAGATGACAGTTTGATGTTCTGATAACAGAGAACAAAAGAAGAATATTAAAACCCACAGCCACAACAAGCCAATTTATTAGCCATGTTCATCGCCACGAGCCACTCACTGAGAAGGGCACTTCAGGATTGTTGCACACTAAGCAGGGATCACTTTCCAGGAAGAACCCATCAAATTCCACCAGTCCAGACAGCGTGCTGAGAAGATGCAACAAGAAACATTCACAAAACATTCTAAACCTTCGCACCCAAAGGTTCCTAATTTTCAGATTTCAGTCCGGTAAGGGGATACACTCACTTGTATATGTTTGAATTGGGATGGTTGGTCAAGATGTGGTTCTGCGTCCTCAGAATTTCCCCTGCCTTTTGAGAGTATTCCTTCAGCTGGGAATGTAGAAGAACAGTTGGGAAGCAACAAAGCATTTTTATGCAAACGTCTCAGAGGGCAGTAATCACACTTGTAAGATAAATAACAAACAATATGATTTCCTCTGTACCTTCTTATCCGTCTGAGGTGTTTTGAGGGAGAAGTATCCGAGCAGGTCTACAAACTGAGCTGCTTTACGCCCATAAGCGGGTAGTTCTGGCCAGATGGCCCACATCAGATCCAGCAGCAGCTCCTGCTGTGACTTATTTGAGTTCCTGAGGTAAAAAGTCACTATGCATTAGTAAGGATGGGATTAAAATGGACAACCTTCTGACATGAAGTAGTATGTTTAGAGAGCATGCAGTAGACATGCACCTGTAGATATGTAGAGCGAGGCAGTGGGCTTGCCAGCGCACGGATGAAGAATTGGACTCCAACAGGAAGCAACGCAGAAACTGAATAAGTGTCTCCTTATCTGCAAACTTGTTTAGCTGATTAACCAGTGCTGTGCACAGCTGATCCTCCTGACTGCCTGCTCCCTCTCCTGCAAGCAACACTTTAGATTATAAAAATAATCTGATTTAAATCCTTCTTAATCTTCAACTATTGAAATTGAAAAAAGTGTGAACTGGATAGACTTGTTCTTGAAAATCAAACTAACCTTCTTTGTCCTTTTCCTTGTCCTCTTTCTTGCTCTTTTTGCTGGAGGATTTGCTCTGGGAGGGTTGAGATGTTCCTGAACCTCCACCGGAGGCTCCGGAGGACGCTGCCATGACTTTACTGCCACACAGAGCGCAAGAGAGCAGCTGGAGCAGGACTGGAGAAACACCTTCATCTACCAGGAAACTTACTTGAAGCAGAAAGTACAGCACGGCTATAGATAACAAAAGACAGAGAGAGCTTCATTAGTACCACAGTGAAACAAAACTTACAGGGGTTTCCCAAAGTTTGACAAATGAAATTCAATGACCTCTCTAGTCTTTGAGAAATGTCAATATCTATATCTAAATCAAGTTTCCTTATTTTAAACACCCACTTTGGTTTATGAAGTATGGATCAGGAGCGTTCGATTAGGAAGATGTAAAACTGGAAATTCCCCATGGACTGGGAAACCACTGTTTAGATCACTAAAAAAATTCTCTAACATGTCCATCATAATGTGAACCTTGTTACCTAAGACGTAACTACTCAAACAAGTAAATAATACACTCTCGAACACTTATTGTTCACTTACAGTCGTCCTTCATGCAGAACTTCTGCCAGTTGACTGTTCTCTGAGTAGCAATTTCAGCACATGCTTTAAGGTGTTCCATCTGTGAAAAAGGAAAACCGTTACAAATAAAAATGTAAACTGAGTAGAGTACCAAAGCAAACTGTCAGTCCAGCCTTTTCTTACCAAATTTATGAGCGTATCGTACTGCAGAGCAGATCCAGATGTCGCCGTGACGATTCCTCCTCTCAGAAAGATGCCCTGCTCCTCAAGAAGCTTCTTGATACCACGCATGTGGGAGTCGAGCGTGTGGAGGTCACGGAGCTGACGGTACTTCTCTTTGGAGCCACAGATGAAGAGTAGAAGCTTACGTACCTGACGCCGTACGAACGGCGTCTGCTGGATCATCAGATACTAGAAGAAAGGCGGTTTATTTGTAATAAACACTTCATTGATAACTCAAACAATACTTTGATGCCTTCCATACAGGACAGAATAGAACTGATACCTCTGATAGGAAGTAGAACCAGGAGTGATCAAAGATAGGCGGTGGAATACGAGGATTGGCGTCTGCGATTTTTTTAATCTGGTACGGCAGGCGTAAAACCATCTCTGTGAGGAGCTGAGAGTAAGCTTCAAACACATCAGCTGCATGGCCCTGAGAAACACACCCGCATAAATCATTTAATGACCATGACAAATCCAAACCTTACATAACACTAGGATAAGAGAAATTCAAATCTCGTCTCGTACCTTGACATACTGCCGCAGGAAGAACGGGCTCATATCAGGGGTGGAAGTGGAGGTGTGGGGTTTGAGGAGTTGACTGGTGGCTGTCGGTTCCTCATCACCCTGCTGGGTCTTCCAGAACTCCAGCAGGGATTTGAGCACATGCAGGCAGTAGTCTATCGCTCCCATGCTGAGCAGTGCTGTGGCTGTCGCGTTGGAGATGAGAGAAGACGACTGGCGAGAAAAAAGAGATTAAATACTAAATTAGATTATGTTTTTACACCCAACAACAGAATAATGTTGAAGTCTTCAGTAAGCTTAGATTTTTGTTGTGTATAACTAAAATGCGGTTTTGGAGCTTTTTTATACAGTTACCTCAGAGGAGGACTTTGAGCCAGACTTGGTGCGGGACATGAAGACACTGAGAAGTCTCATGATGACTAGATGCACCTCATTGATGGCACTCCGCTCATTCTTCTTTGAAACATCCTGGAAAGCCAAACATGACTTTGTCAACACACAATCTCTTCCTGTCACATCTGTTACTCCATTTACTGCATAGTGCTAGTGTGATTGTACCTTCTTGTGCATGCCGAGCTCAGCGATGAGCTGGGCCAGAAGCTCGTCCAGAGCTCCCTTGTCCTTCTCGTCCTCTCCATCCAGATCTGTGGTCAGCATGAGAATGACCTGCATGTAGGGGATTGCTTGAACTCCACCCACAGTGTGAAGCTGGGGCAGGTGCTGCAGGAGACGTTCCAAAAGCATCAGACGCACCATGTGCAACCTGGAAAGTGTCAAGAGACACATGCGGAGAAATTATTTTAAGCTTCATCAGAAATATTTTAAAGCTGTGCTTTATTATGATTAAACCATCCCTTTTAACCAATCAGTGATCAGAGCTATCTGTATATCTCAAGCAGACAGACCTGTTGCTGGTGTGGATGTCGCCCTCCGTTTCCGCCTCCCCCTCAGATCCGTCTCCTTCATGCTGGGCTGTAGTGGTGCTTATGGCCCCAGTGCTAGAGCTCACACTGCCCGGTCCAGCAGGGTGACCTTCAACCGTCGTATCTCCGTACGCACTGCTGCGGCCAGACACTGAAACAAAAGAGTTTCAAGAAAACAACATAAATAAAATCACCCTATACATAAAACATGATTCATTCAAGTACATGGTACTGTCTTACCGTTGTGTTCTCCTGCGACTGAGTCGATAGCGCTCCCTCCGCTCTCAGAACCCACGCTGCCCCCGTGCTCGGCGGGAGAGGTGCGCAGCGTGGAGCCGTCTGTGGCCGCTGTGCTCCCCTCGTCATCCGAGGCTGGGGCTGAAAGCATAACCAGAGCTGTTACAGGAAAAAAACAGCAGGCTTTGCTAAGGGGGGGTTTCTAAAGGTGCAAACAAACATATACATACACAGAAAAACAGCCATAAAATTGATAATAGTTGTAATCGGTAGACATGATGATGAGTAAAGATTTATGATTTGTGATGGTTGAGGAGGGAAAATTTCCCCTTTCAACCAGCAGTATGATGGAAGGAATGTTGGTTGCTTGATCACTATGTTTTAACCACATGATAACCATAAATCTCTTCAACGCATAATTTACCATGCAAAAGAGTTGTGTATAAGCCAGTCGTGACAAGTTGCATTGTTGGTTTTAATTTTATTACACGACACTGGGTAGTTACACCCACAGTGAAATCACATCACAATACAGCAGTGGCCAAAAGTGAGGTCCAACTTTAGATAAATGAAACATTTGGTTGTTATTTAAATGAAGATGAATTCAAGCTTTTGTATGCATGTTGCAATGGTGTGTTTCGAGAAAATAGAGGCTTGGGGGAAAAAAAATACTACTTATATGCCCAGTTTATTTAGGCCCAGGAGAATGAGGGCAATATTATTAAAAAAGAGAATCAACGATTATTAATAACTGATATAATCGTAATCAATGTATGCCTTATTTACCATAAGTTTTGTTTATTTCGACGCATTTGTTTGTATATTGGAATAAAACCTATATTATACCTTATACGCTGTAATTTGTATTTTCGCCAAACAATTTAGTGTTTTGACCATTTGTATCAAACAAATCATATTTTGATGGTTTAATCTAACCTGATTAAAAGCAAATATTGTACAAATACGCCCCCCTCCTGGACATCACTTTTGCATGACTATTGCATATTCTGATGCTGTGATTTTGGCAGCAATTAACAAAACACTACATTTTCCCTGGTTAGAACATTGCATAAGAAGTGAAATGGCAACCACATGTGCATGCAGTACTGAGAGTGAAGAGATGAGGGCAGTTACCTGATGCAGTGGTGTCTGATAGGGTCCCTGCATCCAGAGATGAGGAACTGGGGGCTTGACCAGACAAACCCAAACTCTGCAGACCAAGAGCACTGCTGCTGCTGCCTGTAGGATCACAAACACTCACATTAAAGATCAGCCATGCACAGACACCCACAAATCCCATAAAATTCATTATTAACATGTGCAACAGTGACCTTGCTGGTCTTGTTGCAGACTGAGAGCTATCGCCAGCTCCACCATGGTCTCATCATCAGCGTCTGGGGGGATGTCCAGCATGGGTGGGAAACCCTCTGCGCCTGCCAGCAGAGCTTCAAGTGGAGATGGGTTCCCATTGTTCACATTCTCTGCTGTATCCAGAACCATGGACTCCGACTGTGAGACAAACAGAGAGAATTAAATAACAACCGCCTTCCTAAGATACAGATACCGCAGCATAATCCATTAAAGGGATAATTTCACCCAAACATTTAAATCCTGGCATTATTTACTGACCCTCATTTCATTTCAAACCTGTATGACTTACTTTCTTCCATAGAACTGAAAAAATATATTTTGAAGAATGTTAGTAACCAAACAACATTGGCCCTCATTCACATCTTATTTTGCGTTCCACAGGTTTTAACATGACACGAGAGTGAATAAACAATGACAGAATTTCCATTAATGTGTTATCAGTCCAGATCCTTAAAGTCCCAGTGAAACAAAAAATTGCATGCCTATTTTTTTATGAAATATTGCAGCGTTTATTGTAAATAGTTAATCAATGTGGGTCATTCTCTCTTCAAAATTCGTGTGCCCTCATAATTTTTCGTTAAATTCTGAAAATGCACTTCCTGTAATGACTATCCATCTTAAATGACGAATGTAAGACGGCTTGGGTGGAGCATCCATTAACTCCTCCTCTTCAACTGTCAGTCTGCTGCCAGTTCAATTTCAAAATGCACCAGCTGTTTTTATACAGCTGCACGATTAAGTTAAAAGATCCTGATCTCGATTCATACACCAGACGATCTCATCAATCTGTGCTATTAGAGCTTTTCGTCGAGTTGCCCATCATTTCATGTTTACAGGTTATTTTAAACTGTTTACAGGTGAGATTACTGTGTTGTTATGTTTATCAGTAGTGTCTTTCTGTAAAGACCCCTTCAAGCGATCTGTAGATATCAGGCAAATGTATAAAATAAAAAAAGTGTCACCTTATGAATTTGTTTTACTGAGAAAATATTTCATATACAAGTTACTTCAATGCATTAAAAAAAAAAAAATGTGGATAAAAAGTTCTCACCATTGTGACTGTAGGTTAACCATGAAATATGTATTAATTTTGAAGCAAAATTTTACGTATTACATACCTAAATAAACTTTTTTTTTGGTCAGAACATCTAGTAAATTATGTATTACTTTTAGTCATCATTCAGAAGCGTAAAAGAATCGCAATCTCTATTTGAAACAAAAGAATCGGGATCCTCAATTTATCCAGAATCGTGCAGCTCTGCGTCAAAATACGCAAGTAAAAAGGATCACAACTTCCGGTTCACGGGGACTTTATCCACTGCCATGGAAAGTCTCCTTCAACACACTAATTCTGCACTATATGGGCTGCTCCATGTGCGAAACTCACTACCATCTCAAAGTCTCCGTGGTCCACCTCATTTTGTTCTTGACTCTCTTGCCTGCCACCTTCTCCTCCAGTCATGTTGGCGGTTTGCATCTTGTCATCAGCGTCATCATCGTCGTCATCATCTTTATCTCCTAGAACATCAAAACAGCAACTCTGAATGCATCTTTACAAGAAATGAGTAAACTAAACTGAATACAAAAAGGTGCCGCTCTTACCCATGGGTGTGTTGGAGCGTGGGGGAGAAGGCAGGGTCACGTGTCTGCGTTTGTTTCTGGGCCTCAGGACTCTTATCAGAGCCTGTTTGCAAGCAAAGCTCACAGAGGTGTCCTGGGACAAACAAAGCCATTTTGTCAAAATATATATTGAGATCACATTGATCACTTTCTCATGCAGTGTGATACTTACAGGGCAGAGCAACATCTGCATGTAGATTTTGGATGCAACGTTGATGTAGTCCAGCTCACAGGTGCAGTAACCATGAATGATGTCTATCAGAGCATTAACTGTGGCTTCCATGTGGGTTAGACCTTAGAAAACAACAAAACATGTCAATCAAACCATGAATTCCTATTGAGTTTCGAACCAAAACTGGTTCTTGATCGAGTACCTGGCAAACAGGCCGGAGCCAGAAAGGCGTTCTTGGGTTTGAGAGCATGAAGCTTCCAGAAGTTGGTGACCAGTTGCATGATGAAGCTACAGGTTTCAGTATCTGCTTGTTTAAGTCCATCCTTCCCATCATCCCCGGTGTCTAAACAGAAAATTAACCATCATTTAGGAAAAGACTGTAATTTTTTCTGCCACTGTAGCTTGAAAGCATTGAGTGTACCAGTGTCTGATTGAGGAAGTCGTGACTCGGTGAAGTGCACAAGGTTGTTGGGTCTCATGATGGCGATAGAGCGGGCCGTGATTACCAGCCTCTGGAATACATCAGGGTCTAGTTCCTTCCCTTCTTTACTGCAGCTGTTCAGACACTGTACTGCATTGCTCAGAAGAGACTGATCCTATACACAGATACAGCACCAGTAAGCATGGTAATCTTAAACAATTTTTTTTTGTGCGGTGTAAGGATTTATTGTGTACCTTGTGGTTGTGGTAGGCCGTGCGGCTGGTGTGCAAGCTGGCCAAAAGACCTTTGGTCTGCTGTTGTACTCCAGGTGGGGTGGGAATGGACAGCAGGAGGGTGGCCAACTCCAAAGCTGCAGCCTTATTTTTCTCCTAATGTTTTTAATAGGAAACAAACACAACATTTAGCACACATTGGCCTTTTATAAGCGAGGTTAGTCACTTTCAAAATCTTAGCAATCAGGACCAAGGAAATTTTTGTATTCCGAGATCAAAATTGTTGGAGGTACTCGCCTTCTCAATGGGCGAACCCACAGCAAAGCAGCTCTCTAGAGCTTCCAGCGAGCTGACCACCAATCTAAAGATCAGACAACAGTTAGATTGAGTAAGCAACACATGACATGGTATATTATTAATAACGGCAATCCATATGAGAACGTTTTAATTCTACGCCATTCCCAAAGCATTATCAAACCATAACACATTATCAAAACAACCTATACTTTTTCCTGCATGTTCTACACCAGAGCAAGCTCAGTCTGCTTTCTCTCTCTCTCACACACACACACACACAAACACACACCTAACCCACCCACCCACACCCACACACACAAGCAAACCATCATGCACACAAGCAGAAAAAGGGCGGTTACTAACCGGTCCAAGGTTGATAAGGACTCAGTTTCAGAACTTTTTTTATTGTTTTAGGGAGCAAAGAAAAAGAAAAATGTGTGAGGATCACAGAAAAGAAACGTGTAAAAATGATTTGTATGTCAAACACAGGAAACGACAGCATGCAAGTATGAGGTCATCATGACGGCAGCCATGCACTGAACGCGTCACGCACAGCACACCCTCTCTCCACTGTGCTTTCAGTTACGATATTTGCCATCAATTACGGCAACGAGATCAGCCAATAGTACAGAATTGATTAATTAAGTGAAATGAAGACATGATAGAAGTTAGCATGAAGTTAAATAAATGTATAAGATAGAATATATGACGTTTGACAGAATGACAAAAACACGATAAAAGACAGAAATAAGGGCACACTGGTGTACCTCTCTAGTACAGTTCCGCTGGTTGCAATGGGACTGGTGACCTCACTGTCTGCAGTGCCGTTGCCCTGGTTGAGGTTTGGGCTGCACACATTATTGACCGCGGCTGAAGGGAAGTCTTCTGGGGGCTCGTCTGGCCAGCCAAACTGCTCTTTGGTTTTACCATAAATCTTAACGGAGTCAAGCATGGTGACGCCGGCTGGGTCGACTGAAGCACCAACTGAAATATAAGACAAAAGAAAGGAATCAAAATTGCCTCATGACCCTAAAAGCATTTTGATGTGAAGGGTTATTCACGAAAGCCGGAAATCATTTTTGCAGGCAAACATAGATAGTTCCCACATAAGAATGGCTTAAAAAAAAAATCTCTATAGGGATGTTTTCCTTTGCAAGTTACTAATAAAAAAACTAATATTTATGTGCAGACTGATAATGCAAGTGGCTGTGTATTGAACACTTACTGAAAATAGAGATCTTTTTGTCAGCTTGCAGTGCTTCCTCACGGGTGAAGGGGAAGTCGAACCAGCGAGAACGTGTCAGGTTCAACTGCATAGTCCGTCCAAAGATCTCGATGTAGGAGGGAGCGCGCTCAATGGCCTGAGTTCCAACCTGAACCCTCATCCCTGTCATCACCATTGCGTTGTTATTGTTCACTACTTCCACTGTGAAGCCAGCAGGCTGTTGAAGAGAACCAGCATAAATTCAGAAAAACTGAGTGACAAAAGGTTTTGTGTTCATGGATGATCATTTCTTAAATGTAATTTGTTGTTTTTACCTTGGTGTTGGCCACATACATCCCCGTAGAGTTCAGTCTGTGTTTAATCTGCTGGCCGTTGTAGACCTGCAGGAGATCATTGCCTCCAAACTCCACCTCTGTAAGCTGCTGGTTGTGTTCGAAGAAGTCCACAGGGAAGGTGACCTGGCTGGATGTCCGCGTGGCTGAAAAGATGATGAAAAACATGAAATGGCATAAATCGCTGGTTACTGACATAAATGTGGTTCTATGACCAAGTGGTATCCCTTGCGAGTCATCCGAACAGGCAGAGAGCACTGCAGCACACACCGCCCACAGGGGAGTCACGTTCAGTCTGTAAAAGCGGGAAAATGTGCAAGGCAGAGCCCCAAGTCACATCAGCACATATTCTAGGAGCGACACTACTCGGAAAGCTGCCCAAAATATCGCCAAAGCATGTGTAAAGTGATAATGAATAGATGAGGAAACAGGCTGTCCATCTGACTCGTACGCATGTGAGATCACCTGTGTAACCCAATGTGCCAGTCTTTGTTTGGAAAGCGCGGAACCCTTTTGTGCATGACTGAAACAGACAAATAATTAGTCTGTCCTGCACCACGCTGCAGTCTTATCCACATAAATCATCGTAGACCTGACCGGACCCAATTTGCGGCACTGCAGGCGACACAAAAGGCTGGTTCACAAAACTTTGGGTAGAAACACCAGATTGGGCCACAAGGAGACTGAAATCACTACTTCAGCGTAAATAGGGGGCACTCACCGATAGTGCATGGAGTTCACTCAAACATTTTGCTGTATTAATGGCCAAGAGAAATGCAGTCTTGAAAGGAAGCCATTTAAAACCAGACTCAAATATCGTCTCGAATGGAGTCCCTTTTAATAACACATTCAAATATCGGTACAAAAGTCAGCTGACATAGAGAACTGAGACCCAAACTTGGCCTTGGCTTGCTGCAGAATTGAATGCACAAGACAGAATCTGGACGTGAAGCCTTAGATGAACTTTGTAGTGCTCACACTAACACAGATGTGAAGTCCTTGCACGGAGGCATCGTGAAAGATGTTTTCTATGCACACCACAGAAAAATATTGTCAGAAGTCTTGATCGGTGAGACCTTTGTTATTCTGTTCTCGGTCAAGCGCACAGGGGCTTTTCCACAAGTGATATCAGCCTCTAGCGGTGGGAACGAAAGGAAATAGAACTGGCATAGTGCATAATCTAACAGAGTAACTGGTAAAGCATTGTGCTTTAAGGTCATGGGTTCAAACCAACAGAGCACGCACTGATATAATTCAATGCACTGTCGGTCAATTTAAACAAAATAGGACTACGTTGTTTTAAGTGACTTACTGGCAGTGGCTGTCTTGCGTTTACGGACAGGTTTCATGATGCTGATGACGCTGCTGGGCTGCAGAGAAGGCTGCAGCCAATAGGACGTGTTCTCCACGTTGGCCATGTAGATACGCAAGCTGCCGTCTTCACAGAGCAGGATCATAGTGGTGCGCTGCTGTTCATTGCTTGCAGTGTGACGGATGGCAACCATGTCCTGAATCTAAAGGGGCAGTGAGGCGTATTTAAGCATGTGTGAACTGCCACAGTATTGGATCAATACTAGAAGTTTAGCTTAAGTATGATACAAGCCTCTTGTAATCTCTGTATTATACAAAACATGTATCATAAAAGTTAAAATACAGTCGAAAACACTAAGAACATACCTTAGCTTTCGCAGGCAAGGTTTTAATTTCCTGGATGAGGAACGTGTCTGGCTTCACCATGATGACCAGAGGAATTCCAGTGGTCTGCTGGACACAGCACACCAGACCTGGATGGTTCATCACTTCTGACCACTGACATAGAGCTGGAGATGTTTTACTGCCTCCATTCGAACTGCACAGTAAAACGACAAACCAAAACACAGTAAGGTCAAAATCATCCAAAGAATACAATAAAATGTTTTATTTCAAATGCAAAACTGCATTTTACCCTTTAACATTGATAGTGAAGAGTCTCTGGGTTTCCAGGCTGCTGCGGCTCACTGTGGCGGCGAATGACTTGCCCTGGCTGTAGCTGAAGAAGAGCATCTGCAGGACGTGGGAGTAATACACTGAAACTCCGCCTCCAGCCACCTGCCCATTACTGTCCTGTGGAGAAAAACATGACAGGCTCAGTTGGTAGCCTTGCTCAAAAAAATAAATTTCAATCTATTGGCTTAACTGATACTATAAGAAAAAAACACTGTAAGAACCTTTAAGTCCTCGTGGGTGATCTCCAGAACATTGGTGACGTAAAAGGGGCCGTGCTGGGCACTGCTGGACTCATCCATGATCTGAGTGTACATATAGCCAGCTGACGACATAATCACGATGATGTTTTTACCCTCCTCGTTGAACAGGAAAGTGGCATCTCTGATCTTTGAGCTTGGGAGCAGGAAGTAGTACATGGGGCTCAGGGCATCCACAGATAAGTCATAGATCTAGAGGAAAAGAGAGTTTAAGAAATTGTGTATGATAGAAAAGACACCTGGCAGAATTTGCAAACCAGATTTTTCATTTAAAAAATTAAGTTCTCACTGTGTATATTTGATATAAACCACATTTTAGCAAGCATGTAGGCTAAAATGTTGTTTATATCAATAATACAAAGTGAGAACTCAAATAACAAATGCAAGCCCTACAAAACAAGCACAACAGTTCACCTTGACAAAATCAGCAGTGATGATGGCCAGTTCCGTCTGAGATCCAGGTAGCCATATGGCTTTGATGATGAAGTTTCCAGTTGCGAGCTGAGGGTGCAGGACCAGGTGATCCGACACAGAGCCCGTGCTGCTGAACGTCAGAACGTGGCAATCCTGTGGATAAAAAGCACAGAAATGTCAAACCGTTTCATAATCTCAGCAAAAATCTGTAACTGTCCCATCCCCAAAACTCTGCATGTCTGCATTTGTTACCTTGAGTCCACACACTGCTAGATAGTCCTCATTACAGGGATTTCCTGTGAGGCTGAGCACGGTGAATGGAACGGGGGCCGAGGCCAGTCGAGTCAGAGTCAGTTTTCTTTTACTTGAGTCGGCCTGCTTTAACAGCGCAGACAATTGCAGAACTGTGATCTGCAAAATCGTAAGTGAGACGATAAGGGAAATGTTTTTAAGAAAACGATTTTATTCTGTTCTATTCTATAATGCTGATTGGTCAATCTAATATTTGTACCTGAGGTCTGTACAATCTAAACTAAAAGAAAATATAAGTATATGAAATATATATGTAAGCTAGTTTTTTTGAATTACCTTGCCCTTCTCGTGGCTCACGGCGAGGTGCTGTCTGCGTCCATGAGGGGAGGAAAGCACACACATGGCCACCCGGCGAAGTACATGAGCACTGATGAGCTGGCGGATGGTCTGTCCTTGATCTCCGCTGTAGTTCATCCTAACATTCTCAAAAGCTCCCTCTTGTGAGCCTAGTGTGGGAACCTGGAACAAACAACAAAACATTTTAGTCAGCAATCCTCTCCCAATTTGAAAGCATTTTGTTTATAAAGCATTTCAGTACAGTTCCTACCATGAGCTGATCTGTCATCTCCACGGTCTTGTCCTGAGTGTGCAGTTCATTGAGAGCGTTCTGAGCTCGGCTGCTGCTGCCCACCGCAGACGCCTGCTGGAAGTTAGTTTGAATAGCGTCCATCAAGAAGATGAGCAACTCCAGCACCAGCGCTGCGGTAGAGGAACTCGCCTTCAAAACAACAACAATCCACCATGAACATCAAACATTCATCAACAAAAAAGGTCAATGAAGTATACTTACAACTTGCACGATCAGGTCCTCTCTGCAGCCCTCGATGTTTTTACACACAATGCTCTTCTTGGGTTTCTCCTCGTCGCTGCTCTTGCCATCACAGATTGTCACTTTACCCTTGTCAGCAGGTGAGGAGCTCTGGTGGCGGATGGCGCTCTCGGGCATGCGCAGCTCGCTCTGAAAAGCTGAAGACTCCTTCATGGTGGTGCTCATTCCACTGCTGGGACTTCGTTTGACGAGAGCCTGTGAAACAGGGTAAAGAATTCGAGATCAGGGAAGTGTGACCCTTGCGGTTGGTTGGATTAAATTTTAAAGGATGTTTATGGGGGGTTCCATAGGGTAGAGGGGGTCAAATTTGATTGTGTAACATGCTTTGAGATTCCATCAAGGAGACATGCATGAGTGAATAGGGCCTACATGTTAAAATCTTGAGGAAGATACTAGAAAGATGAAAACTTTAAATTACAGATCAAGTCTATATGTTCTACACAACTAAACAGTTATTTACTATGAAAAGGTGAATGTTGCAAACCCTGATGAATTGAGGGAAAATTGGAATGGGCTAATGGCGGTCAATGATAAATGATTTGCAAGCCAAAGTTACCGCGGTTGCTCTTTTCCCATGATGACCTGAAGTATTCGGTCTCACCTGGCAGCTGCCATCCTCCTTGGCCCCGCAGTCACAGAAGAAAGAGCCGTATTTGGCATAGGAGATCTCATGGTCTTTGTGACAGACCTTGGCACACACTGTGCACACACCTACCCCATCCACCATCTTACAAGTGTGACAGTGATACCTGTACGGGCAAGAGCAGTGGGATTAAGGCTCATCTTCAGAACGCTTCGGCGCTTCATAGCAAAGGTAGGCCAGGTTGATCTATTTACCAGTGCTGGTTCATGAATTCCTTTTGGGTGATGGTGAAGGTGCATAACTTATTACAGAGTGAATCCTCATCCTAAAACACAAAAATACTCACAAGCTATCACATTGAAAAACCAAAAAGTGACATATTTAGATATAAACAGGAATGAGGTTTTAGCAGTACAGTTGACAATATTTAAAGCAGAGAATTTGCTGACCGAGTCCTCAGCCTGAGAGTCGTCTTCCTCTACAGCCAGCTCCTCCACCCAATCAGAGTCCACCTCAATGGCCTTCTCCTCTCCATCCATCAAGAGCTGGGATGAGCCCTGGCCACTGTTCTGCCGCAAAGCGTTCATCACATCCGCCAGATAGGAAATGATGTGGCAGGCGCACTCCAACATGCTGGCATGCTGGAAAAACGGTGGCATCAACAATTCGTTCGTATCAAATGTACAATGTGTGAACTATTAAGCGGACAGAATAACTACCTTGCCTTGAGAAACATTGGCTGACACTTTTTCCGCAACGTTCTTCTGATACAAGTATTTTTTACTTAAAAAAAAATGAAAACGGTAAGTTTACAATTGAAAAAAATATATACTGATGCATCTCTCAAATTCTTCACTCACCATCTTGTGAGCCAGTCAATAGCAGCTCTGTGTAGTTGGAGATGTCCGGCTCCCTGCCCTGCACTGGCTAACGTGGCCATGATGACCATGAGCTCTGGGAAGCCCGCCCCGTCGCCACTGGCAAGCATCTCTGTTGCCATGGGGACGAGGGTGCTCAGAAGCACAGTGCAGACACCCTCGCCGACCTGACTGTTGTCACGGACGATGTAGGAGGTGAGAAGTTGCAGGAGCTGCCTGTTCTCCTGTACTGTGTCCAGCTGGTCTGAGTCTTTGGGAGGAGAGGCGGTCATGCGGCGGAGCCAGGCTTGAAGCCTTGTGGGCTCGACGCAAGCCAGCTGGGCCAGCGAGCCGCACAGGCACAGTAGACTGGGATTAGGGCTCTTTTCCGCTGAAGTATGAAGACAGATGGGAAATGTGAGAAGATGAAACTGTTTGAAAGACTTTTCTAAATGATGCAAGGATACTTACTGAGCTGAAACAGTTTAGTGAAGAATTTCAGAACCCGGTTGCAGAACTTTGCAGATAGATTTTCGTTGGCAGTGGCCATCATGATCTGCACCAGTTCTCCACTACATTAAATATATATGGATGTATTAGGTGAATGCAAATATGTAAAATATTTGCTACTGAAAAATATTACAAGAGATGTACCTGAATGAAAAGAATTCTTCCATAGCTTTGCGGATCTGACTGCTTTCCAGCTGTTTCTCCAGGTACTGCAGGCATTCTTCAAGAATAGACTCATTCAGGCCACTAATCAGAAACACAATCATGTTATCCATGTTTCTTTTAAAACACAAACACAACGCAAACAGGTTTGTTCGAATGACAAACCTCAAAATACAAGCAATTGACATCACCATCAGGGGTCTTACCTGTCGGGGTCAGAGTGGTTGGCGATGATGTTGTAGCAGCCTGTGATGAGACGTTCGTAGACGAGAGCAAGGAAGGCGTCCGATTCGGCAGGACCCAGAATCCTCTCCAGTGAGGTGCTGCAGATCTCTGCCACACTTTCTGTGCTGCTCTCGAGCAGCAGCGGCAGAAGCGTGCGGATCGCTTGTGGACTGTTTAGCTCCTCTGTGCTAAAGGCAAACACCATCATTAGGATTTATCACCAGTTCATTACATTTAAATTTGTCTCATACACGACTTACACAATGAGGTCTCCGGTAAGGCGCACCAATGAGAGGAGAATGTGTTTAAGAGAGGACGCTAATGGTAGAGTTTGGTTGCTTAATGTGCCGAGGTGGGCCGCCTGGATCGCACTAATGTAGCTTTCTGATGGGATGGTGTCGTTGGCAAATGCGTTCCGCTGTGGGTGCAAGGTAGATGGGTGTTACTGTGAAGTACCGAGATGGTGGATTTAGGCAAAAGCTACAGAAAAGCACGCTCACCCATGAGCCGATGTTAGGGAACTCGTTGGTCTGAATGTTGTTCCATTTTTCGCACAGTGTCTGAACGACTAAAGGCAGATTCTGCATCACACTCTGACCTGAAAGATGAACAAAATCGGAAATAAATCGACCCAAGAACGTGCCATCTATTCAAATGTAAGGACAGAGAAAGCAGAAAACATACCAAGTAGGTTGGCTTTGCAGCGAGTGGATCCAATGGACAGCACAGCAGCATAACCCTGCAGTTTAGCTTCGCTGGGCTTGTGCTCTCCTTCCTCAGGTAGACTCATGAGCAGGTATGACCTGAGCAAACACAGGACCATCAGTCAATAAATGCTCAAGGGCAGTTCCATTCAAGCATTTAGTAATGCTTAAGTGAGTAATCCGCAACAAACCTTGTGAAAGCCGTGTAGACATCAATGAGCTGCAGCGTGGCAGGCATAAGGTTTTTGGTGATGTCAGAGGATTTCTGTGGGTCCGTGTCGGCGGCTACTTTGGAGAAATGCTCATCTAAGGACACCTGTACTTTGGAAATCACAGCATCCAATGTGTAGATGGTTTGTAGAGAGGGGACTTGATGAAGAGGAAGGATGCTGCTGGGGTCCACAGAGCAAAATGACGAAATCTATGAAGGGCAAGATTTGATGAAGTCATTTATTATCTCTTATGCATCTGTAGACAAATCTATATCAGCCGTAAATAGCTACTGCGACGCTGTACCTGTCTGGCTATGTATTCCTCGGCAAGGTCTACATCATATTTCACTGCACTACATTTGGCAGAGGCTTCCTCGATCAGAGACGTCGCGTGATCTGCTTTCATTCCCTGCTTCTCTAAATGTTCCTGATTAGAGGCAAAATCACAGAAATAATTTGAAACTTAAACGGCCTAAAATCAAAGCAATTTTAATTTATTCTTACTACAAATGTTACAGTAACAACACAGACCTTGATCCAGTTGACGTAAGTGCTGACTCGTAACCTTGACGACCACCTCAGGGTGTGTAAGATGTCGCTCTCGCTTGGATCACCGTTGCCACACTTAAGCTGCTCAATATAGGCCTTTGAGGGTGGCAGCACTCCGAGAATCTTCCACAGGACCAGGAAGTAGTACTGCAAGGAACATGCTTCCTGTAACATACATTGAAAGCATCGTTTAGGGAAACCAGACAAAACCATATTCAAAAAGTATTTGGAGGCCACTTTCAAAATGCAAAATGTATGAACGTTATAGCAGCAGATACCAAAATGAAACTCACAACTGGGGTGATTGGTTTGTTCTCCTGCCGTCTCGCTGTGTCAAAACGTGATCCCGCAGCCAACAGGGAAATCAAGGCCGAGTACAAATCATCATACTTGACTGCACCATTGAACAGCACTTGGAAGACCTGTAACAACAGGTAGTAACGCCCACGTTAACTTTTCTCATATAAGTGAGCACTAGCTCAGACGGGTTTAATATTGTGCAGATGTGTGACCTTACCTTAGTGTCAAGTCGACTCCTGTCATCCTCTGAAGCTTCAGGTGACAAAACACAGTAGAATTTTGGCTGCACTGTGGAATCTAAACGAGAGCAAAGACAAACCCAATTACACCACTTGCTTTGTATTAGAAATTCTTTTTAAAGTTATTATTGTTATCAAAGGCAAATTTAAGGGAAATAAAGAGGTTTGACTTACTCCTACCTGTCGAGCAATGCTTGGCCCAGTTCTCCTCCACTTCTTTGAAGCCATAATAAAGCGGTATGGCACCTCTTTTCCCCCCCTCCAGTCCAGAACTGGCTCCGGATGAAAGCGGAGTCAGAAGATTATACTGGACCTGGGTGTGCGAACAAAATGTAGTCAACATCACAAGCTATGGCACAGTAGGTATATCCGTATAAAAAGATATCGAACGGCTAGCTTCATACCTGCTCGAATAAGTACATGGGAGCCTTTGAGTACTGATGCAGAAGGTAGTCAAAGACGAGCAAGATGCGAGCCAGATTAAGGGGTACGGCTTGGAGCTGGGACTCGGTGTGACCTGCAACCTCAGCAATGGATTGCATGCAGAGGGTGAGGACGGTGCGGCGGCCCTTCTCCGAGAAGTTGTGGAAGATGAGCAGAAGCAGCTGGAGGTGCTCAACGTTAAGATCTTCGTCGGCAGGCACCGCTCCTTGCAAAGTGTGTTGCTTTAGCGTGCCTATGAATCTGAGAAAAACAGATTTAGTTTGATGAAGCTGATATCTGATAGCTACAGGTTCTCATAAGCGAATCCATAATGTACACAGAAAAACATGTTTTGAAAAATATGTTTTTAGTATGATCAAGATGCAAAATACAGCGATGATGAGGGTTTTACCTCTCCCAGACTTTCATGCATTCGGGAACATCGGGCTCCCCCTGCTGGCTAGCTTTATGCTGCCAGATAAGCAGTAACCTTGATAGCACAGAGAGGGACTGAGGGTGGATATACATGGGCCACGGACCCTCAGAAAAGGGAGCGACGCCCAACTGCTGCAGAAGAGTGTTCTGAAAACAAGAAATACAGAACAATAAGCATCTGAAAAAATATATGTACTTACGTAAGTTTAGTTTGTAGCACATTGATTGGTTACCTGTAGGGTTGGAGAGGGAAGGTCTGATGTCACCAAAGAATGATTGAAGTGATACAGAGCTGAAGAAAACTCTTCATCAGAGGAACCTGGAAAAAAACATAAGATGTCAATTGTCAAGTCCATCTCATAAAGGAAATCTAAAGATGACCACATTGATAGGTAGAATTTAATAGGAATGTAATTTTCACACTTGAATTCGTTAACCCAGGTTTATTCTAAACCCTACGTAAACAGAATACTGGGTTATCTGTTTCACACTGCTTATAATTTACCAGTGGTTAAGGGATAACCCTGGGTATTCATAACCTGATGTTTCTCACATGTGATGTTACATCACTACACCCTGGGTTATTCTCTCCCTTGCTTACTAGGAATGTAAAAGTTTGCTGGTCATGCTTTTTCTGACCTTTGACATCTTTGTCTATGTCTTTGATGATGCTGGCGAGGGTGGCCATGTGCTGCTCTGTGAGCGACACGCTTAGGTAGTTTCGAATAAAGTTGTTCCTTGAGTTCAGCATGGAGGTGGTGATAAAGTTGAGAATGCTGGAAGCCAAACTCAAGAACTGTGAGCAAAAAAGATTTCCCATTATCTTTGAGCAGCTTTATGAACAATTTAACGGATAACTCCTGGTTATTTTCAACTTAAAGATTACCCAAAATATTTAATGCTGTCTATGACTCAAGTTGTTCCAAATCTGTATTAATTTCCTTGTTCTGATAAATGTAGGAAAGCTAACAATTTTGGGACACTTTTAACAAACATTGCAATTTTTCCTACTAATGTAGTCAATTGTGGCCAATAACTCATTGGTTACAAGCATTCTTAAAAACAGCTTTCTCTGTGTTCATCAGACCAAAGATTTTTTTAACAAATCGAGGGTGAGCAAATGGTGACAGAATTTTTCTTTGTGGGTGAACCTTCCCTTGAATGGCATGCATTTACATAAAATCAACAATAACAAACAGTATTAGGCCTCACCAACTCCGGATCTTTGCGACTAGCCAGGATGTTGCCGTTCTCTGCCGTGTTAAGCTTGCTGGGGCTCTTGAGTCTCGGTGATGTTTCCAGAGGTGGCAGAGGAGGAGGTGGAGGAGGTGCCACCTTCTCCTTACTGGGAGAAATGGTCTCCTCAAACCACAGTCCCAGGATGGGCTCGCTGTCGTCATCTAAAAAGCAAGTTGAGAACTGCATTCAGCACCACATTTTATGTACTATACTGTATGTAAACAGAGATGCTGTTTCCATTAGTCATGGATTTATCTACTTAAGATCTTGTTACGATTTACAGCACAATAAACAGAAGCATAAGACACTACAAGTCTGACCTAAGACAGAGAGCTGCTGACCTGAGAAACAAGCTGCTTTTGTCTTCTCCTGTCTTCTCTCTGCTGAAATAATGAACACTGTCACTAGCTGTGAAAGCTGCCGGGACGGCGCAGTAAGCAGAGCATGCTTAGCGTGCCACAGTGCTCAGAAGCAGGAGGTAAACTGCCCTGTCTCTGATCTATTGGGGGTTTTCCTGAATGCTGTCCTTTTATTACTGCGTGTAGTGCACAGGAACTGTCTGAGAAAGTCCCTGAATCTTCTCAGCCCTGACACTAGCTCAGTAAACCTCAAGCAAACCCTGATACTCAGCTGTGTGGAACATAACTCATACTAATGAGATATTAAAGGGGTCATATGACTCGGCTAAATTGAATATTATCGTTTGTTTAAGATGTAATGCAATGTGTATACACGATTTAAGCTTCAGGAATGCTGTATTGTCCGCATACCGTGCACGTTTGTATCTCCTCTTTGCCCCGCCTCTCTGAAACATGAAGATTTTTTTACAAAGCCCATCACTCTGAAAAGCGAGGTGTGCTATATTGGCCTGTTAACCAGTGCGTAGTAGTTGGATAAATACTGAAAGCGTGTGACAGAAATTTAACGCCACTCACCATATTTGGAACATCAGGTTCCAAAGCAATTCTACTGACAGGTACGCCCACCTTACTTGCATATACATTTCTTATTCAAATTATTACACAAACTGACATAGGTTTGTGGGGGTGTGGTTACATGAGGCGTTTCAGGCAGGTCTGGGTGATCATTCGCTTTAAGATTAAATGCATCTTTGCATTTAACATGTCTAATACATGCCGGGAAACTTATAACACACCAAACACACAGAAAAACACTTATTCGCACCATATGACCCTCTTAAATTTCGATGGCTGGGTGGATCTCCGATAAAATAGCAAAGCACTAAATGACCGGAAGATGTAAATGATTCTATTAAGACTAGTATGTTTTTCGTAAGGATTTGCTTTTGTGTCAAGTACTGACAATTGTAGCATTGACATCACCTGCTAACATTTTTACTTTTGTGGTCTGGGGTCATACTTCTCCCCAAAATAAATATAAAAGAAGGTATGTACTGCATATAAATAAATTCCAAGATCCTTCAGGCTACAATCTGTCATATTTTTGTTAAATAAAAATCGAAATGTTAGCAAGTAAATCAGCCTTACCCATGTAAAGATAAAAACAAAGTAAGGTTTTGTGTTTTAACAGAGATTGTTAGATTGAGGTAACATTTACATATTGCAGATTTATGTATTTTGTAGCATTGTGACATTAATTGCCAGGTAATAAGGAAACATTTTAAAAACCCTCAAAAAACAAGATTTTCTTATGAAAAATATAAAAGCTGTAATCTGTAACTTCTATGGATCAATATAAATAGGAATCGGCTGGTTGAGCAAATACAAAAAACTGTTCCTATAACATAACAAAGATGCAAAAGTTGCAGATTGCTGCTTTAAAACCTGGACATATTTTCCTGAAACTCACCCAGCTAGACATCCAACTAACTGAAAGCTTGGACACCTCCTATGTCTTTCTTCCTTCTCACTCTAACAAGCATTTCACAGTCCAGGGGCATTTCATTTGTCACTGTGGCTTTTATTAACAGGGGTAAACAGTTATACACGCAAAGTATTTGTTACCCTGGCTGCTGTCCTCCTCCGTGCTGCTGAAATCATCTTCATAATAAGTATTGGAGTCTGTGGAGGCGCTGGCGTCGCTGCTAACCGAACCCTTCCTCTGTCTCTGGAGCACGCACGCCTGAATCCAGCAGAACCAGAGTCACAACATTCATCAACCACACCAGGCCACTTCCTCATAGCAACAAAGACCAAACGGTGTGTTCACATACCTTCTTATATGAGGTGGAGAGCAGTGTGAAGAGCAGGTTGGTGAGAGGGACAGAGTCGATGAGTCTCTGGACCCTCTGGATGGAGGTGCTTTGGGCCATGATGTTCAGCTCTGCGGGAGGTCCGTCGCTGGCCCAGCCCTGCATGGGAGAGAAACCATTATGTTTGTATTTGCACTGTAAATATGAGCAGTTCAAAACGACGTAAGCAAGTTGTGTTTGCTCTCACTCTGTGTAAAGCCTCCACTTGCAAGTCCTGGAACAGGGATGTAAGGAGCTTGATAGAGTGATTTGCTAGGATGACTGACAGAACCCCAAAACCTTGGTGTCTGGTGGGAAAAAAATTAGTTGAAATGGGTTATATTAAAATAAATCACGACTGTTGATGTGATATATTTTAATGTGGCAGGAATAATGGAACATTTAGCTCAACTCTAGCTTTTGAACATTAGCTTAAAACAATCAATGGTAAAAGGCCTTTTACCCTTTCCCTGGGCCAAGTTTAGGAGATCCTGCTCCTTCCTTGGTTCGGGTGGCGATGTCACGGACCCTCAGCGCTGCCAGGGGATCTTTCTCCTTTCCCTTATCGGCCAAGGCGGTGGGGCTCAGATTAAGTATCAGATACAGGCTGTTTAATAGGCACCAGGCGCCCAAAAGCTGAAAGTTCTGATAATGCTGTCGAAACAGAGTAAGATGTCAAATATGGGATATTCTTTCTAAAGCCGGTAGCTCTGTTACCAAGTCAGAAGTTCATCTACCTCCCCTCCAGCTCTACGGGAGTTACTGATGGCTTGTCCAATCATGTCATAGATTTCCAGCTGTTGAAAACACCAAAGCACAACGTTTTGGCCACTGAAAGTCCAGACACTAAACTAGCAGATCTGAAAGTATTCCACTCACGCATTTCTGCACGATGGTTGCAGCATCGTTTTCATAGTCTTCCTCCTTGGAGCCAGTGGAGGCCGTGCGAAGCTGCAAGCCGCTACCCACCTGCAGTATTGCCATGCAAGTTGCCACGCTCACACCTAAAAAAAACACACATCTGAAGATACATGCATACATATGCACTCCACAGTATTTATTTTTTAGAAAACACACCTGCATAGAGGCAGCTCAGCGCTAACACAGTCACATCTAGTAGTCTCCCTGGAGTCAAAGGCTCTAGCACTGGCAAGGACAGTGTGTCCAAGGCCATGGTCACATCAATCACCAGGGAGTGAAAACTGTTTGGAGGAGGCAAGGTCAGCAGAGTCATTCCCACAGAGCTGGTATGCTGAATAGGACAAAACAAGCTCTGCAGATTCATTACCCATTTCGGACAGCTGTTGCGTCTGCCACGGTGGCCGGCATTATGAAGAAAGAGTTGGCTGAGACTGCGTCCTGGAAGCGGTTGATATACCGCAAGAAGTAAGGAAGGTTGAGGCACACGCGCAGCAACTTCTCTGCGCCCCCTTTAATGATGACATTGATGACAGCATAAACAAATACAGAATTCTAGCACAATTCTGTCAATTGAATCAAAAACCCTCATTGTACAAGCATGTGGTATGGTGAATTACCTAACTCCTGTAAACTGGACACGTTTTGAGAGATGAAGGCATTCTTCATTTTGGCTTGCATTGCCAGATCTGTCGTTGTCTGTTCATCACACTCATTTTCACCCTGTGAAACGCATTACATGGTGTTTTTTTGTTTGCACATAGGATTTATTTACTCTATGTGATGTCAATGTCATCTTATACTCACTGACCTGCATGTGAGCAGTGGGCGAGGCCAGTACGCTGATGTCAGGGTTAAAAACTGAGGTCAGCTGATTGAAAAAGTTCATTTGGACTTCTTTATGTCGGAGTTCAGGGTTAACAGGGGAGGGAAGCTCCTTCTGGTCCTCCACTGGAAAACAGAAGCACACAACATTCTGTACATTTAGTAGAATATCAACTAAAGAATCTTCTCTTCATAAACACCAATAAATAAAGGAGATCTTAACTCTCTGCAAAGAGAACAAAGCTTCATTTTTACCAGGCTGAAATTCATATATATAGGGTCATATACTTCCATTGACTGAACTGTGCCACGTAGAATTTACAGACCGAGCTGTAAGAAATGTTATCTCTGGGAAAAGAAGATCTCATGACTTACGATATTGCATTGTAGAAATGAGGTCATCATAATACAAGCATCTCGGTGATCATCAGTGCCAGTTACATTATAAATATATAAATTTCATTATCAAAGCAAAAAAAAAACTTTGCTACTGAACCCAACAATATTTAATATTAACAAATTTGAAGCTAAGGTAGTGGGTAATTAAAGTAAACAACACTAAAGACATAAGAGTACAATTATTTGCCTGATATGCATGCTTTATATGTTTTTTTTTAAAAGTCCAAACACTTTGAAACCAAATGAGCAGCAATAAAGTGACATTGCAGCGTGATGCTTCATTAATTCAAGTCCAGGAGATGTAGTAGTAAAGGGAACATATATAGTTACAGTCTGTTTCAAGCGTGTGCTGCATCAGCATTCTATGAGATTGCTATCAAATAAGTGCTAAAAAATGAATTACAGCATCCCTTTAAATAAGACAAGGGTCACGATATCAAGTAAAGCTTCAAAAATGACAAACAAGAATGCTCTAAGGCCATCTACAGCTGCACTGATCTACAATTGACTATGTCTCTTTAAATACAAGGCAAGATCAAGGTAAACGTGAAAAGCCTACAAATGAATCTGCACCCCTACTCATGCTGATTACTTCCAAACAGCTGTGTTGACACAACAAGCAAGGGCTGCATAATGAAGACGCAGCAAAACTTTAGTACACCTCATCCCTATCCTATAGAGTGCCTTGCGAAAGTATTCAGCCCCCTTGCACTTTGCGACCTTTTGCAACATTTCAGGCTTCAAACCTAAAGATATGAAACTGTAATTTTTTGTGAAGAATTAACAACAAGTGGGACACAATCATGAAGTGGAACGAAATTTATTGGATATTTCAAACTTTTTTAACAAATAAAAAACTGAAAAATTGGGCGTGCAAAATTATTTAGCCCCTTTATTGTCAGTGCAGCAAACTCTCTCCAGAAGTTCAGTGAGGATCTCTGAATGATCCAATGTTGACCTAAATGACTAATGATGATAAATAGAATCCACCTGTGTGTAATCAAGTCTCCGTATAAATGCACCTGCACTATGATAGTCTCAGAGGTCCGTTTAAAGCGCAGAGAGCATCATGAAGAACAAGGAACACACCAGGCAGGTCCGAGATACTGTTGTGGAGAAGTTTAAAGCCGGATTTGGATACAAAAAGATTTCCCAAGCTTTACACATCCCAAGGAGCACTGTGCAAGCAATAATATTGAAATGGAAGGAGTATCAGACCACTGCAAATCTACCAAGACCTGGCTGTCCCTCTAAACATTCAGCTCATACAAGGAGAAGACTGATCAGAGATGCAGCCAAGAGGCCCATGATCACTCTGGATGAACTGCAGAGATCTACAGCTGAGGTGGGAGACTCTGTCCATAGGACAACAATCAGTCGTGTACTGCACAAATCTGGCCTTTATGGAAGAGTGGCAAGAAGAAAGCCATTTCTTAAAGATATCCATAAAAAGTGTCGTTTAAAGTTTGCCACAAGCCACCTGGGAGACACACCAAACATGTGGAAGAAGGTGCTCTGGTCAGATGAAACCAAAATCGAACTTTTTGGCAACAATGCAAAACGTTATGTTTGGCGTAAAAGCAACACAGCTCATCACCCTGAACACACCATCCCCACTGTCAAACATGGTGGTGGCAGCATCATGGTTTGGGCCTGCTTTTCTTCAGCAGGGACAGGGAAGATGGTTAAAATTGATGGGAAGATGGATGGAGCCAAATACAGGACCATTCTGGAAGAAAACCTGATGGAATCTGCAAAAGACCTGAGACTGGGACGGAGATTTGTCTTTCAACAAGACAATGATCCAAAACATAAAGCAAAATCTACAATGGAATGGTTCACAAATAAACATATCCAGGTGTTAGAATGGCCAAGTCAAAGTCCAGACCTGAATCCAATCGAGAATCTGTGGAAAGAACTGAAAACTGCTGTTCACAAATGCTCTCCAACCAACCTTACTGAGCTAGAGCTGTTTTTGCAAGGAGGAATGGGCAAAAATTTCAGTCTCTCGATGTGCAAAACTGATAAAGACTTACCCCAAGCAACTTACAGCTGTAATCGCAGCAAAAGGTTGCGCTAAAAAGTATTAACTTAAGGGGGCTGAATAATTTTGCACGCCCAATTTTTCAGTTTTTTATTTGTTAAAAAAGTTTGAAATATCCAATAAATTTCGTTCCACTTCATGATTGTGTCCCACTTGTTGTTGATTCTTCACAAAAAAGTACAGTTTCATATCTTTATGTTTGAAGCCTGAAATGTGGCAAAAGGTCGCAAAGTTCAAGGGGGCCGAATACTTTCGCAAGGCACTGTAACACCTGGCACATGCTTTGTGCAATCACAGAGATCAATGGACCCAAAGCATCACATCAAAACACCATGCAGGATTTATCGCATTTGCGCAAGAAAACTCAAAGAGAGATCAATGAACAGGGGATAAATCACTTAAATCTTTAGGATAATCTGAAACAACCAGCTCTCACCATCTGAAAGGGTCTTGACAGTTTGGGGAAGTTTGGCAGACTTCATCATCGCGGTGAAGGTGATGATCTCTGTCCGATCCAATCGACTGCAGCCGGTACAAAGGCCTTTTATTAATAGGATCAGGTGCTTCTGTGGAGAGGACGGTAAACAAACATTAGCCTACAGTAAAACAGTTTAAAACAGATATACAAAATGCATGACAGCATGCAGCTTGAAAACAGCATTTCTGACCTGTGAGACTGCACATGCTTCATCAGGGTTCTCCAGACGCAGCAATGAGAATTCAATCAATATTTTACAGGCTGCAGCTACAGACAGCAACTGATTTCTGGGGACTGAAATAGGACATGTGGGAAATGTCGGTTTAAAAAAATGGGTAAAAGTTGTTTAATAATAGCCCTGAATGAAGTAGTTATGTATTAAAAATATTTGAAGTGAAATTGTTCATACTTTGTCCACAAACTGTGGTGATGTAATGTGCAGATAGTGCCACAAAAGAGGAGTAGAATGGCTCATACTGTTTGTCATGGTGTAGAATCTCAGATTCACTTTAAATAGGAAAAAAAAGAAGAGTTAAGCATTTCCCAGGAGCAATGGCTCCTAGCTACATTTAGCGACCTACATGATTTACTGAGTTACACATATGAAACTGTCATGTGGTGATCATGTAACAGATGATCAACAACAAAAACGAAATCGAAATTCAAAAGAAGATAATTATGTCATCATTTACTCATTCTTACCCTCCAGTCATTTCAAACCTGTATGACTTTATTTGTTATGCATGACACAAAAGAAGATAGTTTGAAGAATGTTGTTGCTAACCAGTGCCGGCTCTGTTCGGTTACCAACTTTCTTCAAAATATCTTCTTTTGTGTTTCGCAAAATTAAGTCATACAGGTTTAAATGAAAAGAGGGTAGGCAGATTATGACTGAATTTTCATTAGTGCTTGAACTATCAGTCCTTGCTTAGTTCAAAGCATGTCAAGAGGTGCTTAGTTAATGTGTAGCAATGACAAAATACAAATGCATAACATAAGAATTAAAATCATCTTGAATATCAAAGTGTGTAGCACTATTTCATCAATTAACTCTGTTCTAAGGATAAAGACACAAGCGTGTTGTGTGCCATTAATATTTTAGTCAAATACAGTTGCATGCTAGATGACACTAAACACAGTCACGTGACTACGTGACAACATAAACTCCATTTCATATGAATGAGAATTAACCTCAGTTCAAACTAAAAACAATTTATGACTAAATAACAACAGGCAGGTTCAACCTAATTCATATGGGCAGTTCGACTAATTATCAGTCGTGGCACTTTTAATGATTTTCGACTCATAAAGATGCTTGTTAAATAAAGACGACTATTAAAATGGTAATATAAATCAGAACGTTTATTTTTCATTCAATAATAACAGTTCCTGAAGTGAGAAATTCGTAGCTATTCAGTCAGTCGATCAGTTCCGCAGTAATTTAAATGACAGTGACCGTGAAGCGTAATATCGTTTAGGCAAAAACGAAACTTGGAAGGCGGTTCATATTTGAGACAAAGACATGATATCGAAAGTCTACAAGTGACGATCCAACAGAGCATATCAAGAGAGGTTTACAACAACTCATAAATAACAAGCCAACAACAACACTAGCACCAGCAGCCATGTCATAGCTTGCTAGCTAGCTGCCACACCTCCCTTTTCACTATTAATAAAACTGTCTGTCAATACAAAATAAAAAAATATGTTGCTTATGTGGTTATTACTGACGTACAACGGAAGAATCAAATGCATGACAATTTAAAGGGACCCTGGTCTTGACAAGATCTAATAACGTCAGTTGTTAGCAGGCTAACTAGCTTTGGTGTATGTTAATCGAGGGAACAAGCTTATTCAATTTATTCGCAACTAACACAAATACAGTCGTTTTAATGAGAGGTGGGTGTCCCCATGTCATCTATTTCTGTTCCTTTCCATTCTTTGAATGTAAACTAGACTGGTTATGCAAAGTATATATCTGGCCTGATGATGAAGCAGAATCTGATGTATCTGCTACTGTAAATGCAGAGTAATACTACGGCCGTGTCTCAAAACCTTGCGCGCTGCCTACGTATACAGCATTTTTAGGCAGCGAATGCTCGTTTGACACATTCAAATGGCTTTTATTTGTCTGCCAAAAGCATTTAAGACAACAATATCGGCAACACGAGCCAACGTAAAATGTTTCAAACGCCCCCATCGTTTGCAAAACGCTGTGAAGGTAACGTTAGGCAGGTAACGTTAGCTATGTTTTATGACATAACCTCAGAGCAACCATAGCATTACAGCTAATGCGGAGTCACTCAACACTATTTCACTCCTGTGCGGCTCAAGTCAACAAACAAGTCCTCCCCTGACCTGTTTATGATGGATCCTATAAGCTGAGGTAGCTCTTTCGTCTCGAAAGCCGTGTAGGACGCTGATAAAAGTGGACGTACGGCAGCGGTCCACTCAGGTTCTCCATCTCCTCCACTCGACGCCATCTTGAGATTCTGTAATAGAAGCTAGGAGCGGAAATGAGGTTAATCATCAGGCATCAAGCAACAGGAAGTGTTGTCAGAATAAACATGAAAAGTCTAGTGTGCGGTAACGTTGATAAAGAACATGTAATAACATTGATGGGGTCATAAAATTGACTATCTAATCATAAATGGAAAACAAAACAAAATAATACCAACCAAAATACATTTCGACTAATATTTTTCAACTGGAGTTTTTAATACTTTCAATAAAATTCAAGAGCCAACAATTAAGAATGGGCCATATTTATTATTGGTTAAAGGGAAAAAAACAAATAAATTAATGCAGAAACAGCAGATTTGACACCAATTCAATTGTTCATCATGGTGTTACAAATATCATTAAACAATTTTTCTGACATCATTTAATTTCCAGCAGAAGGGGTTCTTGCAAAATTGTTAAAGCATATAAACAGGCATGTCATTTACAAAATCAAACAAGAGGAGTGGAAACATTTGTAAATCGTAAAGGATCTGTAACAAGAACAAGACAAAATAAAAGCATGATATGGCATATTAGGATCAAGTAAGAAAATCGGCTTCGAACCATCCAGTGCATGTGACATACCACAAAATAACTAGAAGACTATCCAAATGGTTAAGAACCTTCATTAACGTACAAGAGGAAACAATCCAAGCATCTTCTGAAATTTCACAGTTCTAATGTGCACTTGTATTTGCCCAGTAAAACCCTTCCCACACAACCCTGTACATTGGTTAATACATTTCCTAAGAGTTTAATAATTTAAGTATTTTTTACATCTATTCAAAATCCAATCACTTCACTGGATGGCATCCATTTGCAATTATCTCATCAATATTCATTCTGAAAAAAACACCTAATCCATCCATCAAGCCTCCCAATAGACTCATCGCACCATGAAATGCAAAAGTAAAATAAGGATACAGAGGGGCATCCGAGATGTTTTGTTTCTAACTATGTTATATCTTGCGAGTCTACTTAAATCATGTTACCTCGAAAGGCAAAATAAATTAACAAATTAGACAGTGAACTGTTGGGGATGGGAATGACCTACATCATTACGTCTCTCAGAATAGGGGAAAACTATCATGGCCTTCTATGCACTTACACTCAAATGACCACAAGATCTCCAAGACAGCTGGTTGCAAAAAAATACACCAAACTTGTCAAATGATCTTGCAGTCTTGACATGGTCACCAGCTTGTCTCCTGCCATCAATGTGTCAACCACATTGCAGTGAGGACGAGAGCGAAGTCAATAGGCCATTAGGATGAGTCTTATCGCCATGCCCTGTTGAGCAGTTTCACTTCCGCTAGACGTT
Source organism: Triplophysa tibetana (assembly GCA_008369825.1). NCBI lineage: Eukaryota > Metazoa > Chordata > Actinopteri > Cypriniformes > Nemacheilidae > Triplophysa > Triplophysa tibetana. The sequence goes on along the minus strand of CM017912.1, from coordinate 14,986,489 downwards.
TGCTAATCATGGTAGCAAAGAAGAGACCAAAGAGTACACTGCTGATCAGTACATAGTCATAATCATCCTTAAGGACGTCGAACTGCTTGGAGGGAAACACTCTGGTCTGGTAGATGTCAAGGCCATATGCAACCACCTACGGGGTAGAAGAAAAAGTCATTTTAGAGCCACACTAAAAGGTACATTTCCTTTAATAATAACATCATGATATAATATGCATATTCAAAAAATCTTACCAAACAAGTAGACTCCAAGCCAGAGGGGGCAGTGTGAATACCTCTTACTCTTGATACGGTTTGGTTGTAGTTTATAAACCATTCTGTACGAATTGGCATTTCCGGAGCATATGGTATGAGATTTTCCTCCCTAAACAGCAAGATATTTGTCAAATTCATTTATGTTATTTTTATGAATCACAACATAGTAATAATTAGTTTAAAACTTACCGAGTCTGTTCCGAGACCATCTCTGGTCTTCGTGGGTCGAGGAACAGCTTTGGTAAGGATAGAATGCTGCCTGATGGCAGCCCCACTATAACAATACAAGAAGATTTTATCATTTCTCATATCCTCAACACAGATTTATAATATACATTTCTTATGCACTTTACTTACCCAGAAGATGGCGGCTGGTGATGCCTTTCTCAGTAAGTGTGGCCTCCAAGGTGGTTATACCAGCAGGAAAGATGTATGACTGCTGTAGCACCTGAGGTGGACGTGGTCTGTCCAGCGAGCTAAACACTGTGCTGTTATACAGCTCGGCTCCCTCAAAGAGCTCCAATACGGAAAACTCATTCCTACGAAACTTGGAGTTCCAGTACACATACTAAAGAGAAGAGCACACAAAACACACTGTCGCTTGGCCAACTTTATTTTCTATATCCTTATTAACGCTGTAGGAGTATGTTAAAACGAGATGGATTAGCTTGAATACTAACCACCACCCAGTTTTCTGAGTGAACAAAGTGAACAGGTCCTTTGGCTTTCCTCTGCACTGCTTCATGCACGATACGACCGGTGACACCATCAATCAGGAATATTCCAACAAAGCTACGCTCCTGATGGGTGTCTGTGCTCTCCGTCACCACAGCCAGGAGATTAGGGTTCAAGTACTGCCGGCAAACAAAATTAGATAGAATATACGATTAATAAAATGACTTGTTCTCATTAGGCCTAAATGAAAAGTGGAAATCACAGACAGTACCTTGTAGAGCACACTTCGATCACCCATCACTCTGCCCTGGGAATGAACATGCTCATTTGCACGCTTTCCTTTGACAGCCACGATCTTCTGCACCTCAGTGGGGATGACCGCCTCCCAGATCAACTCTGTAGACAAATCCTGAAAAGAATTGTTACAGAAGTGACAATATCTTTATTATTTTAATGAAAATTGGACCTTTGAACACCATGAATAATGCTTATGTGTTTGCGAGGGGGTGTAAATGGTAACCTTGCGCAGGCGAAAACCTGACAGCTTGCCCTGACTGGAGTCCACTAGATAGAAGAATATTGAGGATGCGGTGTCCTGAAGCTGCTGAAGGATGTTTTTAGTTGATGGAAAAGCAGTGACCTGTAAAGGACAAGAGAAGGTACAGATTACGTTCTCAAAGATATACCGATCACCTGTTGGATGAGCAGAGACCTACCTTATACTGATCATCAATAATTAGTAGAACTTTAGCATAGTCCTGGTCTATGATAGGTAGCAGAATAGTCTGTAGGATTGGTCTGGGTAACGCAGGAACACTGCTGTGACTCTTCTTTCCAAAAATGGGGTTAAAGACATGGAGACTTGCAAGACCTGTGTCCTATAAATTCAATTGATGTTTTTCAGTTATTTAGCAAAAGTATGTTCCGAATTAAATCAGAGGGTTGTTTAATAAGCAATGTCTTAAAAAAACACTGGGAATTAATGAAAGAGTGTGGATTTTACAACCTCACCTTATCTTTGATAAGAAGTGTGCACTGTGGAGGGTGAGGAAAGTGAGCGGTCGTCCTCTGTACCATTAATTTGAAAGCTGAGTTGGGCTGGATGTTTTCCAAATAGTGCCGCCACAAAATAGTTCCCGATTTACTATCGATGCCAAAAAGCTATGTGTAAAACACAAAAGTAATGTATTAACTGACCACAACAACAATGGAAAATAGAAAAGAGCAGTTGCTTTTCCTGAACATACTTTGCCTGAGGCAGTGACCATCACCATCATCTTCTGCAGGTTGAACTCGTCCCGAGACAGATTCTCTATGGTGATCTCATCATTTTTCACACTACTGCGGGGTTTCCGTGCATCATAGAAGAGTTTCCAGAGATGGCCCAACCAGGTCTGTAGTAGGATGATCTGGGAGGACAGGCGTTTAATGACCATGGAAAACAGCCCATCTGTAACCAAAAAGATCCTTAGAAATGAGCAAACATAGCAAAGCAAGCAAACAACCAAATATATAAGATTGCCAAGAAACATCATATTACTGAGAGTTGAGCAAATGCATAGTTTGAAAACTCAAAAGACTAAACATTTAAGCATATTACAAAGAACCAAGGCAAACTAAAAAAGCTAAATACTTTACCTTGTATGGCTGGATCCAAGTGCAGCAAAAAAGGCAAAAGAAGAAATAAGGAAATAAATACAGACAGAAAGTGCAGAAAAGCTTCAACAACAGGACAGCTTAGTGAGACAGACGTTTCAACATTCCACACTTAGCAAGCAGAAGTAATTCATCCCACAACACAACAGCCTCATGACAAACAGTGAGTGAAGCAAGAAACTGCTAAGTTTAAGTAAAACCTGCTTAAAAATGTTTTAAACCAAAAAAATCACTTTAACGCTTCGGATCTGGGTTTGCTCCATATTGACGGGATAAAATAGTTAAGACAATAAACAAGAAAGAATGCAACGAATGCAACAAGTATGTGTGGTATTGATTCCCGTTGATGCTTTAACTTTACCAGCTTTCTTTCCAAACTCTCCCTCCAGCTCAGCCTGTGTTCCAGTGAGTGGCAGATCCACCATCTCCATGGTGACCACATCAGCCAGGGCCTCCTCTCTCATCCAGACTACCCTGCCTACAGTGGGACAACAAATGTAACAGAATATTAGTTTACGTTTATGCATTTTGGCAGACGCGTATATCCAAAGCGACTTGCATTGCATTGTACTATACATTTGTTTCAGACTATGTGCAATACACTGGGATCGAACGAACCCATGACCTTGATGTTGCTAGCATCATGATCTAACCACTGAGCCACAGGAAAGTTTACCATCTGCTAACTGCGAAGTAACAATGTAAAGCGTCGTTCATACCAGGTTGCTGTAAAAACGTAAGCATGTGATCTTCAGTCTGCACCATAACTCTGTAGGCCACAGAGTCATCTTTCTTCAGAAAAGCATGGACGTATAACTGCAGAACATACAAGTCAATTAACATCAATTAACAACAATATTGATGGAAAAATCTGTGGAATTTGTGCTTACCATGTTGGGCTTTCCTCCATTAGGGTCCAAGTGGTAGATGATGGTGGTGTCTAGGTGTCTTCTGCCTGTGTCCGCACTAAACAGGTTGATACTGCAGGCCTTGAGTGAAAAAGGTTGAAGTCAGCTTAAGGTTGAAGAACTGTATGAGAAACATTTCAGTGTAAAGTTTTGAAAGCTGACTCACAGTTTCATTCTTTGGTGACATCACTGCAGCAACCGTCTTCTCCCCAGTTGTGGCAAAAGTAACCAGATTTGACTGAAATACAAAGGAGATACTGATGTGATTTCAATTTTTGCAAAATTATTTTTTAAAAGAGTAGTTCACTTTCATAAATACATTTTCATGATAATTTACTCACCCTCATCATGTCATCCAAGATGTTTATGTTTTTATTCTTTAGTTGAAAAGAAATTAAGGTTTTTGATGAAAACATTCCAGCATTTTTCTCCATATAGTAGACTTCAATAGACTCCAAATGACTGAAGGTCAAAATTACAGTTTCAGTGCAGCTTCAAAGGGCTTTAAACGATGCCAGATAATAAATAAAGGTCTTATCGCGTTCATGTCTTCACATAATCCGTAATTACGTTAAAACTTGCACGTTCAACTTGTAAACACTGACTTTGTACTAGTGTTGGCTTGATACCAAAATTTTTGCTTCGGTACGGTACCAGAACCTGATATCGGTAATATCGGTACCACGTCGGTACCATAGGTCAGGGGTTTTCAAGCGGTGGTCCGCGGCCCCCTGGTGGTCCGCGCCGGCATTGCATGTGGTCCGTGACATGTATTCCAGCCTACCTTATTTCACTATTAAAATCACTTATTTTTCCAAAAAAAATTTCCAAACATTTCCAGAATATTTGCGCATTGGTGTGAATACTAAATGTAATGAAAATATTTAAAATAATTTGAATTTGAGTTGAGATTCAAACTGACACAGGATAGGGTAGCTTTGCACCAATCAGGTCTATCTTATGCTCTGCTAACGTTGTGTTTTGCGTCCCCAACGTCATATACGTACATACACACAAACAATAGTGGGCCGCCGATTACTTGTTAGTCAGAATGGTGGTCCCTGGCACAGAACCAGTTGAAAACCCCTGCCATAGGTGATCAATAATCTGCCCCAATTAGAAAAATGATTAAGACGACTGCATAAACTGGTGCAACTACTTAAATGCATATTTTATATTTATTTAGGACTATTTTAATTGTACACTTTTACACTGTATTACTGAAAAATGCTTCGTTTATATAGACTTACCATAATCCCACAAATATGAACAATTACATTTTGAACAAAAGTCAAATGTTTAAAGTAGGTCTTTTAAACTGTAGCATTCAAGATGAAAACTGAATGATCCATTAAAATAAAAACAATCCACAGTCTTCACTGAAAAAAATAAATATGCAATGACTCTACATAAAGCTACAAAAGTTTCATTTTCTCTTTAATATGTGGCACAGATGTATTAGTTTACGGTCACTAAGGCCAATTCATTTTTTGATGCGGATATACATTTATAAAACAACGGACTGTGCTTACGTATATCTTTTTTGTTTTTGAGATAACAGCGTGTGTATTTGACAGTATAAGAACATATACAAGACGCGAAAGAGAACTTCATGATGATAAGAAGGCTATCTGAGATCTCTGGAACAGAGATAAAGTCATATATGCGATGTATGCTGTTGAATGGGGATGTACATATGCATCGCAATCACTCACAGTGTCTCGGTTTTAAATGGACGCAAAAGTGCTTGTAGAGCGATTCATCTTGTTCTTGTATGTTGCCGGCTCAGCGTCATACTCCCGCATAACGATGAACTTTGGAACATCAGTGTTTCAAGTACCGAAATGAGCAAAATTCTGGTTTTGAACCGATTTAAATGTAACATGTACCGGTAAATTTCAGAACCGGTTTACCGCGCAACCCTACTCTGTACTTCCGCCTACGTCAAGCGTGACCTTTTCAACGTAATTACGTATTCTGTGAGGTCATGAACAACCATCGCAGAACAAAGCAAGGCGAACATTTCTGTTCATAATGCATATTATTTTTTTATTTTAACTGACCGATCGTTTCACTAGATAATACCCTTATTCATAATCTTCTATCGTTTAAAGCCCTTTGAAGCTGCACTGAAACAGTAATTTTGACCTTCAACCATTTTGAGTCCATTGAAGTCCACTATATGGAGAAAAATCCTGGAATGTTTTCATCAAAAACCTTCATTTCTTTTCGACTTAATAAACAAATACATAAACATCTTTGATGACATGGGGGTGAGTAAATTATCATGAAAATGTATTTTGAAGGTGAACAACTCCTTTAACAATTCTGTTTTTTTCTGCTAACAATCTAAATTTATTAGTAAAATTGAAAATTCCCTTTGTTGAGTCATCACAGCAAAACCCATAAAAACAGTTCTAGATTTCCAACCCTATCCATTTTAGTACTTAGTTCTGTGTGCTGTATTAGCTCTTACTGGATTGAAGTCTCTGAGCAGGGCAATGAGGCCATCTTCAAGCTGCAGCAGGATGTGATGATCTGGACTGAGCTGCAGGAAAAACTCAGCGAGAGGAGGCTGAGCAGGGTTTGGCTGAGTAGATGTCAGAACCGGCTGAAATCCTGAAGCCACCTCCAAATCCAGAGTCTTTGAAAAAGAAGAGTTTCCAATTAAATTACAGATCAATACAGAAAAATTTAGAAGAACTGTTTGTTATTAATAAATATAGTGAAATGCACCTGAAGGTGGATCTGTTTCATTTCATTCTGTTCCACAGACTGAAGTGGTAGTGTATACAGAGACTGTGTGATCTGATCCACACACAAGAGGATCCCTGAGCTGATAACTGCACAACTGCTCTCCAGGCTTGACATCCATGCAGCTCGAATTGATTTCTGAGTGACAAATATGTAATGGGAAAAGACAATATAATATCATTTACACATAATCTGACTCCGACAGACACAATCTCTCATCACATTTGACTTTGTATGACTGCTAAAGTTACACAATAGGGACAAAGATTTGTGCATTACTATATTAATGTAATTGCATACAGAAAGCAATACCTTATTCATGATTTCCCCGTCTTCAATTTTGTATTCAACAATAACAACATGAGAGTTTGGGACAAGTCCCAAAACAAACACCAGTCCATTTCCTTCGGAATAAATTGATTGATACTGAACAGTGTCACTGTAGGATTAAAAGAGATGAAACAACCAAGACACAAAGTTTTATATGTATTTTGGGTCATACCGATCATTCCTAGTAATAACCTTCTAAAGATTATTTTGCTATGATCAGTTTAAAATTCTTTTCACCTGTCAGGCAGGTTTTCCACCCATATCTGGCCACCGCTGGAGAGGTCATGAAGAGAGATTGCTGTTTTTTTGAGCACGGCAACATACTTGACAAAATCCTGAACTCCAACTAAGGCAGCAGCCTGAAAGCTGAGTTTAAACAATGAAAACAACAGCATTATCTTACCATCTAAAAAAAATATTTTTATAGTATTTGAATTAAAGATGAACAATATATAACCTTCCAGTATCAAGCACTGTCTCCCACTTCAAGCCACCAACTGCAGTCTCCCAGGAGCGAAGCAGACGCCCGTTCCCAACAACTACAACAGCATCTAAGAGAGGCAAGTGCAAAAGCAAAATAAAAACAATGCCTAATGCCTTTCTCAACAAATACACACGTTATAGCGCATACTAACCTTGCCCATACATAAGAAGTGAATCAACGTGGCCATCTGGTCCAGTCTTATCCAAATGACGCCACACTGCAAGAACCAAAAGCGTGTATTATTATTATAAACCCTACAGAAGCTGTTATTGCGGTCTAAGAGGGTCAAATATTACTCCTAAATTATTCCATCATAGGATAAGATGATGTCACCAATGTTAGACCTGCAAAAGTGTATACAGTAATACACTTGTGCCATTCGTAACAAGAGTTAATATACATTTTGTAGACACATTGTGAGAAAAATGTATAATTACGTCAAATAAAACAAAATTTTGTTTTATTGCAACATTACAAGGACATCAAGGGAATAAACTAAGACGCCTCAATGCAATCATTTTGTGTCAGCCTGCAAATAGACGGCGTATCGTGAACACTTACACAGGTCGCCTGTCCTAGAATTGAGGGAAGCAAACACGTTCTTGTCAGTTGCCACCAAGAGTTTTTTGGACGCTTGAGAATGAGTATCGAACAAGGCAAAACGCACTTTGCCAATAAACTGTTGCCTCCTGAAAGAAAACGCAGTGTTAATTACAAATGATCTACGAATGACTAGCAATGGACATCAGCCTGGTGCAGCTGACACCAGTCTGATTGAAGTGCCGGGTACTTTAACGGTCGCCGAAGTCACACACGTACACATAATGTAAAAACAACACATATGTGTAAAGTTCGTTAACATACCAATCAAACTTTCCAACTTGATCTTCAAATACCGCAGACGCAGTAAATAATAAAGACAGAGATATTGCTAATCTAACTGCAAGGCAAGCCATTGCTGCAAAGGAATAACTCCCACAATGCAACACGGCAAAGGACCCGAACAGCTAACTGTTAAATCAAACAAACAATGTTATTGTATTATTTTCATGGTGTAGGATGTTTTATTCCGGTATACACAAATATATATATTAAATATCATCTATATTACATATTTTAGATTTTGAGCGTCTGCTCCTACATTTATGATCAGGCACTCTTGTGCATTACCTATAGACCGTAGGCTTTTTAATCGTACACCTGTTCTACCTGTTCTTTGCGTGTCTTGTTTAGGATATCATTCGCTTCGGTTACCAACGTATATGCATTAAGGTTTAAAATATTTGTCCTAGTTGAAAATGTCGGTGCCTTTATAATTCACAGTTAGTTTACAGTTCAGTGCTCCTGAAGTTATTTCCGTTAGATGGCAGCAAATAGCTGTAAAATTCCTTCACTGTTTTACAGCGTTTTTGTTCATTTTTAGGCAGGTGTAAATTATTTGCGTTTCTAAGTATTTTTTTAAGTATACTTTAGTGTTTTGTTTTTCATAAAGTAACTTTAATTCAACTCATCTTTTACTCCGCATAACATGTTTGTTTACAATTGATACGTATACAATGTGTTAATGAGCCAATACGTAAGATATCATAATTTAATTAAATACATATATTTGCACAGGACGGATTGGACGATAATTTTTCTACATTTATTAAAAGAAATTTGAATATTATTACAAAAACCTTCAAAGTTATATGCTCACCATCACCGCTCTGTTTATGCTACACTGTAAATGCAATCAGTTTGCATAAACGTTCAGCAGAACTTCATCAGGCAATTGATCTGATCCTTTTTTATAAAAGAGTATAAATGAAATAAACTGAACATTTACACTTGGATGCGTGTCGTCAGATTTTGGGACATGCACATACAAGCGGTGAAGGTATTTTTCTTGCTTACAGAGATCCGTTTTGTGTGTCTCCAAGCACTGCACCCTTTCATGTGAGTACAATGAGAAATAGGATTGTGCTCTATTTGTTTGTTTTATTTTTTTGTTCTATAAGTAGAATATAATGAAATAAGTGAGGGGAAAAAATAAATAATACCCCTCAGATGTCATAATTTTAATTAATACGCTTAACATAAAAAAATCATATAAAACAGCACTCTTTCAATGTTTTAATGCCCAATATTTGTAAAGCTTCCATTCATTTTAAATACGTATAATGTATATTATCATCAACACATCATTTTCCTTTTATTATTTCCAATGTAATTCACATTAAATGAGCCTAGACCATTATTTTGTCATTGTCCTTAAGGCCAAATGTTTGCCCAGTACAAGAGACAGTGATCACAGCTGAGAAACAGCCTTGTCTGAAGGCTTTCACAGGTATGGTAAAGGGGTGTAGTCAATGCTGCACAGATCAGGGATGGGATATGCACTATGAGAGGAGGTAAGAGTTCATTTGATTAAAGTGATTGAATGACATAAAGAACCAGTGCATCTTTGGATATTTGCATCTTTATTTTCCTTTTATGTATCCTTAAACAACTACATATAGCCTTATAAAGTGTACATTTGATGATAAATTATAAATTCTTTATTTACAATTAAGGTGTCGACATGAACAATATTACCAACATTTTATTCCTTTTTTTAAAGTCTACCCCAGACTTGCTGTAGCTTTACAAAACAGAGATTTCTCTGTCCCGGGACAGATAGTGAGAGACACTATCAATAGCCTATTTACCCAAACAGCCATTTCTCAATGGCACAGCTTTCAGAGCTGGCCAACTTCTATTCTCTTTTGAGAATGGGCAGAGGGCAGAGAAAGACAGCAGTTGGAAACTGATCCAATTGTTGAGAGACGATGGTTATTAAGGGTTTCGGATGCTTCAGGATTCAAAAGGAAGCTCACGGCTCCCAAAGCCATCCTCCCCTCTGCAATTATGGAAGATTGTTGAATAGCCCTCATGAAACAGACACTGAACATGCCAAATGCTGCCATTGCACCGAACAAATGCTGAGCTAATTGGGGTTTAGGGCCATCAGGATTTTTACAAATATCCTCAGATTGGCTCCAAAGCACTTTATAATATTCAATGAAGAACAGAGTTTCCATGTTGTTTGCTTGAATTTGCTTGTTTAACAGTAATCGCATCTTTTTGCAGGACTGCCTATACACACGCTACAGACAAGTCTTCAAACATAACTTTAAGACAACATACATATGCTGCCCTGGATGGTCTCAGCTGAACGTAGAGGCAGGCTGTCTTCAACGTGACTCTTTCACACTCAGTTTTGACTGACAACACATTTGAACGGAAAACAGTGGAGCACATTACTGGCTTAGATTATGATTTATTACATCCCTTACTTCCCAACGTCTCAGTGAGAGGAATTTTGGCTTTGTTGCCACGGTTGATCACTTATGGTTTTTATCAGATACTCATTTTAAGAGCAGAAACATGAAAAAGGAATCAAGAAGTTCCAATATGTTTTGTAATCTAAATCCATTGGCAATAGTGTATTAAAATACTTAAGCTAATTCATTGTAAAGGAGCTTTAGAATTCCGTAACAGTATTCAGTCCATTGTACTGTTTTTTGTTTCAGTTAATGTACACTTTTCTTTGGGGCGAAATTAAATTTGCTTCGATAGACTTCTAACCCCTGTTATGTGTGAAGTCATCCTAAACAGCTTGTTACTTTGCATCCTACATTATGCTTTATATATTTTGCTAAATTGCTTAGTATAACCTCCAGGTGCATCACTAGAACATAACCACTGTAAGTTCAAAACAGGGCTGATGGTGCAGTTAAACCTCTCTTCTTACACAACATGGCTCTGTGTTCCCTTATGAAAAGTTCTGTGAAAGTGCATGTGAGAATAAAGTCCTGGAACACAGTCAGGGCTCCCTGTGATGTGATTTAGAGCGGGTCTCTGGAGGGTTCACGGGTCCTTCTGCACAGCTGCATTGTCTGTGTGGGTGGGAAAATCTAGCAGGTTACCAAAGACCTGCTGGCTGCTATAGAAAATGTTAGATGGGGTAACAGCCTGCTGTGTCCCGAGCCCAAGGATTACTATGTGCACACACATGCTGCCGGAAGAATATTATAATGTTTAGAAAATTACACACTGACACTAATCAGAAACGTAACCAGTGGTGATATAGGAAAAAACAATGAGAAAGGAAAACATAAGGATGTTGATCTTTGTTCTTAAATCCAAAACGGGACCATGTGTGGTGCAGTCTCTATTGTGATGGGACAAATTCTAGATCACTTGTTTAGTGTAGTTTAGAATGTAACTCTTTAGACATTTAAAAAATAACTCTGCTGCTGTTTTAGATGAAGGATTTCAAAACTGTCATCATGCTTGCTTCCAACCTCCACCTTGCATGTTTTGGACAGTTCCTCAAAAAAGTGGAATAAAAAATTGTAAGATCAGAAAGGTGCATTATGGGCAACAACAACAGTTATTATGAAAGACGCACGAATGTGTAATGGGTAAGAACCTGTCAAATTTCCATATTTTCTGATAAAAATGTACCTTATATAACACAATGGTCAGGAGAGCTGAATTTTTTTTGAGGATCAGATTAGAGAGTTTGGTATAGATAGTGCAGCTGCTGTATTCTATCACACTTCAGACATGAGACATATTGTACATCGGTCACACCTCTTGTGTCACACTGCAAGATAAGCCTTGGCTAAATGTCAGAGAGGATCATCATCCAAAGGCCAAAAGTAAATCCCCAAATCCCAGTTTTCATATTTTCAAAGGGGTTAATCAAGAATTATGCTGCTTTTGGGGATTCTCTTGTCAATTTGTCTCAAAGAACATTTGAGATTTGTGTTCTTCAGGTGGTAGTACAAAAAAAGCTCTTTATTTTAAAAGCTGTGGAATTACCTGTTTCGTATATGAGGTACAAGAATTCAATCTGTATGTGATAATTCATGACACTAAAAGGCAAGGAAGGATGTAATGGGTTTTGTCATGTTTGTAAAATTTTCTGAAATATTTTAAAGCTTGACACGCTGTTCGGTTACTTAAAGCACAAGCTTCGGTAACTCATTTTACCTTGACTATAAGTGATTAGAATGCGAATATCATTCTTGTACTGAAAGACATGAATATAACATTATGAGCTTTCTTACATCAAGAAAATTATTGAATTTTGAGACAAATTACATAAATTAGATGAAACTTAATGCATTTTTGCTCTGTTGCTTCACAGTGTCTACACCGGATGCACCGCATCGCAAATTATAATGAATTCTAAACCGTTCTGCATCTGGTGTAGACACGGTGTAAGCCGGAAGTCGAATGTGTAACTGTTCTGAAAGATCTGTAAATGCCAGGGATACTTACTCATCTTCGGATAGAATTTAAAGGGAACCCTGGAGAGTTCACTTTACAGTTACGAACTACGTTTCATGGAAAAGGTTTTCCAAAACCAAGCAGAGATACTGCAGAAAGTGCAGGGAATGTAAAACAGTGAGCTCGTCCAGAACACACACCAAGTACTAAGTTTACACCAATACTTTTTTTAGGTATACCTTTCAGTATAACAGTATATCCAATAGAGAATACAAGAAATAAGGAAGGCGGGATTGTATATTAATAAAGTATAGTAGAAATTCACATTTACATTATTCACTAGCCGACACTTTTATCCAAATGACTTTCAAATGAGGCAGAATTAAATTCTTTCATGATCTTATTCATTTTCTTTGGGTCTTGTGTAGCAGCACAGATACAAAGTAACAGATCAGCCAGTGGTGCCGAAGACTCTTTGCTCATTTGAATACAATGAGTTAGACTTGAAGCGTGTCAGATTTATTCTCGGTAGAGGTGTCAGGTACTCTTGATGTGGTGCCCTCAAGAGATATAGTGAAATGTACAGAAAAGCTGTGAATGTAATTTGTAATGGACAATATTATGAAAGTGATGCTTTGTCTCTTGTGTTATTTTCAATGACCTATGCTGAACTAATGGTTTTACATTATGGTGCTTGAGGATGTTTGAGGTTGTTTAAAATTTGGTCTTTGAATATGTAAAATGTCTGGTGTTCTTTATCAAAATAATAGTTGGTTCAGGTGCAGTGGTTAAACTTTTAGTGTTTTGAGTCCTTGCATCAGCTTATATCAAGTAAAGAACACTTTGAAATTTGCTGTGCCCATGTGATCAAAAGATCACAGCTAGCTGTAAAAGCTGAAACTTATCTCCCAAAATTCACTTTGTTGTTTAAAGATCATTTCTTTTTGGCAAATTCAGGCCCAGAATCTTTTTTAAAGCTTGTTGGCGACTTTTTCTTTGTCAGTGATGAGTGCTATATCAGTAGCTACACAAACACCCTCTATGCACCCTGTCATTCCTGAGAGAGGTGGCCATCGGCCAGACTTCCTGAAGCACTTCAGCCTGCCTCATTTCATTCTATCAGCGGAAGCTCCCATTCTAAATATTGAGATATGATCAGGACAGAGAACTGACAAGGAAATAATCAGTGGGGACACTAACGAGATACGAGAAAGCGCATGGCATGTCTAATACAATCATTACCATGTCTTTCTCACACTAAACATGTGGGTCTGTCATGATTCTGCCACAAGACTTGAAAACTATGACTAGAAAAGGTAGAATCATGACAAGTTCAGTTACAGCTAAAGATGTCTTAGGCTGTGCAGTTGGTAGTAAACGCATGTTATGTTCATTAAACTGAATTTGGCTTAATTTCCTGAATGACATTGAATCACAGATGTGTGATTAGGCCAATTACTTAATCGCTTTGTTGTTGTAGAACAAATCTTTTTAAGTTGTCAAGCTACTGCAAAATGCAAGAAAAGTGATACTGAATCAGTGGAAATGGGCTAGTGTTTTCTTCAGCAAACAAGGGCTGTGTGGAAAAATGAAGGATCTGTGAGGCTGAGGTCAAAGTGGGACTGTGGGCTAAAGCATTCATGATTGTCAGTGGGCAGAACTTCAATGAGGAGATTTTATTGAACTGATTGTTTTTAGGTAATGGTATAATTTTCCTGTCGCTCCCCAAATACAGTAGATCTAATTTTCACACTAATTTGTATGTCTATGAAGTGCTGTTAATGTGAGATGTTCAAGGAGCAGTTCACCCAAATGAGAAGTCTGTCTTCATTTACTCACCCTTAAGTTGTTTCATATCTGAATGAAATTCTTTGTTCTGATGAACACAGAGAAAGATATTTGCAAGAAGGCTTGTAACCAAAAAGTTCTCGGCCACCATTGACTACCATAAAAGGGAAAAATGGCTTCATAAATGTATTTGGTCTGTTGAACACAAAAGAAGATATTTTGTAGAATGTAGAAAGCAAACAAGCTAAATACGCTGGGTAAAATAAAAGTATTTAAATGACATATGAGAATATAAGCTTGATGTTACATACACGCCAGTATTTCTGGGTAAACATCTGCTTAACAAACAAAAAACATAACTTGTTTTTACATACCAAACATACCATGGTTTTATTATATCTAAAACAGTAAGAACGATATTTGTTTTATTTCACTACCCCTAGCCTCATTTATGTACGGTTATTTGAAGCATTTAGTGAAAAAGACAATAATGGTCATTTTAACAAATTGCTAGCGACATATAGCTTAATTTAATTTAGAAAGAACTGCTGCAATCAGGAGCCAAAAAGATTACCCATTAGAAGTCCTTTTAGGAAACAGAATCACTCAGGGTCCTAAAGGGACCGATTTGTCATGACACTTTGTCTGTGTCCAAAATCGCCCACTATACCCTCATTCACTATTCTCTAAATTCGGACACTGGGTGCACAGGAAATGCTGTGGGCGCCATCTTCTGCCAAGACACAGGAATTCATTCAGTGTGAGCATCACCACAGATGGCTAGCAGCTAGCCGTGAGTGTACATCGGTTGTACACTCCTTATTATGATTTATTATGGGATTGAATGAGTGCACTCAATCATTTTCTAAAAACTAAAAATGGATGTCCCCTAAAATAGTGCACTATATTAGGGTAAAGGGGGCTATTTCGGACACTGCCCCATTTTCCTCGCATACAAAGTAGGCCTATGCGCAGGTCACACATTCCATTTCTTGCAGTAATTAGTTTAACCAGAGATACTCTTGTTATAGAGATGGGAGGGTCTGTAATAGTTCCAATTGGAGAACTCGTAGCGGCTAACAAAACCCATTGACATCCTTTAAAAAAACTACTCTGTTCCGTTGAAGCCAAAGCGTTAGCATGAAGTCCAATTTTTACTTCTGTGTCAGACCGTCGTAACCATTAGTAAAGCATTAGCAGTGATTGCGGCAAGTAAAGAGTTCCAGATTTGAGATGTCAAATACAGAAGTACGATTTACGTAGATCATTCGGAAATGCGTTTGTGTAAATATGACTCCATAGGGGTGTTTTTCGACCTGATGGGGTCTGTTCAAACAGATCAATCACAGCGCTTGCGGTCCGCGTTGAGTTGACGCGTTGTATCTTATTGAAATTGTGCGCGTCAGGCTACAGCGTAGGGTATGTGGCTCTGCGTAGGCCCGACGCAGAACCATAAATTGGGCTTTAGTCGTTACGCTTTTTTGCAAAATGGTTGCACTCTTTCCTTCTAAAAGGGCTTTGTTTTAACCACCGGATGGCAACTGTTTCCTGAAAGCATCAATTCAAGGTAGTAGAAGAAGACCTGACCGCTGTAGGCCCGGAGAGATATTGCAATATGTTGTGATTCGCATGCTTCAAATTCTGTGTGTACACATTTGATTCATAGAAAATAAACTTTGAAAGCCTGAGCGTTCGGCTGCACGCGTTTACCGTTTACGGGGTTTACGTGTTTGAAAACATCACGACTTGGAATTTTTATATCAGAGCAAATTACACTTGAAAGACATCCTTATTGTAAAGCTATTTCTAGGGGTGTTCTAACTGGATGTATTTTTGCATTCAAAAACATTTGGGATGTAAGGGATGTAAGTTTTATGCTCTGACACACAAAAAATGTGACTCGACAGCCGATGTTGAACAGACAAACATAATAATGTAATGTCTTTTTTACTTACACAAATCATTCAAATTCATATTTGTTTATTAATCAGCATCAGTTAATTTGATTCAACTTCAAATCTTTGGTTCATATGTTTACTATGTTCATAGTCATTGGGTTTTCTAGCTACAGAAAGTTCAGTGACAAAATAAGTCGGATAAAGAAGAAAATTCTTCAGCAGTTTGCTATATCGCTGAGCCCCTTATATAAGACACACACTGGCCATGCTCTCACATTCCGAGATAAATGCTAGACAATATCACTGACATGTTCCATAGCTAAATAGTTGCAGATGTACAGTGTTCTGAATTCATTAGCAGGACCAGCCGCGTGACTTATGACATGGATGCATTTGGTAGGTGATTTTATCCAGTAATTTAAAATAACATATTTTTAAGCATATGCTATTTAGTTTTACCAGTTTTTGTAGTTTTATTTTAGTTTTCACTCTGGTAACTTCACTCTTTAATATAACTCTTTAAGGAGCTCTTGTCATTTCCAGCAGCAGGTGATGTATTACAGCAGGGAGATTCTAGGGACCCATATTTTTGTCATCTTTACATTAAAACCATGCATGGCAGGGTGATACAGCTTTGAGTAATGCTCCCCAGTTGTTTTGTGATTAGCTATTTTATGTATTATTTCTGTGATTTTTTGATTTTGTTTACACATTGCATGTAAGTATTCAATCCCCAGACCACTGGCAGCTTGGATTTGATGTTTTTGGAATATGCATTGCACACCATGCATCTTGCATGTATACTTTTAAGTTTTAAAAACTCTTTATTTCTAAGAAAAAGTCTGATTGTAACTGTTCTTTGTCAAAAAATCTTTACATTTTTAAAAGTTGAAAAGTTCAGTAAATGTTGAATTCATTATGGGTTACTCATATTCCTGGATTATTTTGCCGTTTACATCATACTAAAGCTCAATTCTTTGTACCTAGCAGACATCCTTTAAAATACCCGTTGAAAGATACGCAGATTTGTTTTTCTGAATGCATTCATACCATGAACAAAATACTGATTAGAGACAAATGCAGACAAGAAACATTTGTATGGAACACATTCATAAAGGAGAATTTACAAGCTCGCTTTTCTGACTCCTCATTACAAATCATTCGTCTTGTCTCATTACCTTGGAAGTCACTAGCAGTGAGGAAATTGCAGAAGGAATTAAAGGGTCATATTGCCCAGATAATAGCTTATTAGGAGAATGGCATGCTATGTTGGCTCTGGCTTAGGTGAAGAGAGAGAGAGGACAGAAGTTGTTTCCAGATTCTGAGCAAGAGGTGTATTCCACAAATAAACACCCAAAGAAGTGCAGATGTTGCCAAGGCTGATTATATTTTGATTAGTGTTATAGTAAATATTGTAAAATATTTAAACGAGGGAATACGCAGGAGTTTAGATCAAGTGGGAAGATTGTCATTGTTTCATTTATACAATACTAACAAGGACATCTATACTCTCAGACTTGTTTAATCCCATAAAAGTGTGTATGTAGGCATGAAACCAGTTTTTCAATATTTTCAATTTTCTCTCTGGACAGAGAGATTTGCCTTTGTTGTTGTCAGCAGACCTGTGTTGGCAGAGCACAAACTGATGGAACTTCTAGCTTCTCTTCTTACTGTCATCACTGAGACATCCTCTCTACCCACAGTATTTTAGAACATGATATTACAACCTTCCTTCTTAATATCTGTACCTCCTTTTTTTGTGAGAGAGAATCGCGACAACGGATGTTCAAAATTCCCGCATGGCACGTGATACATGGAGCCTTCAGATAGTTTCAGGAAGTTATGTTTTCTGTATAAATGCTTTATTTCATAAATTTTTGTCTTCATTAAATGACTAAAATCTTTAAGTGGGTTCAAAGTTTACCTCAATGGCTCTGTTTTGCTGCAGCTCCATGCGTTACTAGTAACTTCTGGGAGCTATTGAGAGGCTCCATGAACTGCCACTGCTGTGAAAAAAACTGCTCCACTGGAGTCAATGGAGTTGACGCAACTCTCTCTCTCTCTCTCTCTCTCTCTCTCTCTAAATGGCTCTGCTCCTCATTGTGGGAGTTTCCCTGCTCCACAAGGAAGCAGTTTTCCTAAAAATTGTACATTTCACTACTTACTCACCCTGAAGCCATCCAGACTTTCTGTGATGATTGTCGTTACATAAACATATAGACGTTGCCCTCTGGTGGGAGAAATTTACAAAAGTTTAATTGGTTTTTGACACCGGAGCTGTTTCAATTTATTATTAAATGAATTGCAAAGTAAAGGAATGGGTACCATCAATCTTCAGTGTAATAGGGTTAGAAAGCTGCTTTCTTCCATTGATCAGTGCTTCTTTAAATCATGCATATATCTATTTATTAGATATAACAGTACTTTGTCTTGAGATACAATGAGGCAAGTTCTTTAACTCATGAAGTCTAATCCAACTCCATTATTATGCATATACCAAACAAATTACCCATTAAAATGAAAAACAGTTTTAAAAAGCTAGAATCAAAGTGAAATGTTTTGAAAATATCTCATGGGCTTAACGAGAATAGAGTCAAGGTTTTAAAAAAAGAATCATAATCATAAGAGTAAGTAATATCACTGGAGACTAAATGTCAGAATTACAAAAATTTTTCCACATGAATAATTTTCCGAAATCCTTCCCATGGAATCCTTCCCATCTAATGCCTTTTCCTGTTATTGCCATAATCACACCTTTTCACTTGTGCATTTTTTTCTAATCAAATATCCCATTTCTTCGTTTTTCAAACTATACTTCAAAGTCAAGTTAATTTATTTTTAAATTTAAATTAATTCTAGAAACAATTGTCTTTACATAGAGATGACATATATTTTAACATGAACATTTTTGACCACTCTTTATATATTCTTTTTATATAGACCCTTAATTTGATTCAAAATAATAGCATATATCCTGTTTATGTCAGTGTGTTAGGGATGTCACTCTGTACTGTAGTTGTCAAGATTGCAAATTATTTGTCAGCCTGCGATCCTGTGCTGTGGACTATAAACTCAGAAACTCTAGATCCATTGTTATGTGAAGCATTCTGAATCTTGATCGGAATATCTGTTATCACTGTCTTAGTTGAAATTGTGATGTCTTGGACATTTTTTAAATAGAGAATTGCAAGCTATAGGGTAATAATACCTTGATGTGCGCACTCACAGAAGGACCTTGTTGCAGACTATAAATCACATCATATTGGATTAGTCTTAATCTTTCAGTGCCAGGAAAGTAAAGGAGCTGCATTATGTATAAAACAATGACCTACTGTACATGACTTCAGTCCTTCAGTAGCTTTGCTGCCAAATTCCCCTGTGGCGGATTTGAATGCGTTATGATTATTTTAAATTAAATTCAATTATATTTCCCAACATTGCTTTCTGTATTAAAATAGGGGGAAGGTAGGGTCATAGTCGACAAAGAAGTATAACTATAAGTGTTTGAGTCAAACGTCCAATTACAAAACACAGATGTTCACAGTTTACGTCAGCAGATTGTTGGTGTAAAACGCTTCAACAACTCAAAAAGGTATTTTTTTATTGATCGTTCCAATTTTTCACAAAATTAAAGTTGGGGCAAGTTGTCACATTTTAATTATCCCTACACCTTGATGGCTTCTCACACACTTGAATTTCCATTCAAAGATATGTGAAATCTCATTGCTATCTTTATCAGCTGTTTCAGAATGTGACTCAATAAGAGAATTCTGCTTACTTTTCATCACTACGAACTACGAGCACAATTTCCTACATTATGATGATCTCTAGAGCCTTTGTCATTTTTCTTTCCAATCTCTGCTGCATAAAGAGATAGGAGGCGTTAAAGTGAAGTGGTAGCTGTCCTGTCTAGACCTTTTTGACAAGTGCATTTTTTATCTGAAGATTTACGTCATTGAGATGAAGGGTAACTCTCAGAATATGATGAACTGTGTTATTGTTGGATTGGTTGGATGTTTGGAAGGTGGAATAGCACTGATGTTTAGCAGATATAAACTTGCAAGGCTTTGCTCCGGTGCACTCACTTCTCCAGGGTGAGGGTTTCAGCCCAGAAACACACCCAACACTTGGAACATCTAATCCTAAATTTAATGGAATTTGTCAAGTCAGAGCAGGAATATAATGTGGGTCAAGAATAAATAGAATTTTAAATGCTGTGTTTGGCAATATTCATGTTTTTATTGAAACTATAATTATATTTTCGTTCGGTTCAAGTCAGTTCAGGACACACAATCAACGTTGCACGGTATATTTCAATTACATTATAAGTTCTTCAGACCTGGGTATTTATTTGCTAGTTCTTTATGGCATTAGCATGGCGTTCGAAATAATTCCCCCAAGATTTAGTGCTTTTTATATGGTAAAACCGGACGGTCTATGTCAGATTATTGAAAGTACATATTTTTCTGTTTCCTTTTACCTACAATCATCCAAACACATTTTCCAAATTGTGTAATGTAGGAAAGGTTTTTTGTTTAATTTTGCTCGTTGTTTCCAGCAGCATTTCTACAATTCTATACATGAAATAAACCAGAAAGTCTTTATATGCCTCCGATCCTAAATTGTGTACAGCTCTCTCTGGAGGAAGAATGCTTACATTGTTCATACTGTACATTTTTATGGCTTTTCATTCTCAAAAGTGGGAGGATGGGGTGAAATGGCAGCCAGCTTTTAAACACCAACCTTCCAGTTTTGCTTCCTGGAAAGTCTTCATTACCACAACAGTTAAGATTTTCCACTGCTAAACAGTTTACACCTCTCAATGGCACTGATGCTCAGCAGCCGCTGCTGTATTGTATTACTCTGTCTTTCTACGTTCTATTTGGCTTTTAATGTGGAACTAAGTTTGATCTGTCTCTTGTAGATTTGAATGAATGTGAACAAGTTAATGAAGAATGTGCAGGTCTTTGTTCTAACACTTTTGGCATCTCTGGCATGTTTCCCCTCTAACTTCAATAGCATTAACACTTTAGAGTTAGAGAACGTGACAGGAGTACCATGAAAATAACTTTGGGAATCTGCTCTGAAGTGGCAACTCCGAAAGCAGTTTAGACAAAGCCTGTGATCTCGCAGATGTTTCTAATCATGTGTTTGGATCTGTTAATAATTTTGTTATCATAGAGCAGAGTTCGGGTTTGTAAGCTTGCTGACAGTGATTACTTTATACAAAAGTTGTTTAATATATTTGCATGTCAGGACATTCAGTAAAAATATTGTTGTTAATATTTTTACTACACAGCTGAAGCACATTTAACATCTGTAAGGAGTTTTTTTAGTGCAGAAACACATTTGTGTCCAAAGCAAAACTCCTCGGAAACAATCAAGTTCATCTTTAATCTTCATAAATGTTAAAACACGAGAGAAGGCTATAGCAGGATTTGATTGTTAAGCATGATATAAAAATGTTATATTCCAACAGATTTGTCTAGTATAATAGAAAAAAAGAAACAAATCCGGTATTGAAAACCTATTCAAGACAGACGATTTTGAATAGAAAAAGTGAATTATGGAGCACATGTAAAGCTATATTTCCTCAGTTGAATGAGAGCTGTTTTATATGCACACATGCAAATGTGGTATTATTTAATATTTAAACAACTTTCCCTGCTGTCTGTTGTTATCATCTTATGTTGATGGTTTGTACCATACCAGTCACAAAGTAGATTTAAAAAGTTGTGCTGGTAATAAGTTAAATATTTAAGAGCAATTTGTCTTTGTCGTTCCGAAATCTCGGATGTCTAAATTCACAGCTTTTAGAAAAACAATGTACTTTTTAAATTATTAAATACTGTGTTATCAAAGTTAGATATTTTCAAAACCCAGTGACAAACATAAAGAGTGACTAATTATAATGATTTATGCCCAGAGGTTTCAGAAGGACAGCAGACTTTTACCTGTTTGGAACACACTTCCAAAAAGAATACAATAAAAATCAACATAACTTTCTCTTTGTCTGGGACAACTCCTAATTTTTTTTCACCCCTTCCCGAAATGCCATTTAGAAAGCATTTTATTTGGGGCACATTAAAACGTTCACATTGACAGTATGCTGATCTACTGCCTGAAAGTGAATGTGCTATTCATGAAGGTCAATAGGTATTGAGAACAGACTTTTCTCCTGAATTTCACATTTGATGTAATAGGCTTTTAAGTCAATAGCGTGTCAGTTGGATAACCTCTAGCATTACTAATAAGCATGCAGAAGTTCACGCAAACACTCCCTGTTCCATTAACTCTGCCTAGAAGTTAGGTGTGGTCTGTGAGCTCTGGATAATGTCCTTAACTTCAAGTGTCTGTCATTAGATAGGAAGGGTTCGGCTTTGTAATGACACTCATTGAAGTAGGACATCAAAAGATGCTTTGACTGCTTACACCTCTACTTGGCCAAAGTAAATTTCCTGTTTAAGGACTGTGTAATACACGTAGTCAAGACACGTAGTCCACGGACGCATATAGCTCGCTGATTTATCCGTTTTTGCCCAGATCTTCATTCAATGCAGCCGTTCCTCTGCTCAGTCTTTGTATAAATTGTGGTTTTCCATTGGTTTTCTTCAGGACGTAGATTTAATTGGACATCAAGCTTCAACCAAACACAGTGCCAATATTGTTTCTTGTATAAAAGTCAATGTCTTTTTAAAAGAGTTGCGCAGGACCAAGGACAGGCAAAACTATTAAGTGGTTGCCAATTTGAAATGCCTTTTACATTTCAATGGTTTCAGGCGCTTACAGTCAGTCATTTACTGCACAAAACACATTGTGGTCAGCATAAACCATATTTATTATCATTGCATGCAAACTAAAGTAAATGCAAAATGCATGTGAACCACTGAGACATTTCTCAAATTTGTCCTCCCGTGTTCCATGTAAGAAAGAATGTCATACAGGTTTGGAATGACATGAAGGTGAATAAATGATTGGAGAAAGTTTATTATTGTGTTATGATTAATATACCGTATTGGACACACATTATTATTTTGTGTCACGTAAATAACAATTTACATGATTAAAACCGCACAGACTAAATGGGCTTAGCAGAAAGTCATTGAAAGAAACTCCGTAAATAATCAAATTAAATGGTCTTCGTCCATCACTCAGATAATATTTCCCTCTACAAAGATATGCTGGATGAATAAAGTGAATGAATAATTCTGAAAGCCAATGTTCATTTGTTCATGGAATGGTTTATTACGTATCGACAGCATGTTCATGCACATCTGCATTGGTAAAGGAGCAATCCAAACTACCCCTGCTCACAGCGGACATTCATATAAAGTCCATTAATAAGTCCTGACTTTGAGATGTTCATAAATGGGGCTTTTAGATGGTATAATAAATCAAGGTATTTCCTTAGGTTGGTATTAGCAGTTGGCATCACCAAGCTTAAAGGAAACGTGGTTTGTCTCCTCATTTATCAAGGGCTCAGTTGGCAGTACACTACTCTTAAAATACAGACACTAATTGGATCCTAGAACATTTTTACTTGGATACAATGCTCTGTTAACTGCCATGTGCTGATCCATTCAGCTATGAGCAGCCACAATTCTTCAGTGTACATACTTATCAAAGTAAGAAAACCAAAGTTTTCCATCTTGCACCAATGATTGCAAAAAATATATCAAGCTTATCAAAATTGAACGTAGATGGGTTTATTTTGTGTTTGAGGTTCGCTGTGAGAGCGGTGCTGTTGGCCAGAGGTCGGTGTCATAAATGTGAGGAACATTTTTTCCTCGGAAATCTCCCTAGAGGTGGAAAACACGGAAGAGATTCTGGGATGCTTCCAGAGGCTCCAAGGTTTGCATTTTTAATACTAAATTTAACCAGATTACTAAAGTGAAGCATGTGTCTTTACGAAACATAATCCCAAACTGTTTTTACACTGAATTTAAGTGAGTTTATCGACGTTAATATTTTTAATGAAACCGTTTAAAAATGATTTATTTCATTCTGTATCGCCAGTGGCACAAAAATCACACAACCATAAGTTATGCAAGAACAGCGCAACAATACAACAATGAGATATGTGAAATGTGAGCTTAGACAAAACTGTGTGATAATTATAACAATTATAATCATTGCATAATAATTATATTTCGTTCAAAACCACAAGAATTCATCTGGGTGTGGTCCTGCCCATTTGGTATTGATAAATACCTAATTGTTTTTAATAGTCAAATTAAATGTTAAGTCTTCAAAAACAGACAAAGATCAGTTTCAGCATGTCAGCCAACTGTTGCCATTGTTGCATTTCAATGTACTGTAATCCGGCATCAAGGGAAACATGCAGGGATGTGTGTTAATATATGAATTATAGCTGTGTATTTTCCGTGGATCACAGACAACCTGGCCCCTCACTAGAGCCGAACAGTAATGCTCTAAATATTTAGCTGAACTGAAACTGGCAATATGTGGGACACCCCATCCAAATTCAGCAGCTATGATGGATTATATAAAAACAGCTCGCTCTTTACTTCCCTAATAGCTTACCTTTGACATCTGAGACATTGCAATGATTTATGTACGATTGTTAAGGGGATAGTTGGAATGGCATCACAGACACATGGGTCAGTTTAACTTAATTTATTGACTCATGTCGATTAAAAAAATAAATGTCTTCTACGTTGGGACTGTTTAGGCCTTAAGAAATGCAGTTGATTTTTTTAACCAAAAATAAAAAAATTCAAGATTCATCATATATTTGGCTCATAATTCCTTCTTGTAGCATAAAGGACTCCTGAAGACACCTTAGAATTTTGGGATACTCCTCTAAAAACAGTTCTGCTCCACATGAAACATTTGTAACCGCTCTGACCCTGCAACTCCTGCCGATTTGAAGCAGTGTCCTGTATAGTATCAGCTCTCTGATTTTACTGGATCCTGATCATAAATGTCTTACGGCAGGCCAAGCACATGTGGACACTTTGAGATTAGATCTGTGGAAGAGAATCAAGACCGATGCACTCTCCCCACCTCAAACAGAGCCTGTATCTGTATTTGCAGACTTGAGAGAATGGAACTGATTTTATGCTCGCTATAGTTTGATGTTGTTTTTAGGATCAATAAATATGGTTCTAGCAAGCCAAATTAAAATAAACAAGCAGGTGCATTTCGTAATTCTTTTATACATATGGCAAGATCGAAACAAGGCTACCTTTGATGATTTTACAATCCGAGTACAACCTTGTGGATAATGGACTTTACAGATGTTTCCTGGTCTCGTTGAACACCATTTACATTTGGTCTTGCCAGAAATTTCTAGAAAAACAAGCGATCTTGAAGACAGACATGGTACCTCTGAACACTGAGATCGATCAACCCTGGACTTAGGGAGTCATGTCATTTTAAGTCATGCCCAGAGTGCTTCCAGTTAGATTATTGCGAAGAAGAGCATGTGAGCTATGGAAAGCCACAAGGGTCAAAAACGCACAATTTTTAACAAGTCAACAGCGCGTCAAGAACATATTCTACGCGACCCTCTTGGCTTTCCATAGTATGCGAAGCGAATCAAGAGCATTGGGAGCGGAGAGCGCCTTTCTCAAAATTCGGAGCTGGATTTGGTTTACCTGTCACCGTAATTGTTTGTGTAGTTTTTGTGTGGTCCGTGAGCGACAGAGTGAAGCTTATTGTTATAGAGCGAAATATTTACATCGAGACTGAATATCTGCTTCGCTCACCTGGTCTGACGCGGACAGAGATACTCTTATTATAGGGAGAGGGATGGGTCTAAAATGCTTCCAGTCGGAGAAAGCGCAACGGCTAACAACTCCAATTGACATCCCTTAAAAAAGCTAGTCTCCGGTCTCAGAGATTTCAGAGATGAAAATACTTATCTTTTGCGAATTCTGCTGTTTTAAATAAATAGGGATTTGTCACATAATGTTATGTGTTTTCTATTCGACTAAAAACATAACATACAAGTTTATAGCACATAAGTCATAAGATATGACTATGTGTATGATGGATTTAATTAACAGAGGAATTCCATAGAATGCAAAATTATTTTCACAGGTGAAATGATTATTTTTTGGTCAAATTTGCCATATTTTTTGGTCCATTTTTTGTGTTTGCATGGATTTTGATAGCATAGTTGGACATCAACCAATACAGGGCACTGAAGTGCATCATCCTTTACCAGTATATCCTATACCATCCATCACCAGTGTTTCTCAACAAAGTTCAAATCTTGCTTTTCATGGATTAAAAGTGATAAAAACAAAAAGAAATTGTGTTATAATAATTCATGCATGAAACATTTTTAAATCATCAATTTGAGGAGTGGGATATTTGGAGATATTTACACTAAACAATACACTAATGTCATTGAATTTCATTGATATAGTTATTGAAAATAAAATTGTGTCCATACTGTGTCAAAACCCATGACGGTCTGTAAAACAAAAAAATAAGAAAACATTTTTTTTGGGAATGGATAAATATTTAAAAATGTAAGTTTTAAAATGAATATCTGCAGAAGAAGTCTTTTCAAACTGTCAATACTGTGAATATCTAAATTATCTGCTGTAATGCAGGAAAGCCCTATTGACACAGAGACAAAACAAACAGCCTCGAAATTCTGTTCTTCTGACTTTATAATTTAAATGAAACAGTGAAAATGAAAGCTGTTACTCACACCTGGCTCTGGTTTATCACTGAAACAAAGGCATCTGCACAGACTGTAAGACTCGGTGACCTTCTTTTCATCTGACTCACAAAACTCACGCGAAACATATCCAGCTGCACCTTTTAAACTTCCCTCAACCATCATATTTTCTGAGGAAAAAACATACGTAGCATGCCATTCCTCTCAGTTTAAACTGTATCTGGGGGGTTGTTTTCACATTTGTTAGTGTCCTTGGCATTTCGGATAGGTTTCTGTGTGGTTAGGATGCTGTGGTATGATCTCATATTGTACTGTAAGCAAATATGCCAGCCACGCTTGGACTGGTCAGCCTCAAAAATCATCCTTTCCGTTACTTGTGCGAAAATTGTGTTTCCATGTCATACTGGACATGTCAAAGCTCTGTTTTTTTGTGCCTCGTTCAGATACTGCAGCTGCTCAACCTCTCAAGTGTAACACAGAGTTTTGATATGAAGATCAATAAGGCTATAACCCCATAATTCCCAGGACTTGTGATGGATGAAGCTACGAGAATTCAAGCCTGCTGGTCTTTTCTCTTATTAATAAAGTGATCTCATGACAGCTGTGTGGGACCTGTGTGAATATGCATTTGATATTCAGAAGATCAATGCTTATTTTTTGTGGTAGTTCAGATGAGCCTCAATACCTAAGGGAGGAGGAGGGAGGAGCCTGGAGAGACAGGGGGTGGGTCTGCAGAGCCCTGAATGGTCTTTGGGGACATAACGGGAGGTACAGAGCTACGAGAAACTACATGTCTGTTAATGCAGAGAGTGAGAGAGAGCGAGAGAGAGAGAGAGAGAGAGAGAGAGAGAGAGAGACAGAGAGAGAGAGAGAGAGACAGAGAGTGAGAGAGAGCGAGAGAGAGAGAGAGAGAGAGAGAGAGAGAGAGAGAGAGAGCGAGAGACAGAGAGAGAGAGAGAGAGAGAGAGAGAGACAGAGAGAGAGAGAGAGAGACAGAGAGTGAGAGAGAGCGAGAGAGAGAGAGAGAGAGAGCGAGAGAGAGAGAGAGAGAGAGAGAGAGCAAGAGAGAGAGAGCGAGAGAGACAGAGAGAGAGAGAGAGAGAGAGAGGCGATTCTGTTTAGAAGCCAGGAAACAGCTTATAAGTAGCAAACTCATTCCTTAGGAACAGTTGTTCTCTCCTCTATTGCATAATGACCAGACTGATGTGTTTGTCTTGTGTGGGTTGTTTTGGTCTTTCCGGTTGAGTTGAGTTCTCAATAACACAGTGAGCTTTAACAATGTTGTCAGATCAGCAGAAGTTAGCGTTCTTATTTACCTTCTGGACTCAACTGGTCCTGAGTTTGGGCGCTGGGAATTCACGTCACATATATTATCAGCGAAACTGCTACACCTGCTTCAATGGATATCATGGATACAACAGGGGACACCTGGATCCAGGTGAGCGCAATTCCATTTAGTTCGTTTTTGATTTAGCTGATGGATCAGAAATATGCTGTGAAAGCAGAACTTCTGTGAGAGAGTGTTTGAACTGGAATGTGGTGGAAAGCATTACTTTGATGACAGTGTCAAACTGGATCAGATCTTTGGTAATCTCTTTGATTTGGGGAATAATGGAGCTTTATTCAGCACTGTTAATTCACTGTGAAGGACTGGTGAAGATAATCCCTTCAGATTTGTAACAGACCAACAAAACAAATAATACAGTGGTGTTTGAAAATATTGTAGACGACCACTGTTTTGTGTATACTTTAAGAGACCTGAAATTTAATGTATTGGAATGTTTTTCTAACTGAACACTTAAATAAGTAGGCTGTGTTTTAAGTGACACAGACCTGACTGTCTAAAGCACTGGTTGAAGTCAAAAGCTATAAATGAATAAAGAACGAGCATTAAAGCAGCAGGTGAACAATTCATGTCAATTGACTTTCTGTAAATGTGTCGACATGTTTTTTTTTACCACGGTCTGACGAAATTCCTTCAGTGACATTTTTCTGCATTCTGTAAATTCTTTTTACGCTGTTATCCTAAAATCTGTCTCTCTCATTATGAAAGACAAAACTGCTTGTGTTTTCACTGCGGTGTAAGTGTACACTTTTTAGTGAGCAGTACAAGTATGATACCTAAGGGAACATTATTTGGGCTGCTTTTTTGTTCAAATAGATTGAATTTAAATGTTTAATTTAGATGGTCAAAATAAGAACCAAGAAAGTCTTTCTTTAGAACTTGTTTGATTGGACAGTTCTTACTTAGCAATAAAATATTTTCCAATAGAGCAATAAAGCAATTAAACATTGTATCTTGAATTTATGCCAAGATATTGTTTCTTACAACTATAAATGACATTTAACATACTAAAATAAGGAATGTTGTGGTGACATCTGGCTTTCGCGAAAGCTTAAATCCTGCCAGACAATATTCGAGGGAAAAAGAAATGTAGTACTTACAGTTCCTAAAAATAAATTCACCCATGACTAGTATGCTAATTATTGTCGCTGTCCTTCTAAAACCTTGTATGTCCAGATTTTATGCTTTTTCACATTTTAAAAAAGTCTATAAGAGTAAAGCTATACTTGTTTTATATAGTCATAATTTTTGTTGGGAGAACTAGAACTTCATTCAAAGTATTTAGATATCTCTTCTAAAGCTCAATGCTGGATTAAAGAGAAATATGTGTTGAAATAAATGAATATGCCTTCCAACAATGTGGGCGACAGACTTTGATTTTGGCACTACAGATGCACACATGTTTAAGTCTGCTAAGCATGCTTGAAAATCTTCACACAAGCTTGTGATCTAATTAATACGAGTAGTAGCACAAGATTAAAGAGTAACAATTGCTTTCCAGCTTCTGTGGATGATATCAAGCCAGATCTTTACTAAACTGATGCAAAAGCTGGTGATCTCCATCCAGTGTTTCATTTAAAATAGAGGTTTTCGTGATGAGAAGCCGTTGCTTTTCTTACCTGAGGACCTGAGGGTTTCAAGCTCACATGCGTCATTGATTTTACCTTGCGATTCAATTGCTAAAGGTACAATTCACTAAACTGGAGACCTTTGAGGGCCAAGCAACAATACCTTGGTTGAAGTGGGTAAAATGTGGTTTTCCTTATTACCTCGCTTACAGCACAAAATTCATTGGTTGTCGATTTTTTTCCTGCATTCTGCTTGATTAATTGCAGGAAAAACTGCAGAACGCAATTTTGGAGACCCACGGGCTGCTGCTGGCTCCACAGCTGAGCTCCCCAGTGAATTCCTGGATTTCAAGTCTCGTTTGAAATCTAGCTGTTTTTTTACACCCTGCTGCTGTGAATGGGCCACAGTCCTTCCTCTCTCTGTGCTTTATTGTTGTGTACAGCACTTCTGTAATTGAGGTTCCTTAGGGCTATTCTGGACAGTTGGTTTCTATTACCTACACAACAACTGATCATCTCACACACTGTGGTGTTTTTGGCTGTTCTGACTTGAGTATCATTCCATGCTGTGATGACTCTGAAGTGCACTTGAGTGATGCACACTAAAGTCAAACTTCAGATGAAACAGAGGCTCGTGGCTTTGAAAAACTATTTATTTTTAAACAGGTCCTTCAGATACTAAAATCAGATACCATTGGATGAGCTAATGTTGCTGAGCCAGTGATGGTCAAGCTAGCCTACAAAATAAACCCTTAATAAAGGTGCTTAAAATGTTCTTCCCAACGATGCCATAGAATAACTATCTTTGGTTCCACAAAGAACTCTTTCTTCCTTTTTTATAATCTGAAGGAAAAAGAAATGCCACAAAGAACGTTTTTTGAAACAGAAAGTTTCTTTAGATGTTTAAGGTTCGGTAACACTTCAGTATAGGGGGCAATTCTCGATATTAACTAGTTGTTATTGGCATATATATTACAGCACATATTCTGCATGACCATATTCTACATCCCCAACCTTACCCAATACCTAAACCTAACAACTACCTTACTAACTGTTAATAAGCAACAAATTAAGAGTTTATTGGGTGAAAAGTCATTGGCTTATTAATAGCAAGAATTGCCCCCTATACTGAAGTGTGACCAAAGGTTCTTTATGGAACCAAAAAGTTATTCTATGGAATCAAAGAACCCTTTAAAGCACCTTTTTTTCAAGAGTGTAATGTTGTGTCTGCAAAATATGCATTTTAACCTTTAAATGACACATTCCAGTTTATGAGTCTGTTTTATGCTGAAGAAGACCCGTTACTGCTTTGTCAGTTTATAGTGTTGTTTATATCACTGGATAGTTCCTTATGTCAGACTTGTTTGTTCTTTTAGTGAGATCCAATGTAAATTTCATCCAGCTGTTTGTGAGTACATTCCATCTGCAGTCTGTCGTAATCCAGCAACAGAAGTGTTTTCTGTCTTGTGCAATTATTATGGATTTCAGTGCATGTTGAATACTTATTGTCTTAACTAGATTTGTTTTACAGTATATAAATGTAAATAATTTTGAACCAAGTGGACTGTGAATGCAACTGTCACGATTCGGTCTGTTTGCCCTGTTAGTTTGGACTTTCAGTTTATATTGTAGGAACGGTTACCGTTTTATATTGTAGCCTTTTGTAGTTCTTTTGTTCATTGGTTCTTGTTAATTGTTTCTCCCAGGTGTGCTAGTTGTCTAGTTTAGTTCTCACCAAAACATGGATCCTGCAGTATGGCACCCGGCAATGTGACTTCTCATGCTCTGCCAGGGCTCCCTTTAGGATCACACCCAGGACTTTTTAGATCTTGTTTCAGATACCTTTACCCAGATAAGCATCTGATTGTTTTTTATTGCGCCATTCTAAATTAACCATCCGATCAGAACATTCTCTCAAGGGAGATTTGCCGGCTTTGTAGAGATGGCTGCTAGTCCAGAGGCCACTCGCAAGATGGGATGGCCGCCAGTCCAGAGGCTCCAGCCATCCTGGCCACCTCACCAGTGGTCCCAAGTCAGGTGGTCCTGGAGGCGTCCGATCCTGAGGTTCTGCCCTTGCAGTCTGCTCTGCCAGTGGTGGTTGCTCCCTTGCTGTGTGTCTGGGCTGTGCACTGTTCATCTTCACAAGGGGCTGTTTCTGAACCCACTGTGTCCACCTGGTCGGTTCTGAGCTCCCTGCCTCATCCAAGATTGCCGCTTCTGAGCTCCTTGCCTCGTCCAAGATTTTCACCACTGGCCTTCTAGCCCTGCTTGCGCCTCCCTGGCCGCCTGACCAGCCTGCCATTTGTTACAGCAACTTGGAAAAATGATTATACACAGTATATACAGTAGTGTCTAAAAGTATTGTCCGAATTTGGAGAATTGACATCTTATTTCAAGTATTTTATTTAAGATGCATTCAAAATTTTGTGTGTTTGCATTGTACACTGAAATTCAGCTTTGAGAAGAATTTAGAAAGGCTTGGCAAAAAATGACACGCAACACAATTGCAAATTGTAAAGAATGACTACAAAAAACAAATATTAGTTTGTTGATTAGATTAGATATTAAATTATAGTCATTTTACACTTTATTTCCTGTAAGTTTTTATGTATTTCTTTGTGTATTAGTATAAAATCTGTATTCACTGATTTGCCGTTGTTTGCCCTAAAAAAATATTTTCGCCTATAAAGTTTGATGCTTTGTCCATTTTATCCCATATACCTCATATGTTGGTTTAATCCAACCCAAGGGAACATTGAAAGCAAACTTGTACAAATATTCCCCCTTCTCTTTTGGACATTATTGTATAAAGAATATTTGGAATTTTTGGTATAGAATATATTGATTATTAAAACTGGATTTCTCGTGGTGCCCTCTGAAAAAACAAATGCTTCGTCGTTAACTGCCTTTGCTTGACATCATAGAGTAAGCTTGATAAATCTTCAGCACATCATAATAGACATAAGAGCACATCTTAATCTACCCCTGCCTGTTTTTTCACATAATCAAAGAGTCTTTATCACAGAGAAGTCCTCCGGGTTGACTGGTCTAGTAAAATTTCTGATTTTAAATACACTCTCTTCACACGGCTCATTGTAATCAGTAGATCCATTGCGGTCAAGTGGACCATCAACATTCTGGTTAGTGGTCTAATTGTACTCGATACAGTAGAAACCACTTCAGAACCTGTGATTGGCAGAACATTAATTCAGTATGTGGTATTCAAGACAAGTCAAAGTGCTGAACCTCTATAGAGAATTCATTTACATGGCCCAATGATAAATGGCTCACCAAAATAAAATACATCCTGCTTACATGAGATTCAATAACAGTTGCCTACTAAACATTTACAGCATATCGCTGAAGACTCAATTTGTTAAAATGCTACTGCAGAACCTCAGAGATGATGTTTTTTTGTTGGCTAACCCGGAAGTAAGAGCTGCGCTGGTTCCCTCGACCGAAAGCCTATTTTCCCATAGACTTTGCAAGATGTAAAAAATAAGCTCTGTGATTAACAAAGGTTCATGATGTTAACACATTTTGTCTATCATGATAATCTTCACAAATGAACACCACATTTGTTACTTTTGAAGCCAAAATCCAAATGGGAGAAGTAAAAAAGCTAACACGATGCTACAAACAGACTATACTTAAGGTACGCCTCTGACACCCCTTTCAAATAATATAAAAAATGTGATCTGGTAAGTAATTTTTTTGTGAATGAATCCACATCTGCGTTTTAAGAGATTTGTGCCATGTTTCATTATTTGTGAGCGTTTTTTTTGCGCGATGACGTCTAACATCCCCACCAAAGGATAGTCACTTTTAGCAACTTGTTAGCAACGGCTGGTTTTAAGACAAAATAAGGCTTTAAAAAAATCACAAGTGATTTATAATTGGTGTGTTTTATGTCATAGAATAAAACGTGAAAATATTCAGGGGTTTCGTTTACCACAGACCTTATTTCGGCAATTCACCAAAAACACATTAAAAAAACCTATAGAATTTGAAACGATGGAACCGGAACTTCTTAAAAGCTCCCTTCCGTGTTTTGCATTAAAAAAAGTAATCTCTGAGCCTCCCTATAGTTGGTCGAATGGGAACTGATCATTTGTAATAGTTTGTTCTTCAGACACCTTTTTCGCATTAACGTTATATTTTAAATCATTGTCCTTTCCATTTCTATTTTTCCATTTATGCTTTGCTTCCAAAAGCTAAAAGTCTTTCTGGCTCTAAAACAACTGTATTTTAATAAATGTGTATCATTTGTACTGGTAATAACTCTTGCCTACAGAATATTGGCCATAGTTGTATTGTGCTTTAAGCTGTGGAAATGACCCTATATCGGGCTACATTCTTTTTTTTAAAAGAAGACAATCATCATCCAAGATAGGTAAAAAAGTTTGATATATATAATACAGAAGCACACTCTTCACATGCCGCTTGGTCCAATATTTACTTCATCTTTCTTGGAAAAGACATTGGAAACTATAGGATAAGCAGCTCTATGAAGGGAGTATTCTATATTAATTATTATGAATTACGTGCATGTGCTGTTCTTCATATTAATAATTCCAAACATCATTCACATTAGAAGAGGATTTGGTCTTGAAACTGATATAACATTTCAATCTTCACCCTTAATCAATTCCATATGAACGCATGTGAGTTCATAGTAACCAGCTATTTCTCTTCATGTAATAATCACTTTAATACTTCGAGCCCCTTGTGGAGCATGAGTGAGTTATTACCCACAGCACAGTGTACATAACTCACTGTCTGACACAGTCCCCGGTTGAAAACTGCTATTACTGTCTGTCACACAGCAGGACTTCCTAGGCCTGGAGCAGATCTGAACTCTCGCAGACCATGTCTGCACCTGTGCTTCTCATTTTACAAATGTGCCACTCTTAAAACTCATCATTAAATACTCTATACATTTTATTCACTTATTTCATGTATTTGAGTTTCTTTCAAAATTTACCAATATTAATAAAACCCCATTTACGGTATTTTCAAAATCACATAAAGCTATTATGGTTGCAATATTTTCATTTGAATTTAATGTGAATGCTTTATACGCACACACACACACAGTACATTATTGATGGAAATAAAGTAATGAGTTTTAAACTGTCAAAATGTATCATCTCAATTGCTGACTTTAACCTGACCTTCCTTTTGTGGGAACAGCTCTATTCCTAACGTTACATTTAAGAGTAAATGAACATTCATCATTTATTCACCCTCATGTCATTCCAACCCTGTATGACTTTCTTTCTTCTTCAGAACACAAATGAAGAAATTTGGAAGAATGTTGGCAACCAAGCAACATTGGCCCCTTTTGACATCGACTGTATGGACACAAAACCAATGAGACATTTCTCAAAATATCTTCTTTTGTGCTCCACAGAAGAAAGAAAGTCATACAGGTTTTGAATTACATGATGCTAAAATCTGTTTCAGGAAACAGTACTTTAAAGGTCAGGTTGATGGCAACACTCTCGGAAGATCACACTAGATACAATACAAAGAGTTTATTCACAAAGAGAGCTAAAGTGCTGATGCTTATATTCACTCTGGTGATATATCAACCACATACATGCACTTTAAGGTGCCAATAGATTCCTAAAATCATGCCGACTACTGAGTCAGCGAATGAACCATGTCTCGTAGCTGTGCTGACTGTTTACTTTGGAAGTCACTAAAGACCTCAATTATGAAGAATCTGTAAAGCGACTAAGCTGTTTTGTGTCTGCTCTAGAGTAGATGAATTCGTTTAGATTGTTCAAACAGCACAAGGGAAATGATTTAAAGTTAGGTAAAGATTTGGAAGACTATGTAAGAACCCAACCACATTCCAAAGTCTGGTCTTGTGTCTGCTTTTTTCTCTTTAGATATTGATGAGTGCCAGGTACACAACGGAGGCTGCCAGCATAGGTGCGTGGACACCAGAGGGTCGTACTACTGTGGGTGCAACCCAGGGTTCCGTCTTCACGTTGATGGACGCACCTGCCTAGGTGAGTCATTCGGAGTTCATGAGAGGTCATTGACAGAGTTGACGGACTGGATTGCCTCCAAGGGTGTAGAGCCTGTAA
The DNA here is from genome assembly GCA_008369825.1 of Triplophysa tibetana. NCBI lineage: Eukaryota > Metazoa > Chordata > Actinopteri > Cypriniformes > Nemacheilidae > Triplophysa > Triplophysa tibetana. The sequence goes on along the minus strand of CM017912.1, from coordinate 14,950,809 downwards.
TCATCACAACCTAAGAAAAGTTTGCTTTCACAGAATGGGGTTTTCTTCAAAGCAGGCAGCTCTGGGAATCAAAGAGCCCCTTGTTATCCTAGTCGTGGAATTTTCGCTAGTATTCTACTGTACAGGCCTTGTCATGGTGAGTTTGTGATGGACTTTTGAGATGGACCAATGTCTCTGTCCATTGGACTCAACTGTTCGCTTGCCAGACCCTGTTAACTGTTAAACTGTCATAATCATCTTTTCAAATGTGAATATGATATAGAGGGTGTCAGATGAAACGCAGCAATTTTCTTTCGTGAAAGCTCTATCAAGAGCATATCATCGCTACGCTTTCGAATCCTCGGATGTCCAAAATTTACTGTTTTTCAGGAAATGGAAAAAGACACTTTTAAATACTTAATACTTTACTTTTTTAATACTTTACTTACTTTACATACTTTTTATTGATAGTTGCAAAACCCAATGACAAATGAAGGCTGATTAACAATAACGATGGCAAAAAAAATCTGAAGGATATCAGCGATATGTGACAAACGCCTTATAAAAATACCCCTAAAACTGTAATATTCCAGGCAGCTGGGACGCCAATAACAATTTTGTAAAGTAAAATAATATGTGTTTATGTTATTTTACACCCAGCTTGCCAATTAGTAGTATTTTAATATATATGATATTTTTAATGCAGCATTTTATGTAAAATGTCTGTAAAATAATGGATTACCACAGAAAAAAAAACACTGTTTCGAAACGCAAGTAATAGCATACATTGCAAAAAAAATCTTCAAGACTACCATAATATCTACAAATGATTTCATCTGACTTTGGATAGCATGCTGCAGATGTTGTAGATAGAGCTGAACTTATAATAAGCATGGAAAATTCCTTAAATTTCCAACAAATGCTGTTTATAATCCATTAAGAATAGTTACTTGGGAGTTCTATGTCCTGAAAACTGATCATCTGTTTACTTTTCTGAGAATCGAATACAGTTTAGTGTGTGCTTCAGCTAAATCGGATTTTTACCCTCCCAGAAGTCTATTCAGCCTCTTGGATCATTCTTCAGTGTTTTCCAATACCAAACTATCTTTTCTACAAAACCACAATCGAAACCAAATCTGAGTAGGAAGGAACGCGAAGCTGTACCAGAATAAACCAAAAACAGATGCTAATTGATTCATTCAGGATCTTTTGGTTTTGGTAAAAGTCATTTTGAGCTGGTAAGCCAACTGATATCTCATTCCAGAAGCTTATTAAGTTGTGACTTATGACCAACAGAATTTAAGGTTTTCCTGCCCAAAAAAGCATTATAGTAGCAATATCTTTGTCTAGTCTAGAAACACTCTCATCATGATTTGAAACGTAAAGATTTGTCTTACCAAAAGATACAGTTTCAACAAATCGTCACTATTCTTTACAGATTTATTTGGCAAGTGTCTGAAGGGACATTTTTAAAGCTGTTTTGGCGAATGTGCACACTGTATGCAAGGGTTTCTGAGGACAGACTTCACATTGAGTTTGACTGATACACTGATATGACAGTATGTATATGTAGTCTGCGTACTGATAAATAGTCTGATTTAATATCCAACAACTATGCTGCCGACGGCTCGACTAGATAAGATATATCAAGATATGTATGAAGGCATATCCTCCCTGTGACTGTGAGATATTAGCTCTGGTTGCCATATAAATCCCAATGTGATGGTCTGTTTACCGTACTCTGTGTTTACCTGGAGCTGAACTGTATCTGACCCTGTTTGATGACAGAGGTGATTGAACATTCCCAGAAACTCTGTCTAGTTCAGAAAGAGGGCGGAGGAGTCCCATTAAAAGGCCTCGACACTCAATGTCTGGCCCATAGAGATAATGATAGTTTGTGTTTTAGTCTATAATCTGCTATTTTAGATCAATGCTAGAGATTGTGGAACCTAAACAACCTGACCATATTTAAAAATGCTGGGTTATTTGAAGCGTTGGGTCAAAAGAGGACAAACCCAACTGTTGGGTTAAATTAACCCCAAAAATGTTTATATTTGACCCAACAATGAGTTAAAAAACAACAACATACGTTTACAACCCAACAATTGGTTATGTACCTTTTTGACCCAATGCTGGGTTGAAAATAAACCAACATTGTTTAGAGCAATTAACACATGTCAAATTCTTTGTTAATGGTGCAGAACAAAGCCATTTAGTAGTTATTTGGTGAATATTGTGATTGGTTTCTGTCCTGAGATGGATATTCTCTTTGAAAAACAGAAAATCTATCATGCCAAACATCACAAACCAAACACTTGACTGATATGAGAGGCTATTTGTTTTTCATTTAAACCCTTATGTTCGTCTTTCACAAATGGTCTATTTGCAGTGAACTGATTTCAGTAATTTGTTCAGTTTTATATATTATTGAGTGGTATTGTTGATGGTTATTATTATTGTGAATAACTTTATTGTTGACAGGAAAATTCAATAAGTGTTCCACATTTTCTACTGGTATTTACTGTAAATTCTTATAAAGCAGGATAAAATGAAGTCATCAAGTTTCTTGTTGGATAGCTTTTTCATTCATAGTGAAAAAATAAAGCAATAAAGATTCTTAATAGGTTCTTGACTGCGATGTCATATAAGAAACATTTTTGGCTCCACAAAGAATCATTCAGTCAAAGATTCTTTAAAGAACCATCTATTTTTATTTTTTTATAATATGAAAAATGTATTAACCACAAAGAACCTTTTGTCAAACAGAAACAGAAAAGTTATTTACACTGCCATTTAGAAAAAAGGGTTATTCTTAAGCATCGTAAAGCACATTTATTTTAAAGACGGAGGCTATGTCAAAGTTTTGTACATTTCAACACCTTTTGAAAAGACTTTAACCACAAGTGATACATTTATGAACCTCAGCTGAGCAAACAAAAAAGACCAGTCATTGGAATTCTTTTAATTGAGCTATAATTTTTTACTGTGTTGTTGAATTTCTTATTGGAATCTTTACATTACAGAATTATTATGTAGACGGATATGTAGTGGATATTAAAACACATCCATATCATGCATGCAGATCTTATTGAAAAAAAACCTGAAATTATATCAGACATTTAGATTTGAAAAAAGATCCAGCAGGTGATAACTGTTACAGTTATACAGCACCCAATGCTATAAATGTGCTCAGATTGAACCAAGCTAATATTGCATCATGTTATTAAATTGAATTGACTTGAAATCAAATGAAGCAATTAGCCTTGAATAAACTCAGCTGTGGTGGAAGCTGTGGACTGCTTTTCCTCAGCAGGACTGGGATCTCTGGTTACGACATGAGGAAATAACATTTTCTAAATATGTTTTGTTTTGGTACAAACCAACGCGTCTCTGTCAGAGAGCTGAAACGAACGAAGAATCTGACCATTTAACACAGCAATGATCCAAAACACACTTTTAAATGGATGTAAAACACGTCCTGGAATGGTCTCAGAGGACTTCACTTCTACAGTTGGCTATAACAAATTTGAGAATTAACCCACATCGGCTGTGTACTGGAGGACCTTTCCCAATTTGAACTCTTCTGAAAAGAGAAGTTGAATAAACCGTAAAATCCAGATGTTTTGGATTGATAGAGTCCAATCCAAACAGAATTACTGATGTAATTTAAGCCAAAGGTGCTACCATGAAATACAATATTAAGTGTGTGCTCTTATGAAAACAGAGTACTGGCAGTTTTAATTATTTTCCTCAGAAATTAAACATTTATTTTGCAACTTAATATCTTAGATGTAGATCTTATTGAAGAACAAAAACCCCTTTGTCAGAATGTGTAGAATTTAATTAAAAGCTCTCACTAAAACACTGAATGTGGTTGGCTTTCAGGTTTTTAGGAGAGTTTGTCTTTGACCTTTGTTAATAACGGTCATTTCTTCTGCCTTCAGCTGTCCTCTCATGTGCGGTGAATAATGGAGGATGTGAGCAGGTATGTGTTCAGCTTTCCACTGTTCACTTCCAGTGTCGCTGTAGACCAGGCTACCAGCTCACCGGCAACGGCAAGCGCTGCAGACGTGAGTCCTGCTCTTCTACTCCTTTATTTCAACTTAAGACATCTGAGAATGGTTGCCCTGAATGCAAATTCAGAAGTGTGTACAGTAGACAGCCAGGAACGGATAAAGTTGCTGTCAAACACTTTAAAATCGTGTATGAATTTGTATGCTTTTTAATAATGACAAAATTCAAACAGCAGTACTGTACAAACTAAACATGAGGTTAACCTTAATGATGGGTTCCAGTCACAGTTATTTGCTAGATTTTAAAACAGACTTCAGTTGGTGTGAGGCAGTTTAACATCAATATTTAAAACTGTGCACTTTGGCCGGTTTCAAACAATGGTTTTTACCGAGCAGCACTTACATTATTCACACAACGGCATCATCTTCTTGGCAAACCCACTGTCGGTTCCAGCGTTCCTGCCAAAATTCACATTCACTTCTGCCTGCCCAACAGATCCAATGTCCTGACACTCACCAGAGACAATTGCTCCCCTGTGAAGTGTAACCAGTGTTAGTTGAAGACAAGCAGAAAAGAGAGAAAACGTGTGTCCCACTGTGTAACTAATGTCTTTCAGATGGTGACATGCATCACATTAAAGTTAATGGATAATTAATGGATAATTGTGTCTTTTAATTTGTGTGATTTTAGTGATTTTAACTGGGTTCACAGGATTCATTTATTTGCGCTACACATTTAAAATGGCAGTAGGTGAATACTACAAATCATACAGACCCCAGTTTACTCATCCAAGTGTGCTGAAGAGTGTGTTTATGGCTGATATAAATCTGAAAGAATGTGTCGGTCCCTGATGGAGTACAATATAAGATTCATGGTATTTTCTGTGTTTACTTTGGTTATAATAAAAAGATTTTACCTCATTATTTATACTCATGTTTTCTTGAATCTTTCTTCGAATGGTTAAACAATGCAGTGTGTAAATGTCATTTTTATACCAGCAGCAGAAATGATCAGGAATAGGACAATTATTCAACAAATGTAAAGAAATTATCTAACTATTTAAAATATGGGACCAAAAAAGCCCCCCAATTGAAGTGATTTGTTTTTTTAATGTTTATTTTTTATTTCGGTAAATAAACACTGTATCGCATCTGTATTCACAGTCTGAATAGCATGTGTTTTTAATGTACACTGAAAAAAACTGTAAAGTCGTTATTGATGTTTTGTTATTGGTTTAAAAATATAATGTTATTTTTCTGAGATTTGTTATGTAAAATTAAAAAATAACCCTGAATTTCACTGTTTTATAAAGATTTTTTTTTAAAACAGGCATAAACCATAAAACTACGGTAAAAGACAGCAAATTCAAAAGAAAACCAGGGGAAATGTAATTTTACGGGAAAAAAACCCAGATGCGTCCAGCTGTTTTTAACAAGATTTCTTTTTATACAGTTTATTTCGAAATACAGAAAAGACAACACATTTACAAGAAAAATTGGGAAAACAATTGAATATGTATCCTTTAATCCTACACTGGGAAAAAAACATATATCTCTGTTTTATTTTTAGTTAAAAAAAAATTTTTTATAATACTTTTTTTACGGATTTAGTTTTAAAGTGTACAGTCTGTAAAAAACTTAAAGTATTTATATCAATGTGACAAAAAACTTTTAAGTCTAAAAAAACAAACGTAAGCTTCTGAAAATCAAATCCAAGGATTTCATACAATAATCCTTGATTATTTCTGCTTTTTTAGTGCCTAGACGCCACCATAATGTGATTTGGGCACCAAATTCAGACTCTCACTATTCTACACATTACACAAAAGTGTTGGCCAGGAAAGTTTGAGAAGTCTGATGAAGCCTGTAGGAGTTGTTTGTGTATTGATGATAAGTGTTTTCATGAGAGATAGACAGTAATGGCTAATGAGATCCGACATGTGTTTCAGTGAGGAACCCATGTGCAGAGAGCAACGGCGGCTGCATGCATTTATGTCACAGCGATGGCGGTCAGGCTGTGTGTGGCTGTCGCCAAGGATTCGCGCTGGCCTCGGATCAGAGGAGTTGTCAAGGTAAATGCCTGTGACAGCAGCACTGAAAGAATCTTCATGGTAGAGTTCAGTTTCGCTGTCATGGAAAGTATGGTTTCTCATCCTGTTTCATTCTCACGGTATGCTGTAAACGCAGTGAAGAGTAAGGCACTGTGTTTATTCAGGGGAAAGCTGAGAATTGTGTATCGTTTCTTGTCTTCTAAACACTGGCCAGGGTTGGTGAAAAACACTGAGCAGAGCTTTCCACTCTGACAGAACCACTGTTGCACTTAACACATGAGGAGACCTTTGGGTGGGCGTTGCAATCATCGAGGCTGATCATATGAATCTCTTCTGTTTGTCAGATTGAGAGTGACTCAAGCTCAGGGAACTTGAAGATATATGTGACATTAGATATCTGTGAAAACAGAATAAAAGTCTATCATGGGTGTTTTGCAGATGTGGATGAGTGTGAAACCGGCAAGGCGGGATGCGCTCATAGTTGCCGAAACACGCTGGGTTCTTTCTCCTGTGTCTGCAGTCCTGGATATGAGCTGGGCTCTGATAGCAGGAAATGCTACCGTGAGTTTCTTTTTAACGTTTGGTTACCGACATTCTTCAAAATAGCTACTTTTGTGTTCTGTATTAAAAAAGTCAAACATTTTTTAAATGACGGGGTGAGTAAATGATGTAAGAATTTTCATTTTCCAGTGAACTTTCCCCTTTATTAAATGATAACTTGCCGAAACATCCTTCTTTATAACACAGTGTTTACATTTGTGCTAACACATGACTAACATATTGTTTGTCTCTGAATATTAAACTGTGATAAGAGACTGGTGTTGTGACATAGAAAATCTTAAAAATAATTTTTGGGCCTTTGTATGTTAAATGTTTGCTGAAGAGTATTTGTTTGAATGTAGTTTTGCATGCTTACTTTCCTGCAGGTATTGAAATGGAGATTGTTAACAGTTGTGAATCTGATAATGGCGGTTGCTTACATCACTGTCAGCACGGCACGACTGGACCCGTCTGCAGCTGTAATCAGGGTTATCAGCTCGATGAAGACCTCAAAACCTGTGTGGGTCAGTACTGCTATTTCATAATTTATTTATTTGTTTATATATTTTTGTTTATATAAAGTAGGGCCTATACAGTAAACTTGGATTCATTGTTATCCCAACTGCACTGATAAAACAATAAGATCATTATTCCTCAAATATAAACAGCTGCTTCCTGTAAAAACACATGTCTAACAGCTGGATCTTAGCATTTTTATTAGAACTTGTGTTGTTTTGCCTGATTTTTTTTTCTCAGAATAATAACCCCTCACCATAACTGAAAATATGTAAGTACTCAGAGGTCCATAACATGCCGATGGCTCGTGGCCTAACTTCCTATAAAAGTGACTGAACATATGGGATGAATTTCAAATGGCATTTTTTATACCATTGAAGGGGGCACTGCTTGTGAGGTCGCTTGTGGGGTCCCTAACCAAAGGGTATTACTATCAAAATGTACAATGGAAACATCAAAGCATCACATAAAGTAGATATAATTTCATCCCAAAACTGAGGTAATAGAATTTATGGTAACACTTTATGATAGTGTTGTATTTGTTAACATTAGTAAATGCATTAACTAACATTAACTTACACTGAGCAATATCATTTTTCAGCGTGCTAGGTTATAGTGCCACAACCAAGCCATATGGCATCACAAAATCCTTTAAAAAATTACTTAAGATACTCAGAGTTGGACACGACAGTAATGATCACTTTCATACAAAATTATTTCATTCATGAAAAGCGGTTTTGTGTGTTTTAGACCTGGAGGAATGTGAGGAAGGGACATCATGCTGTGAGCAGGACTGCACAAACTATCCTGGAGGTTATGAGTGCTTCTGTAGGGCGGGATACAGACTCAATTCAGATGGCTGTGGATGTGATGGTGCGGTACTCGTATATTCTATTTACTACAATATCACCTTTGCTGTAAGAGTGTGAGTTATGCGTTTGGGAGTATCTAAAGCTATTGCTTATAACAGGCAGCAGCAGTTATCCTTATTCTGTCATGCTTTCTAAAATGTTTTCCGCTTGCATATAGATGTGGATGAGTGTCTGTCTGATAATGGAGGCTGTGAGCAAACGTGCCAGAACACGGCTGGCTCTTATCAATGCTTCTGTCGCATTGGAAACCGTCTGGCTGAGGATAGACACTCATGTATTCGTAAGTTCACTTGTAAGTGTTCATTAGACTTGCGCAGCTAAGAGGACAAACTGATCATGTCAATATTTATTTTTGTTCTCTGTAGCTCTGGATAGAACCGTTGAGGAATTGTCTAGTCCAGTGGTGGTTGAAAGACCTCTCGTACATCTCACACTTCTGCAGGACTACCCACAATCCCTGGAGCGCTATAGTGACTATGAGGAAGACGGCTTTGGGGAACTGCGGGCGGAGAGCACCATCTCTGAGAAATTTGGTTTGTTGTGAAATCTCTCCATTTTGCAAGATTTATACACTGTTATTGTTGCCCATACCTAGGTTAAGAGATTTGAAAAGACTAATGTATCCCACATTGTTTGTGATGATAAAGCTTGTTAAGGAAAAGTGTGCTATTATTTGTATTAATTAATCAGACTTTGGGGTTTTATATGACACATCTAAAAAAGAATTTTTGAATTAAAAAAATACCAGATTGTTATAGCAGTTATATTATATTATAGCCGATGACACTATAAGTAATACTTACTACAGTTTAATATTGTATGTGTTAATATCAGTGTGTCTGAATGGGACGTTTGGGCACGACTGCAGTCTGACGTGTGACGACTGTTCTAACGGAGGATTGTGTTACGTGGAGAGAAACGGTTGTGACTGCCCTGATGGTTGGACAGCGATCATCTGTAATCAGAGTATGTTCATTATGAGATCATGGAGTATTAACAAAAATCATTTTCTTAATTTCTGTGAATGAAGTTTCTTTGATCATTCCAGCTTGTCCCGAGGGCACATTTGGCAGGAACTGTTCCTTCACTTGTAAGTGTAAAAATGGTGGTACCTGTGACCCGGTGAGTGGGAGATGCCGCTGCCCACCAGGAGTCAGTGGAGACCTGTGCCAGGATGGTGAGTAAAGATTAGAATTATTATCATTACAGGCATGTTTAGATAAAATGCAAACATTTTCATTCTGTGATCTTCAGGCTGTCCGAAGGGTCTATATGGAAAGTATTGCAACAAGAAATGTAACTGTGCTCATAATGGACGCTGTCACCGTACATATGGAGCTTGTTTGTGTGATCCGGGGCTGTACGGCAGGTTCTGTCACTTACGTGAGTTTGTCAGTACTTCAGACCACATCTGTGACTCTAAAGAATCAGCCACAATGTGATTTATCCAAGTAGGATTTTAATGGAAACATCATGATTAAGCAATTCTTTTACTAGAATGTTCCAGCATCTTTTGTGCCTCTGTAAATATGTTGTTTAAGGACCAACAAAGATGTTGATCCAGGAAAATGTCATATTTGGGGAAATCATGTTAGTTTTCAACAATCTGACAATTGTCTTAAAATGGCTTTTTCAGCCTGCCCAAAGTGGTCGTACGGATCTGGCTGCTCATCAGAATGTCAATGCATACAGCAAAACACACAGGAGTGCCACAGACGCCATGGAACGTGCATGTGCAAACCAGGCTATCAGGGAAAGACATGCAACCAAGGTCAGCTGAAAAGCTATACACCTAATTATAATAAGTGGTGTCAATGTGAAATTTTTTCATTTTTCTGTTTCTTTGTTTTTTAGAGTGTGATGCTGGTTATTACGGTCCAGGATGTAAGTCACAATGCCATTGTCCAGCAGGAGTGTCTTGTCATCACGTGACAGGGCAATGTCAGCGTCAATGCCCAGCCGGTCTGTATGGGGAAAACTGTGAGCAAGGTGAAATTTTAGCTTATTCAGTGACATTGTACAGTAAACCTTAATGGAGCAATGTGGAGATTTTAGCACCATCTAGTGGTGAGGTTGGGAATGGCAACCAACGGCTCACTCCTCACTTCCTTTTGAAGCACTTCTTCTGTCTTTGGGTTTTCGCTTTGCTGAAGGAGATAACATATTTACAAAACGCGCTCTGTAGAGCAGTTTGTCCGTTTGGGCTACTGTAGAAAAGACATGGAAAATTCCAAATAAGGTGACCCGTGGTGTATATAGTTAGCAATAGCTCATTCTAAGATAATAAAAACATAACGCTTCATTATGTAAGCTCTTTAAACACATCTGAAGACATAGTCATCTACATCTGTGAGTAATTGTGTAGTTTCATCGTGAGAAACAGCTGCCAAAGACTAGAATGCGTGATGGAATTTTTTTATATTTCATGTGAAGATCTAGAAATAATATTTAAAAGATGTTTAAAAATATTATGAACATATCTTATGACACATATCAACACCTATTTAGTGTTAAGCAAAATCCAGTTTAGAGAACAAATTGTCAATTCATTAATGAGGGTTAGAAAATTTGCTGAAACCTGCAGAATTCTTTTTATTACATTAATAATATGCATATATATGTATAAATACAGTATACTCCATGCCTGTTTCCACTCCACTTGGCAGGGGGTACGGATATATCCGGAATATTTCTACAGAAACAGTAAGCTGGCAGTCAAACATCACAAGCTGGAAGCCATTAAATGATCATAGTACAACATCTGCCATCAATTAGGAACAGCGGGCTGCGTAGGGAGTCACTTTGGCTTGTCTCTCCATGTTGTTCGTTGCCTCTGTGTTTCTTCTGTTTTCTGACCTTTCCATTATTTATTCTGGACTGTCCAAGAACAAAGATGGGGAGAACGGAGCTCTTGGTTAAGCCATATGGTTGTTTGTGAGCTTCTTCGGTCAATCCAGATATTTCAACAATGTGAGAGCAGACCCACCAGAAATATCAACCATTAGATATTTAAAGACATAGTTCAAACAAAAATTGTCACAATTTATTCACTAGCATGTCATTCAAAACATGTATAAGACTCTTTCTTCTCTGCAACCGAAGAAGATATATTGAGAAATATTAAGGTGTCCATACAGTGGAAGTCCTGGTAGTTAGGTTACAAATGCTCTTGAAAATATCTTATTACTTAACATTTGTATTTAACTGATTTTAACAGAGTGTGCTGTTGGACAGTTTGGATCTGGATGCTCACAGTCATGTCAATGTAATGGAGCCCCATGTGACTCGGTAACAGGACAATGCCAATGTCTAACCGGACAGACTGGAGACCGCTGTGAGAAAGGTAACAAAAGAAGCATTTCCGGTCATTAAATGATGTAAAACAGCATGACAAACAAGAAATCCCGGACCGAGCGTAGTGCGATGTCATGTGATATCATTTTTTTGCTAGCGGACTATCATGTACAATTAGCCAATTGTATGTGAAATCACCATTTCGTATTAAACAAGCTGACAAGCTTAAACTGTGTTAAATAGAGAGCCGAAAATGGTTTCGCCCTTAATGACTTTTCATCCTGTTCTGTTTTGGAGTGAATGATGTTGTTTAAAAAGGAGAGACTGCTGTGGAGATCTATTATTAGTCACAGTTTGCTTAGCCAAACATCACAGACATAAATGTGGTAATGCATCTGTCCTCACGGGCCACTAAATTAGAGGAATTCTTTGTCAAATACACAAGAACATAACAAGATGAGAGCCAAGCCACGGCACAGGATAGTTAACAAGCCGGAGAGGACTATTAGCTGTTAAGGAACAGGCGGGGCTTCCATCCGAGTTAAAGTATGTGTGTGTGTTTATATATGAGGTGTGTTTTGATTGTCTTTGATTAGTGAGGGATTTTCAGCCTTTGATTTTGTCTACGGTCAGATTTAGCTTTTTATGATGTCATCATTTATTTACCTTTATGTTGTTCAATACCTGTATGGTTTTCTTCTGGAAACCACAAAAGACGATATTATGAGAATGTCTGAGTTTTGTGTTCATACTATGCAAGTCAATGGAGGCCAATGTTGTTTGGTCAACAACTTTCTTCAAAATATCTTCTTTTCTGTTATGCTGAAGAAATAGTCACACAGGTTTGGAATGACAGGTAGAGTAAATGATGTAAGTGAACCATTTGTATATTGATTTTTCACAAATTATAAGTAACTTTTGACTCTTTACACACTGTAACTGTGTTAAGTTTATTTTCAGACTGTGAAGAGGGCCGTTGGGGTTTGGGATGTGCTGAGCTGTGCCCTGTATGTGACAACGGTGGAGCGTGTGACAGACAGAATGGAACCTGTGTTTGTCTCCAGGGATACATGGGAAATCTCTGTGAGAACGGTGAGCTCTACTTTATTTTAAATAATAATAGTTCATAAAAATAATTCATAATGTTTATTTTTGTCATCTATACTAAACATCTGTCATACGTTTAGAATTACAGTAAGTGTCACACATTAAGGAAGAAACATTTACATTCACGCAATTGGAAGACGCTTTCATCCAAAACAACTTACATTGCATCATACTCTACATTTGTTTCTGAGTATGAGCAATCCCTGGGATCGAACCCACGATCTTGGCGTTGCTAGCGCCATGCTCTAACCACTGAGCTACGGGAAAGAAACATGTGTTGTGTATTTTCAATATTGAATTTTAGATATCATTACACTTTTGTAAGCGATTCATTGGAAACGAGAAAGTGTCTGACGTCACTGAAATAAGTGTTGTGAAATAGAGGGTATGCATTGGCATAATTTTCCCATGCACGTGAACACGCCGGGACCCAAAATATTGTGTAAAATATTAATATGAATCAATATTAATGTAAATAAAATAGAATAGAATATAAATAGTTACTGTATATTATTAGCCACTAGCCAGACCGATCAACAAACACAGACTGGAAGTTAACTTCGGGTCAAATACGTCCATCCGATAAAACCATCTATAATGTAAGTTTGTATGAAATACATGCTGTGAATGTTAAAAGAAATAAAACGCTGGGGAAACTCTGATTCATACTCAATCTTTTTATACAATCAATCGCACAATAACTTTTCCTGTTCTAAATAGAGTACTGATAGCGGTGACGTCACGTGCATGCCCTCTATACCACATTTGTCTCTTTGACAGCCATGTGATCTGTTTATTTAATACATGACAAATATTGTTTTATTTTCTTTTAAGTTTGCCCAGCTGGATACTTTGGCCTTGGATGCCAGTTGCACTGCTCCTGTGAAAACGACGCCTATTGCCATCATGTAACGGGTCTTTGTGTTTGCAAGGATGGTTGGACAGGACCCAACTGCGGTAAAGGTAAACCCCCCAATGAAACCACATTCATTTTGCCTTCACTTTTTCATCACTACATGATTTAAAAAAATAACATTAGATGCTTTACTCGCCTGTCCAACCCAGATCTCATATCCGCCTTCAGTGACGCCATCTTTAAATAATGACTTTGATCTTTATATGTCCCATCTGTCTCCACCTCTGTGATCTCAGACAGCCTATTTGGCAGCTTGAAAAGCTCCTGTGAGATCTGGGATGGTTACCCACAACCTCATCATCAGCTTTCACAAGATTAGTCTCTTTCCACTTAACACCTCCCAATGCCAAATAATCCTGGAGGACCATCTGACTTTTAATGATCTCGTTCAGTTTTGCCTCTTCATGCCCCATAAACGTAAAGAATTTCAGGCCCTTTCTACACTGCAGCACCGCCCCGCTCCTTGTTCAGGCTTTACTGTGGACTTTTGCACCTCACCCATTGCTGGTTGGCTCACCTAAAATGAAGCTAAATCTGTTTTATCTCCTTTCATATCATGTCTTCAATCAAGGTTCCTCACTAAAAATCATTTTATTCGTATTTTTCTATTGAAACATCTTTAAAATATGCAAAGAAAAAACAACTTGTTTTCAAATACTTTAAATTGAATTACTGCACATACACACTTTTGTGGCTCGAGTCCCTGTAGATTATTTCTGATTCAGAGCAAAAGAAATAACAAGTAAATGACATTTGCTAGCAAGTAAAAAATATGTCTAGTTTCCAGTAGAAAAAACATTATTAGGCTAAATTTAAGTAGTGAAAGTTACACTACCCATTCAACAAATAGTTTATTTATTAAAATTAATATACAATAAAATCAAAGAAATTGTTTATTTAATACAATTATTATACAGTAAAATATTAATATAAATTAAAATGTATATACATGAAATAAATATAAATTGTTGTATTATTAGCCACTAGCCAGACCGATCAACAAACACAAACTGGAAGTTGAAACACATAATTATTTGCTGAAATTAAGATAAAGGATCTGAGATAAATAAATTAGTCAAAATTAAGTAAATTTATGCTGAAAGTGAGAACAAATATCACTTTATTTGAAGAGAAAACAAGATTTTTTTCCTTGCGATAGTTTTTTTCTAGTTTTAGGCAAAACACACAATTAAGATTATTTTCAAGAAACAAGACTAAATATCTAAATAAATGTGTCGTGATTTAAGAATATTTAGATATTTTTACTGTTAAATACGATAAAAATGAAGTATATTATGTGGTAATGGATCGTGTTTGTTCTCTAACAGTGTGTGAGGTGGGTCGCTGGGGGCCAAACTGTGCCCACCTGTGTGAGTGCAGGAGCAGTGTGGGAAGCTGTGAACCTGTGAGTGGGCAGTGCCACTGTGAGGCGGGTAACATGGGACCACACTGTGAACAAAGTTTGTTTCACTTCACTGCTCTTCTTACAACATGTTGTTTTATTTGAACAGTGCAAAAGCTCAAACCCAATCATCTGTAAATCCTTAACATTATTCTATTTCTATCTTCCTTTAAAGTACATTTTATTCTGATGATGTTGTTTTCCTGTTGTAAAGAGTGTCCCGAGGGCTTCTTCGGCCAGGCCTGCCGCCACAGATGCCGGTGTGAGAATGACGCAGATTGCGAGCATGTGGGTGGAGCCTGTACTTGTTTACCAGGCTGGACTGGAACACACTGTGAAAAACGTAGGGTTGTCCAGTTTCAACTGGCTACAGTACTCTAAAACTATAAAGTAACCTGTGTGTATATATGTCTACTTTGCAGCCTGTCCCGAGGGGTTTTATGGTGTAGAGTGCCGGCAGAAATGCCAGTGTTTAAATGGAGGTCGTTGTCACCCCATGACTGGAGACTGCCAGTGTACATCTGGCTGGGTCGGGCCCCTCTGTAACAAAGGTGAGACATTTACTGTTAGCACATATTTAATAAATGTAATACGATGCCTGTTTAAAGCATTCCCTCTGTCTGTCATGTGAAGTAAAATTATAAAATAGAAGTATGTAATGTCCTAGATGCGCCAGCTTGATTGTATAGGACTACAGGTCTGTCTTTGATATACTGTGTACATCTTGTGGCATTGTATTTCAGTGTGCATTGCGGATCCCCATTTTTTAAAATACATTTGTCTGTGTTTCTTTCTTACAATAGCGTGTGAAATTGGCACATATGGTCCCGGCTGC
Source organism: Triplophysa tibetana (assembly GCA_008369825.1). Lineage (NCBI taxonomy): Eukaryota > Metazoa > Chordata > Actinopteri > Cypriniformes > Nemacheilidae > Triplophysa > Triplophysa tibetana. The sequence continues at coordinate 14,935,284 of CM017912.1, read as the reverse complement.
GATCTGACCTGCACTTGCCAAAATAATGCCACCTGTGACCCTGCTGATGGCCGATGTGCGTGTGCGGGCGGTTGGAGAGGTCTTAGCTGTGAACAAGGTGTTGTTCTTATCCCTTGATTCAGATTTGAGTGTGTAACGGCATAGTTCACCCCAAAATTACAATTCTTTCACCGTTTACTCACGCTCGTGTCATTTCAAACCTCTATGACTTTCTTTCTTCTGCAGAACAAAAAATAAGACATTTTAAATATTGTCTTCCATTGACTTCCATCGTTTGGCACAAAAACACATTTCTCAAAATATCTACTTTTGTGTTCCACAGAAGAAAGAGTCAAATGCAGGTTTTGAATGACATGAGGGTGAATAAATGATGACAGTTTTTCTCTTTTAATTTTCAGCCTGGGTCATAACCTCATTTCCACTTCTCACGTGTCTACCTGTTTGTTTCACTGTCCTGTTGCTTCTTCCCAGAATGCCCAGCTGGCTTCTATGGTGTTGGCTGTCACCAGCACTGTCTATGTCAGAACGGCGGGTCATGTGACCGAATCAATGGGCACTGCATGTGTCAAAGCGGCTGGACTGGAGTCGCCTGTAAACTTGGTGAGATAGACACTTAACATTCTCTGCTTCTCATAGCAAAATTAAAACATTTCTTTAGATTCCTCATGTTACAATATGTGTTACCTAATGTGTCTTTGTTTCATTTCCAGAATGTGCTCCAGGACACTTTGGTATAGACTGTCAGAACAAGTGTAAATGTGAGAATGGTGGCGTGTGTGATAGACAGAGTGGCAGGTGCTCGTGTCCGGCAGGCTGGATCGGGCTCAGCTGTGAAAGGGGTAACAAACCTCCTCTGTTCGCAACATCATGCTGGTTTTAAAATATATAATAAATATATTTTTGGGACAATAATACACATTCATCTTGCCATCCTGTGCGTTTGTGATCAGCATGTGGGGCAGGTTTGTATGGCCCAGGTTGTAAGGAGCGATGCAGGTGTGATCATAACGCCCAATGTCACCACATCACCGGCAACTGCATGTGTCCAGCAGGCTGGAGAGGACCGCACTGTGAGAAAAGTAATTTTCAGCGCACTGGAAACACTTAGCATTCACCAGGAAGACACTGGGAAAACTCATAAAAACTTACAGTTTATATCAGCATGTATTTTCTGTAAGACTGCCCTCTGCTGGCACACACAGTGTAACTAATTTTTGCTCTTACAGTTTGTCTGCCTGGTTGGTACGGGAGGCGATGCTCTCACCGCTGCCTCTGTCCTCTTGGCTCTTCCTGTAATCATGTGACTGGGGAGTGTGGCTGCCCACCAGGCTTTACCGGAAACGGCTGCGAGCAAAGTGAGCTGTTATTCTTATTTCCTCATCCATGTTGTCTTTAAGATGCTTTCTTAACTGATATTCTGTCTCATTATTGGTCTGCAGGGTGTCACCCGGGCACATATGGATTGAACTGTAATCATGTGTGTCAGTGTTCACAGGTGAATCAGCTCTGTCATCCTGTAACCGGTGTGTGCTACTGTGCACCGGGTTACCATGGCAACAACTGTGATGCAGGTGAGGTCTTCATAATCAGAAATCTTTATTGATTCTCAAATTCTCCTCAATGTTTGTTAATACTTAGAAACACTTCAGATTGACATCTACTTAAAGGGACGGTTCACCCCAAAACATTCTGTCATCATTTAGTTCAGTTCTGTTCGAGCTTTATTGTCATTCCGCTACATGTGGGGGACATACAGGGGACAAAATGTCGTGCCTCACAGGACCATGGTGCTACATATATACAGGCATACATAACTTTCCTACTGATAGTTTGACAATAAATATACTACGTGTAAAAAAATGTTTACATAAATAAACAATATAAAAAAATAAACTATACTATATTAAAATGCTTTTCTATACATAATCTAAAAAAAATACAAACTATTCTGATGAATACTGTACATGTGCAAGAGAACATTATGGGTCAAGCAGCTTGGCTGGGGAATAGTGGAGGAGGATTTGTAATGCATGAGCATGTAATCATACAGATATTCCTGAGTCTTTTGTGAGATTGTGTACACACAGAGGGGGGGGGGGGGGGTGTGACTGTCCATCTCACTGGAGGTAGGGTATGGTTGTATGGGGGGATCAGAGAGGGGCGGGGTGATTTGAGTTCAGGGCTCTCACAGCTTGGGGGAAAAAGCTGTTGAGAAGTCTGGTAGAGCGGGCTCTGATACTCCGGTAACGTCTTCTTGATGGTAGGAGCTGGAAGAGTCTGTGGGAGGGGTGGGTGGGGTCCTTCACGATGCTGTTGGTTTTGCTGGAGCATCGTGTGAGGAAGATGTCCAGGATGGAGGGGAGAGGGGCACCGATGATCTTTGCAGCTGTGTTCACTGTCCGCTGGAGGGTCTTGCGGTCTTCTGCAGTACAGTTTCCGTACCAGACAGTGACGCAGCTGGTCAGCACGCTCTCAATGGTTCCCCTGTAAAAAAGGGGTGAGGATGGGTGGAGGGAGACTTGCTCTTTTCAGCCGGCGGAGAAAGTGCAGGCACTGTTGTGCCTTCTTGGAGAGTGACACGGTGTTGGTTGTCCAGGTGAGATCCTCTGTGATGTGCCCCCCTCCAGGAATTTGGTGCTGCTGACTCTCTCCACAGGCGAGCTGCCGATGGTCAGTTGGGGGTAGAGATGTGCGGATGAGCTTAAATGTAACTCGCATCCGCTGCTTCAAATCAATTATCCACCCACCATCCGCCCGCATGTATACTTTTCTATGATATAGATATCCGCACCCGATCGTCACTTTAATTCATCTAATTATTTTCTTTAAGCATGATGTTATCAGATTCAGTGACGTTAGAACTATTCTGTCGATATCCAACATTAAAAGTATACGCTAGTCGTAAAATGCTTTTAAATGAACTTTTATTTATAGAACAAAAAGTTTGGCTTTGGCCACACAAACACAGCGCAAATCATTTGAAATATTATACTGGAACATTCCAAAAACAGATATTCAAGGTAACAATTAAGAACTTTCTTTTCTTTCTAGAAAACAGACATAGAACAAAGTCCGATAACAAAACGGTGCCAATTCAGCTTAAATGCCATATCAGAGTATTAGCTACTTGGCCTCTTCTTTTGCACTGTGCAAAAACAGAATAGCATCTACTGTGCCAGGATTCAGACGATTCCGCCTCGCCTCTAAAACCTGACCTGGTGCAGTAAATGAGCATTCGCTTGCACAGCTTGTTGCAGGAATGCACAATATTCTCCTAGCAAGGTGCCGCAGTCGTGGGAATAAGTGATCTTGTTTCTCCCAGAATAAAAGCAAATTTTCCTCTAAGGACTCAACTAACTGAAAATTTGAAAAACAGTATTGGTCCACTTCATCCATTATTCTGGGTAGCTCTTCATCCCATTCTGCGAAGTCCACCTTCAGTTTTTTCGCTCGTCCGCTGCCATGTTCTGCTGCAATGGGGGATATTAAACTTGTTAGTCCACACCGACCAACAGTTTCAGTGGTCTACGTGCTCAGGTAATGCAGGACAAAATTAAATAATAAATGCATTGTATAATTGATTTTTTGTTTTAATTTAAAAGAGTAATCATTTATTTCATCAAAAAAATAATAAAACAATTTTGCCTACCTTGTTCTGCTGCTGGTGAGGAGAGAAATTTTCCTTCTGCATTCTGGCTGACACTGGATTCCTCACTTATTAGCTCCCGCACTTGTCTATGCACCTCCTGTCTGTCGTCTGGAGTCAACATTTTCAATGATTTAAATCTGGGACAGAGAAAAGTGGCGATCTTGTGTGTGGAAGTTAGGAGCATCTTCTCATCAAGCAGGCTGGATGCGCGATCACGGAGAAGGACTATGTATGATGGATCTCCAAACTTGGGCGCACAGTGTCTCTTAAGTTTGAAAAACCAAAGTAACACCATGTGAATTGTTGGGTATTTTACTTCTTCAAGCTCATTAATGGCTAATTTGAAGAGAGTGAGGAATTCGATCAAATGAGTGAGCTGGTCTTGAAAGATGCCCTCCATCCGATGCAGCTGGCCTTTGTCTTCCAGGTGCTGTCTGATGTCACTGTGCTGTTTTAGTATAGATTCCATCATGTCAACGTTGCTGTTCCAACGAACTTCACATTCTTGAATGACAGTGTGCGTTAAACTTGCATCAGCACCGGTTCTCTTCAGAAACGTCACCAGGCTTTTGCACATATCTATCATTTCCAGCACGTCTTTGATGCCTTCAGGTGCATTCCTCTCACTGAACGTGTGTCTTAACACAGTGTTCAGCATGTGTACGGAGCACGGAACCCAGTGGTAGGTCCGAGGTGCAGCCTTAATGTTCGGGCCCTGGTCACTGACAAAAACAATTTTGTCTGCTGTAATTCCATAACTCATTAACACAGTGGTTATTTGATCATGGATATTTTCAGCGTTTTTTTTTAGATGACTGTCAAATTCCACTGTAGCCAGAATGCGACTATCCAGATGCCACTTCTTGTCGATATAGTGACATGTAAGAACAGTATATGCCCTCTTGGTAAATTCGTCTGTCCACATATCTGTGGTAAGAGCAATCCCACTGTATTCCACATTTTTTTGGATGTCCTCTGAAAGTTTTTCTTTACCAGCGGCAGCTTTTTGCTTTGTCCTGTCACAAACAGTTTGGCGATGGGGAATGATAGCATCAGCGTCAACTGCACCGTACTTTGCGCCGATATTAATAAGTGTTTGGGCCACTTGGAGGAATCCTTTGCCAGAAACAACATCGAAGGGCCGTATATCTAGACAGCACAGGTCCACGCATGCGTCCACGAGACTAGACTCAACGTCCGGAGGTATTTTTTTGCTGTCCCTACGGACATACGAATTAAAAGTGTATGTCTGACTCGACTCGCCTTTCGAATTAGCACACACATGATGGACCATATTCGAGGTACCGGTTTTGTGGCTTTTATACACATACAGTGCATCACAGCTGTTGCATTTCACATACCCAGCACTTGAATCATCCTCGTTGACAACTTCGCTAAAGCGCTCCCACACGGCACTTTTCTTTCCTACCTTTTGTTTGGTTTTTAATGCTCCCTGTTTAAGTTTCTCCCGGATCTGTTTCGCCTCCATTTCTGCATTGAGAAAAGGACCCCCCTCCACTGCCGCCACCCGCGTATTTCTTTTACAAACTGCCGTTTGCCTGATTGAAACTGCTTTTAAAACACATTCGTATTTAAAGAAATGTTGTTATAAATAATTGTATTATTAATGAATGATCTCATCAACCCGCGACCCACCCGCAATTAATCCGAATGTATTTTTCTATTACCCGACCCGCGGATCATCCGCAGCGCCTGCGGATTTAACCGCCATCCGCGCATCACTAGTCGGGGGTCATCAGCAAACTTGATGATGTGGTTTGAGCTGAACTTGGCAGTACAGTCGTGGATCAGCAGCGTGAGGATCAGCGGGCTCAGCACTCAGTCGTGTGTCCAGTGTGGTAGTGCTCGAGGTGTTGTGTGCGACTCGGACTGACTGAGGTCTTTCGGTTAAAAAGTCCAGGATCCAATTACAGAGGGGGTTTTTCCTCAAGATGGCGGCGCGCTCAGACGCAGCGGCTACTCCGGGTCCCAAATACGGTGCTTTTATGTCTTGTAATGTCGTCTTTTCGTCTCCAAATAGCGTCAATCTATCGCCAAATCATGAGGAGAACACTCCGATATACATAAGCCTTCTGGATATCGGAAACACATACAAACACAAACTCTCAACGGCGGCTACTAAGAAGCTACGAGGCCTTTGTTTACTTCTGGACCCATCCCTCGAGACCACCGCCTCGACCAATGGTGCTACCCGTACGAAACGGCGTCGAAGGCGGTTTGAGAGAAGAGGCAAGCGCGGGGGTATACGAGCTAGGCTAAAAGCTAACTCCACAAGAACGGCTCTTCCAACATTGATGCTCTCAAACGTTCGCTCTCTGGAAAACAAACTGGATTTAATTAAACTCAGTATACACAGCATGAGGCAAGGGACTGTTGTGTGTTTGTTTTCACTGAAACATGGCCAAACGACAACAAGCACGGACTAAACTGCCACCGAGCAGATAGGGACACACTACTTTCTGGTAAGACCAGCGGATGTGGCTTGTGCGTGTATATCAACAAAGAATGGTGTAACACTGCTGCGTTAATATCTAAACACTGTTCATCACTGGTGGAGTTTATGGTTGTGAAGTGTCGACCTTTCTATCTGCCGCGGGAGCTCACGACCATTGTTAATGTCGCGGTGTACATTCCACCGTGTGCAAACGATAAGCACGCGCTTCGTGAACTGTACAACGCCATCAGCGAGCTTCAAACAAATAAGCCCGACGGCTTTTTCATCATCGCCGGTGACTTCAACCACGCAATCCTGAAGACAGTTCTGCCAAAGTTCTACCAACATGTGAAGTTTGCAACAAGGGGAAATAGCACACTGGACTTTGTTTATACAACAGATACAAATACTGAGCCGAACCCCGCCCACACCTCGGGTACTCGGACCACATCTCTGTTATGCTAATCCCACCGTGCAGACCAGTTCTCATACTCACCAAACCGGTTCAAAAGCAGATCACAGTATGGCCAGACAATGCCACCTCAGCCCTGCAGGACTGCTTCCAGGACACAGACTGGAACATGTTTAAAGAAGCAGCAACCAACAACTATCACACAGACCTGCAGGAGTACACTGAAACAGTGTACAAAACTAAGTTACTCAACTAAGTTGTCAGTTCAAACCTGTACGACTTACTTTCTTCTGCAGAACAACAAGAAAAATATTTTGAAGAACACTGCTAGTGTATGGACACAAAACCATTGCAATTGAATGGGTTCCTCTGTTGTTTAAAGTTTTCATTTTGTAGTGAACTATTCCTTTAACATCTACTAAATTGCAATTTATAACTTTAGCCTCTCTATAACTGATATTTATTTACTTTTAACCAAACATTTTTGAATTTCAATGCGCCTATTCTAAAAGCGTCTGCCAAATGACTAAATGTTCTAAGTGTACAAATAAACTGGTGTCAAATCTAAAAACATTATGGTGTTGCCTGAAGTATGTTGTACCCATGATGCATTGTTTTAACTGTTGTAGAGTGCGAGGCAGGCCATTATGGTCCTAACTGTGAGAGGAAGTGCAAGTGTCTTAATAACGGCGTGTGTAAGACCACCACTGGCACCTGTACCTGCCCACCAGGATACATCGGACCAAACTGCAATATTAGTTAGTCACATTACAAACACATACAGTATGATGTCATTTTGAAACAATGTAATAAATACGAAACAGTGTGATTACTAACAGTTACTCTCTCTGAAGCTTGTCCAGCAGGGCGTTATGGTCAAGACTGTGCACAGGTAGCATTATGTGGCGGAGGCGCCAGAAGTGACCCGGTCACAGGCAGATGCGTGTGTAGAGCTGGCCAGCGAGGGGAGGACTGTAGAAAAGGTCATTACGTCTGTTAAAGGGGTCAAATGGCCCGAATACATGTTTTTCTGTGGCTTTTCTATGTCTGTCTATGTCTGTGGGCAGTCGTGAGCTCAGAGAGTCGGACTCGTGAAAAGAAGGTTACAGGTTCGAATCTCAGGGCTGGCGGGTAACGACTGAGTTGTCCTTGAGCAAGGCATCTTACCCCTACTTGCTCCCCGGGCACTGCAGTGATAGCTGCCCACTGCTCTAGGTGTACGATTGTTCACTACTTGCAATGCGTGTGTTAACTACTCTCTGGATGGGTTAGAGATCAAATTTCGGGGATGGGTCACTATATCTGACAAATAGGTCACTTTCACATTCACTAATAGTCGCCCATGCATGTTTTAGACACTTATGCGAATGCTCACCCAGACCTGCCTGAAACGCCTCGTGTAACCACCCCCCCACAAATCTACGTCAGTTCGTGGTATGATTTGTCTAAGACCGCCCAAATGTATTCGCAAGTAAGGTGGGCGTACCTGTCAGTATAATTGCTTTGCAACGTGATGTTCCAAATATGGTAACAGGCGTCACATTTGTATCACACGCTAGCAGTATTCGACCAATCACTACGCACTGGCCAATCATAGCACACCTCGCTTGTCAGAGCATTGAGCTTTGTTAAAAATCCGTGCGATTCAGAGAGGCGAGAGGAGATACAAACAAGGACGGTATGTGGAAAATACAGCGTTTTTTAACCTTAAATCGTGAATGCACATTTCTAAAACACACAATAATATTCATTTTAGCCGTATATGAAATCTCTAAAATAATGATGACCAACGGTCCTAACTTAACAGGTTTATATGAGGACTAGTTTTAACAACAGATAACAGAAGATCATTATCATGTTATAAAAACTTTGAAGTATGTGGGATAGTAAACTTTTGTGTGTGTCAGGTTGTGCTGAGGGCTGGTTCGGAGAGGACTGTGCTCAGCGCTGTAACTGCAGTAATGGAGGAGCATGTGATGCAGTTACAGGGAACTGCACCTGCGGACTGGGCTGGATAGGTGACTGCTGTGATAAAGGTGAGCTGATAATGCATCCTTAAAAAAACAGATTTGGGAAGATGCCTACTTTTGTGCTTAGCAATGAAAGTGAAAAGGGATAGACAATGTTTAACATCAAAAATGACAAAATCTTAAAGTATCCTATCAAGTTATTAACTGACCAGTATTCCTAAAATCACTACTATTATTATATAAAACCTTTGGGATAGGAACACATTATGGTGCATTATTGAGTTTAACATGTTCTTGTGTACAGAGTGTCCCGGAGGCAAATATGGGTCTGGATGCCAGAAAGCGTGTGACTGTCAAAATGATGCTGCCTGTGACAGAGTTACCGGCGAGTGTCATTGTCTTCCTGGTTACTATGGTCATCTCTGTGAACACGGTGAGAAACCATTGCATCTTTTATTATTTCTTCTCTTGTTGCATCAAATGTAGTCAATATAATAGCATAATGCTTTTTTCTCAAGTGTGCCCTCTTGGCTTTCACGGACATCGCTGCCAGCATCTTTGCGATTGCCATGGAGACGCACCATGTGACCCAAGCACTGGCCGCTGCATGTGTCCTCCAGGTTACCAGGGACTCCGCTGTGAGAGAGGTGCAGAACAGTCTCATGTAATGTTTTTGCGGTTACTAGGGTTAGGTTGCTCAGGTAATGGTGTTCTTGTTTTAGATTGTGAGCCGGGCAGATTTGGGTCTAATTGTGGTAAAAACTGTGACTGCGACAGAGGCTCACCATGTGACCCCGTCAACGGCAGGTGTTCGTGTGCACCAGGGAAGATGGGATCTCGATGTGATATAGGTAATGTTATTCCTCTGAAACCATTTGGTAGTTTTGTGTTTACCTAAACTGAAATTTTCTGTAATGTATGTTTGCGTTTGTCAAATATTTCTTGTTGCATTCACATAAGACTGTGGAGTGAATCGGTTCGGCCCAGATTGCTCGGAGGGATGCGAATGTCATAACGGAGGTCAATGCAATCCGCGCAATGGACACTGCACTTGTTTGAATGGTTGGGTTGGACCAAGGTGCCAAGAAGGTCATTATACGGTCATACAGTAGTTAAATCACAATAAATGATGTATATTTGTGATATTTTAAACAATAACTTTCTCATGTCTCTTTCTTTAGCTCAAATCTAGAACAAGCAGAAACACAAAGACATGGACTCGTCATAGTCCATCGTATCAGCATAGTAATCTTACAGTTTCATACCCAGTTCAGAGAATACTATATGTGACAGTCCAAAAAAAAAAACTGAACACGGAGACTGTTGCTGAATGTTTACTGACTGGGCTTGAATTTGTGAGTTCACCTTTGGCTAAAATTTTAGCCTTTTACTTTTTTTTAACCTACAGCGTACGAAGAACCAGTATTACTTATGCACAAACTCTTGTGGCAATTCACATGGATTTGCAGGAAAAACTTCATTTTTCATTATTCTACTGGAAAGTTGACAATAAAGACAACATGAAGAATACTTATAATATTGAAGCTCCTCCTGGATGAGGAAAAGTACAGGTTTTTAAAGTTTTGAGCATCAGTTCTGCTCCGGGAGAACCAACTTCCTTTTTGGGTTTGCTCAAATACAGATCAAACTCAAAACTACTAGTCCAGATCCCTGTTTCAGTTGACAATAACAGGTCTTCCTAAATGCAGAAGACCAAGAAAATGAAGTGGTACTAAAATGTTACCCTTTATTCACCACCACTGGACTAGCTCACTCAAAAATGAAACCTGTCTAGTTATTTACCTAAGGTGTCATATGGTGAGACAAAATAATTTTGCAGAAATCTTGCAATTGTAAGGTATTTTAAAAGGGCATCTGTTAAATGGTAAGTATCTTCCACCGTTCAGAATATCAAACACATTCTCTCTTTTTCAATTTAGGTAGACTTTGAACACAATTAAAGTGATTTGTAATATTTCTGTGTTGACATTTCAATTTACGATGCTTGAGAAATGGACAATTTCCTGTTGAGTTTTTTAATCAAAATAATACAAAAGTTTCTATATATATATATATATATATATGAATGTTTTCTTGTTGAGTACTGTAAAGAGAGTTCATACAGAATATTTTTTGTACAGAAGTGTGTCTATGCAACTTTGCAATGCGTATCGAATATTTTTTGACATTTGATCTACATTTAAAGAATTTAGACAATACAACCTCACTTTTTCCCAAAAATATTTTGTGCACAGTCAGGTTTTGTAACAGCAAACATTTCCATGACCAACACAGCAGATTTTTTTTCATTTTAATGCAAGCTTATGGATATTTTATGACTGCACATTACATTTTAAGTGCTAAAATAGGCATTACATTTTTAAAGAATGTTTTTTTACTGCAGTTAAAGAAATCTTGGCCATACAATTCTATTTGCATTATAAAGATGTGTCCGTGGATTTTGCAGTTTGCACATGACTCATAATTTTCAAGAAATGTGATTATTTCTGGCGTTTGACTTGTTCGTTTTTTATGATTTCAGAAGTAACTGGTAACTTTATTTTTCAGTAGTTTTCAGGAAAAGACAAATGTGTTTTCATAAACTTATTCGTTCGTGCAGTTTAACAGTGTTATTCCAAACTATTGTGATATACTGTATATTTTTGGACACAATTATACTTTCAATAAAAATGTATCCCCCATTATCACTTTTATACGTATCAAGGATTAAAGACCAACAATAAATTATTTCTTTTCTTTTCATAGGTTTGAAGCTGTACATGTTTTCCTCAAGCAATGTCATAAGCAGTACTTAATGTAAAAATAAATAAAGTCTAATGTGATAATAGTACATTAACTAAATTCAGTAACATATATCTGGATTCCGAATATATACAGGTCATCAAACCATTCCATTATGTATACAAAACTCTGAATTATCTGTGTACTTGTACAGAAACCATAATAGTAATGGTCAATATTACAGAACTGTCAGAATAAAATGTTATACCAAAAACAGTCATCTATTCTTCTGAAACCAGCTTGAAAACAAATAAAAAATGATAATTTCATGTACATAGAGTTAGTTCTATTTCATTCCACTATTTCTACGCTGTAATTTTTGTCCTGTAGTTATGCAGGAAGTTGCCAGTAACTTCTTTATCTTAACAGAAAAAAACTTAAATAAAAGCCTAAGGCAAAGCATTGTGGAAACCAGAAATCCTCATCAAACTTGTTCAGGTATTTTGGTTCCCACAATGCTTTGCTGAGGCTCTTATTGTATAGTTTTTTAAAGTAAAGATAAAGACTCGCTGATGTTTAACTTTAATTTATCTTTGAACAAACTCATGCCAGTAAATTACATAAATGTTAATCTACAGTAAATTACTGGCAAACTGCTGCCAATAATACTGTAATTTCTACAGAAATTATTTCACTGTGTACAGCGATATTTGTCCTTGTGGAATAACAAAACTTGCTTTGTTTTCAAAGCTTTACACTTTATACACCAACAGTTGCTCATTCAATAAGGCCTATCATCTACATTATTAAACAAGTATGGAACAGTTTTAGCAACTTCTACTCACAGTCATGACTTCCTGAGCAAGATCAAACATATTCAAATTAGAGCATCTTATAAAAGACCCATCACAAGACACAAGCGTAGTGCCAACTTGATGTACTGTACAACTAAAATCCCACATGTAGATGCAGAAAGATGCCCAAGATGTTCATATAACAAATATATGAACATAGACTTAACATCGAGCTTCAGCAATTGAAGCAATGCCAATTCTATCATCAAAGCTTGTGTTATACAACTGTGGTCTTTGGTGAAAGTACTTCTTCAAAAAGCTGTATGGATTCTGTTCTTGTTCAATACTGTACATGTTTAATCAACAATCAAAACCGTCTTATTCATTACATTCAATTAATCACAGCCAAAAACAGTTTATTTCTATAATATCCACTGATCTTCCATTTTTAAGTATATCCATGCAACATGTATTGAGGTTTGTTTGAACTATATAAAGATGTTTAACAACACATTAGGTTCAGAAAAAAGTGACACGCTGTCTGTGAAATTATTTTAGCACTGAATTATGACAATAACATAATGAAGATCAGTCATTTTGATAACATATATATGACTTTATAGCTCTCTTTTAGACCACTTCCTATGCTTCTCCATTCATTACTGGTGTATTTGAAATGCCATATTTTCTTTTATGAAACACATGCTAAATAAATGGCTGTCACCACGGAGTATTTAGTGTTAAAATTGAATAAGGCATATAATCTAGTAACTCATTGTCAGCAGACTAATGCTGTCCTACTCATTGGTTTATCAGTTTCATGACTGAGTATGATACGATTGACCAGTTTTATAAAGACTGAATAATGTTTATGGAAAACACATGCGTAATGACATCACACAATGAAACAACTTGTAGCTATACACTGCTTTGACTGCAAGAATATAATAAAATATAGTGTCAGTATACTGCCCGGTTTCACAGACAAGTCTAAAAACTAGTCCCAGACTAAAATGAACGTTTGAGCGGTCTTAACTGAAAAGAAATTGTCCAATCATATCTTTAAATATGTCAATGCCATTATTTTGTTTTAAGATGCACAACAGTTTTGTTTTTATCTAAGGCATTTTATTAAAAGCAACTTAAATATCCTAATTGAACAACGTCATGGTCCTGGCTTATACTAAGCCTTGTTTGTGAAACCGGGCCATCAATAGTTATAAACAGTAACTACATGTAGGACCATATTGTTAAATATTTCTTTAACATGATGGTATATGGGTAGTTGATGAAAAAATCGTACATGTCTCCTATGGTGTGACTTAGCATATCTTAGAAAACAAAATGTTAATATTACATCGTTTTATATTATTTATATTTATCATATAAAAAGCATAAGATATTTTTTTTCAAATTTTCCCTTCACACCATAGGACAAATTTGCATATTATTCCCTCAATTACCTGTTGGTTATTGCTTTTTAGTTCAAACAGCATCTCGATCAGTAGAGGGAGCCATTGGACAAGAACATAAATCATGTTGTACACAAACACACACACACACATTTGTTTGGGTAACTTTGTGGGCACTTCTCTCTTGTTTTAATACAGTCCTAATGGATTTTCCCCTAATTTACAGAAACCTTGTCACCATTGACTGGTCTCAATAATGTACATTATGTGGCTCTCAGGTTTTGCTATCCTTGTGGAGACATTTGGTCCCCACAATAAAGGCTAATACTAAAAAGTGGTGAAGTTATATATCAACTGATATATCAAAGCAAATGATCTTCTATGTCTTTAAACAGCCCAACAGAAATTCAAAAATAATACAGCACACAAAACGATTTGAATATGGACATACTGTTCATATTCACATGAAACAAAAAACACTTTAAATATGGAACTTCATGTTCTGCAGACATGACAAACTATAAAACTTAATACAAAGCATCATAACATAATCAAACATCAGGCGTTATGTATATTCCAGACCTTCCCATGTTCGCTTGGGTGAAAACAGCAGTGCAGACGACACAATTCTTTGGTTTCAGAATGAACCGGTCAGCTGTACGCTTCACAAACACTGTATTAGATCAATCGTCTTGGAAAAGGTTCGAAAAATAGCCGGAGTGCAAACTGTGGGTTCATGAACACTTTTTAGATATTGCACATTTGTAGAGGCCTGTATTTGTGTCGTTAACAACCCAACACTACGTCTACTTACCCTATAACAACTTTCGTCCTGTTTAGAACTTAAAAGTATAGCTGGTTATATAAACAATGTCTTGTAAACAAGTAGAATATTGGCTATCAATAAAGCAACATTTCCACATAAAAACTATAGTGAAATTGACAGAGATGAATGGTTTTAAAACCGCTTTTGTCCAGTGATGTAACTTTCTGTTGTTTCAGTAAAGTGCTTCATCAGTAATATTATGTAGATTGTTTCGGGATACGTTTAAGGTTACGCGAATGTACTTTCTATCCAACATGGAGGGAAAAGCACATGCACTGGCCAGTGGATCTCATGCATTTCTAATAAGTCCTAATAATGCACCCCTTTAGTGTTTACTTTGAAGGGATGGAAGCAGGCAAGTGGTTTCTTCTAGTGGTAGGAGGGCCGTTCTTATTTGAGCAAGACTAGCCGTTTTGTTCGTGAGCATGCTTCCGGTCTGCTCGTGCTCTTTTGCACCTCTCTGGCTAATATCGGTTGACTCCTTGTTTTGTGCTGGTTGGCGTTTCCTGCGGGACCTGTGACTGTGCTGGTCCCGTGTGCCAATGTTTTATTCAGGTAAAGCTCAGAGTAAGAAGCAAGTCGACAGTCACTCACTTCCTTTTAGGACCTGTAGTCCTTTTTACTGTAGGGTTTGTTGCCTAGGATACTGTCCACTTCATGTACAATAGATGATGATAACTTCGGAAGAACCTGAAAGAGTGTTTCGTGGAAGTTTTAATGGTTTTTTTTAAGTCTTATAAGTTTATTTGTCCCATGAATGTTAACTGTTTAAAATTGAATAAATAATTCAATTTTGGTAGAAGTGTTCAGCAACCAGTGATCTAAAGGGACAAATTCTGCAATCGTTTACTCACCCTCGTGTCATTCAAAACCTGTAGTATATCGCTGCAGTCCTTCTCCATATTTAGTTATTTCGTTATTTTTTGTCATGAATCATTTGTATTAGTCACCTTTTGTGTTTGTCATTGGGGTTTGCAAGTATCTAAACGCAAAAATTTATTAAAAAGCTTTAATAACATAGAATTGAATCTTTTAAAAGTAAACTGTTCTTTTCCATTTCCTGAAAAACAGCGAATTTGGACATACGAAAGGTGTTAGCAGGACAGCAACGAGAATTCTCTTTCTTTGTAAAATTCACCAAAAAAATATTTTAGTTAATTGTCTAAAAGGTTTTGTGTCTATACATTAGAGCCCAATGTTGCTTGGTTACCATTGTTCTTCAAAATATCTTCTTTCGTCATACAGGATTTAAATGACATAAGGGTGAGTAGACAAAATAATTTTAAACTGATGAAATAAAGATTTGTAACTGTGTATTGTTTTTTTTAACAAGTATTGTTCCCATCCAAATAATCCCCCAGAATTATAATTACAGAAGATATACAAATTTCCATTTGTATTTTATTGTCTTTCATTCAATCATTTCTAGAGCGAAAACTCAAATCTCACTCATGCGACAGCCTGAATAGCTCTTGTAAAGAGATTAAAATATTTATATACTGTAATATTTCTAGTTAACAGCATGTTACATAATATTTATCTTGTGCCAAAACTAGATTAATAAAAGTTTGTGTTCATAAAATATGTCTGCACTGTGCATAATAATTCTATAAAAACACTCACATACATGTAATTATTTATAATATATTTATACATCATTTAAATTATTGGTAAACACAAATAAATATTTGTACTAAATGGCAGTCGTGGCCTAATGGTTAGAGAGTCAGACTCGTGACCAGAAGGTTGCTGGTTTGGGAACAACTTGGGTGTCCTTGAGCAAGGCACCGTACACCCAGGCGCTGATAGTTTGTGATAGGTTCCCACTTCTCTAGGTGTACGTGTGTTCACGACTTGCAATGCGTGTGTTCACTACTCCATGGATGGGTTAAATGCAGTGGTCACATTTCGGGTATGGTTCACCAAATCTGACGGATAGGTCCTTTTCACTTTCACTAAATATTTTCAAAATATATATGTGTATGTTTTCATAAATAATAAATGAATATGCACAGTAAACAGACATACAGTATATTATTTAAACACAAACACTTCTTCTGGATGTGATTAATCGCTATTAATCATTTGACAGCCCTAAAGAATACAGTACACATACAGTACACAACTCTTTATGCATGTATGCTGCTGTCAGTGGCCTCTTAGGGGTTCATGCACTCACCTGAATAGCTCCTATATTTTCCATCAGCTGATCAGTGCTGGAGGCTCCCAGCAAAACACAGCTCACCCCTTCATTCCTCAGACACCACGCTGGTGAAAAATACCATTTTCATCTGTTAATATGAGACTGTAACTTGTGTGTAAAGTACTATAGCATATTTTCAAGGCTCTTTCGTTTGTAACTACCAGCACTCAGAGGTAAACTTGTTTTAGTCTCCAACCAACTATTTCATGCCCTTAGTTTAAATGCTGACTGCATTAATAAATCTCAAAAGTTACATTTTTTTGTTACATAGACGGCAACAAAGCATTTAACTTGTTTTAGAGAGACGTATGCCATACGTCACACAACAAGGACAACCACTCCGTGCCCTAGTTTCTGTTTAACATTTTCTGAAAATGCATTTGGTCAACAGTAATCGGTCAACACAAACCTACTGAACCCACACAACATCTCCTGCTGTTCCCCTGACCTTTACTGCTATATTAGAAAAGGTTACGAGCTGAATAAAATTTAATTGTTGTGTTAAGGGTGGCTATTGATGAATGTTGGAAAGTTTGGGATACAAAACCTAAAGCTATACTGTAGATGTACAGTAAGAAAACCTACTCTGACACATTTCACTTCGTTATGCTATCTTACCTTAAATGAACAAGTTAGTAGCTGATTGTTTAATAAGCTTAATATGCTTTGCACAAGTAGGAAATTATGTTAAGATCAACAACTGTGGAATATCAAATCTGACAAATTATAGAGATAAATATTAAGAGAAATACACAATATTATTGTATTTTCCCCACTTTATTTATTTCCAATTTTACTTATTTCCACATTTATGTACTTAGTTACTGTATGTATTTGTCAACATTTGTTTATTTCCACATATCTAGGTCGTTCACAAATATACCGTACATGTGTCCTATGGTAAGACATGGCAAAAATATAGCAAACTGTTAATAATATATTCTATATTATTCATATTTATAACATAAGATAGCATAAGAGAAAATTATCTTCTTGGTTTAAAAATTGTTTTTGCTGTCACACAATTGGACACATTTAGAACCCATCTACATTTCTGTGTCCATAGGTTGGTGAGGGGGCGCGTTTTACTTCAGACATATCAATCGAGCACAGAGTTTACCAATCGAGTGCACTGTACCATAATCTCTTGAGCTCCAGTCTCATTTTGGCAGGTTTGGGATTCCATAAACACCCTTTGTTATGCCAAAACTGAAATTCTGATCATCCAAACATTGCCCTCTGATTACGGTTTTGGGTGGTCTCGCAGCATAAAGTCCAGCCAAGAACAGCCTACTCAGACGTGAAGAAACATTCCGACTTTGAGACTATGCCTATGTTTGGCTAATAGAAATATTGTTTCAGGAACAGAAATCTTATAACATTTAACAGACACAGCACTGTCCAATAACAGACTTCCAGACTTTACAAACAACAAGACACACAGGACAGAAGCTGGAGACAGGTCCAGGGACAGCCTGCCCTGAGCTCCAGGCAGGCAAACAGACAGACAGACGGAAAGAGAGAGAGCAGCAGAGCCCGGGCAGTATTACCGATGGCCAGCTGGGGCAGCGTGCAACCCAGCCGCTCCGCAATGGCCTGCAGCTCTTTCAGCTTCGCCTGCTGACGGCGGCCTTCCTCACTCAGGATCTTATCCTTCATCCACTGGTAGCCCTGTTTCAAACACACAGCACACCTGCTCAGAGCCTCGCGCCACTGTCCCGCTAAACCACAGGAACAACCCGAGGGATATTTATTGTGTTTGTGAAGCAATGATGGAATGGATGAAATCTGCACACATGTTATATGAGGGGGTGCTGAAGGGACAGGGTGATGGGAAGGGTTCAGCTGGTTCGGCCAAAATATTTCTGAAACGTTGTTAATCATTTAGTCTAAATGCGCAAAACCAGCATCATTGCGTCTGTTTACAAGTTTAAATGCTTACTGCTCACACCTTATGACAAATGTGTGTGCCATGGATATTTTACTTAAGCATTTGGTTTCGAAAGTATTAACAAATAATACTATATACACATTAGTACAAACCTACTGCATTGCCCTCAGCACCCCAGCTTCCTGTCCCTTACAACATGTACCCATAACATAATATGTATCCATATACAGTCCACAAATGCATGCATCAGATGGCAATGGCTTCGTGTAAAGATATGTAGGGGGAAAACATATTACAGCAAATAAGGGATAGTTCACCCATAAATGTTGTCATCATTTACTCACCCGCATACTGTTCCAGACCTGTATAAAATTCTGCTAAACAGAAAGGAAGATATTAGGAAGAATGTCAGTTACCAAACAGATCTCATCACCCATTGACTCCCATAGTATGTGTTCTCCCCACTATGGCAGTAAATGGGGGATGAGATCTGTTTGGTAAATGATATTATGCAAAGTATCTTCCATTGTGTTCAGCAGAACAAATACATGTATACAGGTTTGGAGCAACCTGAGGGTGAGTAAATGATGAGACAATTTTCATTTTTGGGTGAACTTTCCCTTTAAAAGACTTCCACACACTATACGTTAGACACGAAAATACACTCACCTAAAGGATTATTAGGAACACCTGTTCAATTTCTCATTAATGCAATTATGGTGGTGGTGTAATGGTGTGGGGGATGTTTTCTTGGCACACTTAGACCCCCTTAGTGCCAATTGGGCATCGTTTAAATCTCACGGCCTACCTGAGCATCGTTTCTGACCATGTCCATCCCTTTATGACCACCATGTACCCATCCTCTGATGGCTACTTCCAGCAGGATAATGTACCATGTCACAGAGCTCGAATCATTTAAAATTGGTTTCTTGAACATGACAATGAGTTCACTGTACTCAAATGGCCCCCACAGTCACCAGATCTCAACCCAATAGAGCATCTTTGGGATGTGGTGGAACGGGAGCTTTGTGCATCCCACAAATCTCCATCAACTGCAAGATGCTATCCTATCAATATGGGCCAACATTTCTAAAGAATGCTATCAGCACCTTGTTTAATCAATGCCACATAGAATTAAGGCAGTTCTGAAGGCGAAAGGGGGTCAAACACAGTATTAGTAGGGTGTTCCTAATAATCCTTTAGGTGAGTGTACATTTCCTTGATAAGAAAGAAACTCAATGTTGAGAAGACTCAAGAAAGGAACATCCAAAGACTGCTGACACAGTCAATAATAAATACCAAACATAGACAACAGCGATGTATGTAAAGAGGACTGTTGAGGTGTTACCGTTGGAGAGAGAAAGTAACAGGAGTTCTACAGTACCTTGAGGGAAGCTCGAGAGTTTGGAGGCACACCGCTGTCATACTTCCCTGAGATGATCCCACAGGCCAGAGGAGACCAGGTCATGGCACCAACACCTGTGACACAATCACATTATACAGGCACTTCTCATATCTGGAGCTGCAGATCATCAGAACTTTGTTTCCTTTTTTTTTATTTTTCTTTCCTTGCCAAATTTCAAGTGCTTTTTTAAAACGACATTCTTCATCTAAAGATGATGTACAGTTGATGAAAGCATTTATTTGACAGCACAATGGAGACCTTTTAACAGCTTCTAGTTCGGAAATTATATTGTAAATTATATTTCATTCTGCTGTATATAACACATACCTTTTACTGAAATAGTCTATTCTTATTTTTTACTTGTACATATTTACATACACACATAACTTTACTCTCTATAGCTTTACTCTTTTGTTTATTGTATTGTATTTCTTAATTTCTATACCCATAGGCCCTTATTTAAATCATCGGTGTAACTGTTTTTGTATTGTTTGATGGTCTCTGTGTTGTTGCTTCTGTGTACTGGATGCTCCTGTCACCAAAACAAATTCCTTGTATGTGCAAACATACTTGGCAATAAAGCTCTTTCTGATTCTGATTCTGAACAGAATTGCTATAACAACTTTACACAAATAATGTACTTTTTCAATTATAATGAGTTGCCAAAGATGACAAGCAACAATACTTTTTATTGGTTAGATATTTGCGAAACTTAGTGAAAAAACAAAAAGCATCCAGCATCCAGTGTGCACAAAGTTTGAATTATAATGGGTTCTAATGCGTTTCTAATGTCTTTTGTCGTGTTGTGCCTGTCGCATCCAGTGTGAAAGTGGCATAAGGTGTAAAGTCTGTATAGCTTGGCAAGGGAGACTGGGGCTCTTATCCACCTCTTGTTGAAAACGCTCTTTTTTTACTATTACCTTACAGATCATGAAGGCATTTGTTTAAAAAAAATTAAACCTTAAATAGATTTTTATTCAAAGTGTAGGTTTGGGGTAAGGTTAGGGTTAGGTGTAGGACTTTATTATCTCAATAAATTGCCACCATTTTTCTAAATATAATGATTTACTCTCTGTTATTATTGCATAATGTTAAATGCACAACAATACTGAGCTGCAAATAGTAACGTTATGTGCCAATACTTACAAGTAAATACTACAGCCTCTAACTACAATTTCTACTTAATCCAAAGAAAATAAAGCTTTTTTCTGTTAGTGTAAATACCATATCGCTAAGAAATGCTGCTATTTTCACTCAGTCTAAACAGAACTTAGTACTATTTAAATTTAGTGTAAATAGCATTTGTCGCTATTTTCACTTAGTGTATAGCATCTATTGCAATTTACAATTAGCTTGAATAGCCGCTGTCAAAATAAAAATCGCGAAATATGAAGATACACGGTTTCAGAAGGACAGCACTTATATGACACTTTTTTTTTACGGAAAACAAAATAAAATATTTTGAAAAAATTCTCAGTGGCTTTGTGTCCGTAAAATGGATGTCAAGGGAGTTTAGTGTTAACCAACATTTTCAAAAATATCTTCTTTAGCGTTTTTATGAAGTTAGAATGACATGATGAAAAAAGTAGACAGACTTTCAGAGAAGTATCTACTTAAGGTGTTTTAAGTGTGAAGTTAAGGGATTGGGCACTGTTGGTTTGCGTTGACACACACACACCTATCTTATGGAAGAGTTCAGGCAACTGTACTTCCACCTTTTCTCTCTGGAACATGTGATATTCAGCTTGCTCACAGATGGGTGGGATCAGGTTAAACTGTCGTGCCACAGAGTACGCCTCCTGAGGAACATTAACACACATTCAGAGTCACCGATGACAGACTTTAATGTTAAAGTGGCAAAATAATGAATAATGTTTTGCAATAAATTATTTATTTTAATGTGATGAATAATTCACTCCATGGTTTTTCCAGACCCACCATAATCTCCATTGAGCTCCAGCGAGAAGTTCCCCAGTACATCGCCATTCCCTGGTTGATGACATGGGTCATCGCTCGAACCGTCTCTGCCAATCAAACATTCAAAGTCAGTCTTGACAACAGATTTACACACTGAGGGAATGTAGAACAAAGGTAAGTACAGTCGGGAGAGAGAAAGAGGAAAACGGAGAGACTGTAATACACCTAGTTATCATAACCAAGGCCGAATATAAGATTAAAGTCATGGAAGTGGAGGAGAAGAAGATTTGAGACAGCCAGGCTAAAAGAAAGAAAGGTCATTTGTCTTATATTCCTTTTATGAAAGTGACAAGGCATTCAAATTGTTTCTGAAGGTTATGCGCCGGATAGTAAATGAACTGAATTTTTCAGTGGGTGCAAAATAAATGAGTGTGTGACATTCCCACAAGGCTGCATTTCATTGACATTTCACAGAGCCGCAATTTTCCATGACTAGCCTAGATAATAAGTGCTATTATAAATGCTATCCAGAATTACGCCTGTGTCTACATTTCCTATGATGAGAATGAAACCAGAAAAATAATACACAAAAGAATAATACTAAACTTGAATGTAAATAAAAAAAAATCATACACATATATACTGTATATATAGCAAATTCTGCGGGGGGAAAAGACGACATTCAGAAACCTCTTCAATGTATTTTGTAGTGAGACAAATTACCACCAATTACGACCAAGTGTTTATATGTTAGCATATCTCTCTTTTACAAGTTTTGTGAACAATTCTGCAACAAAGAATTAGATAGATAATAGAATGTTACACAAGACTGTTAAACACAAAGCAAAAGACAAACACGTGCAGAGAAAGGACAAAGAACAGCTACAGGTTTCACTATTAAAATGTCACATGCAGGGATGCAGCCAATCATCTTGCAGAAAAACAAATACCTTTAAAATACAAACATAACGTTCTAACATTGTATGAGTTAAAACTGATAATTACGTGATTTTATGATTTTATATCGGACTATGTTTTTATTTGTCTTTAAAAAAAAGAGAAAGAAAATGGGAGGCCTAAAAATTTCTGCTCAGCATCTTCATGACAAGTGCATTTCTAAAGATGATTTTGAAAAATGAGGTTAAATGAAAACGCATGACAAACCAAAAAAAAGAAAGGAAAACAATAATCATGGATCAGTAAGATGCAATGACCTTCTCCAAATTTTACTTGCAAGATGGACAGGACAGTCAAAGGAATCGTTTCTACTGCATACCAGATTTAAGAGGAATTTCTGGAAATCTTCAGCATTTTATGGACATGGTCAGGATTCTCACACCAGGAAAAAGGGCAGACTATCACAAATCAAAGCCATAAAATGCTAATCGGTGACAGGAGCTCAAAACTCTCACTGAGGGTACCATGTACCTTCTATGATGAATGTTCTTGATTTTGAAGTGTTAAATGGATCTCCTGGTGATAAACAAACAAACAAAAGACTGTGAAGAAGTGTACCAGCAAATGGAATGAAATCTCTAAGAAGGGAAAGTAGGAGCTCTGGAACGGAGTGGATTCTGCTAAAAAACTAAATCAGGGGGTGTGTGCACAAACCATGACCCCAGAACCTCAGACCCAGACTCTGACCATAAGTTCAGATGCAAATATCTCACAGCAGTACCTTGACAGCTATAATATCCCACAATTCCGTTCACAAATGGCTTTATCAGATACCAGTAAGACAGAATGACCCCGCTATAGTGCTGTGTAATCTAAAGTCTTTCTGTCATGCTGGCTTGGTTGTTTAGTCCTTTAAACAGATTAGCATTTGAAATCCAATCATTTCATGTTTTACAGCAAAACATGTAAGATGTACTTCTTACTTTAATGCTTGTAAAAAATAAAAGTAAGACCATGCACTCTTCTTTACTGTACCTAATATCTGCATTTGCTTTAATGCAAACTTGAATAATCATGTGATGAAATCAGGTGCATGACTGATCTTAGTTCCATTATTCAGAACAAAGCTGTTTAAGTGAGCCATTCAAGTGCTGACGCTCAAAAATGCAAGCACACGGAACAGTCGGCTACAACCACAATGCATCCCAACACCAAACCTACCTTCCATCGGTGTGTTGGGGTCAGGTCTGTTAGCAAACACTACATCCACATACTCTAACTGTAGCCTCTCCAGAGACGCTCTTAGACCTAGACGGTCAGAAACAAGGTTTTAGTTGATTGTGTACAAATGATAAGAAACACAGTTAAAGAGACGGAGGAGAGAGGGTTTGCAACATGACTTACCCTCTATTATGTGTTTCCGAGACAAGCCTCTCTCTGTTTCTGCTCTGAAACACACACGATAAAAAGAGTGATATTCACACCAAATAAATGATACCTTGGGTCCGCAGAGGTTCTGTAGGGGGTCTTACAATTATTGATTGTGTAAAGATAATAAAAAAAAATATCTAAACAAAGCTAAATTCAATATTGAGCTAAATTCTATATTTTAATATATGCTACTGATTCATACAATATTTAACAGAAGGCCTCTTTATCCACCAAATGCGCTGAAAAACCCTGAAGACCCCTGCACTAAATTATAATGAATTGAATCAATTACACTGACTTAATGTTAGCCTTTGACTATTCAAAAAGCAGCAATGCGGCAATTTAACCCCATTAATTTTTAATGGTGACTTCACGTCAGATCTTGCCCGTGGCCTTTAATTTACTCTGAATGAAAGAGCAGCTCAGGAGGTGATGGGAGGGATTTTAAAGCGGATCCCAGATAGGAAACAATTAGAGCTGTCTGTTGGTCTGAAGTGAGGGTCCGCAGGATGCCTTTAATACGGTTTACCACACACACACACACACACACACACACACCTCAGTCACACACTTATGAAGGAGAGCTTTATTAACCTGCTTCCCCTGTGGCTCTCACTACAGGGACTAAATTATAGATCATCATTAACCTCTATCTAACAGACACACACGCACGCAACACACACTTACTTTCCACCCCAGTATATTTTGGTGGTGATGACCAAACTGGAACGTCTGTGAATGACAGGAGATTTGAAAGCAGAACAAAGGCAAGGACATGCTTGACTTCACAATGATTGTTGGGTAAACAAACGTGTGAGTTTAGGATTAAGGAAATGTCACTGTATTTACTCCGTTACAGTACACAATATAACCTGAGCTATCAAATGATTTTGTATTAAAAGATAATGCATGAATGCTAGAACTTTGTATTAAATCACATTTTGATTCATTTACGGTTGTTTAGGTGATTGTTTACCCGAAAATTCTGTCATTATGTATTCACCCTCTTTTCATTTTAAACCTGTATGACTTTCTTTTTTCTGCAAAAGACAATGTTTTGAAGAATGTTGACAAACCGAACAGCGACGACACCAATTGACTACCATTGTTTTCGTGTCCATGCAATAGTACTCTGTTCGCGTACCAACTTTGCCTGTTTGAAACGACGAGGGGAAAAAATGATGACAGAATTTAAATTTTTGGGTGAACTATTACTTTAAATAAAAAAATATTTTTATGTCATTAAATAAAAGAAAAAATCGAAATCTGTTCTTATTGTAATCTCAGTTTAGACCCTTTTATGGGCAGAACTGACCTTGCATTTCCGGCAGAAAGGGATCTAAATCAAGGTCATTTGTTGAAAAATATTTATATTAAAATCTCAAGAGAATACGATTTTTTTGGACTGAAATCGCAGTTATTCCAGTACTGTGCGGTACTAGAAGCCAAAATTAGACATCTTCCCCTGAGGAAAGATTTCGCTTCACTGCTCGCACACAGCACAGTGAATCGTAGGATGAATAAAAGCTGATGTCCCCTTTATGTGCAAATTCCACATTAGTCATTCACAAACAAACAGAAGCTGCAAGGTACACCAAGTTTCTTCCCACTGAGATGATGCAAGCGATTCCCCAAACATCCGAGTAAGACAAAACTGTCAATTTAAATCAGAGTGTTCTGAACCCTTTACCTCCATCCTTTCTTCTTGATGATACTGCCGAGAACCATTTCAGCCCTGTTAAAAATAAACTAAATCAATTATCAGGGCACTATTTTAGCCAAATCATCTAAAAGCAAGCTTTCTCTTTATTGGGGATTCCCTGTTCTCAGCTCCTGTAGAATTAAGCTAGTGAAGCGTCGCCTTCACAGGAACTCCCCGTGTAAACCATTTTTTTAAAAAGGGGAGAGCACCTCATGACAGATGTTACATTTCTGCCCTAAGAACCGATGTGTTCTTCATGAATGGTTCTCCAATCCGCTCTCGGAGCGCCGGGAAGGGGAGTCTTGCTGACAGCTTGTAACAAATGAAGCGCTGTTGTGATGCATGCTCCAGATGCACAGCAGATGTCCTCAGACGTTCTTGCAAAATTTCATCAGAATCCCCCTTTTTATCTAACAGATGATTGAAACTGCTGTTTGTGAGGAGAGAAAGGTTACAGTGACTGTGCTGACAGCGGCGTGTATATGGGTGCGAGCGATAAGGGACGGATTGTTTATCGGTGATGATGTGTTTATTATTCTTCATAACGCATCAAACGCTAATGGTAAATGCAGTATATGAACAAAGAGGCACGATAAATGTGAGGTTATGTGCCTTTACGATAAAATAGCGTTATGGATCGTTGGGTGGATTTTCGCTGAGTCAGGATATTCAACATTAACTTTATCAGCAATTCTCTGATGTTACATTTTCACAGCAGTGCAGAAAAACAGACGCTACTGCTATATTTACTGCTCGACGGCAGTTTTGTAGCGATTCACCTTTCTGGGAAATCTGCTTGCATACGACAAATTTGTATTATGTAGTGTTTTAAATATAGGTATTGGTACAGTAAGTTACAGTAAATGTTTCATTGTCCTTCCCACATTAAAATTGAACGAAAATGTAATCCCTGTTCATGAATGATTCATTTATTGGATGTGTAATGTAAGCACCATGCCAATATTTAACAACATTAATGCTCCATTACATAAACATGTTCATCCAGGCCAGGCTTAACATTTAATTTTATATCATATCATCTGTCTCTGTACTTGGCCTGAAAACGCCTTGTGTAATACATTTCAGATGAATAGCATATTATCAACTCCCACAAAGAAAGCTGGAGTAGATGATGCTCTATAAAATAGATATTTTTTGTACAATATCGAGATCACATTCCTTATATTTTTACAAACGCGATACTATAGCGAGAATATTGATCTCAGAGAGAAATAATCTCGGTCAAATACATATTGAATGCCTCACATGTCGCCTCCTATATGTCTATCCATGCGATTTTTAAGCTACAACAAAAGGTCTGTGAAATTGATTATCTCCAATACATTTTCAACCTCTTTTCTGACTTACATTCTTTAAAAGTTCCAAGTCTGAGATGCTTTAAACAGTGGCGAATAGAAATCAGCATTATAGAACGAAAAAGCAGTCTCTACAGTCCTATATCATGTTTCAAAACCAGGACTTAATACCCAACTAATCATTCCATATGAGCCATAGATCCCTCACTTTGAAATGATGGGATATGCAGAGAAATGTACTCACTTCCCTGCCGCATACACTTCGGCCGTGTCAAACAGATTGATACCATTTTCATACGCGAGCGTCATTAGCTGCTCAGCTACCTGAGAAGACAGAGAGAGAGAGAGAGAGAGAGAGAGAGGGATCTGTGAGATAAAATAGAAGTGTAGACGGGGGCTATATAAAACCAAATACATCTGACATGGTTTTCACTAGTTATCTATGCCTTCAAGCTACACATGAAGTATTCTGCAAAGCTGTTCATTGGCCGTGCTTTAAAGGTCCAGTGTTTGAGATTTTGAAGCATCTTGTGGTGAGGTTGAGAATTGCAACCAACAGCTCACCCCACCCCTCCCATTCGAAGAACTATGGAGGCTGACGCAGAACTAAGACGTTGTCACTTTTTCGCTTCTTTGCCGAAAGAGATAACGCGTTTACAAAACACTCTCTGTAGGCAGTGTTGGGTAAATTACTCTGAAAAAGTAATGAATTACTAGTTATTAATTACATATTCAATAGTGTTATTAGATTACTGTACAAATTACTCTCTCCAAAAAGTATTTTATTACTTTCTATATCCTGTAACAACCTTGATTAGTTAAGTGATTCAAGCATAGACATGAAACAATTCATTAATTCAAATAAATCATATAAAACTACATAAAGTTGTATTATTTGCTGATCAAATTATTGCAAATGTGAGAATTAAACTTAAAGGACAGGTTTTTAAGTTAGACTTTGAATTTTGATTTCAGTTCAACTATTGCGCACACATAAATGACACAAAGTATTAAGTTCAATTACATCAGAAGTAACTGTAATTAAGTTACAGGGGAAAATGGAGTAATCCCTTACTTTACTTTTCAAGGGAAAAGTAATTTATTTACAGTAACTAATTACTTAGTGAATAGTTACACCCAACACTGTCTGTAGGACAGCTTGTGCATTTAGGGCTAGAGTAAAAACAACATTGTGAATTCCATGTAAGGGAACTCGCGGTGTGTGTAGATAAAAATAGCTCATTCTAAAGTTATAAAATCATAACGCTTCACTATGTAAGGTCTTCACACACCTCTGAAGACATAGTTATGCATATCATCATTGCATTTCTGTTAATAGATCCACCAGAAAATAACAACCGGACCTTTTTATTTATTATGCAGGCTGAGTGGTTTTAGACTCTACTGACACCTACCTATTAATAGGCATCACACAAAAAAAGATTTTGGTTACTGATACCATCGCAGAAATACCTTATATGCAGGCTACTTGAAAATAAACTTTACGTTCCAGTCTGAGAAGATACTTGTTTTCCGATTGGTATAAAACCTCAACAAACAGTAGTGACCTCTACTCTTTATGTGATGTATAAAAAAACATAATTTAAGAAGAAAAGTGTAAAAACTGACTTGCTGTATATTGCAAAAAGAAGAACAATTCAACATTTGTATGAGCCAAGAGTTCACTAAATCCCCACCTCATCTGGGATCTGTCCACCAAAGGTCACCCAGGTGCCTGAGGAGGGAATGCAGAAGTGGAGTCAAAGCCAGAGACGTTTGGTGGGACTGATTTCAAAGTATTACATAACAGTAGTCTGCGAGTAATGCAATCCCTATACTTTTCATTGTTGCTCTGAGAATCTTAAATCAATCCTTATTCAAGTTTCTGATACAGTATAAAGATACCACAAACATCGATCTGCGTGTTTCACTCACCCAGCCCAAGACATGATACCCGTAACCCCGATTTCCCAAGATTCCTGCGAAACAAAGAAAATATGTATCAAACACCGTGCACATTCAATAACTGTCTGTATCAATGAAATACAGGCATTTCTTCAAGTTACAGTAGATCAAACCCAATCCAAAAATTGAATGGGTATGTTTTGTCGTCAGGGGCACACATTTATTAATAAATCTGAAATAAAAGTTTTTTTGTACAGTATAACTGTGTACCCTACGAGGTAAAAGTCTTCTTTGTAGCTTCCACTCACAGAAGAAATATTGAATTCAAGCCTGGAGACAACTTCACTATCTACAGCCAGATGAACCAATCAGAGAGCCGTTTGGACCTTTTATTCTGCATCCTTTGAGCTTGTAAAAAGCCAGGGTTACGGTGCTCGGCAAGTACTACACGACAACAAAGTCAAGGACACACACTGCCTTTGTAATTCCCTCTATTAAGTATATTTGTGCTTCATTTAGAGGATGAGGAGCAATTTGTACTGAACCTAGACCGACATCGAATGAATATGTTGCTTTTAAAGTCCTTGGTTTCTAAATAAATACATTTGAAAACCTTTAAGGACAGGACAACAAAGTGAGAAGGCGGAAAAACATTTCCGAGAACTAATGGCACATATATGTCCACAAAAAAGATTTGCACTTACCGTTATTTACAGTTTTTTTGATGCATCTGACTCATAACTTGAGATTTTATGTGGATAACAAATCTAAAGAAGACTTTGAGACGACTCTAAAAGCATTTCATTTTAACGCAATGCTAAACATTACATAAATTGTAGTGGTGTCCATGTAAATCTACACTGTTGAGACTTTTGAAAAATGTTGCACATCACATGAATTAACAAACATTGATACCAAAGCATAATAAACAGTCTGATATTCACAAAATAGCCAGCGGGGTGATGAGATAACACATTTAAAAAAAATATAGATATATTGTTAAGCTCCGAATACAGCCTTTTTTTTGGTATATGTCTATACAATGTATACATTACATGTAAACAGGCTGTCAACGATGTCACCTCTCAGTGGCTTTGAGCATCACCAGGGAACTTATCTGCTTAAATCAAATTATCAGCAAGCATGGAGTCTCTGAAAACCAATGATGAATTTTTAACTGGTGTGATGGTGGTAGAGTTTCATGAAGGGAGATCCACTGACAACCCAGTGAAGGTGAACTGTACACCTGCTGAAAGTAATGCGGAGAGCCCATAATCCATTTACAATTTCCCTTTCTGTCCGCAAGGTACAATTCCACAGAAACTAGTACATATAAGTGAGCACATTACTGATATACAACAGTACGGTAATAATCAGTATAATTTTCTCTGCAAAATTGTTTCATAACTCAGAGAGTTTTATAACACTGCCAGTAATGCAGCAAATCTAGCCCATCAGAATAAAAAAGTCTGCATGCACTGCAAGCAAATGATCGTAAAGATGTCGGAGGGTCTTTAAATTGATTCAGCACCTTTCTAAAAGTGCAGTGTTGATGGTCTGCGGCAACAGTAAATAAATGAAATAGAAGAAATGTGTTAATCATGTTTAAACCATTCATTTTAATTAAAAATGAAAAACAAATATTGCCTATTAGTTTTAGAAGAACACCCTTACAATGGACTATTGGCTGTTCAAAAAGGCCATTAGCAGCTGCAACCAGAGAACAGACAGATATCAGAGTCAAGCACATCTTTACCCTTCTTTAATAATGGAACGCAGCAAACTGCCAAGAGAATCTGCATTTGAGAAAATCCATCTTTGTGGTTAAAACACTGAAATAAAAATGGGATTCATGATTTTCAAAAGGGATAAACCCTTCATACCCTTTTGATTTGACCCAACAATGGGGTTAAAACAACCCAACAAACCATAAGTTCAATTAAAACCCTATGATTGGGTTTGTTCCTTTTTTGACCCAATGCTGAGTTGAAAATAACCAAGTATTTTTTACAGTGTATTTATGCAAAAGGCGGTCATTTTCTGTGCAATAGGATGATGACCGAATATACTCTCTAAATATAATTATTTTCAACCCAGCGTTTGGTGCAAAAGGGACAAACCCAACTGTTGGGTTATAATTAAACCTATGCTGG
Source organism: Triplophysa tibetana (assembly GCA_008369825.1). Taxonomy (NCBI): domain Eukaryota; kingdom Metazoa; phylum Chordata; class Actinopteri; order Cypriniformes; family Nemacheilidae; genus Triplophysa; species Triplophysa tibetana. Next base: position 14,904,204 of record CM017912.1, on the reverse strand, counting down.
TCTTGTTTAACATATTGTTGGATCAAATATAAACATTGTCTGGGTTAATTCATTTAAAGTGATAGTTCACCCAAAATTGAAAATTCTGTCATCAAGTACTTGACTCGAAAATATTGATATTTTGAAGAATGTTGGTAACTGGCACCCATTCGCTTGCTTTGGTTTTGTGTCCATACAGAAGTGAATGGGTGCAGGCGCTGTTCAGTAACCAACTTTCTTCAAAATATCTTCTTTTGTGTTCTGTGGAAGAAAGAAAGTCATACAGGTTTGAAATGACAAGAAAGTGAATTTCCATTTATAGGTGAACTATCGCTTTGCCCCAATGGCTGGGTTTGTCCAATTTTGACCCAACGTAGGGTTAAAAATAACCCGGCGTAATTATGGCAAGTATTTAGAGTAACCTCCCCCTACTCGTTCCCCATCAATTATTATGATAGAGATCAAGCCGCTGTGTCACAGTCACTGGCATGTTGAACACATTTTTAACTGCTTTAAACTGGTCTCCTTGTCTTTTCTATACGAGTCCACCTGACAGTCTCAGACTCCAGCAAACCTTTTCTTCAATAGGGTTGGCCATGCTTTGTGAGGCTTTTTAGGTCCTTTAAAAGCAATTACCTTTCAAAGGCTTAGTTATCGATTCACGACCAAACCTTAAAGTGCACCAATTATAAAACTTCTCTCTTACAAACATTTTACCCTTAATTGCAGATTCTCTACGTTATGTGATGTGTAATGTAATTAAAGGTTATCGTAATGCACATCTTGCCTTCACGTCCAGTTATCTTTTAGACAAATCAGTGGCACATTGTCCACACAGACAGTATTGAGCTTAACCAAATTTAAGCTGGTCTGATGAGGGGATTTGCCCACTTACTGGTCAGACTGAGAGAACAGGTAGACTTGTTTAAACTAGTGCTGTAATACTCCAGTATGGACTCGTATTCAAGACGTCTTTTTATGGTCTCGGACTTGTCTTTGACTCGTTGGTATTTGCACTTGGACTTGGTCATTGGTCTCGACAAATGTTCTAGTCGGTCTCGTCCGAGTCCAGCAATATATGTTTTATTTTCTTCTTCAAAACAAAAGATTGATAGACCAATATTCTTTTGATCCGAAAACGAATAATCAGCAAACTGTTGTAGACTCTCCACTCAGAACCGAGAGCCTCGCGTCCTTATAAGTTCTCTCTTCACACAGCAGTTCATCTCAGTTTGTGATGTTGGTGTAACTAAATGACTCCGGTATATTGGTTCAAGTCTGCAGGATTGTCATGCACGCCAGAAAGTGAATAACTGAATTAATTTGTGGATAATATTAAGTGTTTACCGTAGACGCTAAATGCGAACGATTCAGCTGAACTGGTTCGACCCATTCACTAAAAAGAAAGAACTGGTTCAAATGAACGATTCGTCCACGACTAGAGAGCATCAATCATTCATCAGCCACGATGTCAGCGAGCAGAGGCATAATACAATTTGGTTTTACAAACCATAAAGAATTCATCCACAGTGCGCTAAAAGGAAACGTTTTGCAACCAAACTTTCCCCGAGACCTGAGGGACAAAGATGTGCAAGTTTGAGTATTTTTATAAGTTTACAGAGTAGGGCTTAAAGATAAGATAGATCCAGTGGAGTTGACTACAGCCCTAGTTTAAACTATATGATTGTGCATATAATGTGATCATGCATGCAAACGCTAAACATGTACTATTCAAATGCCTCTAATTCCACATAACACAAAGGGAGCATCATATGGAAATACTTCATTAAATGGAATAAACAAACACACAACTCGAACATTATACAAACAGGCACATGATAATGTAGCTAACCACTGCTATCCACCGCCAGACTTGTGTGTCCAGTCCGAGCAGGACCTAGTAAGTACCGTGACTAATTGTGGGTTGTCATTGACAGAACAGTAAAGCGGATGGTAAAGAACGACCATCAGGTCACTGAAGGGTCCTCTACATGAGCCGCTATAATGAATCATGGTAAGCTTCTCTTAAACATGATTTACACAAATGTGATTCTTCACATGCTCTGTGCACATACTGACCTAAATAACAGTGATATAAACAGTCAATAAAGAACGCCTTTGAGATACAACTTTATCTCAAATATAAAAATATAAAAAACTGAAGCGTTAAAGCCATGGGACTGGAGTAAAGGGCAGAACCTTTAAATGGGAATAACCTTACTGGAACTAGGACAGACCGATGACGGTTTGTTTCTGCTGTATTGAACACTGCAGCAGAATCCATAAAACTTGAAAGTAGAAATCTGACTGCATGATCAGCGAAACAAAAGAGCATATTACCCAGAACCTGTATCCTAAGAGTAAAAAACAAGCAGAAAATCGATCACCACATAAAATCTGCAATCAATAATTCATCATGTCTTTAAATAAACACATCTTTCTCAGTCTTATGATGGAGTACTGAAGCTACTTAGCCGCATATGAGTGCTTAAAAGATCTGTTCACTTTGAGAGGAGAAACTCCTGAACTCGGGACCTCTACAGAGAGCTGCACTTGGCTAGGAAACACAGGGTCTGCTATATTGATCATTGGAAAGCGTTACTGGATGTCAGCGGGCTCTTAACGCCGATCAAATCAGGTCTCTAACTACTGCAAGCAGACTACCTACAGAACGCCAACACAGCAGCTGTTAGAGATGCGGAAACCGGATAATGCCATACTGAGCACATGCACTTATGATGTTGCCTCTTTTGCATTGCTTATAATTACTGCAACAAGACTCATTAATGACAGATTTGTCAACATGTTCATGCCATGAGCTTCATGGTCAGGCACAGTTTGGATTAGACGGGATCCGATGAGACAGAAAACTAGCTGGACCTTCCCTCCTTCCCTACGGCTGGCACACACAGCAGATGTCTTAATGAGAGAATAAGCACACACTTAAAAGCTCATTAAAATAGCAGATGATTACCCTGAAGAACACCCCAAACTCAGAGATCAACAAAGCTAAGTTCACAATACATTCACCTACATTCGACCCCACATGCATTCAATGGAAAACAAGCTGAGAGGAATTTGAATGTTTCTCCGTTCCATTTCTTTTAACTAAACCATGCTTTATGTGGAATATCAGGAAGAGCACAAAATGTGGTTACATAAAAAGGCTGGAGGCACAGGTGATATGGTGAATGGTCAGGAGACTACAAGTTATGTAAATGGGACCAGGAAGGAAAGATGAATGCTTTATCAAGGGAGTCTACAGTTCAATAATGAACTACAGCTGTTGTGCTGCCTGGGAGGCATGGGACTCTTATCAGAATGAGTAACCTTATCTCTGAACAAATGTAGAGTGTGAACACATTTTACTCAAGTGTGCCTAAACATCAGCATGTGTGAACAAAAGATCCCCTACGAAACAAATACTGTATGGGAATATACTGGAATATATATCATTTTTATCCATATCGGAACCTTAAGTGATTATATTTTTCAATTTATGGAAAAAGTGGTAATTCCATATGTATTATTGTATACAGTACATACATACAGTATACTGTATATAATAACTGATTTTATTTGCTGATAGGTAATATTTGGGAAAATATAATTGATGTAGTATATATAATATATACATAATAGTATAATATTATGAGTGGATTTAGTGGATATTTAAACAAAATATTTATATTTAAAAACGCTATTGGGCATCATTATTGTAATCAGTACAGAATAAAATCTATTCCATATTTGCACTTATTTGAGATCTCATTGATAAATGATGGCGAAAACACATAGATGTGTATCATTTTATGAATTACTAAGACCTTAAGTTACTCAATCCGCCTTTCCACTTTGGGCTTCTTCCAGTAATAGGTCCACACACTGGATCCAGTGGGTTTCTCCCAGATAAATACAGGGTAGCTTACATAACTGGCCGGTCAGACTGAAGCGGTCCCGCTGTTCACCACCCAGGGAACAGTAGGCAGAAACTGCAGCCCATTTGTGCATTTATATAATCACCACTTTGGTTTTCTTTCTGGCGATCACAGAAAGGCACACGGTTACACAATGTCTAAACAAAACCCTCTTCAATCTCTCCAACTCACTCGTGCACTTAAACAAGACAACCACAGGAAACTCAATACGGCCCAGAGGAAAATGTTACTGCTCAGATGTTGCCCTTTTAAAGCTCAGGAGACTTAATGGAGGTCTTAATGGACCAAATAGACTTGATGGAGATAAAAAATGAGACGATTGTTGGCACACAAAGAGAGGTCAGCGCTACAAAATTGAAATCTCAATCTTAAGAAATGTCTGAGGTTTCATAGAGAAATCTCTGGATGTCACTTACATTGTTTTACAATGAGACGACAAGCGCACTGTACAAGAAAACTTCCAAGTCAATGTCAAAAGACCATGACAACAATGACATGTGTTTGATCACCAGCTTAAATTCACCAAATGTATTTCATTTATAATTATATCTTATTTATAAAATATTTGAAGCCCTTTGAGGAATACATCATCCATCACCTGCTCCTCATGTTACATGGACACGGGTGATGGAGGACACACCTTTACTAACCAACGACAGGACCATTTTTGGAGTTGTTGTAGGCGAATAACCAAGAGGGATGTTTCTATTATTATAATTTTTTTTACAATGAAGCAGTTTGGAAATGAACTGAAAAATTCCAAATAACTTTCTAAAACTACCAATACATATCTCATATGATATTAAGTCACTTATAAGAAGTATTATGCTTGTATGAGAAATAATCAATTAATTATCTAAAAGGAGTATTTTTCTAAAATTAAATAAAATTCTGTGTTTAAGTGCTATAAGCAGGTCCCAGGTGCATATAGCAACCCAGGAAATATTAAAAACAAGATCCCAGTAAGTTTGTTTTGATTAGACTTTCCCTGCAAGCATGCGAGTAATCGATCCGTTCAGATTTCCCTCCTGTTGTGACGTAAAAGCAATTTCACGGCACTGCCATTGTTGTTTTCACAAGTAACAGCGGTGCAAATGACGCCATGGCTAAAGTTCGTGGACAACATTCAACATGCAATGTAGTCGCTGCACAGAGTCCTAACCTCTGAAGAGGCAGGATTGTATTTATTTTATTTTTAGTTGAAATCCCTCAGAAACTATAGTAAAAACCTGCTTGTTTGCATTAATCACCTCTAGCCGGAGTGCTTTATTGACAATACACACTGGATTAGATTCTAAATTGTTCCTCATGAGGTATGGAGACCAACCTTACTCTATATTTATTTGTTATTTGGCAAATGGGCACTTGGAGTTTAGCTGTATGTATGTTAATACATTTTGTCCGTTGAGATGTTCAGCTGCAGCAAGCAGTTTGTTTTTCTAATGAACAGGGGCGAATTTTGCAAGTTAGTTTCGTTTGAAACGTTTCCAATCATTCGTCCTTAGGCTGAAAAATCTGTCACAGCATACTAGTAATGCTCTCATGTTGTATGTGTAACAGTATATCTCGTCAATGACAAGCGCTAAAATCCACGAAATTCCGCTGAGATCTGCAGGTGCGCATTCCGTGGATTTTAAGCAAGCATGCACGCACAACGTGAGCATTAGGATACGCTCTTTGCTGTGAGCATAGCGGTTTTTGACGAGGCCAAAAGGATTTTGTTAACACAGCCATTGAGAGTTTTTAAGCATGAAGACCCGAATAAATCATACTAACTTGTTGAAAGTGCTCATGCAATGAGTCCTTTAACACTGTTTTTTCATATTTTAGGACAGAAAATTAAAGAATAAAACGAATATTAACTTATAAGTAGTATAATGCTAATATATTAGCATTTTAATTGATCTTAATGCTTTATTTTCATATTTGAATATAGAAAATGAAAGCGTAAAAGAATGAAACAAACATTACTAATTTTTACAGTTCTGAATTCTAAAAATTGTATAACAATAGTAACTTCATAATTAAAAGATTCATCAGATAATTTTACAACAACAATGTTGTTAGAGTAATTCACACTAGCTGTAAAGCATCGAAATTCTAAATGCAACATAACAGTGGCCAGGTACAGTACAAACACAGTACACAAATCATGTAAAACACACATCATGTAAAACAAAACCTCATATTCCCGTGAAATACACACACACTTCATGAATACTATGTGACACTTACATATTAAAAGTTTTAAATGTCTTCGCCTTAATGATAATGAGAGAATCAAACGTCTGATCGCAGCACTTCTTAGGTACTGTATACAGTTGCAGATTGATCAGGAAGTGGGCGATCCTCTACATTACCTTTCCACATCTACAAACTAAGTGCCTTTGATGTACAATTATGCAAATTACATTATGGAAGGGAAATAAAAAGGGAGGTTGGATTACTTTAAACTACCATACCACACTATACCGTAGGGTGGAGTTCCAAAAGACCATGTGCCATATGCGTGCTAAAAGGTAAAAGTGAAGAAGTCTCTGTGCTCCCACATTGCTCAGCAGTGGAATTTGATCATACACTCAATTGCATACAAAAACCATACTAATAGTTTTAATGGACAATGACAGAGGCTCTGCTGTTAGGAAATCTCCATCCCTCAATTTAAACTTAGACCAGCAGAACAATGCGTTCAAATAAGTTTAGTCAGTTTATCATTTGATGGACTTGAACTTAAACGTTTGGAGTTATGGAAGCCATAATGAAAATCTGCAGAAAATGTACACCAAATACACAAATGTGGATGTTAAGAAGAACAATAAAGAGACACCACTAATAAAGAGGGCAGCGGGTCAATGCCTCCTAGTTATATTAGAACGCATATTTTATTATAATAAAATGATTGGACCCTCAAACACCACCAGCTCAACCAAGTTCACAACCCACTTATGTGTCTTTTAAACAATTTCTTAGAATTTATATTTAATTTAAAATGTTCAAGACAAGGAAAAAACAGAGACCTACCGATATTTCATGCCAGTTCTCAAGCAGTGGTCACCAGAAGATGGCATATTTTGAACAGACAAATGACCCAGGGTGCGGGCCACCATGGCCACGGCCCTGAACTTGCTTTTAGTCCCCAAGCTGGGGCTGTTAGTGTTCTGTCGGTTCAGTCTGTCTTCCGTGCTCCGGCTTACCGCCCGGTGGTCCGTGCACACAAACGACACCTGCATGCTGACGGCGAGCCCCTGCGTACAGCCTACCAGTAGGAATTCAACTCTTAGGGAAGCAACTCCTTTTTAAAATCTCCCAGAAGGCACCACTGTGACCTCTTACTGAAGAAAAAATAGCTGACGTTTTATTTCTTCTAGTCCTTAGGATCAGGAGGTGAGATGTTCTTCTAAAACTCTATTAAATCTATCAAAAAATGGATGTAGTCTGAAGAGCTTGTACAGCGTGTATTTCCATGTGCCGCCTGTATGAGCGTATTATAGGCAACTCCGTGCGTCTGTGTGTGTGTGTTAGTAAGAATGAATTCCAGCACTCTGGCTCAGCAGCAGCCCGTGAAGCCGTGGACACCAATCACATCACCACAAAGCACAGGAGGAAATTCCACATCCATCCACGTCACACTGCAGAACATCAAGCATGTTTATTGGGTCTCCTGTCTGCACTCAACGATGAGTCGCTTGTCCTTTTACACCACTTTCTCCTGCGATGCTTCAGTCTCTCGAGTCTCTTCCACCCTGTTGGCGTTTTATTGATGTTCCTTAACAGTTTTTTATACGGTCGCTGTCCTGCTTAGATTAACATCTTATAATGTTGCCCACAGTGAACTGAGCATATGCATAAATGGCAAGCGAGAGTGAAAGATGGAGAATATCTAAAAGAGCATGGCATGATAGTGTGTGAGAGTTAAAGTGAGAGCGAGCGAGGGAGGGAGAGAGACAGAGCGAGAGAGAGAGAGAGAGACTTGGAAAGGAAAGTGGGAAGGTCCAAACTCATGCTATGTTGTGTTAGATCAGCTCATACCTGATACTCCACACTGCCTACGCATGACAGAATGGTCAAGGATGAAACACAAATCTGTCATGAGCTGGAGTATTTAACGCACATGCTCATAACACAATATCCTACCAACAAGGAAAATAAACTACAAGGACACTTCATCATAAGAAATGTTTGACACATTTGCCATCACGTGTTAAATGTCATTTAAATATGAGTATTCTCACATTGTCCCGACTGCTGCTGCACTGAGAATAAAACTAGTAACTAAAGTATCATGTCTATAATACAGTATAGCCTGATCTGCAGGTACATTTATTTTAACTACTATATAGCTGCGGAAAAAGAGAGTTTCAAAATTATTTTCAGTTTTTCTAAATGTATTATTTATACTGCATATATGTATGTATTTAGGTAAAATAATAATTTTTCTTTCATTCTGCAAACAACTAACAATATTTCTCCTGAATTTCAAATAAAAAGATCGTTTTTTATTTGAATTTATTTGCACAAAAATGGTCATTGGAGAAACGGGTCAAAATAACAGAAAAATGCTCTGTGATTTTAGACCTCAAATACTGCAAAAAAAACAAGTTTAAGTTCACATTTAAGCAATGCCACAGTAATACGTGTAAATGTATTTAGGAAAACCAAAAAAAATCTATTGGAATAACCTTGACACACTCAATTGTTTTAAAATAGTTTCCATGCATCTAATCGTGCTATCCGTTTTTCACATTGCTTTTGGATGACTGTATGTCACTGATTTTCCTAATTTTGTTCAAATTCAACAGACACTAGACCGAAATGGCCACAAATTCATCTAGAAATGTGGATTAAAGAACTTTTGGAATGGTATTTTTTCCATGACTGTACATACAGGGCTCTCATCCTTTCTTACCCAAAACAACCTCCTGGACAGCAACCAGTCTGATTTCTAGATAGGTCCTTCCACTGACGCTGCGCTAACTGTCATTAGAGTATCCCGGAGAGGTGAGGTCTCTGAGTCCCACCATCTTGACACAGGGGTGCCTCAGGGCTTGGTCTGTTGCTATTTTCTGTATACCTGACATCCCTAGACTCTGTCATTCAGAAACATAGCTTTTCCTATCACTGCTATGCAGATGATACACAGATCCATCTGTCATTTCAGCCTGACGATCCGACTGTTTCTGCATGCATTTCAGCATGCCTAGCTGACTTTTTGCTGCAGCTGAACCTTGCAAAAACAGAACGGTTTGTAATCCCGTCCGACACAACTTCTCCATTCAACTGGCCAGATCTTCCAGAATGGCCTGACACCTGGGAGTGGTGATCGACGATCAGCTTAACTTCACACATCAGGTTGCCAGAATCACCTGGTGCTGAAGATTCATCCTCTACAATATTAGGAAAATCAGACCTTTCCTATCCCAGACTTCTAAGCAAGTCCTAGACCAGGCTCTTGTCCTGTCCAGACTGGATCACTGCAATGTGCTAATGGCTGGACTTCCAGCTTGCACAACCAAACCTCTAGAGATGATCAAGAATGCAGCGGCAAGAGTGGTCTTCAATGAAGACCCTATAGCTCCCTATAGTCGCTCGCAACAAAATCAAGTCTTGTGGTGCCATCCCAAAAAGGTAAAAAAAAACCTCACTCACGTACCTTCTGTTGATCTGTTACACATTTGTGGAATAATCTACCTGATGCTACAAGATCAGCAGATTCTGTAGCCATCTTTAAAAATCGTCCTAAAACACATCGCTTCCGTCAACACCTGACCAATCTCTTTTCTACTCTTTTAAAAAAAAACTTCGCTCTGTATTCTGTGGTAGGCTATATGAGACAAATTTTTATTGCACTTATGCTTTTTGCTGTCCTTATGTTGTCCTCATCTGTAAGTAGCTTTGGATAAAAGCGTCTGCTAAATGACTAGATCTATATCTATAAATAGTATAATGAAACATAAATAATCTGCATTCTTTCAAGGTCATTATCATGTTCAAGTAAATTTGACATTGACCAGTGACCACATTACCTTCTTTTTAAAATGAAAAAACAACAAAAAATCTTTTTGCAACGCAAGCAGTATTAGAAAAAAATATATCTTATCTCCACATCGTGTGAAACTCTGTGTATAATACTGTAGGATTGTAAGTCAGAGATCAGAGGGAAAGCTAGAAATATAAATAAATAAAAGCTAACTCCATAGTATTAATGCATACAGCATACATACCACCGACCGTAAACACTCTGAGATAAACTCTTTAATAATCTGACACGCAAATGACAAACGTCCCCCTAGCAAATTACAGCTCGATTGCGCCCTAAAGCATCTCATAAAACCACTGAGTGATGGAGCGACTGCCCAGTTTTCATGCGTTCGGGATTAGCAGAACGCATGTCATTTCACCTCTAGATGAAAGGAAGTGGACAGGCGGCTTAAGTGAAAGTACAGCGTTTCCTGAATGGCACGTTGGCACCTGCCTCAGGACACAAAGACTCTGACAGCAGGCTTGTGTGATGTGGCCCTCAAAGCAGCGGTCCATTAAAATCCTGTAACAAAATACTGAACTCATGCATCCGACATGATGCAGTCTCTAGAGAGAAAGAAGTGACAGGAAATCATCGCATGAGATGAGGTGGGAAACTGTGTATCTTTAGATAAAAAGTTGAGATCCTTTGGTCGGCCAGCATCATCCATGCTGCTGCAGATTCTAGAATCACTTGTGCATGACAAAAATTTTATATTTTGCATAGAAAAGAGCCAAAAATGTCAAATATTTGTTTTAATCATAAGGTTCAACACGGTTTTAGAATGTAGCTATTTGCAGGTGCTAATGTGGGTCCTGATCTTTCTGTCCTTGTATCGAATAATGCCTCCGTTCCCAAAAAAAGGTGCAAAGCACTGAGGATTTTCAGGCGAGCAAACACATGATCCCACTTACGAAACATAGCCCGCTTACTCGCCACTGTGAATAAAAAGGGGAGAGAGAACGATCCACACTTTATCATGATCAAAAATATATTTGTGTGTCACTGTGACCCTGTGCAAGGATTAACCTGGAATCTACCAGTTTTACATTTCACATTTGCATTTAGCAGGTGCTTATATCCAAAGCCACCACCTGTTAGTTGTTTCCCATTCTGCCAGTTGTTGCAAATCAAATCAGTCATCACTGTTACAGGTAACAGAAAATGTCAGTGCAGTGGATGCACAAGCCCTTATTGAATTATCATTACTGATTGGAAACCTTAGCTGTAGCCCCTTATGTGTCAAACAGTTAAATATAAGACTTAATGCTGGAGACGTGACCTTTCTAATGAGAGAGGTGATGCGTCCGAGGTATACTTAGGGAATAGAAGGCAAATGTTCATGAACGGTAAGCATGACTGTGTGTTAAGGGCTCTTGTGATACAAAGAGGCAGTGGTATGGTAAATAGTACAGAATAATAAATTGTAGTATATGTATACTTATATAATAGTTTAAGATGAAGTTGGCCTATAGCATGCGATTCAACCTTTTTAGCGTCACTAGACAAAATAAACAAGGGCACATCACACACCATCAAGCCGTTCCTGTCTTGCCCTTGATAAGAAGCTGAACTACCGACTTATCCACAGTCAACTAAGCTCTTGAAAATCCTCCGGAGTCGTTCAATCATCTGCCTCAGAGCAGAGCTCAGACCCTCTCCAGTGAGCTTCACTACAGGGCTCCTGCTCTTTCATCACAAGCAAAAAAACAGGCATATGTGGGCAATAACTTCTCACCTGCACAAACACTTCCTTGACTGTGTAAAGCGCATTCTCAATGACAAGGAATTATAAACATTTCTTAAGATCTGAGATTCGTACTCTCTATAAAAACTGTATTCAGTTTCTATAAAATTTTGTGTTACTTTTAACATAACTTGGGTTGTCCCTTTCATTTATTTTACATAAAAATCAACACCTAGTGTGTTAAATAGCATAACAGCAACTGTGTGTTCATATGAACACATCCTTTTTAAATGGACCGTTCACCCGAAAATAAAAATACTGTCATTATTTACTCACCTTCGAGTTGTTCCAAATCTGAATACATTTCTTTGTTCTGATGAACAGAGAGAAAGCTATTTGGAAGAATGTGTGTGTAACCAAACAGTTCGTGGACCCCATTGACTATACCATAGAAACATACTTTATATTTATTTTGTTCTGTTGAACACAAAAGAAGACATTTTAAAGGATGTAGGAGAGCTGGGTGAACTGTTTTGACTACCATAGTAGGAAAAATTACAATGTTAGTCAATGGTGGCCAATCTGTTTAACTAGACAAAGAAATTTGTAAAGGTTTGGAACAACTAGAGAGTGATTATTCCGGACATAATTTTCATTTTTGGCTGAACTGTCCCTTTAAAAGTTACATTAAACAAAATCTTAGAGACGTTTCTTTAAAAGACTTTTAGTTTAATACTGTGAATTAATACAGCAGAATGGAACAGAATATCTGACTGAGCTTGAGGCTTTAGATATCTCAGCAGGAACCCACCAAACACTTTCTGATTATGAGGTAAAAATACATAGCGAACCAAAAATGCACACATTTTCTCAAAGTAACATAAATGAACAGTTTAAACATAGTAGAGTAAATGGAGAAAAGTTGTCACACTGCTGTTTGGTATCATTGTGTGTACCTCACTGAACATGGACCAGATAAAGCATAGAATAGAGTTGTCTGAGGAGCTCAGAAGGAAAATAATAGACAAGCATGGTAAAGGTAAAGGCTACAAGACCATCTCCAAGCAGCTCGATGTTCTTGTGACAACAGTTGTAAATATTATTAAGACGTTTAAGGTCCATGGAATTGTAGCCAACCTCCCTGGGAGCGGCCGCAAGAGGAAAATCGACCCAAGATTGAACAGAAGTATAGTTCAAATGGTAGAAAAAGAACCAAGGATAACTGATTAAAGAGATACAAGCTGAACTCCAAGGTGAATGTACATCAGTTTCTTATCGCAACATCCGTTGCTTTTTGAACATGGAAGAAGACCCCCGAGGACTTCACTTTTGAAATAAAGAAATAAAAAGGCACACTGGAATTTACTAAAAATCATATTGACAAGCCACAATCCTTCTGGGAGAATGTCCTTTGGACAGATGAGCCAAAACTGGAGCTTTTTGGCAAGTCACATCAACTATGTTCACAGACGAAAAAATTATATGGCCCTTACTTTACATACTGTATATGACCAAAAGTATCCGGACACAAACTCATCTAATGAACAGGCTTGGCTATTTCAGCTAAAGGTACATCTTTTAATAAATGGTTTTAATACACAACATTATGCACACAGCATGCAATATTCTCACATTTAGAGTAAAATAGGAAACTTTTCTGTTCCATCTGCTGTCCAAGGTCCATAAAGAGATTTACTGGTGTGGAACAATTGTGGAAGTTCATCACCCAACATCAGCACCTGACCTCACTTATGCTCTCGTAACTGCTGACTCAACATATCTTCAGAGAAAATTTGCTATCAGTTACACACATCCAGCCAGCAACAAAGTACGTAGGGCTCTTAAAAGACAGCAGTGAGATGGAGGAAGTGCTTTTCTACATGACTGCTCTCCCATTTCAAGCTGACAGTGCACTGCTCGAGCAGCTTTGATTCAGAACGCCTGAAGTTCTCTCCCTCGGTTCCATCACTCATCATCTTAAAAATTAACTGCACTTTGTTTAAAGCAAAATTTATACCGTCTGGCCTTTTATTAGGCAGGCACTATAGTCTTCAGTCAACTGCTTGTTCAACAGAACAGAGAAAAAGAACATAGCTTGCAATTATTAAACGATAAATGGTTTAAATGTGACGGGAACATTTTAAAGCAGATTTGATACTGAATGCTACTATACGTTCTTGGAATCCATAGTGAATATTTGTATTTCTATGGCAACACGTTTACAATTGCAAATGATGAATGTGAATACTTATTCAATGCAAATTTACAGTCATTGTGGCCGATAAGAATTCATGTTTTTTTCATTGCAAGCAGGATCTATTCGATTCACTCAAGGTCAAAATGTCTGCATGTAGCCATTTTTTGGTACAAGTGTTCCATATGCTTTCTGGACAAACTCCCTGAGATCTTTGGGTGAGATGAGGACAAAATCTGACCTTGAACATAACTGAAATAAAAAAACAATCTTTAATGGTCGAGAGATAAGACAAAGATGTGATGGCAACCCAATTCATTTGGTAAAGTTTTATTGTACAGTCTTCTTATCTAGGTTTAGGAAACTGTTTTATGAGCCGATTGAGCTCTGTACCGCCCTCGGGAAGTCTTTATCCAGAACAAGACTGACAATCTTATTTATTGTGATGGTGAGATTAAGCAAGACAGCAGAAATGTAATGTGTGCACTGTATGCATGTATGTATTTATTTATAATTCAAGCTGCAAGTCTTCCTCCCCAGACTGTAACCACATTTAATCCAGAGTTTATGCCCTAGGGACTTACACGGCATAAAAAATTTAAGGGAAACACAGAAGGAAAAACAAAGAGACCGAATGAACAGCATTTAATTAAAGAGGAAATAGAGCAGAAAAGAGATGTGCTTGGTTAGCTCTACAGAACGACCACACAACAGACAGAGGGAGAGAGAGAGAACACCTCACCACTGCACTAAATGACTTATTAATCATTACTCTTATACGGTTAACAAGTCTTGGTCTGACAGTTAATTGGATTGTGTTTTAGGACCATGGCAAAACATTGGGATGGTTGACTGAATGTCTTAAATCCGTAAAAATCGAATGTCAAGTAAATGTTATAAATGGATCAATAAACATGACAAATGAAGATTAATAGCTTCATGATAGAAACAAGCTTTGCAGCACACAATGACCAGATGATGTGCGTTTACTGCCATCTTGTGATCACAGATAGCACAACAGTTGATGAGATTGTTCATTATTCTCTAGCCATTCCCGGTGTAATTATTCTGCCTCACGTGGTCTCGGAAATTCGATAATTCCCACTTCAACCCGTAAGTAGGATCTCGATTTAGTAACATCGTAAGTATTTAGTAGATTAACAAAACATTAATGTTAGCATGAAATGATACAAGTATCTGCTAACATCAAAAGTGCCCCGTTCCATAAATTATTTCCAGGTTTAAAGGTGCAGTTTGTACGAATTTTGCAGAAAAATATCCAAAAACCACTATGCTAGTGTAATATATTTTGTTACTTACTTTTGTTATTTTACTTACAATATCTCAAATGTTTCCAACTACTTGTAAATCGTGGGAAATTCTAAAAAGTGACACGGGACTGTGCAGTCGCCTGTCAATGGCTTCATATCCACGTTACCCTTTGCTATAGCCTTTCATGACGTAGAAACCGCATAACAACAGTGTCGTGGACAAATGCGGAAGTAGAGTCTAGGCATCTATGAAGCCACTGTTTTTTTTTCGAGCAGTCCCTTATTTATGGACCACAAATATTCGCTACATTTATAAAACTTTACCTCATTCGTTAACATGATTCAGTTAGAGGTTTCTACAAACTGTACCTTTAAGTGGGAATTATCAAATTTCCGAAACCATTTCTGTGCTTGATACAGGTTTCGGAATGTTTTTTGGAACATAAAAACAACTTTGGGTAACAACTTTTCTTAGTCTCTTATTGGGCAATTCTCCCGGAAAAGCACGCCCACGGCGAGGCGGAAGAAACTGCCCGCTCAGGCATCAACCGATGAGAAGACCCGCTTAGCGCTGTGGTCCTGCAGCTCGCTACTATTTCGATAGTGAGAGAAGTTGATGTGTGTTTGTTTGTTCACGTCATTTCGGTGATGGATGTTATATAAATGGTGGATGTAACCCCCGATTTGTAGATCGTTTGAAACTAATAGATGAAGCGGTCCCAGCGCTAAAAGATGCCAGACATGAACCGCACGTGGTAAGTGAAACGAAGTCATATGTCAGTGTTTTGTTGGCAACCGGTGCATATGTGCATAATGTAAACAACACAAACTTAAACTGAATCAACAGTTGGATAATGTGATGCTTGTGATTTAGTTCCTCCCCTCGCACACCTGGTAGTCCGTTTTTGGAAATAATTCTACAGCTGTATCTATCTTTTATAAATTTGATTAAACTAAATACTCTTCTTAGATACAAAGTTTTTACCTTTAAAATAACGAACTTGCGCACGCTAAAGACGTGAAACTTAATACTTTTTGGAGTCAGTAATTTGTACAGTAATCTATCTACACAACTGAATATGTCATTAGTAACAAGTAATTAATTACTTTTCAGAGTAACAACACTGGCCTCGTTACGTACTTCCATCTTGTGCAACTAGCCCATTACCACTGTATCAATAATCCTGGTTTGTAATATTACTGTAATTGCCAATACCAGTGCATTGTGAAATCCCGATGAGTAAAAACACGCTTAAAAGATCTTATTTTGTGTAATTTGAAAAGGCATGAAATAACAAAAAATAATCACACTTTGACCTAAATGGGAAGGCATGGACACAAACTATTGAAATTCTAAACCACTTCTGTCAAAACACCAACAAACTGTCCTCGATTATCGTGGTAAGGACCTTGAGTCTCTCGAATTCGAATGAGTTTAAATGGCAAGCTGTCATATACAGAAGTAACTGAGAATCCTAGCATGTATTGACAAGTCAACTGACCATGTATAAAAGGAAAGCACTTAATCCAGGCCACACGGCTGGTCCAGAACCCTCAGTCTGTGCTTGAGACTTGCTATTTTCCATGGATGACTCAGATACACGCAATCCAAATAAAACAGACTCCATGACACTTCCAAACTAACAAAAACAGAGAAACTGCTCCATTTCACAATCATCCAAGAACACTATTAAGGAAAACGGTTTTCCAAATAATTATTCATTATTCAAGGATTTTTCAAAGAACCTCATCCTCCGAATTTCCATCAGACACTTACCTATACCTCATGCCAGTCTGGAAGGAGACGGACTCTTGAAGTGACACTCCATTGCTTCTCAGGAAATCCTCCAGGTTTTTGAGCTGGGCGGCTGCCCGCACCTCTCTCAGGCTCCTAATCTCACCCAGTTCCCCCCCACCCTGCCGCAAAGGGCAAAGGCCCTGGTCGGACAGGTACCGGTCGATGTCGCTCCGCATGCTTTCGCTGAAGGACAGTGACAGCATCTTGCCGCTGCTAATGCTACTGCTCCTTTGTACAGTGTTACCCGGCGGTCCATTCTTGGGGACCTGTTCAGAAGGCACACTCTGTTGGCGGATGGGACGGTGGCTTGTGTGGCTGGTGTGGCCGCCGTGCACGACCCGCACGTCGGTCAGACTGCTTCTGTGAGTGGCAAACATGCCCTGCGAACAGGTGACCCGGTGCCCGACGCTGAACTATGAGACTGTGTTTCCCACAGGCGCAGAGTTAAGCATGACAGAGACCAGCAGACTCATGCAAGTCAGTGGCCTTGCTTTAAATAGCGCCCGCCTCCCTTGACAATCAACACCAAACTCACACCTCCATGCATTGTAATCAGAGATCCTACAACCCACCCTCCATCTCTCCATGTGTGACCCAAACACCATGGCAAATTTAAAGGAGTAGTTCACCTTTAAAATCAAAATTCTGTCATCATCTTGTAGTTTCAAACTTGTTTTACTTTCTTTCTTCTACAGAAAACAAAAGAAGGTATTTTGAAATATGTTGATGACAGACAAGCACAGCCACCCCTTCACTTCTTTTGTGTTGACAAAACCAATGCAAGTGAATTGAGGGGCTGTTAACAACATTCTTCAAAATATCACATGACAGATGTTTTATTTTGAAGGTAAACTACTACTTAAAACTGAAAGTTATTAACAGAATAAATGTGTCTGATCGGGATGGAAGCGAAAGTGGAATTTTGTTTTAAACTATGCATGCTTGCTCAAGCAACAGAAGTGAGCAGACATTCAGGCATGCACACGATCCAAACCCTGCTGCAGTTGCTGTGGAGGACATGGGGGCCAGATCTATTCAAAGTCTAGTCAGATAAATCAACCAGGGGTCAAAAAATAGACTGGCACTGACCCCAACAAAGGCTGAAATGCTAAAACCAAACAAGACATGATGTCCTATTCACTTATAATTATAATACAGCACAAATAGAGGCCCACTTGATAGGTCATATATATTCTAATTACGATAGCAAAGGCAAAGGTCGTGGGTTTCATCCCTAAGGGTAAACACAGTGTTTCCCCTACCATTATATAAGGGGGGCGCCCCGCCCTCCTAGCGGCTAGCCCCGCCACCCTTGAACGTCAAGTAAATTTGATTTGATTTTCTTTATAGCGCCAGATTACAATTTGTTATGTTATTAAACAAACTAAATAGCCAATCTAATATGTAATTTATCTTATTTCCACGATGGCATGTCTTTTCTGTCTTTGTTTGCGCGTTTCTGTCTTTGTTTACGTTTATCCCAATGAGTGCGCAGGTGCGCACAAACTAACACTAGCGGAAAGAGAGCGCGCGGCGGGAAATATGTCGCGTCAATCAGATGAAAACCAGATAAAAATATTTGCGTTTTTTAAGCGCTCACATGGAACTGAAGATGGCAACACTCACTCTACTGTGAGTAGCAGCCGGAGTAGCTCTCCTGCTCCGAATCTAGGTGTTGCGCATCCTGCCCCTGACAAGCATCAAAAGTCCAGTCATCACCGGATGACAAGTAAAATGTATATTAATGAATCACATGCCGCTTACTATTTACATATGTGTGTTTAAAATGTTTTTAGTCAGGACATTGTAAATCTGCTGATTAAATAAGACGAGAGATATTTAATACGCTATGCAGGCCGCTCTGTGTTGTATGGGAATGTCCTGCGCACGTGATGACGTTCAGAACAGCGCACGTGATGACGTTCAGAACAGCGCCCGTTCACAGCAGTACTGCGATTCACAGGATTATTCTCCAATAAATGCATCATATAAAAAAAACGTCTCACAAAAAAGCCCATTTAAAATTTGTTTATCATATAAATGTTCGTTATATAAATGAGCATATAAATGCTCATTCATTGTTCGTTAACTAACATTAACGAACAATGAATGAGCAATATATTTGTTAGTATTTATAAATCTTTTTTTAGTTGTTAGTTAAAAAATAAAACTATTTTAGCTCTGGTCCATTAATATTAACAAATACTTCTATAAATTTAACAAAGGTTATTTGCAAAATTCAATATTAAAAAGATTTAAATACTTTTATTTTATTTTTTTAAATAGATATCTTATGTTAACATTTTTTTACTTTTACAAAGCATTACCCTCCCAGACAACCAATTAATGTGACATAGATAGATAGATAGATAGATAGATAGATAGATAGATAGATAGATAGATAGATAGATAGCACATAAAGAATGAAAAGGAAATGATTTAAGATTTCTCGTCAATTTTCCCTAACCAGCCAACCAACCCCCCCACCCAAGCTGTAAACCTAGGGGAAACCCTGAAACACATGTGAATGCACTTTTGAGTTGAATTAAAGTGCTGATTAATTGTGAAAATATTCTTACATGACAACGAGAAAACTAGTAATCAAAGACATTTAATCAGTTTTTAGAGATGCTTTCTAAAATGGCAATAATTAATCAAATTTGTCAACTGATCATGTTTGTAGAGATGCATTGATATTAGCCAATAATCGCTATCGGTCAATTAAAGAAAATGTTCACACTGTCGGCTATCGGCCAATAGTTTAAAAACAGCCGATGATCAGGGCCGATCAAATTAAATGGATTTGTGCTCTGTATAGACCGTTTCCTCGGACGCGCACACCTGTCCCCAAGTTAACCTTCGGTTTGTGTTTGGCTAGTGTCTTATGATATAATTATTTATATTTTATTTGTATTATTTTACTTTATAAAAGTTGTATTAAATAAACGATTTGTTGAATTATGTTGTATGTTCATTTGATTAAATAAACGGTTTGTTGAATGGGTCCTGCAGTTTGTTCGCATTTAAACAAACCATAGTACACTGACATCTAGCGGTTGAGCTTTGTCTCGCAGTCTAAAGACAAGTTTAGCCAAGTAACGGTTCTTCTCAGTTTCTTTTGATTGTTATCAGAAATGTTAGTCACTCTTTTTTTTGTGAATGTGTACCGGAAGTTCGGTTAGGGTCAAAAAGATGCGCATGCGCAGTAAAGTTTGTTTATGTTGTTAAGATGAAAATGTCTATACAGAAAATCTAAAGCAACATTACCAGTTTGATGTTCAATTTTAGTGATTATTTGAATCAATGACATTCAAAAAGATAATAAATATTAATTTAATCTTCAGAATCGGTAATGCAGATATCACTCTGAAAATATATCGGCTATCTCCTATATGTTCTCCTTTCCGCATTGGCCAACTAAAAATGCACACCTCTAAACAACAATAAACTGATGTGTATACCCTGTATAAACCGAGAAAACCAGAATGTTTTATATAATTTACTGGAAATGAACAACATAACATCCACACAGCACTGTCACCTGTGTATGCTTTTTCATAATTAAAGGGATATTTCACCCAAAACGAATATTCTTTCAACATTTACTCACCCACTTGTCGTTTTAAACTTGAATGACTTTCTTTTATCTGCAGAACACAAAGGAGATATTTTGAAGAATGCTGATAATCAAATAGCTGTACCCTTGACTTGCATTGCTGTTATGTTACTTCTATGTTAATAGAAGTAAATGGGTGCCGTCATTGTTTGGTTACCAACATTCTTCAAAATATCTTCTTTTGTGTTCTGCAGAAGAAGAAAAGTCATACAAGTTTTAAATAACTTGAGGGTGTGTACAAAATTGTAATTTTTGGGTGAACTATCCCTTTAAGACTTCAGGAGAATTTAGAGCAACATAAAGCATACGGTAAAACTAACAAAAATCGTGCTTCCAAGGCTAGAACAGCATGTACAGTATATGTCAGGTCTCATTTGACATATTCTAGCCTGCTTGTTCAAATCTCAACATCTCAAGACAAAGTACAACTTGCGAGGGTCTCTGAGGGTCTCGAGAATCAGTTATGGTTGAAAAAAAGATGATATTTGATTGGATTCGACTTTATTGTCATTGTGACGAGCTAATAAAATGATAATTACTCGCCTTCCATAAAACGTCTAGCATAAAGCTTTAATCCAAAAGGTTAACAATATTCTCCCCTCTTGCTGCATCTCCACAGCTTAAGAAGTCCGTATTTGTTTTTCCTCATAACTAAAACATCACGGTGCAGAACAGTAGACCAAGACACTCGACTGTGCTTATTTGAATCCAAGACCTCTGCCATGCATATTCCCATCACCCGGACGGGGCTGTGGTTGTGAGCAGAACCACCATGCAACATCCTCAAGCAGGACTCATACCCATCTTAAGTTCTGGCTTTGTACTCACCCGGTTCCGTGGAGGGCGAGTGACATACGGGTTTTGCACTAAGCTGCTCATCTCATAACTTCGAGCCGGTCCACACACAAATGAAGACAGTTTTCCACCAAAACTGAGAGTGCCTGATATGAGACTAAATGACGGCAAAGCTCCACCCCTCCACAAAATCAAACGCCAACCACTTTTGGCGAATGTCATCTGTATGTTTGCTGAACCTATTATGGTGCAAGAATGCTCTGCAAACATGAATTATTCAGGACAGCTTGTGCTCTAAGAGCCTTTGATGTTGCAGCACAAAAAAAAGGACTAAAAGCAATTTTTTCTCCTGTGTTTTGTGCGAGTACAACATTTAGAAGATAAAACCAAGCGACAGTGCAGAAGAGAATCAAGAACAAACTGAGCAGTGAAGAGTTCTACAAGATAAGATGGATTCCTTATTCTATAACAAAGAATATATCAGGAGAAAACCTAGTTGTAATAGGGTATTCCTAACCGGTATGTGAAAATGTATAGAAATACCTTATTGTATATATAGAATAATAGAATAGATAGATTCCTGCACACAGAGGGTAGAAACTACTCAAGTGAAAATGTTAGGCAGCTGAACGTAGAATGCAGATATACTTTAGATAAGACAGAGGCTCAGATTATGCGTGTGAGTGAAAATACACCCCAGAACACAGAAATAATGCTCCTCACAGCAGCCTTATACATCAAAAAGCATGTTAGCGTTTAATACATTTATATTGCTTGTGTTAATTACAGTGAATGTTGCATCCGTTGCTATTTTTTCTTATTTAGGACTCCATGCTCGCCTTTTAAACAGAAGCATCTATTATTTAGCAGAGACCCTTTACAAGTGAAGTCACATCCACTCTAATTATATAACTCATTTAATGGGCCAGCACATATCTGAACTCTTTTTTAAGAGACTGAAACCCTACCGAAATGTCAATAGGCACGCCGTTTCATGAAACTGAACGGACGAATCATTAAGAAATACTACCTCCTGTTTAAGAGATGTTTATGACAAGAATAGTTTTCACACAGATTACCAAAGTCAGGAATAGCCACAGTGTTGCTCCGCTGGATGAAAATAAGTATCGTGTTACTGTGCAGAATGCTGCTGATGGATATTAAAGGAACGGCCTGATCTCATTAATTTGTGTTCGAATTTTATGAGGTGGCTATGTGAATCATCCAAAAACTTACAATTATTGGAAAAAAGCCATATTGAAGCCCTTCCCATAGCACCACACCTAAACCCAACGTCACTGGCACAAAAGCAAGTCGTTCTAAAATGAACAAATGAGGTAGAATGAATTCATGCGAATTAGCTACCTCGTAAAATAGTTATGAATTCTGTGAGTTAATGTTGGAAGGACCGCTTGTAGATTCTTTAATTAAAGAAATATTTTCAAATGAAAATATTTCATTTTGTCTAGAATTCAAGTAATAGTTCACCCAAAAATAAAAATACTGTCTTCATTTATCTGTCAACATCTCACCCTCGTGTCAATATAAACCTTTATGACTTTCTTTATTACAAACAACTCAAAAGAAGATATTTTGAAAAAAGTAGGGTGGCACCCATTCACTTGCAATGATTTTATGTCCATACAATAGAAGTGAATGGGTGCCCTTGCTGTTCGGTTACCAACTTTCTTCAAAATATCTTCTTTTGTGTTCTGCAGAAGAAAGTCAATGGTTTGAAATGACAAGACGGTGAGTATATGATGACAGAATTCACATTTTGGGGTGAAAGATCACTTAAATATATAAATATATAGGTCAACCAGGAGCCTCGTAGTCTTATAGAATTACAGAGTAACTGGAGAGACAGATTACTGTACTGCTGTAAATAAGTCGGCAGCTTAAGTTCAATAAGTGCACAAATATAATATGGTTACTTATAATCAATGAGAAACATTCATGACCTAAGCATGTTACTGGCGAGTAAGTGATATTACAATCCAGCTCAATCACCACGGTGCCCTTGAGCACTTAAGTCCAGGATCCCCGTAGGGACATTCTCTGAGTTTAGTGGACTGTATAGTGCTCTGTATGAAAGCAGAGATGTGTTTATATTTACACATGAAGCGCTGATGTACAGTACCTGTAAAACTGCAGCTGCCTCTTTGGACTGCCATATCGAGCTCTAATGCAAGCAGAGATGAAGGACAGATAAAGAATGTTAGTAAGACAAGTAGAGGTGAATCTAGTGTTAAACAATCTTGAGGAAAAGTCCACACAGCTTTGTCCAAGCCTGATTTAACTTAATTTAGTGCAGGTGGTTAAAATAATAACATATTGTAAGATGCAGCTCATTAGTCATGTAAAGATACTTTACATTTACGCATTTGCCAGACGCTTTTATCCAAAGCGACTTACATTGCATTATATTATACATTTGATTCGACTATGTGTAATCCCCTGAGATCAAACCCATGACCTTGGTATTGCTAGTGCCATGCTCTTACCACTGAGCCACAGGAAAAACAACAGAGTCAATAAAGAGTTGATATAAAATAGACGACTTTTTAAAATTAAATAACTACATTTTTCTAATATCAATAGAAAAACATGTTTTTTTGTTGTTATATCATGTTTTTATAGTGTAAGTTAGCTGTTTTATTAGTTTTTATTAGTTAATCAAAACCACTCAACTGCTGTTGGATTTTTATTGGAATGAATAATAAAAAAACATGATTTTTGAGTTATCTGCTTTTGCAAATGAACTATTTAAATATAAATGCATAATATAAATGTAAGAATCATGTGTGGCAAAAGGAAACAATCTACTGTTTAAACAACAGTAGAACTAAACTTAATGAAACTATTTATGAAATATGAGTATCAATGAAAATTTCATGTTGTCAAAATGAAGAGCCTGTCACTTAATATTTAATTTGATATATTTTTCTGTTAAATAGGTAAAGATTTTTAAGGATTTTTACACGGCACTATGCATCCCCTGATCACTATAAACTGCCGCTGTTTTGAAAAGAGCCTGTGTGAATACTCTGTCATATTTGTTCTATGAAACACAAAAGCTTTAATTTTAAAATAACATTAACCTGTACACTTCTGGTTTTATCAAATATAAGGTTTAAAGAATGTCTGTCATAACTCTAAACCAGACACAATCTATAACTCGGTCAATGGATTGTGAGAAGGTTCTGCTCACGTGTAGTTGACCCCAGGAGAGTCAGTCTGCCGGGTGGAGAGAAGGGCAGGAGAATCTGTGTTAGTTTCAGGGTACATGGAGCCGTGAGTGGGTTGAAACCAGATGACCGGCCTAGCTCAGACTCTTAACTTCTCTACAGAAAGAAAGTTCACATTAATTCCAACTTAACTTTTAACTATACAAAAAAAAAGAAAGAGAATTGATGAATTAAAACTGGATGTATTGGACATAAGGTGGAGGTGCACAAATAAAAATACAACATGATGCAGGTCATCAGTCTAAAAGAAGTATGGCCAGTAGGTGGCGCCAAATACTCGTTTCCCACATACAGTAAACGCAAGTTACGCAGCACACAATAGTTTATGAGACCATCAGTTAGGCTTCATAAGAGCTCATTTACATCTTTGTCTCATTTCTAATTTGACTAGAATCGTCCTGCCATACATTTCTGTGCCATTTCGTTCCTGACAGCAGACAGCTAAGCCCTACTAAACATTGTTATGTTGAACATTGTTGTTCTCAAACGGCTTCTGAGCTTACAACAAACATTTGACTGCTATGACTACAAAACAATTGTGCCAAACAGCAACACCAGGTGTGAAATTGTAATCCTTGCGTGTTATTTCCAGCATTCGGCTTTTATCAGTAAACAAGCGTGACTCTGCTGTTGAAAGCCTGATGGAGTTCACTTGATTTCTGTTCACTTAGCCAACTGGCTCGTCTCCAGTCTGCCACAATTTCACCAGCAGTGCATTATAAACTGCAGCGTTAAACCTACGCGAAGGTGAAGTGAGAGAGAGTGAAGGGTGCACACTTTTCACGGCTCTGTGTGGCAGGTGGAGTACAGATGCTACTGCAGAATGCTGCAATGTACCAGAAAAAACTGAGGAACAAACAGAGGGCCAGAGAGGATTGTGGGTTATAGACACTTAATATATTCCTTACTGTACATACGTCACATTCAAGAAGTTCCAGAGTCGAATTTAGGATAAACAGAGAGAAGCTTGTTTTAACCAAGAAGATAATCAAGGCAAATACAAAAACTTACAATATCAGTAACGTAAAAATCTATACATTTAGCTGAGAGTTTAGACAAGCTTCCAGTCCAAATAAAAACGATTTGTGAAATCCTGGGTCACACCCTAAAGAGCCTCAATCGACCTCCTGAAATGTACACGGACGATTAGGTACATTTTACCAGTCTTTATCGCGTCACTTATCTTGGGCCTCTTGTATCAGAATACGTCTGTGGTAGCTCTACTGCTTAATTCACCTCAAGTCTGATGGTTAACTCTGTGGTTTTGGATGACCATGTGACAAAGAGACAACAGGTTCAATCTGGCCCTCGATATGTTTGCTGAAGCGTCCGCTGAGCGGCCAGGTGGCATGAGGTAGCAATCTCCCCACGTGACCTCCTACTCACGGCATCAAATCATTAAAAAGACAAAAGAGGATAAATCATGGGTGATTTTATGTGGCATTTCAAAATAAAGAAGAATGGAAAAAGAGAGCGAACGTTAGATTTATAATATCAAGTTCACATTTCTGCTGTCTCATGCTGCTAGGGGTCGCATTGTTGGGGAGGGAGGCGGAGTTGTGTTGGCTATAATAGTCAAGCGTGAGCATAACACTACACACATTCACACACACACAAACAGGTCCTCTGTGCCCTCTGAGTGAGGTTTAGAAATGTGATTCTAACACATGCTTCTGACATGAATCCTGATTCAGAAATACCAATTTAAAATTCATGATAAAAATCTACTCTGTTTGACCAGTGTACAACAACAAGGTCGGTCTTAAAATAAATCTTTGGAAATAAAGAGTTAAGGCAAAGAATTGAACAGCAAAATATACAGAATACATAAGGTTATGCAACTTATCTTACGGACAAATACAAAGAGAGGTGGGGCAGTTTCTTTTTGAGATCATAATGCAGTGAAGTCTCACTGTTGCCTCATCAGGATTCTGGGCAGCTTACTGCATCGTCAGCATGCTCGCTCGCTGACTCTCTCTTTTACAGCAGTATCCCTACAACTACGCTTCAATAGCTTCTAACTCTGCTGTTGCGATGATGTGAGTGGTGGTCTGTGTATATAGTAGACATTCTCTTCCCCAAAGGTTTTTAAAGGGAGCTGCAAAAGACAGGAAGTGCTGGATGCACGTGTGGCAGTTGTCATTAGGGATGCATCCAAAATGTTGCTTTCCTTATCTTCAGTTCCCTACAAAATCAATCAAAATTGCCCTATTATAGTGTTCTGTTATGTAAGGCACAGAAACGTGGGTCTGACAAACAATTACAACAATCATAGTTCTTCTGTACCGATAAAACTGAGTAAGGAGGAGATTCATTTGAATGGTTTTTATTCCATGCATGGAATTGTCCGGCAAAGTTGCCACTAAAGCTCACTTGAATTTGCTCTAGATTATACTGATCAACTTATAAATGGCTCTAAATAGTTTTCTTAAAGGGGTAATTCACCCCAAAACATATTTTTGTAAGTGTTTTGCAGGGAAAAAAGTCATACAGGTCTGGAATGACTTGAGGGTTAGGGCATCTGAACTATCCCTGTACGAGAAGTTTTCAAATAGAGAAAGACTTGCACTTCTAGTCTGTGTTTCATCTCCTTCATTTGAAAACTTGCAATCAACTTCCCATCAACATAGATTTTTCAAAGTTGTAAAAAGTTTTAAGTTTATGTTAGACACACAGATTCATTGATTATAATAGGAGCAATCTAGTTTTGCAGTGCTTGCTTCCAGTACAGATGACATAATAGAGAAACGTGAGGTAAGATTTTATTAAAAAACATAAGCCATAAAGCAAAACTTCAGTTTGTGGCAATAGGATTATATGAGATTTACATGGCACACAACTCTTTAGCTGACCCAAACTCGTACCAGACCAATTCCTGATACAGACGGCAGAAAGTACAGTAAGTCTTGATCAATAACATTGTAAAAAAACATAACTCAATGTACATTTACATTACTGAAATAGCATGATAAATAACAGAAACTTTAAATGCTTTTAAACACCCAAGTGTTGTATATTTGGATGCATTTCAACAGTAATGCTTTTACATCATAAACACTGAGAGAAACTGAACCCACAAAGCCGAATCTATACTTTAAAAAAACATAATGGACAGGGATATACATTTAGCATGTAATGGAATAAGTGGGCAAGGTGTACTTAAAGTTTAGCTACAGCCACTGAAACCCAGATTCACCTTTCTTCAAACACTCCGAGGAAGAAATGTTCAGACAAAAAGTTTTGAAATAGAAAGGAGAATTTTCAAAACGTTTAGCTGCTAAAGTATCACATGATAAAGTAATCACAATATCTCACTTTTAGAGAAATTTGGTCCTCAATACAGTACATCACAACCCCATGACCGCAATAACACAATCACAGAACAGAGTTTTAACCGAAGCCAAACTGTGTGAAAGTAAAAAGTTATCACCCATAAAAAAGTGCATATCCTACATGTGAAGGATTCATAGCATACAAATAAACATGCAATAAATCTTCATCAGGCATTATCTCACATTGCCATCACGGTTTCCCAGAAAACAGGATACCATTTTAACACCTGTAGCATCATAGAACGCAAGGGTTCATAAAAGACATCAGAGAAGAAATTCTGCCTTCTGTAAGTATTTTGCTTAAAACATGAAAAAAAGACACAACAGACAAATGGTCTCTAGATGTAGAATACAGTATTTAAGAACACATGCAGTTCTGCACTAACCGGTGTCTTGCTGTCCGATAACTCCAGCTTGGCTTTCACTGTAGAACGCAGAACCCTCTCTGAAAGGTGTGCGATAGAGAAAGGAAGGGTAACACAGTGAACGGAAAGAAAGGGAGGAGTGATCTCAGGATGTTGCCGCTGCTTTGGCTAGCAGTAATGTATTCCTCTCCAAACTCAGCAGTCTGCTACCCTGGCTATGCAGATCATCAACTCTGTGTGTGTGCTTGTGTGAAGATATACTTGAGGGTGAAATACACAAAAAAAAAAAAACAATGCTGATTTTCTTGTCTAAGTGTAAACTAGACATTGAAGCCATGAAGCTATTGGACTGATATTGGAGAAAGTTATTCTACAAACCATTGTCATTTTGTCTCTTTTATACCCGGACAAAAAAACTCTTTCCAAAATTATGCGAGTACTTAGTTTGTGTTGGAAAGAAAATAAATGAAAATAAAGTCTAGGATTCTGTCTTTATTCTCCTTTATTATTAATCAAATTGGAATTGGAATTAATAATGATAAAATATTAATTTAGCACAATGAGATTAATTCAAATGTAAAGTAAGACTAACTGAATGTTTAAAAAAGTTAAATTATAAAATTTAATCTAACAATATATTTAATTTTAATTAGTCATTTATGACAGCTGCAAATAAAGACCGTGAAAGTAGAAAATATATCAAATACAATTATAAATAGGCAGATAAATAATGAAATAAAAGAAAATATTGCTAGAATGTAATAAAACACAAATGTATCTTTTACTTTTTTGCCTTAAAACAACACTCATCAATTACATTTATACTGATGAAAGTGTTTAGAGTTCTAGTCTGATAACCTAGGAAAGTTTAAACACAACCCAGAGCATAAAATATATATTCAAAGTTACCTTGAGCAGAGCTTTTAACTGCATTTCACAGAAAAGATATATGGTGTGTGCACAAACATGAATCATCTTACAGGTTCCACCAGGCTAAACTATCACTTTGCCGCAGGGACACAGAGGTGAAGGAACACTTTCTATAGATAAGCTCTGGTTTCTGTCTGCACTCTGCACGGTCTAAAGTGACGCAGCATCACAGGGTTTGTTACATCCAACTAAACATTCAACACTTCACTGAAACTCTCACCCAAGACTCAAAGAGCATCACTTGAAATAGAGGTGATAGCTGCTGAAGGTGATGACAGGCTGAGCTGAAGGCCCTGTCCTTGAAGTAGAGAGATAGGAACGTTTCAGTTCTCTCCGTCACTTCGACTCGCACCGATCTGTGGTGATAGACTTGCTGCAAGCAGCCGAAGTCTTTCATGTCATTGCACTTACGTCACGCAAAAGGGAGAATGTGAAAACAACAATTCTTTGGCGCTGTAAAAAGTTCAACTAAATATGTATGCTGATCTAACTGTAAAACACAGATCTATTCTAAACTCCATATAAGACAGCCTTGCATTCTGCATTTTGTTCCCAAGAAACATGTGCAAAAAACATTGTTCAAGGTTTATAACAGTGGTTGTGCATAATGCTGCTTTAGCTTGGGCATTAAATGAGGTGCAGAATGGACAGCCGCTTTCATCAGTTTTCTCTGGAACGTGTTTAAAACAAGCAAAAAATACCATGACTATATGATATATTTTTAAGTGCTGCCTGTTATTGCAGATTGAATTTCAGTTGAAGGTCTAATACTGATATTTTGAAATGGCTGAAAACAGAAATCTGATGCCTACTTTACAGCATATACTATTTAATGTATTATTACATTAAAATAATGGAAACTTCAAACTAATTAACTATTATGTACTGTATAACTTCACTTCACTTCACACAGGAGAGAAGGAAATGCTTCCATAAATTATATCATTTAGCAATCAGGTGAGCCACGCACTACATTGAATATAAATGGAGCCAAGGCTTCCATACAGTAAAACGTTTGGGCTATTTGCCATAGGCTATGCATAGTTAAAATATACAATTACTGCAATTATGACGAATCTGCAACAAGCCAATTAACGTTACTTCAGTAAAGTTTCAAGACCATTTATCACCATGGCTCGTCTTTTGTAAACACCCTGGATCGTACGGAGAGGAATTCAGGTGGCCCCTCTTAGCCAAACGTTATATGCTTAAGTAACACATTTTACATCTGACTGCAGTTTTCTCAACGATACAGTCTGTCTGTGAACATGCTCGCATCCTCGTGCACGAGCAATTTCTTACCTCAAACTGCTGAGACGTATGCGAGTTCTCGTCTGTGCGCCGATTTCGGGGAAATCCACATGCAAAACAACACAAGCGACATTCATCTCGACAACAAGACAACCCTACATCGCTAAGTGTGGCATCATGCCTCTAGCTACTGTCTATGATACTGACGTCAGAAATAAAATGAAAGCGTGCCGTTGTAAATGACACCATTGGTCAGAAATGGCTGTCATGTAATACGCATAATGATATGACGTCACCGCGCTGTTTCTACCGATTGGATATGCAAACGTATATTTAGAAGTATATAATATATATAGTATAGTAAAAGTAAAAATAAAAATAGTTTGATTAATTGTTTTATGTAATTAACAAGAAAGCGTTAAAAATACAATGCGTAGATTTGTAAAATAAAATTGTTTTTGCATTTACTGTAGATGAATCAACTTTATGGCGCCAAATTTAAATCACAAGGACTTGAATTTAAAAAAGCTCCGGAATTTATTTCCTCAAATTGTACCGTCATAACTTTTAATTACTTAAAAATATTTTTGTTTGAATTCACCGTCCTAAAAAAATAGGGTTTTGAAATTCAGCTTTTCATTATTCAAGTTCACGCTTTCACAAAACGCTGCAAAGTTGTTTTTAAACGGATACTGTGGTGCGGTTGAACAACCTTTTGTGATGACAAGAGTTGAACTATGCAGCTGAGAAGATTATTCTTTGTGTTCTTCAAGTGTTAAGTTTGTGTTAAGTATTTTTGGTGCCTGATGAAATCGGTATAAGTAGCCTTGAATACAGCGGACATATTTGTAAACGACTTTACTTGGACCCATTGTGCAAGCTGTCTCATTAATACAACGTGGGTTATATATACATGTTACTGCTTATTGGGCTGACATTCTTGAAACACCCACCAAACAAGAGAATGCGTATCTCAAACCATAGACATATATATATTAATTATGTCTAGTCTCAAACCCTGTTGCACACCGTTTCCCGGAAACCGTAGAAAAACGTTGTGCACCGGTTTGAGTTTGAACGTGACCCCTAGTGATATAATCTGACGCCACACAACTTCATTATTTTTGATTGGAGCATGACCTTTGAACTAAAAAAAATCAGATGGGGTATTATAATTTTTTGTTGATACATTTTCTATCAATCCGACAAAGTTTAACCAGGTAAGGTAAGCGTATGCTATATGTATACGGTAATATGTGACAAATGCACGGAAGTTAGGGTCAATCTCATTTTCCACACACTAAAAAATATTTATTTCCTAACTCATCCACTAGATGGTACCATTTGCTTGTTTAATTGTGAACTTGGATCAAACAATGTTTTTTGGTCTAATGGCAAGACTATAAATGTACACATGTAATACATTAGTATTATATAATATAATTTATCAAATAAAATAATGTGTGAAAGGTGTGTAAAACCAAGGTCAAAACTGTGTATTTTAGGTCAGAAAGTTAAGTCTGGATTGTGTTTCCCAGTATATAATACAGTTTAGTGCCATTTTGTTGCATTGCATGATCACAGTTTTTATGAGATTTTATAGCCAAGTGTTTTATCATTCATGATAATGTAAATATGAAAAAAGCATCCTGTAACGCTATAATGAAAAAACAAGTCATTATGATGAACACTGCAAAATGCATTTGGGCTGTATTTTTCCTGAGCTTATGATTTGCATATAATCATACTCCAGTAGCATTTATTAAACTTGCTTGTAATGCAGGTAACCTCATAAGAATGCGGATTAGATTCAGAAACATAACGATGCAAATACCCTCGCTGTGCTATCTGTATAACGCTGCAAACTTAAATCAGCCATAGCATGGCATTCATCTAAACATTCAACTTTCTTTTCTAGCCTGCTTTGTTGTCGTAAAGCAGGGAAAAGCCGCTCCAGACACAAAGAGGGAAGAAACAAAAAGCCTTTTGTCAACTAATTACACTCTAAGCTATTCTTTTCCCTTGCAAATAAAAACATCTTTTTTTTTGATTAATTCAGATTTGTTCTCAATGAATCTGACTTTACCTACACAGCAGAAATGAACAATTCATTGCATTATGCGCAGCAAGCCCCAAAACTTTCTTGTTTGTCTTTATTTGAGAATAAAGATTTTGTTTCTTTTTTGAAGTTTGGAGTTTTCTATTGACTACAAAAATGTCACACTCATCAAAAAAACCCAGTAAATGACACACATAAGTTAGAATACTTTGAAATCTGAATATTTTATATAATTTAGGTTTTGGCTGGGAAGACATGTTAGCCAAGGGAAGACATGTTCAGAAAACCAGTTAGACTATTATAAATTTGTCACACACTTTAATATTTTACACTTCTAACAAACTGAAATGAATATCCAACTCTATTAACACACATAAGTCCTGTAACATAACTTACTGCAAACATTTCATAGAGAACCAGCAATATAAAGCACTCTGAAAATGCACATAGCTGGGTGTTTTCATAAAGCTTTCAACAGTTATATACAATATGCATGACATCTACGCCTGTAGAGGTTTTCTAGTTTCTTCACACAACAGCCCCATGTGCCTTGTATCACTCTCACCTAACATCAAATCATCACCTTCAGCTAGCTGCCCTCGGCCTCCATTACAGCACAGCGTGGAGAAGACAACTGATCCCGCTGCAGTGCACAGCTGTAGGAAATGCTGCTGTACGATGTAATAAAGACACAGGGATTAAAGCAATGACTCACATCCTTGCTGCTCATCGTGTCCCTCCTTCTTCTCGCCATCATGGGAGAGACTTATGTCTTTATGAGGTGATGGTGATGAAATGTTGCATAGCGCAATTCTTACGAATGGAGAAACAAGAGGGCTATTGAGTAGGAATCTGAAGAGGGCTGGATAAACCATAATTAGATTTACAGGTAAACAGAATAAATCAATTGGGATTACTCTAAACAATAGGACACAACATCATATAGAGCTGACCATCATACGGAGTCATTTAAAAAAGTTTTAAACTTCTGATGCTCTCTTGTGAAAATATTTGTTCAGGCCATACAGGTATAGAGCTGATAATAGAATGTACAGACGACAGGTTGGCAAAAAGTTAATTATCATTATAGGTTTTTCCTCTGAAGACACACAATGATGTACAAATGTTCTGTCATGTCATGACATGGCATCTCTGAGTCTTTGTGCAGGCCGCATTAGCCTTCATCTGATAGCTGGCTCAAGTTTTGTAATGCCACTTATAGAAGATCCTAACCGCCATCAACATATGGACTCCATCGATTTACCATCCCCTCCTCTGAAAACCTCAAAATCCCCTTACACACGGGAGATTTACACCCAAAACATCATGGTGTAATGTTTCTCTCTCCCTCTCTCTCTCTCTCTCCCTAGTTGTACTTTTCCTGACATTTATTCTTTGCCAACATGTTTGCATTTGGGCTGTTGGTCATGGTACTGTGGATTCACATAGCCCGGGAAATGGAGAACAGAGGCTTTTCCGTTAAAACTTGGCTTGGTTTACATGTTTATTCACACCTGATTAGCAAACAGTGAGAGGTCCTGCTCTTAACACCATTCATACAGTATGTTCAAAGAACAACACAAATCTATACTAAAGCACTGTTTTTTTGTAAACAGATAACTTATGAAATATAACTAAAGTGATCTCTTTCATTATTGCAACCTTTTTGTGAAATTTTGTTATATTAACATTAATTCATTAATATCAAAGATCTATTCAATATTATTATTATTGTATTACAAAAAAAGTCAAATAGTTACTATTTTTATGCTTTTAATATGTATGTCCTGGTAAAACATTTTGCAAGAATTAATATGATTTGAAATACGAACTCATTAAATGACTGAGTGAAAAATTATAGTAATGAATTGCTTAATAAAATAAATGTGAGAATATTTAAAGAATAAATTAAAATCACCTCATAAAATCAGATGATACTTTTAATGTGAAAATGCAGTGCACTATAATCAGCTGTAATGTCCATCCTGATATTGGGTACTAACATTTACTAAAAATGTATTTCATTCAATTCATTAATTAAGTCACATTTCTGTTTATTTAAAGTAAACTAACATGTCAGTTGTAGATTTTGCATCGCTTCTATTCTGAAATGTCACAATAATAACAAGCTTCCAATTGCTTCCGCTATCACTTATTTCAACAAAACATCTATCCATAACAAAATCAAGAGATCACACTTAAGGTCCCAGCCTTTCTCTCTTTGAAAAAAATGATTTCTTACTTCCTTCACTGAAGACCAGTGGATAAAAAACAAATGTGCCCTGAGAACAGTTTTTCCACAAGTGAAAGAACAGTCAAAGAACATGGCAGATGTTTAGTATCTAAATCCTTCTCTTGTCATTAGACAAGTTAGCTCCGTCCAAATCTGTGTCTCCAGTGAGTCATTCAAGATTATTAGATGAGCACAAACATTCATCTTTAGCTCTCTGGCTGCCCGATGTTTTGCATCATAGAGATTGATGTCAGTGGGTTGATCCAGATAATATCATTTTCGTTTTCAAAATGTCCAAACATACTTTGTTGAAAAGACCCATGCTGTGTATGCTGGTTGCCTATCACAACCATACTTCTTAATTATTCTAACCACTGTTTCTGTAGCTGGTAGAGCATTGTGTTGGCTGTGCAAAGATTTGGGTTTGATTCCTCATTCAACTATTGATGCATTGTATATTACTTTGGAATTCACACGTAAAAATGTAAATATAACGAGCAAGCCATTCTTGGTCAGCCACCTTTACCAAAACATACTACAGTCCAAAATAGTTTGGACAGGCTTTATTGCTAATTTTCCTATAACTGAGTTTATTTTAGACCGAACTAAATTAGAACATTCAGGAAAACATCAGATGTAGTGAAGCCACACTCAATGTTTTCCTCATAATAACTACTAAAAACATCCCATAATGTATGTTCTTATCCTACTGTAGTTGAAAAGGCTTCCGAAAACACTCTACACTTATTTATTTTAAATTTTGAATGGCTGTTCGTCCCACTTAAAAGGGTGAATAATTGATGTTTCAGCCAATTGACCAATAAAGACATTTGGAGTGCTTATGTGTCATGGCTGCATTGGCTGGATGTGATGTTTTAATGCAGGCCAGTGAGCTGATGTCCATCAGGCCTCTTTCACAGCAGATGGAGCGTCATGTGTGCTTTGTGGGACTCACTGGAAAGAATTCTTCTGATATTTGCTGATATTGAAGCTTCTGTATGGCCACTTTTACTCATACAGTTGGTTACTGATGTCTGTGTTTCGTTATTTTACCATTAAACTGTTGTGCTGTTTAATGTGATCAGCTTGTTGTGTGAACAATTTCTTTAAAAGCTTAAGTTGACTTCATGGCCATGGACTTTAACTACACAAGTTAAATATTGGAATAGTTAACATCAGAATTAATAATAAATGTGTATTTCAACTGATGGGCATCATTACAAAATAAACGTTACAGTATATGTGACTCAACCGTAACTTTCAATAAACCTCCTTGAAGAATCAATAACTATTGAGTAATTTTAATGTAATTTACTACAATTAATTAATACACGATACAATTATTTATACAAACTAATATCAATATAAATTTCACATAAAATAAATTGTTAAATTAAACCCAAACACAGACCGGAAGTTAACTTAGGGCCAGGCGCGTGCATTCGATGAAACCTTCTATAAGCATGTAGGCATACATGTAAATTATGTTAACGACTCATTCGATTCTCTTTCGTGTTGCATAGAAACAGTTGCAATACAACATCATGTCAACAGAGGTCAGACTTATCAATTATTGGGAACTCCAAAGATGTTAGCGGAGAAGACATGACCCAAATATGATCAGGCAGGACTTTTCAGCCTATACAGTGCTAACAAAATCCTCTCCAAAAGATATACTCGCCTGCTCAAGGAGGTATGTACCACATTCATGTATTTTCCAAGCTATAAAATGCTTGGGGCTTAATTCACCGCTCACCTCAAAACTACAGCTGGACACCGACTCGTCC
Organism: Triplophysa tibetana; assembly: GCA_008369825.1. NCBI lineage: Eukaryota > Metazoa > Chordata > Actinopteri > Cypriniformes > Nemacheilidae > Triplophysa > Triplophysa tibetana. The sequence continues at coordinate 14,867,702 of CM017912.1, read as the reverse complement.
TTTCTGCGTTCTTCACAAAATACGTGTGTGGTAGACATTTTCCCGACATAAAATATGTAATCTGGTGATCTGGTTGAAACAGCTGCACATCAAGCAGGTGTTTGGACGAATCACACAGTTCATTTTGTTGATATTGTACCATGAGAATATCTTTCACACCCTCACCAACAAAACATAGTCACACACACCCAGTCCTCAGCGTTTAAGTGACATAGAAATCGAAACCAAGCGCAAAATACCCAGCTAGGCTTTCGCGCGGACGTGAGGAGAGCTATCGACAAGCCGCTTGTCTATCTTTATTAGCCAAATCCAAGGCAGAAATCCTCTGCTTATCAGCGTGGTGCTCAGTGCTCACTGTGGCTGTTCGCGAGCCAGAGGTCAGAGACATGACACCAAATTATGGGCACTGTAGACTTATTATATTGATGGAGAAGATGAAGGAGAGAGAGACGGGGCAGAGGGAGGTTGTATAAGAGGATACTGTAGATTAGGAAGGGAATTGCCGCAGGACACTGGCTGCTTTTGTGAGCCCTGCACTGTCTGAGGGGAAATATCTCCTGGGGCAAAAGCAGTCTGCCACAAAGCACTAGTCCTATTATAGATACAACAACTTGTTTTCAGACTTGAGATGAGATGGCATGTTTGAGTGGTAGTTTGGAGAGACGGACATGTGAGCAAGGTCACGTAAAGTCATTTTGGGACACAAATAGATGGGGGGTATGTGTTTACATACAAAACTGTAAAAACTTTAGCTGAAGGGAGATTGCAAGAGCTGCATCTACTGTATGTGGTCAAGACAGCCAGTCAGTTGTTTGATCAAGTATGAAGTGTATGAGTAGGCTATGGTTGTAGTTAAACCCCAAAATTCTGACATTTAATTTGCAATGAATTGTGAAAAAGTATGATTTTATTTTTGTGTGCAAATAAAAGAAGTATATAATGACAGTTATTTCATAGTGAATCAGAAAGTGTTGTGATGCTTACCTCCTCAGGCGAACACGTCAGTTTGGCAACAGGTGAAAATATGCACTCTGGCTCACTTTTAATCCGACTTTAGTGTTTTTCTGACATGTTTGAAGTCTCTATGGAGGACAAACGTACAACTTGTTTTAAATTTGTCTAACTGAAAGACTTGTTATGACTGGTACATAGATAAGCAATGCAAATGCTTATATTACCGATCATCACATTCAAAAACAAACAAAAAGTCTATAGACGGTTTCAGGTGCAACAACATAAACAAACATCATGTGGCCCAAACTGAACTTCCAGTAGAGCTCTGTGAATAATCAATAACAGTTTGAGTAGTTTTAATTAAATGTGTTACAATTAATATACTATGAATATTCATATAAATGAATAATAAAATAAATTAAATTTAAAATAAATTGTTATATTACCAGCCAGACTGAGAAGTTAACTGCATGACAGGTGTGTATACGTCCAATGAAACCGTCTGTAACTGTATATCAATGTTCATTGAAGGTAAAGTGTCTCATATGATTGCAATGAAACCTTTTAAGATAGAAAGGTAGTCTCTGGAGGCTACTTAGTAATGCCCCACTTATTAAAAAGCAGGGCTGGGGTCCCTGAAGTGGAACAGTATGGTCTATACACACAGGCAGAGAAAAAGATATGTTTGCTTTACGTGGTTCATATTAGCATTAGGGGTGAGCTAAGCTCCATAACGAAGCCTCAGAGTCTCTCCCCAAGAGAAGGGCCCTTCACAAACACTCGCATCACAGTGTGGTCCTATCAGACCTATTCATCTCCTCAGAAATATATGATATAGATCTGTGAGCTTTCTCCGTATGCATTCTTTACATGAGAAAGCTTAACGTTGAAGGTAAAGTTGCTCTTTACTTGAATTCCTCAATTTCCTGAATAAACTTTAAAGCACCTGCTTTTTTGATAGGGAACTAGTATGATCATTAGGTGCACATCCTTTATCTGCACTTGAATAACATCTAAAATATTGCATGCACTGGATTCTTCTACAGTATACATAGTACAAGTGAGATTTGGATGCCTGAACTGTAACACACATTTATGTGAGCAAACAAAGATTTCAAGTATTGTAAACCTATAGTGTGCTTCTTGAAGGAAAAAAAATCTTTAATCATTTACTCTCTCTTATGTTATTTATAACCTGTATGACTTTTTTATTCTGCAGAACACACAAAAATAATATAAATATATATATTTAGGAACGTTGGTAACCAAACATCATTTACACCCCGTTGATTTCCATTGTATTGACACAAAACCATTCAGACATTATTCAATATATCTTCTTTTTTTGTTTCACATTAGAAAGACTTTACAAGTTTATACCACATGAGGGTGAATATATAATACAAATACAAATTTTACTTCTGTAAATCTGTTAATTTCTGATATCTTTAATATAATATCTGTAAATCAGGTAATGAAACGAAACCAACCCACATCAACTTACCTACGTAACTATCAACTCTCTCTCCTGGTCTCACGCTCGTACACTCTCGCTGTGTTGTCTACTGGGGGCCAGCTGCCCTCTGATGACATCACACACCCTTCCAGCTGCATTACGGCTGGTGATGTGAGCAGATGTTGGCTTTTGGGGGGCCTGGCAAGCACAACTTTCTCTGCCCACCTCCAGTTGCGGAGTCAAGAAAACTGTTGACATCTGCTCTTAGCATTTTACTCATAATAGAGTTAGCGGCCAGGACTAAATATGCTGGAAACCACCCTCCATCTCGCCCCGTCCCATAATTTATTTTTTATGGCGCTATAAAGTTAAGTTTGTTCTCATGATGCATCCCAAAATGCATTTTTTTAAAAGCTTTGGTGTTTTAATTCCTGAGTGTCACATGGTCATATTTTTGGAAACTGATCATATGAATACTCTTGTCCATATTAAGAAAATACAAGGGCAGGATTTGGGTTGGCTTTATTATTTGACTGTGATGTAATACAATAATAATACAATTATTTGATATGGATGATTTCTGTGTGTTGAAAAAGACAAACTGCGTTATTTTCCTTAAACTTTTGTCTTTTTTTATTCACCTCATATTGCTTAAAACTACAGTGGCACAGGAAAAGAAGCAGTTGTTAAAATTTCAAAGCTCTTTGCTCTTCCAAACACCAAAAACAAATAGTGACAATGGCTGCCAGGTGGCAATTTTGCTTGGAGTATTATTATTAGATTAAATCAGGTGCCCTTCACTGATTAAAAGGAACTTTTCTCCTTGTCCCATTTACTTATTTTATACAAGTTAGTACAACATGAATTTCATGTTTAATCATCAAACTTAATCCATTAAAGTTGTTACTACTGTGCTGTGTGCTGTGTTAAAATAGAATTGTTGAAACTGAACAGAGGATGTCCAGTTCCCAGCATGCTAGCAGGACTACATTAGGAAAGCAATTGTTTTATGTGCATACAAATGAAATGTTATTTTGTGGGGTTTTCAATAAAGGTAAAACATTATTTTTCACTTTTAAATTTAGAAGTTTGTTGTATTCTCCAATTGTTTTTCCAACATATTGGAAAAGATTGGCAAAGATTTTTGTCACATTGACAAGATTTGAGTTCAGAATTTAAATCAAAATCTGAATGTTCTACATATAAAAATCATGTTCTGTTTATAAACAAATTTGGCAACATTAACATGGACACATTGCAATACTGATTAAAGAAACTTTTAATGTGCAACCACTGTCCATTTTCTAAATTAATCCTATTTTTATGTTAATCCAACATATTTGTTTTGTAAAGATACACCTTGCCAGTAGGCAACCACATTTTAGACATCGGTAAAGAACCATCAAATTATTTTTTTGTCGTCTTATCTCACCTACGCACCAAATGAGTTAAAACAGCCATTGGTGTCCCCTGCAAAAAAAACAACCCAGTTGCATCCCACCCATGTCTGCTGCCATCACAGGGTGTCCTGGGCCTTTTTATAGAATGCAATCAAGACAGAAACAAGAGTGAAATGATTTTGACATGTAATCAAAAGTCAATCATTCCCCTTACACAGAAAACAACAAGAACCATTGGCATATCAATCAAAACGAAAATCTGTATACTATGACAGTGAAGACGGACCGCAGAGCTAATCAGTCACCAGGAGAACCAAAGGTGCAGCCTCCCTCAAGCCTTGAGGTTTGGGTACCCGCACCAATGTGCGAAATAGACGCAGCTGTTCGTCCGATCTCTCTTTATGCATGTGGGAGAAAAAACATTAGGCAGAAATGGGCAATCTCCCCACTTTTCTCATTACACAACTTTCCCCGTTCTGGCACAACATCACAACCTTCTCTCCCTCACACACATCTGCGGGCACAATGAGCTGTCTCTGACCTAAAGTATGGGGGGAGGAAAGAATCTCAGCTGTTCTAGTTGTCAGAACCCTGGGAAAGTGTTCTCTCCTCTTTCTTTCCTCTTTTCTCCCTCTTTATTTTCTCCCTCTCTATTTCTCTTTCCCTCCCCTTCCCCCTGGTCTTTTTTGATGCCCCTGTAACCTGAGGCCTTGCCTCTGATCAGGATTTTAAGTAAGACTCAGTGAGGGAACAGGGAGAGGTACCGAAGGGCTTAGAGAAACATTTATATCAAGGCACGAGATCCCTTTAAATGTGATTGATTGCAAGTTCTGCTTTGAGTTGTGATGTTGATCCCACCTCGATCTGAACAGGCAGATCTGTTTGATGGCCAGTACAGCTGTACACATTTTGTCAGCACTATGTCTTTTGTAGCCTACAGATAGGAATGCACTGTACAAAACCAGCCAAGGGGGAGAAGTATTTCATGTTGGTTTTAAGAAAATAAGATATTGTTTTAGTCCTATAATAAAACGTCTACATCCCTCAAACAAACAACAAAACAAGGAAAGATTGAAATATATTGGAAAACATAATTAAATATATAAAAAAAACATTTACGTATCATTGTTGTCCTTCCATACCCATGAATGTCCAAATTAGCTGTTTTTTAGGAAAAGTAAAAAGACTATACTTTTGTTGTCAAAGTTCACAAGCACACTTTATTTGTTTGATGTTTGCAAAACCCAATGACAAACAAAGGGTGACTAACAAAAAATAAAAATCACAAAATATGGAGGATGAAAAATTCCTTTATTTTTAAATACAATCAATAAATATTATTCTGTATATTTAAAATAAACATATTTTCTGTAATCTGTATATATATTATATGATTTAATGTATTGACCGTTATATATAGAAACATATCTTTTCTTTGTGTGATTCTCATGATCCACAGAACAATATTTTGAAGAATCTTGTTAATTCGCACCCATTCACTTGCATTGGATTTGTGTCCATACAATAGAAGTTATGGGTGCCAGTGCAGTTTCGTTACTAACATTCTTCTAAATATCTATTATATATACGGTTAAACACTGCTGCATCTGAAATCCAGAGGGCACTCTCGCACAGAAACTCCAAATAAGCACTGCTGGACTGCAGAAGAAGTATACCACCACATGTAGTTCCAGAAAATTGTTATTGGGATCTTTCTAACACTAGCTGTGTCCCAATTTGCATACTATCCGTCCAAAATAGTATTTGAAAATAGAGTTTGTAGCCTATGTCTCAAATCATAGTATGCTGAAATAAGTATTCTCAAAGTACTTGAATGGACTACAGCTTCCGGTAAAAAGTCGAAGTGTGAATCCATGGACACCTCATGGCTGATATTACCCATAACTCACTGTGAGATGGCGGAATTTAGTGACGCTATACTACATTCAAAAATTTAAATTTAATATGCTTATAGGAAGCATTAAATATTAAATAATCAATGAATACTTTAACACACAGAAGAGCTGTATTTTTATGTTTGTGACAGTTATGGATCACAGTGTCATCTAGGCAACAACGGCCGCTTCCGTTTCGTGTTAGTATGTCTAAGTGCGTGTAAGTTGCTATGCACTAAAATGTATATACTTTTCCATAACAAAAGCATACTTTAAGGGCAAAGTATTAAGTAGGCGAATTGGGACACAGCATATTTTTCAAGGCTTCTCAGGTAAAGTATATTTATAAGGATGATGTTTGACGGGTCCAAACACAAAAATGAACCGTTGAATTATTTGTAATATAACATTCTTCCTAAAAAGCAACATTTTCAACATTAATCCTTAACCAATTTAAAAATGAGGGCACACATTTTAATAATCCAATTGTGTTGGGAAACCTTTGACAGCATCATGTACAATCTATGTGATCTCTGTTGCTCTAATCCTTCAAATTAAAATGTTCTCCCCTTCTCCGCTTTTCTCAGATCACTACCAAATTGCTCATGTGTGCGATTGTAATGAGGGTGGAGAATTCTATAACTGATATAAGGCCTTGTAATCCCGCTCTCGTCGAGATGTTAAATTCATTTGTAATTGCCCTTTCCCAAACATACGTCTGCTTCAGATGTTCAATATTCCCCTGACTGCATGAAGGCACAATGAGAGGCGGATTTCTTATTTTCATCCCAATGAGACTCCAGAGAGCATAATAGATTTAATACAGGTGTTAAGCATAGGAGACAGACTGCAGCTGATTTCGCGTCTCAAGGATTATCATATTCTTAAACGGTGAGGGATAGTCCCACTAGCCATTTTGAATATGTTTTCATAATGAAACAGTGACATAATGCAGACAGAAGAGGGATCATTGGTACGCTCATAAAACGGGAACTACTATTGGAGTGTTTCTTTGTCTAATACTCAAATCATACACAATAAAAATTAGGCACTTAACTTATGAACAAGAAAACCTTCTGTTATTATTCATGTGTGCGTGAATTTATGTTCTTAATATGACTTGTAAGCTTCAATATTTCCACAATCAAAGCTTACAAGGAACTCAGAACAATGTGGCTCAGCAAAAAAATTGAGACAAGAAAAGATCTACACTGAATAAAAACATACTTAAAACTCTTCATCTCTCAACACTAGAGGCTTTACAAGACATATGGGACCCCTCATCACAAATACTCTTGCTTCCATTCAAACTTGTTCTCCTCAAAAGAAAAAACACTCATGTAGCCTGGAGAACTATCGCTGCTGTTGTCTCCACACATTGTAAACTGCACGAAGACACGGCCCCAATGTCCAAGAGTCTGTTGGTGCTACACACAATGCCGTCCCTCCAGCATGAATGCTAATAAAAACAAGCCCCCGAGCAAAGACACAGAGATTCCTTGCACTGGCAGAGGCTTACTGGCACAAAACAAGCACCTTTTATTACCGTCATAATTAATGACCCGCAGTGTCGCAGATCTGAAAGGATGCCTGTCTTCCTATAAGGGAATTAAAAGAGCCAAATGACGGCCAAAAAGAGCTCAATTAATAACAAAGTGAGCTCGGCTCTGGAATCACATAACAAACAAGGCAGAACATCAGTCAAATGCGCAGACATGTTGGATAAACAAATGCTCGATTCATTTCTTTAGGCCGATGGGAATGCTGTTGAAATTAGAAAGCTCAAGAAGCGACAATCATGCTGGAGGATAAACAATACTTACTGGTGTATGTGCTACAGGGGGGAACAGAAACAGAGAAACATTCAATGATGTTTAAAACAGTTCCTAAGCCTCATTTGGGTCAAAGCTAAAAATATTACATAAAGAGTACGATATTTGAAAACAGGGGAAATGTTTACTTGGTTAGACATAGATAAAATTGTATTTTCTTTACAATCATTTTTGTGGCCAAAGTAAACACAATGATCATTTTGATAATAAATGTAATAATTGGGGCAATTTGCAATGCAAACATGTTAATTAAAAAAGTATCAAATGTTCCCTAAAGCCGTCATGAATGTCAGACTAAATGATCAAGTTCAATCGGGAAATTATTGCACTGTAAACAAAACAAAACACAATATGCATTAGCATTACATTTAGTTACATTCAATTTACTTTAAATTCATTGATAATCAAAAAGTTAATCAACAAGAAAATTGCATTGTGGTAACGTTTCAGGTATAATGTGGTAACAGCGTGTTTTCACCAACTAACGTTTTTTTGGTATAACTAAACCTTGAAAAAATTCCAAAAAGGATTTAAAGCCTGGATGACTTTCTTTCATCGGCAGAACACAAAGAAGATATTTTGAAGAATGTTGTTAACAGGGACCCATTCACTTGCATTGGTTTTGTGTCCATACAATAAAAGCTAATGGGTTCCGGCCATGTTCCGTCTTGGTTACCATCATTCTTAAAAATATCTTCTTTTGTGTTCTTCAGAACAGTCATGTAGGTTTGAAATGACAAGAGGGTGAGTAAATTTATGAATTCATTAATTTGGGTGAACTACTACTATTACTTTAATGGTGCATTGAAATGAACAAATTAATACAAATGATCACAATCGGTAGGTAAAAGTTAATTGAGATAAAATGCAATTCTTATTTTTATTAATTTATTTTATTTTTCCATTGTTATATTGCTGAAAACATTCCATCTGTTTTATGCAGATGTTTGTCTTTCATGAAAATCAAAAATGTTTGATGTTGATTTCTGCAGACCTCATTCTGGGCTTATCATTCTGTAGGGTTGAAAAGCAATTTTGCCCAATCACGGCCTCTTGTGTCAAGTTTGCCAATTTTCAGCTAACATGAAGGTCATGACTGAATCTGCATTGGTGTTGGTAGGACATTAGGGCAACAGAACTGTAAATGGTTTGGGGAAGGGGGGTTGAAGTAGAGCAAAATTCTCTTTGAGCACTAGTAACACTGAATAATGGAATACATTTTTCGTCTTGATGTGTCACATTAGATTTTCAGAAGTGCTCAGTTGCAGGTACATGTTATTATTGGAGTAACAATTTTGATGAAATAAAATTTTCAAGACTGTTTTATGTTTTCCATACAAAACCTTAACTGTTCATGCAATTTCTATTTAATAGTGCAGAATTTTCAATCTTTCTATTTTTTGTCTCGGCAATTCGTTTTTTTTCTATTGTGCCCGAGCATATTCAAAGCACACATCTATAAGTTTGAAAATAAAACCATCAAAAACGTGACTCTGTTGAAAAATGAAGGTCACAGAGCCTCACCCCGTTTTTAATACCTTGTTTCAGATATGCCGCAGAGCCGTGTTCTCCTCCGGTTTCCTTAGCCTTCTGGTCCTTGAGTTGAGGTGGTCAGGGGCTTAAGCTTTCAGCGGGAGAACGTCTACATTCCTCCAGCTTCCAGCAGCCCTGTTCTTGGTTCGCCCCCTTTGTAGCTCACAGTGTGATGGGGTTAGCAGACTGCCGCCTGAGCTGGCCGGAGCCCAGAGCTGCGGCCTCAAACAACTCCACTGTTAATTTCCCTTTCATCTTGTGTGTGAAATTGCTGCTGGTGTGGTGCTGACCCCTAGCATTATGAGGTCAAGTGCTGAAATCTGATGTGCGCCTTTCAGGCGGACGGCGCATGGAGATAGATAGAGGAGTGGGTGGGGGGGTACGGGCGGGGAAAGGGAAAGTCTTCACGAGTTCTCTCCTGGCATTGTTATAAGCTTCATCGTGTGAAGAAGAGAGGCAACAAATCCATCACATCCTCCGTCATTTCAGCCAGACAAGTGATGCTACGAGCCTTCTTTGATATTCAGAAGTGCAAAAGATAGGCTGTTGAAACTATGAAGGAGAAGATGTAAGGTCAGGGAGGCCATATTTTGTATTCGAGGGGGTGTTGTGATATATGTTTCAATTTGTTCAGAGAACAGATTTGTCTCTTTTGAAGCAGTAACTTTCAATATGTCTTTGCAGACTCATTTTTTATTATCGTTTATTATATTTGCATCAGATATAAGGAGTGTTGCCTGAGTCTGTATTTGCATTTAGATGCCACCCGATCGTCTATCCCATCATGCTCAGCGGCCTTGCACACCTCAGAATTACATGCCTTTTCCTTTGTGCTGCCTGCAATTCACCCAGACTTTCCGAACGAAATGCACAAGTTAACATCTTTTCTTCTAAAGGTATTCATAATCATAAATAAACGCAGAGAGGCAGTGAAACATCTGAGCCGATAACCATTAGATATGAGACTCTATAATTTGCCTTTTAGAGATAACTCCAGGGGCTGTCAGGCTGAACGGCAGCAATTTACTGTTTGTTTTATTCTCCCCGTCCTTTTTTACACATTTTTATCTTTCCCGTCAAAGGGATTTTTATCATCGACGATTTTCTTTTTTTTCTGGCTCCAGAAGGTGAGATCAGAAAACTGGCGTGTTTTAAAGTGATGGACGAAATACAAATATTTGGGAATGTATTTCATGGTAATTATATCAGGTTTTATGGCCTGGGCTGTGCACTGAGGCGCCGCCTGAATGCCTTGATTTGTATAGAAATTGTAATCATTTGTTCATTTCAAGGTGAAAATTGCATTTTTTAATTTAAATTGTATCCTGCGTGATAGGCTATTATCTAGAAAAATTGTCTTTGTGTATTAGACTCTATACCCAGGCGTCACGCTTGTTATAAGCTGACTGGTTTTCAAAAAGAAGGTTTATGTATGTATCTCCACACAAAACGCGCCTCATTCACGTTTTGTACTGTTTCAGCTCGATTGCATTTCAGACCATTCATATGAATCGGAAAGCTGACGTTATGTCTCGAGAAACCTGTAAACAGGTCTCCACTTATCTCTTGGATTTACAGCTACATGTTCACCTTAAAATCCCTCATATTTCTTCTCACTTTGGTACGAGTGGATAGAGGAAAACAGACGCCTGGGGGGCATTAAAGGGAGATACGTGTGGTTTGAAAAAAAAAGTGTTGACTGCTCCAAGACTCCAAGAATAGAGTGTCTTGAGAGCCTTTGAGAGGGAGCGAGGTTAAAACTCCCAGCTCCCTCACAGCTTAATTTTGCAGTGATGCTGGAGTGTGGAGATTAGAGTCTGGGGGCAAGGAGGGGCACACAGAGGCTTGGTTGAGGGATGCCAGGGTTACTATGGGGGACTATAATCTTGTATTAGGTGCCTAGAGACGGCAAATGAAAGGCTGGCTTTAAAAAGGGAAACTTCGTATGAAATACAGGGAGAAATAAAATTGTCTTAGCCTATTGACATCTGTACTGAAGAAATCCATTTTATTAGCGCACAATGCTTTAGAGAAACAGAATATGGCGAACAATGGAGTCTGTCAAAGGGATACTATAAGAATCTTCTGCTAAGCACTCTACCAATCCAGGTTATTAGGCAATCATGCGATCTGTCTGTGTAAGCTGATTGTAGGAATGTGGAATCCCTTCGGTGAAGATCAGACACCCGGGCTCAGGTACATAATGTATCCTGGAATAATTATGGGATTTAAGGAGATGTTAGGCTTTGTAAGTGCTTTCTTTGTTACATTTTCCAGAGGTTCACACTGCAGAGTTTCTTTGACATAATAATAACAGCTGAAGTGATGGGGTGGGGGTGACGGGTAAAATTCTTTAGACATGTTAAAATCAGTCTGTACATTGTGGCATGTTGCTTTTTTGAAAAATACAGCGTGAGTGACCTGAATTACCCATTTATCAAGAAGGTACACTTTAAACCTTCAAAATGCTTGCACTGGACTTTTTGATCCATTGACTTCCATTTATATGCATGTGAAAGTGCAAGCTCATGCGAAAAATACAGGTGTGTGACCCATAGAAGACTGATGTAACACAGCGTGACCTTTTCAGGTAAATGGGAAACACTGAATTTAACAGTATCAAAAAATCCTGTTTTGTAAAATACAACTTTAAGTTGACTACAATAGAAGTGCAAATATGTAAAAAACCTCAAACGAAATCCAAAGGTTGTTTTTTACCAGTTGCATAGGAACAAGGAGAAATGTCTGCATAGAAATGTCACACTCTGAAACTTCCTTAGAATCTTGTATTCTTCATAATTTTATCATTTCGATTGAGTCACAACTTGTGGAATTATTAACTCTTCAGAAAATGTTTTCTTATAATTACTTTTGTTTTTTCAGTTTCATACAATCACTACAATCTCATCTTTTTATTGTATATGGGGCTGTCACGATAGCCGATTTTTTGGCCGGAAGAATTCACAATATTAACACGGTATCTGTTGCTTTCATTTTTAACTTTGTTTATTTTGTGTTTTTTTCTCCCAATTTGCTCTCAAAATACAAGTGTACTGAGGCGGACAGAAAGAAAGTTTTTAACAAGTGTGGCTCCTTGTTCTAAATCATTTACAATAGTATCATTTGTAAAATGAACATGGTAACAATATTCATGATTTTTGATATCATGGTTATTGTCAATAACGGTATATTCTGACACCCCTATTGTGTATCTAATAAATACTCAAAAAGATCAAAACATGTCATTTCATAACATTTTAAAACAACTGCTGTGTGCCACATAAAGGCCAAATATCTCATAAACAACGTGACCCTTTTCAAATCATACAAAAAGTAAGTTTGACTATTTTCAAATCAGCCAAAGCAGCTGTTTCCCTAATAGTAATATTGCAAATATCTGAAATGTTATTTGATGACATCATACTCCAATAAAGACAGCTGAATCATGAAGAAGGATTCCTGAGAGCAAAATCACATTCCAGAAACGTTTCCTAACTGTGTGCATCTGTTAAACAGACCCAGATGGTCAGACTCTCGTTTGCATTAATAGTCCTATGAAGTTCTTACTGTAATTAAAAGGAAAACTACAGACTGAGGGTTTGTAATCCATCATCAGAGAGGTGCCCGTTCTGAATAGAGCAGCGCCACATGCCCACATCTTCCCCATCACGGGGAATATTTAATACCATTATACATTGGATGGTATTCGGTGCCCAGACTGTGTCCCCATAGAGAGAAGTGCAGTAAATGGCCCCGGGCCCTGCGGATCACACAAGCCTTCTGTGAACGCAGTGCTCTGAGGGTTTCTGTTGTGGCACTGCCTGTCTGTAACTCATCACTATTCAATTCCAGTGCAACTCAATTACTGGAAACTGATATTTTTAGTATCTTAAATCACCACAACTGTCATGATGTTCTTGACTTCAAAGGGGCTATAAAAATACGGCATTGTTAAGATGGGGATTAAATCATGATTATAGTTGACAGCGACATCAAAGCAATGAAAAGACTGTATGTGGTAAATGTCAATAGATTTTTATGTTTTAAGCAGTATTGAATATGAATATTTAAGATTAAAAGGCTTGTAGCAGAGCTGTGCGAATTTAGAACTATACTGTAGGTGGTAAAGAAAGACAACATGATACTTCTGGGCATATTTCATCACGGAGTGATCTATTAAATGCTCGCATGTTAATAAATAAAAAGCCATGCTTTTAACATATGCCTTGAAAAAGCTAAATAATCGTCATGGGATTATTGGATGATCCACTCGGTGACATGGTTTGTCTTTACTTTCAAATGAACATAATTGAGAGTGTTGGGAGAGAAAGAAGGCATCTTTGTTTATTTCTCCAGTTTTTGAGCTTTAATCCATAACAGATATGCCAGTGCTACAGAAAAGACACCAACAGGCTGAAGGTAGTAAATGCCAAATACAAGTTCCCACTACGCTAGTATTTCATAGAGCTGAATAAATTATGCCATGATAATATACACACATGCTGAACGAAAATATATCAAAGGAAATTACATATGCAAAAAAGGTAAACAATGAAAGAATAAAGAGCAATTGAGGTTGGCAAGATATCTGGAAAAGGTGTTTTAACCCGTCAAATAGTGCTTTAAATATCCCAAAGGTAGATTAATGCTTGTATTAGAAATGAGTGCTAAACACTAAAAACACACTTTTTTACATTTTTTATACATTTTTTTACATTGTCGTTTTTATCTACTACAAAATGTTGGAAGTGTTGAAATGGAGATGTCCTCAGTCTTTAGTTGGCACAGGGATGCGTTACGTTTCAGAAATTGTCCTTAATGTATATGGCATCACGGGGTATATCCAGTGTCGATAGAGCATTCGGTTCAATCACAGTTTAATCTTAGTTCATCTTGGTCACAGAAATGTCAAGCCCACCTCTGAGGTTAAGAACAATAGAGGAGATAATGGAGACAGGGTGGCAAACAATAAATAGGAAGAGAATTAATATGCTCATTCTGTGTATTCATCTCTATCCCTCAATTTTACATTTTTGAATAACTTTAATTTTTTTACGGTCTCGCACTAATTTGTAAAAGGTGCCACAAATAAATCTTCTTTAAGACAACATTAAGGAACATCATACTCTTTGAAATGTAATACAGCAATGGGAAATGCCTTGAGTCCCATGATTCTATGGTCATTTCAGACTGTTGGTCCTAAAACACCCGATTCTCATTTTACATTTAATTCACGTTCTTATTTAACAGTGACAAATTAAATTCCTTATAAACAAAAAGTGCTACCAATTTATACTTTAAAAAAAGTTTGTGATTTGTGATAGCTTTTCAGTGGCTGATATTTGAATGTTTGTTGAAGTTTTTCAATTCTAAACTTGCTATAAATGGCACAAAAGCATACCGGAAATCCCTAGAATTCCATTACAGGCTAAAAATGTAATTTGCCTGTTGCGGCTCTTGACGTTTTAATTTCATTAGAGAGATTAATGGCAATTATATTGTGGCCACAGAGAATTTTTTGTCTGTGTGAATTTGTACGTTTTCATTTCAAAATTACAAGAATGTGAATGATTGCGATTTGGTCATCATACTTCAGGATAATGTATCTTTTTAGGAAAACTAAAATAATTTCATCCGCCTGCCCCAGTGACACAAGTCTTTCGGAATGTGAGGTTTTGGATTATGATGAAAAAATTATAAGCACTGTGTCTCTGGGCATCTCCATCAGAAGAGTAATGTTACAAAGCAAGGCCTTGTAATTAAAATTAAAACATGAACTAAGCAAAATTGAAATGAAACATGTAAACAAAGAGTAATCACAATAGTAAATGTAACTGCAAAAGAAACAACCACATTATAAAAACAAATATAATACCATCATTTTGAGTCTTATAAACAATATGGTCCAAACAGTTTGGAATGGGCAAGTGGCTATGTAAATCTTGCTTATGTTTGCAAAGATTGGATGAAGACGGTCAGGGCTCTTTCCCTTGGCATTGTCCTCAAAGGGTCTCTTTGTTGTGAAAGAGAGCGAAAACATGGCGTATAAGCAGATGCGGCACATTAGCGTCCGTCTTTTGTGTTCACGCAGCCATAGTATATTATGCCTATGCCCGTCAAATTGGCCTCACATGGGCACAGCGGAAAATGGCGGGATGCTGGTGAAATCAATGGATGTCCAGATTCATCAATATGCCTGTCCCGTCTCCACCTGTAGCAATCCGAGCACAGCCGAGTGCTCCCCCAGCTTCATCCTTCTCTGCGTGGACAAGCTCACATTTTTTGCCAGATAATCCACCGCAGCTGCAAACAGAAACAAAAGCAAATTAATCTCTCAGAGATATAAAACTGATGTATAAAAACTAATTTGGGTTTAGACGTGATGAGATCTGTGACGAGAACATGGGACAGTGCTAAAATAGATCAGCTGTTCCCTACGGTCAGTTATACTGGACATACAGTAGTTGGTCTACCTTCACACAATTTTAATTATGTTTGTCAACCTCATTGATTCCATGCATGTCATTCCCATCATAAACAACTCAAGTTCCGTTCAAAATCATCTTTTGCAGTTAAAAAACTGTTCATCTGAAACTTTTCCAGCTGTACCGAGTAGATTTTGATAATGAGACCACTCCATTTTCTACGCTTGAGAAAAACTGTTACTATCGATCGAGATATGCATCTGTATGGCTGCACAAGATGCAATATAGAAGGAGAGGGACGGTAGAAGAAGTGGAGAGATTCCCACCAGATCGGTGTAGCGCACAAAACGGTGTGACTAACACAGCACCTGAGGGCACAGCTCTCCTTGCATTGATCTGGAGTCTGGCTTTGCTGGGAGATCTTTATCAGGAGCACGTGTCGGCTCTATCCTGCGGGCTAATCCAGGGTCAGAGGGCGCCCCGAGTCTCGCCCGCAACCCGGGACCTCTTCATTGATCCGCCTCGCATCTCACACGGTTTCAATTTAAATACATAAGCGAAAGACATTAGCGACATTCGATTGGTGGAAAAACCGAGTGAATTGTGAGGACAAACCAAGGACAGGATGGAAGGTGCAATGGTGCAGGGGCGAAAACCGGGGAAGTTCCAATTAACCCCTCAAGCCACTTTCCTTTTTGAAACAGAAAAGCAACCCAGGCCTCCCTTGCCGTTTGTCCTTGAGTCAAACTGGAATTGGGTAACTTATTAAGTTAGCAGCGAGCTAGCTGTAACCTTCAGGTAATTATTTGCATAAAAATATCCCACCCCCATTCTCAAACCCAAAATGAAGAAATGAAAGAGGGAAACAGCCAAGCGGGAGGTTAAACCTGAGGGCTTTGCATTTCAAACTGACAGGATTGAGTTTTGGTTGCTTGAGCGTTTTTTGCCTTTGCGGCGTACCTAGTGCCGCTCCTTTTCCGACAACCGGTAAACATAATGATCATTCGATCAAAACGTCAACAATAATGACAAAACGTATCATTTGAAGCTCACGACAGAGACGTCTGTGATTAATGGATATAAAAAAGGCTTCTGAACGAGAGCATTAGCGTGCTGGCATTAGCTGTTGGCATGTCGTGAGTCTCTGATGTTTTTGGTCTGGGGCCCTTTGATTATTTCGACTGAGGAGGTGTTATTTGAACCTCTCCTTCCTTTATTCGTCATTAGCAGAAGTGTTGAGGTGGAGCAGAGCGAGGGTTCGCGGACGGTGCCAGACATCTGTCAGTGTGACAGTAAGCGCAGCGCGTTAGCGTCTGTAAGCAACAGTAGAAAGGAAGCTGTCAGAGACCGATGCCGTGTACGGTAGCTGCCGCGCACCTGTGGGTGGGATAGCTGTCTGTATAGAAGACGTTAGCGCTGACAGCTAGCAGAGAGAGTAAATCACAGCTCATTTAACCTCTCTCCTGTCAGACACGTTTGCTTCTTAAATCCCACTTAGACTGACTCTTTTCCTTTTCTTTACTGGAGGAATCTGCTCTCTGACACTCACGGTCACAGCAAACACTCAAACGTGCGCACAAAGCGCGCCCTTAAGCTGAATCTCAAATAAATAGTAGACAGGTAGGGTATATAATGATATGTTAAGCCATTTAGTTTTTTGGTAGAGAGACACTTACTCTGGCCGTATTGACTGTATTGGTAGCCCGCAGTGACGGGGTCCACGCTGTAGCTGGTGGTGCTGTACGTGGGGTGGCAGTAGGACTGGGAGGAGGCGAGGCTGTCGGCAGACTTGATCGGATCGGTGCGCTGGCTGCAGCTCCCCGAGATGGGGTTGGAGGCCTCCAGGCTGCCGTGCAGGGGGGAGATGGAGAACTCATGCTGGTGTTGGGGGGCCACGGCACTGGGGTTGCTGAGAATGCTCATCACCTGGTGGATATAGAAATAGTGTGAGTCAAGACATGGAACATATTTCAGCAGGCTTTTTACCCTCATGTTTGCTGTAAATCAGTCATAACACAATTCATGGTGATGCAAACAGTTCAAGGCCTCAACCTTGATAGGGGTTAAGCATCTTCACAACCCTTTCCCAGTTCCCAAGGGAACGTTTAGCAGTCTATAAACAACGTCAGACTAAATAACAAATAGAGCAAGAGGGGAGAACATGGGGCCTGGTGGTGGTGGCAGGTGGGCGGGGGTGTTGTCCTGAGGCTCTTCTCATAACAAGCTCCCAGGGAGAATTTAATCTGGAGCCTTCAGCCATCCCAGTCTCAGGCCTCATGAATGATTTAAATAATAAACGTTCATATTAGATACCCCCAGAGATCGGGAGATCAGGCTCTCAACAAGGTATGTCCTTGCTTCATGCTGTATTTGACATTAAGCGTCGACCCAACACTTTACAAAACTTGTTTATAGTAGAATAATAAATCAATTTGTATTGTTGTAACAGTATATTGTGATTCTAAAAATGTATCATATCTTAAGAAATATATTGATATATTGAATATATTGACCTGCAGCAACGTACTGTATACAATTGTTTAAAATGTTAACTGTCAGAGCCCTTTTTGAGACTACACATGAAAATGCATGTTGGAACTAAAATGGCGGTAACTCATGAATTCTTTGGAATGCAGACTTAAGGTTGGTCTCGTTTGAAAAAAGAAAAGTAGCTGACTATTGCTACAAAAAAATCACACACACACACAAAAAAATTGAAGGTATTTTGTTACGTTTTTTGTAAAAAAGAAATAAAAATAGTTTATGTTTTTCTGTGATTAAAAAATACATCAATACATGTCATGATTCGATTAGAAATTACTTGCACAATATTGACGCAAACTTAGGTGTCCCGTATACGGAACGGGTGACAGTTAACATGCTACTATCTGGTGATTTAAAAAGTTATTTTAAGTCTTTAGTTTTCATTTCATTTCTTTTCTTCAATTGAAAAAATGTGTTTGTGTTTACAAAATTTTGATTACCATTGTAATTTCAAATTTTATTACATAAATATTGACTAAATTAGAAACTGGTTATTTTGCAAATGCATGAGCAATATGAGAAGTGACACTGAGTTACAGAAATTCTAGGCCAAACTTTTTTATTAGTTTAAGCTATTTTACTATGTGACATTAATATTTGTGCCAAAATACCGATAGTCCTTTATTTTTCTCTTTAAAATCGTATTACTCGGCTATCCCACAGGAAACAATGTTAAAATTTGATGCATTTTATTATTATTATTATTGCCATGTTTTTCCCTTCACTTTTGAGCTCAAGGGATTTCAGTTAAAATGGCAATAACTAAAACAATGCTGCGATAAATGTAATATTTACAAAACTATTGATAACAAACACCGACCTCTGGCAAGTGAACACAAGTTGAACCATTGTTTGTGTGTGATAGGTTAACATTAGGGTCATTCAAAACCATTTGAAGCTGATTTAAAGACACCGAACAGGATGTACAGATGTACAGAGACGCTGCCGGTAGATGTTGCTCTGCCTGCCACATGCTGTCCATAAGCAGACAGAAACAAAGCATCCATCTGAACATCAGGTTCACGTTGTGGCTCGCTACGCCCCGCTGCCCTTTGGCCGTCTCAGGACCCAACCTGCTAAACCAATTAGTCCATCACAGAGCTGCTGTGAGCAAAATCAAGCCCACATGCATCATTCAAACAACATCCATGGGCTATTTGTTGAAGTCTGATACAAGCCGGCAGTCAACAGAAGACTTCAGAATGGTCAACAGGGTGTCGTGAACTAAATCACTCTCCACTCTGATTCGGGGGCTAAACAGATAAGTGAATTTAGACTAATAACCTCTTCCTGATGTTTCCAGGGAAATGCACAGCATTTGAAACATATCAAATACATAAAAGGCACTTGAAACCGAGCATGTTGAACTATACGAGTGAGGAAAGTCCCTCTGCTTCATGTGATATTTGATATAAATTTGAAAACATACTTCCTGTGATGAAGGTGGTGGAGAGAGAGAGAGAGAGAGAGAGAGAGAGAAATGTGTTAATTAATGGGCCAGCGCACGTCGGGCTGTCACGCTGCTGAGCGCTAGTGTATGACCCTGGACACGGGGCACTGGGTCAGGGGCAAACCGCCTGCCCGACAGGGGGCTGAATGGGCAGCTGGAGGAGAGACGGTCTTAACAGGCGCTTAATCGAGGTCTGATTATATTCAGCTCTTGCGGTTAAATTAAACGCCTCTCTTAGCATACAGCACTATTGGGTGTAGTGTGTGATATACAGAATAATCTTGGTTTGTTTTGTTTTAAATTGTTTAAAGGAGTATCTTTTGACAGAAATGCAATATAATATAAAAACTATGTCTTCAGAGGTGTATAAAGACCTTACGTAAGAATGCGTTATGTTTATATTACCTTAAAATGAGCTATTTCTATATACATACACCGCAAGTCCTCTTAGATGGAATTCAGCATCTTGTTTCTATATTAGCCCTAAGCAGACAAACTGCTCTACAGAGCGTGTTTCGTAAATACGTTATCTCGCTCAGCAAAGATGTGAAAACGTGATGACATCTTAGCTGCAGTTCACCTTGGAAAAGGGAGAGGGAAGCGGTGGAGTGAGCCGTTGGTTGCAATTCGCAACCTCACTGCTAGATGCCGCTAAATTTCACACACTGGACTTTTAGGGAAGAGGTTAAAACAAGATGTTTGTCATTTTACACATGTTCCAAATATTTATGTTGTTTTTTTACTTTATTACGCATCCAAAGGGAACAAAATCAGTTATAACTATGCAAAAAATCTAATCTATGTGCTGAACAGAAAATCGTGACGTCACTTAAATAAAAACTGAATTTTTATATTTTTCATAACCTTACCCTTTAAAGTTTTATTTCAGTCCCTTTTAACTACAGATAGAATTGCACTGAAGTCATACCATTCCATAATCCTCCATATTCCTCAA
Organism: Triplophysa tibetana; assembly: GCA_008369825.1. NCBI lineage: Eukaryota > Metazoa > Chordata > Actinopteri > Cypriniformes > Nemacheilidae > Triplophysa > Triplophysa tibetana. The sequence goes on along the minus strand of CM017912.1, from coordinate 14,847,258 downwards.
ATACTGATGTTTCATTGTAATATGTAATAATTTGAGTTAATACTGAAGCTTGAGCCTATGTAAGTTCAGCATCTCTGCAGGAGCGGGCTTTTAATCAGATGAGCGGGGAACGCAAACACAAGAGGTGTCAGTCCAGAATATGGGCAAAGAGGTGGGCGAGTGACGGGTGCCTGACACCTCCATTCAGCCCCACGTTTAAGCAGCCTGTAGCCCGGGTGATACCATTATTGTGCCAGAGTGCAAATTATTCAAATCTTCAAATTTAGCATAACCTTATTGACATCAATTAAAGTGGCAAACGGAGAATATTCCTGCTCGGCGAGAGGAACAGCCTGGCTTTTATCGAGAGAGGCGACACGTGGTGAAGCTATTGTCAGCTCAATCCTCTTGCCGTAAAGCACACCATGTAGAGAGGTCTGCCTCAAACACCAGCTCCCAGCCAGCTGTAATTGGGACATTTAACTTAAAGCGCACATAGAGCCACAACACAAACACTAACAAACAGCAGGGCTGCCTGTGAACTCTTTACATGGGCTACTGCACTCACAGTGGGACAACGACCAAAACAGAGGGGCCAAAATCTGGATCTGTTTTAGAGAGGACTTGATTGCCCCTTTTAATCCAGAAATCAGATTTCTTTGTAAAATAAAGGGACAGCTTCTTCAAAACTAAAATTTCTATCATCATTTACATTCACCCTCATGTCATTTCAAAAGATATTTTGAAGATTGTTGGTAACCAAATAACATTGCCTCCCATTGACTTGTATTGTAGGAACTCGAACCACTATAACATTTCTCAAAATATCTTCTTTTGTGTTTCACACATGGAAGAGTCATATAGACGGTTTCATCTTAAGAACATAAACAATCTATACTGTGCAAGCGCACTTTTGTGAACCCAACTGAACTTCCGGTACACATTTACAAACAATAGAGAGCCTGTAGATTTTTTCTGATAACAATCAAAAGAAACCAAGAAAAACCCGTACACGGCTAAACGTGTCTCTCCAATATTTTGAATTTAGACTCCGATGCAAAGCTAAACCGCTAGATGTCAATGTAACAAACGGTTTGTTTAAATGTGTCCAAACTATAGGACCCATTCAACAAATAGTTTCTTAAATAAAAGGAACATACAACAAAATTCCACAAATCGTTTAATTTATACAATTATGATACAGTTAAATAATAATACTAATAAATATCAACATAAATTAAAGCCAAACACAAACTGGAAGTTAACTGGGGGTCAGCCGTGCACGTGTCCGATTAAATGGTCTATATGGGTTTTGAGATTCAAGAGTAAAAATGACAACAGGGAACTTATTTAACCTTGCGTGAGGTAACAACTGAGCCATGAAGACATGAGAGTGAGTGGATCGACAACCCAAGCCGGAAAGTTGTAATCTATTATTTCCCACCATACTACAATTGCTAAGTAAAAATCAATATTCTTTCCACATGTCTAACCTTTTTGTATCTGATACGGCTGGTGGGAAGAAACCAGAATGTTTGCCAATCATCCAGTCTGACAAACAACATCCCCGGGCACTACGACCCTCCAGGTCCACGAACACCAGAGGACAAATCATCCCCCAACACACACCCCAGCTGAGACACACTTAACTTTCTTTAGCCCTTTCAAAGTCCCCCCCACACACACACCATTTCCTCTTTCTCTCTTGCTCACTCCGTTTCTCTTACACTCTCGTTCTGTGAAGCTTCCCCCCAGTAGCTAGGCTTTCATTTGGTGTCGGTCTGTGTGAGAGCTGCTAGAGCAGATAATGCCAGGCAGGATCCAGTTTAAAGGACATAGCTCCAGGCAATTCTCTACTCTCGCCTTTTCTCTCGCTCTCTCCTTTTCACTTTCTGTCTCTCGACTGATAGATAACTTTATAAATAAGAATATAAAGTAATTAATTCTCTCAACTTCAGAGGCCTCCAGCCCGCAGCGGTGTGAATGTAAAACTGGAAATTGATACAATGTGCATCCTTTCAGATAAACAAACAGTGCGCAGGCATTGAAAAGAGAAGGCTTTTACACCGCCGTAATTTCCTGAACTGTCAAATTATATTTTTTGTCTGCGTGAATGTTTGACGCGACTTGGGTCTTTGTTGGGATTTTTTGCCGAAATGGAACCAGGCTCATGCTTAGCTGGAACAAAACTAGAATGTTATGACAATGATCTCTCTCCTTGTCTCTCTTTAAATGGGAGAGGCTTAAATATTGTTCGTACTGTAACTAAACTGATCCATAGAAGAAGACTTAATAACGCTCAGTTTTAATGTCAATGTGATATGTCACTACAAATCACAATACACATCTATAGAGAAAATTAGGGTGGGGGTTATACTAACAAATTGGATATCACTTATTTTACATACAAAAGATTGATAACTGAACCAATGAAATGAAGCTGATTTGACTAACATGAGTTTTACTGTGGGGTTAGGTGAGTCCCCTGCAGAGAGCGTCAGTATAATATCATTAATCATAACAAAACCAACACTCAATTTGAAAATATATATATAGAGAGAGAGAGAGAGAGAGAGAACGCAGTATAATAAATGTGGGTGAAGACTCTTGTGTGGGTCCATGGACCGGCTATAGCTCAGCCCAGCGGCTTCACACACAAACACATGCACAATCTCGCTCTCTTTCTCAAACAAACACATAAACACACACAGCTTAATCTGTCCAAGTCCGGATTTGCCAGAGTGTAGGACACCAGCAGCTCTTATTTCACTGAAACAGAGACAAACAGATGCCTGAATGGTGTGAAAATGTCACCTGCGCAGGGAATGACAAGGATTGATGTCATAAGGTTACACCACAAAATGTAAGATTTCCAGAATGCCTATCAAACTTGCATACAGTAAATCAGCTAAAGTAAACAAGCTGGGATACGGGGGGTGGATGCTGTATGAATAAATTACAAACATAAAAAAGACACCGCTTCCAAATTATATTGGATTCGAGGATTAGGAAACGGAGCACAGTGTTCTCTTGAGTGACATGAGTATAAAACCAGTCACAGATTTTGGCATCACATTTCAAGGCCAAAATCTGATGCAACGCGGCTGTAATTAAAGAAACGCAGACATTCTTTGTCAGAAAGTTGCTTTTCAATGAGCCATAATCCTCAAAATCCTCAAAAAACACCCCCAATCCCAGAATCAGACAGCAAACAATGTCAATGCACAACATTGTGAACATAAATGGACAATTTGGTGCTTTCGGAACGCAATGATGTTTGTGATGCAATTCCACCTGGATTTGGGCAATATAACAACAACATCATGACTCAAAGCTGAGTAGATCACAAATGAAAGATGAATTTTTATGCCATCAGCACCAAACTGACTTACAGTTGGGTTGAAAGTCAATTTATCAATATTTTTTTTGAGTACTCGGTTACTGCATCCGTCAAACCATCAGATTGAAAAATAAATATTCATAATTATCATAATTTAGCTGAATGATGGTGTATTTTGCAAACACCAAACACACATGACCTCACACTGCAGCATTACCCTATAATGACATCATAACGTTTGGGTCAAGGTAAGAGGACGAAAATACCATAAAAAGACCATTTTTAAAATAAACGCTATTGCATAAAATCAATTACAGCCGGAACTAAAGGTGGATAATTACAAGTCCCATCTATTTAAAGCAATGATCTCTCTCTCTTTCTCTCTCTCTTGCCCTCCTCCCCAAGTGGCAGAGAGCAGATGACAAAGATGATTTCCTCCGCTGGCTCTGTGTCACTGCGTTAATTGGCCACAGCACATTAATTGAAAGTGAAAAGAAGAGGCCGCCAAAAATGAGGAGGGTGTATTGGCAAGTGGGGAGGGGATGGCTGTGAGAAGGAATGGCAAAGTCTGTCTGTTCAGGGAGTCTTTAATTGTTTCAAATTAGGCATGTGATTGACAGTGACAGAAAGTGGGCATTGACAAGCTGGGCCCAGATGAGAACGATTAGCGTGCAACCAAACAAGCTGTCGCTTCCCGCAACACGCTTGCTGTTGGAAATATTGTGCATATGGCTCTTTTAACCCGTGTAGCAACCCAGGGCTTTGACAGAAAACTCTGATCTGTGAATGATTTGCACATTTGCACATTAATCACTTTACGTATAAATCGATTATGCTATTTTATGTCATAAATATCGATATTAATAATACAAATAATATATTATTTAATATTGGCTTTCAGAATTTTTGCTGTCACACCATAGGACAGATTTACGGTTTATTTGTCAGCTGCCCATATTTAAGGCAGTTAAATGTTGGTTTGTGTGTACATAATATATATTTTTTTACTGTGTATATTGATTTTATTTATAAACACATACACGTATATTTTAAGAAAAATATAAAAATGTTTATACATTATTTAAATAATATACACACATAAATATATGCAAGCAGATATTTCCTAAATACGTACATGTAAGTGTATGTGTTTATAAATACAAAATAAATATGCGCAGTACACAGAGACATATAGCCTACCATGGAAACACAGACTTTGAAACTGGATTTGATTCCTCTTAACACGATTAATCGTTTAACAGCCCTAATTTTAAGTTAGATATATGGCATAGGGAAATATTCTTAGTTACTATAAGTTACTTTATAATAGGTAACTTTAAGTGAACATAATTTATATATTTGAATTAGCATTAAATAAATCGAGTCATCTACCCAAAATGGTTACGAAAAACCTTTCTCTAGCGTTTTATTATATAATACATATAAGCGTTAAAAAGTCTGTTCATGAACGCTAAATGTGCCAAAGTGTTACAAGGCCTCGAGCTAACCAAAGGTTAATTCTTCCTATCGGTCTCACAGAGGAACAAACTGTGAGGTGCAATCTGATTATTTTATTCAATGTTTGCGGATGTGTGAGATGGATTCAGTCACATCGCAAAAACATCCCCCTCTGACCTCTCATCCCACCAGCAGCTCTTTTCACGCCTCGCGCTAACCCCGCTTTCTCTTCTGCCAAATTAAACGTCTGCTTTGAATGATTTCACGAGGAGCGGCTCGGCAGCAGCCGTCGCATCCAAAAATAATGCAAGGTGGATGTGAGAGTTGGCGGAGGCGGCGGGTGGAGGGGAAGCGGGGGTGTTTGTTTGCTAAAAACAGTGGGATGCGGGTCTGGTGAAGAATGTCAAGTCAAATTGTTCTTGACACTGTTAATATCTGCACCTCATAGGGCTAATTACATGTAAATAAATAGCGAAATGGCTCTCAGCTGGAGTCTGAGAGGAAAGTGTGCGCCAGTTAGCGTCAACCAGCTGGGGACACCAGCGCCACGGTCGGTACGTACGCAAGCGTGGGGATGGGGTGGGGAAGAGACAGAGGGAAAATACGAAGCAGTAGCCTCCAAGATGCTGAAAAAAAGCAACACAGCAACTGTTCAAGTTTTGTAGCTTTACATACAAAACCAAAACATCGAGACAAGCTAACAAAAGTCATAAACCTGTGATAAGTGAAGAGAGTGGAGGCTGTAGTATTAATCATAACTTCACACCTGTCAGATTGGCATCTGGAACTAACAGGAAGCATGTGAAAGAGGCCGACCCCCCAATTCTTCCTGTTTTAGGTTCATAATTGTTGGAAGATCTTTTCTCTATTTCATAGTCTCTCACTGCATACTAAAGCTTGTCACAGCCGGGTGGTATTGTGTACAACAATCCATTCTTCAAATATGCAAGATTGCAGGAAATTACAGGATGTGACCTCACATGAGACTGCACCTGTTCAATCGTCCTTTGTGGATGTAGTGAATGTATACATAAAACTTTGTTTATATGTGAGGTATATAAGTAATTTTATTTACAAATGCCCAGTGCGGATTTGTACGTAACTGAAATTCTCAAAATAAAAAAAACGAAATATCAGACTACATGAATGTTTTAAGAAAATAATACTGTATAAACTATAGATTTTATTTACAGTATGGACTTTATATAGTAAGTAGACAGTGGAGAATTTCACCACTCACAAGCAAATGAGATTAAAGGATCATTCAATCCATTTTATTGGATTTTCAAGAATACATTCCTCAAATACTGCCTTGAACCCACATTGCAACATGTGTATCAGTCCCAGCCCATCCTTACTATCAATCCCCATCTAGCGGGATTTACTGAAATGTATATTGGCTGCCTCTGTGAGATAAATGTAAATCACATTCCCTTATATTTTTATTTATCTACAGTAAATGCATCAGTGCAAAAATGCATTTACAAAAAACGTATAACAATGTTGTGTGCGCGCACACAAATACCCAAAATTTGAATGTCATTTTTATCATATTTTTTCTATGTAAGTGAATAAGGATCCTGCTCTGTGTAGAAAGAGGAAAAAGTTTCAATAGTTTAAATGAGATCAGAGATGATGTTAATGAAGAACAGCCATATGTTAATAAATAAACGCCCTGGTTAAAATTAGATTCATGACTTACTGAAATACTGTATATACTATTAATTTAAGAATAATTAAATCCTTCAACTAAAAACTCATTTACAGCTGCGGCATGCCAGCAAGAGCCCCTACATGTTCATTTTACAAATCTTTGACCTGAGAAACAGTTTCCCCAACACACAAGCATACACTCAAGACTCCAATTCCCTCAGTCTGCACTACAGAAAAAAATAACGAAGAGAAACTACATAAATTAATGCAGGAAACATTCTGCCAGTGGATATGATTTAAATTCCCCTGATTTTCTAGGCAGCTTCGGAGCAGGTCTTTTTTTAAAGCCTCTTACTTTATAACTCTTGCCAAATTGAAACAGCATCTGTATTTAAGACGGGTTCTAATTAACAAGTATTTCTCCTCTGAACTCAGAGTACGGGGGTGATGTAAATACGCATTTATTTAGTCTTTTGATTGGTGGATGGAGACTCGTGCCAGCTGACATCGTGCCCAGCGAGCGGCTTAATACCGCAGTCTTAATAATAGCACAGACGACACACAGATTCATTGATATTCAGGTGCACAATGTCTTCTTGCAGAAAATAAGGGAAAAGGAGTGAACCAAAATTCAATCTTTTTTCCCCCAACCTCTCGCTCTCCCCCTCACTCTCTTTCTCATATAAATTTGTCTTTTTTGGCAACCCCTGTGCAGGCGTCTTAAATATAATTCATCCAGTTTAAAGTGGCTGTTGTGGTAATGGAAGAGAGGAGAGAGGTTGGAGTCCCCCTCCCTTATCTCTAGCAGACAGTTGTCAGGAATCACTGGTGAGGACTGAGTTGTGCGCGTGGCTCAGGCAGGGAGGCCTGGGGATACGGATCAAAGGAAGTGTTGGTGAGCGCCACTCTGCCTCTGATCCCCCAGTGCTGAAACCCAGCCTATTCGCTCTCCCTTCCTAACATCAAATGCTAGCCAGAGTCCTTCATTCCAAAACACAAATCTTCCAAGTGCATTGAAGGGGGCAAAAAAATTACAGTTAATATTACAAAATAATATTACTTTTTCCTTTTCATCTCTGTTACATGTTTATGGTTGTGTTTTTACAAGTATGTTCTTAAGTTGTACAAGTATGTTATATTACATTATTTTGGGGGGGTTTACAGTAAAACAGATCAAAACAGATAAAACGTGTAAACCAGGTATTACTGTTTTATTTACTCATTTAAATATTTACATATGAAATTATGAATATAAATTAATAATGTTTATTTACATGAATTAATTGTTCACTTTATTATAAAAATTATAAATAATATATATTTATTGTATAATAAAAAATGCTATAAATAATTATAAGTATTTTTAATAATATTGTTTTTTATATTAAACTCGGGAAAAGCAGCAAAATATAAAAAAGGAAAAATATATTTAATTTAATATATAAAATGAAAATATTTCAAAATCAGTATACTAGTTTAATAGCAACAACATTATTTTAATGTACTCATAAAATTTCTGTCATTTTATATTTAGAAGGACACCCATTTAATGTCATCAAAATCATTTTCTGTCCAAAAGAATAATGATAAATTACTCACATAACATGTCAAGTTAATCATTGGTTATTATTGTTAACAATATGTGGGCAATACTGTGCCCCAGTTATCACCTGACACAGACTAATGCAATAATACTGCAGAGAGAATTGATGTAATGCTCATTAATACTGGCACACTTCGGTTTTTTTTGCTAGCTGACTCCAGTGCCTTCAGGGCTGGTGTTGTTGCTAAGGGGCCCAAAACAAAAAGTAGATTGATTCTACTGACTAGCTGGTTTCAGTAAAACCTGTTCATTAAAAACGGCTGTGGATTGTTTTCCTCTCTGGTTACGACAACTAACAACAAAAATGCAAATGTCAGACACAAAGCATCTGCTGCACTAGCAGCCTACAGCTTTATTAACCCCCTTCATTCTTTCTATATATGTCCAATGTTTGGACCGGTCTTAATGTCCACCAGAAGATGAAACATAGAAAAGACATGCAGTCAAGTCCATAGAAATCCCTTCATGGCTCTGACCCGGTCCAAAAGTGGGTTTATTGGAGATTAGGTCTGGCATTGCGTAATTTTTATCCTCACTGAGCTGCAGTGCAGTTTAATGTGTTTTCCAGAGGTGCAGTCTGAAAGCGCTCTGCTTGTAAGGGTGTGCACCTGTTGGTGTTGTGAACCCAGCAGGGTTGGATTTCGTTCTGGCGAGCTGCCATTGCAGCACATTTACTAAAACCCACAGGTCTTTCTAGTCTCTGTAATGGCCATAAAGCAGTCCATCGACACAATGAATCTTTTTAAAAGTGCATCTGAATATCAGGATACTAGATGTCATGCTATGAAAATGCTGCTCATATTTTTCTCGACTAAACACACCAGGGTCATTTATAATATAAAGTATACTTTTTATGTCATACGTCTGAATAACAGATAAAATATTAGTCCCGATTTATAAAGAAAGTAATCATAATAGTTTTTTTTGCACGATTTAACAAAAAAGTGAACATGGGGTGCATTTTTAAATAACAAACAAAAAAGGATATTCCAGTTGTGTCCAGTTGTTAAATCTTTTTTTGATTAAATAATTTCAAGCAAAACAGATATATAAATAAGTAACATTTTGTAATTAACCTTTTTAAGTTTTTATGTCCAACTTGACACTAGTATGTAAATAAGCAAGTTTTAATTATTATTTAATTAATTCATTTAAAATATATTTTTTTGTCAATTTTAGAAATATAAAGCATATTCATTTATTTTTGCATATTTCTCACTAACAGAATAAAAATGGTTAACACACTAATGATAAAATCAAAATCTGGGTGAATACTAAAAATTAAAAGGCTAAAAATAAAAGTACTGAAGGAAATTAAAGTGAACACAAATGTTTCATACAGAAAATCCTAAAAAAAGATTATGCTAAAACTGTCAGTTAGATGTGTCACAAAAATACGAAAAATCTATTAAAAACAATGTCAAAGGAGTTTTTGTCGAGACAAATAAGAGCGAGCTTTCACACTAACAACTTAAGGCTATAAAGCTTTTCAAAATGGCTGATGGGTTTTCCCGAGCAAATGAACCACACAAAAGCTCTCTTTGCATTCTGCGCACAGCCCTCTAATATCGGAGCACTGGAAAAATAAAAGGAAACGAAACTGTTCTGCTACTACATTGTTAAACAAACTCTACACGACACAGATGTTTATATAAGCGATGAATTAATTAAATTCTACATATCCATACAGAATAATTTAGCACTCAAAGAACATTTGCATTCATTTGAATGAACTGTCGTCATTGAAGATTAAATTAATGTGCTGAATTAAAATTACCGGAGGGGTCGATTATAAGTAAAAGAAAGCGAGTAGATTAGACAAATGATGGCGAAAATCATGATTTACAAAAACAAGCTTGTAAGATCTGCCATGTGGGTTGCCTGCAGAAGAATGGGGGGGGGGGGGGGGGGACTGCCTTGCGGAGCACTGGCGGCCCTTTCATGGACATTGAGGCACAGTGTGATGCAGGGGTTGAACTATGATACTCCTGTCAAAGAGAACATTAATTTTTCCTACAATAAGGGCCTGATGGAATAGCCACATGTGACATGTGGAACCGGCAGAGTAAGGCTGGACTGGGTAGGAGAGCTTAGGGGGCTCAGGAGGAGTCGGATGAACCATCTTTATTTTAGGGTGAAATGCAAAACCCCCCAAAAATATTAATTGCTGCTAAACATTTTTTTTAAATATAATTTCTATAAAATAATTTTTTAATGTTTTTGTACACTTTTACTGTAAATAGCAAGCAAAATACTGCAGCATATATATAAATGCAAATTAAAATAAACTGAAATTGTAAACGTACACAATATTATAAAACAAGAAAAAGTTGTTATTGTACATTTGACCCTTTTTATAGCAGGATATGAGAAGACACTTTAACCCAATAAACGACAACCATGTTCTATGTCATTTATGCAGGTTTGCAGCTAGAGCATTAGTACTTAAAGCCCCTCCACTACGATTAACAATCAAACATGCTGAGAAACGCTTGTGTTATCCCCAACTCTGCGCTACAAGAGAAAATCTCTTTTTTGTCATCAAATCCCTAATTCTTTCCTCTCTTTGGAAAAAAAACGAGAAAGAGAGTAATACCAGTTCCCAATCTGCTTTGAGAAATATTTGGCGAGGGGGGAGAAAGTAGCCATAAAACGGGTGAACAAGAGGGTAATTGTGGACAAATGCAGTATTGAATTTCATTTTCAACTCCTTACGCACCATTTCAATCTTATTTTCTGCCTGTTAGTCAGATCTGCTTGGTTGTGGTGGGCAGAACTGCCCACTGTTGGTGAATAATTGCTTGTAATTGACTCTTTACCAATGATGTGAGTCAATGGCAGTCATTTTTCTATTTAGCATTAAGGAATCATCCCTGAGCGGAGTCTTTTCTTTGCTTTCATTGCTCAATAGCGGGCAAGGAACGGTATATTAATAATCTTGTCGTACACATAAACCAATATTCTCTATGAGAAATCCCTCCAGGAAACACATAAATGAAACCTGTTAACATAATTTAAAAGAATAAAAGAAAATAAATGTGTCTTAAAATTAAATTAACATTAGCTGAAAATATGTCAGTTCATACTTATTGAACTGAATGGCTTATGTCTATTTAACTCTATATTATACAGTTCTAATAGTTTTGTGCGATTACTTCCTCCGTTCTCATTGACACACAGGACTCAGATCTTCACTACGTCTTCAAAAAGCCTTTATTCTCTTTAGGCTATCCTCTATTGTTTTAAACTCAAGCTGGTATTTTCTCTGAATCAAAATATTAAATCATTATTTTAATTAGGAGCGTGGATGAAACAAAGGACTATTAATTACAACGCATTATCTTACGAACACTTCACCAACACAAGGGAAGAAGTCAATTTCTCCCGTCTGCTCGGTACACATGAGACACATCTAATCTACAAACGTACACAGTAGCGAACAAAGAATATGCAGCTTCATCTTCAGAGAGATCTCGTAATTCCACTTGAAAGACTACTTGACATCTGGCTATAGAGAAGACCTTTTAAGCACTGTGGCCAGTGACCCTTACTGACCTGTGGAGATAGCCCATTGCTCACTTGGTTCATGTGATTGCTGGATGCTGATTGGCTCATGAAGGAATCAGTGTAGCTAGAGAAACCGTGGCGGTTGGACGAGAGTCCGTAGGCGGAGCTGCTGTCACTGGTGAGCCCGCCCTGATGCATGGTGGAGGGGGGCAAGGGCTGCGGACGATGCAATGTGCCGCTAACATCTGGCATGAACAACATATTTAATTGCATTACTAAATGTCTCTTATAGGCATCACGGGAGCTTTAAATCAGTCATGTTCTTGTGTCATTTATTGTTTAATCTCAAATAAAACACAACAGTGATGAGGTTACTGGTTAACTTACCTTGTGGTAATGTTGTTGAAGGGTAGGTGGACTCTTGAAGCTGGTATGTTTGTAAAGTTGGCATGCCCGTGGGTGGGAATCCTCCAGGCAACAAGTGGTTAAACGCTGCCAGTTGATTCGCTCCTGCTTGTTTACGCCACCTGGCTCGTCGATTGCTGAACCAAACCTGGAATTCATAAAAATGTAAAATGTTTAGAAAGTTTATAAAAAAGTATTATATTATTTTGTATTATCAAAATGCAAAAGAAGAAAATGAAGATGATTCATTTTTTGTATTTAATTTATTTTTGAAAGAATTAATCAAATCTCAAACAAATTTGAGATAAATCACTTTTTTTATTTTTAAAGAATTCAAAAAATGTTAATAAGATTATACAATTATTTTTGGAAAACACATGATTAAAAAAGATTAAAAACTAAAAGACGAACCATTTTTATTTTTTCAGGAATGTCCTTATTTAATATAATAGAATTTGTTTTCGATTGATAGCCCTTTTAATTTATTGTAATGTATTTTGCAAAAAAGAAGCAAAGCGCCTGCCACATTAAGACACGTTTTCAAAGTTTTATTCTAATGTGACTGCCTGAAAGGGAGAGCATGGCCAATAACCTGCACCTCTCAGGGGCCGAGGCGCTGGCCCTGTGTATGCAAAGGACTGAATGACATTGATCTATGCCTCAGAGGGGCCATTCTTCAGACTTTAATACACTGGCAGTGCAGTTAATCTACTGTTGTTTTTCAAATGGTCTCCACCATTGTGAGTGGAAGTGAAAGAGGCTGACAATGGTCCTTCAATGAATCAGAGCACAAAGAGAGGGCGTCCCTTTTTAAACAGCTCCTCAAGAATGAGGCTTTCAGCCAGGGCATTGATCAAGGGGCTGGCATAGACATACTGTATGAGTACACGCTCTTTCCCTCTTTATCCTCCCAGGCTCCCCTTTAACCTTTGTATACAAGAGGAGCTGAATTAAAGATAAAAAGTGTCATTCAACATAAATTCTCAAGCATATTTATGTCGTTTCTTTTAAATGGGCGACAGAGACCAGTCAAAATATTTTGATAAATGCGTTACAGTCAATTGTTTCTTTCTTAAATAGGCTGTCCAAATGGTAGTGCCCTGATTTATTAAAGTTTTAAGTCAAAAATATGTAATTCATCGAAATGGTAATTCCCAAATTGATGAAAACAGTTCCACTCGTGGAACCAACGCAATGATTTTGAGATTCCTTAAACACCATTCCCAACAGTCTAATAAAGATTAGGAAACACCTTTAAGACCTGTATAATTATCCTTATTAACACACCAGGAGACTAATTACTGCTTTGAACATGATTAGCGGCAATTTTCTACTTGCATACGCATACCATAATCACCCAACCTGACCACAAATCTCACAGATCACAAAAATCATAGAATTACTTTATCGTACCGAACTGAGATTTCTGAAAAAGTCTCCTGCTTCTGAAATTTCTCTTAGGGGATATGTCCAAATAATCATGAATGTTTCCCCATAAAGACTTTCAGATTTGTTCTAAGGGTGATCTCAACATAACCTCATATCACAAATTGTGCTCAGATGTGCCAAGAAAAAAGATTTGCTATCAAAAGTACCGCAGATCTCAACATGAGCTCAAACCAAGAAACCAAAATTTTCCAAAACCTGTGTCATCCTCAATTTTAATGCTCTACATTGTAATGCCAGTTAATCTCACTTATTACCATTTGTTTTTTCCCAAAGCGTTTGAAAGAATGCTTCTATAAACAAGTTCGGAAAATGTAAGCAACGCTAATTTAACGCTGGTCCAGAAGAACTACCCGTTTGAGGTTTTTTACACAAACACTTAAACAAAATACAACAACCAGAACATTTAAACAGAATTCAAATATCTTTTAGATTTAATGATATATGTAAGATTTTCCATAGGTGTTTCTGAACCAGAGTTTACATCTTTCTCATTGGTCTATAGACCATAGGATGACAATTAATCACTTCCTGTTTTATTTTTATTTATTTTACTTAACATATATAATTAGGTTTTAAAGAAGTTCGTTTAACGTTTTAGTTATAAATGTTTTGTCGGTTGTATTTTGCGCCAAGGTTTGTGAAACCGGAAGTGCCTCTATACCATTTTTGTTTACGTCTTTTATACATCTTTTTTTGCAACGGCGTCCTTTCTTTACATTCCTAGGAGATTTTTTTATTCATTAGCAAAAGTTCCCATTGGGGTGTCACACTACCCTCCTTTAGCTTCTCTTCTAACAATATTACAACTTATCATTGACCCTTCACATAAACCCCAAGTCGAGCTGACACGAGCCCCATTACTTCTCGTGTCTTAGGTTATGGTGGCTTGTGGTATTAGCGAGAAGTAGACACACACGAGGCATAAGAAGGCGCATATCTCAGTGTTAGAGGCTAGAGTGTTTGCCGCCCCACTCAATGGATCCCCATAAGAGGCTTGCTGTGAGCAGGGGCTCCTGAATGCTCCATTCTGGGACTCGATGGCAAAGGCACCTTGAGCATGGATTTTCTCTCTGCTGTTCTTTTTAATTCCCCACTCTTCTCATTCCCAGCTTTAGAAAAGAGACACAAAGCATACTGCCCGGTTGAGATGGCCGACTCGTTTCGTATTTCCAAAAGAGTTTGAATAATTTGAATGTAGCCACTAGGTAAAACATTTAAGAGATGAGATATCTTTGAGCTGTTGTCTGATTGCGTTCGGTTTGAAGGGAATGGAAATCAAAAAATTCAATATACTTTCAATCTCCCAGCGATGCCCAATACTGGCGGAGAGAAAGACAGGAAAGTAGTAAATGTAAGACAAATCTGATTGTAGACTGTGTCATGATTTGACAATCCCACTTGAGAGATTCGAGCCGAGACGGAATCTCGCGCGCTCGTCCGATATCAATCATCCGGCCACCCTATCGGTTCCTCTCCCCATCTGTATCTCTGATAGTGACAGTCATACGTCTTTCTTGAATTTCCATTGCCATGCACGGATTCGTTGGTGAGGAAGACGAGCGGTTAAACCTGAATGTGATTGAATTTCACAGCAAAAAGTAAAACATAACAGTGGTTGAGAGGCGTAAAAAAGGCCAACATCGTGCAGAGGGTTGCTGGACAGGGACCGTGGATGGGCAGTGGCACGGGATAAACTGGGCGGGGTCAGGGCTCTGAAGGTAACACAACAGGGCCTCCCTGCTGGAACATCTGCAAAATGCAACTTTTACTGCGCCCAGATGTTTATGGTAAAGACACACACACTCTCTTCTTTGTTTAAAGAAATCATGCACGTAGGCGTACATATGTGTATCCATAAATATAAAACATACTATCTCATATATTTATTTTACCCTGTTTATTGAAACTCTTCTTTTATAGTAGGACAGGAGTGCAAGCTAGCACAGAATTATGGGCTCCAGATTTTGCCGGGACCGTTCGCATGTGATACGACTTACAACAGTCAACTGTGGGCCGACACTTCTGGCCTGGAAGTCTTGTTTCCAGATTGGATCAAAGGGTGCTAGATTAGAGAGGGGAAGTGGAGACATCTTCGCGTCTCCTTGTGAGGAACATATGGAGGACTAACAGTACATAGTTACTCAATATATCAAATAAGTCATGTTTCAGATGGTCAGGTTTAGTGGATGACAATTGTTAACATAAGAATAAAAATACATGCTAAACTTAGGTCACAGTATTATATTTACTTTAGTATTTCATTTTTCGTGATATAAAATGGCACATATCCACCCAGAAGGAAAACGTGTTGTCTATAGCGTTGTCTTTGAGTAACATCCTTCTGTAGAACACAAAAGAAGATATTTTGAAGAGCGCCGGCACCCATTAACTTCTATTGTAGGAACACAAAACCAATACAAGTGAATGGGTACGTTTAACCACATTCTTCAAAATATCTTATTTTGTGCTCTGCAGAAAAAAGAATGTCATACAGGTTTGAAATGACTTGAAGGAGAGTAAAAAATGACAGAAATTTTATAAATATCCCAGCACATTTGAGTGTGGAGTTTTTTAATGATGGGGAGAGCATATCCCATAGAATATGCATTAGAAGATGCTACTAAATTCTCTAATCTTACTCTTTCATTTCATGTGGTCACACCATCAAATATGATATTTAAGCACACCACCACTAACTGCCACTACTTAAGAAATTCACTGCAAATCATCATTAATTCATCTTATGGTCGTGTCTTCCTTTAGTCTTACAAAGCGCAGTGATCCAGAAACACAGCAGCAGTAATGTAAGACCTGCAACCACTTAACCCTGAGCTTACTCAGATATGGATCACTTCCCGTGAGGTGTCACAGACGGCAGTAAAACAGTGAAAGCAAGAATGAAGTGTCTGTGGTTAAAAATAACCACACAGTGACTTGCTCAATAAAGACAGATCACAGATCTTAGTAAAACACCACAAATATAAATGTGAAAAAATGCCATAACATCCTCAATGATCCACGTCTGACTTCCCTCTCTTACATTCTCCCTCTCTCTCTCTCTCTCTCTCTCTATCTCTTTCAGACATCTGGATACCGTGTCGGTGCAGCTGCATTCAAGTGGGTTGACACTGGGGCCGCGGGGTCTGCCAAAAGCCAACAGGGTCAAACACCTTCCCCTCCACAAAAGCAATGATGCCAGAGCCCTGGCATCTCCATCTGAGCCATCTCCAGCCACAGAGCTGACACACACGCAAATGCTCATCTGCTCGGCCTCTCAACAACCAACTGCTGGTCTGTGACAGCGCTGAGAAAGCCAAACGTAAGTCCTCGAGCCAAGACATTGAGGTTGTGACAGTCTCAAATTACTTTTACTATGACTTTATTTCGTATGATCTTTGCAATCTGTTCTCTGTCCAATCCAATTTTTTTTACATGTTATTAAATCTTCCTTTTTTCAAAAAATAATTCAGTCCCGACACGCGCATTTCCAGCAAAAGGCCTTTTCAAAACTGATGTCACTTTTCAGGATTGTTTATTCACTTGTCTAATTAGCATCTGTTGCCATAAACACACAAAAGGACCTAATGTCCCATGGGACTGCTTACGGCTCAGGGGCCAAATCCCTGACAGCAGGGTCTCTGACTCTGGCAATAAGAGAGACATTTTTTTACTAAAAAGCGTTTACAAGGTCACTGTGAGACAACAATTTGTAAAGGGAGCCATTGCTTAAAGTTTTACATTTATCATCATATTTTGAGCACCAGCTTTGTTTGACGTTTTCCAACCAAATGTATAGGTTGTTATAAAAAAACTAAAATACTTGCAAAACTGCTTCTTTTGGAGAAAATGTGTTGCCTTTCAATCATGAGATGATATCATCTGACATACAACTACTGAAAAAGTCAAGAAACCATTAAACATTTATATGTAAACATCATTTCTAGATGTATTGTGGCAATTCCAGTCCAATGTCTGTTGAATTTCAACAAAGTCAAACCATAAAGTCCTCCAACAGCAATGTGAAAGACTGGCAGCATGAAACGACGCATGAAAAGTGTTATAAAAATGGACTACGTGAGGTTATCACATAAAATATAATTTTTTAACTTATCCTAAATTCATACAAAATATAACACAAATGCATAAATGTAAATGTGGTTCACAGTATGAAACAGAAATATATAATTTTACCTAAATACATACAAAAACTGAAATAATTTTGAAATGGGTCTATTCATTTTTCTTTCACGGCTGTATAGGGTAGCTATTTACTTGAAATACCTATAACCTTATCACAAAAGTGAACACAAACACATATTGGTTTTACAGGATTTCCCCATAATTTACAATACACATTACAAGCCCCACAGCATTTTTTACTGATAAATGTAACTGGTGAAGAGGGATAACCATGAGTGAGTGTGGGATGCTCTTAATATACCGCAAATTTTACGAGAAGCGGTGGTGGGCTTGCAAGTGGTGGGAAGAAAAGATCTCGGCCAAAAGCTGAAGTGAGAAATCCACCAGGAATGTGCTCTCGATCTTTTTATCCCCCTCCCTCGGCTCCCAACAGCTGCTTCCATAACTCTACTGTATTTTCCCTCCTCATTGTTTCAAATATCCACATGGTTGAAGAGCTGTCAGTTGTTGTCAGAGTCCAGTCGAGCCAGTACCCACACTACTACAATATTTGTGTTTGTTTCACGCAAACAATGATTTTATTTAGAATAAACGAAATAAGCAGTGATTTAGAGGTATAATTTTCTATTCAAATGCATGTTAACAGAAGAAGTGCCATGTAGGCCACATGATCGTGTTTCTGTCTTCATGGGCGTCCACTAGGACACAGCTGACAGGAAGGGGCCTACTGTGCTGTTCTCGAGCTCTCTTTAAAATTAGCGGTCGCATTGTTACACGCATCATCAATCAGAGGACCTCAGTCCAACGGTTTTAGTGACATATCAGAGCTCTATAGACCTCTAAGCTGAACTCCGACTGAGCTCTCATTGTGAAATAGCATCTACGTCCCATCTACAAACTAAGATCATCAGTCTTGCAAACCTTTGACATCCCTAATAACCTGCATACAGGAGCCTTTATTACCAGAATAATGACGCCAATGAGTCTTGATTCAATTTGCATCACATCCAAACCATGTGCATTGCAGGGAGCATTTCTGCATAGCGTCCTACCTGCACTCTGGCCTCGGTGAGCTTGGTTCTCTGGGCTAGTTCCTCTCTGGTGTAAATGTCCGGGTAATGTGTCCTCTCGAAAGCCTTTTCCAGCTCTTCTAG
This sequence comes from Triplophysa tibetana, assembly GCA_008369825.1. NCBI lineage: Eukaryota > Metazoa > Chordata > Actinopteri > Cypriniformes > Nemacheilidae > Triplophysa > Triplophysa tibetana. Next base: position 14,828,570 of record CM017912.1, on the reverse strand, counting down.
CTGCTCGGCTGTGAAGGTCGTCCGACTTCGTCTCTGCTTCCTTTTCAGGGGCAGATCTGGTTCTGACTCTATATCCGAGCCTTCATCCATTCGACCTGCCACAGAGGACAACAAAACTGAGTGTCGTTCACGCGAACAAAATTACAGACAACTACTAAAAGATGAGCTTATCAGAAAGCTATCTGCTCACAAACACTGTCATTTACTCATTTTGTTGCTTCAGAGTGAATGGGTGCCAGTGAGTTAAGATGATGTGTATTCATGGGGCTTTAAAGCAAATATTATTTCAATGCACAGCTATTTATATAAGTGAGGCTCTGAATACAATCCCACATCGGCACATCGTAGCTGGCCCTGAGGCCATGCAGGAAAAATAAGAGTAAATTCACTGCCGACCACCTTAGCGTTTTACCAGCATTCTCCAGCATTAAAACTGGCACTGGTGTTTATTCCATTAAATTGCATTTGCAGTATACTCAAAACACCAGCAGAGGATTATCATGCAGTCAAGTGCAAATAACTATTGCATTGCTGTTTACTTATTAGTTGGATAGCTAAGGAAGAATGAATCGGTCCCTATCTGATCCCATGCAAACCAGAGAACTATGACTATGGGTGGCATAGAAATGGCACAGAGCTCATCGTTGCTATGCTAATAAAAAAAGTCTTTATATAGGTGTATACAAAGTTCTTGCAAAAAGCATTCACATTTTCCTGTTAAAGCATTAAATGATGAAGGATTGACAAGTACGGCATCAAATAACTTAGGCTTCTCAAAGGCAGGTTTAAAAAGATCTTCCTTCCTCCCTTTTTTTTTTAAGAGCCCTTTTGTCATTTGATTTTAGTTAGCTATTTCCACTTTGCCTGGAACTGGGCTGAGACGCATAAATCCCTTCGGCGGTGATGGGGGTCTTGCTCCGCAGACACTGGCCCTAATCCAGGCCACGACTTCCCTCTAAATTGATGCGATTTTATATTAGTAATGGCTGAACCTTGACTTCTTATTGCTGGTATATGGACTCGATCACTGCCATGGTGGATGCACTGCATAGTTTCCGCTGCCGTGGGCTCAACCCAGAACCCTGTACACCTTTTCTTTAAGAATCGTAATTATTTTATCACTCATGGCGTCAATGTTACGCGCAGTAATATCCAGCAACAGAAGAGTTCAGACCTAGCCGTGGGTTTAAAAGAGCCGTGTGCCAATAAGCCGCAAGGAGAATGATTGTTCCAAGCGATACGATTTAATTTATCTGAAAAGTAGACGATGGACATGACTGCATGTGACATTTCATGCTCATTCAGTTAACCCTTCTTCGATGCCAGATATAGACAGTTCTAGTAACAAGCTCATTGCATGAGAGGCACAAGAAGGAGAGCAGAGATCTTTTTCCTCTATGAACAAATCAAGAGTCAACTTCAGAATTTCACATCATAAACACCTGGTATGTCCATTGCAAAGGTGTACACTAAAGTAGGAACTGTTTTTTTCAGGCCAGGTGAAATTGAGAGGTATTACAAAAGCAATAGAACTTATACAGACGACAGCAGATTCTGTTTAAGTTCATTCTGAGTCCACAATTTTGTCGAAACAAAATAAGATTGTAAAATACGTTTAAAAAAAATGAGATGCAAGAGAATTTTTTTTAATGAATTACTGTATTTTTAAAACGAGTTATGTAAATTGTTGTCACCTTCATTTTAAATTGAAACAATTTGTCTATTTTAAATATTTATACATATTGTTTTGAATGTCATTTAAAGGAACAGTTTACCACAAAATAAAGTTGTTTCAAATCTGTATAAATGTCTTCTTCCTGATGAACACAGAGAAAGATATTTGGAAGAATGCTTGTACCAAGCAGTTCTTGGTCAACAAGAACAAAAAACACAGGGTTTATAAATTTTTTGGTGAACTGTCGTTTTTAATTGTTACTTAAATGAAACTCGGGTACCTGACTTCGGCTTGACCACAACAGTAAATCCAAACAAAGCCAACACCAGACTACCAAAAGTGTGTCTTCTTGTCTCTTCAGCATTTATTTACATGTTTTGTTTGCCTGAACAAAGGCTGGACATAAAGCTCCAAAAGCAGCCTCCAAACAGAAAAAAACAACGTAAGAGCTATTAAAGGGTCTCAGACTTCAGGCCAGCTCTGTCTTTTAATTAAACAAGGAATTATGGGATTATAGAGAGGTTCCCATTACAGGGGACTTGAGGAGTCTTCTGGTTGATGTCTTTTTGTTTCCTGGTGCTCACGCTCAGGAATTCTCAACGGATTACATGTGGCCGTAGGACATGAGGCCGCATTAATTAAATCAATTCCTTTGCTATTTCTTTTGGCCAAAAACTCTCCATCCGCCGCAACACTGTGGCAGGAACCTCAAGTATACATATATATTGGAGCTCATCTTTAAATCCTGGTTTTGAAGAGATCGGGACAAAGTGATTTGCTTTTGACTTGCCATGAAGACACTTGAGACCAGAGCATCACTTTCATTTCAGAGACAGCATGGAATTTATTTGCTATCCTCAACATGCTGCTAGATTTTAAAGGCAGCTTCAGCTTTGCCTTCCCACATTGCCCATGTTTTTCTTTCAAACAGAAAAAACTAAATCAGGAGAACAAATTTACCAAAACTCAATTTGACATGTTCAAGTCGGGACACAGAAGCGACGGCATGACTGATGAGTATGTATTCTGCCACATCCCATTCTGCCCACGTCACAACAATTACAACCCACAAGCTGCTCCTCAGCACAGACAGAGAAATACTGAATAAGTTTGACAGCACTCTCCTGCTAAAGGTCAGCATAATGGAGACAGGATTATGGAAATGAAACAGACGCTGGCGAAGATACGTGTCTAAACCTGGACCTCATCTTTGTCTCCGTGAGATCCCACGATTGACATGCTGAGTCGCATCATACGAACGCGACCATGGCGAGTACCCAGACGTGTCGAATGTGCTGCAGCATAAACATTATCGAGTAAGACACATTTTGTCTGAGATGGCCCAAAGTGAGTGAGATCTTTTGAATAAAGGTGAAGGAATCGAAACTTACTATTTCAAATGTTTAAAAAAAGAGAGCTCATGGCCAAGCCTCGAATCAGATTTTCAATTACAATATAAGACGACACTCAAATATATATAAAAAGATCAAGGGATGTTGATTAAAAATGTTTAATTAAGATTTACGGTGAATACATTATTCCTCTATTAAATGAGTTGCTCCAGGGATCGTGCGATGTTTCCGACAAAAGAAACAGGATGCGAAACACAGACATCATTTCATAATTGAACTACATAATCTGACAGGTAATGAGTGTTTTCTTTCTCACAAGCTTCGACAAGTTATGCATACTCAAATCCTACAGTCATCCAAACTTCAAATCGTCTCCCTGCACCCAATCTGTTATTAACAGTAACTGCACCCCATGGGATCAACCTGATTTGTACTGTAGCACTTCAAAGGGAGCTAAACAAGTGAGATTTGCTCTAATGTATCTCAAATATGTATTGAATCGTAAGCCGTTGGGTAAAACTGAAGCTATAAGAATAGCCGACAATCTGAACCGATTCACTTTATACAGCCAAACTGACTGATCTCGAGTTGACAGCTGAGGGGTGAAACTCTACATCCAGGACAGTGATTAAACACTACGGGTGAGGAGTGACTAAGGCCACAGAGAAGTCATGACCACCCTACATAAGATCTTCTCTCAACATAAGACCCTCCAGACCACTTCCATCAACGATGATCCAGTGAGCAGATGGGATATTCATCATCACGGCCACACTCAGACCTTCTTCGCCCTCTGTTGCCTTTTTTCCCTGTACTCTCTTTCTTGTTCCCTCTCTCGCTAACCTTTCCTGTCACAATCTGTATAAAGAACGAACAGGCCTGGGGTAAAGTGGCCCTCCACAGCTGCACATTCCACCAAGCTTAGCATTGTAGAAAACATTTAGGCATTTGTCTTCATCAGAACTGGCTCTCAAAACAACATTATACCCGAGTAGAGTATTGGAGGAGGCACACAATTGGGTGCTTCATTTTTTGACAGTCTGACACAAGAACAGTCAACAAAACTTTCATCAATTTAGCATCACTACGCAGTGTACGATAGTGTCCTAATTGTTTTTAAATTATACCTTTACTATCAGATTACTTAAACCAATATAATTTTTAAATAGTATAATAATATTATTAGAACTATTAGTGGGTACTACTTGTTTTGCTTAGTAGTGGATTCAAGCTATGAACAAATTCACACACTTTTACAATCTCAGGTCTCATGAAAAAGTAATGTAACTATCATTTTAGTCTAATATTTTACACATGCAACTGCTTTTGCACCATCTCTGTGGTTTCAGAGCTGTCTCTCTTGCCATTATTTCCTTCATAATGCAAAAGTAACTACATATTGCTGCTGCCCGTTGAAACCTCGAACCTCTATGTTTCGTGATTTTAATCTTTTACTGTTTTATAGTAAGTCACACTTTATGTTTGTCACTGGGTTTGGCAAATATCTAACCTATAAAAAGTATTAAAAAGTGCTTGTTTACTTCCTTCCTTAGAAACAGTAAATTTGGATATAAATATTCTGAAAAACAGTGCTGATATATGTATTAACTTTTTACCGACCTGCTACTTTTAACTAAAAGAAAATTCGCAATTTAACATTACATTTTTATTAGAGATGCACCGAAACTTTTTTTTATAAATAAATTATATTTCTTAACTTTCTGAATGTTGTTTATTCATAGAGACTATTAATATTGAAACGATATCATCCGATTGTGTGAAATGTTATTTGTTATTGGACTATACATTGGTGCACCTCAAACTTTTTTCAAATTAACACAAACACATAACATCTTAACCCAACAGACCTGTGCACACACAAGTTTCATTCAGTTTCCACTATATCTTCATATTTCTCATTCACTGAATAAAAGGACGGCATCTCTGACAGAAGCAGCAACGGTTGCAAACAGAGACAGATTAAGTAAAAAACGGAGGGAACGTTTCATAATTTTGGCTCCCACAACAAACAATTAGCCCTCCTTTCTTTTTTGCAGCATTGAAAAACATTTGAGAAAAAAAGCGAGAAGATGTGAGGGAGAAGTGATGGGTGATGCTCTTTTGTACATCTCATCATGTGCATGATGGCTCAGTGGGCTTTTTGTCCGACGTGTCTGTGTGAGAGTGTGCTCACCTTAAACAACAGAGAGACTCGGGGGCCTCCGTGCCCTTTCAGGCCCCATAGAAGACGCACCTTAGGGGGCCATTTAAGCCTGAAAAGAGGCCTGACAACCCTGTGCAGCTCTGTGGGGCATCAATAAATGCTGACATATTGACTCTCTGTGCCCAAGCGCCAGTGGAAAATGCTGCCTGAATATGAATCCATTTAAGGGCAGGAGAGGGGGTAGTTACCCTGAAAGAGACGGGGAGCTAAGGATGGCTTGTGTCTCTTAGGTTTGGAATGTTCTGGAATGTGGAAACTTAGAGTTTTGATAGTGAAACTTTCGATATAAGGCTAAACAACAGGGGAAATATGAACGCAAATGTGTTTGGATAATAAATGTACTTAAGGGGCAATTGCGCGAAAGAAATCTAATTTTGCTGAAGTTATCAGATTGAAACATGAATGTGACTGTCAAATCTGTTCTGCTGTATTAGCTGAATTCCACTTTTTCCGTATTATAGAATGAATCTGAAATGGTTCTTAAAATATCTTTAGGCAGTAAGGGGGAAAATCATTTTAATCAGTTTGGCAGAAAGTGCTGACTTGGTCAACAGAAGCTGGATGGAGTTCTAATTCTGTTTCGAGCTGTGAGAAACTGAATAGCAGGTGTCCATTTACATCCAGCTACATTATTTTCTTTTTCAACGTTGAGTTTTACATTACACGGTGTTGAGATCTTGCTAATTGAGGTCAAAAGCAATCAGAACCGTGGAACTTAATCAAACATCTAAAAGGTGAGAAAGACGGCAAAATCAACCGCTTAAACTAGCATGGCTATAGCTTATTAAACTTTAATGTGTGTGTCAGAGAACACCAAGAGGCATGACCATACTTCAACCTTCAGCAAATTTCAGTCAAACGTGTTAGACACAGACGGCTCTACTTTTGATAAAATGTCATTGTGTCTATTTAAAGGAGCAATTCAAAGCACTACGGTGGCTCTCACAGGTGTTTCTGCCGAAGAAGATAACATATTTATGCAAACACGCTCTGTAGAGAAGTTTGTCCGTTTAGGGCTACTGTAGAAACAACATTTCTACGAATGGCGAATGGCGAAGGGCGAATGGCGAATGCCGAATGGCGAATGACAAATGACGAATGGCGAATTCCATGTAAGGGGACCTGCGGTGTATGTAGATAGAAATATCTCATTCTAAGGTAATAAAAACATTACGCTTCTTATGTGAGGTCTATATACATCTCAGAAGACATAGTTATGTATATTGCTTTTCTGTCAATAAATCCTCCAAAACATTACACATAGCACCTTTAATAAACACAAAATGGGGACATGCCAAATGCAAGCGAATTCCAACCATTAATGCAACAAAAAACTTGCAAAGTTCTGAATAGCAATACAATTTCTAGGGAACTTTACGGTACTTCATGTGAGGCCTTACTGTAAATACTAAGAGTAAGACTACGGCTGAACTTAATTCCATCCTCACAGAGATGTTTGCGTTATCATGACTTTGTGTCTTAGCAAACTACCATTTATTAAATGCAAAGCTTTTATCCCCTTTGGTCACAGTGGTGGCGTGTGTCTCTTCTTGAGATAAAACAGTTGCATAAACAAAATATGCTGAGTGTCAATTTCACCACTGATTTAGCTTATGGGAAATAAATCTTAATATAAGTGGACAGCCTAAGGCTTAAATACAAACGCGGAAAGAGAAAATAAATAAATAATAGCAAAGGGCATAATCTTATTTAAAAAAAAAAGAATGAAGCATTTCGCTGATAAATAATCAAAGATGAAGAAAAAGTGATTTGAAATGAATCCACACAGTGCTTCCTAAGGAATGGGTAAGCCGTTCTTCAGAAGTCTGTCAAAATGTGGGTATAAGAAGTAACCCTTTAACATAAATTAGATGCTGTAAACAGTTTAATGGGGTCCATGATAACCGAGCGCCGAGACCAGAACAAAACACAAATCCAGTTCAGCTGTTTTTAATGACAAATCTCATACCAACAGATCCAAAAATATAAGGAAAAACAGTCACCAGTGCTTTTGTATACTGAAGGGAAGGAGGAAAAAAGTCATTGTGAAAAAGTGTAGCCTGAAGAGAAAGCAACAAAGGCCGCATAAATAAGCCCATTAGTTAAAAATGTACGACAAGTGCCCTGTTTGATGCCTGTGTGGGGAGAGGAACGTGGGCAGACTCCCTCACAGCTGCCTGGCCCCTCTTCAGCTCTCACACTGCCCGCCACATTCAACACTTAAGTTGGTGGAAAAAATCTGAGCAAATTTCTGATTTGCAACACTCTAGGAACATGTTTATTGTCTTTGTGCGAGTGCAAAACACACATATAAATAAAGCTAATGAAGAATCTTGGGGTGAGGCTGCTGAAGAGCATAAAATGGGAAATTTTATGGCAATAAGTAGCGTGGGCTGATGGTGATTTCTAAGCTATTGGGCCATGTTGTGTAGCCCTAATTATAGGACTGATGCGGTACAATTTCCCTCGCCACTTAATTATTGTTACCTATTACATGGGCCATGCTTTTATTGTCATATAAATTGGTCTTAACTTTTGTTAGGCCCTTCAATTCGTAGGGCTTATTTTGCAATATGATACTTATAAGCAGTTAGGGTCTTTACAGAATTAAAATCTAAGATCCATCATAACACATTTCTATACATTTAAGACTGTCCTTAAACTTTTATTAATTTTTGACTTTTTATCTTTTTAGTGTACGTCTTCACTGTGGGTCAGAGGTAAATTAGACTTTTTCTGCCAAAATTAAAGCGACGTGTGCACTAGCCTTTCTTGTGCTGCCCTTAACAATCAACTTATTTTAGACATGGACATAAAAAATATGAATGGCCAAGTTGTTAAGCGTTCTTGTAAATAACTCGAGGAAGGCAAACAAACAGCAACAACCTTCTGATAATCTGGTTCCTTCTTTGTTTCCCATCTCTAACTGCCTCTATTTCTCTGATAAATCTGCCAGGTGGAAGGTCTAATACAGCACTTGCCAAATCTGCCAAGCTCATGGACATCCCTGTCACTCCCGGGTCATTTCTGCAAAAATGTTGCAAATCACCTCCTCTACAATAAATATGCTTAATATTTGTTTCATCTTGTTACTTGGTACATTTATTCTTAATACTATATACTGTAGCTCAATGTGCTTCTGATTCTATGATGAAACATATCTACTTCTAAATTTAAATTATGATTTAAAATAAGATATGATTAAAAATCACAGAAGAGTGCCAAGAAGTATGACAAAAATGTTCTAAACCCGTTAATAAATAATTGATCTTAATTTTTGTATTTTTAAATATCATGGTATTTCAATTTCAGTGGGCATTTTAATGTAAATGTTATTGAATTTGATTTTAAGTATTTATTTATTTTATCCATGCAGTGGGTAATAAAATGTGTAATAAAAAAACAATGAAACAATATATAAAAATATCTCTTGTCCACATTTTTGAAAAATGTTAACCTTTCGATGGAAGCCCTGTAAATCCTATTTCCAGCATTAAGACAAACTCCAAACCCTACAAACAACCAATTTCAAGTCATTCACTTGGAAAATACTCTGTTTAAAATGTCAAAAGGAGGGTGACTCTTTTCTTTTGCCCTTAGATTACCATATTTCTCGCAGCCTTGTGACACCTGCAACCCACCGAGGGCGTGCAGAACATAGGACTTTACTTCAAACAGCCTAAAAGGCTGTGGGTTTGGGTATTGACTGGGACTGAGCCCGTCCAGCTTGAACCCCTCCTACCGCAGATGTACATTAATGCAGAAAATACAAATCTCTGAGGCAAAAAGAAAGGCCGTTCCTTTTAACATGCTGTTGTCTAGCTTGATCGTGTCAGTTTGAAGGAACCCATTCAAAGGTATTCATGCATCTGGCTTTGAGGGACAATAGCAGCTAGTTTATAAACTGTCTCTTTGGGCTGCCTAAAGCCTTTAGACTCCATTGTTTTGCTCCTCTTAATAAACTTTTGGAGGAGTTCATCAACTTGCCTGAATAGCCGACGAGAGGCCAAAGACACAAAATAACAGACGGTTCCTTTTTCCCTTTTCTTTCTCTCTTTAGAAGTGACTGTCTTTAAATCAGGAAAGAGGGCTGTCAGACACCAGAATAATTTTTGCTCAAACAATAAAAGGAACCCCTAAAGGAACAAAAGTTAATTCACGCAAGAATGGGGGACTTGACTTTTTAAATAAAACTGATAAAGCTGCACCTGAAACACATTTTAGATTCTCTCAAATCTCCCCAACACCACATGGTGGATTTGTTCTTACAATAATTAATGAGCTAAATGATAATTAATGGCCTTCATTAGGCAAATCTTGATGGGATTTTTGTTGCTTGAATTTAAGTAAGCTCTTTACATGTGTTGCAAAGCAATGTTTGCCGTATGGTGTTGAATAAATATTGGCCGGCTTCCTGCAAGTCTGTTAAAAACATTTTCATATTATGTGAAAAAATAATAAAACATATTTTAAAAACTATAGAAATAAATTATAAAAAGCACTGTTTTATAATAATTTGTAACATATAAAATCCATATTTCAGTTAAAATATTATTAAGACACCAGATTTGGTTTCCTTATATCACTTAAAGTGACATAATCTGGCACAGGTTGTTTTTTGGGCCAAGTGACACCGGAGCTATTTATTTTTATGTACAGGAACACCTTCACTGTAGGCTATACCACAGCTTGGGCAGGTTCTCAATTGCACAAACGCAGAGGTGTCCCTATGTTTGGACATTGATGTTTAAAACGTTAGATCTATGAGCTAAAGGTTCCTTTTCCTTTGGTCTGTTTATGAGTTCCCTGAACCACGATTGGCAGTCCTGCTTTGTGGATAGATTCCCTTTTGTTAGCTGATCAGTCTCCCATTGGGTCTCCAGACAGGATTCTTGGCATTTGTCGGCAAAAATGAAAGCAGGATTAAGGAATGGCTACTGAACACTCCATGGTAAAGGAGTGGGCAGCAATTCCCCAAATTCACCCCCCCCTCCACTTTGGTAACTCCTCTTTTCATATATTTGTATTCCCAAAGAGGCCATTAAAGCTGGTTTGAAAGCGATACGAACAATAAGATCAAAATCAACAAGTCAAGTGATATGTTGAAGGTTTGTTTTTTTATTTCCTTACATTGCACTTTACCTTGTTTTGAATATATAAAATATTTAATATTATTTTGTGTTGTTTATTCGGTTTATTTATATGTGGTAATGAATTTATGATTTATTTTGTCAGATAAAATTTTACTTCATTATATAATTTAATACGCCACTTCGAACTTTTACGCATCTATTTAGTAAAAAAATACGCAATATTACTAAAAAATGTATGATGTTGTTTTTAAATAGAAAACGTATATTTCTATATATTAATACCTAGATCCAAGCCTTCATTTGGGGTCACCAAGAGTTCCGTTGACATTCAACTTTAAACGGACAGAGTTCAGCACTAAAGAGATGGCGAGTCTAGGGCATCAAAAACACTTTTGTGACATCACATAGCCCGGAGGCAAATCTTTTATTAGTGTCAGCGGGAGTTTTCCCTTGTCGTTTGCTCGTTTTGTTCTTTTGGTCCAACAGGATGCCCCCACCCTACAACACAGTGCCCATCTTCTCAGATGACATGTATTTTTGACCACCTAATTACTCAATTTACACGAAATATCGTACATTTGGTAGGGCTTGTTTACAAACTTTTGGGGCCCTTTTTATTTTGGACAAAGTAACTGAGATATTAAAGTGTATCTTTAAAATTACGCGCTTCATTACGAACATGTTAATAGTATTTTTAGTATTTTACTACAGGCCAAAATGGGAGATCGAGTCCTTCAAACTAGCGCGCGCACACCGGCGCACCAGAGATCCGAAAAGCCATTCAAATAGGAATATGTGCACGCCGAAGATAGTCCGTGTCCCACATGGCCATACTTTAATTAATAGACGGGCAGTCTTGAAAGCAGCACTGCCAGTCTGTAATATGATGAACTCCCATTGTCGTGGTGTCACCACAAATGTTTCTGATAAGGAAAAGCACCCAAGGATCAAAGACTATAAGCCTCTCAATTTCCTCCAGACGCCTCTACTTTTCTGAACCTACTTTTTCCCTCTCTCCCTTAAACATCTGAAACACACAAGAAAATCCTCTTCATAGCATAGGATCCGCCCCAAGTTAACAGGTCAGCAAAGCTGTTGAAAATAATTGCTCATGCATATTCTCTGCAAGAGGACATGCGCAATTTCTACGCAATTTCAATTTCACTCGTGAATTGTGAACTGTAATGACACGCTACTCTGACACATAGTCCATTCGTTCATATTATTATCAAGATATACTGTTTTTGTTGTTTAGTTGTAATTATAGCTACGTTTACTATATTCAAGTACTTTTTATTTGATTACAGGCTATAGAATAAATATTTATCATCCATTAGGAATTAGGGAACCTTTACATCATTTAACCAAAGCGGAACCAAGAGAATAACATACCACCCTGTCAAAGAAGGAAAAATAAGTGGACAGGATATGGCGTTTTCCCACATTCGATACGTTCCACGAATTAAGGATCTGGGTTGAGTGCAGGCCTATATTTGTATACAATTTATCTTGGAGCAACGTTTGAAAAACAATTTACACGACAAAGTTAACTACCATGTAATTCAGTAACAGTGCAAATGTTTCATAAAGCAATGTAGCCGACACTACTGTCGTGATTTTTGGATTAGCATAGTTCACACACAAAAACGTTTGATGATTATGTAGACCTTGCAACGAGATGTTCTATTACTTTACAACATTGTTACTGCCCATCATACCCCAGCAATCTGTTGTGGGTTGCTACTACTGCTTCTTAATAATAATAACAAATAATAATAATAATAATATTTTATTATATTACTTTATTACAAAAACGGTTTATTTGCACCAAATTGCAACGAAATGTGTTGGGTGGCATTGCAAGGGAACGGGGAGGTTAATCCGAGTTTAATACATTGATACAGAGCGCAGGACCGCGGCTGTGATGATTGTGTTATCTCTTCCCAACATTTGGGTCTCCCTCAATTTCAGCCCAGCCAAATAGCTGCAAGAAAGTATAGATGGAGTGACTCTGGATGCCCGAGGAAAAAATATTAATAGCTAAATAACTTCCTCATACTTTCACTAAATCTCTCTCTCTCCATTCCAGATGGATTTGTTTGAAGTGGTCTCCCGACTCATCCTATGGTCCCCTTTCTTCAAACGAGGCTTATTTCAGAGTCTCTGATATAACTTCATTTTCTTCATACGAAATATACGGAAACTGCCCACGTTTAATTCTATCTTTTGCAACCTTCTGGAAACTGCGTGTGTTCATTAAACTCGATGCTAAAGGCACGAGGCAAATTTATGTTTTAATTTATTCGATTTTATTCTATGTGTCCCGTTTCTATGAATTTCTAAATATTTTGACTGCCATGACTGAAATCTGTTCCATATACACTTCCAGCATGGTCACTTAACATGTTAATTGGTTAGTGCCACCCTAAAAAAATCGATGACAAATCATCCACTAGTTTATTAAACCCCCTTCGCTTTACGAAACTGATGTCAAATGAAGATGCTGGGTTGTTTTGGACACATTTTTGGGTAAAATATGTACAAAACTAACCATAGGGTTGAAAATTGCCTTATCTATGATATGCCGTTCCCCAACAATTTGTTAAAGCAAGGCAGCATATATTATTTTCAGAATCAGTAAATGCTATTAATTGACTAAAGAGTTTTTCATTTGGTTAACTGTGACGTTTATTGGTCGAGTAAAGCAGATGTGGTCCACGCGCCTCAGATGGTGCGTAAATTAACTGTTCTTAAACGGAGAGTTTAGCATATTCCAGAAAAGGGCAAAGAAAAGCACAACATCAGCGCAGGGAGAAAAAATCCTTAAATGCATCATGACAGGTACGCTTTGGGAACAAACCCTATTTCAGCTCATTTAAAATTGCCCATGTTTCAACCCATGATTATGAACAAACAGTTAGTCAGGGTTTTGTTCAACAATGTCATCCTCCCAGTAATACAAAAATGCCCCATTTGTTCAAAAAGTGTGCTTGGAGTCTTATTCCTTTACCATTACAGTTTGCGCGTCGAATCAACTGAAAATAATCCAAAATACAATGAAACAATATTATCAAATAAATATATGAATCCCTAACAAGTGTGTGCAAAACGTAAAATCTCATGAATTTGCGCCGTAGGCTAACCAGCGAGGGCCGTTTAAAGATGAAAGAGAAGAGAAAGAAAAGGCTCAATTTAATCTGCTTTAAAACCCTTCAAAATAACGTAGTGCTTGAAACTCAGCGAGTGAGAGCTGATTGGGGATAAATAAGTTTCTTACTATGCCTGTGAGCCATTACCGTTTCCAACACATGCGCTTTTTAAAAAGACACGTTTTCATTACAAACTCTAATAAGTCTTAACAATGTTAAATGCCTGTCGAATGTTTGGTGAGACAAGCACCGAGAAATGTCACCGAGAAAGATAGCATTTTGGCTCCATCTCGTTGGCATGACCGTGTGAAAAGACATTCGACAAATTGTAAAACAAATGTGAAATGAACTTGCACACTTGAGATATAGGTAAACATTATTGATATTTACGCACATGGGAAGATGTTTGTTCGTGGTTCTTGACCAAATACATCCATGCATCAGTTTAAGGATATGCAGCTTTCATATTCCTAATACTCGGTGTTTGAAACTAATCTAAGGCAGTGGATAAAATTTCTAATAGTGGATTGTCACTTCGTATATCCGTAATCCAATAGCTGTGACTCTTTCTGCGCTCAACGCCAGGTTACGAATGCGCTGCGTTTAAGCGCGCACGCATACACACATACAAAATGGGGTTTACACAATGCCAATTTTATATCAGTTTTTATAAAGTTAAACACACGCAAATGGCGCATCATTGTTCCAGAGAGACAACACAATCGCAATGTAAATAAAAGAAAAGCCATAGTGCAACATGAAACTACAGTTTCTCGTCATTGTAACACATCAAAATGAAAATCATCTGTCGTTTTTATTGGGTGCGATGACACGAGGGCTCGTTAAAACTGACCTATTCCCTATACGAACTGATGTTGAAATAGCATAAGCATAACGACATACTGAGCACCCCCTACCTCTTAACCACCTATCCAAACGTCAGCTAAGAAACACAATAGTGATTTCCAAAAAAAGAGCAGTGTGCAGTTCCAAACAAGAATAAAACATTTTGCACCCTCCAAATCTCATTCTATTCCAACAGACGATTCGATAATATTACAAAACTATCTACCAGCGGGGTGTATTGAATAATTCATCTCTCTATAGTTCCCCTCTTGGCCTTTTGTGACAAAGTTTTTCCCCCCTTTTACGGAGTTTTGAATGTGAAAAGACGGGTTCATTCCTCCATCTGAAGCCTTGCTTTTAGGATTTACTTTGTAGCACAGATTATTTTCTTTCGCTCAAAAGAGCTTCAATGAAGCAGAGATCTTTAAACCGAAGTTCATCTTCAAGTTTAAGAAAAAACGGTCACAAAATAACGTTTTATAAATAATGTTTTGTAATATTAGTTTAAATAGCTTAAAAAACAACACAATCGCTTGGGTTTTGTATAATTTTAACAATAGCCTACTGCACTCTGACTGCGACAGTCGACTTTGGTAAATATGTATTTAGGTTCCGATTTAGCTTTATGAATGTAGGAGAAATTTTATAGCATTACAAAATTTGTATAAAAATGTAAAACGGGTTAAAATCTTTACGTGCGAATAAAAGGTCTGTATTATTCCGTGAATCATAGGGCAATGCTGAACCTATGGTCTGTAATTGAAATTGATTGCCACATCGGTCATCTGTCAGTTACCATTTTCAAGGGACCGTTTACTCGGCGTCAAATGAGTGTGTTGTACAAATAGATCAAGGCCTAAATACCATCCGTCAGGGCCAGTATTAATACACACTAAATCGAATGACTAAATGGTCATTTAACAGGCAGAAAATACGTAGCCTTAGTGTTTTTGAAAGACGCTGAATACAGACACAAAAAACGATTTAATGTATAAACCTCCAAATAATCTCTAGATAAAAAATAATTTGAAATCAGCAATTTGGTAGGATTTTCTGCATTGTAAACTCAGAAGAATATTTAATTTATTTACCTTTATCTCCCAGTATACCGTCAATGCTGTGCTTAGTTTTTTTCTCCCCACTTTCATCTTTTTTGTCGAAATCGTCATCATCGTCTTTCTTGCCGAACCGCGCGCGCAGAACGCGGCTAATAGAACTTACTGAAGGAACAAAATAAACTAAAATGAACAATCACGTTGAACATAATAACAATAATAATAAGAGTTCAATATTTAAATAAATATAATATATAAAATAAAATTGGGGGTTAATTAATAATAATTAGTGTTATTATCCATAAAGGACATAACATAAATGTGATGGAACCTGCGTCTAAGTTCTGAGCTGAATGTGATATTTGCATGATAGAAAAGGGGCTGCTTACCAGATGAGGCCTCACCTGAGGGAACTGTACTTCTGTCACAGAGACCGTCCTTCAAAAGTTTGTCCCGAATCTCCCAACTGAACATTCCGGGATTTTCGCGCTTATATTCTTCGATTCGCTTTTCCACGTCAGGTGTTGCCACTTGCTTTTGATATTAATTCAGCAAGAAAAATATATAGATGCGAACAGAAAAAAAAGAGAATAAGTGAGCTCAATAAATGTAACTACAAAATATAGTATATTAGTGTGCCAAATAAATATACATTTGCCTGCTTATTTTTTTATTTGTTCTCGACAATTGTCTCTGTAAAATATATAAAGTATAATAAGTTTTTAAATACTCACTCTGGGTTTACTTCCCCCTATTGCTCCTGGGCGGATCGAGCCAGTTTCTTGATACCGGCAAAGGATTTTGGACACGCAACCGTGGGAAACCCGAAGTTGTCGGGAGATCACACAGGGACGGATGCCGTGGTGAGCCATCTCTACTATTTTGTGGCGGATGTGATTTGGCAAAGGTCTGCCGTTGATGAATACTCCGCCAAGCTGATTCACCCGACCTTGACCCAGAGGAGTTGAAACTGTGCGGTAAAGAAAAATGAATTAAATCTAACTTTGTCAGCATATACTCCAGATTTCGTTCATTATTATCGTCTCAAACACATATGCAACTTTCTCAAAATAAAGGTAAATATCATACAAAATCAAGTTCGTTTGTTACAAAGTTACAAGTTCATTTTTGTTACAAAAATACTTTTACTGAAAGAACGAAAATGTTTAAGTACAATCTTATAATTTAAATTACATTGAAATTTGAGATTTTAAAATATGCATTTGTGATAACATTTTCCATGTTAGAAATTATTCAATATCCTCACGCCCAAACAAAAATTACGGCTGATTTTTTAAAAACAGATTTCTCTTGACTGGCGCATTGGGCCTCTAGAAGCCATGAACGCGTCCTGCTTTATTATTCGCGATCTTGTTGTTCAAATATTAGTATAATCCTTTGATATGCATGGTTTATTTGCCAGTAGACCACTTCAGTTAATCCCGGACTGACGGGTGGCTAAGAGTTTGAAAGTTTGATTTGAGCCACTTAAACACGAACCTTGGCTGTAAAAAATGCCTTGAAAAATGCATGCGAAATCTATTACTTAAAATAATTATGTAGTTCAATAAAGTAAAGAAAATAATCATTAATCCATTTTGGTAATATATTTTAACCTGTAAGAAACGAATTTGGCTATTGCGAACATCACAGTCTAAACAGGCGCTTGCGTACAACATATTTTAACATATTTGTTAAAAATAAACCAGTAAAGTATAGGCCTACCTGACTTGCAATATTAATTACAACTTAACAAGATGCATCCTACATCTGTCCAACAAACCTTCCAGGGGGAATCCAGTGCGAGGATAGTTCTGTCCTGGACCCGGTCGCATCATTCTCGGTACTGCTCCCGGTATAGATGACATACTGCTTTTAATAAATGACGAGGCACAATAAGGCTGACGTTTAAACTGAGAAAACGCGTCCAGATTTGATGAGTGTTTCCCTGATGACTAAAATGCATTCAAGTCCTCTCTTTTAAAAAGAGAAAATATAAAAAATATCCAACCAGATTACTGCCGAGATAAGAAACCTCCAAAAAAAATCTAACAAAGATAAACACTTCTGTCGTCTCGTGCGGAGGGGGGCATGAGCAAAATAACTACTGCTGGAACAAGATGCAGCGCGCGCCAGGGAGGGGGTACACTCCAAACGCTCTCCACTGAACAAAGGTTACTTAATTCTTTGCTGTGTTTTCTTAAAAGGTCTGATAGTTTTGGATGACAAAGTCTGCTTAGGGGTTGGGAGTAGCTGAAGTGGACAACTTTAGCGTGCGATGTAGGAGGGGTGTCGCGCGCGCCGATAGGCTCTTGCAGTCGTCTTTTATTCATGTGGGCATGGAGGGGAACGAGCAAGTTTTCTCGACCAATCACAAAAACCAGAGAATAAGACAAACACACACGCATTGCCAAGCTTTTCATCCACTTTACCTTTAAGCAGAAAACAATTGATTCATACTACTATTCATACTACTGACAACGTCAAGAAGTAAAAAAGTCTTGATTTCTACGTTTCCTACGTTTTTTTACTATAAAATGTAGATACGTCTATATGTTAAAATAGCTTAGCCTGTAATGTATTGTTAACCAATTCTAGTCAAAGTGATGACAGAGGTTAGTTTACACGGCCGATTAAAAAAATATATATGTATGCAGAGGTTTGTGCTGTCGACTTGTTCTGCAAAATTATACAAAAACATAAAAGTACAGATAATCTACATTTGTACATGGGAAATCTAGAATTGTTTAGCACAGTTATGTTTTTGTAAGTATAGCTATTCGTGCGTAAAAGTCGTTTTACGCATTAAAAGTAGGCTATAAATCAAATTTAACGCCAACCTTCTTCAGAAACAAAAGTTCGTTGTATACTATCGCATAAAGAATAGCTGAAAACATTTAGGAGTAAGGAAAATGTCAGGAAGAATCTTGCTGAATTATAAAATGTATGGTTCATCCGATTAACTACCGGCAAAACTACGATTAGCAGCCTAATTTACAAGAACAAAGGGATTGTTTAGGCGTGCCTGTGTGTGCCAAAATTGTTTAAAAACATCAAACATGGCCATTCAATTTAAAGAACAGACAGGCAGCAATGACTTGAAGCTGCGCTTTGTTGTTAACAAAGGCATCGTTAATTTGTGTGCATTGTTGGTTAATATATAGGCTACTTCCACATGACTACGCATGTCACATCCCAAGGGACCAACAACTTGAATGGCTTTGTAATCTCTTAAATTGAAAAAAGAGTAATGCAAGTGGGGATGTCAATAACTGTTGTTGTAACAAGTTGGGCAAAGAGTTTCTATTTTCAAAAAATCAGTGTGGATACAACATATTTGGTTTAGATAACCCACGATGTGCCAAATTTAATGTAGACTATTATATTGAGTTGTTGAAATGACGACTGTGCCTTTTCAGTGTAACCTTTTGGCCCATGTCTATTTTAGCCGTTTTGTTCTCATTTTTGTTTGCCGATATCTAATTTGGGGGATAATCAATGAAATAATGAATGAATCGGTTTCATTGCTCAGCTACTCCTAAATGTTTTTCAACTATTCTTTATACGATAGTAGGCAAAAAAGTTGTTTTTTTTTGGACTTGAGCTGAATTAAAAAACCTTAAAAACCTTTTGTCAAGGTCTTGAATGGTTTTGTGATGAATTGTATTGAATATGCTTTTCTCAGATAATATAGCCTAAACAAAGTGCACCCCGATGACTTGCTACAAACTTTAACCTGAAACAAACAAATGAAAAATACTTCTTGGTTCTCAAGAATCATACAATATTATACAGTACAAATAAAACAGGTTGTGTATTGTTAAAAACTTCTCAATGGAAAATGACGGCCACATAACTTACCACTAGATGGCAATAAAGTACCAAATATTACAATTCGGATAGAGATGAGGTTCTGGAGTGGTTTGAAATTAGCTGGTTTGCAATATTAACTTTGTGGTTATAATTTGTTTGTGAATGAAACGTGGTGTCGTTACTGATGGTAAAAGGCAAAATATATTTGAGAAACGACTATTTACATGTTAGAACTGTTTGATCAAATCTCAAAACTAAACAACTCCTCACAACCTTTTAGTTCCTATAAGGATACTGTAAATCATGTTTGATCTAATGACCAGATGTTGCATAAAAAAACGAAGATCCACATTGTAAATTCACACATACAAATATTTGAAAAGCTCAGAGAACAGCATAACAAATGCAGGAAAAATCGGAATACCTCATTCACATTCCAAATTTTTCAGTTGGTGTCATGTTGAGAGGCTAAGATATAAAGTATTTAGACTACATTAAGGTAACATCTGACCATATATAAAATCCAGAATAAACCGTCAACCACACTAAACCCACATAAGTTTGCAAAACTAAATCAAATTAAGGCAACTTGTTGCCGCAGATTTTATTAGTTTAAGAAGTTCTTGTTTTAAGTTAACATAACTTTCAGATTTTGATTACTGTTAAGTTAAACTTTTCCATTTTTTTGTTAATGTGACATCAAATGTTATTTACCCTTTGAGGATAAATGCGCTTGCGTGGATAGAACTTAAAAAAATAATATACAAAATGTATTTTAAAGTAAGCTAAACTTATTTCTTAGTTTCTGTCATCATTAGACATATTTCTTAATCTTTTATGCATAAATCAAACACCTTGACTTATCCAACTTAAAATGGGCGAGAAGAGACTGATCACAGAACTGGTATTACCACAGTTATTGCTCATTGGTGAAACAACGCATGTTACAGATTACATGTTGCCTTCCACAGCCTAGGACTGATCAAGGGTTACCATCAATCTGAAGAAATAGATCGAACTCTTCCGCATTTTAAAGATTAATGAACATTAAACACGACAAGTCTTTAACTTCACCGGAGAACTCATAAAATAACCATTCAAAATGTCTCTCCCAATGCAGGATGGCTAGGCTGAGGACATTCAGAGGAAGAGCATGCAAAGCAAGGGGAGCCGGTTAGCAGGTGCACTAGATCACACAAAGCCCACGAGACTGATGTTGAATTCCATATGACACTTTTAGCATAAAGGCAGACTAACATTCCAGATGGAAGTATTTAAGGGTGTTAAATCACTTGCTTGGTAATGACATTTTGTCCCCATACATCAATGAGGTCAAGGAAAGGAATTTCTGTAAGGTAGATTTTTTATAAGCATTCCTACCCATTTCTAGCCTAGTATCTTAGTGAACTTCCCTTATTTAGGTTTAGATGTAAAAATCTATTAATAATTCAATTCAACCAAATACGCAAATACCTTTAAAATAGAAATAAAAAAACAAATATACCCTTAGCTGTTTAGAGTTATCAGTCAGGCCCCAAAAAATGTACATTCTAGACATCCAAATAAACAAACATATGTATCCACTGAATGAAATATTTCAGAATTACTGTTACATCTATGTTATATGGTAGACGGAAAAAATAAGCAAACGCTAATGAGAAAAAAAGACTACAACATATTCAGTCAGATGATCAGTTATTATGATTTGGTGGCAAGAAGCTATAATGAATCAAAAATGAATCAGAAATGACCACAAAAACAAAAAGCAAATTTTGTCACAATCTGCAAACCAAAACACAGGAACGAAATGTCTAGTAATATCCTCTCTAATACAAAGAAGCTAGCTTTAAAAATAAAATAAATACAATTTCAATTCAAGTACAACGACAGATATATTATTCTCTTCTCCCCCATCTTTTATTCACACATAAATTCACCATGAAGGCTCTCGGGATGCATCCATATGCCAAGCATGTGATTTTGTCAAGCAACACCAAACCACTGCACCATGAACTCGTGTCTGTTCCTCTCACACGATACCTCCTCTTTTGTTCAAAGTCTTTCATGTGCTGGTGTGTGCTGTGAAGTCTGATGGAGAGACATGTGCGAGCGTGAATAGGTCATGACCGGGAAGGTCATGCTGCGTGGGGTGCTGTTCTCTGTCCCTAGCATTCTCACTTAACCCCGTACACGCAGGGGCTGTTAACTCATCACCGAATACAAACTAGAGGTCATGTTTAGACATTAAAGTAACCCCAGCTGATTCATAATCACTCTGTGCCACTCAGAACCTGATGCATAATATCATGTAGCTGATAGTACTGGCCCTACAGAGCAACACACTGACTTAGTCCAGTTTTGTGAGGGAGTTAAAAATGACCACAAAGTTATAAATGAAATGAAAAAAGAAACAATTTATTTAATTTAAAGTGCGGGCTGTTGATAAGTTTTACGTAAACAACATACATATTAACCCTTAAACCCTTAAACAACAGTGTCTAAAAGTGTTTGACCCAATTCTGTATTTTTGCATATTTTTATACAGAATACGATTTTTACACTGGTAATATGTTTAACCAATCCTGTAAATGCATTAAAATGGCTCTTCATAAACAATACACAGAGATTCATTATTCATACATTTATCTATCTTCAAGTCATTCATTCTAAAAGTGAACAAATCAAAATTGGACCTTTTTGGTTGACACTGGAAACCACTGGGTTTTGCCAAAAAACTCAACACTCAACTTATTCTTGTGTGTTTCGTTCATGAAGAATCATGTCTTCAAAGGTTTTGAGATGGAGCCTCTGATGACACAAAAAACAGAAAACCAGACATTTTTCAGACATCACAACTGTATGACAGCATCAAATATGCTTTGTTTAATAAATACGTTCGTATAGTCTATATGTAGTATTTAAATTGCCAATTCAAATAAAACGTGAAAGTACAATTGAAACTCAATCCAATATTCAGAAAAACATCAATGTTAATCTATTTAGTGTTTATTGGTATGGTAGGCTTCATGCAGGTTTGAATAGATGGCTCAGTAGCATGCGAGTGGAGGTCACACCCCTAACAAGACGTTTCTCAAGGTTTATCAGCATGTGATAGACTGGACGTTTTTGTGGCGTAATCGGTTAGTCCGGACCTTTCTAGAAAATGTCAGAGAAGAAAGAAGTCTGTTTCATGTGGATGAAAGTAACCTCACCAATTTTACATGCTGCCCCAATTGGTTTCACTAAATCAATCTGAAAGACTAACGCATGAAGAGGATCATTTGATGCCCCTTGTGGCTCTCCCTAGCTCTGACTTTTGCCCCTTCTGTGCGTATTTGCTCTTTTAAAATAAAAAGGCTTTAACTTAAAACGTCTGTCTCAAAGGTTATGAAAATCATCACACAAGATACCTTTAGCTACCTGACAACAACAGAACAAAAATGTTTCTCTGTCAACTTACATTTTTATCAATTTCGAGAATTTCGCCACATTACAACAATTGAAGTAATCGATTGTTAAATTACTTCAACTGTGATCTGTCTAGAATACCTAAACATTGATTTAATCCCCTTTTTATCCGAATTAGTCTGAGTTAGCTGGCAAGCATTAGACAGGGCATCAGCATTGAATCAAATCAAATTACTCTGTAACATTTGTCTCCATTTAGTTACAGCAAACGCTGAAACACAAATGTTGGTTTAAATGATAATCTAATTGAGAGGAAATGTTTCTCCATACCGCTCAAGAAGGCATCGGTTCATATATTAGAGATGAAAATGATGGGAGGTTCCATCCTTGTCCATTTTCGTACGATATGCCTTAAAACGTGCTTCACGATGCCAAAGAACCATTTTCGGCTGAATGATTTAATTAGGAACCTTTAACATCCAAAGAGCTAATCATGTTTTTTAAGATGATAAAAAAGGGATTGTTCTGAGAAGAACCTTTAAGGAATTGTTCTTTGGGGAACCAAATTAGTTCTTATATGCCATTATACATATATATGCATTTTGTAGCAACTTTTTTAAAGAGTAAACCTTGACTGAATTGTTAAATTGTGAGATATGATCTTCCAAAAATGATGGTTAATCCCATCGTTTAACACAAAGGGATTACATGAGGAAAGTGTGTAAACATTTCACAAAAATTTCACAAAAAGTTTACTAACAATTTGTTTTACACATGGGGAATTGAGCATGTAAAATTAATCTTTACCTTTCAAACATGCTAGTCACTCAATGTTTTAAATGATATTATGCATATTCTTTGTGTCCGCAAACTTAATTTTCAAGTTTTCGCATTTTTTAACTTTCATAAATAGACGTAGTGTATATAGCAATCAGGCCAGCCTAATAAATAATAAAACATTTTCTCTATAGCTTATAAAACACACAGCCTTGTGTTCGCAAAGGGTTGTAAACATAGCTAATTTAGTATGGTGGGTGATTTTTTGCGCTTGATGAAGTTTTATCAGGTCATCCCAGCATCTCTAACTTGTTTTTTCATAGATGATTATGACTGGAACAGACAGTTTTGGAATCCAGAAGAGCATGAGACCTTCATGCGGAGATGAGCCACCTCCGAGATCAATGTCTGCATTTTGTTGATCAAGGACTGCAGATCCACCATGCAAGATGCATTTTGTTTGCTAAATAATTATCTGAAGTTTCTATTCATTTGCTGATTTTTCACACAAAAACAGAACGCATGATAATGACGTTGTATGATTGAATAACATTTCTAGTCTTTATTTGGCACAATAGATGATTAATGGAGCGAAATCGCTTCTGGTAATTTTTCCCTTTATTGCACGAATAGACATTTAAGATCATTTACCACTGAACAGAACGCAGAAGTTACTTTTAAAATCTTTCAATCTGGTTTAAAGGATGTCCACATATACTGTATAAGATCACGAAACTCGCCTTAATATACTACATTTATTTCCTTATGGGTTATAACCTACTTTATATTTATTAGTTATTGTAAGAAAACTGGATTCCTACCACTCTTAAGAGTTTGGTGTGGATTCAGCTTCAATTCAAACAATATCCTAAGAAATGCAAAGCCTGTGTGGTTCTCAAAGTAATAGCCGTCTTCTGAGTTTGTACTGTCCATTTATTATTACCACATTGTGGACTAGCAATTTACATGTTTATACAATATTATTTTAGACTTTATTTATTTTCCACTCAAAAAACAAATCCAATAAGTGGTCTAACACTGAAAAAATAAAAATAAATATTCAAAAACTTCAGTAGCGATTTCTAAAACATTTGTAAATACTACAAATATGAATTAATAATAATGTTTATAGTTGACCGTCACACGGAGCAAGTAAAAATAAAGTCTTTTACTGCCATCTGCTGGAAAAAATCAAGAGCTACATTTCTCTTGATTCAACGAGTTGCTTTGATTCGTTCATGCAAAACCCTGCTTGTCCAAAACAAGTTATCCAGGCCGTTACGTTATTTTACAATAGAAAAACTCGTTCGGATATTTCCAAGTGAATAGTGGATCGATCTGTAGAGCTAAATTACCATTACAGTTTAATTAAAGTGGCCCAAGAAGACA
Source organism: Triplophysa tibetana (assembly GCA_008369825.1). Taxonomy (NCBI): domain Eukaryota; kingdom Metazoa; phylum Chordata; class Actinopteri; order Cypriniformes; family Nemacheilidae; genus Triplophysa; species Triplophysa tibetana. The sequence goes on along the minus strand of CM017912.1, from coordinate 14,803,789 downwards.
ATAATCTTTTATTAGCTTCACAGTACCAAATATCTATAGGAGAAATACGAGCATTTTAATATTATAATGAAATAAATCTGATAAAACATTTTTTTTCTAAAAATATGTCCGGAGCGCAAAGGAGGGACTAGCAGGTGCGTCGGCGTCCCCAAGGAAGACAAACCAGCTGTTGAAGTGCGCATTAAAGCACTTTTACACCAGCACTCCAAACATTTTGTATATAAGCAGTAATGTAACGGCTGTATTTTACTTAAATACGAGTTAGTAATTCAAAAGAACAGGGATATAACATTTAAAAAGTTTATAGACATTTAATGTAAGGAAATTGAGAAGTTCCAGGTCTCCCTTGTAATTCAAGTTGAGTTAATTTGTCTAATAAGAATGATAATATAAAAATTCATGTAACCTCATCCGAGATTAAGAATAATTCAAATGTTGTCTTTCGGAATTCGGACAAAGATGATCCCGTCGACGTTGTAGGGTGCAGGTGCAGATGCAGAGCAAGGCTAGCACAACTGCAACACGAAGTCGAGCGTTAACTGCCCTATGCATTTAAGACAAAAATAACAGATTAGTCAAAATAAAATGGATCATATCCTAACCTAAGATGCACCGGTTACAGAGCAATCCATCGACGTTGTTGCGGTGTATGCAGAGACGCCAGCTAGATGTTAGTTCAACACCAGGTCAAGTAAAACAGGCCTGTTTAAGCCAAAAAGCAGAAGAAGGGCCGAAGACGCACTGTTTGTAAATACCTATCTCTGTATTCATGAGATGTCTGGTTTATTTACAACGTTATTAACAACGTTATCAAAATATGTTAGTCTTTAATTTGCAACTCAAACTTATGTTCACTGCTAACGTTATATGACTAGTTTTGAAAGTTGCATGGCCACATTGTTCGCAGACAGGGTGCGAAAGAAGTCATTTCCTGTTACTTTTAGATTACAAAAAAATTACATAAATTATTGTTTAAAGAAAATAGTTGGAGATTACACTGCAAAGACAGCTGGGCAATTCCGTGAATATGTCAAACCTAACGCGAAATAATTAAGTTTTTACCAGCGGTTTTTACTATGTTAACAGCAAAGATTTTAACATGGTTCAAATACCCATGTGAGATCTCTCTTCAAATTTCTGAAGCATTTGTTTTATTTTTAGTGCACGATTTTTCATAGCAGGAAAGTGCCATTTTCAAGATTGTCACTTCCATAACGGTGCATATTCCTCATAAATGGACACATGAAAATGAATATAAAGTACATATTTTATGTTCTAAAAAGAGGCATCCCTTCTCCATCCATTGGGTATTATTGCTTCAGGATTGTGCTTTTTATTTTACAAAAATTCCTACAGTTTATCTTCTCCCAATAACCGCGTCATTTTTTATCACTCCCATAACGCATGTTTATTTCCCTTTTTTAATATATTTTTTTCATAGGATGACATTTATTTTGTGTTTAGACTCTTGCAAAGAGGGTTCAGTAAAATATAATAGATGGTTCAATGTTATCGTAATAATTTCATTCTCCGAGCATTTTTATGTCACGTCCATAACGCAAAATCTCACATCCATACAACGCTGAACTTGCCCAGCTTGCATATGATAGAATGGATAATGTACTATAATACAAGATTTGATCATTTTGCTGATCTTATTTTAGATGGCCGTTATGAGCATTGAATACTTCTTAGGCATGACTGTGGATTTGTGTGCACTGTGCAGGGGATTGATTTGCTGAATAAGAGCACAAAGCTCAAGGTTTTGAAGGATATAAACACTAGGTCAGTGTTTTCGACTCATCGGTGGTGCCCACATCATCTGTTGATCAAGATGATTAAGGAAATGCATGCAGATATGCAAGATATTTGAACTTAACGTCAATTTTGTCGTGCTTTACGTTATATGGCATTGCGGTTTGTGCTGTAAATCATTCATAATCAGAAATCATGTCTAATAGTTTTGTCACCCTGTTCTAGATCATTTGTCGAGACTTATGCCAACATCAGGTCTTAATGATCTCACTGAGGAATTGGCACACCACATTGTGTCAGGTTTATGTTCTGAGTTTATTCAGAATATACAGTTCCATGTTTTCATGAGTTCATTATTTCCTAAATACTCCTCATTATTTTCGCATGGTTAACTGTCTAAAATATACACTTCCTTCATTATTTCATTGTCTTCCCTTTGTTTATAGCTCTGTTTTCTGTCTCAGTTTGTTGGTTATTGTCTTACTCTTTATGATTTAAAGCGGTTGCATTTGCTTTGGAATACATGTTCATTATCTTTAATTGAAAAGAGCTGCATCCCGGGGCCCATTTCAGAAAGGAGGTTTAGTGAAAACTAAGTAGGCCTATATTAACCCTGAAATGAGGGAAACTCTGGGTTTTCCGTTCCAGAATGTGAGGTATGTCGAACCCGAGAAAGCAGGGTAACTTAAGCCCATTTCTAAGAGAGAGGTCACTTATACTCAGAGTCAGTTACCATAGTAACTTACTCTGTGAACCTAACCTGTCGGGAGCAGACTTTCTTTGGTAAACCCGAAGCTTCTTTCCATCTCCTCCCCCTTTTTAAAGCACAAGTGGTGTATCTAATTTTTTTAATTTAATTCATTCTTACAGTCATTCATGGCACACATTTCGATCACACAGAGACCATCTCTGGACCAGGATCTGTGAAGAGGCTGCATTAATTCACAGGGATGTTCTTCGATTTCAGGAGAGAAATTTTGAACCGGAATGGAATTGTGTCATTGTAGTATGCTGGATGGCCCGTTTGACTACTAATTATTTGACATAATATGAATTGTACTCCACAAAACATATATTATAGGGTTAAATGGTGCCCTTTTACTCTAACAGATTACTATGACTTTTATGATAGGCCTACGATTATTCTGATAACATGACACGTTTCAGAATTAAGACAGGAGGTGGTGCTGTTAGACAATTTGTCAGACCTCAAAGCTCTCACAGAACCACTCATGCAAAATATATTATTGAAATACAAAGTATAACCTTCCAGAATGTTAACTTGATTGTTAGATAATTTTAAATCCTGTCTATATTGCCTTAGACTATAATACATATTTTTATTTTCCCATTACTTAGGTGGTCACATGCATAGTAGCCAAATGATTCACAGTTCAAAGTAAAAAAAAAAAATGCAACAGTGGTGACTCAATGTTGGCAAATCTCTTTAGAAATATTCCACTTCTCTGTTACATCTGATATATTGATTTGTTGGTACTTTAAAGGAAGTGACTCAGGCTAGTTTCTAAAGATTAACATTTTACGCATCACTGCTTCTAAGAAACAGCACAGAGATATGACACACAGCATCCACAATAAAGCTGATACCACCATTGTGAACACGTCCTCCATTCTGATCAGGGAGTGTAGTGCGATACCTAAATATCCATAAGTAACTGTATAAAACGAGTCCTTTCATTAAAGGTCCAATGTGTAATTTTTGGGAGGATCTATTGACAGAAATACGATATAAAATACATACGTAAGTGTGTCTTAGGAGGTGTATTAAGACCTTACATAATGAAGCGTTGTTTTCATTACCTGAAATTAGCAATTTCTATTACCTTAGAATGAGCTATTTCTATCTACGTACACCACAGGTCGCCTGGAATTCGATCTGTTGTTTCTACAGTAGCCCTAAACAGACAAACTGTTCTATAAAGCGAGTTTCATAAATACGTTATTTCTTCCCAAAAGAAGCAAAATCGTGATGACATTCAAGTTCTGTGTCACCCACCGTAGAAGGGAGGGGTGGAGTGAGCCGTTTAGGCGCTGATTAACATACAGGCTTGACTAGGCTGCAGCGTAGGGGCCCCATCGGTTAAGGGGGCCTCTGATTGGCCAAATTCTTTATTTTAAATTTACTTCAGCACAAACAAATAGACCCTCAGTGACCTGTAAGAAATATAACAAAAAATAAGCCGGTGAATGGATAGATGTGACATTTGGGTCACATCTATCCAATCAGCTGCTGGTGAAATCATGTCAATCATTTTAATTTACGTCACTGCTATGGCTAGACGGTTTAGCGGCAATATGTCTGAAGAAAGTACAATAGTGGAGCACAAAATGTAAAATACAAAGGTTAAAAGAACAACGTGACTATGACAGCAACAGGAGGATTAGCAGCTTGCACTGGCTAACATTGGGGCTGCGGTTATAACAACTGCAGCGGATACAAATAAAATTGTACTGACAGGTACACCCACCTTACTTGGGAATACATTTGGGCGGTCTTAGTCAAATCATACCACAAACTGACATAGATTTGTGGAATTGTGGTTGCAAGAGGCGTTTAAGGCAGGTCTGGGTGAGCATTCGCTTTTAGATAGATTGCATCTTTTTTTTCCCCCGATGCTTAATTTTTAGAAAATTTTCGTACATGTAACATTCATTTGCCGCTCTGATTCCCCTCCCAAAACCATGCAGGCTCACTCTTGCTCAAATCCAAGGTAAATTGCCATTGTATCGTCTCTTACATGTGTTTTATTGCAGTAAATGCATTTCAATCCGCTGAAGCACTGCATTACAGCTTTTACATTAGCCATTTTTCATGCAAACCGTGCCCTGTTTTGAACTAAACTGCAAGCGTGAATGGCACCGAAAGGCCACCTAAGGGGGGCCTGACCAAAAGAGCAGACTAGGGGCCACTGACCAGCTTAATCCGCAACCTCACGGCTAGATGCAGCTAAATTTCATACAATGGCCCTTTTTTCAACGCTTCCCATGATCACAAAACTTAAAAAACATTGCCCATGTGTATTCACCGTGCCTTAAAAAGGAAACAATGTGTGTATAAATAAGTTACTTTATTTATTTAAATAGATTGATGGTGTCAAAAACTACACCAATACTGTACATTTTAGAAATGTATCCTCTGTGTTCGAGACAAAGGTCAGTTAACAATAAGCATCACAGAAAACAAATGTAAATCTGTTGGACAATAATAATAATAATGATAATAATAATAAAATGTAAACAGTTATTGGTTTGATAATTGTAAGATCCTAAAAAGGTCAAAAGACAAAATGGACATTTGGTGAGAAACAAAAAAAACCAAGGTCAGGAACAGCATGGCCTTTCTAACCTTCTTTCATAATCTCTTCTTCAGTAAAACAACTTCATGGTAAACAAGTATAAAATACAGTAAAATACCATTCATCAACTCATTTATGTCCAGCGTTCTGGACTCTAGATGGAGCAGTGGCTGTACTGCCCCTGTAACAGACACAGCTTTGAAAATTATATTGCTCTTAGCATACATAAAGTAGCACTACTGTTCAATTAATATTATATTTTGTCACATCTGAGTGGTCAAAAAAGCAGCAAAGGACAAAGAAAACGTCTCAATAAAAACGTCTAAAAATCGAAATCTATCCAATTTTGTCAAGTTTTTTTATGTTTGATCAATGCTATTGCTACAAATTTTTCAAGAATCATGTCATTTGTGTGCATAGTCTTAAAAGGGACAGCTTTTTAAATCGCAGTAAGACCAGCTTATACTCAGGGTACCCAACAGTGTTAAGAGTGTAACGGAGTATCCCATTCCTTCATAAATGGATACTGCACACTCATAATTAATACAAAACACACACACACACAAAGTGACAAATCGTCCATAACTGACACATCCAACAGAGCTGCCCTGCAGTGGTAAACTATCAATCCTTTGTAGTTTTTCTGTGTGTGTGTGTCGAGTCCAAGAACACTCTGTTCAATCGCCAAAAAGGCCAGTTAAGTGAAACACTGCAAGAATTCATTCAAAAGTCCAACAATATTTTAATCTAGCTTCAATATCCTTCAATTTCAATTCGAACTGTTCCACTTTGGCTTATATCCATTATGAGCCGAGTCGGACTCTTTGAAAAACCTTTCCAACTTGTCCAAGTATCCGGGCCGATGGGGAAGGAGGAAGTAATGGGTATTGCTAACTTTTTTCCCATCCTCAATGATAGGCAGTATGCAGGGGGTACGGGGAGCTGTCAGACCCTCACAGCTCGGCTTTGGTTGAGCCTTGCTGACGTACTCGGGATAGGGAGCGAAGCTCTGAGTCGGAGGCATTATACCATTGACATAAATGGGGAGACATTTTGGACTGATGGCACGTGGTATGACTTGAGGGATGGGCTCCCTGGGTGGAACTTCAGGGGGTTTGTCTACATCATCGTCATCAACTGATGGTTCTCCGCCACCCGTGCGCTCCTCAGGGCGAGGACGGATCGGAATGCGAGGCGGGACTTCGGGTTTCTCATGTGGGTGGTTCTGGGGCGTGTGGTGCCTGATGTTGCCAGCCTTAAAGGATCTAGCAGGTCCAGAATAGGAGCGGTGTAGCCTGCATGGAGGTCTGTCATGCGGTCTGTCTCTGTCTTCCGTTACTGTCTGCTCCACTTTCTGTTGTTCTTGTATCCCTTCATAATAAGCAAAGTTAACCTGACCATTTCCCCGGAAACTTCGCCTGCCCGTTAAGCCGTAATGGAAGGATGAGGATTTAGAGTAGCGCGGGGGCATCAGACACTGGTTTTCAGAGGTGCTGGAGAAAAACTCTACCTCGCTGTCGTCTGCTTCATCAGTGGACAGGACATCCATGTCTGGGAGGGGAGGGAGGGGTTTGGGGTTTCTCCTGAGTGAACAAGGGGGTATGTGCTCGTAAACAGAAAGTTTCTGTAATGACGGAACAACCTGGTCTCCCGCAGGTGGGTGGGAGTGGGAGGAAAACAAGAGCTGTGTAGGATTTGATGTCTTGGGAGACAAACACGGAGGAGAGCAAGAGCCAGACATCCTTCCTATCAAAATACAGAGAGAGAACATAAATGAGAATTCAAGCCATTGTATATAGACGCATTTGGCAGACACTTATATCTGAAGAGTGCATTCATCTACGAGCTTGTGCATTCGCTGCTGGGTATCAAACCCATGACATTTGGTGTCTATAGTGCCACGATCTACCAGTTGAGCTACAGCATACTGTTCTGTAATGCCCACGTAAACCAACTGAGCCATAAATATCATTCCAGCAGGACCCTTATGGGAGTAATTTTGCAACGGCTTTATCTCCCAAGATAGTGTCAGCCACAACAAGGGGTTTATCAAAGGACTTGTTTATCAGCGGAGCAAATGACAATCTTACAACTTCCTATAACCTTCTCCGCTTCCTGAGATACATCCGTACACATGCTCCGAGAGCAGAGGGTAACTAGACTGTTATACGCAATATTAAGGCGCTGATAGGATTTAACAGCAGGTAGCTACTTACTTTCAAAGCCCACGGCAGTAGAGCCTTGCTGATACATTCTCAAGCTGTGATCCATGGACTCAAAACACAGTCTGCAAAACACCACATTGGAAGGCTGTTCAAATCTTGCGGTTACTAGAGAGGTTCATGGAGACTCATTGTCATAACACAAAATTCACACTTACCGGTCCATGGTGTCATGGTGTTGATCCCAGTATGGTAGAGAAGAGGCCATACCATTGAAGAGACTGGAGGACTGTTATCAAATCGGCAGAACTCATAATCTTCCCATCAGTAAGCAAAACCGGCCTTATATACTCTATCACAGCAGTTACAGTATCTGTAGGGAGAGAAAAGAGAGTTATTGTACAGAAAATGTGATACATTCAGGTAAAAGTTAAGCAAAAAGTCAGCATGTTCAGGTAAAAGTTAGCATTGATTGAAGTGACAAAACCTGTCCTTTCAGTTTAAAACACTGGATCTTTTTCTACTTTAAAGAGACAAGTTACCCAAAAATAGGGCTGTTATACGATTAGTCACATCCATAACAAAAGTTTGCCTTTAAATAATATATGTCTGTTTTTATGTGCATATTAATAATGTATTTATGAACACACAAGTAAAATGTCTATATTTTTTTATATATAAATATTAATATATACGTGCATGTCTTTCCTTTTATAAATACAACATAAATATGCAGTTCACAGACATATTTACATTTCGGTTTATTTATTTGGCAGATGCTTTTATCCTAAGCGATTAACATTGCATTATACTATACATTGTTTCTGAGTATGTGCAATCCCCTGGGATCGAACCCATGACTTTGGCGTTGCTAGCACCACTGAGACACAGGTAAACACATTAAGGATATATTATGTAAACACAAACGTTTATGCTTGATGTGATTGATCGTGATTAATCTTTTATCAGCCCTACCCAAAATCATATTTTTTCAATTATTCACCCTCGTGTCATTCAAAACCTGTAAATAATTCTTTCTTCTGTGAACCAAAAAGATATTATGAGAAATCTCTCAGTGTTTTTGTGTCCGTACAATGAAGGTTAATGGGGTTAATCGTATATCGATGCATATTTCCCCTAATAAATTATTCCAGCACTTGTCATGACGAGAAAAATGTATATTCGTTCTAAAACATAGAAATATCTTGATTTTTAGTTTGTAGTTTTAGCTTATATTAAACCTTGTTTTGTCTTAATTAATATTGTCTTAATTAACTAACCCCCTTAGAAGGCTACCTGGTTGAGAAAATCTGATCTAAAAATCATGCTTCCAAAAATATTATTATTACTAGTAACATGTGAACATCTTTAAATACTTTTAAAAATATATATGTGCGGTTGTATACATGGTTAAATATGGGCAAGCTGATATAACAAACAGCTGAGCGTAGGCTTCGGTGATGCAACATCATTTCTTTCAAACATTACACCCAAACACAATAGGGCATCTGTGTTAGAAAACAAAACCATTCAGTGAGAAATGTGCTGGAATGCTGGGCACAAGTCAAAATATAATCAATGAAATACCCGTGCAGCCTCCATTATGCAACACATCACATGATGTGCCTCAGTCAGAGCCGTGAAAGGCAGAAAGTAACAATCGTCAATTCTCCCAGTAAGGACCTCCATGCAGATGCTACGTTAAAGCATTAATAGTCGCTTGTGCTTTTGTTTCTCAGCATCGGGAAGCTCTTATCCATGAGGTTAAAGCCCTGCCATAAAGGCATGAAAGAGGTGTAAGGTAAAACGTCAGCTGGTAGAAGAGTTAAAATGGACACATATCCACTATCGTGTTGAACTGCACCTACACTATGCCAAATGATAGGACGTTGTAGTCACCTTAATTAAATCCTTCCCTTTATTAAAAATGTAATGCTATACAAACTAATCCTATAAACACGCATCCGGAGCACATGACCGTCCGTAACACCCACATCCAGCAAAATTACACAAATGCAATCCCGTCGGAAAAACCACACTGACGGACTAAGAGAACTAATTTTAAATGTAATGAATTCATTTCCTTTAGCAACATTACTAATGGTTTCATTATAGTGAAAGCGCATACGTGTACGTGACGGATCGATTAGCATTTCATTGCCACAGTTTTACTACAAACACATACTAAATGATCAATGTGTGATGACTATAGTTTAATAAAAATGATATAGGCCCACCATCGTTGTAAATCATGATGATTTCGTAAGATCTATACACAACACGCATATTTTACTCTATTTATGTGTAACGCCAATTACGATAGGATTTTGGTGTTATTTTAAAGAAAAAACAAATAAGCTTATTGTTTTATATTTATACGTAATGTGCTGCTATGGGAAATAAAGATTAATCGTTTAAATGTATGCAGAGAATCAGAGTCAGTTGTAAGCTAAATCATGTCTCACAAACTCAAGTTAATCCACTGTAAAATACGTGCATGTGGTCAGACATCTGGTGGTAAATGATAAACTAGACTACTACAAAAGAACTCGTCGTACTCATTCACGCTGTCAGTGGTCTTGTAAACAGATCCCAGGAGTGACGTGGGACAAGTACGAAATTGCAGAGCCAAAATCGCTCCGATATGCGAGGGGTTGTCAACATCTACTCCAACACACACCCACTGACAAACCCTTTATGCTGCGTCTGACTCAGGTGCGACTCATCTCAACTTTATTCCAGTCCAAAGAACGAGCTCGCCTGAACAAGCTCGAGCTACGCAAAAATTGTTCTTCTTAATATATTGACAAACGTCTCTGAACGCACCCAAACTCATATACAAAATTGAAGTGTACTTACTAGTGAGGTAATTCTTGAGAGGTCTGTTTCTTGTGTCTTTCTTATATCCAGTGTACAAGGGGACGACTGCTGCGAGTAATCCCACCGTATCGCTCACAAAAGCAAACAAAACACACGTGTGAGAGACGATTCTGCCGCGCAACTTGCCGCTTTCATCATGGAAAGCTGCGCGAGCTGGACACTATTTATATGAGCCTCTACGTCAGCCTGCAAGCCACGCCTACCGCCTTAAAGGTACCGTTTAGTGGAGACTTTACGGCATCGTTTGTTATAGATATACAACGCGCTTTTCTTTCGGAAGCGTGAAATCGTTTGTCAAACCAAACAACTGTGAGGATGTTTCTTTGAATAACCTATTTCAAACGTATCACGGGAATCGGGTAAGGTACACACAGATCTGTCAAAGCATGTGGGCGTGGAGAGTGGGCGTGCGAGGGTGGTTCCGTGGAAGTTGCGCGTTTCCGCTGGCTGCGTCTGTCTTCCATATGAAGCTGTGTGGTCTTGAATCACTGCTCTAGAACGCAGGCGAGGCTAAATTACAGTTGTAATAAAACATCTCTGTGATTACTCTCATAAAAAGTCTTTACATAACCTTATAATAAGCATGAAACATTAGACATGCATTTGGATCATGAGAATCTTTAAAGGTCTACGTGGTCTGACAAATATTGCATGGAGAACATAATTACATCACATTGCTAAGAAATACTGCAAACTAACGTAGCAGAAGAATGTTCGAAGTATAAATCATGATGGAAAACAACCCCCTCATCAGGAACTTGATGTGCTGTACTGCTTATGTCCATAAAGCCTGTGATGATTGTTGAAAGAGGTTGAAAGCCACAGTGGGATTGAACTCCCTAAGATAGGGTCAATTCATTTCCTGTCCCTGGTCCCACACAGCTGCTGGTACCATGCGTCCCAAGTGAACAGCCTCCACATATATATTATATCAAAGCAGAACTATATCAGCTTCAGAAAGAGAAACAAGTGGTTACAGTTCATTTTCTTATGCTTGATATAACATCACTGGTAATTCTTTGCCTTAAAAGGGCGATCGTAATTTTAAAATATATTTAGCAACAGAAATGAAGATAAAAGAATAAATAAAACAAATGAAAAGGCATGTACGAAACAGAAGTTTTAAAGAGCAAATGTTCTCTTACACTATTATGTTTACATAACTTTCATACGCAAAGAAATGTTGGAAGTTTGAAAAATAGGCCATGATTACTTCTGATTTCTGATGAAAGTGAAAGCAAAGACTAAATTTTTTTAACAGAAAAGAATAAAAAACATAATTCGAAGTAGTTTTGCGTATTGGTGGCCCAACACTATCACAGCCTTTAATGGGAAACAAATATGCAACAGTAAGAAAATTGACACAAAAAAATAAAGCATTTATTTTACTGTGACATTCATTGTGCTGTTGTTTTAGGTGAATCACAAGATATGGAAATAAACTTGAATATCAGTGAACTTTATATTGAAAATGTGTGACAGGTGTGATCGTAAAATTGATTACATTCCTAATCAGGAAATAAAATTGTTTTAATGATGAGGAAGGACTGAACTCTACAATCAATGATCGAAGTAAATGAGTTATGAGTCATGATCTGAACGAACAGTAATTTAAAATTGACCCACAGTAACCGACGATCTTTTGTGGTAGTACATAAAGACCATATAATGTAACTCCAGTCTCATATAACTCTTCTAGCGATTGTGAGCAGTATCCCACGTGAACCTCTTGGTCTTTGTGACTTGACCTACTTCCTGTGAAAGCCATGAACAATAGGCACCCCGTGGGCCTTATATGAACCCTAAAATCAGGCTTCAGAAACACCATATCTCGAATATTGGTCCTTTCGGAGAATAAGCTGTGGGTGTGTGGTCAAAACGAAGTGCTCCCAGGTAGGCGAGCACAGTGCATTACTTTATCTAAAAACCACTAATGATTTCTCCAGGAACGAAATATTTAAACATTATGTCCTGATGTGCAAAATGAATCCAAATACCAAATGAACCTGTTATTTTGTCTGAAGTGTAGTACAACCATTTAATCATAAATAAAATGTACAGGTCTATGAGGGGCGATGGAGGAACTACGTGCAAAAAACTGCAAGGCGAACGTTTAATAAGGACTGCTCTCCATGCATGTTTTGTCAATTCACAGAGTGTTTCCTTCAACATACATGCATCTTTTTAGTTTATGTTCCAGATGTTCTGGCCGAGTTCTCTGATGCATGAGTGATGGCAGCTGGAGAATATTTTGCATGGCAAAGGGGAAAAGAACATTAAGGTGACCATAAGCATTTCCTGCAGCCTGATTTTGTGCTCTGGAGACATTCTTTATCTCTGGGGCAAAGCTGGAGCAACAGAAAACAACTGAATGGAAATGACATTATTGAACAGTATGCATGTGTTCAAAACCGTTCTCTTGCGCAAAATATGTTTTTCTATATTTCCTGTGCATATAATTCATACTTAGATTAACAAATGCATCGGATTAAAAATTTACATCAGGTATTTTTATTTAAACTTAACTTACCTGCATATACACTTTAGTTTGATTTGCCGGGTATGAGAAAGGCGAACTTCTTTTTTTAATCATTAATTTATTAGATTATAATATTAATTGTTTGTTTGTCAGGATGTCCCCATCTATCTGTTTCAAAAGAAAGAATGAAAGAAAGAAAGAAAGAAAGCATATTTTTTCCCATTTTTACTTGATAGACCTCAGTTAGTATAGGTGGCTGAACCTGAATGGGCTGTTGAGTAGCTTTTTGTCTTGTTGTTTTAATAGGCCGCAGCGGCTCAGATCACCCACTGCATTTTTTCTTATGAGTAAGACTCTTTGTAACAGAGCACACAAGTAAGCTTCAGGAAGGCGGAGTCATGCAAAGACACTGGTTGCCCCGTCACTCCGTGGCACCACTGTACTACTAAATATCTGCTCATGTACACACACACACATGTGTAAAGAATCTATAAAAAATACCTAAAATTGGTAAGAAATTCAAGAATGCCATTTAAAGAATATGGTAATTGTAAAGACTCCTTACTCAACTCGTATACTAAATGTGTATAAAAATGATAGTAATATATAGTGATTTCAAAGTTCTTCGTGTTGTTTTTATTCTTACATGGCAAAAATGAATGTATTAATAATAAAAATATATATTTTAATCGTTCTTGAATGTTTGGTATCTTTAGCATAAAAGGTTCTTGGCGGTTAAAATGCCAAATGCTTGACTGTCTACACTGTAGAGGAGATGAATTCAAAGGCTCTGTTTAACGCTAAAGAAAATCTGAAACTCACATGATTTAAAATAAAATCAGGACAGGTCAAATTAGTCTGCCCTTATGTGCTTTTAGTAAAGCAAAACAGCACCACATTCAAATGTGTTGTAAGACAAACAAAACAAAAGCTCAAAGTCCTGTTTGCATTTCTGTGAAAGAAGGTTGAGATGTTCTCAAATCATTTTTGACCAGAATAAAACAACTAAAAAATATATAAATCTGTCCATTCACATTACATAAACTGTCTTTAATGACATTGTGGGCTACATGTAGGTTGATAAGGAGTTACTTTCATGAATAAGCAGTTTTATTAGGGGAGGATTCATTTCCGACGTATCTGAGTCACTCAGATGTGACCTTGAGTAGGGAGGCAGCTGCAGTGACAGTAAATGGTACAATATCAATCATGACAAGCAGGACCAAAGAGCGAATGGAAGTATAGATGTTTATTTTTATACCAAACAGCTGTTATATAGATAACAAAAAAGCACTTATTGGTTTCCTCCGTTCATTCAAATATTTTACGCTATAAAATCACAATGGCCATGTAAAAGGAACACTCCAAAGGAGTTTGGGACACACACACCACCACCCACACACATACCCACACACAAACACTGAGCTCCAGTCACACAAATACAAGGCCATCCATTCTCAAGTCACGCACACTTTCCCAGGATGCTGACGGAACTGAGACAATGAGAGTCATTTAATTGAATATGTGTGCTAGGAAGGAGCAAATAATTTGAGGACAAAAAACTAATGATTTCATGGTAACAGAAACTATGAAAGAGCATTTAGGCTGAAACGTCGAAAAGAAAGAGGTAATTACTTTTGTTTGCCTGGGATACGGCAGGACGGGTCACTCAATTGCCCGTGGATCCAGGCAACAGAAGGGGCATGAGGTTTACTCACCCAGAGGGGTGCCTTCCGCAGTGCATTGTGAAGAAAAGGCCAGCACATTAATCTTCTCAAAAAGTGCTTTTTTTCTTTAGGCTAAGCTCCAGAAACTCAGAACTCCAGAGAGGAATACAAAAGAGGCAGATATAGAGGAATAAGAAAGCAAAATGTAACTAGGATCATTTAAAGGAAACAATTTACTTGCATGTGTTGTGTGTAAGAAAAGCAGACATTTTTTAAACATTATAAACATATTTTGTTAGTTTTAATTACAATAGTGTCACGATAATACGATTTTATAGCGTGAATATTGTGATGCTTTAGAGGGCATTAAATGACCATCCTTTATAGTTTCACAGCCTTAGCAGGTAAGCATTAAAGATTCTGAGCGTGCAAAATGAGAAATCACAATGGAAACTAAAAATAAATGATCTGAAAGAATTTTCAAACATTTTATGAAATGATAATAATTTTCACTGACTTTATCACAAATGTAAAGCAAAAACATTGATGTCACGGAAGCACTTTTCCTCTATATGATTTAAAGATGACAAAAATGATCAGAATAATTTTAATCACTTTTATTTTCTAAGTATGTTTATGCTATTTAAGGCCAGAAGAGATAAGAAGTATGGGAGTGAATAGTCATGTGTGGAACTGACTGTATCCGCCTATAAATACGGAAGCAGTCTGTCTGTTTAGTCCTACAAGTTTCCTCAGAGGTCCCAGCCAGGAACTTGTTTTGGGATCCGGGGAGGCGACTGCCTGCACTCACCTCACAAGCTACATCCTGTGACTCACCAAATCAGAGTTATGTTTAACATTAACTCGAATTCCTGGCCCTGCTTTTTGCTGATTCAATCCTCTCGACCCACATAAACAATTGAATGAACATAGTTTCAGAAACCTTCCAGATTTGTTTTAAATATCTGTAAAACTGCCATAATAAACGGCAAGACACTTAAACGACCTGCAACAAAACTATGCTATAATCATGCAATGTCATATAACTCAATACATTTTTGTTCCATCTCCAAATAAAACTATGCATGCATGTATAACCAACTCATCAAGAATCTGATCTAAAAAAATCGACATTTCCAAAAATTCTTCTTTTGTATGAGTCACCAGATGTGTTTGATGAAGCACAATGTTCTCTAGCTGAGCTCATGATGATACATCCTTATTTTGGAAACCATTTGGTCTTGGCCACTCCGATTGGTTTCTGTGGGCTCTTTTGCAATTATACAAATAATCAAATCCATCTTTGTAATGCTCATGATAAAGGTGGGAGCTAGGCCGTCATCTGATTCATTACTCATTCAGTGAGTTCATGTGTGTACCCACCTTCAAAGTCATAAGAAAACTATGCAAGTTATAAAGTGGCCAGTGAACAGAGTGACGCAATGTGGCTAATCCTGTGTTATAAACGTTACGTCAAGAAGACAGAGTTCATTTAAAATGTGAGTCAATTAATTGATCAAAATGCTTGCAGAGGTGTCTTGGCTCTCAAGAAACATTAAAGGACTGTAACATAAGAAAAGCCATAAAAAACAAGTACACCAAGCTCCAAACAAAACACGTATCGTGAAACTTTGTTTAAAAAAATCTGAGTGCATAGATATTATTATATGATGCTAAACAAATATACAAAACATACAGTTATACACTTTTTTTGTATAGTAAGTGGATTTTTTTACCCATGGATGCGTGATGTGTTTAATGTAATGTGTAATATTTTTGTAATCTGTTCCACTGAGATAACCAGCCCACAGAGGCTGTAAACAGACAGTTGGGAACTGTGTGGACAGACTGCAATGTTGTGACTTCAATATGACGTCATGACTGTGACACTAAACTCACAGTCCTGCCAAAAATCCCTTTTCGGTTGACTTCTTTCATCTGTATATTTGGGGAAATTGTTTGAAAAGCTTTCAATGATCTGCAGAGTAAACAGACTTTGTTATTTTTGGTGCTAACTCTGCCATCTACAGGTTGTTAGCAAAATTACAATTACAATGGATTTCATAACCGGCAGGACAAAAGGAGTTTAATTTTCTCCCTTTTAGTCCTTTTATTTAGTCATCTTGATTTCCAATGCAAATGAAGAGAAACATTAAGATAATTTTTGTTTATCAAACTGTATTTTACTTTTCTATTATTCTGTAAAGTACATCTTTAAATCAACATTTGAACGGCATATAAAAACTATTAAATATGATGATAACATTTATTGTAACTATATAGGCTTCCTTCATTTTATTCAGTGCTCTCTTAATTAATAGCCTTGTAACTGAAATTAACTGTTAATGGTTCAAAACATAATAACTTATTTAGTTTACATTTGGTCCATTTTTCAAATCACTGAAAAACTGACAAGAGAATACAAGTCGCGTACAGTACGTTAAAAGAATTATGTTTGCAACAAAGTGAGTGTGATTTAGGAGTGAAGTGTAAACATCTTATCCATTCATCAGCTCTTCTGCTCATCACAGAACACAACTCTGTTCTCCAATCGAGCACGTTCAGCCGCAAACACAAGTTTATGACTTGCTAATGTCTCCTCAGGACCGGATCGAATCAGAGCCGGGTTTTTATTCTATATTGATAAATTAAACATTAATATTTAAACATTAGGAGTTAAAAAAATACAAAAATTCTGAAGAATAGAAAATGGAATGGCAAATGAATGACTTTGAAATTTATGCAATAAGGTAGAAACTACATATATATGTGTATTTGAAGAGTTTGGTTCGGAATTGAGACTCTGTTTTTCTTTTGTTTTTTCCAAAATCATGTTTTTTATTAAGTTATCATGTTTTTATTGCGTTTTACTGTGATAGTTAGCTGTATTTTTTTAGTTATTTTGACTTAAATCAAAACAAACCAACTGCAGTTTGATTGATATTATTTTGGAAATACACAATAAAAAAAACATGATTTTTGATTTTTTTTCAATAGAGTAATCTCATTTTGGAACCAAACTCTTAATTTATATGTTAATATAAAGATAAATCACATTGCGATAGATGCTGTGTTCTGATGCTGAGAATAAAGTATTTTTTAACTAGGACAGTTAGGACAACATGCTTGGATGATTTATGAAATTAAAAAGGACACTGACTTAAAAAAAAGGTGGGTAAATCTTACCATCACAGCTGCAATAAAGGAATCGATCAGGTGATAATCTGCAGAACCGTGACCCCCTTTGCTAAAATTGCCTGGAACATTCATATCCGCTGTTTGCTTTGTTGTCTTAGATGTGAGGAAGTCAAACACTTTGATCTCATGTCCATCGTATGTCAGTTCCCCCTTGTGTGAGGATCAAAGAATACCAATGATGTTAAGCTTGATTATACTCATGATGAAGTAGGGACATTTTTAAACATGATACTCACCTTACTACCATAAATGCTGGTTCTGCGTTTACAAATTTCTTCTGTAAATGCTACCATAGTTAAAGCAGCAGTCAGGCCTCCTTCAAATTCCATGTTTACCACCTGGAATAAAGGTGGCCATGAACATTTACTGTGCACCTTATATTCTTTGTTTATGACATACACATCTACATTTATATGGGAAAAACCAAAGGAAACATTTTATTTATATAAACATTTATTTTATAATAAACCAAATTATCTGAAAATAAGCAGAGAAAGAGGATGATATTCCAACCTGATTTGAGCAGACATCATTATCACATTCATAGACACAGCGCCCATAAGGTCCAGTTCTGAGGGCTTCAGTGACAGATTCAATATCAGGAACTGAGTTGGAACAGATCACCGATACTGGCCATCCATTATGTCCCTAATTTATGATTAAAATAACACTTGATGAACTTCTCTACAAAACCAATAAATCCTTGTTTTCTTTATATGTCATATGTGACCCTGCCAGTAAAAACCCAAGCTTGTTTGGTTTGTGGTTTCATTTTGTGGTTTATTGTTTTGTTCATAAAAGCATCTAACATAATGTAAGTAATGTCAATTATTAAAATCGTGGTGAAATTAATGGTTAAAATCAAACTTTGATGCTGTGATGCTGTGATGCTGTGATGCTGTGATGGTTAGATTATGAGACTTTAGTTGAGTTTTCACAGACAGGGTCACATATACAATGTGATGATGACATTTAACAAAGCAGAGCAAAGAAACTTATGCATAATAACTGTTATAAAAGATATTTTTTTACTTTTTTCACTTGATCCAAATAGATTTTCTTTGCAGAGTATGCACAATCCCCCTCCACAGGGCAGTCTAAACATCGATTTCCTGCTCCTGCTGGCTAAAACAGCAGAATAAATGTTATCAAGAAGCTCACATTACAAACAGAATTTTATATTTAAAACTTCTTGACATAAAGCCCAACCTTGTTCTCTTTTCTGAAGTGGCTAAGGGATCCAAAAGATGAAACTTTGATGCACCTGTAGGACATTTCAATATTAAACAATTCTAAAGATTCCAAATGATCATTTGTGGCGGAAAAGAAACATATCTTAAAAAGCAGAATAAGCAAACGCTAAAACTGAAATTATTCCAGTCCAGATATTGTGAGAAAATGACAATCCATCACACAAAAAGCATCAAAATATTATCTAAATAGGTTAGGTAAGATCAGCATAGTACAAAACCACACTCTTCTTTCAGCTCAACGTCACTAAACATGCACACGGCATGTTAAGCGCACCTTCGTCCACCAGCCCAATGATTAATGAGGTCCAAATCATGGCAAGATTTGGCTAACAATGCAAAGGAGCTTTCGGCTTCATTTCTCCAGTTCCCTCTGACAAATGAGTGAGCAAAATGATAAAACCCCACCTGTTAGAGAAAGCAGACTTAACATATAACAACATTGCAAGAAGCACGCACACACACTTACACCACATCTTTAGTTTAGTACATCCTACCGGTTCCAAATGCTGAATGTGGATGACATCTCCAATCACACCTCTGTCAATCAACACCTGAATACATGGCGGATACCATCAATATGTCTAAAATAAATTCTGAGAAAAATGATGCTCATTCATTAAAATTTAGAGGAAAATGTTTTACTTTAATTTTGTGAATCACCGGGTCGTATCTGAGGACATGGCACACTGTCAGTATGACTTTACTCTGAATGCAAGTCTCTACGATCTCCGAGCAGTCGTCCTCAGTAACCTATACACACGTTATGAACAAATGTTTGTTAATGTGTTCATAGTGCTTTGTCAATTCATGGTCACAGATGCATATGGAAACTTACAGCCATTGGTTTCTCCAGCAGTATATGATAGCCTTTCTTGGCTAAAGCAACAGCAGGATCCTGAAGAACAATAACATAGTTGGACAGTGAGTCCAAAACAGACAACTTGTCGTGCAAGATATTCCATTACGAAGTTGAGGAAAGAGCTTTGTATTCAATGTTGTTCTGCCTGACTCTTATCATGTGAACACTGACCCAATGAGTGAGTTCCCACACACGTCAATGAGTTCAATGTCTAAAACTGTTGTCAGCTTTGCTCTCGACACACATACCTTGTGAAGGCGATCAGGAGTGCAGATCAAAACAGCATCTGCAAACTTTTCTCTCTCCACTATACAACGCCAATCTGTAAAAACCAAACAAGCAGTTTAAAAAGAAACAGATGCAACACTTTTATGTAAAACCCAAGTCTGGGCAGCAAGGATTGGACATACCATCAAACGTGTTTTCACTGGCAACTTTGTGACGCTCCTGGATTTTCTTTCTAGCAAAATCCCTTGGGTCGGCAATTCCTACCAACTATAAAAATTCAAAATAATCTGTTTTTATTCTGGTGATGATGAAATGACAATCAAAATGTTTCTACTGATATGAGATGAAAACCGTAGAGGTCATACCCGCATGCGGTCAGGATAAATCACAGCATAGTCTGAATAGTTTTCTCCTCTGTTTCCAACTCCAACCACTATAACGTTCACTGGTGATGACATCTTTGCAGAATGCTGGAGATTTACAACACACAACAAAATTTTACACATTACAAATTGTATAAATCAAAACATGTGAAGGCTTACCATGCAAAACGCCTTTTTCGAATGCAGGCTGTCAGATCGGGATTTAGCTTTATAGGTTTTGGCTTTCTATTAACTTCACATGAATATAAAGGTCAGTGTGAATCATGTCATGATGGTGTGAACACTAGTTACGAGAGTAAATCATTAAGCGTAACGTGAAAGCAGCTATAGCGTTATGAAATTTATAATAAAACGTTTAAAACAAATCTTTGCAAAACAAAGACTTAAGAATAACAGGAATATTTACAAACGGAACATGTCAACTTGTCTTTGTGATAGTGTCTACAAAAGGTAAAGGACCGAGGCTTAAGCAGAAGCAATTACATCAATCTTGTTGATCATTCATCTGGAAAAGTAAATGATCCAGTGAACGCGTTATTACAGAAATGTTTTGCAATATTTATGTATATGAAGAGTACAAAAGGCGGTGTAGACGGGATCGCTCAGCTCACAGTGCATCATTTACTTCCTTGTTTACGTTTGCGCGATGACGTTCGGATGACGCACTAGCAAAGCTGGAACATAAAGATCATTTGACCTCCAGTCAGTTCAGACGCACATTCTGCACCAACACTTAAAATAATCCGTTTTGTTGGCAAAATGCATAACGTACCAGACACAGAGCTTTTTTTATTTTACGTTTTTTTCCAGAACACAGAGTATGAGTCATTCTACAGAATTCGTGCAAAGTGCTGTCCGACATAAAAAACACATTTAAAAAAGCATTTAAGTATTTAAAAGTTGTTTAATAAGATCCTTCTATAATCTATCGAAACCCACAATAGTATTTATAATAGGCGTATCAGTAAGCTTAAAATGCTGTATATAAAAGTATCATTTATTGGCTACTTTCAATTGGGAGAAGGGTGTCCCAAACCCCAATTTAAAACAGATTTTTAACCCATTGTTACTCAGTGTTGGGTGTAACTAGTTACTTAGTAATTCGTTACTGTAATTTATTACTTTCCCCTTGGAAAGTTAAGTAATGGATTACTTTTTCCCTGTAATTGAATTACAGTAACATCCAATGTAATCAAACTAAATACTGTGTGTAATACATGTGTGTGCAAAAGTGGAATTTACATGAAAATTCAAAGGCTAACTTTAAAATCCGTGCTTTAATATAATTCTCACATTTGTAATCCTTAAGT
Organism: Triplophysa tibetana; assembly: GCA_008369825.1. Lineage (NCBI taxonomy): Eukaryota > Metazoa > Chordata > Actinopteri > Cypriniformes > Nemacheilidae > Triplophysa > Triplophysa tibetana. The sequence goes on along the minus strand of CM017912.1, from coordinate 14,782,298 downwards.
CAGTAGATAATACTACTTTATGTAGTTTTACATTATTAATTTGAATGAATTAAAAGAGCCGTTTCATGTCTATCCTTGAATCACTTAACTAATCGAGGTTGATATAGGATATAGAAAGAAATTAGTTATAAGTTATAAAATACTTTTTGTAGACAGTAATTTGTAGAGTAATTATCGAATATGTAATTAGTAACTAGTAATCAATTACTTTTTTCAGTGTAACTTACCCAACACTGTTGTTACTTTAATAAAAAAAGTATGTACAATGGAATTTTCATAAATGTGTTTTTGTTTGTTATCAGTATTACTTGACAGCCAAGTGAATGACAGAAAATGTTAAATAAACAGGTTAAGGTTTATTAGTAACATTAGAGACTCACATAACATATATTGCTTACAATTGTGTGCAAATCAATTATATGTACTGTATTTGTTTACAATGTACTGTGTCTGTAAATGTTAAAAAAGGATAGCAATATCAAAAGATTTGGTTGAAGACAGCAGTACAGGGGCACTCGACTATTTGCGGCCAGGTATATGGATCTGTGTTGTTAATTATATAAGTTACGGTTCCTGACATCTTTGGTGAGATTTTTTCAGCATTGTATGTAAACTTGGTTTGCTTCTGTTTCTCCAGTATGATGATTTAATGTTTTAACTGTACCGCTCTGTATACTTTCAGTTCACTGCTCAATATCAGCAATACCTCCAAAATGAGGCCCCGGTGACGTCACACAATAAACCGACGTGTCTTACAAAGGACGATAGGGTTCATCATACATTTTTGTGACCATAACCCAAAGCTGTGATTCCCATCATCATCAAGGGACTTTCCATTAGCTGTCATAATGAATCATCTCAGTATGTGTAATCTCTAGTGGACTGTACATGGACCTGAGACCTCTCGTTTGATTCTAGCCTTCAGCCTACGCAGTTCTGCATGATCGCTCTCTACTTTAAGTCCATTCTCTGTCAGAAGCCAAGCCTTGTCAAGCTGCTGCTCTCCAAAGTGCTGCAGGGCAAAGCGCAGAAACAGTTCAGCCAGCCGTTGTCTTCCGGGGCCAGCCTCCACACACAGCAGAGCCTGTTCCTCATGCAGGTCCAGGGCTTGAGAAAAGTCTTGTAAGCCGGACTCTTCGCAGGAGCACAACAGGAGACTGCGGCCTCTGCGGCACAGGTCCTCTGTCCGGATCGCGTCTTCCTCGCCATTGTCATAGCTGTGACCTTCGATGACCTTGTTCAGGTCGGACACAGCCCTTTCATGAAGGCCAAGGTGGGCCAGACAGGCTGCACGCTGCCTGAGATAGTGAAGCTTCTTATCATTGACCGCTCGTCCTGCCAACGTCAGCAGGGCTAAAGCGTGTTCCCACTGGCCGCTTTGAGAAACACTGCTGGCCTGCTTAGATGCTACCTGGAAGTCCGCAATTAACAATACTTGGCATTCAAATGGTCCGTATCCAAATCATCAAATAAATGTTTGTGTAATATTTATTCGTTTGCGCTTGTGATTACCTCTGCCACTCGTTTCCTTTGAGACATCTGCATAAGACCGATCAGAAAGTCCAGTGTTGCTGGTTCTTTCTCAGCCACCTCACTCAGATAGTTGGCTGCCAGTGTGTAGTTCTGGTGCCAGGCCTTGACCACACCCCACCTGGCTTTAGCTGTGGCCTCCCTAGGCTCCTGACCAAACACTTGCTTCAGATGTCCACCTGCTGCATTCACCTCCCCTTTGTAAAGGACAATACATTTTTTACCAAGTTAGATGATTTGTTTTCTATACGAGTGACATTTTTGTCTTCTGTCCCACTCACCTTTGGCAAGTAGTGTGTCTATGTACAGGAGGTGCCACCTAGGTTCCCTGCAGTCAGTGTTCATTAGTGCTCCAGCAATCAAAAAGGCCTCACGAAGATGCTCCTTCCTGCACGGTACAGGGTTGGCCAAAAGGATCTCTGCTAGGCTGCTGTGACAGTGCTGGCCCAACCATTCACAAATGAGTTTTCGGGCTTTGTCTTTAAGGGATAGCATGCTCCGAGTGACCTCTTCAGCATCAGACTGTAGGGCAACCAGTATGTCTTGAGTGCATTCCTAGACAATTACAATGAGAGTTGACTACGAGTTTATCACACGAAAATGCATTTAAGCTGTGCACTTTATTAGTGTGCGCATGCCCTGGGATCAAACACATAAGCTTGGCATTGGCACGGTCTGCCAGATGTGAAACAAGAAACCTCAGGATTACAATACCTTTTGCTGGTTTAGCATAAGATAAGTGAATCCTCTGCCACACAAAGCCTGCACATGATCTGGGTGCTCCTTTAGGACGGTAGTATAGTCAAAGATTGCCGTCTTCCATTGACCAAGTAAAGCATAACATCTTGCTCTCTCCAGCAGTGAATCTACTGCTCCACCACCTTAGGAATAAACAGAGTATTCAATTGACATGCAGCTTCAAAACAAGTTATATTTTCTTAGTTTACTGTATTCTTTCTGTTTCATGAAACTTGCATGAAGTGATTCACAGTACAAAAAAAAAGGGCTTTGGCAATCTGACACCAATATATAACAGGTGAGAAAACTCCCCGGGGAAGGTTTTATTTATTTATGATATCTAATATTATACAGCCGTGGAATAACTTCAAAGACAATTTCAAAATTATTTTTAAGTACAATGATAATTTTTGTTCCATTCTGTGAACTTCTAACAGTATTTCTCCTCAACTTCGAATGAAAATATTGTTCTATTTACACATATTTGTAGAAAATGAAAACTAAAGAAACAAGTCAAAACAAAAGAAATGATGCTCTGTATCTTTTCAGAACTCAGACATTATGAAATATTACATATTCACTGAGCAATTTAATGTGATAACTTTTCTTACTTTTTCTTTAAAAAATGATCAAGGTTTTCTTGTCTTGTCATGCTGTCAGTCTTTCACATTGCTGTTGGATGCCCCTATGTCACTCCTGAGGTTGATTTGGTTGAAATTCAACAGACACTGAACTGGTCACAATCCATCAAGAAATGCTGATTTCATTAAAATTTGGAATGGTCTCTTAATTTTTTCCACGGTTGTATGTTTCATCCAGTTCAAATCTAAGTCTATGTACTGATAAGTTTAAAAAAGTCCTAAGAATCAATTCCAGAAGACAAATATTTATAATAAAAATCTATTTCCGACAAATATTAGAGCTGAAGAGGAAGCTTTGTTTTAGAAGAAAAAACTCTTGTCATTTAGATAAAATCAGTAGTGTGAATTCCTGTTAGCACAAAACTGCTGTTTTTTTCTGTGCTGGAATACATGAAGTCTCAAGTAAGATTCAAGTAATCTAATTATCTAACCATATTTGTTTCCTGTAGAATCATATAATTATAACATATTTCTAACATATACCTGAGGCCATAATGGCGATGGACAAATAGGCCACAGCTTCCCTAATTGCAGTTTCTGCTTGTTGGCCACACAGAATACGTTTTGAGGCAGTGTGACAATGATTTTCCAAACAGGCTCGGTCTTGCGTAGATGTTACGGAGAGAAGTGGGCACAGACAGCTAGTGTCTCCAGAATGAATAAATTTTTTCAAAAGCTGTAGGCATAGACAGTTCATTATAAAGAGGACAAACCGATAAATTATTGTCGTGGAAGCATTCTAATTGTTTAAATTTGTGTTGCTGCTTTAGAAAAACAATATGCAACCTGATAGGCATCGTAAAGGAAGCCGCGATGCAGCTGCAGTATCGCTAGGCGGGCGAGAACAGGAGGCCGTGGAGCTGTGCGCTCAATGTTGAGGAGAAGCCGGTAAGCCTCCTCAACCCGACCCAGCTTGTACAAAGCATCTGCAGTGAGAATCTGAGGTCCATATGCACCAGGTTGCAGCTCTGTTAGTAGAAGCGCGAGAGCGTGCACACCAACTGCAATCCTAAAGCATGCACAGGAAACCAAATAAGAGATAAGACAACAGAGATAGCTAGACGTTGAGAACCTCATGTACCTTTGATTGTTGTTGCTCTGCTCGTGTTCCTGTACTTGTTGTGTTCTGGGATCTGAGTCAGCTTTCTGCTCGCTGGTTCCCTCAAGTATGGATCGCCCCTGTTCCAGCAACACGGTGCACAGCAAACCACGGTAATTCCACGGTACCAGGCACCTCACGGTTAAAGCCGTGTCCTGCAGCTGTAATCGGCTCGCTGTGATATAATCCAGAGCCGTCAGATAATGTGAGCCGTCCATCATACGGAGGATACCCCTACCACATAGTGCACGCACGCAGCTGGGGGGATGAGGAGCATTGTGCTCAATTACGGCCTGGAAATCCTCAAGAGCGCTTTTTTGGTCGTCGGTGAAGAGATGGGAAAACCCTTGTAGGACTTGCACCGTGTTCTGATAGCTTTGTTTGGACGGGGCTGCGGCAGCTAGCTGGCTGCTTATGGAAAGGGCTTCTCTATGTTCCCCACGCATAAGGAGACAATCTGCTAAACGTACGCGCAGTTCCCTACCTCCTCCACCCGACTCTAAGTGACAGAGAGTTCGCAACTGTGCAATGACGGGATCCAACAACTCCACTCCTTTGTTCAAGCGCAGGTCGGCCCTCGTAAGAACAGCTTCTCTGAATTCTGTCACACCTTTCTCTGCCTGTTGACGTAGTCGGATGCAAGCGGCCACCCCTATGTCACTGTCAGAGAAAAGGCTTTGGAACTGCTGTCTCGCGGCCGCTAGGTGAAGTCCAAAAGCATCACTGAGGTCTTTGCAGACTTCATCTGCTCGCCCGCCTGCTGAGAAATGTGCTGCTGCTCGGCCCACCATTAAACTAGCTCTTTTCTCTGGTGACATCGGATGCTCCGGATAGCCATTACATGCGTTCGTCTTGGTTTGGGGTTCATCCAGTCGAAGAGTCAGGGTCAAAGCATCCACACTTTCCACAAACCTTTCTGATGAAAACAAAACTGCTGCTTGAAGCTCTCTTATTTGGATGTCATCTGGTGAAACGGCAAGCAAAAATTCAACCGCTTCATAGGGATCAATATGTTCACTTTCTAGCGAACTTTCCAATTGGTGCTTATCACTAAAAATACAATATCTCTGCGACATTTGCTGGTAAAAAGCTTTAATTATTACAGGCACATGCTGCTTTTGCCTTTCTTTAACAAGTCTAATGGTTTCCGATTTATTTCCATGAAAGGCCTGCAGATAGAGCTGAGGACCTTCGGGATTTCGCAGATCTGAAAGCAAGCAGGCCAGTGCTCTTGTGAGCTCCAGAACTAACCGTGTTTGGCCTCCTGTTCTGGACATTTGTTTTCCCTCTAAAAGATTTGAGCACCGCTCAAAGATCTCATCTGAGCCATGACCTGCTCCCTGCAGGACAGACTCCATTTTAAAAACAGAAGCAGAAATATTATTGGGGCATAACGTGGACAGGAATACAGCCACAAGACCTTTGCTAAGGCCCTCAATTGAGTTAGGGGAAACTACATCAAGCCAGGCTTCCAGCATCGAGATCACCTCCTCCAAACGGCCTGGGTCGAGACCACGCATGTGTGCCACCGCCGATCCGGCATGGTTTCGGAAAGCATGGGTGTACAGAGCTGCAGCTTTTCCAGGATCACCAGAAAACAATATTTTGTCGCCCTCTCTGCACAGTTTAGCAGCTTCTTGATGGATGCCATTCATCTCCTTTCTCTTTGTTGCTATTCACATTTGTATTTCCTCCACAAAGGTCCTCGAACAACTTTAATTAAAAGTATATAATTAAAAAGCATTCCTTTTTATTAACACCAACGATGAGACAGTTAAATGTTTAAATGAATGCAAAAATATCATTAAAGTAATATGATATAAACTGAGATGCACACAATTCAACGCACGTTTATAAACCAGGATAGAATTGGTCATAATTCTTTGTTTGACTCACCAATGGGGTGAGAGAAAACAGTCCACGCTCGTGAATTAAATTCGTGAAACAGTTTCTGTGACGTCAGAAATATCCTGTCCTTGTCGAATAGTAGTGTGGCATTATTTTAAACATCGGTAAAAATTAGGTTGTTTGGTTAAAGAAATGCCTCACTCTGATCAGGTGACGAATACGAGCACACTGAAACTTTATATGCAGACCCCATGAGTGAACGACGATAAGACACAACATGTAAACACGTTTACGTGGAGAAAACAAAGTTAAACTCTTAAAGTTGGGTTATTTTTACCGCGTTTGTAGCGTATAAAAAACGCCTCAATGACGGAATTCAATGTTTTCTATAAGTGCTCGTTCACTCCTATATAAAAATATTATTTTCCAAACTCGAGACAATTACAGTAGCCCATCGTAGCAATCTACATGACAAAACGTTATGGAGCAGTTCGCTATTCTTATTCAGTCACCTGTTTAGTCACATCCAAATTCCAAAAGCCTTGACTACATGAAGCACGCGCCGCGGCCAGCATGTGTTCACTGGTTGCTATGGACACGACAAACCAACGCTTCCCTTTTCTTGATGATGTCACTTGTTTGACAAAATAAACTGTGTCTTTACATTTCCTTCAGAAAAAAAAATTCCAAGAAGCTTGCTATAATCATAAACGCTTTTACCATTATTCTACTGTTGTACACATGGAAATATAAAAAGAAAACAAACAAACAAAAACCCGAGTCAGAATGCTTTGATGTACATTGTGGTTAAAACAGAAGTTAGATGAACCTTAAGGAGGGGAATTTCCTTTTCTATAGTTCAGATGCCTCAGTAATTGAGTGCTGACATTCAGCAAACTAAATGTCTGTACTTTTCTTTCTGCCAAACACTTTCCCTGTCACACTTTCCACAGAACTATGTTTAATCTCTTTACTGTCAAGATCTGAGCCATACTTATTCCACAGATTCATCAAGTGTATAGATTTATTTAAAAAAGGGAAAATTTACACAACTGTGTTGGTGAGTATGCGATACTTACAGTACATAAGAAATTCATGGATACGTTCAATATGAATGATAACATTTAAGCACCTGTGTTATCCTGAAAGCCGTTAGTCTATTAGTATAAATATACAAACATTTATTTCTTACACAGTTTGAACCATTCAGTTACTCTTGAAATATTCACATCTGTAAAGTTCTGTGATATTTACTGACATGAATATTATTATCATTAATATAAAGAAATGATGAAACATCACATTAGAATAGCGCCAAATAAGTTAGAATTGTTAGTTATGAGTGGCATGTCAATTGCACAACATCTAAAGCGTGTGCTAATATTTATGTGAAAAGCTCTCACACATGAGGAGATGAGGTCAAGATTTCACACTTTGAAAGCTGCAATTGCTCCAACTTTTCTTGCAGTTTCTGAGCGCAGCCTGACAGGTTCATGTAGTGTAACGTTGAATAAATGTTCTCTAGCTTTGCTTCGCCGCTCTGGCTCCACAGACGAAGCATCATGTACTGCTTTTCTAAATAGGACGGGCCTGCCTCTAGTTCAACTCGTTCTATCTGATCATCGGACACAGAAAGCAGTCTTAAAAACTCCTTCCAACGTTGCACAGGGATCTCTCTTATGACGGTGTAAAGCACTGGTGCTGGCCACAACTCCTTCTGCAGTATCTGCATCACTGTGAAAAACATATAGATTTGGTCTTCAGATAAAGATATGGTGTAACGTAAATGTTGTATGAAAGGTTACGAAACGTGTCAGGGCTTATGTTCCTACGCCTCCTACGAAATAAGTATAGGCATTTAAATGACTGAAAATACACAAAACTACAATAAAACTAGAAATGAAAGAAATGAAAACAATTTAGTATTATTAAAGCTAACTAATTCAATTAATAAATTGGGACAGGCACAAAACTGTTGATATATAACTAGTAAAAATACCAAATGTAAAAATTAAAGAAATTCAGAACATTATTTAAACTTCAATAAAAGCTGTAACTCTGCTCATATCTGATTGTAACTTGGTAAAAACATGAAAAACAGAACTGTTTGGCTCTTTTTTGATGCCTAGTCATAATAAATAAGAACATTTCTAAGATATTCCATATAACCTAATTACGATAAACCCACATAGTTTTTTTCCCATACTTTGAAAATTATCAGTGTTATTTAATCTGCAAGCTTTAATGTCGTCCTGTAAACGTGATGCTGTGGCCTATTCTGGGACACTACCAAACACGTGAGATTTATTAGAAGTTTGAACGCTCTGCCCTATCTGATCAGACAATTCTCAGAAATCCTTTGACTTCGAAAACCTGGCACGAAAACTTTAACCGCCTACATGACTGACAAATGGATTAGAGTTAGAGCTGACAAGAAAGACTTTTCTTTACTATTAACTGGGAACAAATTGGCAATTAAAGTGTAATGTTATGTTTTGCTTATATACATTTTTTATTACATTTTGGGTCTCCTTTTGCAATCAAGGGTGTCATGATGCTCTGCAGATCTCCATTAAAGAGGCTCTTTGGGTTGCTGGTTGCTGGATCTCTAGAGAAAGGTTTCAGTTGGGGTTCTCTGCAGGCTGAGTCATCTTTCACCTTTAAGTACAAACAAGTGAATATCATCAATGCTTTATTCATCAAAAAGTCAGAAAACATAGACCTCCGTTCATTCTACAACAAAGAAAAACAGCTTTGCTGAAAATACAAACCATTGTTGGAGGAACATTGAACAAGTCATTAGGTTGATCTGATAAAACAAAGAAAGATAACATTCATTACATTACAAATAGCTCAATATTTGTCATATTAGAATAGGAAATCATAAAAAAAAACCAATAAAGAAAGCACCTCACTCATTTAAATAAACTGCATGTGAGTGTATTCATACCTGGTTGAACCTGAATGCCAATAAGCCAGTTTTTCGCTTGACAGCAAAACCTTCTCCGTCTGCAGAACCATATGGGGAGAAGACACAGAACGACGCCCAACATGACCAGGATTATCAAAGACAGGAGCAAGATCGGGACAGGATGAGATGGCTCTTCTAAAAACCACAACATTGCACAAATTGGTACTCAAAAATGTGCTTGCTACATATTCAAACAATATTTCTACTTAAAGGGAAACTCCACCCAGAAATGACAATTCTGCCGTGAATTACTCACCCTCAAGTTGTTCCAAACGTTTATAAATTTCCTTGTTCTGTTGAACACAAAGAACTATATTTGGGGAAGTGTTCTGAGGCACCTTTGACTATTTAAAATTTGCCATTAAAATTGGTAGTCAATGGTGCACCAGAACTGTTTGCTTTCCAATATTCCTCAAAATATCTTCTTATACAATCATTTTTTCTACTATGGTCAATGGTGACCCAGAACTGTAGCTTACATTCTTACAAATAACTTTTTTTGTGTTCAACAGAACAAAGAAATGTGCAGGTTTGGATTTCAAACTTTCATGACACAATTTTCATTTTTGGGTGGAGTTTATTCTTTAGGATGTTATAATAGTTACCTTGTTTAATACAAAATGATTTACATGCCTCGCTCTTACAGCCAGATCTGAAACATCAAAGAATAAAACATGAACAAAGACAACTGATTGTAGTTTCAGCTCAATACACTGTTCGATGTGCTGGTGAAAGTTATAAAATAACAGAATGAATGTTTTTAGGTGTGTTGGATATTGTCATATTCGGTTGCTATATCTTGGTTGAATAGCAAGGACGATTATCAAAAATACAGGAAATTCTGATGCTTATTACGCTAACCTTTCCACAGGAAAGCCACAACCCAATAACCTATATACTTGTAAGCCTTAAATAATTAAACCAAAACTTTTGAAGATCATTGTTCTTGATATATTCCATTAATTACTAATGAATTCAGTACGTATACCGTATTTAGATTTCTACAATGTACAGATAAAAGTAGTATATTGTAAAACAGCATACTTTGTACACTCCTGGCACTGTCCGCCAACCAGAAAATAGCCAACCTTACAAATGGTTATTGTGGTTGTAAATCTGTTTTGTTGATTGCATTGATCTCCACAGCTCATACCTGAGGGATATAAAATATATTTCATACAGTATTTTGTTTCATGTCCACAAAAGGTGTTGCTCAGCATATTGCATATTTACAATGCAAATATTTTATTTTATAAACATTAAATGATACTTACATTCTGTGCAGTTCTGACACTTTTTACAGGATTCACAAAAAAATGTAGATGAAATTTTCTGTGTTTTATAATATCCAGGACGACATCCACACTCTGTGTTTTGTGTTGATGTACAGAGTAGAACTTCTATTTGATAAGCTGTAAACCAGGACACTGCTTAAATCTTACATGCAGATCATGTTGTCCGTTTTGATCATTTTTATTAAAATGCAAAAACTACATAAATTGCATTTATCCGACTGTAGAAAAATACTTAAAAATGTTCAGGCATTAACTGTGAGTGTTCTGTGATGTTCAACCTACCACCAGTGTCACACGATATGCAATCCATACAAAAAGGCATTTTATTTCCATACTTTGTATAAGTACCATTCCTACACAAATGACATTTATCTCCGGAAACGTAAGATCCTGTTAAAAAGCAGATAAAAGCTTTAGCACTTGATATGATAGTAAAATGTTAAAGACGCTTTAAAAATGTATATGTCAAGGAGATGGAGGTAAGTCTTTTGTGATTGTTTTCCTGTGGTTTTGTTATTATTTTAAGGAGTTCTTGAAGACTCACCTGCTGGACACTCAAGGATGTTTTTACTTTGGCATTGAGAGTTTACAGATAATATAAATATCTGCAATGAAAACATAATAAGTGGCCATGAAATTACACAATGAAAACATGACTATAATATGTAAAGAGACATTAGAGAAATTTTTGAGAGAAAACACATTTCGAGCTGTGGCTTTTGCATTTTGTTTTTAAAAGCTGACAACGGGAATTCTTTTTATACAAAATATTTAAAATCCTGATCACATTTTATTTAACACTTATATCTAACACTTGACAACTTCATTGACAAAAATTCAATTTTGGGACACCAAAGTTCAATTTTGACAACTGATTTGAGAAATCAACTTATTATACTTAGACAACACACTAATAACTGAAATTACAAGATCCAGTAAACCAAAACAATGAAAAAAATCCAATATACCAATTCAGAATTTTGTAATAAAGGCCTACATACAATCAATGACCTAGGACACATTACCTGTGGCATTACAAAGGATAGTTTAAATTCATCACATTTGGCAGTTTAAAGACTTTCAGCTGTACAAAACGTATATCATACACAGGGTTGGACAAAATAACATAAACAACCATTGTTTTAGGGACAAATATTTTTTGTACTGTGAAAAAAAAAACTTTCAGTTATCTTTTGTTGCTATATATGTTGTATAGGTTGTATGCACTAAAGAAGCGTTAAACAAGTTGTGTTTAGAATTTAGATAGTCACCAATTGATGAAATTGGTGACTATCATGTGGGAGAACTGTGGTTGCCAGTTAAACAAGAGCATCTGCAACATTTCATGTTATTTAGTCCTACAACCAAACAATAGCCAAGTTAAAATCCTGAAAATTCATCTTGTATGAGGAGTAGTGTTTAAGAGGGGGGATGTTTTAGAGAAAAGTAACAGGTCATTCAGACCAATTTAAAGCCTAAAATACTTTCCATCAAGTTAGCCAATAAAAATTCCTAAAAATAGTGAAAATGCCCAACAAGTTAAATTCCTTAAAATGTTTAAAATCATTAAAGCCCTTTCTCATCCTTTAGAATCAATGTTTATTTATTTATTTATGAATCTGTAACATCATTATTTATGTTAATCTACGAAATACCCTCAATGGATACGATTCTTTTACCATAAATGTGTCACAAATTGCCTTTTCAGTTTTTAATAGAGGTGCGTGTTTGATTTAAACACATTAATCCCGCTTCAGCAAACCACTACCGATGATGATTTCACAAACAAAAATTAAGTTACTAAATAGTATTACGAAAACATAATTTACCCTAGGTATATATGGCATCTGCCAAATGCATATGGTTACATAAGAATATGTCCAAAGATATGATTATGTTTCTTGATTCATAAGGTACGAAAGATATAAACATGAATAAATTAGAGATGAATTATATGATAGTTTATTTTCAAATAATAGACGTACTTGAAACTGTACTTTCCAACTCAGACATAAAAATGTGTACAATGATAAAAACAGAAATTATTGTAGCATTTCACAGCAATGGTTATCTCAACAAAGCTGTTAAAAACTGGTACTTACCAATTTAAGACACAATGTAGACACAGTCATGATAAAATAGTGGTTTAGCTTCAGCTCAGGATTTGACAATGATTATTACGATAAAAAAACAGCATTGGATTCTACAGAATGGAATGATCCAAATCTACTACATATCAGCATCTGTGGCATTCACCTTCTGTCTCACTCTCACACAGCATCTGTTTAGACAGGAAGTTAAGTCAGCAACCCAGAAAGCTTTAAGTTGAAGATACAAGGAAATGTGAGTGATGAGACACAGGAAAACACGTCACAAATAACCTCAACATGCTATGACTGTGACTGTTCATTTACTATAATACTGTCATATAAAATAAATACAATTAATCTTACTTATGTGCAGTTTATATTAAATTTGCATTAAAAATAAAGTGTAACAACAATATTAAAACAACATAATGATTCAACATTGAAAGAACACACTACAGAAGTTGAAACAGTGACATCCAGTAGAGAACAAGAACCATCTTCCCTTTTTTATTGTGTTGCATATTTAGGTGAGACATTCATATTATAATGAAACCCTACCACATGAATGTTTTATATTCTAGCAAAGCTAAAAGGATAGATTGACATGGCCACAAGACCACTTATGGTCATCTTGGTCTAGCTAGCTAGATGCATATAGACCAAAATGGGTCTCTGTATCGGTCAGCATCCGTAATTTGACTTTCACACTGAGTAAACCACTCGGAAACGAAGAATGATAACCACATGGTGACTAAAACACTGCCATGTATTTAGAGAGCAGTTTTAAATCTTACCCAAAATAAACCATTTTAGTTGCTGCCTAGGGGACCCCATTTATGGTAACACAAGTGTCCATTAAAATAGATGTTTACACTTTATTTTACAGTGCCCGTGTTACAATGTTATTACACTGTATTTACGTACTGAGTAATAAGAATGAACTACATGTACTTATAGGGTTAGGATAAGGGTTTGGTTCAGGATAAATTACATGTGATTGTGCATAATGTGTAGTAAATACTATAGTAAATACACGTAACATGTGTAACAAAGCCACCATAGAGTGTAAAGTTTTACCATACACATAAATTGTTTGATCAGTTACAATAAAAGTACAAGAAAGTAGTAGTAGTAATTGGTTTTTCCTTCACAAAAAAAACATGTTACAAACAAAATATTACGAGAATTACACTGTTTAAAAGATGTATTCACAGTAAGAACTGTACTTATTGTAATGTACTTTAATATACCACTGTAACTTTTTACAAGAGGAAATTCCCAATGTCTGCATATGTACAGTACATGTGACAAAAGGAGCACGAGTAAGTGCAAAAACTAAGAAAAGAAACGAAGAAACCCCACAAATCAAGTAAATCTCAAAGCAAAGCACCACGGAGTCACACGCATTACCAGCCCGAGATCTCTGCTAAAACGGGAGATTTTGGTGTACAGTACCCAGAAGTGAACAGGCTGACCCGGAAGCTGTGCTTTCTGGAGGCGCATAGAGAACATCCAGCCTCTTTTCTGCTCTATTTAAGCATCTCCTTCAAAGAAAAACACACTGCGACCGCCACAAAAGGTTTGTGCCCATATGTCGTCTTTTTTTTCTTTTGCACACACCGAGTCGTCATGTACATTCTGCACGATACAACAAGTGACTGTCTGACGGGCGGCAATTTATCGCCTTTGATCACCACAGGTTGCGAACAGCGGAATATAAGCGTATACATTTCATTTCGTGAATGCATTGTGCATCCATATACGTGTATGTTGGTTAGAGATGTGTTATAAAGCAGTCGGAATAGTGGACGTGGTGAAATCACACAGACGGTCGCCGCTTGCAAGACGTTTTGCACGGCATGATTGTCGGAAGTGTCATTTTTTTCAAAGGGGGGCCGGGCAATTCAAAGGTGCAAGCCTTCATAAACAAACACACACATAACCACAAACATCTCGTTGGGCGATCGTTTACGATCTTATAAAAAACCGACCGAGTGTGAATTTTAGGGTCTGCAGAATATGGCGCCCTTATGAAAATATAACAGGCTGCCATTTTTGTTTTTTCTTTTGTCTGAAATGTTTTTGCTTTAACTGCAGGAATCGCATTGGTGTTTGTCAAAGAGCAATAGTGACTGTGCGGATGCAGAAGAGGGACATTAGAAAGTTTCTCAATTGCTGTTTTCTTCTAAATAAGCGAAAGTATTTTTTAGTTTATGTGGTTAACTTATAAAACAATTGCTTATGGTTAAATGTGACGCTAACGTTAGAAAGTTTTGAGAAATGCTAAAAATTGTAAATTTATTTGGTGCTGTGCTTTCAACTCAAGATAACATAGACATTTACCACAACTTTTAAGTTTGACTCTGGACTTCTTTACCTTATAACTCGAAACATTTGGGCAAAGATTTATAATATATATATAGTTTTAGCTACATATACGTACCTGCAGTTTTTGCTACTACAGTTACAGTAAAACTGTTTCACTTGTTAATAGCTACTGTCATGGAAAAAAAACTTTTACAGTATTTAAAGGGACAGTTGACCCAAAAACGAATAAATTCATGAAAGAAAAATTCTTTCATGAACGACTTACCCCCAAGTTGTTCCAAACCTGTGTATGTATTTGTTTGGTTGAACACAAAGAAAGATATTTAGAATAATGTACAAAAAGTACTACCAATGTAGAAATAATTATTGGGTTTTTTTTACTGTTGAATACAAAATAAACTATTTTGAAGAAGAAAAACAAATAGTTCTGGAGCACCTTTGACAACCATTTAATTGGTAGAAAATTGTGCCCCAGAAATCTCAGTGGCTAACATTCTTCCAAATATTTTTCTTTGTGATCAGCAGAACAAAGAAATGTATACAGGTTTGGAACAACTTGAGGTTGAGTCATTCATGACAGAATTTGCATTTTTGGGTGAACTGTCCCTTTAAATTAAAATCCAGAATAATGTTTCATGTTTTGTCTTTTCTCAAAATCAGCATATTATAGCTAATAGCTATTTAAACACATTCCAGTAACTGTGACTACTAACTGTACAATGAAACTGTAAAATTAAGATTTTTAAGATTACATTATATTATTTACATACACCACAGTTGTAAATGTATCTATTAAATCGTGGTACTAAAGATGCAGTATTAAACTATAGAGTACTGGTCAAAGTCTAAAGCAGGTTAGTATTTTCATCCCAAAAATGATTTTTAAGACAGTTATTTGTACAAAATATGAATGTGACTTGCACAGTACTGTACATGTTTATTTACATAAAAATGTATTTATTTATTTATTTAATCGCGATGAATTGCATCCAGAATAAAAGTTTACAGTGTTTACAGTGTTTACATCATATATGTCTATGTACTGTGCATATTCATTTTGTATTTATAAATACAGATACATACACATGTATACATATTTAGGAAATATTTACATGTTTTTATTTATATTTGCCAGTAATTGAAATTATTCATAAATGTTTATCAATTTTTAGATTCTTCTTAAATATGTGCATGGATATGTGTGTTAATAAATACAATAGTATTATGCACAGTACACAGATATCTATTATGTAAACACAAACTTTTATTCTGGATGTGATTAATCGCGATTAAACTTTTGACAGCCCTAGTTAGAACTAATGTATGTACTCATGTTGTTGATGTTAGATATACTTCATGCTGTACTAACTGACACTTATTCTGTTTTTAATAGAAAGATGGCAGAGCCTCGATTCAATAATCCATATTTCTGGCCACCTCCTCCCTCTATGCCTGGTCAAGTGAGTATTTTGTTCGGAGTAGCAAAATTAAAAATGAATTGCAGACCTTTACTAGTTTTCTTCAGAGGGGAAAAATGTAATTGTAATATTTCCTAGATGCAAATAGTTATACATTTATATCGGCAATTTCATAAAAAACATAAAATCATAGTAACCAGAGATGTTTCTGATATGTTTCTCATTAGTCGTGACAGAAAGCATGATAGAAAGTGATGTCGCAGGCCTGTTTGCAGGTTAACATTGTACTTACCAGTGCGGTTTACCAAAGTACATATCGAAAGTTCCCCTTCAAATTTTCCCCCATGTTCTGCCTGGTACAGTGTCGTGACACGGTGCCCTTTCAAATGTAACCCTTGACTTTTACAGCTGGACAACCTGATTCTGATCGACAAGATCAAAGAGCAGCTGATGGCAGAGAAGATAAGACCTCAGCATTTGCCACCCACCACTCTACCCTCTCAGCAGTCCCTCTTGGTGGCTTCAACAAATTCAGACGGGGGGCAACATCTGATGTCCATCCCCAAGCTGCAGCAGATGCCGGGTCTTCAGGCCCACAATTCCTCTCAGCCTGACATCGCCCTGCACGCCCGCCCAGCATCCAGCATCGTTTCAGGTATTGATATCAGGTTCACGTAATAGTCCATATAGAAGTATTATAAATGCATTCGCTGACTGTTTTTACTTCATAAATTTAGATCTGAACATTGATGACAAGTCAAATGTAAAGACGAAGGGATTATGGGAAGACTGGCATATGCGTCAAGCAGTGGATCAAGCCACCCGAATACACCATCGCTCAGGTGGACAAACACAAAAACACAAATATGTTTTTAGTGTGGTGCAGACGAGATGTAATAAACTTCTTTTCTTTTCTACACAGGTCTTACTTTGTCATCCCGCACAGAGAGCCACAACACCTCCGAGGCCATAACGCCCACCACCCCGACATCAAGCAGTCAGAACCGCTTGGGAGGGGCACCATCCCTAAACACTATCGCCGGCCTGGCCTGTGGTCCTGGAATGGAGCATGTTAAAAGCGGAAGCCTGGTGGGGATGTTGGGACCACAGCCCAAAGCTCCGCGGGGTCGCAAGAAGATTAAAGCAGAAAACAACACAGGGCCCCTTCTGGTGTTACCTTACCCGCTTCTGGCCTCAGGTCCGGACCAGGCAGTCACCATTGCTAAAGAAGGAAAAACATACAGGTTTGAACTCATTTTATTGAATGAATGTCATCATCAGCAGAAGGTGGAGTGAGGGTCAATGTAATTCTGTTTTACGTGTCATGCAGGTGTAAAGTTTGTCCGCTCACTTTCTTCAACAAGTCAGAGATGCAGATTCATTCCAAGTCCCACACGGAGGCCAAACCCCATAAGTGCCCTCATTGTTCCAAGTCTTTCGCCAACGCCTCGTACCTCGCACAGCACTTACGCATTCACTTAGGCATTAAGCCTTATCACTGCTCTTACTGTGAGAACTCCTTCCGCCAGTTATCACACCTCCAACAACACACCAGGTAAACAGATCTGAACTGATCGACACATCTTAAAACTACCTCTGTTTTAGATTTGGAGTGATGATATATTTCTTTTCAAGGATTCACACTGGTGACAGACCGTATAAATGTGCCCAACCTGGATGTGAAAAGGCATTCACACAACTCTCAAACCTACAGGTGAGCACTTCATAAAACTTAGTTTTGAATTCCAGGATGTTTGGTTTTGAGTCTCTAATAAACGGTTTCATCTTAACAACATAAACAACTTCACTGCGCATGCGCACTGAACTTCCGGTACACATTCACAAACAATAGAGTTCCTGTAGATGATTTCTGATTACAATCAAAAAAACCGAGAAGAACAGTTACTTGGCTAAAATTGTCTCTCCAATGTTTTCAATTTAGACTCCAATACCAAGCTCAACCACTAGATGTCAATGTAGCATACTTTTTTTTAAAATGTGACCGAACTACAGGACCCATTCAACAAATTGTTTATTTAATAATATGAACATGTTATGAAATTCAACAAATATTTGATAAAATTGTTATACAGTAAACTAATAATACAAATGAATATTAACATAAATTCAATAAAATATACTGTAAATAGTTGTATTATTAGACACTAGCCAATCACAAATCGGAAGCTGACTGGGGGTCAGGTGTACACGCACGTACGATAAAACTGTCTATATTATTTGTTCTCCGTTTAGTCTCACCAGAGACAACACAACAAAGACAAGCCATACAAATGTCCGAACTGCTACCGGGCCTACACAGACTCCGCCTCCTTACAGATCCATTTCTCAGCACATGCTGTCAAAAATGCTAAATCCTACTGCTGCAGCATGTGCGGCCGTGCATACACCTCTGTGAGTACTGTTATATCAGAAATTCAACTATTGTCATGTTGTTTTTAACATGCGTTCATATAACGCCGTGTTCTGTTTTAGGAGACGTACCTTATGAAGCACATGTCTAAACATACGGTGGTGGAGCATCTTGTAAGTCATCATTCCCCACAGAGAACAGAATCTCCTGGAATCCCCATCCGCATCTCACTCATCTGAGCTTCCCTGCACTTCCTTGCTCACTTTTTTCTTCCATTAAGAGGTATTTTATTCACGCGCCGGTCTTCCGATGAGAAAAAAGAAGGCCATGTTAGGTTGGTGAACAGCACCCTAGTCCTCAAGAGGAGACATCGAGTCTTCTGTTGTTACTGCCCGTCTAACTGTTTGATGTTATAATCAGTCAACGTCTGGATTGAACTGTTCATGGCAACAAGAAATTGACTTTTCCAAAACAAATAGTTTCCAAGTTTTCTCGTTTTATTTTAAATGTGTGTAAGGGAGATTTCCAAAGATACTCTTGAAGCACTTTTCAACTTCGCGGTTTTTGGGAGCGTTTTTAAAAATGGGAGCAGCTTTCTCGCTTTGGGCAGCTATGAGAGCTCCGACTTTGTTCTAGAAAGCGAGACGGCTGTTTATTCGCCTCCACCTCACATTTTCTTTAACATCTTATTTTATTTTACAGTGGATGGGCTTCCATTGTAAGTTTCTTTTCTATCCTTTATAATGGATATTAGGTCATGACTGAATAATGAAAAAGAATGTTTGCTGTAATGTGGCATCTGTTAAATGATTTTAAAGTCGAACGTGCATAATGATTTGACAAGCACGGTCATTGCCCCTTTATTTTTATATTGCCAAGCAGACTCCAATTTGAGAAATTCTGAGAATGTTTTGCTTTGATAAAAGAGCGTCAGTAAGACACGGCGCTCTCTAAAATAATTAGTGGTGTTTTTTGCATCATAGACGTTTAACTTGTTCGTTTCATTTTTGTGTGTCGAGATTTTTGTGCAATGCCATAGGAATCTTCTAGATTATTCCTCCCCATCCAATCACATTTTGAGAAAAAAAGTGTCCTTTTGTCATTGTTATTATTATTAAATATAACGTAATGGCATAAGTGCATCGTCATAATGTTCATTAAATGGGCGTTTGTAATGATGTTACAGCAAAAGTGTGTCATAAAGTTAACCACACGTAACATGTGACCTCACATCAAGTGCTGATTACCTCTATTCCTCCACTAACACAACGCAGAAGCACCTTGAGACATGATCATTACTTCTTAGATTATGACCCAATCTGTACCCCATAATCTAATAGCAGTGGTCTAATTCGTGGCTGAATCGTCTTTGTCAAATAAGAAATCTTTTACACTCAAAATTTTGTAATGTCGTATTTAAATTAGAGTGAAGTCTAATTATTGTATTTTACAATCAGAATTGAGAATTGAATGTAGTCGAGTTCAGAGCTCATCCAAAACTAATAACTCTGACATGTTCAGCACACATGCTGCAAAAAATTATAAAGCAGTTTAACATTTTTCACCGAATGAAAGCACACATTGTCTATTGAATTATTCTTGCCAAATTTGATCAAACGTGATCATGTACCTACTCTCCTTGTGTGACATTGACAGGCCACAACCCTGCAACTGTAGAACATTAATTTACTGCATACCAGTCATTTGTTAAGCTTCTTCTTTCATTTATTTGTGGAAAACTGCCTAACGTTTTTTTTTTGCAAAGGACCAAGTTGTTGCTTTGAAATGCTTTTATATACGTTGCCGATTTGTGACATCATAATGGTCTACTTAATCAAACAGGATTTTAAAAATAAGTATTTGGTAATGTGACCAATAGTATCACAACTTTAGGTGACTTTCCTTCTTGGTGCTTTTATGAGGAGGACTACAAAACCTCATTGCCAGAAATAGATTACAGAATAATCCTGGCTTATTCAGCCTTAAACATTCCCCAAATCAGTGAAATGTGTAAATTTACTATAAAATATACCCTGTATTCATGAATAGTGAAAACTGCAAGGTTTAGATACTGTATATTGTTCATTTTTGTATCCGTTTAGTATATCAGCTTATTAATATTGTTTTTTCTGTAAGTACTGATCATTGTTTTTCTAGACATCCTCGTCTTTTTTACATGTACGCCTTCATTTGAAAGCCTGGTTTCTTTTTCTCCATGTCAGTGTTTTTCAGTATTCAGTTTACTTAAGCCTTTTTTCCACATGGAACACAGTAATCATTAATTATTATTATTAATATTATTATTAACTGTTAACGTGTATTACAAATGACATTGTTATATATGTCGTGAAATAATTCACATTTTTTTCTTCGTCTTACATTGTGGTTCCATATACAGATTTTGTTTTTTATGCACAGACAAGACTGATAGATAAACTAAGAAAATATCAATGTCACGAACACTTTGTATCTCAATCTTGTTTATTAAATTCAGACTGTTATACCTGAGACTGTGTTTTTTATTGACGGAGTATATTAAGATCATGTATTGGCAATAATGATAACTCTGAGAATACAAAACATGGGTTTTCTCTGGAGCATTTTACGTTAGTATTGTTAAATTTATTCATGAATATAAAAAAAAGACACGATGAAAATGTAAGAGTTTATTAAGAAAATACATGCTCTTTCAAAGTGTACCATGTACAGAAATGTCTTTTTCTCGCATAAGCCCTATATGTAAGTTTTATGAACGTTGCATCCTAATATTATATAGCAGCAGGACACAACAACATACAGGCACAACTGCAGGAATTTAATCCTTATGCCACAGTTCAGAGTGGTATTACAATATTCCTCTTTAGGATTATTTTGCTCCCAGATCACAGGTCAATTCAGTCTATGAAGACTACATACAAAATAAATAAGAAAACAAATATAAAAACTTAATTCAAAAAACATATTCACCTTCCTCAAAATAGCATAGGGCTGATAATGCTACTGTTTTTATGATGACAAGACAGGCTATGTGTCTGCTTTGATCAGTAGCCAAACAAAACCCACAGACTGGCTTGTTTAAGAACTCATTATCATATGCATGGCATAAACTAAACCTAAGCAAAAGTAACATTAATTATATAGCAAACGTGAACTTGTCACACTTAAGTACCTCAAAAACATGATTTTAACAACCGTCTCCCAAATAGAAAACAAGGAAGCTTTTGTCGTTACACAGTGAACTAAACCGTGACCATCTCAGTATTCACAGACACTGGACCAACACAAGGTTTTTGACTTCATTGATCTGTAACATTTGTAACCTGCTGGCATTTCTACCAGATCTCAATAAGACATAAACACTCTTCGATTCAAATACTTGTGCTAATCCAAAGGCAATAGTGCATTTCAGGTGTAAACACTAGCAGACAGTTCCATATAAACAGGTTAATAGTGCTTTAAGTGCATCACTTGTTCCTCATGAAAGTCAATCTGTACAAAAATTATGGCATCATAGATGTGCCACAGGAAATGATTTTCCTTTCTGCTGGCAATGGCCAAACATAATTTTCTAGATTATATAAAATCTCAGGCATTCCACTTTGATGAAGTACCAAATACAAAGTATGATGGTCACGGGTTTGATCCCAGGAAATTACAAATAGTCGGAAACAAATGTGTAATACAATGCAATGTAAGACGCTCTGGGTAAATCGTCTGCCAATTGCATAATTTACATTTATACATTTGGCAGACGCTTGTATCCAATGTAAATGTAATCATGGCTTTACCATAACTGTTCAAATACATGCATCAATACATGGTGGGGCCGCACAACCCAAGTCAATCAAACTAGTATATTACAGTCTTGAAGCCTTTTCGGAATCCTTTTCAAACTCTGTCAGACACTGTAGTCTCTTAGGTCTCATCGCTGGTGGCACTGAGACTCCCTCCCTGCTCTGATCTGGGGTTGGGAGTCACAGGCGAGGTCACGTTTAGATAACCCACCTCAGTGGTTTGTGAGATGGGCACAGGTGAGATCTCAAGGCTCTTCGCTCCAGGCTCGCCCACTTTGCGAATGGCCTCGAATATTCCCCACGAGTCACAGAGCCCATGTATTGGACTACAGTAAGATATTGTAATGTAAGACATTAATGTGTCAGTGTTCAAACTAGGCTGGTGCTTTTAAACACAGTGTAAGCTGGTATAATAAAAATGATGGGATCATACCTTAAAGAGGACGTCCGCAACAGACCATCGGTTCCAGAAGGAAACAATTTCCTCACCTCCTAAGACAGACGTGCACACAACACTGTGTCACTATTGCATGCTAAATAATTACGAATATTTCCATAAATCAGAATCTTAGTGCCACATAAATCAGTACCTCAGCAGTACACACAGACTGAAGCTTTCTCAAAGCACGGTCTAAAACTCCTATTTGATTTGCCAGTGTTAGTGTTTTATCTTGCAGCTGTTTATTCTCCATCTCCAGGAATTTAACCCTTCAGAGAACAGGAGAAGAGGGTTAAAAATCTTCTGTGCTTGCTCGTCGAGTGCTGAGAATGCACAAGATGTTTACCTCTGCTGGATGGTGGTGGCTGTTCTCAGTCCATTGTTTCCCATCTCTTCTGCCTCACTTATACGCTGCAGAAGTTCTCGTCTTTCCAGGAGAAGCTGGTCGTTTTCGTCTGTCGCGGTCCTAATCCAGTCCTTCTCCTGTTCATAGTGGAACACGCACACTCGAGGTGAAATATATGTAAAGGCTAAGCACAGTATTGCATTTCAAATAACCTTATGTATTTAATGCGCTATCTTTAACCTGTATTTAAGGTTCAGTGTGTAACTTTTAAGGAGGACCAGCTTGAAAGGTTTGCAATATAATATACATAACTGCGTGTTCTGAGGTGTATAGAGACCATACATAATGAAGCTCCATGTATTTTTTATCTTATTATTTCTATTTCTATCTACGTACACCGCGGGTCTCCTTGCATGGCATTCACCATGTTGCTTCTACAGTAGCCCTTTACGGCCATCTGCTCTACAGAGTGTTTTTCGTAAACACTAGGGATGTAATGATTCACTTGGAGCAGGTTGAAAATCGATTATAATATATGACTATTCAAGTCAGTTGGGATGTAAAATTAATCGCAATAAACGTTTTGAACTGCAAACTTGGAAATCTTGAATATGCTGATATTTCTTAAATGTATAAAGTCCAAGAAAATCACAGACAATGGCTGCGTCCCTAAATCGCCTACTTCCATACTATATTGTAGGCGAAAATGAGTATGAGTCATGAGTAGTATGTCCGAAACCTCAGAATGCAAAAAACAGATGCCAAGAAATACCCGGATGGTCTACTACTTTCGCCGAGATTTCGAGAGTGTGGATCAGATGGACACTTGTATTTTGTAATATAAAATATATAGTAAATATTTTGGGTGAATTGTACCTTTAAGTTCTGAAGCTCAAAAATAAGATCTCACCTTTTCTGAGAGGCTTGTTGCTAGAGCCAGATCGTCCTCCAGCTGCTGGATCCTGTGTTCATGTTGCGTTACTGTCTTCATGAAGATCTGTTTAGCTCTGCGTAACTTGGTTTTATGCTGGGACTTTTTCTCATTGTGTCTCCTGCCGAATAGTAAACAAAACAGTCTAGTTAATCTGACTGATAGTATACAGAAGAGCATATTGTGTCCTTTTTACCCAACCTCTGACCTAATTACCCAGAAATTGTTCAAAACATTAAATAATTCTTCAGTTTACATCATAACCTTTCTTTTCCAAATGTTTACTCCCTACATTCTCTACTCATCAGCTCAACAGTAGAGGAAATGTATTTATTTACCTGATGTTAATGTCAAGTTGCTGGACGACCAGTTTGAGTTCCTCTTGCAGTCTCTCAGACTCGTGCTGAGAGGAGAGAAGTTGCTCTTCGAGCCTATTGCAGCTCCTCTGACTGAGTTTATGCTGCCAAACACATGGGGATCCGGTCAGAAGCTTCACTGACACACTGATGTTGGCTATCATATTAACCCTGCTCCAAATGCATTCTGGGATTTCACTACTTACAGTGATGCAGTTCGATAAAGTTTTTTGAAAGACAGCATAATGTTGCGTTTAGTTCGTGCTTTAAATCTAAAGCATTTGCTCACTAGGTTTTAAAACACAATACAATATAATTGTAACATTTTACTTTTGATATATTACACTACAAACCTCATCTCTGGTCGTGTTGAGTTCGCTCTCCAGCACCTGCAACCGAGTCTCCAGTTCATGTACCCGATGAGACAGTTCAGAGTTGGCACGCGTCAGATTCGCCTCCTTCGCACGCCAGGAACGCACCTGCTGCTGGAGTTCCTCATCTTTCTGCTCAAGCAATTTCCTGTTTGAAAACACAAGCAGCAGGGAAACCGTAAAGTCATTATGACGTTGGACGTGATGTCATGATACTTCAACTGGTGATGTGAGCTGACCTCTGCAGCTGTTCCTCTTGCATTCTGGCTCTGAGGGCAGAAAGGTTATCAGACATATCTCGGGTGTCTCTTTCCAGTTTGCTGGTCTCTCCTGCTCGGGCCTCCTCCAAACGCAGCTGGTGCATGGTGTTCTTCAGTTGCTGCTGCAGATCTACAACCTGCAGAAGAGTTCACAGAACTATGAACCGATGAGCCACGCTTGCACGTGCATATGTATGTTCTCGCTGTGAACGAACCTTCTTGTCGGCAGCGATCACACTTGCCCTCTCTGCATTGAGCTCCTCCATCAAGCTGCTGTTAGTCTGTCTGCTCTGAGAGCTTCTGGCCATCTCCAGCTCCAGATCTCTGGCCCTCTGCTGCAGTTTCTCCAGCTCTGCCAGCTGTTCTAATGTACTTCCTTCCATCTGGGACGCTTTGGCCTGGGCCTGCTTCAGCTCTGCACATAGCTAGAGAACACAGGAGGTACGAGTTTACACAATTTACCTACTTCATAGGACACTCAAACCTGGGATTTAAAACCCATTTAAACCTAGAAACAACCATTTTAAAACATTTAAAAAAGCAAAACATCCCGTGGGAGTTCTACCTTGAGCTTCTCTTGCTCCAGCAGTGCATTGTGTCTCTTGAGGTCTAGATTTTTCTCTCTCTCGTAGCGTAGCTCTCGTTCAGCAGAGGTGAACAGGTGCTGGATTCTTTGCAAGTCTTGTTTTAGCTGTTTGTTCTCCTCTCCTTTCTGCTGCAGGAGCGAGTCTTGAGCCTGTGACGACCACATCATGTTCACATTAAAAGTCACGTTGAATAAAAGAATAAAATAGACATTTAACATTAGATATAGGTTATAAGAGCGTTATAACAGCGTTCAGTGTTTGTATGGACGTTGCTGAGCAGATCTGACCTTAGCCCGGGCCTGAGCTTCAATGATCTGGGCCTGCAGGGCCAGCAGGTGTTGGCCGGCCAGCTGTCTCTCCTCCTCCAGCGTGGAGTTGAGTTTACTCATCTCTGACTTCACACAGGCCAGCTAGAGGAACACCAAAATGACACAAAACAGTTAAACTTCAACTAACACCCCGAGCACTCCACATACAAGTCACCACGTCAGGCAAGTATTGGAGAATTGATATCGTCTCACTTGACACAGCCCCTCATTTTCTGCGATGGGTATAAGGTTGGTCGTGTATTCTTGTGAAGGTCTGGCTATCTGCTGGAGCTTCTGTTTAACATGCTGGAGCTCCAGAAGGAGTCTTTCCCTCTCTCCATCGGTCTGAAGCCTGAACTGGGCTTTCTCACTGAGCTCCTTCTGTAGCTGCATCACATGACCACGCTTCTCCATCAGCTCGTCCCTAATCCACACACAGCACATCTCATTATATGCTTTTCTCTATAGACTATAAAGTATAACAACTATTTATGGGCTCAGGAAACCCACAGACTGTAAATAAGCCGTGTTACTTATTTCATGTAAGAGAATCCATTTACGTACAAAAATCTTAAAGGTACAGTAGCATACATTTTTTTTAAATATTAGTGTCATAGAGATGATGGAAGAGTCAGGTAAACCAAACATTAAATATCATTATTCTGATTAATAAAAAAGTGCGTTACCTTAGTCTGTTGTGTTCCTTCTCCAGTTGGGTCAATTCTGTTCTCAGCTTTTCCACCACTGACTTCAGCTCTGCCACCTGCGCCCTGCTCTCTCTCAGGTCCTCCTCGGTCCGACTGTTCTCCGTCTGAAGTGTCAGGTTGTCTTGAAGTCGCGACTGAGCGCGTTCCAACTGGGCCACCTGCATAGTGACAAAAATCACGTCAGTGAGGAAATTTGCAGGCAATATTTATTCACACGAACACAAAGTCTACAGTTCCAATAAAAGACATTACCTTGTCTTCCAAGATTCCCTTTTCTCCTTTAATCTGCGTGAGGTTTTTGTTAAGTGTCTTGCCCTGTCGACATTCTGCCTCCAGTCTCTGAACCTCCACACGCAACCTGTTCAGCTCCTCATGGTCTCTTTGCATGACCTGTTTAGAAATAATGTAGCAATTCCGTTTTGTTTCCATTTTGCCTCGTCAGTTCAAAGTCACAGATCATTCGATTACAAATCTTCCAAACAACTGCATAATGCGAAATTATTTCAATGACCTCTTTCTCCTTTTTAAGAGCAGACTGAGCTACGGACAGGTCCACCTCAAGCTGTTTCCTCCAACCTTTCTCCTCAGCAAGCCGACCTTCAAGAAACTGAAGTCTTTCTTGAACGCTGTCTTTAAACTATTATATGAACGAACAATGAAAGTGACACGTAACTACACAATCAGAAAGTGCATGGAAGGATGGTGTTACAACTTGTCCTGACAAGGCAGGATGGAATCTTGTCACGGCACGTCTGAGATTTGTTTTGCTATTACCTCTACTACAGATCCTTTAACCTGATCTTCACTGTTCTTCTCAGGTTTCTTAGTGTTCCTCCTATTTATCTCGTGTTCTATACTTTTAATCTAGGATAAATACAGGTCCCACATTAATGTTCAAGCCGTCATTCAATCAATCAAATCCAGTCTGGGTGACATCGCAAAGACAACGCAAACTCACGTTTCTCTGTAAGCCCTCCATCTCACACTCATGTCGCTCTCGCTCGGCCTTTGCAGCATTCTGCGCCTCCCCCAGCAGCGCCTCCAACTCCTCGTTTCTCTCCACCAGCTCCTCGTGCTCTCGCTGCTGTTTCTGCAACCTCCTCTCCAGCTCGCGCAGACGGCTGTCCTTATCTTCAGATGCCCTCCGACACCTGCCAACACATCACGGTCCCATCACCATCCTTACAAAGCAATGGCATTCCGTAAAACGATGTGTGGCTGTAAATATAAAGCAGGTTGAGGTTTTACTTTTTATGAAGCATCTCATCCTGAGTAGCTGGAGAGGGATCTGGATTGACATTATTCCCTTGATTCAAGTTCATCTTGGATTGTTCAACCTGCATATACGACTTATTATAAATGTGCAAAATTGTATATTTGACGCTTACATTGGCGGTGAAAATACACATGTGAAATATATTTATTCTTGCCAGTTCAATAAGAGTCTTCCTCTCTGTGTCCAAGGAGCGAACTCTATCCCGCAACACTCGAATCTCCCCATCCAGTCTTTCATTGCGTTCCTTGGCCTTCTGCAGCTCCACCATATCTGCAAACATTTGGGTTTAGAACCAGAATACGTTTTATTTGTAAAGGCAAATGTGAAGAAGAGGAATCTAGGATATATCGATGCAATGAGAAATGATCTCACCACAATGTTTAAGCTTGTCCACTTCCTGTTTTAACTGCTCCACTTCCTCTCCAGTCTTCTGCAGGTCTGGTGCTGGTGATATGATGTCAATAGAGCTCATGAGGTCTATGTTAATAGAGCACAAAGACACAGAACACATGTTCTGTGTCTTTGGTGTGTTATTTACATTTACATTTAGTCATTTGGCAGACGCTTTATCCAAAGCGACTTACAGTGCACTTATTACAGGGACAATCCCCCTGGAGCAACATGAAGTAAAGTGTCTTGCTCAAGGACACACTGGTGGTGGCTACTGGGATCGAACCAGCAACCTTTTGATTTACCAGTTCAGTGGTTTAACCCACTAGACCACCATAATCAACTAGACCGTTATAAGTTGCCCATACATGTATTAGACACTTAAAAATGCTAAAATCAATGTGTCGGAACAAAAAAAGCATTCTATCTAAAAGCGAATGCTCACACAGACCTGCCTGAAACGCCTTGTGTAACCACACCCCCACAAATCTACATCAGTTCGTGGTATGATTTGACTAAGACCGCCCAAATGTTTACACAAGTAGGTGGGCGCACCTGTCAGTACAATTGCTTTGGAACCTGTACATAAGAGGCGTCAAATTTCCATCATGCGCTTGCAGTATTCGACCAATCAGCACGCACTGCCTAACTGGCCAATCATAGCGCAGCTCGCTTTTCAGAGCGATGAGCTTTGTAAAAAATTTGCGCCTTTAAGAGAGGCGGGGCAAAGGGGAGATACAAACATGCACAGTATATTAAAAATACAGGGTTTTTAAACCTTAAATCGTGTCTACACATTGCATAACATCTAGACAAACGATAATATCCGTTTTAGCAGCATCATATGACCCCTTTAAAGAAATAACAGAAAAATAGAACCTACCACACAAATTCTGGACCATACGGGCCACATCCAGCTCATCTGTCAGGTGGCGAATCTCTTTATGTGCCATAGCAAGACGACTTGATGCCTCCTCCAGATCCCTCTCCAGCCTCTGACGCTCTGTGCACTCTCTTTTGAGCTCATCATTGTGGCTCTACAAGAAAACAGTGGAAAATAAATCCATCAGGACTTAGTAGAAAGTGTGTCAGGATCCATGAGTGGTTTACATGCAGGTGCTATAGACGTGAAGCCAAATGTCAAACAAGTTCAAGACGTTTAATATGTTTCCTAACAACCATCAGAACTCTCAGAAGACAAAGACCCTCTGGTTAGTAACCACCCTTAAGCAGATGTGGAGCTGTTAATGTGTTCATTCAAGACTCAGCATGTGAAAGCCATTTTCAATTTGAATAACCATGATGCAAGACATGCATTATTTCATGAGGTGAACAACACAGAGACCTCATAATGTGGATCAAATGGATCATCCAGTCTAGAAACTCTCTGCATATTGACATTTCTCTAAAGGTCATGCTTTATTTGCGCATCAGCCCAAGAGGGAGCACGGATATGACGGGAACATACAGGAACAAGGTTCTGTGCTCTAAGTGTAGCCTTGCGCACACCAAAGAACTTCCTCCAAGGACTTTGAACTGATGTTTCCTGTCCATTTAAGGAGGAACGCAGAATTGGCACAAACTATGATGTAGAAAACACACGGATGGACACAAAAAAAGTGGAGTGAGACACTGTCGGGACGACACATTCTTTATTGCAGCTTATGGAAGATCTTCTGGAAGATCTCCTCACCTTGTTTACATTTTCCTTCGCATGCTGCATGGTTTGCCTTAGTTCCTCTCCCATTGTGTGACGGATACGATCCAGCTCCTCCTGATTTCCATAAGTGGGAGATATCAAAATTACCATAAAACTTGTATGCCACCTCTGTTGTATAAGACGCATTTATTTCACTATTTTTTATCTTTGACATGGCCGTACTCAGTCAATATTAAAGATATTAATGTTATACACTCTCTTAATGACTTAAAGTGACACTATTGAACTTTAGGCTATGAGGCTGATCAGGAGAAGAATTCATCCAGTTAAGAGTTGTTCTACCACTGAAATAATTTTAGAGACATTATTTTAAGTTCGAAAAACTACAAGCTGGGATTTCACAGACTGGGTCACACATTTCTTAAATCTATACATGTATGTTTGTGTATCTATACACTCACCTAAAGGATTATAAGGAACACCATACTAATACTGTGTTTGACTCCCTTTCGCCTTCAGAACTGCCTTAATTCTACGTGGCATTGATTCAACAAGGTGCTGAAAGCATTCTTTAGAAATGTTGGCCCATATTGATAGGATAGCATCTTGCAGTTGATGGAGATTTGTGGGATGCACGAAGCTCCTGTTCCACCACATCCCAAGGATGCTCTATTGGGTTGAGATCTGGTGACTGTGGGGGCCATTTTAGTACAGTGAACTCATTGTCATGTTCAAGAAACCAATTTGAAATGATTCGAGCTTTTGTGAAACGGTACATTATCCTGCTGGAAGTAGCCATCAGAGGATGGGTACATGGTGGTCATAAAGGGATGGACATTGTCAAAAACAATGCTCAGGTAGGCCGTGGCATTTAAACGATTCCCAAATGGCACTAAGGGGCCTAAAGTGTGCCAAGAAAACATCCCCCACACCATTACACCACCACCATAATTGCATTATTGAGAAATTGAACAGGTGTTCCTAATAATCCTTTAGGTGAGTGTATGTACATATACATGCCACACGCGTACATTAAATAAACACAAACATTACATTTGGAAGCGATTAATCGTGACCGCATTAATTCTTTTACTTTTACATGCATTTGGCAGTATGCATTCAAGATGACTAATAGCATGTACCAGTTAGAGTTCACAACATCACTACCATAGCCAAAATAATTCATAGTAACGACATTATCGTGATATCCATAATTTCAACTAGATCTTCCATTTTGTGTCTCTCTCTTGGTCAATGAATCACACTGCGGAGGCATAGAGAGAGAGTTTGCAACCATTGTGATACTTATGGCAAAATGGTAAACGTGTACAAAACTGCCACCTGCTGCTTCAACCAGATACTGGAGCTGAATTTTTACAATATTATTATTATGTGGACCACAATGTCAATGATCACGTTTATTATTATCATGATTCTTATCAAATACCATTATATTGTCACCACCATAATTCCAGGTATAGATGTATTAGTTATATGTGTTCCCTGGGAATCAAACCCGTGACCTTTCTGTCGCAAGCGCCATGCTCTACCTGCAGATGCACCTCTCTGAGGTTGCCGGTGAGTGTCTGAGTGTCCAGCTTTCTCTCAGCAGCCTCCAGTCTCTCCAGCAGTGTAACTCTCTCGACCAGCAGATAAGCCACCTGCTCACTGGCGCTGCTCTGGCTGATCTCTGCCAGACCCTCCTGCTCCAGCATCTCCACAACCTCCTTACACTGAGAGTCTGAAACACATCAGCATGCCTAGATAAGTATATTCTCATCGGGAAACATACCGGACACAAGAGCTGTTCCAACTCAAAAAGTCAACCTCACCCTGCTGGTGTTTCATCTGAGCGAGCTCAGCACGAAGCTGTTCATTCTCACGCTCGTACTCCGCCGTGAGAGATTCACGCTCCTCCAGCATTCTTCGAATATGCTCCACGTAATTTTCAACCTTTTACAAAATACATAAGACAGTCATACACCCCAACAAAGGCGAAGCCACATAATGAGATTGTTTTGGTTAAGAAACACAGTGATCATGTTACAATGTTGATAGGGTAGACCATCATTAGCTATTCTTCGGGGTATCTGCCCCGCCTGCCATATGCTGGCTCACCTCTCGCATCTCGCCGGCCTGCTGTGTGCGTAAAGTTTGCAGGTCCTCTGTGGCTGAGGTCAAACTGCACTCACTGGACTGGAGCAGATGCCACAGGTGGCGCTCACGCTCCTCCAAGGGAGCTTCGGGGGACAGACCGTCCCTGCGCAAGCGGAGGCTGATCTCCTCCAGCTCCTTTTCCTTAGAAGGAAACAATTTGTGTTCTGAATGCCTGAGCTGTTATCGGACACCGTCTTGAACACACGATCACCTTGTCAAAAGTGCGTCTAGCCTAATCGCTCGGTGTAAGGAATTGAATGAGAAAATGTGTACAAGTTTAATGTATCTTGCTATTACTGCGTCACAAAGGTATTTTATTATGTGTTAAAGGGACAGTTCACTCAAAAATAAAAATGATGTCATCATTTATTCACCCTGTAAATGACTCTATTTTCTGTGAAACACAAAAGAAGATATTTTGAGAAATGTTAAGAGTGGTTTTGTGTCCGTACAATTGAAGTCAGTGGGGGACAATGTTTGTTGGTTGCCAACATTCTTCAGAATATCTTCTTTTGTGTCGTACAGAAGAAAGTCATGCAGGTTTAGAATGACATGAGTGCGTAAATGATGAAAGATTTTTAACAAAGTACAAATTACCGTTTAATGAAAACAAAGATACTGAGCACATTTCTCCAGTTCTCCAGCAACTGCACTGGCTTCCGGTTAAATATAGAGTTGAATTCAAAATCTTGCTACTCACTTATAAGCCACTTCATAATCTTGCACCACAATATCTTACTCAACTTCTTCATGTTTACACTCCTTTACGTGCACTCAGATCTTCATCCTCAATTTCTCTTGTGGTACCTCGGATTCGACTTACTACTATGGGTGCCAGATCTTTTAGTTATGCTGCTCCCCGCCTAGGGAACTCTCTTCCTATTGATGTTCGCAATAGCGAATGCTTATTGACTTTTAAAACGCGTCTTAAGACATATCTTTTTCAACAGGCTTTTTCTTAACCTTTTAAAATGATCTATTGAGACTTTATTGCATTTTATATGTATATGCTGTTTGCTTGTTGTGTTTCGTTCTATGTAGTGACCTGTAAATTGCTTGTGAG
Source organism: Triplophysa tibetana (assembly GCA_008369825.1). Taxonomy (NCBI): domain Eukaryota; kingdom Metazoa; phylum Chordata; class Actinopteri; order Cypriniformes; family Nemacheilidae; genus Triplophysa; species Triplophysa tibetana. Next base: position 14,749,324 of record CM017912.1, on the reverse strand, counting down.
GTGACCTTGGGTGTTCTGAAAGGCGCCATGAAATAAAATGCATTATTATTATTATTATAAGATGGGAAAAAAAGAGTTTTCATCATTTTCAACATGAACAACACATATTGTTATTACAAAAGTATTTTTATTTGCTTTATGTTTAAGAGATGATTGACACATACCTCTCTTTGCTCCATGGCCAGTTACAGCTCAACTGAAGTCCGTGCATCACTTGCAAATTAGCCAAGAGTGTTTATGAGAACAAAGTTCAGATTGTGGTTTCCAATATTTGCCAGCCAAAGCGCCCATGGTACCGTCCGACCTAACCATCACTTTGGAATAAAACACATCCAACACTAGATAACTGTGTTACGAGTTATTCAAGTGCGCACACAACTTTAAGACGAACACAACTACATACTGTATGTTCAAACCCCTTTAATGTATTATGAAGAACGGCAACAAATGGCTCTGCATAATGTCCACAGCAACAAACACGCCCTCAACACCGTCAATCAAATGTTGTCTTTTTTATCCAGACTAATACTAATTTGGTTATAAAATATAAATAATTCCTTTCTCGTGTTATGATTAATAAAACAAAAAGTTTTTGGACTTAAGTGTTCGTCCGCTAACTTTGGCTAACGGGCTAGTTGCGCACGCGTCACGCTGCAAATCCTCCAGACGACTGCTAAAAATAAAATAAAACCTGATTGTCCCTGTGCTTTAAGATCGATTTTTAACACTTAATGATGACTATTGGCCTGCGAATACCGAAGAAGCCCCAGTGTGATCGTGTCCACTAAGGCCTGCTAAGTATTTTGTTGCTGCGGCAGCAGTAGCTTGGCTCGAGCACCTTGGCAACGGGTTAAACCATTGTGACAGCGAGGGGGAGGCTGATGGAGGGGGGGTTGAGCTATCACATTCCAGCAGATGGCGGTGTTTAAACAATGCCTAAATATACAAACGAATGACTGATGCGACTACTCAAAATGGTACATTATATAAATCTTTTTTTCCTTTTAACATATCTGCTTTTTAAAAGGATGTATTCGAATTATATTATATATGTCCGTCTGCCCAAATTCCCTCACAAACTCAGGTCTGTTAAAATAAATAACGTCTATTGGAGTTATTTTATTAATTAGATTATTTTGTTTATTGTAGTTTCATTAGTATTTTAAAGCAGCTTTATTTTATTTTCATGTTAATTTTATTTTATGTTTTTTTGTGCTTTTGTCATATTACATATTACTATTATGAATATTTTAATATAATTTCCGTTTTTATTTATTTCCAGTTCCATTACGTTTGTGCCTGAACTTAAACTTATTTCAGTTTATTATAGTCTTTCGAAGAACACCTATTAAGCCCTATATTTCAGGTTTATTTAAATTCAGTTAACATAAATTTGAAACGATTTGGTTTTTTGTTTTAGTGAACGATAATAACATTTGACTATAATTTGAGTCAGTTGTGTAAAGTATTCATTTATTTAAACATTTTACACAGTAATGCGGTTTTCTGAAGAAAATACAGAATATTACAAATGGCCTTTAAATACATTTGCAAGCAAACAAACTTAAAAAAGCATTTGTTTTAAATACAGATTTAATTGACAAAATTTGTACATTATTTCCCCGTTTTTCTCAATTAAATCACATCGATAAAATCCACATATTCACAAAAATAATATTGGTGCCATAACACGTCTACAGATTTTTACAACATGTAATATCACATGAGGTTTAGTAAAAAAAAATATCAGAAACATGATTAAAGTGATCAAAACAATTAAGTAGTTCTTTAGTTGCATCTGAAGCTTTGCCTGATAATCATTGAAGTCTCCTGTAACAACAGATTTCTATGATGACATTTCTCTACATTTTCTGCCGACACTGCAGCTTTTAAGTTCATAGAAGAGAACATAAGCCTGATTGGACTGAAGTTTCTCCTCCTGTATTGTACTTACACTGTGAGAAAAAACAACGTGTTAATGTTTAAACATTATAATTTACTGTGAGAATGAGGTCAGAGTTAAAGCTCCACCCACCATGAGTCATTGTAGCAGCGCCAGCCGTCCTCCTCTCGACATACAGCTGTGTAGTGACCCATATTTACAGTTCCTGAATGATTGCACACTGCATACAGATCATACAGCACTGGACCTAAAAGAAAACATCTAAGCATGTTGCATAAACCTCCAAACAGAACATGTATTACTGGTATGTGTCCTATGGATCATTAAAGTAACACAGCTCACCGCAGTCAACTGGTCCAAATGGCCCCAGATCCAACCCGGTCAAAGGGAAGGAAACGGTCACTGAGCTTTTACAGATTGAATATCTTGACATGGTAAATCGATTCAAGTCTGTGATATCAAACGAAGTCAAGGGTAATAAATATAAACCTCCAGTAAAGTATGTGTAGTTACTTGGCCAATGTAACATGCAGCAACTTAAGAACAGAAACAGCCGGAGACCTGTCAAAAATCAAACACACACCACAAATAATCACCCATAACCTGTAATATTTATAAAGGATACGTATCACAAGTATTCTAGGGAACCTTTGAATGGTCAGTCTCTTTGTGCTCTCAGTACGACGATTACACCGCTCGCACATCTAAGACACAATATTTCACAGATTTTTAAATAAATGTCCATGTTACATGCAAGCATGATATAACAAACGGAAACTCATTGTTACATTTCTTTACTTACTGGGGAATTTTCCGTATCGAGTTTTTCCTCCTGTGAGAAGAGATCTAAACACTCCTTCAGTGTGACAATTCGGCCATATTCACTCTTCTTTAGCAACGAACAACACAGTTATCTAACTTTGCACTATATTTATACTGTATGTGTGTGAAACACATATACATAGACACATCATCTGCACACACCATAAAGGACGTGAAGAACATTACCTTTGGGACAGGAAGTGACAAGTCGCAAAACACGTCAAAAGTGTTGGAGTAATGAGAGCAGATGGAACAGTGCAGGGAACTGTGCAACTGACCTGAGAACAAATCTGCGGCAGTGAAAATGTGTGAAAATGTGACTTAGATTGACATCAGGTGTTGAGAAAAGAGTTTACAGGTTTGCAAACACAACACAAAGTTTAACAGCTCTTCATACCAACAATCTTACTGTCATCCCTGTCAAGATGTTTCTGCCACATGGACAAAGCCTCCTCTGATATCCTGCAAGAGAATACAAAAGAAGTGATTCTTAGCTGGTATGTCGCGACCCCAAAAATGATTGTTTCTGCTAAACCAAACCAGACTTTGCATCTCATGTAGGCTACCTGAATCGTGAGTATGTTGGTTCTTTATTTGGAATAACTGCAGGACGTTGGGAAGGACGACGGTTGATTTCTGTATGTAGTCTGTCCAGAAGGAACCGTAAGAACTCCTGGGCATCTTGTTGGCTGTGTGAGAGTATAGAACACATTATGAAAGGATTGTAACATTTCAGGCAATGCAACCATTATAAATTATTTTAAAGGGAAAGTTCACCCAAAAATGTAAATTCTGCTATCATTTACTCAACCTCATTTTATTTGTTCTGATAAATATTTTTGAAACAATTCTTGTAATTAAACAGTTCATGGCCACCATAGTATCAAAAATTGCTTTCTACATATAGAAATACAGTATATATATTTTCTTCTGTTGAACACAAAATAAGATATTTGAAGAATGAATCTGGGACACTTTTGACTATCATTGTTATTTTTTCTAGTCAATGGTTGCCAATACCTGTTTTGTTATAACCATTCTTTCAAATATCTTTCTCTGTGTTCATCAGAACAAAAATGTATACACGTGTTACAACTTGAGGGTGAGTAGGCCTAAATTATGACGGAATTTTTATTTTTGGGAGAACTTTTCCTTTAATAAATGTCAATACATTTACATACACTGTATTTCCATTAATCCAATTTGCAGACGATTTTATAAAAAGTACGAAAAGTGCTATATTTTATTAGCTTGTGTGTTCCATATTAAATCAAATTCAAGACTTTGGCGTTCTCTAATGCGAGTATAAAACTTGTGCATGTGAAGTACAACAATAAAACGCATTAAACTGTACACACCTGTAGCCACTGAAGTGAGGTACTGCCTCTTTAAAAATGCGATAAAACATCCCAGGGTTCACTGTGGTATCTCCATTATCACATTCCCACAGAGCAGCCAAAACTTTGGAGAATTCTACATTTCGGTCACCCACAATATAAACAAAGATATAAATAAATGATAACAATAGTAAATAGGTAAGACATCGGCATGATTATATTATTTTTAAAATTGAGTACATTTATATCTAAGCTATGGCAAAACTGAGCCATGTCAGCAAAGTTATACTATAATATTGGATGGATCACCATTCATGAGCACAGGCTCTCGGTTGGAATGCTTGTCCTGAAGATACGATTTCATCAGACAATAGTCTCGAAGACCACGAGTATGAGAGAGACACTGCACAATTGCATTGAGGAAACACTGTAAATCAATAATGATATACATAAGAGAGATGCCTTACAAATAAATAAAGAATTTAAAAAAAATCAAGTTTCTTTTGTGATAGAGAAAGCAACAAAACCATATTTTGTGAGCTGAGACATACAGTGTTTCCAACATTGCACAGTCCAACTTGTCCACTCCCCAGCTGAAGCTCTCTCTGTAGAAATACAGTAGTTAGTATGACATGTTTAATTACATCACACCACTAACAGGTATGTCCCTACATACTGTGATGTAATGTTTATCTATAGGGCTCTGATCCAATTATAGCACTGCAGCGAGAGAAGACACTATCATCTACAACACCGAGGTTAAGACCAGATATACTTAACTCAAAGGAGAACTGTTGAGTCTGATAGAAATGTACACTACAACACAAATCTTATTGTGTGTATCAAAACAAACATGGAGTAAAATCATTATTTCAATAATGCACTCTTTTACCTCCTTTTCCGTCACCAGTAGAAGTCCCATGATGGACGTGTATAGTACAGACTGTGATATGTCCACGTGTTCTGGCTGAAGGCCATTTTGAGTAACTAAAGAGCGGCACAAGGCCTGACACGAGTTGTCCATAGGAGTTGATTCGACTCTTGGCATAATCTAACCTGTGCGCCAAGTGACACTGCATGTGAATGGGACATGTAAATAAAGTGATATCTGTAATAGAAAATGATAGGCTGTATGTTAATAAGAAGCTATAAAATAAATCCCAAAATATTTAAAAAAAATGCATTTTAAGGTAAAGCTCTAGAGGATCATTGAGCCACTTATTATAAAGAGGAAAACATCATTCAATGTAAATAAAAATGTAAATAATACCTATGTGTTAATCCTTACCAACTAATTTTTACCAATAACGAAACATTGTTTACTCACCCTTACATGAACGCTATTGTCCACCAATTTTCCGTGATAACCATGTTTTTTTTTATCCAAAAATTACCTGAATTGTACGATTTCAAAGCGTTAAGTTCCCTCTCACTACACCTGTTGTACTCCTGGCTGTCCTTTTTGCGAAGCTGCTTTAACCATCCCTAATCTTTCCTTTCTCCTTTCACGGCCTTCTATTTATAGCCATGTCTTTGTCTTTGGTTAAGAACAGCTTTGGCACTAACAGACTGTGTCTATCCACTTACTGTCATGATATTAAACAGCAGTTAGTACATATATACAATAATTGGAAAACATGTTATGTTGATTAAATACAGGTCTTAAAAAAGCAAACCATTTTCCCACTTTCTTTCTTCTTCCGAACACAAAAGACGATATTTCGAAAAGTGTTAGCATTAATTCTCATTGACTTGCAATTGTTTTGTGTCCATACAATAGAAGTCAATGGGGACCAATGGTTTTTGGTTACCGGCATTCTTCAAAATATCTTATTTGGTGTTTTGCAGAAGAATGATAATCACACAGGTTTAAAATGAAAACAGGGTGAGTAAATGACGACAGGATTTTCATTTTTGAAGGTGAACTATTCCTTTAATCACAGTTTATTAATATTGGCAAACACAAATCAATTATTTACTATAAAAAGACATGCACATAAATGAAAGTCTCAAGTTTATGTTGCAACAAACTACACTGGTTTTATCGAAGTTGTCAGTTTATTGAAAACCAAATGGTAACCAATATGTATAACAGGGGGAAATGAACCAAGTACCTTTTGAAAATATCTCAGAGGACCTTTGAGTTCACATGGCAAAAACCAGCACATCTGAGCTACATTCAGGTTGTATCTACAAAAAAAAACTACATTCAAAATGATTATCTCTCATACTGCCAAAGTGCAATGATGACAAGCATACACATATATATATAACATCAGATACAATTCAGACTGAATGAACCGTTTATTAACCAGATCAGATGGAAAAGGAGGCTCAATTTAAATAAATAAGAAATTGAGAGCTGGTTCTTATGTCTAACAATTCATATATTCATGCTCATATCACTCACAACCGAAATTATACAAAAGCTAGAAGCACAAATCTAATACACAATATGTCCTCAATGTGACATAAGGCACCATCAAACATTTGCATATGTGAAACATGAATACATATTGCTACACGTTCTCTAAATAAGGTATAAGACGTCAGCTGGGTGATGTCTTTTTGTCCTGAGAAAGTTTGTTGTCACTGTCACAACAAAATGTGTTCACTGACTCAATGAACAAAGAAATTTTAAGCCTCAGCCTATGTGTCTTGCATCTCCACATCAGAGTTTAAGTTCATTTCAGCAATGTTGTTATAGAATGCAGGGTCGGGGCTCAAACGGTCAGAGGGTTTGTATTGGCTGGCTTGAGCCTGTCTGTCTCGTGATTGGACCATTGCTTGGCGCAGACAGGAAATCCATTGCTGCTTATTGAAGGAATCGTTGGCCTGCAGGCTGTGAGACTGAGACTTGGAGCGTCCTGTGGTGCTTACACGGAAGCAATTCTTCACTGAAGAAGTCAGAAGCAGAAGCGGGAGGTGTGGAGGATGGAGAGAAATTGGCATAAGATGAAAGAATTAGAAAATGATCATTTAATATCGAATGAAGAGGAAAGCTAACATGATGAATGATTTCATTTTCTATAATAAAAACATTTATTTATAAAAATACAGCGATTCCTTTTATGTATGTGTGACAACAGAAAGAATTATAAAAAAATTGTCACAATACTATATGTTAACTAAATCACAGAATATAATATAACGGCCTATTTAGTTTATATATATTTATTTAAAATATTTAAATAATATATTAAATATAATATATTTAATATATCGTTTAAATTCATTTTACTTAATTGTTAAGAAAATACAAAAAATCATATCTTCAAGATGGTGCACAACAACAGATCTCTTTTTATCAATGAACACTAGCTCTGATGTATTCGTATTAGATCCGATTTAGAACAGTCTATTTACAGTACAATGTGGCATTCCCTTCTATTTTAAAAGTTGGTTAGAGACCTACTTTATATTTTAACCATTTGATTGTGTTTACCTTTCGAAGTATATATATCCCACAACGTCACTATAGTTTGCAGTATTGCTAAACATCAGAAACAGTGCTATTACCTTTATCATTTCCAGTAAAGGCTCCACGAAAGGATCCAGAACTGCTTGCCTCTCCATCGGGTAGGTCCTCCAGATGTAGGTGAGCGGCGGGGAGAGGCTGACGATACACCTGAAACTGGACCGGTCCCTCCTTATCCTGTGCAACCAGTCGAGTCAAAACCAACACCAGCTCAAAGAGGAACACATGCAGCTTCTAGAGAGAAAAAGAAAACAGAAAATTCAAATAAAGGGAATACAAAGGGAATTCAAATAAAATAATATAAATATATATAAGTTGAAAATATTTTTATTTCGAATGAAATTACATGTCCTTTAGTGCTCTTCAGTTCACCATGACAGTATAGAAAACGAGAGGCCTGAATTTCCGGAACCCTCTGACTGTCTTCTGAGTAACACAGCCCACGTCTGTAAAACTGACACTCCGCCTCTCCAGTCTTAAGATTCACTTCTGTTATGATCCTTTGGATAAGATCCATCTGAGAGAAAAACACATGTAGAAGTACAAGTAGTCATGAATATATACTACATATCCTGGTGAAATTGTATTATATTTTCATATTTATACATGGAATATTGCAGTGTTTGTTAAAAATAGGTTATAAGTGTGTGTCATTCATTTCTACAATTTATGTGCTCTCATAATCTTGAATCAAAATCTGAAAATGCGATTCTGCCCTCTAGTGGCTATCCGTCTCAGATGAAGTCAGTAAGACGCCTTTGGCAGGGCAGACTCGGTAACTCCTCCCCTTCAACTGTCAGTCTGCTCCTAGTTTCATTTTAAAATGCATTTCCTGTTTTATAAATCCAATCGAAACGCAATGGAAAACACAAGCCACGCAGTGGTTCTCAAACATTTTTTGGTTAAGTACCCCTTTTTATGAATTTTCAAACCAAGTACCCCTTGACCAGACATTTTCCATTAAAATATAGTGAAATGAGAGTCAGACAGTTATTATATCCGATGCCCCCAAGCAGGTTTATTGCTTATAAACATTTCTGTATGAACCTTTACGCAACTATGTAAATCTCCAAAGTATTAGACATAACAGTTAAAGGTAAATCAGCGTTTTTCAGCTCAGGAAAATCAACATTTCTTCACCTAACTGATTCCTGATTCCGGGTCCGGGTCTCAAAAAATAACTCTTATAAATTGAAATGCGTTTTAAATGTATGGATACATTTTTTATGCATATTTGTGTAGTCCTCTTTTCATATAACAATATTATTATCATAATTTATTGACTTATTGACTTTCATTATTTATTCCTAAATTTCAGTTTCTCTAACGTACCCCCTGCAGTACCCCTGGGGGTACACGTACACCCATTTGGGAAAACACTGCACTAGGGAATGGGTCAGAATACGGAAGTAAACTCACAGCCATTGGCAAAACTTCTTCGTCCGGATGATCAGGTGGAGTGGTCTTCTGAATTTCCTTTAACAGCAGAGGATATTTTACCAGCCTGCTACGAGGCAAGTCCAGAAAGTTCCAAAGATCCAGTTTTCTGCTAAATGAAGACTCCTGGCACAGCCGTAAGAAATGCTCTACCCGACGGTCCTGCTTTTTCTGATCCAGCAGAGCTTTTGCCCCAACCTGATTACAGCAATATGTGATATACGCCTCCAAACAAGGAAACTATAAAGAGGACGCAAAGAAGAAATGTTTAAAGTTGCCACCTTACAATAATAATTGTAAATAATAATAAATACATTTTCTTTTATAACACTGACCCAATCCATCATTGTCGGGCCGACCTCCTGCACAGTCTTCTCCGCTCCACGAAGACCTTCAAGACGGGCTAAAAGATCTAAAACGACCAGGAAAATAGCGCTGAATGCATCAATCCACGGAAACATCCATAGTTTGGGTTACAAGATCAAATTTACCTTCATGTAGAGGTATTAAAGAATCAAGGGTTCCAAAAATCTGTCCCAGTTCACTTTCTGTCATAATGTCTAGTTTTAACATAGGCTCATAGTATACCTGTAAAAAACAGTACAGATTAAACTCGTGTCTGTAAAAACACCATTGAGTACAATTCCACTGACTGAAGGACAAACCTTTTTCACTAGACTCAGATCTTCAATAAGCTGTTTCTCTCCCTGGGTCAATTCATATATGATCTGCAAAGAGATCATCAACAAGTGAAGCTAAATACAAGTCAGTCTTTTTTAACCCCAATGGTTAACTGAACCTATTTGCAAGCACAACATTTCCAGATGGAGGTGGATATTGTGGTGAACATATTGGTTTGGTTTACAAAACTATTGCGATTTTTGTGTCCAAATAATTCTGCATTTCAGCTTAATAAAGTTCTGCATTTGAGTTGAGTCAGGTATCTCAATCAACCCCGCTTTGCATTTCAGTCGTACTCAAATGTAAGGAAACACGCAGGTAGAGCTACAGAGGAAATTCTGCGACTGAAATAGAGAACATGGCCTCACATGCCAGCTCACTTCCTGTTTCACAACTAAGGTAGTGAAGACATAATTGGGCAGCCGAAACTCTTGTGAAAAGGTGCAAAGTAAGCCAACACTCCAACGCTTCACATGAAATCGTACTAGTAAATAATTAAGACGCTTTTTTAATTGCAACTTACAAAAATAATCTTCAAAGGTTGTGAGTTCAAGCAGTTTATCTCACCTCCTGTCGTTTAATCTCTTTGGTGGTGAGGACCTGACTTTGTGTGCCCGCTGTATCGCTCCACAGCTGGCTGCTCCGCCGCCGTGGAAACGACGAGGCCTTCTGGCGTGTTCTTATTGGCATTGGGGGCAAAGGTCGGGCCTCTGCTCGGAAACTGATGGAACGCTAAGGGTGGGGGGTTTAAAAATAAGACATTACTCATTTTCATTGTTAGTCAATTAAAATGCTGTATAATGCTTAGGGTTAAAATAGGGGGTCCATATAACACATGCCACACAACCTGAGCGTTTCACATATGTGACACCTCATATCAATTGGAGAGATCAGCTTACAAACCTAAAAATCTTTACCCGGCTGACAATAAAAGTGCTAACCTACAAAATCCCATTGACATGCAATGAGGGAGGGACCCAAGCCCTATTAAGGGACCAGGAGGTGGGATTTTGTGACCTGAGCAACCACCTTGCAACACACTCAGCCATACAGTAACACACTATTAACAACTGTGTATAAGCATAACTCACTTGTATGGACTGACCCAAGCGCTTCAGAGCAGGGGTCTTTACTGGTGTTATGATACCAGTAACTGAAGAACTTTTGTCAACAGGTTTGACTCGTTTGTTACAGGGACCCTGTAGGCCAACAGCAGAGAACCAAAGTTGAAATTAACTTTCTGTCAAAAATATCTACTGAAACTGAGAAAATTAACTGACAGCTCACCACAGACATTTGAACGTTCAATTTCATATTTGTTATCGTTATTTTGATAAGTTATTTGACTTTCATCATGAGGTTTCGGAAAATATTATTAAGGTTTATAAGATAAAAATAGCATTTACCTTAAATAGATAAATATATTATAAATGAACAAACAGTGATGGCGATACCTCAGAATCCTGTAAGAGGTCATCAGTGGGAAAGTCATCATCTTCCTGTAAGAGGCGTGTATTTTAGTACAGAGTTTAACATCGGCACATCACCGCAGGCCATTAAAAATGTAACAAAATAGGTTAACATGTAAGGAGTTCAATCTATTATAATATACACATCAGAATCAGTTAACAAATAAAAAACAGCATGTCTGTTTTAAGAACAATAACAACACACAGACACAATCACACATAATATTTGTTCGACAATTTTTAACCATTGCTTTTGAGGTTGACCAAAAGTCTGGACGCTTTATCTGCACAGTATCGTCTTCCAAATAACAAATCAGTATCTTAACCATTTTCAAGATAAAATATGAAACACCATATGTGAAGGAAGTATAAAAAACATATTTAATTATTAGTATTTACTTGTTTAATTGATGGGTGTTTAGGATACATAAAATACTAGAATTAAAGTAAACCGTAGCATGACATAAACATAATATTTTTATTTTATACGTAAAAATTTGACTAGTGAAAAACTAAAGAAAATTAAAAAGCACTGCTGTCTTTCTGAAACCTTGTATTAACATATTTCGTGATTTTAACCATTATATAACCGTGATATTACCATTATTAACCTTTTATGTTTGCCACTGGGTTTTACAAATATCTAACCAGTAAAGAGGATCAAAAGTGCTTGTCAATCATTTAAACAGTACACTGTTTGTTTCATTTCCTGTCAAACAATTAATTCTGACACAAGGTTTCAGAAGGAGAGGGACGACATATAAATGGTAAATCAAAGAATCATGTATATCCACTGTTATCCGACACATCACATAAGGCAACGACAGGTGAACCAAGATCACTTAATGGGGCAAAGTGGATGTGTTCTGTGAGAATATGTACGCATGTGAAGCCATCTTTCCGGATTGATACAGGAAACTGAGTTGTAAATGTCAGCTTTTTACACACAGCTGAGAACTTAATTCTTTAACTTATGTCTGTAACCGTCCGTATGAATATAATTCTCTTGATTGTCTTTTGCATTATAGATATGTCCAATGACAATAAAAGCTACAGACTGGATGGAGTCAACAAGTCTCAAGTGTCTTTTAAAGACCACATACAGTTAAATAACAAAGTGCCAAAGTTTAAACCTGCTTCCACCACTATCAAACATTTAGCAATATCAAAGATAGAAGATTGAGGAATTTAATATTCAACATCAACAACACCATAAACAATTTTTACGATATAATAGTTGAACACTGGTTTGATAGACTTTGACAAAAACTACAACTTACACAGTCCTCCAAGATTCGTGAAGAAATTTCAGCATCATCTGGGTCTTGTTTTCTTTTCTTCTGCTCAAAAAAACAACCGATGAACACTTAATGGTCTCCAAAAAAGAGGTCTACAGGTTAATGAAATAGAATTAGTTGCTTTTTAGGACTTAAAATGAAATCTTACCCCGGCAATATCTGGAAGGTTGGCACAGGTAAGGAGTCTTTCTCTAGGTTTAGGAGACCTGAGTGAGACACATATCAAATAAAACTATGACATGAATATACAGTATAAACTTCAGAATAAATAATCTTGAATAAAGCAACTTCAAACTATTATAAATGAATAACGGTTTGTTGTATGTCAAGAGACTCTTAAAGCAAGGGTGTGTACATATATAGACTCTTAACAGTTGATCAGAATGACATCAAGACAAAGACAAGTCTTCAGTCTTTAGGTTTGTGCAAATAGTGCTCAAAAAGTCATACCAGGAAGGTATTGAATCAACCTCCGTGTCCTTAGGCTCCATCTTCGCCTCTCTCATTGCATCTTCAAACACATTTATAAAATAAACTCCGGCAAACAAATGCGAATTATATAAAAAATCAGATCATAAATCTTAGAAACACCTGCTCCAACTTTAAAAAAGAACAAGATAGCAAGACAAAAAATTGATGTGCACCCTCTCCTAGCCCTCCCCTCTTCCTCTTACACTCGCATGTCTAAAACCACATCCTGTGCTGAAAAAAAGGTTGTGCTTCCTGTTGTCAGGCAGAGCGAAGCCAAACCACCTCTGTTAACAGTACAGATCTCCACATATGACTTCTCTGTAATAACACCATCCGGTATATAAAACTATGACTGAAAGGGAAAGGACGGTTTACCCGACCTTCTGTCCCCGTTCTGTGAATTCTACAGCTCAACTGATCTGATCGTGACTGGATCAGTGATATAGACAGGAGAAAGATACCCATGACTCATATATTTGGCGAAAAACATATCTAGAGGTTTTGTTAAAACAGTTGCATGCTTTCACAACAACTTGAAAGAGAAGTAGGAAGAATATTCTTCGATGAAAAAACATATTTGTGGGCCAAATACTGTGAAACACATCACATGACGCAAGGCACAAAAGTGGCAGCATTACGCTTTGAAGATGGTTCCTCGTGGTAGGGATGAGATCAGAAAAGACAAATGTGTAACAAACAAAAATTGTGGATAGACGAGCCAAAATGAAACACATTTAAATTAGAAAGTTCAACGCCCTGAGGCCTTGTTTATACAACTTTGCATAAATTTCATCTATTTTTTGTTTAAATAAGTTTTTTTATTAATCCTGATTGATCATTTATCCAACATATTCATGGGCTCTTAAAGATTTAAAAAAAAAAATACCAATTACACCTTTAAAACCACGTTCTATAATATAACAAAAATGGGCTAATATATTAGTTCTTATTGGTAGTCTATTGAAGTAGCCATTTCCTCCAAAGCAGTAACAACTGTACATTGTTTATGACCTCATCGCATGTATAACTTCAGACTTGTTCTTAACATTGAAATAATAGTGACCAGCAGTTAACTGCAGAAGTTATTTATTAGACTCATTAACGTCAGACACATTTTCAAAACAATGGTAGTAAAGAAAAGACAATAAAAGCAACAACGTTTTCCAACTTTATTCACTAACACACTAAGTGCTCCCATTACAGAGTAAAATCACGTTTTGTACTGTAATGTTTGTTTTGGAGTTTAACAAAGTAGAAAGAATACAGAGTTTATGTTCTACAAGGTGTACACCAAAGTCTGCCAAAACATAAAAAAGGAAAATAAAATAAAAAGTTATGTGCAAGTTCCTGAACCCCAACCAAACAGAAGCCAGAGAGGCAAAGGGATATTCCCACTGGAAGAGCAGGAGTTCAATAAAACAACTCGCTTTGAGACCTCAGCCAAGAGCTTTTTAATATTACAAAATCCACCAAGAGCACGTTGACAACAAACCACTGCAGTGAATTTGTAAAAAAAACAATCTGTATATTTTGTATGTTTTCCCCATCATTCAATATTTTATTCAATTCAGTGTTTTCAGAATACAAAGCAAGATGGTGACCACAAAATATATCATGAGGGCAGGAACAGAGAGCAGTGTGTGTATAAGATGATTGACGATCAGTGTACAGATAAATTCATTCACTGAAGTTGTGTGTTAGAACGACCGGTTTAAATAAGTTACAGTCAAAACTTCACATGCTCCCTGTGAACATTTCACATTCGTTCTTAAAGCTATCCAGCCTAAGATTGAACCATACCCAAGAGAGCTCGACCAATAAGAAAGAGGGGTGTTTGAGATATAATACTTGTATTATCCAGTAACTGATTAAAAAAATAGTACCACCCCTCTGTTGATTTTTCTTTGGGTTCTCCAAACATACCGATGCTCTCCAATTGGCTTCACATCCCCAGTGGGCCCCTCTCACTCCTCCAACCCGTCCCTCCCTACCCCAAGAACCTTCTCAGCGGATGGTGTATCTGACATAGGGCACCTCCACGTCCTCTTCTGTGTCGTCATTGCAGCAGAGCTCAAAAACTAGTGCTTTAACATGCTTGCCCAGTTTCTTCTTTGACACCTTGGTCACGATCTCAGTCATCCTATGAAAAACAAAGTACGAATAATATAAGCATTGCTACTGATGCAGCATATTACTTCTGATAAGTCATTCCGTCTCCTAGAACATAAAATGATGCAAACTTACGGCAGCTCCAGCCTTTCTTTCAGCTTGGCTGCGGGCATGAAGAACGAGTAGAGCATTGAAACTCCCTGAGACAGCATCGTGATCTCCAGTTTGTGTTCATTCTAAGGACAGAGGAGGGTACACAAAGTCAGAGATAAAATAATTATTCAATCATAAGTATACTGAGCACTTTAAAACATGATTTACATCAAACATAACTTGCCTTGAAATAGTCCAAGAACTGTCGCAGTGTCATTTCCTCTCCGTTGGGCTGAATGCCCTTCACTTCAAACCGGTCCCAAAGTGTCCAATCAATATCATAGTACTGTCAAAAAAGGTTAAATGTTAAAATAATTCAGAGAAGATTGAAGATGACGAATGCTGCTAATTCTACTACGTACCTTGTGCTTGGGGGCAGCTATGGGTTCGGAGAAGGCGAAGAAAGGCAGAGCAAGGTTCATGAAGCCGTTCTTGTATGACTCGAGCTTCTTGTGGTTCTGAATGATCTTCAGCAGCTCTAGACACACAAGACCCACCACGGCAGCTGTCGTCGTGGCGATGGCCGGAATGATTTTTCCAGCGATAAGTTTACTCTGAAACGGAAAAAGGAACGTGAAGGTTTAGAATGGGTGGATTTAAAGCAACACCAGAGAACTTTCGCTTATGGTTCCTCCATGTGGTGGAAAAGCCTAAATGTCTGTTATCAGTGTCGTAAATACTGTCGCTGTATAAGCTTGCCCTCGGACAGCGCAATACATGTGAATTTGTTGACCAAGCAGAAACCGGCGTTACATCATGTCACTATATAAACTGTGCATGAACAAAAAGCACTCTGTTGGCTCCAACAGGGTGCAGCTGCTTGTATGCCTTTAGCACATATCGTGCTAGCTACATAGCAGCTAATGTGCTAAGGTAGCACATTTGCAGTCAACCAACGCATGCTTAACATGGTCAATTTGTCAAAAAACGAGTTGGGCGTATTACATAGTATTTCTGTGCTCGATATACTCCACCAGCGATCGTACAGGTTTCGGAAAGCTTTTTTCGAACATACAAAACTGCATTGTAACAATTTTTCATAGTCCCTTATTGGACAATTCTCCCTGAAAAGCACGCAGCATGCCAACGCAGCAGCATGGAGAGAAGGAGAATTCGCAGACATCACTTTCACTTGTGTGCAGCAGAGAGAACATACGGTTGCCAAGTTCAGGTGTTTGTTTGTTCACTGCATTTGATTAATGAATGTTATATAAACTGTGGATATAACGCTGGATTTGCACATAGTTTGAAACTAATATATGGAGCCGTCCCAGCGGTCAAAGATGCTGGACATGATCCGCATGCGGTGAGTGAAACTGATGTCTGTGTTTTGTTGATAATGTGCTTTAGTTCAGCCTACCCCTCGCCCCAGCACACGCTGTATGATTTCGGAAGTAATCGTACAGATGATATCCATATTTTATGAATTTGATCAAACTTAATCTTCTTCAAAGATACAACTTATGCAATACTACTCTATAGGTACTCGAGATTAATATGAGATTGGCAGAAACCCCGTGTGTTATGGCTGCTTTAAAACATGCACACAAATATTTCATCCAGTATATAGCTTTTCATGATATTTAATTAAAAGGGATATGGTCTTTATAATTATATTCCATAATAAATAAGTTTACCCAAAAATGTATTTGCTGCTAATTTACTCACCCCCAGTTCTTCCAAGATACGGGTAGTATTGTTTATTTTAAGAAGATATTTATGGAGATATTGAATAAATGAAAGTCAAAAAAAAAGGTCAAAAACGCTTTTTAGCACAACAGTAATCCCTGCCCCTTGACGTTAAAATGGCATCTCATAAAGTGAATCAATCGGTCTGTGCAAGAAATTATTATCGAACTTTCAGGGGAATTCCAATCACATTCATGTGTCCCACGCATTTATATGGACAGACCCTTCGAAGTACATGTTCTGGAGGGAGCAGCTTTATTCGTAAATACTGCCGTTTAAATCATGCATAACGAATGAAAGTCTTTATCTGAAAGTAGCTCAAAAGTACAGCACAGAAATATTTTTTTTACTTTTAAAACTTTCAAAACCAGTAGCAGGAAGTGCAGGTCTCCATCCGTTTTGCAACCTGTTGCCTCTTGCAGCTCGTGCCACTGAGTGCAAGTCCGTATGAAAGTGTATTTGTGTCCGGGCTCGTGTCTGATCGATCTCTCTCTTTTCCTCTTAGTTTTTTTGCTGGCTCTGATGATTGATGGATTGGAGACTTGCGCTGAACTAGAACTATTGTTAGCTGTTGGCTTACTTCACCCAGGCTACGAGTAAAACGTGACATGCAGTTAAGCAGGTGATGGGCGAGGCTTGTTTTCCTACCCATACACCAAAGTTGTATTATTTCAGCCTGTAGAGGGCACTTAAGATAGAAGCGGCAGGCAAATTCGTTAAGTTAAGAGTTGTCCTACCACTTAAATAATTTTAAAGTGATTATTTTAAGGTAAGGAAACTCCCAAGTGTTGCTTCAACATTAAGATAGTATTAAAATATTGATAAACGCACCTTGTGTTTATCTGCAGGTGGAATGTCGTAGTTCTCTGCTCGCAGATTGGAAGCCGCTACAATGAAGTCCATGTGGAAGTTTGTGTCATCGTCCTGATGGAGGATAATTCATCGGCATAACTAAAGAGTTCAAGAAAGCTCTACAGGCCTGGAAATTTGGGAAAGCTATAAGTCGTACCTTCTCAAATTCAATAGGACAGAGCTTGAACTGAGAGGTCACTTCTGTGGTAGGCAACAGCGTCTTCAGTTCTTCAAGTCTAGAGTCATCTAGAAATAGATAGACAAAATGTAAAGTTATCAATGCTGTTTAATGGATAAAAGCAATGCAAAGAGTGTAAAAACTTGCAATTTAAAAGTGCTGCAGTTCTAAAAACAAAAAAACAACTTGCCAACTATTTCAGAACAAAATCTGCCCACCGGATAATCTGCAACCGCTCTCAACTTACCAACAGATGCATTGGCACTCTGCAGCTCCTGATCGGACACGTGGATTTTGACACCTGACCTTGGGGTGAACTCAGGCACTTTCATACCCTGCAGATGCTTTGCCAGACCCACCCTGTCTTTGCTGCCCGGCAGGCCGTATGACTTGGCATACAAGTTAGCCCCTGACAAAACGTAGTCCATGTGAAGATCCTGTGAATGAACACGAATTCAAGATGCATGTTTATTTTCCTTGTTCTCGAGATTAGCCCATCCGATTATTTATTTTCAGTCTTTCATGGTGGACACCTACATTGCTAGTGCTGAATTCTAATGGATGAGGACATCTTTTTGGACCAGACCAGAATGGTGCCCCGGAGCTTGTAAGCTGTCAAGAAAAAGAAAGCCATTGAGATTTTTAAAAATAAATGAAAGATTTCAGATAAAAGCGCATCTCCAACTTAACTTAATGCTCAATATCATGTCACATCCACTGAGAGCTGATCTAAAGAAAACCCCAGACTGGTCTCACCTGATTCGGAGGGAAGTTGTGCAGCAGCTGACGGATATTGTTGTTATATTGACACTGCCAGTGGTTGCGGGCCCAGGTTACGCAGTCCTCCCATTTGCGCGGGTAGTCTGTCACCAGGCATTTGTAAACGGCCTCCACCACTTCCAGAGGCTGAGCTCCAGGAAGCTTCAGTGTGCGCTCCATAAACTTTGCGTCTCTGGAGAGGGATGACAACACCGCATATTAACCTCCAACTTTCCAGCTTTCTGGAAAGTCCTTGAGGGTTATTTAGAGTGACGGTAACTTACGTCAGATACTGCAAGGCATTTTCGGCAGGCTGTTTGAAAAGTCCCTCAAACTCATCACGTGCCCACTGAGAAAGAGAAGGCAACAATAAAGCTACAGCTTTCTACAGTATCTAAAGGTGTAAGAGATCTTAACATTGTGTATTCATCAGAACATTGGTTGGTACCTGCAGTGTGTGTTCAATCGCATTGGGGAAGTTCTTGAGAGTGCAGATAGGAATGGACTTCTCTGGAGGATCCTGACTGGAGCTGTATGACTCTGTGACGAAAGGAATGACCACCTGTACATTTCCCTTAGTGCCTAGAGTACCAGACTCCAGCAATGGCTTACAGTAGTACACGCACCTCCGGTCCATATACATGCCTGGAAGAATATTTCAATAAGTCATTCTTTTCACAAGTTCACGTTCGACCAATGATTTTTGGATTCTGAACAGTAAAGTCATACAACCACTTAACTTAATAAAGAAACACTACAATATATGAAACAATTATGATAAAAGGGTTTAAGCAGGGTTCAAATTCCAGCACTTTTTTCAGTAATTTCAATATTTGTTTTCACCATGCACCATGGTCGATTTACACGCTCTTTGCAAGAGCAAAGATTGAATGCTTCTCAGAGGTTTAAGTGCGCAAGCGGACCATCTACATGACGAGCTGGATTTTTATCTTTATGCAGACAACTATAATCTTTTATATTGTTATCCATTTATTTTCAATATTTGGCATGTTTATGTGCTGCTACACGTCCCTCTGTGTGTAATAAGCAGAATGGTACACGCGTTGTGCATACGCCTAGTCATATAACTAGCGCGCTCTTAAAATAACACAAATATATCGCACACTTGACTAAAGATCAGGTTTCAGTTGGTAATAGCAATGCGCCAACAATGCGCCTGAACACACCTCGATGGGTGCCCAAATTGGCTTAAATGCATTTGCTATTAAACAACATGGCGCAGGAAATGAAAATGAAAACCGCGGCGGGCTGAATGTGCACAGTACACATACATTCTGCTTATTACACACACATGAAAAAAAGCAGCACACAATAATCCCAAATAAATGGATTCGAGTGTAAAAGATTATTGTGTACGTATAAAAACTTGTGTACTTGTCCTGTGGTCTGCTGGCACGTATTAACTTCACGCATGAGCAGACGCGTTTCCTCTCTGGAAAAGCAATCAGTTGCTCTTGCAAATTTCGACATGTAAATAGCGAATCCGCCATGGAGCCAGCGCTACTAGCTCTTTAAGGGAATGGGAGATGACACGTTGATTGTTTTACTGCACGTTATGCCCAAAAATACTGGACATTGAAGACTTTTAGATCATGTGCTGCATTGGGTCTACAATTCACATGTATCACAGATCGGACGCAAACATTTTGCATGCACGAGCGCAAGGTCAAAATCCACTTCTGATGCAGGATGGGTCAGTAATTAGGGTTCGAGCCCGAAGGGCTAGAAACCTATTGTATTTGTTAAGATTTTTATTCTTCTTCTTCTTCTTATTATTCTGCCATAAAACTGATCGTGCAGCCCAAACCGTAAGGCCGACAGAGCTGAGACCTGGTCAGATGGTAGTAGTCCTTGTCGCTACTCCGATACACGGAGCCAGCCAAATCGACCCATAGGTGGCGCTACAGCGATGACAAACGCGTTTGCGCTTGTTACTCCTGAACCGTTTGTCGCACACCCAAGTGTCTTATATCAGTGTAATCACTGGCTCAAAACTAAAAAAACGTATATCTCCGATTTCATTTCCGTCATTATAGATTTTTCGCTAATTAGCATTTTATGAAAAAAAAAAAATGAACTAGTCCCTGGATTTCTGCCCTATCGGAACCAAACCAACGCTGATGGATTCCGTGGAGTGTGAATGTAAATAGTTATCGAAAAAAAGTTGAATTTTCAATTCACGATCGCTAGGTGGCGCTAAAACGTCCAAACCGGAAGTGGCATATTTAGTTAAAATGGTCATAACTCGTCAACCGTTTGAGATATCTTTATGGGGTTTGGTACGTATACGTAGACGCTCAGTCCGAGGTCACATAAAAAAATAGGCGGCGATCCGCCACTAGGTGGCGCTATAATAGGAATCAACTCAAAAATGACTATAACTAGGCAACAGTTTGCCCGATTGACTTATCATTTGGTATGGTGTGTCTTTGTGTCATGTCCCATGACTGTCAAAAAGGACATTGGTGTATCTCAAAAAACATGGCCGCCATCAGCCGATGAATTTTGAGCACTCATTGCACCGGGTTAACAAAGGCTGATCGAAACGACACTGACTGGGCTTATTCGTCTCATGGTCCTGAAGGTCTGTAAGAAATATGAACTTATTCGGCCACCGGGGGGCGTATTAACGCTTTTGGAGTGCAAAAACAACTGTGTATCACATGACATTTGACATATAGCCAAACTAATGAAATTATATGATAGCTCTCTTCATTTTGAGCAACTTTGCCTCTAGAACCACTTCTGGCGATCGAACGGTTCCTGATTTATCGCTGATGAGGTAAAAAACCTACTTTCGCAAACTAGTCCTTGGTTTTTCAACCGATCGGAACCAAACCAATGCAGCTGACTTCTGTGGAGTGTAAATCTAAAAAATTATAGAAAAAAAGTTAAAATTTCTTTTCACCGGCGCTTAGGGATGCCAAAACTTAAAATGGGCAAAGCTTATCACATTTAAATGGCCTTAAATCCAGAACGGCTTAACATATCATCATGGGGCTTGGGAAATATGTGTATAACATCACTCCGAGGTCACCCACAAAAGAACGTGGCGTTTGGACAATAGGTGGCGCTATAACAGTAAAAATGGTAAAATTGATGCGTATTTCATTGCTTAAACAATTATGTATCACGTGACATTTTTAATTTACACAAACTAATGATATCATATGATAGTTCTCCTCATTCTGAACAACTTTGCCTCTTGATCCATTGATGTCAATCAAACAGTTCGCGAGTTATTGGTGATGATGTTAGAGACGTACATTTGCATACTTATTTTAGGTCTTTCAAGCAATTTCCAAATTTCAACCACAGAACAATTCTCTGGACTCTCTAGATAAATAATTATCAAAGACATGTTGAACTTTTTCATTTGTGTGGCCATAACAGGGTCCTTTATTATATTAACCTCAAAAGTCTACCTGAGAGCTTGCTGCTCCTTGATGAATAATACAACTGACTTGCCATTAAGTACTATTATACATATTATGACACTAAACAAGCATGCAAAATGTGAAGGTCATCAGAAGGGGCATGCCTTCATAACAGTCAAAAAGGTGAAATATCATTCATTCAAATGGATTTTTTAGAGTCAGCAGATCACAATGCATGTAGCTTTGAAAAAATATTTTTGCGGCTGTGTTCAGTGTCCACTGTAACGCCTTGCAGTCTTGTGCACTGCAGTGTGTATTTTATGTGCATACGTGTGCATGTATTTCATATTCTGTGTTTTTTTGTTTTTGTGTGTGTGTGTGTGTGTGTGAGTGTGTATTTATGGATATTATGTCTCTGTGTATAATAAGAGTGTGCATGTACTGTATAGTTCTGTGTGTCGTGTGTGATCGAGACTGTGCATGTGTGTTGAATGAAACGTGTCTCACAGGAAGACAGTGTTAGAAATATAATGTATTACACAAGTTGCTCCATATTTACACATCTATAAATATAGCACATGTCTGGCTGCTTTTATGATGCTGTGTTGATATATATATATATATACAACACCCAAACATCAAAATGGGATATACTGTATTATGTGAGGTATGTGTGTACAAAATAAGCACCATTTAAATGGCACGTCACTCTAGAATATTATGAATAAGAATCAATATATCTATTTAAGATGCTCCTGGCCTTAAGCCTTAATTTTATATACACGTCTATCATAATGTATGGCAGGTGCCATGCCACATCAATAGCAACTAAACAGGTTAACTTAGCAACCATTAAGCTAGACCTATATCTCTGGAACAGAACATCATAGAGACATGAGAATTGGTTCATTTCACTCGTCCCTTACGTTTTATCGGTTTACACCTGTTTTTGCATACGAGTGTAAGCATGCGTGGTGTGTATTAACCGTTGCTGACCATTTCTTTCATTTTTCTGGTTATGGGTAAGTGTCATCCGTTGCGGATGTCTTATGGTGCGATTCCTGACCATAGTCAGCGAATTCAGTCGACCAGAGTCCCCTTAGACAGCTCGAACCCGATGATTACTGCTTGCAGTTATATTTATGTTTTTTTTTATTCTGTTTTATATGAAAAACATGGCGTTTTTGAACGTTAATCAATGAATAAGCTCTTAAAACCTATTCAAATTATTTCTCCATTGCGAAAATTAACCATGTTAAAATGAAAAAACGTCAAATCAATGGAAAACAATACTTTAATAAAGAAAATATTTTATAAAAAAACTTGCTGCCCTTCGGGTCCGTCCATTGCGGCTGCACTGAACTAAAAAGATTTGTAGCCCGTGGTTAGCAAGATTTATAAAGTATGTAGGGGAAACAGAGAAAATTATAAATTCATATTTTCACTTATTACTACTTAATAGCATTTACATGGCCAAACAACGGTCTACTTTTTTTCATTAAAAAAAAAGAACAAATATATAATAATATATTGCCTAATATTATTTTCGTTCAATAGACTAAGTGCGCAGAGTGTTTGATACATGTGACTTGAATTTGAAAGAATAAGGTTCTGCTTATGCCGCTCTGTAACAGGACTCAACGAAAAACATAGAAACCCAGTGCTGATAGAGGCAAACCTCCCATGTAGTCTGTTCTATATGAAGAATTCAGATTCAAAGCCCCTCAAGCCTTTCAGATGACTTTTCGTTTAAATAAGCCTTAAACTCCTCCATTTAACTCTTCCTGGTCTGAAATATCTGGTTTTTCTGGAAGTAGAGTGTGGTATTTTGGGGGTTTGAAGCAAAGTTATTTGAGTAACTTATACAATGTGTGGAGTGGAGAGCATTCACTTAACATCATAATCTCATTGTTGAGGGAGGTTGGTTTAAGAGGGTTTTGCATCTGAACTCTTCAACACATGCACAGAAACGGGGCGGAAAAGAAGTTCGAGTAGAATGTTTTTACAAACGGCAAATGCAATAAGACCTATCCAATTATTCGATCTAAAAAGTGAACTGCACATACTGATTTGATATGAAATCAAGCAATTAAAATGTCAAGGAGTTTCAAGCCCTTTATCCCAAATACAAGCATTTTTTAAACCTTGAGAACACAGCTGAAAACACTGCATTAAAAATCAATCATTCTTCAGGATTTCCAGCACCCGTACGAACCCTGTTTAAGTCAAACTTTTGACTCCCAAGTAGGGATGAGTACCAAGAACTGGTACGTTTTTGGACCGCTACATAATTAGGTCGATACAAGAGTATTGATGAGCTTCATTACAAACAATACTGTTATCGATACTTGTTTGTTTTATCACTGTGTATTCGGGTGTTAAACAGCGAATTAGAGGCTGCTGCCGCTCATTTTCCATGCCTGAATGATGTCCGAATGGCCGAAGTTTACTCGACGTATGCGTGATATCTAGGGCCATATGATTTCCGCAATGTATTTGTAATCTGCTTGTTTTGCGTGTTTATGAGTTAAACAGTGGTATGGTTGCGCTTGAGGAGCTTTCAGTGTCTGCGCTTAGCAACGAGGAAGCTTCCGTCAAACAGCTCTTTGCGGCAACACTTCAAAATAAAAGTTGTTTATTTGAGAACAAGTTATAACATTGTTTTTAATCATTGGGGCATGGAGTATATTTACTTACTTTAGTTAGTTGAAGTAAATGTGCTGGTAAAATTATATAATATATTTAAATTATGTAGACTAAAAAACTGAGAAAAAAAAATAGTCTACCAGGCAAATACCATAGTGATGTAAAGTGAATATGTTGAATTACATTATGATATGCGCCTATGCACATGCTAAGTGCTGTAAGTGGTATGCTAAGGAACACACGTTTTGTTACATGTCATTTTCTTTTTGCTCAGAAGCATTTGTAAACTGTAGCTGAGCAGTGATAAAGAAACTTAAAATGTTTAACATCTTTTCACATCATGTCTATTTGCATAAAATAATAGAGCGTAGTATTGATAAGTACGGGGATCGATAAGCAGTATCGATATCGATCAAATCTTAATACCCATCCCTCCTCCAAAGTTCTTCGAGCGACCTGTTTTTCCTGCTAAACACTTGTGGTGATGTTCTGCAATCTAACTTACGGGCATCTACATTGTCAAGAGCATTTGCCACCCCATCCAGGTTATCGAAGAAGTCATCATCATAGACCTTCTCCGTGTCAGGTCCTACACGGTTTTGATGGCTCGTCACGCGGACTGACGGGTTCATCTGTTTCACAGCTGCGGCGGCTGTATCACTCTTCATCTTCTGCTCAGCAAAGAGACATTGCAGTCAGCAACAACTCAAGATCACAAACAGAGGGAATCAACAAAGCATCGATTCACACTTGATGTTTGTATTCACAATAAAAACTCACTGAAACGTCGCATGGCCTGAAGAGAAACTGACGATTGAGATTTGACTTCTCTATGGTGTCCATGTCTGTCACTATGATCTCTCCTTCACCACCGGCGAGGCCCATAACAGCAAAGTTCTTCAGAAGCTCACAGCCAATGGCACCGGCGCCAACCTGAACAAAAAGACGACTCTAAAATTCCAAATCTACAAAAACTAAAGGCAAACCGAGCCCATTGACAAGACAGTGGTATTTCAACAGTTAACAGTGTAAACATAGACTTAATATTTCAAAAAGAAAAAGCAGATTGCATGTTGTATCCATCACCCATTTTGATACACAGCCAACCTTAGTTCCTTACAAGAAAATATCGTTGTTTGGCTAACAGGTCCTGCAGCTTAGATCCAAAAACAGCAATCTGAGCATCATATCGGCAGTTCCTCTGCAGAAAACAGACATCAATAAATGAGATTGCTCTATGCATCAAGCTGTAAGCATTTTGCGAGGGCCACAGTGTCAACGTAGCTTCAGTGGATATCCCCTAAAAATTAATTTTAAGTATTGCTATTTTCATTATTATCCTTTTTTTGATGCATGTTTAGACACGAAAATGTTATGTTTTCTCTAGTATGGATCTATGGGTATGGCGTAATTTGTGAACAATATAAAAATCGGGATATTAATAGTACGATTATATAGATATGTTCCCAACTCTAAATGCTTATGTATTATTATGTAATTATTCTTGACAATGTATGTGTATTTATATACATACATTTTTATTTTTATTATTATATTGTTATTATGATTTTTTTCTAATTGTAAAACGCCTATAGTTTGGATGTTTGATGCTCTTGTTTTTGCGTTTTTTTGGAAAATAAAAAAATATACGAAAAAATCTATACAAATTTTAAGGCTGATAAAGATAACCATGTAGGTTGGATGGACTCACAGGTGCACACTCCTCCTCTGTAAGACCAACGTCATTCTCAGGTAAACACTCCACTGCATCAAAATACAGCCATTGTTTGATGGGCATAAATTTCCCAGTGCAAGCCTGTGCATATTCAAAACAAGCAATACATAATATGTCATGACAGAACAAAAGTATCAAAATCTTTCAACATTAATAAAGGTAAGATTAATGCAATAGGACACGGCATTACCTTCATAACCTCCTGGGCAGCAAGCCCACCAATGAAAGCATTGATAGGTGCCAGGTCTCCAGCAGCCACACAGGCAAGCTTTTTGATGATTGCCTGATCCAACTGCTCCTGCTTGGCAGATCCAGTCTGTGCTGCATTCAACTCTTCGGCCAGAGACAGAAGCTCATCTGCATCTGCCTTCAATACAGAGAGCGAGAGAGAGAGATTAGACTGCTGAGTCACTCACTTTGATGTCCAAAGCTCAGCTCTCAAATGTAATTAAATGTAACACCAGATCAATCTTTTAGGACCACAACATTGTATTTGGGAAGACTGTCGGATTTCTAAAGATTAAAGTCTACAATTGATGAGTTAAGGAAGTACAAGCCTATTAAATGTCTGCGGCATATTACACATTTAGAGAGTTTTCACAATTGGTCCTTTTCAGGGGTCTGCGCACGGTTCACTGCGTTTTTGGCCCATATGTGTTCACTGCAAATGATCTCTCTTCGATTCTCTCGCTCTCCTGATAAATACCCTAATTGTTGGGCCCAGGCAGGAATGCGGGGCTCTATGGTTATTCATTGCACGTATTTGTCTGTTTTTTATACACATGATCTTCAATATAGCACTGTAGTTTTAGTTAATTCTCCATTCAGTCCCTTTTATCAGTGCACAAACTCTTACTAACTGCTAACTTTAACTATATTTGAATTTATACTTTATTTACTATAATTAAACCATGATTAATGTTCCTACAGATGAGTCCCCCCAAATTTTTTTTGAATATGGACATTTAGAGGTTTTGGTCCCCTTTATTACTTAGTGGACCAAAAAGTATCAGAGTCCTCTTTCAGTAACAAGAGACAGTGTGAACATAAAAACAACTCTGTCCTTTTTCATTTGGTCCACTTAAAGAGGTCTGAGTTAGGTTCATTTAAAGAGGACCCAAGTGTGAAAACACCCTAAGACAACCTTTCAGAAAATCACAAACCCCATTCTAACTGGCTGCCTGGTGGAACAAATTTTATGTCACATGGTTGCTAAAACGATTTAAATTTATCAAATCCAAAGTTAAACAACCTTTTATATAATAGTTAGAAGACCCTTTTGTCGTCTAAATTTGGCTTAATGGGACCTAGAAATGGCCATGGCCATTTACCCATTATGAAATTTCTTAAAGCAGTCAGGCATAGTTTTTAAAATGCACAGTGCTCACCTGATTCCAAGGCTTCGGATGACTGCTGTGTTTCTTCTCAAAAGCATGCAATGCCTGAAAGCCTATGTGCAGATGTCCTGGCCGATCAAACTTGGCAAAATCAGTCAGCAAGAACTCTGGATCCGCCATTGAAGAGGAAAGGGATTTCTGGGAGATGAAACAAGCAAATGAATCTAACAAAATATTCACTTTCAATATATTTTGGGATATTTGTGTCAGCGAAGTTATCAACTTACAAATTGGACCTTCTTGGGCATCTTGACCTGTTTGACAATACCTCCTCTCACGTAGTCTGTAAAGGAGCTAGTGTCACAGATGCTGAAGGTGTAAGGACCTGATGACAGAAGACATTACAGCTTTCAACACTTGATCTACCAACACTTGACTTTAGGTCAATTTATCTTAAAGGCATGCTTCATAAAAAGTTCGTGCAAATACTGATGATTCGTGTTATTCTCACTATTATCTGAAAATGTTCCAGAGAGCATCTTATGTCTCAATTGCACCATGATTTTGATAATCTGACCAGAATTGAATCTTAGGTTTTTTCAAATAGTTCCATTTTAACACCGTACCAGCTAGTTATTAAAAAATATATACATTTCTAAAAACCTTAAGACCTCCTTTGAATTTACTCTGTTAAAAATCTGTTCTAAAGTATCAATAGAAAAAGTTATTCTTGTGAGTCTTGAGGGACACTCCAGCATTGTGTGTACGATCTGATCGATATCCCATTTGACATTTGCATATCTACAGCATACACTTATGTTGTAACTTAAATACGGACAAATTATTTATTCAGCAATCTTGTGAAGAGATGGTGACCGATGTGATCGGTATTCAAACTAATGACTGTTGGCTGTCCTACATAGATCAAAAAACAAATATTTTTTAAAAAGTAGGCCTGCATAAACTGTGGCAAATGCTTGAAAGCTGCCAAATATATAGTCAAGAGGTCCAGACGTCTGGAGCTGTTGGACACTTGCCAAGATGATGACGCACATGCATCTGAACACAACTAGAAAGATGAAATAAAAAAACATCGAAGCAACATCCTCTAACTCTGCCCTGAAATTAACCAAATGTCTTTCAATCAAACACTAAAAAATCTAGATGACACTCAAAGGTTCGTGAAGAGGTCTCTTCCAAAAAATAAGACCATCAGAGATCTTTGACGCTTTTACAAAAAGAGGTTAAACATTTCTGCAAAAGTGTGTTCAAGTCACAATTGACCTTGATGCATAACTGAAGCCCGATAATTCTTCATTACTCTCTGTGTTGTCTAGATCTTGTCAAAAGAACTTAATCAACTCACCCAGTGTCTTGATCTCTACTGGATCACAGTTATTGAGGTCTGTCATGCCCTGCACTTCTGTGAACGTGACATAGTCCCCGCTCTCGAACCCATGGCGTGCTTCATCCAGACACGTGACCACACCAGCGCTGTCCTTTACACATGCAAAAAAAACACCGCAAAAGGTTCAGGTGAGGAGGGCCGGTATTCATGAAAAATCTCAGCTCAAAGAGTTGCTCCAATAGAAAAATTTCTAAGGAAATTCTTAAAAATGTGGGCGTTTCCGTTTCTCCGTAAAATTACAGAAAAGATCAAATTAAAGAAAAAAGTAATTCATAAAGCATATTGACCCTTAAAAGAGCTCTTTAAACACAAAAAGTGCGAAGAAATGTGTTGCAATGCATTACAATTAACATATTACCTTTAAGGTTGATTAGATTTTTTTGTCTCTTCAACTTTAGTTTTTCTGCTTTAATGCAATGCAAATTGTGAAAGTACTATAAAATAAACTAAAATTAAACTGAATGACAGTGAGTGAATAAGACAACACATTAGATCATGCAGGGTTCATGTTTGTTGACAACCTTCCGTGGTGATCACACAAACAAGTACAGCACTTATAGAAACTTATTGTATCACTGTTTATTTTCTATCAAATACGTTGACATTAACAGCATGTAAAATAAAAATATACATAGTGCATGTGTGTGCATGCAATACATGTGCAATTTCAAACTAAAAACCTATACTTAAAAGCGCTCTTTTTCTTCTTGGCCAACAAACCAATCAGTCTGTAAAAGATTGCTTCTTATATAGCAACGGGGTCAGCCCCACCTCCTCCCCAAGATAAAATATTTGTCTTTTCCTTGTTCAGAGTTGCTCTCAGATTGGTCCTGAATCACTTTTAAGCTAAGCGCCCAAGTAGAAGTTTTTAAGGTAAATTTTGAGCTTTCTTAGAAGCTTTAAGTATAAAGGCCAGATTTTCCAATGTCTGATAAGTAGTTAGTGGATATCTTCAAGCTTTCTTTATGGCTCAAGCTGACACAGTTCTTACCTTTGTGATCATTGAGATCATGGCGCTCAGAGGCTGCTCTCCGTTGGTGTCCAACACAACCATATCATCTCCAAAATCGCAGAACAGTTGCCTACGGAATACAAGTATAAAAAACAAATTTGAAAATAAAAATAAAACAGGCACCAGAAATCCTACATCTAGCCAACCTTTACTTAACAACTACTCAACCAATACAGTTGATTTTGACAAATAGAATTCATACTGCTGATGATAAAATGAAACAATAGTTGGACAACTTAATGTTCTTTGTTTGGATTGAGCTTTCCTAATTCTTTCTTTAACTAAAATTTATTTTCTGTAAAAAACAGATTAGTTTTTCGTTAACTTACATACTTTTTCTGAACATGTTCTTGAAATAAATTTTAAATGATTCTATAGTATCGCAAAACCGAGTTTATTGTTACACCATTTCTGGAAGCTTTTCTTACCCAAACAGCCCACGTGTGTCAGCCACTATAAACTTGATGTTGTCACTGTGGCAAAACTCCCCGAAGCGCGTCTGTTCTTCCAGACTGCAGCTGGTGAGCACCACAACCTGGCAAATCACAAACGCTAATTGAATGAAACCCTGTTCATCATTAACCACTGCAATGTTATTTATGCATGTGGGAAAAGAATCAGTTTGCCCATGTGTTCAACTGCGTGAACACTGCAGTACCTGAAACTGGGTCAGATATTCATTGGTGAGGGTGCCAGTGTAAGCGGTTACGGGCACATAGCTATTCAGTTCTGCCAGTCGAGTCTGGCTGACCTCTGCACGGTTCTTCCTGAGATCCTCCTCACGCAAGTAAAACTAAAACACAAACACCATGTTAGTCATACACCATGAACAAAATACTGTCATTAGGTAAAGTTTTGATTATTTGGCCTATAGCTTAAACAGAAGTGGTGTAACGGATCTCGCTCTACAGTTCAGGACGCTTGTGAACCGTGGATTAACAAAGTTTATTCATAATAGAGTAAAAGATAGTTTAGTGCACGCTCTCTCTCACCCCGTCTTCATTTTATGTACAAGTCCAATTTTAAAACGCATTCTCGCATACAACTTAGCTAACACTGCTGTGTTAAGCATGTGACACGCAGATAAAAAGTGATTTTGTCAAGCATAAAGTACAGTTTTACGATATCTCTCCAGTTTTACAGCAAGCGTCTGGACGAGTACAACATTAAAGTGCATTCTCGCATATATTTTAACTTAAACTGCAGCGTAAACAGCAAGTTGTGTTGAGTAAAAGTACAAATGATGCCCACCACTTGAGCAATTTTGGCACGCCGCCCACTCATGATTCACACATTTAAGAAGATGATAGAAAGTCGGTCGAGTTACTTCATGATCCCCACCTCATAACACCCGTCACATTTATAATCTGATATATAGGGGTCCATTTGTCAGCGGTTTACTCGGATTGCACGTTTATATCATATTTATTTGTTATAAATATTGTCATTTTTTTATGCATGCATACTGTATAACATAACCTAGAAGATAAATAATAATGTTAAATAAATCTGTTGCTATCATCAGGGTACAATTCTTTAACCACTTATACAAGTGGCCCTATTTTGAAGCATTTTATTGTTTGCAAAAACAAGTTATTATGGTTATCATTATAGTAAGAGATGCACCGATTGCAATTTCCTTGACCGATTCCGTTTTCCGATTTTGTGAAACATGCCGATTCCTATTTTTGCATGTTCCTATTTTCTATCCACAAACTAGAATTGACTCTACAATTATAATACCATTTTACTAATCAGAAAATCATATATATATATAGGTTGATTTATATTTTGGATTTTAAAAACATGTAAAAGTCGTGTTTGAATATGATTTTATCCAAGTGAAAATACCGTAGTTTAATGAAAGACAAGCAACCAGGTTGAATGGAATTTACATTTGTTTTATGAAGAGTGAACGACTTGAACATGAGTTTGAAATAACTGTTACCCCAAGTAGACAGAGAAACGAGAGATGAACAACAATGCACCTTTTTGTCTGTACAGCTCATGATGCGTGTGTGCGCATGCAGTCAGTGGATATGCGTGTCAGTCAGCGTGTCAGAGGCTCGCGATACGGTGGACCCATATGCGGCTATAAACGAGCCGCGAAAGACAGTCAGTGCAGACGCACATTCACATGTTTACTTGCGGGTTTGAATGTCATGATGGCAGGGATGTTATTGCCCGTGTCGCTAGCAGCAGAAGATCGGCTTGGAATAGCCAAGACTTAAAAAACAGCCGATTCCGGTCTCTTGTCGGTAAATCGGTGCACCTCACATTATAATAATAAAACTATGATTAGCATTTACATGAGATGATCTGAAAAATTATCCGACCAGTGACCCAATATTCGTAAAATGATGCGAACCGTTAGTTTTGTGATCTGTTGCACCACTACTACATATCAATTCTAGTCAATGTGGTGTTAATAACAAGTTAATAATAATGCAGTCATTTCGTTGCATTACCAATTTGTATTATTCATTAAACGTTCTTGCAATTTCTAAATTAACAACGATGCATCTGATTCATCAGACTCATAACCAATTACTGACCTGTGAAGAAAGGTCATTCCACTCGGCCACGCCCTGGTCGTGCACAGTAACACTCTTGACTCCGGCCAGAATTACATTCTTTGCGATTTCTACACCCAAGCCTCGCATCCCTGAGATCAGGACAGTGGAGTTTTGCATGCGCTTCATAGCCGCATGGCCCAGCACATACCTGAGAGACAAATGTTAAAATAAGCAACTGCTCATGACCGGGTCTCTTTTTTGTTTAAAAGAATAATGATACGTTAAAACAAGATGGTGAGACCCACAGTTGTCTGGAATAGAGGCCCTCATCAATCTCAGCATCATTTCCATTCTTAGCCATGCCCTACAGAGACAAATATAACAGTTAGTGCACTATATTTAAACATGAGCATTCACAATAACAGACGGATGTTCAACAAGTCACATCTGATGGTCTGTTCGCGATGTGACAAATATTTAATGTATGACATGAAGTGTTATTCGATTAAAGTGAGCATACGTTAGCTGGTGTGTGTGACTGTTCGGTTCTGACAGAGTTAGAGGAGGAGCAGTGGGATCCCGTCTTCGTCTCTGATCCTGACACGCGACGTTTCTTGGACAGCGGCGAGCTGGACATCTAAAGAGAAAAACTGAAAACTCAGCTTCAGTATTCTCCAAATTGATAGAATGAGCATGTTATGTCTATTGCACAATGCACAAAGACGCTGCAGATATAAAGCAGACTGTCTTGACGGACATTTCATTTAATCAGTACTGGTGTTAAGAGAAAGAAACAATTGAATGAACATTTGAGCATAATTTACATTTAAGCATAAGCTTGACAGCCGATTCAGTGCGCTCTGGGACTTGGCAAAAGCTTTCGTGTCACCAAAATAGCAACTCTCGGGTGGTTTAAATAAATAATTTAAGGTACACACATCTGGATAAAAATAGCTCTACAAACAGTTTATATTATAGCTGAAACTGCATTAATAAAATGTACATATTTTATGATCTTGCAATGCAATTTTGAAGGGCATAAAAATTCTAGTAACATTTTAAGAGACTGAATTATTTTTAAAGCACAAGCTTTCATGGTCAGGTAAGTGCCATTTTCCCAATGTGAAAGAGTACATTTTCCTTAAAAAAAAGGCACATAAAAATTAAAACAATGACTAATATGTTCTATGGAGAGCCATCTCTTCTCCATTTGTTAGGTATTACTGCATCTAGTTTGTGCATTTTAATTCACAGAAATCCTAGAAAATATATCACTCAAAAGCATATGCCGTTTTTAGACGTTTCCATAACACATTTATTTCCCTCATCTTATATAGAAAACGCGTATGACTATCTTGTTCCCGTTGTATGAACTCCAACAGGGATTGAGGAAAGTATAAACAGAGTGGTTAATAGAATAGCAATAAATATGTTTACATTTCACATTTTGACCACAAATGTCACACTAATAATGGTGTAATTCCCCTAATAACCATCTACTTAAAATGCTTATGCTTATACTAATAGTTTTAAATTTGATGTTTCAGCACTGGACAGTTCCTTAAAAAATAAAGAATACGAAATCAATTGTACCACAATGCAATTTAGTCAGTCTCACAAAGTCTATAAACTACAGCAAAAATTGGTAGAAGTTAGTGTTCTTGCATCGCTTTAAAACCAGCAGGGCTCATGTCTCTGACAGAAACCATCAAAAGAAAAGCTGACCGAGAAAACATGGAGCCAACTTCACATAACTTCAGGTATG
Organism: Triplophysa tibetana; assembly: GCA_008369825.1. Classification (NCBI taxonomy): domain Eukaryota; kingdom Metazoa; phylum Chordata; class Actinopteri; order Cypriniformes; family Nemacheilidae; genus Triplophysa; species Triplophysa tibetana. The sequence goes on along the minus strand of CM017912.1, from coordinate 14,714,871 downwards.
GAATTAATTCGAAAGATCTTGCATTATCATTTTACCTAAAACTTATTTTATATATGACGATCTGCCTTCACACAACACAGTCAGATTTCTGCCGCAAGATGAAGCACCTTGGCTATAAATAGCTCACGGACCGAAGCATTGTGTTTATTGTGGAAAGCTCGTGAATCCACTGACTCGCCCATTCAGCCTTTAACAAAACCGCTGATTCATTAAAACACAACTGCAGTGTGGCTTTTCCACAAACACGCCTTCATTATGCTTGTCATTCATATCACGAATTTAAAAAGCATTCATAAACCGTGGTGCGATTAAACACACGTTTAATAAAACAGTTACTAAATTCACAAAATGATGGGTGGGTGGAACAATAGGAGAAGCGCTATGGTTTAAATTACAGACATCAGAAACGAAACTTACAAAAGAGTGTATTGCTTTATCGTTCAACTGTACGCGAAACATACAGTACATTCTAGAAACATTACAACCGAGAAGCTGGCATAAAGCGGAAATTACGCATGCCGATGCAATCGTGCAGTATAATCATGCTACAAGATACTGCACATTAAAGAACAAGGTCTAGTAACAAAATTACTTAACGTAAAGGGTAGTTAATACTGACGTAATAACAGGAATGACTTTATTACTTCTCTAGTTGTCCTTCATGGGTAAAGGTGAGGATTTTTTGAATGTGTAAATGAACGCTCAGAATGAAAAGTTTGATGTAGTTATTTTTTAAAAGTTCAAGGTTAAATTAAACTAAATACGTAACTATTCTTAAAATAAATGGAAATGTATTTCAAATGTTAATTTACATGTCTTGAATAAAAGTCATGTTTCAATGGCGTGATTTTCGGCGAGTGAGCGTTCAGTTGCCCACCCTCACCATACCGAAATCGAAACTCGAAATAATCCGACTGCATGACATAAGCAAAAATATAACGTCTAACGTTACGAGAATTATTAGCTCAACATGACCTGTAGCAACTGCTCTCGTTTAACTCGGTTCTTCAGTTTTATTTCACGGGAAAACAGCATATGCTGTATGTCAAAGAATCAACCGTTAAAATCAAACCGAACATCAAATGATTAGTCTATTATAAGTCAACGCTACCAGGGAGATCATCTAGCAAGCAACGCGATAGGATTTATTGGACACGTACGGTACTGTTAGCTAGCCTGCTATTTGCTTTGTATTAGTTGGTGCATGCAGTTTACACAGTCAGGTCTGCGGCCTAAGTTAGCTGTCACAAGTTCGCATGCTAATGACTGAATGAAAGAACTCTGCGCTTTTACAAACGAGAAGATCCGATCCGTAAGAATTATTATTGATATTACAACACCGATTATTCATTAGTGCTGTCGAGGAAATAAACCCTAAACACACGTTTACGTAACGTTCGGCGGCTGCTCGCACTGAGTTAGCATGTTGAGAGGAATGATTCGGCTCTTACCAATAATCCTTCTCAGTCCACGCTCAGTGTCAGCAAACCGCTCCTCGTGTGAAACTAACTCGCGGATTGCAGACTGATTTAGATGAGAGGGAGGAAACGACGACAGCACGAACAGCGCTGGGCGAGATGCTGTGACTGAAACCCCTTCACTATCCTGCCGAGTCACTGTCGTCCGGTCTGCACCCTGTCTGTCTCGCGTTTCTGGTTTTGTTTCTGCGAACGGAACAAAACCAAAATGGCAGCTGTGGCACAGGGGCGGAGCCGCTCGGATAAAAAGGAACAGGAAAAGGCGGCCTCGCAGAGTGTGCTGCAAACCTCCACGGTCCCTCATTGGCTCCCCTACCTATGACATTACGGAAAACCCCGCCCACTTATTTTAAGTCCTAGCTGAATGTGCTGGGACAGTATGGCCCGGTTTCAAAGACAAGGTTTAAGGCAAGTCCCAGACTATAGTGAACGTGCTACAGTCTTAACTGAATATAACTTGCCCAGAAGTAACTTAAAATTGATCAGTGCAACTGTTTTTTCTCAAGATGCACAACGGTAGATTTACTTTCCAAGGCATTATTATTAAAGCGACATAAGTATCTTAAATCAACTAAGGCATAGTCCTGGCCTTGAATTGACACTTTGGTGGATATTGAACTGAACCACGCTATCTATTGTCATAAAGCTACAAACAAAACAAACAGCCCCTTCTTTATGGAGTCATTTGGCTGTACTGAACAGATGTTGCGTTTGTGTACAATATTGTAAAGAAAAATATAGTTTAAAGCTCATTTGACTACATTAAGAATGGCACCAAAGTCCATGCCTCCTTGTCAAAACACATCATCACAGCCCCTGCAGGACTTTGAAAATAAGATTTATTTGATGGTTACCTTTAACTGCCTAAACAAACAGTCCTGTGTTCTTAAATCTATATTTTACCACCTTGTTAAAATAACCATCCAAATATTCAGAATTCCAGCAGGTTGGTGGCAGAGAAATCAGAACTGCTTATTTGAGGTTCAACAGCCATTCATTGAACAAAATTAACACTAAGGAGGGTTAAAGCCTGATTGATTGTTAACATTACCAAAACCCAGCTTGTTGATAGGTGACTCTGTAAAGTAGGTCACAATTATTTACCAAGTAAGGAGCAGACATACTGCACAGGCTACGAGGGAAAACCATTTCACTCATGCTGGTGGTGAAAGGAAACGATTGGAATTACATAGTGAAAGATGACAATACAACAATCGTCTGTTAAATTGATAAAAAGTTTTTGTTTATTTACCACCTTACTGTAATGATGCTTTAATAAGTTCTGAAGAGCTCTCTTAAAGCCACACGTGCAAGATTTATACCTGCATCAATAAACCATAAAAACTCTCTCTTGACAGGGGCTGCTAAATTAGGGGTTAGGCATGGGCTTTCTCTTCTTGTTAATGAGAGGAATAACCGTTGGGGGATGGGATGTTACCTTGTGACAAAGGCCCAAGTGGGCCGCTTATTCTCGCATGTGATGCATTGAAACGACAAACCCTGCCCGAGTACACTGTTAAGCAGGGTCAAATAATGTAAACAACACACAGTATCTTCCGCCAAGGCACCTGCACTTGAGAGAGTGAAAATCCCTCACTCTGTAGTGTGAGCCATTTAACTCCATGTAAAACACCTTAATGAGATGAAACTATCAGATTTGCACGCTTTCAACAAAAAGAGCATCGTGTGACTTCATAAAGCGTCCTTTATGAAATGACGTGTTTGCAAGTCGTTTTTCAGGCCAGACTATTACTGAACAAGGCCACATGAACTGAATGAGGTTTGATCACTGATCCAAGCATGAGAAACAACGCAGTAAGTACCCCATATTCAGACAGTTTATTGTTTTGATTGTAAAGCTTGAAATACTTTTAAAAGACTGTCTTTCTAAGTCCTCTAAAGATTTGAGACCAGCTTGCCAACAAGGTGTCAGATTATCTGGCTATCTTTCAAAGCTGCTGCTAGCTCTGGGAACGATGCGAGGAAGCAACACTGGCATGCCGTAGACGTTGTGCACGGCTCAACTGATAACATTAGCCTGTGAAAAATGAAGCTCGTTAGCTTAGCACAGTCTTCCAATGCATGAAGGGATTCTGAAAAACAAGCCAAACCATATGACGTGAGAACTTTTCGCAAACATGGGGATGTCTTTTAGCCCTGGCTCATAATGCACGCATGGAGCGCATTGTCTTGCGCATGTGGTAAACTGGCTCTTCCTAAAGTAGCCAGCGCAGATTTAAAGCCACATTTTTGCATATGGTTAGCAAAACCGTAACGGTAAAAACTTGTCTGTTGCTAGCAGCAATAGTTTTCTTATGGACACGTTAGCGATTTAGCATTAGCTAGATACATAAGTATGCAGAACTCACCACATCCGATATTACTTGGCCTCTCCACGGTACTGAATACAGAAAATACCTCGCAGGCAAAAGATAAACAACAGAAAATGTCAAATCAAACCGTTTCTGTAACTTTATCCCTGGAAGTGGCGTGAGCTCCGTGACTTTCCAGTCTGAGGGGAGGCTGGACGGTTGCCTAACCGGCTATTCCATGTACCGTTAACAGTACTCTCTCAGTTCAGCAAGTGTTCTTCAGTTCACGAACGTAGTACCAACATGTGCAGAGTTTGAGTTGAGAATGTGCTATTATTTAAGATACATGGATGCAACAAAAAAGCGTTTTTGTCGTTGACGGTCAAATACATTCACTCGGCAGCATATCACTTGCTAGACGTTTCATGTTTTAGTTCAAACAAGCGAAATCGTGTAATTCTAATAAACGTTGATCTAGTTTGTGGAAGATCTTAATTTCATCTTTGAAATCTCCCCACTTAGCAACACAATGGACTCGCCCGGAGCGTGGCTTACGCTGTGGACCATGGGAAAAGAAGTTTTTAGACTTGAACTGCTAGTTGGAAATCATATTAAACGCTATACTTTTATTGTGTACATCAAAACTTTTTTACGAGCAAGAAGTTTGGCTTTTCTAGTCGTTAACGACGTTTAATTGATTTTGAGAACATCCTAAACTCAGTGATTGTAAAGTAAATAATATGTGTCTTTGTGTTAGCCCTGTGCACGGTGTCCTAAGCAAATGTAGCACACTTGCTGAAGAATTATGTCAGTTGAACTTGAAGATGTTCGTTACAATTGTCATGCTTTTACCTAGAGTTTTCAAGTCATGCCAAATAAACAGTCTATAAAACAATATGGTTTGATTTGAGTTTTATTGAAATTTTCACATAAGAGTGCAAAAATAGCTTGAAAGAATATTCACATCACCAAAACTATAATATTTAGGAAAGTGGAAGCAACAGTTACAGTTCACATACATTTGCAGCATATACAGTAGATATTAGATATTTTAAGATATATTAGCAAAATTACTATTATTCATCATCATTTGAGAAAAGAGAGCAAGGGGGTTAGATTTTAACACACGGATGAAAACATGAATGCCAGAATAAATAAATAAAAAATAAAAAAAAGAGCAAATGCTAGTCTCCTGTATTCCTGTTCTGTTAGATTTTGTATTTCCTATCAATAAAGATTATGTATGTCAGATTCTTACAGAAAGATCTGTACAATTTGAGAGTAAATAGATTGAATAGACTGAATTGTCTTTATAATACTACAGAAAGTAGAAAGTACGCTCATGCACTGCTTGGACTTCTTCCATCTTAGAGCAAAAAACCAAGACCGATGATGTGAGAAAATAAAAATATCCCCTAAAGTCACTGCTTGGCGAAGAGCAAATGTTTGCTGTTTAATTAAAGGTGATGTTTTTACGCAAATTGATCTTGCATCCAAGTAAACCATATCAAGCTCGCATTCTCAACAGGACTTAACAACTATGCTATAATCAATGATAATGCTGATTTATTTACAACCAGTTAAAGTAGTCTTAACTGTTGGATTTTATACTACAAAATATTGTTCCGCCTTAAACCGCTAAGACACTTTCTTCTTTAAACATAAAAAAGCTGCTTTTCAATTAAATACAATCTCTTAATATTTCAGTTTGAACCCCAAAACATTGTACAGCCCCCAAAGGTATGCTCTAATTTCATGACGGAAACCCTAAGGCAAAAGATTTTATTTTAGTTGGTTGACCTACTTCACTGTTTAGCCCACACATTCTTATAACATATTTACAACCCTATTCCTCACGCACTTCCTTTTGGTTACTGGCCAGACCGCATTGTATCCCTTTGGCCATCACTGTTATCTTCATCAGCGGTTGGATGGCTGTGACCCTCGACTTGACTGGGTGGAGAGGGTGGTGGGTAAGCGGGAGGGGGGATAGTTAGATGTGGTAGAGAGGGCATCGTTGGACGTGGTGTGGTAGGTAGTGGCGGAGGGGTCGAATGATGTTGTGTTCGAAGTCGTGGTGAAGGTGAAGAACTGGCGCTTTTGGCTCTCGGCAGGGTCTCGGGATGATCGCTGATCTGCTCTAGCAATGAAGGCATGTCTCCCTCAATCTTCTCCAACACGGCAGCCATTTGCTTTTCTATTTGTTCAATTACGTCGTCCATTTGCCAATCAGCACTGGCTCCGCCCCCTGGTTCGAGATCACCGTACACAGACCCGCCGCTAACAGAATAGGTAGGACAATATGGGTTCCCATATCTAGACGCACCGTGGATCTCTTGTACATCCTGCATAAACACTTTTTTGTCATGGCCGAGGCTTGTTGACCCGAATCCTTCGTATGAACATTGGATGTTTTTCACTGACTGGCTACCCTTGTCTGTTTTTGCTTTCTTTACATCTTTGCTCTTGGGCTTAACCTCTCCGACAGCACCAACTTCTACTGGCCTCTCTGCTACTGCCTCTGGAAGTTGTGTTTGACACCAGCTGCTCGGCTGTACAACCGGCACCGCTTCTGTCTTCTTCTCTTTTTTAACAGACTGTTCCTTTCCTGTTGATAGCGTCTCAGTTTTCGCATCAGAACATAAGTCATGATCCATCGAGAGATTGGCAGCCATTTTACGCGGTTTTGGCATCTCAGGGAAAGATGACGATTTCTTCTCAACATTGTTCTCTCTGCTTGAGGGTTTCATGGACTCGGTAGGTGCTGATTGGCTCACTTCTACTGGTGCTTTCTCCTGGCCTGCAACAACGTCCTTTTCGTGAGTTCCTTCTGTAGACTCTTTCTTTTCATCTTTCTTCTGCTCCTCTCCTTGTTTTAAAGAGCTGTTTGATTTGGCAAGTGCCTCTGCAAGTTCTGAAGTCTCCTTCTCTGCTTTTGTGTGTCCTGATTTCTCCTCTTGATTCTCCCCGGGTCTGCTTTCAACGGTCACCTCATGTGACATGTTCACAGCCGAGTCTGTTTGTGGTCCCTTACCGTCCAACCCTTCTGCTTTGACCCGTTCACAACGGCCCTCTACACCTCCATCAGATGATCCTAATTCTGAAGCTCTGAGACGCTGCATAAATGTGGTGACACGAATTGCTTTCTGTGAATGAAATGAAGAAACCAGACATTTAGGATTCAATGGATTATCAAGTAATGTGAAGTCTTCTTTGCTATTGAGTTGAAATTGGTTGTCAACTTTTTAGAAGTCTGTGGTACTCTTGAAGACAAAAAGAATTTCCTCAAGGGACAGTTCACTCAAAAATAAATAATTTTGTCATCTTTTATTTGCCCTCGAATTGTCTAAATTTCTTTGTTCTAATGAACACAGAGAAAGATATTTGGAAGAATGCTTGTAACCAAACAGTTTACCATTGACTGCTATAGTAGGAACATTTCCAATGGAAGTCGAAAGTGCCCTGAACTGTTTGCTTTCCTACATTCTTCAAAATGTCTTCTTTTGTGTTTCAACTGAACAAAAAATTGTTCCTCCTAATGGCGGCCGAGCCTGTATGGTTACAAACATTCTTCCAAATATCTTTCTCTGTGTCTATCAGAACAAAAACATGTAAAGATTTAGAACAACATGAGGGTAAGTAAATGAAGACAGAATTAACATTTTTGGGCGAACTGTTCATTTAATAAGCATATTTTTCTTGTTTTCGTGTACAAATATGTAAAATTCATAAATCAAGATATACTTACTTGACAAGGAAAGTTACCTAAGACCTAGTTTCATAGACAAGGCTCAGCCTAAACCAGGACTATGCCTTAGTTAATTTAGGCTATTAAGTCGCTTTTTTAAAATGCCCTAGAAAGCAGCACTTCTGATATCCATCTTGAAAGAAAACAATAGCACTGACATATTTTAAGATCCGTCAGAGCAAGTTGTTTTCATTAAGATAGCTCAAAATTTAATTTTGGTCTGGGAATAATCTTAAGCCTTATCTGTGAAACCGGGGGCTAAGATATCTAGTCTTGTTTTATGAAAGAAAATATCAGAATGAAGTGAGGTTTTTTTCCAAACAAGCCGAAAATCTATCAATCGTGTAAGAAAAATGAACTTGAATTAAGTTTCTTTCAGATTTTTGACCGGTTTAAAACATAAAACACTTAAATATCTTAGGTCACTTTTCTTTTCAAGTAGATGTATCTTCATTTAAGATATTTGTAGGCCTACTATAAGACCTAACAAAAATGCTTACAAAAACGTAAAAATATCTGTTTTGCAGTGTAGCAATTTTCACTCGCTGTATCCCTTATAAAATATTTGATACTGGTTGGGTGGTTCCTAGACCTTAACTAGCACGAGTTAGTTTTTCCAAAGAACACACACATACTGATAAAATGTACTGTATAATCTTAATTACACTGTAGGAATAGAAGCATATGCCAAATGCATAAATGTAAATGTATTTTTGCTGTTGCATCGCATATAATTAAGCAAATAGCGTTATGAGAGTTGGATTTTTAAGACAACATGTCAAGTTAAAACTTGAACTTTTAAAATCCTGTCTCAAGGCCCTCAGTTGTTTTTGAATAAAAATAAATGAGCCTCCAATCCAAAGTACAATACATCTGATCTTAAGGTGTCACTGAAAACGACCATCTTTAAATTAAATATGAGAGCACTTCCTTACACACAAACACAGGGACAACTCCTCATACACACACGTGACACTACAATGAATATTCAATTTGGAGATTTGTTTGAGTGAATGAAGGACTGACTGGAGCTCGAGCTGGAATATTGAGGACACTGTGAGTAAAAGCCAGACGGCGTATGATTGAATGCACATGGGACCAGCTGGGCAGTGATAAATTTGTTAGTTACTGGTGTGCAGATACAGGAAGGCTTTTAAGTACAGGGAGAGTCTTTCCAACAATCAGACTTGAACTACATATTTCCCACGTGTTGTTTGAAGAAACAGGTCAGGCCATGAGACACTAAAGCCATGATGCTAGAGGAAATATGAGTGCCCAAGTGAAAGATTGTACTGTATGCGAAAAGAATCTCTGCCTCTAGGCTGACCCGAGAATAACAGTACCTTCAAATCCTGGGTATCACATGCAAGGAAAAAGCAAACATGAATATAATAATAATCAGAAACATTTTTGTGAAATTAAACAACTTATTTATTGGCAATACCATCTTAACAGTAAAAGTCCTTATCCAATGGACTACAAGTAATTGTCCTGTTTGCAAGAAAAGTAAGTAATGCAATCCTTCAAGGAAAATGGCAAACTGCAAATTACTGTTGTATGATATTAGATTTGTCTTACCCTCCACTTGGCCTTTGCAAAGTTTTTCTCAAATTGAGCACATACGCCTGCCTTCAAATTCTTTTCCGAAGCCCCATTTCCAGCGATCCTGTTTATAATACAAGCAAATAACAACATTTAAATCCATAATTTCTCAGCACACTGCAAAAAAAGAATTTATATGTGAAAAGGGTGTTCTCTGGGTGTTCATATGCTTAAGGCACTTAGTGTTAAGTATTCGTGGCCTTACCATTCATGCGATAGCGCATTTTGGGCTGTAATTCTCAGCATCTGGTCGACATCCATCAATCTGCACACTAGCTCTTTTGCTGTGCCACATGACAAAGAAGAGATTCATTTTTAAAGCACCAAGAATTATTTGAAGTATTTACAAAGTTAGGAACTTCTCAATTCCCGATTTTAATACCAGCGGGTGAAATGTCGTCCCAATACGGCGAATCGAATTCAAATTCTCCACCAACAATACGGCAGAAGATGATCCTGTTGTGCATGTCTGTGTTCTCCTCCTCTGTTTCATCATAGAAGGGGGGGTTTCCAGACAACCTAAAAATTCAGTTGTCTGTTATTTGCATTGCCTCCTGTTGTTTTGCATTACACATTCTCAAAGGCATCATAAAGTGTGTAAAAACGTGCCGTAGAATTTGCACATAAACTTAAAAGGCAACATAACAGAGAATCCAATTAACAGTAATACAACTTACAGTATGAACATAATGACCCCCACAGCCCAACAATCCACCGGCCTTCCGTAGCGATGACGAGCCACCACTTCCGGGGCTGAAAGGTTAAGAAAGAATTAATACCTGATTTCACCATATATACAAATAATTAGCTAAATAACAACATGAGATACCAAGGTACTCGGGTGTCCCACACGGCTCCGTGATTGAACCGTTCTCAAACCTGGACAGGTAGAAATCCCGCAACACAACTTTGTTGTGGTTACTCTCTCTATAGTACATAAGGTTCTCCAGCTAAAACGACAAAAAAGACAAGGCAAAATTTTTTTTTATGAAAAGAATCAATACTTTCATATACAAGTGATGATAAAAGGAATGGCAGGGCATTAGGGCAAAGTATGATTGAATGAAATATCACTTTGCGTAATGTTTACTTTTTTAGATGGTCGGTACAGAGAAGGAACACATCATTCACCTGCTTTCAGTGTAAAGAATGAGCTCTATTATTACAATATCCATTTCTGAATACACAGCCAACCATTTGTTATAATAAAGCCTTGCTTATGACATTTCAGGCTTACAAACCCTGCTGTTGCTCGAAGACAAAGATTCTCAACTATTTATGTACCCATAAAGCCCTGTAAAGCTCAAGTGCCCATAAACTCACACCAAAACTAAAACGTGTTTCATTAAACTCATATAATACTGTATTTACATTCAAAGTAACCAGATGTTTATATTAAATAATGAAAAGCAACTTAATTAATTAAGATTATTATAACAATCTTTTGACTGCCGATTAAGCGCCCGCTTTAACCTTCTTAAGTACCCCCTATGGTACACATACAAGCGATGCTCTTAAACAGAGCAACACAGCAACAATGTGCATTACGAACAAGAGAAAATATTTTTTATCAAACCAATGCTAGGGTTCTGACTGCACCTTACATCAGTTTAATAATTCATCTGCTCTCATGGGAGAATCTTTTTTAATTTAATCAGATGCAGGCATACAGTATTAATAGAGAATGTCTAAAAGTGGTTTTCAAAACAGCCTGATGCAATCGATTCAGGAAAGATTGCTCCATCTATGTGCACTAGAGGGCACTACAAACACATGTTATCTCATGGCAAACAGCCGTATAACCTTAATGACTTTAACATGACGGATAAGAACCACAGAGGAATGCAATACTGTTTATTTCTTTCATATTTGTTTTGCACATTAAGGACACCCACAGGGAGAATCTGCAATATTACAGTCATACAGTGTTATGAGTGAAAGAAGACTTGGCGTTTGATTAATAAAACTGATTTCATTTAATCGTCTGCAGATCGGCACAAACATGTACACACAAAATACACACTAACATGGGTAAATGGATTACTTTGAGATGCAATCGCCGAGTGCCTCACATTCAAATATCTTTGAATAAAATGTGCATAAAATGAAAACAAGGAAAGCCTTGTTGAAGTTCAGTGGATATCTCATACTTTTCAAGTATAAACAACATAACTGCAAACCCACCTTTAGGTTTCTGTGGACTATGTTGAGGGAGTGAAGATAGGCCACAGCTTCCAAGACTTGACGGATTACATTGGCCGCATCTCTCTCTGTGTAGTTCCCCTGATCTAATATCCAATCAAACACATCTCCACCTGTGGCCCTGTCGAAAAACAAAGAAGAATTGCAAAATTTCCTTTAATTCTTCAGTACTTATTATTTTTAATGCAAGAAATATATCATACATAAACAATTCAGTGCAACAAAGAATTCAAACATCCAGGTTCATGTTTCACTTTCTGTTCAGGTCCAGTGTATTACATTTAGCGGCATCTAGCGGTGAGGTTGCAAATTGCAACCAACGGCTCACTCATCCCCTTTTTTTTCGAAGCACTATTGTTGATGATACAGGACAAAGATGTTGTCAAATTTTCACTTCTTTGCCGAAGGAGATAACGTATTTACGAAACGTTTGTCCGTTAAGGGCTATTGTAGGAACAACATGGTGAATTCCATGTAAAGGACTGTATGTTGATAAAAATAGCTCATTCTAATGTAATAAAAATATAACACTTCATTATGTAAGATTTTTGATTCCAATTTTTTTACACCTCGGAAGACATTTGGTATATAATTATGCATTTCTGTCAAAAAATCCTCAAAAAAATTCACACATTATCTGTTAGGGTTAAGTTAATAATTTTAATTCCTTAATTCACCTCAAATTTCAAAGCCGACTGTATTATACATGTGAATCCGGAGCTGAATATTTTGGCAGAGATGTACACAAGTGAAAGTGTAAAATCTGCATGTGAGAAGCACACGCACCAACGTAACAACTGACAGAACTGTGATAATGCTCTTAAACTGTCAAGATTTTTCGTTCGCAACAAAACATCAATCCTCTCCAAAGAATACAAGATTAAAACAGATCTTTAACATGTAACCTCAGCTTTACAAATTCACAGAACCCCATGATTTTCAATCCTGCTCCAAAAGAATGTGCATCACAAAAAATAAGACACCATTCGAAATTATTACTGGTTTAGTATTCTCTCAGTCTTTTACGAAGGTTTGTTTTATTTACTGGAATGGAATGGCTACAATACATATTCTTATTAAATGCAAAACTAGAGTGGGCTTTTCCACAGCTGTATGTTCAGTATGCCTTTATTAAAACTCATTATCGTAATCCTAGCTATAATAGCATGTTATTCATGCAAACGCAGATGACAGAGTTTTAATGGACTTATAGCTTGGCTTGATGTGTCTATTTGCATTATGAGCAGAGACAGGGGGAGGTGAATTTTCAGGAGTGATGTTTTGAGAGAGAGAGTCCTTGGCCTCCTGAATGACACACAGTAGAAACATGACTGAGCACAGCAAACAGAGGTCAGACTCACAGCTCTTGTATGATGAAGAACTCTTTCCTGGTCTCAAATGCATCAATCAGCTGGAGAATGTTTGGATGTTTGACCCTGAAATAAAAACATCACGACAGAGAGTTGAATAGACTCGTTCTCTCGAATTCAATACAGAAAAGCGCTTCCAAAACAGTGAGAGAGGACATAGACAAAAATCACACCAAGGGCAATGCATTCATACCTTCTCCATATTTCATACTGTCTTCCTCTACCCTTTCTTAACCATTATGTTTTTTTCCGATGGATTTGATATTAGGGGTCCCAGAAACCCCAATGGTGTGTGTGTGTAAAAATAATAATAGCAGTTAAAATGTTTGTGACTTAATCAAAACCCAGCAGTTATATATTGTTAAAGCATTTCCTCACTGTTGCACCACAAATCATATTTATGATTAATATAATTCATTTGAACATGAGTAATTTTTGATTCAATTGTTTTTTACTGATCTAGATATCTGATCATGAAAAGACCAAATGTCCCTCCAAGATGCCTCAGATGATAGCCACAGGAGGCGCATACAAGATGTGACTCGCCCAAGTCTAAATGCATCTGGTTGTTCAGGCAGGAACAGTAGATGTGTTTTCTTTTTGCCGAATCACATTTATGCGTCAGAGCGTTGACAGAATACCAATCTGATCAATCAACATGCATGAATTGACTTGTGCAAACTGTGCAATTCTACCGTATAAAAGAAACAATGTAGAAACAGTACAGGAAATCAAAATAAACAATAGTTAATGGAGGAGTGTTCTTTGTAAACACCACTCACAGAAGTCATGACATTTATTCATATCCATCGTCTCTGAGACCCCAAACAGATTAGGAAAACTCATTAGGTATCATCCAGACACCTCAATGTTAAAGATATTAAAATGGCCTTGAGGTCCGTCGGACCCCAAACACAACATGAGGATTGAAATCTCCCAGCTGGTGTCTCAGATCAGCCCTCTCACAAACTCTACATCATCAGCTGATGCTTCCAGTCCCCCACATACATTTTCAAGATCATGATCTCGTTCTTGGCAGCCTTGCGCACTTTTCTGCCATCCTTCTTGAGGAATTTTTTGCACACGTAGACCTTGTCCGTCTGCCGTTCCTTTACCAGACACAGCTCGCAAAATTCTTTCCTGCAGAGAGAGAAAAGACGCGAGTGACGCATTTTGCGCTACAGTTAATGCCAGATAATTCTTACTAATGTAAATCATTTAAGTCCAATGTTGTGACAAACTTGTCAAAGTAAATGTTTAATAGGGTCATTTGTCTGCAATTGATGGATTGGCTTTTTTAAGGATATGATGACACACTCACGCCTTGAGGACCTGTCCAATCTCGTATTTGTCGGTGATGTCAGACAGGCTGTTGTATGTCCGCCCATCCCGCAGAGCAAGGCACCCAAATGGCATGACAGCATCCACCTGTCCGGAAGCAAAAACACGCGCATACAGATCACTCTCAATAAAACTAATGTCAGTCTAGAGGCGGATAGCCAGGCCTTGCGGAGACGGATCCCAAACAAAAATAGTGAAATGCTATTAAATGCTATTTAAGTGATATGGTGTGTCTTGTAAGCGAAATTTGGGTCTGTGTGAATACAATAAAATGCATCATGATCCTATTCATTTTTTTTAAACAATTTGCTTGGATTTTGTTAACTGGAATGTTTCTTTGTTGCAGACATCTAGACGTACACTTAGCATTTATGATCATTAAAATAAACTTAAAATAACTTTAATAATAATAAATAAAAATAATTTTCCTGCATAGCTAGACAATTCTCTAATTATTATGTCATTCCAAACCTGTATGACTTTCTTTGTTCTGCAAAAGAAGATATTTTGAAGAATGTTGGTAAACAAACAACAGTAAACGTCATGACTTTCATTGAATGGACACAAAACCACTGAGACATTTCTCAAGATATTTTTTTTCCTGTTCCACAGAAAAAAGATTAAAATGACATGAGAGTGAATAAATAATTGTAGATTTTTTGTCTGGACTACCCCCTTTACGTATTATATTTGTAAAAAATATATAAAAGAAATCTCAAGCAACAAACGGCCAACTCATATTTGTATCATATCCTCCAGAATTGATCTGATGTTTCTCAATATTAAAAAATCATAATCACAACGGTCAAGTGAAAATGGTTCGGAGCGATGTGACAGATGGTTGCCAGGATATATATCTCTGTGCAGGGCGGCCAAAGATCTTTAAGATGGAAATGCTGACGGTTATCAGTGAGAAAGAGGCCGATAGGACTGATGACCAGCACAGAGAGCGCTGGACTGCTGGCTATGTAATCCAGCTCCTGCCTCTAATCCCTAATCCCCCACATGGATCTATGCAAAGGAAAGGACAGAATACAGTAGGGGAGGTTGGGAACTCGTAAAATATTACATAACCCCAACACTGGAAAAATACTGAATTTATCTGATATGAAGCACTGAAATGTAAATGTTTCGTTCTGTCAAAATCGAAAACGTAAAGGCAAATTACAGAGGCACTTCTGAGGTTTAGGTAGCCAGCTGTTCATCCTGAAGCAATAACAACGAGGCGTTCTCATAAAAACTTCTTAGTTGTTTTTGCATAGCTATTTATGTTACCTGCCTTCTGGAAGCACAAAAACAAACTGATAACGGTCAATTAAAATGACGCTGTCGTGATTTGAACGTGACAGGCGTGAAAAATTAACATTTTAACAAATTAGACATGACAGACAAAAAAGCATGATGTCCTGACAATGATGTCTTAATGAAGACCGCCACATTATCATTAATATTATAATTTTTTTATTTGACAACTTACTTCAATTTATACAACGGATAAATTTGATCAAACTCATGCCTATGCTGCTAACATCTGTAGCGGTAGCAACAATTGATCTTGAACCACACAAGTAAATATAATAAACTGCTATGGGCTTTACTTCGAAATGGGAAAGGCATAAAAAATATATTTTGAAAACCGGCAGGTTTCTCAACCGTGTCTTATTTTCCTCCTATAGGCACATTTAAACATTCTCTACATATGGCATTAATGCTGACAAGAGTCCCAGGCTTTCCTCCGTATTGCATGCAAATACCAGAGGAGACATTCTTACACAATAGGGTTGTGATGCCCATGGATTGGATTGGAAAGATGGATAACATGTGACAGCCCTTGCCCATCCAAAACAAGCGTGAGTGTTTTGGGACTCGGCTACACAATAAACACAGGGGTCAGATCAACCAACATCATTCCCTCAAGTGAACCTTTGATGGCAAAACTTAATTAATGCATCATTACATATATGCACAAACGTGACAAGGGAATGAGAATAATGAGCGATCAAAACTTCTCAGATCAGTTACGGCAAAACTAAATGTAGTTTTAATTGAGGCCCATACATATTCATTATGGCTATTTTTACGTTACTACCCCAATACTCACATACATACACGTACACATGTGCACACACCCATATTTCACTCCGAAATTCGCACTAGAACATTGACTATACCCTGAGTAAATGAAAGTGACAAAGATGCCCCAGATATTTGAAAGATGGAAGTAGCGCTGGGTGCTATGAGGTCTATATCCAATTGAGTAGGAATTAAATTTCAAGCGCAACAGATGTGTTTATTTGATGTATACCACGATATGTAAATAAGTGGGCGTGGCTAACTCACATGCTGCACTCCCCCCGAAAAATATTACTCAGGTTTATGGTTTAAGATGTTTAATCGGAGGTACGCGCCTGGCCCAAAGTTAACTTCCGGTCTGTGTTAGTTGATCGGTTTGGCTAGCGGCGAATAATATAACTATTTATACATATTTAATTTTTAATTAATACTAATTTATATCAATATTTTATTGTATAATAATTGTACTAAATAAACAATTTGTGGAATGGGTCGTGTAACTTTGTCGCATTTAAATTTAGCCAAGTATCGGTTCTCCTACTGGTAACCCAAAATAATACTGGATAGACATACTTTTAACTTGCTAGCTAATGTAATTTACATTTTACATTTCCTTATTTTCAGAATTAAACGGTAGGGACGTGTACCAGACGCACTTGAGCAGTAATGTTTGTTTATGTTGTTGCTTTGAAACCATCTATATCCTCCCAGTTATTGAAGTTGCTCTTAGTGGGAAGCAATAAAGCCCCTGTTGACATTTTTTTGTAACATTATAATATTTTATGGACCTAGAGTTTCATTTGACTTTATGGACCACATGCTGTGTATTACTATACATCCTAACCGAGTTTCAACGACAAACCGAGTCATTTTTACCAATTCTTTAGTCATCACGGTCACAGCTGGTTACGTTTTATATATGTACATTATTAAATGTTGGAAAAACATGCCCTCATAACAGTAAAAATGCACCTAAAACCCAATTCCAGCAGGAAAATACTTAATGAAAGCTGTAGTTTCATAGTCTGAAAGGTAACGCACAAGAGACCAAGTTCAAGAAAGAGATGGAGACAAAGAAAGTGTCAGAAGGCTCTGGGGATGGGGGGTGGCTCTTCTACAAAGACCAGCTCACAACAGATGCCTCCTTCCATCATTAAAGACCATAAGAGCGGAGAAAGCCATCCTCACCATCACACTTCCCCAGGATGCTTCACTGTAATGGTGCTTTCTTCTCTCTCCTGTCGGCTCTGCTCTTATTAACGCAATGAATCTTCATCTCCAGAGACACACACATTTAACACCAATCCCACAGGATAGATGAGAAGAGCCCCGCTGGTCTGCAAACACATCGGAACCCAACAACACACAAACATCCACACAAACCAGTAAGGCAACAAACCTGAAGTTCAAAAGTCATAGCTTAAATAGAAGTTTGATTTTCCATAGTCTTCCTAGTGCTTAAGCTGGTGTTAAATTACAGCATGCGGTCCTGCTTTTTCCACCTCTCAGAGACAAACACCGTAATCATTATCATCCTGCTGGCTTTATTATCCATTTGGTGTTCTGAAACAGAATTTTGGCACCACACGATGAAATACTTGCCAGAGCTTTTGAAAACGCATTAGATGTACTGAAAATATTGCGAAATGACTCATAAGCAGATATTCTGCATTCAGATTCTTTCACTGTGGCAAATGTACACCGTGAAAATTTGCAATCTGAGGACATAAAAAAATCTAAATATTGAGAAAACCGCTGTTAAAGTTGTCCACCAGAGATGCTTTAGCAGGCAGTTGCTAAGAAGATTTGTTTTATGCTCTCAATTGGCTTACCGCTGTAATGACGTTGTGGAGAGTAGATGAACCCGAAAGCGGAAACTCTAAACTTTATATGGATGTAAAACTAGAGTGGTAATTCTCAAAGAGCAAGGCTGCAGCGAGTGAAGTTGATGTTTCCGGCCATTTTTTTTTGCGATTCTGATGCATCCATTCACAAAAAATGAATTTTGCGGTAGGATATTTACAAAAAATCTTCATGGAACATGATCTTTACTTAAAATCCTTATGATTTTTGCCATATTTAAACATAATTTGACCCATACAATGTTTTGTTTGCTATTGCTACAAATATACCCGTCGTATACTTATGACTGGTTTTGTGGTACATATGGGGCCAATTCCAGTGTTGTGGATGTGACATTTTGCGTTATGGATGTGACATAAAAATGCTCAGAGAATGAATTTGTTACGATAATATTGAACCATCTGTTTATATTTTAATGAACCGTTGTTGATAGAGTCTAAATATAAAAAATGTCAGTTTAAAAAATAAATATATTTAAAAAAAGGAAAAAACATGTGTTATGGATGCGAAAAAAAAGGATGCAGTTTTTGGGAGACGATAAACTTTGTAGGACTTCTGTGAAATAAAATGCACAATCCTGAAGCAATAATACCCAATGAATGGAGAAGGGATGCCACTTTATAGAACATAAAATAGTTACTTTATCTTAATTTTCATGTGTACATTTATGAGGAATATGAAATGAAATCAAACAAATGCTTTACAAATTTGAAGAGAGATCTCATATGAGTATTTGAACCACAAAATGATAAAATCTGTGCTGTTTCCATTAAAAATATTTTTTTTTACATTTTTGTGGTAAGGTTGACATTTTCACAAAAATGCCCATGGGCAATTCCAGAGTTATGGATGTGACATTTTCAATCAATCTTGAAAAATATATTTGTCACAAATAAACTGAATAGTCTGTTTATATTTTACTAAACCTTTGATGATTCATGGTTCATACAACAGAAAAATATCAGTCGAGTCAGAAGTTATTCATTTTAAAAGAGAGAAACATTCATGTGTTATGGATGTGACAAAAAAAGTATGCAGGTTTTTGAGAGAAAACATTGATTTCTGTGGATAAAAATGGAGAAGACATGCTCTTCCAAGATCACAAAATAGTTACTATATTTAAATTTGTATGTGTCAATTTATGAGGTATATGGACCATTATGGATGTGACAATTAACTTACCAGACTATGGAAAAACAAAAAAATGTAAAAAGTTCTTGAAAAAATTTAAGAGATAGACTAAATCTGAATCTGAACCACCAAATATTGACATGTGACCTATCATTATGGTGAAAAAATATGGTAAAAACTTGGTTAGCATTTGCATGTAATTGCCTACAAACATTTGTTCCTATGCTAGATGCATAAATAGGACCCTTACCATATTTTTTTGATGACCAAATTTATTCGTAGCATAAACGCAAGACTGAACAGCATCAAGGACAGACTATTCAACTATCAATCATCCATTTTCTTAAAACCAGGGTTTATAACTCTGCTTGTTACGTGGAAAGTCAATACATATGCATGCACGATCAATAACGCATTCAACAGCATGGCCAATTTCTTGGAATTAGCCGTAGCATGTGTGTACAGTAAAAGGGGCAGAATGAACCCCACCCAGACTGTGACAGTCCAGCTGGTCTAATGCTATAAGAGCAGCTGGATGCTCCACACATCAGGGACGGGAGGGGAAAAGGGATCTCATTCACAGACAAGATGCTCATCCAAACTGTCTGCTCCTCAGGAGGGAGGCTCAGAAATCTGGAGCTGATGCAAAAGGACAGCCTCCACAAGGGGCACCGAAGGCCTGCATTAAATCAATCTTTCACCCTTCAGGTAGAATGCTACCAATTGAAGAAAACTGATGGCACATTCCTGATGTGTGTGACTGGAATGTTACAATGTATGCTGCTGAAGACTTACTGAAAGAAGCACAAAAAGAATAACAGTATAACATCCTAAAAATGACTATTACGTTAAAAGAAAGCTAAATAACTTCAGACGTACTTTAATAAAAAAATGTATGGAACGTGGATTGTTAGTTTGTAATGTTTTTTAAGGAAAGTTATTAAAATACTGTCGGTACAAATACAAATTTCATTCACCGATGACAGAAGCCATCAATGCTTTCATTCATCTCTCACACTGGGAATTCTCAGTCTCATTATCTTTAGTTACCTGTGATGACACAAACCCATTTTGTTCTTTGGCACAATTTATAATAAAGCACTCTTGTGGTCCTGTCCTCAATGCAAATGTGTATTTTTTAGCTATTTATCTACTCTCCGCATGAGAATGTGCCCTGCCCATTTATAATCACGAGCTCCACACAGTTCATAGATCCATCACCACCACCGACCCGTCCATGAGCAGAAAATTACTCGCACTCGCTATTTTAATAAGCAAACTTTGCTCAATGCAGCAATATCGTTTTACGGCACCACTCTGCGCTCGGAACGCCTGTGTTATATTTTTGTCTGAATTCTTGAATCCTAGCTGCGAAAACATGCAAATGAAGCCCGTAAATGGATGGCAAACTTAAAATGATAAAACTAAGCTCGAAGGTCTCGAGCTGTGAATGAGCCCATGTTTTTTTGCAATGAAAAACATTTATTTATTCACATTCAACCCATTAGTGCAAATCAAATGTAAGCAAACACATTTAAAGCTACAAGATAGTCTTATCCACACACTAGTACAGCAGGAGACACGATTACTGCATCCGTTTGCCATATAAGACTTTTTTAAACATGCTGACAGTAACAGAGCCTTCATGAGACCCTTCTTTCAGCAATTCTGCCTGTGTCCCGCCTAGCAGAATCTAAATGAGGTCCCTGGGGTCCCGCTCATCCAGGGCTACATACAAGACATCCGCATCATTACTTTTCCCTGTTTCTCCACAGTTATAGATACTCTATATCTCCCAGTGGGGAGACAGCGGAGCTAAAACAGGAGTCTGGGCGTGTAACCTTTGGTCAATAGACACCTGAGGATAAAAGCGGCCTCTGACTGAGAGCAGGGAGCGGAAATCAATTTGACTAGTGAAGAACAGCTACAGCACAAGACAAAGATATTGGAGGAGGGAGGATACAGCAATGATATAATGCGCTGCCGTGAACGTTTTACAATCGTCGGAATCGTTCATTTTAGATTGATGATTAACTGGAGTATTTAGTTTTGATGGATTGTGAAAAAGGACTTAAATAGGTTTGATGGAGTGTTGGTGGGGTAAATGTGCGTTTGCTTGCAAATGTGTTTGATTCATGCATCAGTATTAAGTTGATTATGGCTGTAAGGCCATAACTCACGCTTGTGTGTTGTAGTGAATAAATTAATGAGATAATTTATAGTTATGCTCAAACCTTAGGGTTGCTCTGTGTTTTTTTTTTTTTAGATCACTCAAAATCTTTTTTTTGTAATTTATAAACCCTCACTCAAAACCTGTATGCGTTTTTTTTATTCTGTGAAACACAAACAATATATTTTATCTTATTTATTTAGATATTTATTTGAGGTCAATGGGGGCCAATGTTGTTTGTTAATAACAATTTTCAAAATATCTTCTTTAGTGTTCTGCAGAAAAAAGAACATCATACAGGTTTGGATGGTATGATGGTCAGCTAAATTAACGACGACAGATTTGTTTTGGCTGAACTGTCTCTTTAAATCTTATTCAATTGAAAATATTTACAGCACAGTCGTGGACATAGTATATACATTCAGACACATGGTTGCTGATAATTTGGAGGTCTGGTTTTGGTGTATCGTATGACAAAAAAATGTAACCACCCATAAACTTTCAGTCAGATTAGTGTAGTAATGGGATCATATTATTTATCGTTTTATATATTTATTGTTTTTCCCTGTGGATCACTTACTGTATGTCCTTTATTTCTTTATTTTCATTTCACAGTGTATAACATAATCAGAGTCGAAATCTTTACAAACTGCATTTAACCCAAAATATTATTTAAACAGGCCATTTTGGCTGCTTTGTATTTAAGACTTGTGTAACGTCTTGCTCAAAGGACATGAGTAACAATGCTTACATATGGGTCGTGGGTTTGCTGTCAGGTCCAATACATTGGTGCTCCCACATCTTTCAATTACAGCCTCTTTTTAAAGTCTACATTGTGACAGGTTCACAAAACAATTATCAATGGGACATGTTATGAAAACTGTAAAGTTTATCTTCAGGCATCTTGTTAAAAGAATGGTTGTAGGTTCAATGCAAGTTAAAGCGATAGTTCACCAAAAAGTGAAAATTCTGTCAAAATTTACTCACGCAGTTGTTCCAGATCTGTATTAATGTGTAGATTTTTGGAAAAATGCTTGTAAACAAACAGTTCCTGGCCACCATTGACTTCCATAGTAGGAACATTTTTATTCTAAATTTGTATTCTGTTTAAGATATTTTGAAGAATGTAGGAAAGCAAACAGGGCTTTTGACTACCATTGTAACGGTTTGGTTACATTCTTCCAAATATCTTTCTTTGTGTTCATCAGAAGAAAGAAATATATACAGATTTGGAACAACTGGAGGGTGAGTGAATGAAGGCAGCATTTTATTTTTGGCTGAACTGTCACTTTAAGAGGTCATATTTCAATTTTGAATGACATCTGATATGTCCGAAAAAAATATTTTTGATAGCGCTTACCTTGTTTTAAACCTGGAATGTTCTTTTTGTTTAACCTTATTCTAGTTTCTAATGAAAAAAATTGCCTGCTGAATTCAATGACTGGCCATTCAGAATCGAGTATTCCAGAAAGCACTGTAATAAGAGATAATGACTTTAGCTTGCACAAAGTGTCGATATTCCCTCAGAAACACCTTATGGAGTAATGCATCTGCTTACAAAGGCATTCATGTGAACAAAGTCCCTTCGGCTGTGCTCGTCTTAGTTTATTGGTAATTTCAGAAACTATAAAATTGGCCTGTCTACTGATATATTTAATGGCAAATTGAAAAAACTGATGGTGTAATAATTATTGATTGTCTCTGGGATTTATAAGTACTTTCTCCGAAATGTAATACTGAGGCTCATTGAACAACTATTGCATATGTGCATGTAAAATACTCAGAATACTTACAGGCATTGATTCACATGCACACACGCATGCACATATACACATACACCCTTCTGGCACTCTCTTTCACCAGCTGTGATACTAAACTAACATTGGAGATTGTTCAAGATTCTGTTTGAAAATCGCTCGAGCTATTCCGCTTTTCACTACTTTATAATTTTTATGGAAATTTCCCTATTAAAGAAGAGGCGAAACAAATCGAAGCCCAATTAATGAATGCTTTATAAACAGTTTGTCTACATACAGTATATCTCTCTGTTTTCCTCAAGCTTTGATCCATTACACTATTGTTCATTTCCCTAGCTCGCCCTCTCCTCTGTTTTCAAACGTGAGAGTGGAAAGAACACACATAATGCTAGAGAATAAAACACAAAACCTGGGACTCTACAATTTTCAATTTTAAATCAGCACTGGACAAAGGCTTTGTGTCGAACAAATCTTACACAAGGCGAATCTGGCAACAGAATCGGAGAGCATCTGTTATGCACAGCCAATTAAAAATTGTTATGTCATTCATTGTTTGCCACAATCACTAAAATGCTAAATGAAATGGTCACAGATACATTACAACACACCCATAAAGCAGTTTACAGGGCAAATACTACAATTATTAAAGGGACAGTTTAGGCAAAAATGAAAATTATTTTATCATTTACTCACCTTCATGGAATTCCAAACCTGTTTGACTTTCTATTTTTCAACAGAACACAAAATAAGATATTTTGAAGAATGTTGGTAACCAAACAACATCGGCCCCCATTGACTTCCATATGAAAATGAGGCATTTCTCAAATTATCTTCTTTTGTGTTTTACAGAGGAACAAGTCGCATACAGGTTTTGAATGACATGATGATACATAGATGATGAAAGAAATGTTATGTTTGGTTGAATTGGTTGAAAATCCAACCAATATGGCCTTAGTAGTCACCGCTGTCCATGATTCCATCAGAACAGACCCCATTTTTGAGCTGGAACCCGGAAAAAGTAAAGCAGTGCTCAAGATAACCCTTCATCTTCATCATGATCCAACCTTCCTTTCCAACAGGATCTTACAAGGAAAGCCAATGACGAACCTGCCAACAAACCAGAGCATCTGATCCAATAAGAAATCAAATTTGCACACGAAAAAACTTTTCACCGTTTCCGACACTTGGCTGCAGCTGCAGTGAATTCAAAAATAGCTTTCTGGTCATTTAATGAGGCCAGTCGTACGGACCTACAACAGATGATAAATAAACTACATAAGTTGAGGTGAATCTGGGATGCGCAAGCTCTTATTATGCGAGTTTGAGAAACAACGTTGGTCTGTGTGTGCCCATTTGAGAACAGCCATGTCTTCTGAGGAGAATTAGGTCAGTCAGACTCCTGGGAGAATCAGAGGGAAAAGAGAGAGAGAGCGAACAAGAACAAGCAAGTCAAAAGAAGACAGCGGGGACAAGGGACGGACGGAACAAGGTAGAAGGTTATAACTGAAGGATAAATGAGAGACAGAGACCTGGAATGATCAGTGGAGGGTACTGAGGGAACAACACCTCAGTTACTATGCTTCATAAATGCTTTGAGCTTCAATCTATTTACAACACTGAACTTTAAAAACCATGTGACTGTGGAAGTGTTGTGTTTAAAATGGTGTAGACAGAGTCCAAAATAAATTTTGTTGGCCACATTCCACTATGGGTGGGTGAATTGAAAGCCAGCCTTTAGCATTTTTTACTGCAAATAAAACAGTGTTATTACCTTAAAATAGTTTGGTCACCATCTCTTTGGAATTATTTATCTGTAGCTATGTCTAACAGACATAGCTGCAGGTCATTATTTTAATGTGACTGGCAGCATCATATTCAAGTCAGTCTTTAAAGTGAAATGGTGATTCTGGATACATCTTGATTTTGTTCCTGGTTTCTTCATTTCAGTGGTTTAATGCCAGGAATATGTCTCCAAATGGCATGACAATACTTGCTAATGCACTTCCTAACTAAACAAATGATTTGATGTCGTGCGCCATCTGTATGTTTTTTATTTTGTTGGGTCACATTTAGTATTACATTACAATTTAAGCCATATGTTATTTTACGATTTATACAAAAGTTGTTGCCAACTGGCCATTGACTCTGTTTGAATAAGCCTACGTGCCAAATCCTGTTTGTACTTAGATTTGGAAAGTGTTCATTTTGGACCTTGGACTTAGAGATGGGAAAGATTCAAAAGATAAAAGTTTTAAAATCAGACGAAAGACAAAAATGAAAGCTGTGTTACAAAAGATTAGACACCAGGAAGAGCAGACACACAATGCAGACTTTGAGATTGCACATTTCAATTCACAGAAATCCTACTAAATATGCTGTCTCAAAAATCTTCGTCCTTTGGGTCACATTCATAAAACAATCCTTTCTCTCTTTTAAAATAGAAAACTTGTGCAAAGACTAATATTTTTCTGATGTCTGGACTCTATCATAAGGGCTTTGGTAACATATAAACAGATGGTTCAATATATTGGCAACAAATGCCTCTCTGAGAATACATATATCAAGTTTTGACTCAAAATGTCACATCCATAACGCTGGAATTGCCCACCTATCAAAATTATAAAAACAGTTTCAGTTTTTCCACTATACTGTAGTGCTTGGTGTAATTAGTCAGTGGCTGGAAAAGATGTATGAAATATTTAGTGCCCTCCAACGGGACTGAACGTCAAATGAAAATCTCGTTGACCTTCTGAAAATGTGCCAAGTAGTAAAATGTATTAATATGCATATTAATAAGCCCCAACCTTATTTTAGTGCTTGCCCACAACAACCAGAAGATAGACACTGTACAAGTGACCATCAATTCTCCCTAGTTTCCACTGCTGAGGTTTTTACTGTGATTCTGTCACTCAAATGACAGAGTCATATAGAGCAACATATTAATAATTTATTATGATTAAAATGACTCAATTATTTGCAAAACAAAACCTAAAATATAAACGCCGGTCAATCTGAAGACACAAAATCGATGTGTTTAGAGACTGTGAATGTTTCTCTGAGGAGGGACATGTTGGTAAGGTCCCCAGCATGAGCTTTGGAGATTGAGGACCAGGGAGGCCTTGAGAAAAGCAGCAGAGCGGGGGAAATGAAAGGGAAGAGGGCAGAAAGGCGAGTGTGAAATATTAAACACTGAAATCCGCTCCCTGAAGAAAGAGATAATGACAGAAATGAAGATAATGCGGCCACGTTACGAAAACGTCATTTATGCTCTTCGTGCCCACCGAGCGAAATAAGCCAATTGTGCCGAACACTTTCCCACACCGTCTTAAAGCATACTTAACAAGTCATTAACTTCTTGTAATACAGATTCTGATGTTTGCCCCCTGATGTTTGCGTTATGAAATGGTTGCCTATACAGTCCTTCTTAATGCACGTCCCATACTTAAATTAGCATTTTGATGATAGGAAAACACAGCAACTGGAAGTCACAAGTGCGGACCGAAGTGGAAAATGAATCAGCAGGCGCAGACGAATGGCCAAAGTCATCTTTGCCTTCACTGGAAAGTGCCCATCTGGAGAGTTTGGCCGCCTGCTCTCACTGTAAACTGATGGAGCCAAAACTGCATCTGTCACATCAACACACACAAAACTCCGCTATCAGATTATCCATCACCGACGAAGGCACATTGGTTATAAAGCAGCCAAATATAGGATCTATGGGCGATGATTCAGAGTTCTAAGTAGGTGGATTATCAGAAATCAGGTCAGTCAAAGGCATCGCAGTCTAATTTCTCTCGACTTTCTGTTGCATTCACTCGATAGTCTGATAATCTGTTGCGCAATACATCCCCTCTTTGTTAGAACATTGCGACTGGAGTCTATCGTCTCTGCCTTCTCCATAACTAGACCGTCAGATTAGACATCAAAGGTAGTGCACCCGGAGAGGGACAGAACGCAGGAGTGTGTGTGCGTCGAAGGGTGAATGGGTTTTAAACAGAATACATTAACAACAGAGCGTGTGCTTGAGGATACCATGCTGCAACAGTCGACTATCATGGATTTATGCTTACGTCCCAACTGCGCTTCTTTGGAGCGAAGGTGGTAAGGAACCACGGCAGAAAGGAGGACAGAAGAAGGAGGGAGAACAAAGTGATAAGAAAAACAAGGAGACGCGAGGCCGAAGATCTGTAGGAGGGCTGAAAACATGAGTCAGATTCTGAAAACAATGAGACGGTACATTGTTTGACCATACACAGATAAATTAAAATCATCAATCATTTCTTGCTACAGTTGAGAGGAAATCGTTGCATGGTCATTTTCTTCGATTTTTTGGCCTCTGTGTTAGATCATTGAGTCAATAAAATTGGTAAAGAACTTGAAGTCAGGTGTACTGCTGTTTCATGATTTAGATCGCAATGGAGAGCTGACACGTTACTGAATTTTAAAACTTTTTAAAGCAGGAACATAGTGGACTTGAAATTGAACTTAAAGTTCAATATCTTCACACAGTGTAATCACATTCATGTTCCAAGTGATGTCTTAAAGGGACAGTTCACCCACAAATAATGTTTCTGTAATTTATTCAGCGTCATGTTGGTTTAAAACTGTATATAAAAAAACTATTTTTCTGGAACACAAAAGAAGATATTTTGAGAAAAGTGGTTTTGTTTCCTTACAATGGAAGTCGATGTTGTTTGATTAGCAACATTCTTCCAAATATTTTCTTCTGTGTTCCTCAGAAGTCAGAAAGTCAAGTTTGAAATGACATTATGGTTTGAATAGGATGAAAGAATTCAACTGCGTTAACTCCCTTCAAGTACATTTATTTTCCACAAAAAGGCGATGCTGACCAAGGGAAACATATCATATGTCTTGTGCAGTCACTGAACCTTCTAGGTGTACTTTGGATTAAACTCGTAAGCACCAGCACCAGTAAACACCACAACACAAAACATAATTTATTCTGTTATTAAAATCATTTCTGTAGATTGTCAATTTGTATGCCAGTAAACATAAATTATTGTCACTGAGAAAATATAAACAGACAGAAATGAGTATTATAGCCTTCGGAGACTTGCCCATAAAACTTTAATGGATTAACAAAACCGCAGAGATTTATTATTGTCTTTCTTGTGAATCATAAATAGGATTAGACTTGGAGACATTCATATTATAAAGAGAAAAAACAACACCAGTAATTTCATTTCAAATATTGCACTGTTTTTGATTTGCTCCTCAGATAAATAAAAAGGAAACTGGGAGATTATTGTTGAACGATGTTTAAACAACAAGCATATTGAAAGCAACACTGTCATAATGTAATAAGGATGAAATATCCAACGGCGAAAGCTTCATCGCACTCCATTTCCCATCTAATTCTGCATTCTCTTATATTCTGCCTCTCTTTATCCCAAGTTTAGAGTTAAGGCAGACAAAACAGGGCTACCGGGAAGAGTCCTCATTCCTGATTTATGTTTGCTTCTCCGTCCCCCTATGTATTTATTATTACACTGTGAATGCAACAACAAGCATCACAAAAGCGCCCAACGTCGTCCAAAACCTCAGCGTATCTCGCGCACAAAGCCTTGTTTCCCGTTTCCCCCACCGTATCGCTTTCTCTTTATTGTTTTGTTTTGTCATGACTGGTGAAGTGGATGCTGCTTCTATTGTCACATGCAATCGGAAACAAAATTACGCATAAGAAGGTGGTCAAACGCGGTCGAGACGGCAGAGAGGTTCTCAGATCTTTTTTAACAAGTCGTCAGAAATTATATAATGTGGCTTATTAAAAGTAATTTGATGGAGAGAAAGAGAATGCGCACGTATCACGATTAGACTGTAATTACTAGTCTGTCCTAATGGTAATTTCTGTTGAAGGGCAGTTGTAACAGTACCTTGCCACGTGCTTGAGGGACAGCAACTCATAATCTGTAGCTTGTGAGTGCATATTAGCGAGAAATAATTAAATTTTGTATAATATGTTTTTCAGGAGTGCGTCAGGGGGTGGAGAGATTATCAACACTGTTACAGTAGACTTATGGCATCTGAGCAATGAAGTCATCTAAAAAAAAATGTTGTGCCCCCTGGAGAGAGTTCACAGTAAGGCTGTGGAGATAAGCCTCAGCTGTTATGAAAAAGGACAAGCTGGGATCAACAAGAAACATTTTCTCTAATAAATTCTGGACACATTCTTAATCTACCAAAATTCCTAATCGATCAATATTCCTAAATCTCTCTTTATTTCTCATACATACACGTAACAGCTATAAGTGTTCACACAGGCTTCACGAAAACCTATGGTAATATGTTTCACAAACATTTTATAAATCCTTTTCCATTTATCATTATAGAAGACTGTTTGCGCAGATCACACGGATCCATCTTCAAGGAGAGATCATTAGTTACGGGCTAATGCGATTAGCATGTGTTTACCTCATTTGCCTCAACAGCACATCAGAGATCGAAAGGAAATAATGGACGAGAGGCTTGGACACCTGAAGTACTGTACACCCAAACCCATCTGTGGGAGGTCTGTACTGTAGCGTGTAGGCAAACTCTAAGAATCTAACTTGAAAGTGCCTTCTATATGTAGTGCAGAATCATGATGTTCCAGAGTTGTTTAAATATATATTGACAAAAATAAACAGAAACTGAGAAAATGCTGCGTGAACCCATTATGAACTGTGTATATCAGTGGTTGATATCAAATACTTTTGTTAAGTAACACTGTAAAATCCTGGGCTATTTTAAACCCAAAACAGAATGAACCCCAACTATATGGTTATAAATTAACCTATGATTGGTTGTTTTTACCCATTTTTGGGTCAAATATGAACATTTTGTCCCTTTTTGACCAAATGATGGGTTGAAAAACAACCAAGCATTTTAAGTATGTATCGTCCGTGCTGAATTTTTTTTAAAACCCAATAGAAACCATCAAAGAAATTCTGATGATTTCCTTTAAAACAACATTATGAACCATTAGATTTTCCATTAAAGGTCCAATGTGGAATATTTTTGAGGATCTATTGACAGAAATGCAATACATACATAATTATGTCTTCAGAGGTGTATAAAGATTTTACAAAATTAAGTGTTATGTTTTTATTATCTTAGAATGATCTTGCCATCACGACCTCACCCCTAGATGCCACTGAATGTCATTCACTTGACCTTTAAAACCATTGCAAAATTCCTGTTTTGTAGTGTGTTTTGGGCAGTAAGACTTGTACATCCCACCAATAGAATCCATCACATACCATCAGCCACCATTATAGTTTCCATTTAAACCAATTCGATTCCCATTACAACCATCACATTTTCTATTGAGCATCGGGCAGAGTTTAACACAAAATCCTGATGTTTACGCGGGCATGTTATCTACTACCCATGCATGCGTCATTTTCGCTGAATATATTTTGCAGAAGGATAGCTCCTGCAAAATTAAATAACTTCATTGGCACCATCCAAGAAGTGACAACAATGTTGAGCGACACGTTGCTAATGGGCATTAACATGTCTATAAATAACCAATTCCATATAGACTAAATATGACTCATTGATTGTGATCTCCCTCCACTACTGTTACAGAAATGCCATACGCGTGCCATTTAAAAAGTGTTTTTCCACACCGAGATAACAAGCTTTTCCAGAAATGTGAATGTGGTGGGATTGCTCTCGCTGAGGTTACCCACTGTCTCTGCACTTACTCTCATAAGTGCTCTAATTTGTTGAGTATACGGGATGATAGAATAAGAGGGTTTGAAAGCTATTGATTTAGAGTTTCTTCCAGTAGGAAAACAGATAATGATGCTAACATTCAGCTCTGGGTGCCGTCTTCTGCGCGCATTGGTTACTTATACAATGACAAGGACGATGCATTTTTTATGATCAAGCCAAATGTCATCTTTTATAAAGTAAAAGCTGAAAGAGAATTTCATCGGTACTGTACCTTAGCTGGAGTTTCAATCTTGTGTGGGTAAGTAATAATCGTGACAAGGTATGAAAAACCTGCATAAATCTAAAAAGTACAGAGAAGAAATTTTGAATGAAGGGATTTATTGCTACTTTTGTATAAGACCCTCCAATCGGACCACATGGAACCTCTCAAATAGTTGATTTATTTTAAAGTAATAATATTATTGATGCATTGTTATCTATTTTTGTATTTCACAAGAATATTTTTCTATTTAAATCTGTTTTGTTCTTGTAACACAATTCCATTGCAATCGAGCTAATCCAATATCCATACAGTAGCAACATTTATGGGATTTGTTCATATATTATTTGCTAATCCACCGTGTTCCATTTCCTCTCCCGCTCAACCCCATTTTGGCACATTTCGAATTGGAGTCCATCACAGCCATTAACTATTATAAGAGCATTTGTGAAATGCTGTAAATGAGTGTTAGCTGGGAAATCCTGCATCATGCTGCAACGTGTTAAGAGGATGTGCAATATTTCAGTCGGGTTCACAGCTCACCTGTGGGTGCGTCTGTCACATTCACAAACACCTCTCTGGCTGCAAAGACTCTCTAAGTGTGGCACTGGGTTTAAACAATCCCTGTTTCACGAGCTACGACCCGCAGCCGCGATATCTAGAAGATTCTCGAGAAATCTTTTCGTTCAGATACTCTTTGCTCATCCTTATATAAGAAAGCAAAGCAAACAAAACTACTATCCAATTTTTAACGTAGAAAAGCTTTTTATGGTTTCATATGGGTGTATGAAAATCTCACTCACAGTTTTCTGTCCGTCTACAAATGAATCATTTAATAATAATTTCAGTATGCCTGACAGTCAACAGATTAGATAAATACAGAACCAGATGTGCAACAGCATGCGTGTTTGCAATGGGGCCAAAGCATTAGAATTAATGTTAAGTGATCAAAACCTCACAATGATAAACGGTAAAGAGAACAACATGCAGCACACAAGGCTTGACAAACACACATGTTTGATTCGAGTGTTACAAAACAAAATATTCTACAAACAGAATTTAAAATACCATAAAAATGTCAATGTGTCTATGTGGCCATATGCAAAACCCACAGTCACAACACTTACACATAACACCAACCTTGCTGTAAGGTTCATTGACCCTGGATTTCTCTTTACCCCAAAACATGTTCTCTCGAGTTAAGCCTACTTGTACGATAAATTGCTGAACACTTGAGTACAGAGAAGGACAACATGACAAAAGAAAATTATGTGACAAGTGGCCACTCCTGATAACTTAGTTGAGCTTATTAATGAGCTAGAAATAAATATTAAAAAATATTTAATAAATATTAAAAAACTAGAAATAAATAAAACTACATTTAAAAATGAAAAAACATTAATAATTTACAAGAAAATAAATAAAACTAAATTTAAGTATGAAACATCATTAATAGATTACTAGAAATAAATAAAACTAAATGTATAAATGAAACAACATTAATAAATTACTAGAAATAAATAAAACTAAATTTAAAAATGAAACTACATTAATAAACTCACATTTATCTCTATATATTCTGTGAGGTAGCAATAATCGCAGAGCATTTGCTTTCTAGACATTTTTAAAATATTTGTTCCACACCAAGCGATGCAATGTCGCAAATCTGAAATGATTTTCCCTATGTATCTGATTTTTTTAAAGAATTTAAGGATCGTGTTAAGCGACGTTTAGCTGTAAATGCGCTAAGATATCTCATTAGTCTACTCCTGGAAACATAATAAAAAACGCTCATGATAAGCAATCGCTCACAGACAGTATCTCTCCACCTCATATGCTCACGATCGACAGGTTGGATGCTGAACTTAAATGCATAAAGAAGACATAATGTTCCCGTCCCACCTGGCTATATCCCGTCATATTTTCAGTTCTGATGAAAACCATACACATTTAAGACGGCATACCGGAAGGTCTAAACTTGGTTTACCTGCTCGGGTTGGCACAAAGTACGCGCGGGCTGAGTGAGAAAATCCAAACTTTGAAGGAGCCCTCGATCGGGTGTTAACGTCTCGCGAATGACAGACGCATCAGATCGGCGCGCTTCTGACAAGACTGTCGGCGTTGAATGCTGCTGCCTGTCCTTCCCTCCCTCTTTCTACCCCAGTGAAATAAATAATCTCTGCTTTCATCTGGATCTCTCTCTCTCTCTCTCTCTCTCCTGCTTCTCTCACTTGCGCGCGCGCGCACAACAGGAATGAATTCATCACATTGCCCAAAACGGCACAGGTAAGCAGGTGTGTAGAAATATGCGACGCTCTTAACTCCCGTTTCGGAGGAGCGTTGCGCGCGAAGATTTCAGCGCGTTAACAGGTTTGTTGCACTTATTTAACCATTGCATTGAATAGGCCTACGTCGTTTTCCAGTAAACCACAGGACGCTTTTGCAAGTATTTAATACTTTCTAAAGGCGGTGAATTGCAGTGACTAGCAGATTGCGAGCGACGGGATTACTACATCGGATTAAACCGCAACAACCATCATTTCATTATATCTGCGCATGGAGCAGTGATGAAGAACTCTCACGCGCTGTCCAGCTTTATTTTTTTATAAACACGGACACTTTGTATCACCCCCTAAGTGGTCCACAGTGGAATTCGATATGTGAAGTAACCAATGGTCAATGAATCAGCTCCTTTGTAGTTCAGTGGAGTTTATGATGTCATTAAAGCTTTAGACACCAATAGTCTCGCGCAAATGAAATAATACTGGCTTCTCAGCATGTAAAGGCTATCTGCGCGGTTCCACACCATTATGAAGTTCTTCAGTCAGGAAGAGGGAGAAGTTGAGCCGCTGGTGTCATCTTAATGGGATGAAGCATCAAACCACACAGAGATCAGGGCAGCGATGCTGTACGGGGTCTTTAGTGTGCCAACGGGATATGGACAGATGGCTGTGTAATTACTCAGGAACTAACCCCACGTGCGCGCGCGTGGTTTCCGCTTTTGAAAGTGAATATGGCCATTCTTGTGCTTGGAAAAAAACAAGTTGTTTACATATTCTTATAGCCCCAGGAGTAAAGGAACCAGTTGTAAAAATGGATCCATTCACCAAAGAGTCTGAACTTGATACTGTTATCTGAAGAAACTAGTTTTAAGGGTTAGACTAAGCATGGATGGGATAAAAAGTGTTCTTATAAATATACAATAAATAAAATATAACAAAGCTTAGTTAAAACAGTCTCATCTTTGACCCGCAGTCCATAAAATCAAAAGCTCTATAATTAGCAATTGGGTTTTAGGAAGGGAGAAAATGGCCCCAATGGCAGGCCTGTACCAGACAACCTATAATTGGACAGTAGGCACACCCATCGAGTCCGCTACAGTGTCCCTGTATCATCCCTTACCATTTAATTGTTATAATTAAATTGCCCAAATGAAGTTGCAATACAATCCGAGTAAGAGATCACAATTTAAATGACATTATGTCTAAGATAAATAAGAATGAAAGCCATGAGTATGTTGAATGATTTGCATACATCCCCTGTTGTGTTTGTGTTTATCTGGGAGTGTTTTTCAAGTATTCGTCACACATTTATTTGCTGTGCTGGATTTACACGGATTTGTCTTTTCTCAGATCGCCTTTCAGGGTGAAATTTGACATCCGCCTACACAAGTTCATACCGTGGCCTTGGGTTTGTGTGACAAAGTCTTCTTCTCAGAAAAAATACATCCTTTAGAAATAATACAATTCTACAGTAACTGTAAATATATGGTTGGTTAAAGGCATGATAGGTTGAATGGTCCATCTTTTTTTTCTAGCTCCAATATTACTCCAATAAATCCAACTCAAAAATGAATGAACATAGAATCCTATTTCTTAAAGTCTTATAAAGTTTTCTGATTGAACATCATGGTTAAATGGAATCACTGGGTAATTGGTCACATGTTCTAGATGACCTTAATTATAAAGCTATATTTGAGTGGGGATGTAGGGCAGGGATTACTCTTACGTTAATGTAGTACAGAGGTAAATCATAAAATTATACATCCAGGGTCACTGTAGTGTTAAGATCTGTCCGGCAAGATCAACCCTGATCCAATAACCGAGCTCATTCACAGTGTCGTCTTTGTGTAACTTTAAAGTTCTTAATTGGCTGTTCGGTGAGCGTGTCAAACCCAGCAGCACGTATTGATTGAAGTGAGCTGTGCGGGCTCATTAATCTCACAGAACGCTGAGAAGTTCTTAGAAATATGGGACAGTCTGTGATGGCTGATTTTTGGGAAAAGGTGACATTTATTTTGAAAACTCGATATTTGTCTTTATTGGGATTTCTAAGGCTAATTCAAATTTACAGGCTATTTTCAGACTTTCATGTGCAAAGCTGTCTTATCTGCAGACAGGGGTCTCCAATTAGCCTGCTCTCTCCTCACAAAGGCCTTAGAAATCTACAATCTTCCTCTACACGTTGTAGTGTGTGTGTACACTGTTTTACAAAAATAAAATGTGTGCTAATACGGCTCCTGGCTTAACCAGCCAAAAAAACATTCATTTTGTTCATTTATGTTTTGTAGCATAGGAAAAATGCAGGTGACCGTAGAGAGAGCATTAAAGCTTTAACTTAAATCCACATTGGGTCTATAACTACTCTATTGGTTTATCTTTTTACTTTTATTGTAATACTATTGTGTAATAAAATATTTTAAAAGTAATTCATATATAAAAATATGTATAAATATCATTTATTTATTAAAAAAATATGATGTTTGAATTTATTTTACCACACTATATCTAATACTCTTTTATTTACTTATTTTAATTTGTTATGTTATTTTTATGGGCAATTCTGAAATGTGATGGTTCACTCAAAAATTAAAAAAAAAATTATTCACCCTCTTGTCATTTCAAACCTGTATGAATTTTCTTCTTCGGACAACAAAATATAAGTGAAACGGTGAAAAGATATTTTGAAGAATTTTGGTAACCGAACCAAAACCAGTGGAAGTCAATGGGAATCAATGTTGTTTGGCTACCAACATTCTTCAAAATATCTTCTTTTGTGTTCTGCAGAAGAAAGTCATACAGGTTTGAAATGACACGAGGGGGAGTAAATGATGAGAGAATTTTCATTTTTGGTGGAACTTTAAAT
This sequence comes from Triplophysa tibetana, assembly GCA_008369825.1. Lineage (NCBI taxonomy): Eukaryota > Metazoa > Chordata > Actinopteri > Cypriniformes > Nemacheilidae > Triplophysa > Triplophysa tibetana. The sequence goes on along the minus strand of CM017912.1, from coordinate 14,678,740 downwards.
TGTAACAGCTGGAACCTGTTATTGTTGAAATTCCTCATGAAGTTCTGCAAAGAAAGGCAGAAGACAGAGACTGTAAATGAATGTATTTATAAAATGAATGTATCCATAACCAGAGCAGTCTCTCCTCTAGATTTAAGAGGTCACTAATAAAAAGAGGTTTACCCTGAAGAGAGAACACCCAAACTGGGTCAGAGTGGAGTTTTTTGAACTCCTAAGGTGCTCTTACGAAGACTGCCTTATAAAAAGGGAGGAAAGTGCAAATAAAGAAAGTGCTTTCAGAAACATGATCAAAAACACATACTTTCTAACGCTGACATGTTAAAAATACAACAGGGAGCATTCGTACCCTTTTCTCTCCCTTTATATAGAAATACTTTAAAAACACCGTCCATACTTTAAAAATATATAACACAAAATAAAGATTGAATGATGAGATGAAGATCATGCATTAAAATACAGGCTATAATAAATAAACATTATATTAAAATGATTATTGGTTGCAGACATCAGCTTCATTTATTACACCTCATATCAATTTGTCAGTAACAGGTTTCTGTACAAAAACATTTCCTTCACACGCGTCCCACTCAAGGTTCTTGTTTGTCTCCAGTCTGGCTCATCAAATTTTTAGCGAGAAATGTCAGCGCTAACCTTCCACTTGCACACCATCAGCACCTTCTTTAGTCTTGACTGAGGCTACGGCGTACGCTTTTGTATGTTGTCTCTCTCAAACTATTCTGCTGACCTTGAGCTTGTATTATCAGGGGAATAAAAGCTGTGCTGAAGAAGATCGGAGTCATGGTAAGGCATGGGATCGACTGATTGAAAGCGGTTTCTATCAAGCACCGAGCTTTAACTAGTTTTGACATCAGGACGAGAAACCGATGAACTAGCGAGAGAAAGTCTTATCTATATACTGTAAGTATTCTTTGGAATGAGGCCTTGGATACTGTTGCTGTAAAGAATGTGCTGCAAGTCACCATAATGTTTAAAGCAAATACAAAATTACAAGTGTGTATGAAAGATGGCGATTTGACAACGAAGATCTTGGGAATCTATCATCAGGACTAAGTCACGGCAAGAAATTTAGCATTATGAGCAGAAGCGGTGAAGACTTGAAATAAGACGTGAAATTAATTCATGACTCAAAGGCCCAGGGAAAATAAATACATTTCTCATTGCGTATGGAACAAGTTCTTCTAATGCAAAAAATCAATAAAACAATTTAGTGACTAAGGGGATCAGATCTCACAAACGGGCATAAATCCTACAATTCCATTTCAATCCTTTGCTCTCCTAGGATTGATGTGCAATCAATAATCAATAGGTTTGAATTAAATGAACCAAATTATTGAAAAAACAATAAACAAATTGATTTCCAGTATTCATATTGAGATGTTATGTTTAAGGAAGGTAAAGTGATAAATGGACCATGTTTATAGCTCCGGCTATTGGGACAGATCAAGGCACAGATTGCTCTTGTGGCCATGGACCAAACAGAAGCAGAGTGAAGAATGTTCCAACTGTGTACATGTATGGCCCACTGAGATGCCCCTTATATAAGCTTTCAGAAATCTCTTACCTGCAGTATATTACACCACTAATTGAACCTGTTACATCACCCTCAGGCTGTGTAATCCAGCTTTGGCATTTTACGGTTGAAAAGTTGGAATTTTCTTTTAATATATCTATACTGTATCTATCACATATGGGTTGCTAAATTTAACAACGCCATGAAATCGCCTAAATAATGCTTTCGGTTCCTGTCTCATGGATTACTTTTGTGTGACGGACAAGCAACATTTGTGCGTGTGCAGAGCAAGGCCAGGCTTTATATGGCTTTATAAAGCCAAATGCTACAAAGCTGCAGCTTTGAGTTGATCTCATGTGTGAACAGCAGATGTTTTTAATGAGGAGGCTACCGGCACGTATTTCAACACCAGCTCTTTCGTTCAGTGGTATTTTCACTCTGTGTTATTTTTGGCTTTAGTTTTCAGGCCAAACTCTTATTGCAGAAGCATTTTGTCATCGGGTTCAAAAGACCCTTTTTATAACACTGCCATCTAGTGATGATAGGCAACTAGCTCATCCTGAACCTAACATTTTAAAATCTCCTAGCAACACTATTCAGTTCCATTATATTCATGGAATTCAAAGAAAATTTTATTTACGCTTTTCCTTAATATCTTGGTTTATTATGATTAACGTCACTGTCCTTCGGAAATCTTAGATATCCAAATTTGCTCTTTCTTAGGGAATGGAAACAACTACACATTTTAAACGATGTAATACTGTGTTGTCAAAGTTGACAAGGACTTTTTAATGCTTTGTATTGGTTTGATGTTTGCAAAATCCAGTGACAACATAAAAATGGCGACCTGTGGAGATATAAGGTTTTAAAAGGATAGCAGCGATATATTTAGCCATTAGACCAACCATCACAGTATTCTGCAGAAACAGCAAATATTTGATTTAAAACTGAGAATTTTGATGAAAACACCAAAAAGGGACTAACTTTGTTAACATAGTAACTAATTAATAAAGTCTTAATTCAAACATTCAAGCAAAAAAACTACATTCATTTAAAATGTGTTTACCAGTCTAAAATTCAAAGCCTGTCTGACTTTTACTCCACAAAAAGAGACTCGACCATCGCTGACCCCAAACACATAAAAGCTTTTTTCAGCAGAAAAAGCTTTTGAGAGATTTTATAAAACAGTACGGCAGCTACAACCTTTGGTTTCATGCAAGGCCCTGAATGTTTTGTGAAGTCAAAAAACCTCTTTGCATTCAGCAGGGTTTGCACTGTCTGCAGACTCTCTTGTGTCCATCATTAGCTCTGACCTGACCATGATCACAGGACTCCACGGTTTATGTTTTTATCTAATAAACATCTTTCTTAAGCTAAGGTTAATGTTTTTTAGACCACCAAGCTGCCAAAGCGAGACTGCCAAACAGTCATATTGTTATATGTTCAGATTTACATCAATAAGTCTTTAAGCACCTTATAGGTCTGTTCCCTCTGAAGATTATAAATAAAAGCAATGCAACTGAAGATTAAAATATATTCAGAGCACATTTATAAGCTGAGTATTAAACTATCTCAAACAAGAAATAGTGTGCGGAGAAAGGATTCTTGTCAAGGCATCTAGTCAAGTCTAGTCAAACACCAATTACCTTGATGGTTTACGGATGGTACTTCTCAGTATACACTGGATGGACACTGTTGAACCACAGGAGCTGAGGACCTGCCAAATTCATAAAGTCAATAAATTAAAAATAGTAGAAAACTGAGTTGGACAGATTTTTCAACTGTATGTGATAGAGGTACCAAGAAATGTATTCTTTGTGGTTTTTGCACTTGCGCCATACTCCACAAAAGCAGCATCTGCACGGGCAAAGCTCCTCTCCGCCTGCAGGGGGCACTACATAGACAACTCAAACTGTCTCATATGTCCTCTTCTAGTCAACCTCATTCTCCCCTCCCCCATTTTGACACTGCTGTGAAGAGAGGAGCGCAGGCCTCCATCAGCCTCTCATAGTTCTTTGTGGGTGATATCTTCTTTCATCCACAGATAGGTCTAGTAATAACAGAGGCAAAATGGGCTGCTATTGATCTTTTGAATTAATACTATTGAAAAAAGATACACTGGATGTTATAATCCATGCTGCTTAATTAAAATTCCAAAATATGACATATTAACACATGCCTTTTCTCTTTTTCCATCCTGTAAACGTGGACAGTCTAAGAAAATCGGTGATGCTTTGAAGACTTGGTGGAGACAAAGACTGCATTTGATGGTGTCTTTGGAGGCTGCATCAAGGCATGTCCAAAGTCCAAACACAACGTTTCTTTGTTGTCTGCTAGGTTGCCGTCTGGTATTGAGATGCTGATCAACACATAAAGACACGCATCTTTCAATGAAAATTTTGAACCGACAAAGTGGTTCAAGAAAGACATTTAAAGAGATAGAACTCCTAATATTCTTCACTTATTCACTCACCCTCATCTCATTCCAAATCTGTTTAACTTTTGAAGAGTGTTTGAACCTCGAAAACATTGGAGCCTTTGACGCTGCCCTTTGACATTGTATGGGCACAATGAATGATACAATATTTTCATTTTTGAGTGAACAACAACCTTCTACAACTTTTGATTGTTATTCTCCCTAGAAATAATGACCAATTATTGCCGATTAGCTCTTTATTTTGATTTCTAAAATAATTTCACAAAGGTCGTTAAGCTGCCTATGAAGCCTGCCCAATATGATTCCCAGAGGTGCACAGGGCAGTACGGCTACAAATCAGCTTCATAAGCTTTCAAACATTATCAATGTAGCCATTAGCCTCGACTTTTGTCCACCTATAGTTTAAGTTGTATTCTATGGTTTGTTACAATATAGCTTGTGAAACTAGCAGGCCACCACAAAGTATACTTCAAAAATAAGAAATCAATCCAGCAAAAAGAAGAGAGAAAAAGACAAGTACAGTCCAGGGTTAGAAGCATTGTGAAAAGCACAATACGGCACTTTATTCAGAAATGCTTGCAGTGACAAAAATGTAGTAAATGTGGGAAAACAAAACAAGCTGGAGGTCACATTTTTTAACATACAGAAATTTAGACTGAACACTTCAACAACTCCGGTCCATTTGACAAAAAAAATCCTTCATCAGATGCTGAACCAAACACAATTCACTCTACTTAACCCAATGCTGCAGAGATCAAATAAAATAACAATCTCTCTGTGGTTAGGGCTGACATGGATGTGTGAAAAGCAGCTGGGAACGTAAAACACAACTTACAAGATTGTAAATATATTTATTAAAAAAGACACTTTAAATAGAAACAGGCAAAATAAAAGCAAAAGATTATACTCTCCTCAAAGAGCCTTTTTATACTTGTATATATATTTAACAAAATGCTATACTTTAAATAAAAGTAAAATAAAAACAGCCACCGAAGCCAAATCCATTGTCTATGTAACCCAACAAACATCTGACGATTAAGCGTGAGCACAAAAAAATAATAATTTTCAGTGAGTACACCTACACATCTCTTTAGAAGACTGTACAAATATACACTACCTGTTCTACATGGTAACATGAAATTCAAGAATACCTGTGGTTCCAATAAACACTCCGTTTGCCACATAATAGTGGCTGAACAAACTGTTTATGTTAAAGAAACTAAAGGCAGATCAGTATTTTCCTTCCCTATGCTGAAAGAAGACCGACCCCCAGCTTCACAATCTTTGCATTCATAACTGCAAAATATGACTTTTTTGCCTTTAAAATGGCTTTGAGGAAGGAGCATATACTCATATCAACTGTCTGCAACCGAACGTTCAATGAGGCAGCATTGTTGGTGTTCATTAAAGACAATGTGTATTTAACAACCCTGTCCTGTAATCACACCAGTCGCTTGGTCAGGCGAGTCTGATTGTTCAAGCTCATTTGTGATCCGTGTCTGGCATTCGCCTTTTTGATGCTGTCTTTCGCTTAACACGTCTATTGACCCATAACCGTTTTCGTTGTGGGTTTCCTCCTTGATGTCGGGGTCACTCCCATGCACTTTATTATTTATCTCTGATTCTTCGCTTTTAACCAACTGTGTAATTATCCTAGAATTTTCTAACTGTTGAACAACATTCTCATTATCACTATCCGAATCTACATCTGTTGGTTCTGACTTGATGAGTGCTTCTGATTTAAAAGTGCTTATAACTGAATCATTGCAGTTATACTCAACGATGGCCTTTTGACCATTCGAGTAGAGCGAAGCTTTGGCAGACAACCTTTTTAACGCCCCTTGTTTCTGTTGTGGGTCACCGTTGGCTGTCGCCATCTGCTTCAAGCGAATGGAATTGGCAGATCGGCCGATACGAGTTCTAGAAGTTCGTCTTATCCGTTCATGCTTGTGTCCCTCAAAATGCCACTTTGAGTCAAAGTTCATTGGATGACTGAAATGTACGACATCTTCCATTTTAAATCCGAGTAAGACACGAGCATTTAACGATTCGCAATTAAGCGTACAATTCCTCCGACGATTTGAGAAGTGGCTCGCGATGTCAGACTTCCAAAGCCAGAGGCTAGACGCAAGCTTCTCCACCTCTCGTCGAGTAGGATATGGCTGCCTGTTGAAGTACTGGGTGAGGAAGACTTTACGGGCTTCATACGACTCATTCTCATGACCCTTTGGGTCCAAGGCGAAGACCACAGTGTCTTCTTCTTTGTCTGTTGAGGACGATGGGGTTTGCTCAGTTTGGTCATCTGTCCCAACTTTTTTTTTCTTTGGCTCAGTTTGGTCAAAGTTTGCTAAACCTGCCCTTTTGAGGCCAGCCCCCTGGGCCTGCATGACTCTAGGAGAGGGAGCGGGTCGGCCATTCTGAGCTTTGCTGACACCGCGGCAATGCACTAGATGCAAGGTGATGGTGGAAGCCGTCATGTTACTAGTATACACCCCGAGGCAGTGGATACACTTGTATGTCAATTTCTTCTCCACAGGATGAACTGTTTGTATAACTTGATGCCTTTCACGCAAATGGTGAGCTAGAGAATCTGTGATGGGTCCCTTGAGAATCGAGAAGCAAAGCGGACAAAGTGTTTTGCCGATATCTTTCTTGTAAGGTACAGCCGTTTGAGGGGTAGCTTTAGGTGGCACAGCATCTGTTGAGGCATCTTGAGGTATCTTTGGGACTTGTGGCGTAACATGTTTACTCACTTGAGATGATGGCAAGGTGTTATTTTGCGCATGGAATGCCACCGACTCCTCAGGAGCATCGCGCATGTTATACGTGGTGACGATCAGCTGGACGTTCTTCGGATTACCCTGCTGGAGCGTGAGGTCAAAGGTAAGCGGAGAGTCCATGCGTGGCTCGACTGATTCGTTGGGGTGCACCCCTCGCATGTGTATCACCATTTTTTCGACATCGTTGAACGTGGCTCTGCAGTGCGGGCAGGAAAGGCCATGAATCAGCATGTGGTTAAGAAGCGTGTCACTAGGCAAGTACCGGTTGCAGTATAAGCATTTGCTAGTGAAATTGTGAATTTTCATGATGTAGTTGGCCACTGCCGGCACCTTTTCCGCTTTGTGCTCCTTTTCGAAATGCGAGCTGTACACATTTTCCGGGAAGAGCTCATTGCAGATGGTGCAGATCTTCCATTTCTGAGTATACGATGTGCCAATGATGGAGTTGACTTTCTTAGGGGTAACGGATGATACGGTGGTAGCCGCTGCCTGAACACGTGATGTCAGCTGAGGGATCTTCAGTATGGTGGTGGATGCTGATGCAGAGCTGCACAGACTGCCAGCAGGGATCTGAGGTTTGATTGTTTGAGACTGCTGTGGTATTGAGAGTTGCACTGGTTGTCCTCCGATGGTCAAGGATTGGGTAATCCCAGGCTTTAGACCAAACACACCCGGTTTCAGATGAACACCTGACAGTAGCCCGGTTGAGTTCAAACTTCCTTTTGGAATGACAATTCGACTGAGCTGTTGAGCGGATAAAGGTCGAACCCCAGCAGTCACTATGGCACCCTTTGGCATTATACTAATGACACCCTTATCCCCTTGAAGTTTAGGGGAGACCATAATTACAGGCTTGGCTCGGGGTACCACTACATTTGTATGTCCAATCATGGCAGTCACCTGGTAGCCAATACGTTCGTGGTCTTCAATGACATGCTGCACAAGTGCTTCATAGGTGCGTGGAACAAACAGGCATCGTTTGCAATGGATAGTAGTGCTCGTATTGTTGGCACCACCAGCATTGTTTTTGGAATCGGCATTGCCCGCGGTCCCATTGGTTGGGGTGGTCTTCTCACCTGGCCTTACCAAGTATGGCGCGGCTACATGTTGGAAATGTTCCCGGTAGATATGCTTTCGCACCACATTATATAGTGGGTCTCTGTAGGTGCATTTTTTACAGTAGTACACCGCCTGTTCTATATTATCCCGTGTCTTGTCCAGGCGAGCACCATCCTTCAAGCCAGCCCCTGTACCTCCAGCAGTCTGGCGCACAACATTAGGCATGTGAAACAACCTAATGTGTGTCTCCAATGTCTTTTTGTTTCCATTGTAAGTGCAATAGGGGCAGTTCAGGAGAATGCGATTTTCAAAGTCCTCGCTGTGCACATTGCGAAAGTGACTCTTGTAGGCAGAGAAAAACTTAGAGGAGAATGTGCATCCTGAACAACAGAAAGGCTTTGAGCGGTAATCCTGGGAAGACATAAAAGTAAATAAGTCATTACAAATGGGATTTGCCGATAATCAGAAATCTGACAAAAGACTATGAAAATATTCAGCTTTATACGACTTTAACTTACTTGTGATTTGGTCAGTGAGGGATCCCACATGCAAACATCGTCCCATGTTGTGTTCTTAATGTAAAACTCAGTGGGAACATAGTCTTTGTAGTCCTTAAGAGGGGAAAAAAAGGAGCACCGAGTGAGAAAGAATGTAGAATGTTGTCTCATTACAATAAGATCAAGGCTTCATAGAAGACATATTTTGTGCATGTAAACATTGTAGTACAGCAAGTAAAAAAAGGAACAAAGACTGAGAGTTTGGACGTTGCAACATTGCAAGTATGTTTATAAATGAGTGCATAGGATAGGGGAAAAAATCTAAAATTCCCTTAATATTTTCTCTGAATGGTTGAATATGCAAGAATTAAAGCATGGAAATAGAAAAACACTAAAATGTTTTCCCCTGACTGATATTTGAACAAGATTTTCTAGATACTGAGAAGAATAATTATCATTAACAAAACAATAGTTGGTAAATAATAAAAAAACATGCTCAAAATTCAATGAGTACTAAAAATCAATGTGAGTTTTCTTGCAACATAAAATTGCTTGCACCTTAATTAACATAAAAATGAGTAACAAAATGAACCAAAAAACAACACTCTGAGGAGTTACAGAACTACATAATGGCCATGGTCTTTAGAAAACTAAACCAATGATAAGAATAGCAAATGCTATTTCCATTTTTTTGGTGTAAATCTTCAATATAAAACCACACAGTTTCACAAAGACATTCCCTTCACTGTGGTGCAAACAAGATATTATTAAAGACAGCAGAAACAGTCAATGTTCTTACACACAACTTTGAAACTGACAAGATCACAACAACACAGGATTAACACCATGTAGACACACTGTAACATTTAAAAATGTGCTTGATCTCACACATTCCACCTATTGTTAGACTGGATGTAGCATAAAACCATTTATGAGGCGAGACAGATGGTTCATGTGGTATGGATTTAGATACGTGCCAAAATAGACATTTAACTTGTGTGGCTTAAAAATCAGATAGACTTACATCAATATGCTCCTTGCAAAAGTCCAAGCCAATGTCGCTCAGCACTTTTTTCACATTTTTCCTCGCTTTCCTTAGACTGCTGATGTTGTTGACTGGGAGTTGAAACATTCTGCCCACCTGGACACAAATGAATGAATTCATTAATTTGGGCACTTAAACATGCTTCAAATGCAATTATCATAAATTATCATGATGATCATGTTCACCATAATATCGAATAATACCAATTTTGTATGACAATCATGGTGATGGTTATTTAAGGGATCTGTGATCTGGTCATTTCACTAATCCAGTAAACACTAAATGGTCAGGCTGCTTTTGCATGAATATCATACAGATCATAGTCCACAGTTTAGAAGTTCAAAATGGTTACTAAGATGAAATAAAAACACGAAGGTCTTAAGAACAATAAACATGTCATTACCTTCCAATCAGATCTTATTACAGCTCGTGTCAATGAGCTGTTTACCAATACATAACACAAATACTAGCTTACTATTGACGCCACACCGTATCACTTCCATTTTTATTACGGCACGCAAAACCCACCCAATGAAGTCGTGACCACAGAAATGGGGTCAAAGACCGACAAGGGTCAAAGGTCACGATCAGGAAAACCTGAATTAGCTGCTGGCCATACACATGACAAGCATCAACATCTCCACTGCATGAAGAAGAAGCAGCCGCAGTTTTACTTCAGAACTGAATGGGAGCTCTCTCACTTTGGGTTGTGTTCCTTATCTCCCTGACTTTGTAGATGGCGCTAGAGAACAGTCCTTCCTCCATGTTATATAAGCCTCTCCCTGTTGTGCCTGCCCTCTTTCCGCTCTCTTTTTTTGTGCACTCTTCTGCATTATACTCCCGGAATGGCGCCTCCTGTTGAGGCAGCAGCAGAGGCCAGACTGTGGTATCCTAGATTTGCACTTTGCTTTAGGTGATGGTTATGTTTGGATGCGAACAATCGAATATATACAAATACACAATTAAAACAGCATCTATCACAAATATCATAAAGGTATCATCTCTTACATTTTAATATTAAACATAACTGAAGGTCTTTACTGACGTTCTCTGGACCCTTTGAACCCAATTGGTAACGTATAAACCAGTGTCAATGTAGAGAAACAAAACGTCAAAGCATCTCAATGAAACCTATGGCATAACAAACACAGCTTGCAAGGTAACATTGCATAGGGTCAAACTTGTGGAGAAAAAAACACGACATGCTTATCGTGAGGTGTCTAAACATCTGACGAGCATTGCAGTTTTGCTGGCTTTACTCCGACTTTGAATGAAACCCTAAATATGATTCACGCTGAATGTCATTTTCTAAGAGAAAATCTTACAATCTAGAGTAAATACACCTCATCTCATTGACCGTTTACAGTTGCATACACGCAACTGCATTATAGACCACACAGAGCAACAACAAACAAAGTGAGAATGACAACACACCGACGAGGAGAGTAACGCAGATCATTCGACTCATTTCAGAGCAATACGAGTTGGTTTGTTTAGTTTGTTGACTTGTCAGAGGTGACAAGACCCTGTAAAGTGGCGACTTGCATTCACTACTAAAACACAACATATGCCGAGCTGACAGTAGCCTACTGCTGGTTACCGCATCAATCTACATTTCACCAAGCGCCCGAACCATTAACCGCGAGCTATTCGCTCTGTGTATACCTGTCAAAGCAATGTGAGATGTTACACAGTAAACTCGTGTCTAATGATAAAGACCACCGACAGGCTAGCAAAGTACCCCGTTTACAGTTAACGGTCCAGATAACTTACATCACCAAAACTTTAAATCCGCGACCTGGTGCACCGTCCATCCTGCATCCCTTTAACTCGCAGCCACTGCATGACACGCGACTAGCTACATTTCATTTGGTTTCAACCAGGCTTTCGTGGTTATTTCGGAGTGGGTTTCCCTCGAACGGATTTCCGATGTTTAACTGTATCCCAAACGCATGGCTGAAAGATTTTACCTGAAAAGCACAAAGCAGACGCCCGCAATCTTTCCCTCTTCTCGACCGTTCGCCGCCTCACGAGCGGACACACCACGCCGAAAGAGGGAGCCCGACTACTGTCACGGGCCGACCCGGAGCTGTCTGTCCGCCGGGGATGAGCCGCTGCATATAGCAGCTCCTGAAGTGCCTGTGGTTGTCTGAGGGTCTCCTGGAGGAAGGGGAAGTGTGACACGCCGAGCGCCCGCTGCGTTTTCGACGATACACAGTCCAGTCAGACGCGCAATGACGATGTAATTGAGAGCAATTAACGTAATCCGCCATCCACTTACAACAATACGACCTGGTCCAGTACCTATACGATCCAAAATGGCGTGTGAAAAAGGGCGGAAGTGACATGTGTGTTTGATTTGCATAAAAAACCCATTGTGAGCGTTGGGTCAGGGAATTTGTAGTGAAAGGTACTGGGCGACCGTCAATCAAACCTATACAGTTATGCAATTACCTACCTGAATTTCCCAACGGCTCCGACAAGAGCGTCTATTTGCGTAGATGACGTTTTTTTCGAAGCTTCCAATACTGGTGTAAACAGCCCCTGAGTGCAGTTTCACAAAAATAACCTATAGGGGGCGCCACTGACTGAGAGTTGATTGGACCGAGGCGTATGCGTCAATTCTGCATCTGTTATCTACCCCCGCAGAGCGTCGGATGTATACAGTGCCTCAGTACCCACCGAGCATCGGACTCAGTGCTCAGGTGGTGGCGCTGTAGCGCTCGTACACGGAACTCACCGGGATTACTTGTGAATGTGAAGTGCTGGGGTTGGCAGACTGTGTGCGGCGGTGATTTTCCCAACCACTGGGCCTTCAGCACTGAAAATAATCCCCCAACCCCTATCCCCTGGCCCCTGAGCTATTTCTCCGCCCTCCCCGTCCTCTCACCTTGATGCTGGCAGCACCAAACTCATTCAAAGTAGTTCTTACATTATGATACATTAATTGCATGCCATGCGAGTCTGCACATTGTAAACCCATGGAGAAGAGAGGAATGAGTTTCTTTTGTAAATATCATGGTAGGGTCACTCACTTGGAAGTGATGTGAAGGATGTTGAATGTGACATTGCCATGTCTCTGGCACAATTCCAAAATCTTTCACATCATTACATATTTAAATATACTGCATTAACCAAAGGATTTTGCAAGACGTTTTTATTTCAGGGTATACATCTTAAAGATACAAAAATGTTCATTGGGGAAAAAATCATAGATAACTTTGAAAATGTGAGCGAAATAACTCAATAGATATGAAATATGAGTTAAAAATGTTTCCAGCAGTTCAATTTGGTCCTTTTGGTTAAAATACTAGCTAATTCAGACAAAGCATCCCGTTCTGAACATCCACCCATGTATGCAGTCACATCTGTGTGTTTTATGGCACAGAGCCCTAAAATAGAACTGCGATTTAAAAAATATGGAGCATCATTGATTAAACAACTACTTCTTGTTGAGCATGTATGTCAGTTGCATTGCAACTATGATAAGCACTGATCTAAACAAAAAAATGAGGTCAAAGGTCATGTAGTGGCAAACAGAGTGAGCAATCCTTTTAAAAAGGAGACGATTTCATTTCCACCCAACTTGGACTCCCCATAAACACGGTCCACAAATGAAATGGGAACCTACGTAACAGATAAAACCACTTTCAGTCATACGTATCAAAAACACTTGGTACTTTAAAATAGTGTACAGTCATGTACATAATCAAAACAATAATGTATATTAGGTAATAATGAAATAATAGCCTTACTTTAGTGTAGTTAAATATTTCTATACAAAATCTAAAAATATGTGACTATTATTTATTAAAACAAGCAATCTGACCTCTCCAATTGTACAGTCCAATTGTCTAGCACGTACAATCATCTCCATTTGAAAAACATAGCCTTTTGACACACACCGCTCTACCAGTTTTTCAAGCACCTCTTTCTTATACAGCCTGAAACACACAATATTAATATCATACAATTATGAAATACATGAATATTGTACTTTTATTATTAAAAAAACATTGATTCCGTTAACATACCTAAAACTTCCTGTAAGATCCGATGCTCCTGGTCTGAGCAGCACTTGTGTGACGAAGTTTGCTCCTCGACTAAAAATAAAAATAAAGGTAACAATGATTAATTTATTCAAACAAAACTTGTTAAATGTCGCAAAGACATAGCTGATAGACACTACCCATACAGCCAGTACTGAACATTCATCTGGTGCCCCCCTTCATCACCGACTACAGCCAAGCATAAAATCATTACTGTGATTATAAATGTTATTTATTCATGCACCTGTCAAAATCACAATAGCTGTATTATTCCACTTGGGGCTCAAATTGTAAGCATAAAGATTTCAAAGCCAAGATCAGAGAATGTTCGGACATTTTAACCGCACCCCTTTAAAGGTGATGGGTGTAATTTTTTAAGGATTTATACAATATGATAAACATGAATATGCATTCATAGGTGTTAAATACATATTAATAATACATAAAAAGAGTTATGTTTTTATAACCTTAGAATGAGCTATTTATATCTACATACACCGTACATATCTGACATCCCCTTACATGAAATTCACCACGTTGTTTCTAGAGGTCGACCGATATGCGTTTTTCAGTGCTGATGTCGAAACAAATTTTTACAGGTCAAGTAGACGAATAACCTATTTTTTGAACCGATATATATGCCAGGTGTAAAAATGAAAAATATGTTCAAAATTCTGACAAAAACTTTGCCCAAAAAACATGGTTACTACACGTTTACTATAGTAACACCATGGTAAACAGTAAGGAAATAAACAAACAGTTGTTTATTCAACGGTTTTGTAGTGCCATTGTTTGGGGCTTGGCCAGATCATGTGATATAGAGCACTCTGCGCAAGGATGTGATCACAAAACAAGCTGATGCCGGAGAAACTGCACCTGTCTTTACTTTCATACAGTATATAATCCGAAAATATAAATCAGGTCATTTAAAAGTAGACACTTCAGGTTTCTTTAGACATATGCTTTACGTTTCTATGATGAGAATTCGCAGTTTTAAATCTGTTTTAATGACGTGTTTCAGAAAGATGCATGCAGAGAGAGACGGCTGAAAGCACAGCCTGTATATAGTCATTGTTTTACAAAAGCAAAACATTCTATAGATAAGGAGTACACACAAATCACATGTTCGTACCATGTATCAGTCTTATTTACATGACCCCTAGTTGTTTCTACAGTAGCACTAAACGGACAAACAGCTCTTCAGAGCACGTTTCGAAAATATGTTTTGTCATATTTGTCCTGTAGGAGCCACCATAGTGCTTTGAAAGATAGGGGTGGAGTGAACCGTTGGTTGCAAATTACAACCTCACCACTAGATGCAGCTCAAATCTCCAAACTGCTTCTTTAAATGACATTTTCCCACTTCCGAGATATCCAGATGTTATCAAAGCAGGCACAAATTGTCACCTTAAATTTATAATCACATACCTGATTAGTTTCCTTCGCAGGTCCCAACCATAGACTCCACCATCTCCGCTGTACCTCGTGCCAGACACCAGGTCATATCCACCTTCCTTCTGTTTTCTGAACATTTAACAAATGCATATAACATTCTTACAGCTATGGCATGAGGCAATAGAAAGAAAGTTACTTACTCGATGAATTGTGGGATAAATTTTGGCTGCAAGAACAAAGAACAAACATTACACAAATTACCCACAATGGTTTGCTTACTTAAAATTCACATAGAAATTAATTTTAAATCCCCCAAAAAGGAACTCACATGATGTGAGAGGTCTGCATCCATAATGATGACAAAGTTTCCAGTAGCATGTTTAACGCCGTGGATGTAAGCCGTTCCTGAAAATATAGTAGCTTGAGTTAACTTGAATCCTTTGCCTATATTAAGGATTAAATAAACATAAACAAATTTACCTAATCCCAGTTTTTGTGCACGCGGTCTCAGGATCTGGAGAGAATAAAGTTTGAATGATTTAACTGCACGCGCAATGAGATGGAAACAAATCTTCACAATCGACTCACAATCTTGTCAGATCCGTAAATCTTCTGCAACTGTTCAGCGATCTGTAAGGTTCCGTCTGGACTGCCATCATCAATCACTATAATCTCGTAGTTGTAGCCACTGAATCACAACATACAGGTGATAAGACATTTAATGTCGATGTAAATCGATGAAAAACATTAATGTTTTAAACACCAAACAAATATCTTAATTCTCTTAATTTCGTATAGCGAAGTTTGACGTAAGCAGGTTGTTGTTATGATGTTTACACTGACAGCTCATCAAAGCAACAGCTGTATTTTAACTCATTCTCTCTCCTAAAGGCAACACCATACAACACAATTACCTCTCGCCGAAGTATTTCACCAACAACCATACAATCAATGGTAGGTTTTCTCGTTCGTTGTAGGTTGGCAGCAGAACAGAATATTTGTCAGACTGCAGGTGGGTCTTCGTATTGCCTCTCCGGCTCGCCATGTTTGCGTCTTCAACGTCATATAAACACCGGAAGTGTTGCATAGAATGTTGTCCGTGAAAACCACCAACTGGATCATTTTTGGTTCCAGGGATATTTATACAATTTTATAAGCAATACAGGCGATGTGGGCGAAATATAAAATATGTAAAGTAATACTACTAATAATAATAATAGTTAAATGTCATTCTATTCTATTTATAAAATAGATTATTAGAAACACTTTATAGTGAGGCTTTGACACGTTATTTTTTATATTTTTATCATGTAAATTTATAAATACTGGACTCATTTGGGATTATTAATGTGAATATTAACTATGTATGGCATTTTGCACGTATCTAGTTAAATATTAAACATGTACATTTCATGAATAATTTTATTATATTTTTCAGAAAATCAGAATAGTTATTGATTTACTGGCACAATATCAACAGAAACGACCACATGTTTTCTCAAACATTTCCATTTCATACAATCTGTACATTAACACTAAACAAAAAAAAGAAAATCAAAAGAAAAATTCTCTCTGTACGATCACAGAAAATAGTATGAACAGCATGTGAAGAAAAGTCAAATAATACAATATCACAGTGTATGTCATTTTGACAAATTGCTCTGGCAAAATATTCCTTATTTCATCTTACAAAAGTACTTTATATAAAAATCAGAAAATAGGAGATAAAAACTGGAATTGAAAGTATTTAAACCAATAAGCCTTCAACAAAATACATTTAAAACACATACAGTGCATTAAATACAATAAAATACAAGTACAATTTTAGGAACATTCTTAGTGCGGATTGTAGCTATAATTGGGTAACACGCTAGATACTCAACACTTGTTAACCAACACGTCACGTTTCCCTCTATAAAACAGAGTCTGGGTGTGTTGTGACGTCATCAGGTTGAAGCAGAACATCAGTGCAGCACAAAATAAGTTCTACACAAGAATTTGCTGTTGTCTTGTAGCAGCGGATCAAACCGAATAGTGAGTAACATAAACAGGAGTCAAGAATGATCAGCGCTTTGGTGATCTCGGTATGAATGTATGATCAGTTTGGAGAGTCTATTATACCGTTTAATTAAAAGTCATCCCCTGGCAGAATCGGTTCATATGTTTATTCCCACAATTCCTTTCCAAAGTCTGGGGGCAGACATGGTACTAAAAACGTGGAAATACCACCACTTCTTCACTGATTTCTCAACTCAAGGTTGGTATCCAAGGTATGGGTCCTCTGTATAATTAAATAAAAACAGCAGAAGAAATTATACATACATGAGCTAAAGATCTGCATGGTGTACAGGTTTTACACTGTCATTTAACAGATGCTTTTTCCAAAGCGACTTACAAATTAGGTAAACGATGGAAGCAATTGGAACAACATAAGGACAACAAAAAGCAGAAGTGCAATAAAAACTGGTCTCATATAGCCTACCACGGTACAAGGCAAAGTTTATTTTTTATATATAGAAAGAGTAGAAAAGAGGTAGAAGTCAGAACTGATCGTCAGGTGCCGACGGAAGAGATGTGTTTTCAGCCGATTCTTAAAGATCGCTACAGAATCTGCTGATCTTGTGGGCAGATCATTACACAAATGTGGAACCGATCCAGAGAAGGTACGTGAGAGCCATTTACCTGCAACAGGTCCTCCTTGATAACATCCACTGCTGTCACACACACCAGGGGGGCCAATTTCTCCTTGCTGCCCCGGGGCACCTGGAATACCCTGAGGTCCAGCTTTACCATCCTCTCCTTTGGGGCCTGGTTCACCTGTTTTGGTTTCACCTGGAGGTCCTGGGAAATTACAAACAAACAGTGCTGCTGACAAACACACTTTACTATTAAAAGACTTTTAATGAGATTGTAAGTGTGTGATCTGATTACAATACCTGCGAATCCTTTAGTTCCTTGCGGTCCCAAGACATTGTCTCCTAGATAGCCCTTCTCACCAGGAGTACCCCTGCGTCCTAGTAGTTAGAACAATGCAGAATTGTAGAAAAGTGACCACACATCAGATGTGGAGTTTGCCTAACCGATCTAAAAGCACAGAGACTTACCCTGCTCACCAGGATACCCAGGTTTCCCAGACTCCCCTCTGTTTCCTTGTCTTCCCTGAGGGCCTCGTGGTCCAGGTGGACCCCTTCCCCCTGGTATGCCAGGCTCTCCTGGTGGCGCCACCGGTTCCTGGATGGGCACTGGCTTCCGATTGATCTCATTCAGGAAGACATCCAACTTCAGCACCTCATCTAGAACATGATGAGCAATTATAAACTGTGTCTGACTGTAGGAAACGAATAATAAATGGATGCAATTTCCTACATACTGTGCACAAGCTTTTCACAAGCTTGGGTAACAAGCTGGTAAATCATGGCAAGAGACTGTGGCTCTCCCTTATGAAAGAAAAAAGGATCAAACCAGAAAAATAACCAATGTTCATTCACAAATAACATGTAAATGAATATAAAAACATTAACTTACCTTCTCTCCTCTCTCACCTTTGCTTCCAGACAGGCCCTGCGAAAATAATATCACTGTGTATTAAACTCTCTGTAAGATCGAATACACATCAGATTGTCAAATAAAAAATCGAAGTGTGAGGGGGCTGTACTTACTGTGGGCCCTACAGGACCTAATGGGCCTCTCTCTCCCATTGGCCCTGGGTGGCCCGGCATACCCTGAAAACCCTGCGAAAGGTAGATACAGAAATATAAAAACAAAATTTAAAAAGCATAAAACAGATATTCCTTAAATGTGTGTAAGTAGGGCTGTCTTACCCTTGGTCCAGTAATTCCTGGGGGTCCTATGTTACCCTCTGGTCCTCTGACACCCTGTGAAAAATAAATAAAAGATAAATGACAGTCTGAACGTTCTGAAAATCAGAACATGGTACTAGCAACACCGAAGCCATGGGGTTGAATCCTAGAGAACAAACACCAAATAAAAGCGTGAATGCAATACATAAAATGCATGTAAATTGTTACCTTAGGACCAGGGTTCCCCTCTTTACCCTCTGGGCCAGGAGGCCCTGGTAACCCCTGGAGATGCAAAATGAAACAGTAAGTAATAATATGAAAATAAAAACCGCTAGAAATTTGCACTGGGTAATTAAAAGCAGAGACGGTGGATGTTAAATCTCACTTGACTTCCAGGCCTTCCAATGTCTCCTTTTTCACCTCTTGCTCCTGGAGGACCCTGGTGTACAGATGAAAAGAGAGGGTTTCAATCTACTCTGCATGATCCATAGATTATATACTTTAGACTGGGTACACATAACAAGTGTGAACATACCACTTTTCCCATTACAGTCATTCCCCGTGGACCAGAGGCTCCAATAGCACCAAAGTTTCCCTCAAGACCTGGTTTGCCTGGTGGGCCCACCTCACCCTAGAAATAGGCAGAGAAAAGAAAGAAATACAAGGATGAGACTTTATACTGTATATGAAATTAACCCCTGATTCTATTCTAGCTTATCACACTGTGGTTATTTTATATTTAATAGTATTTTTCATCAAATATTAACAGTAAGGATACACGACAGTGGAAGCCTAAATGTACCTTCTGTCCCAGCTCTCCTTTCTCTCCCTTCTCCCCACGAGGACCAGGTTTTCCCTAAAGAACAAGCATTGGCCTCAGTTTATATCATTGACAATTCAGTATCTTTTCATAAGCTGTTTTGTCACAAATGCACTGTGTCGTTGACTCACAGGAGGGCCTGCATCTCCAGGTGCTCCGGGCACATTGGTGCTACAGGTGCACGCATACGCAGGTTCTGGACAGCTCTCCTCGTCCCTCTAGAGGATAGATGTATATAACAGCAGCTATATGTATGTGCACCCTTAAAGCTCTATGAACATGTGAATCTCATGTACCTGTGAAGGCAGATCACAGCATCCGTCTTCTAATGGCCACGTGGTGTTGCACACTATCTCAAAAGACTGGAGCTGGAACTAGGGTAAAAACAGTAACACAAGCGTTAAGATTTCAAATTGGCCATATGCATGGCCTCAGTACAGTATGTGTCTTTATATAATGTTTCTATGATGTTTATGACTCACAGCTGCAGATCCGCTTTGAGGTCCTCGTGTCCTAACAAGCTTTCCCAACATCTCAAAGCCATCAGTAGGCACAGTTCCTAAGGGACGAGCAGGTCTCTCACCTACCTGCTGACAATCTACATACAGCGATACGCTCACCTGATTGATGGACAAATGGATCTGCCAAAAACATTGAAGAAAAAGATTAGAGACTATCGTGTGTCATTAGGTGACTTTGCATCTGGTTAGGATATGGTGTTAGGATTGTAAACTTTTCTTACAGTTTAATATAGTTTTGAAAGAAAAAATTGTCTGAACTAAAAATGTACGCACAGAATATCTGCGGTTTGCCTGACATCAACATGAAACGATACAGGTATCACACATACTTGCACACAAACCTTATGAAAGCTGCCGTAAAAGAGAGAATGGACTTGTGATTGGTCAAAGTTCAGTTCTTGTATCTCTCCTCTGTAGTCCAGACTGAAATACAGCAGCATCTTCTTTTTAGCTGACAAACAGAACAGAGAAAAATGAATCTCATGAACCTGACTATAGATACACTAACAGAATCAACTAAGGATGCATGACATTTTTTTGGAATTAGTTTCCCCAGAAATGTATAATTTTATTACTAATTCATGTAAATTCAAACCCGTGACTTTGCAGAACACAAATGTTTTTTTGGAGAATGTTGGTAGCCAAACAATGTCTGGACATTGTCCTAAGTCAACAGGGGCAAGCGCTGTTTAGTTATCATCATTCAATAGCTTTTTTTGTGTTCTAAGTAAAACAGGCTTTGAACAACACAAATGTAAATAATTAATGATTTATAATTATATATAAATATATATATATATACACCGTGTGTATACACACACACACACACACACACACACACATATATATATGTTTTATTTATTTATTTATTAGTAATTAATTATGTGGAGTTATACACTAATGTAACCCCAACACTCCAATTTGTAAAATGTTGGATTTATTTCCAAATAAACCAAATTTAAACAATTCTCTAGCATTAACGATTTGACCTCCACTTACGGTCTAGCACCACCCCCATCTTAGGCTGGAAGTCATTGTCTGTGAGCTGCCAGAGGGCAAAGGGTTCCTTCGGTGAATCCTGCAGGAGCCTGAAGGCTATGCTGATAGTGTGTTCTGGAGCAAAGCCAGCCGGGTGGATGAAGCTGAGACACAGATGTACACAGAGAGCTGAAGCTGTTTATATTAATGTGCTCATGTTTAGCTCTTTTCCCAGGAGCCTATTATTTAAAAAGTTGCCACTCAGCACTATCATTTTTGAACATTTTATCTAAAATGTGATGACTGATATTTTTTCTAATAAAATATCAAATGAAAGAGTCTATGCTTTTAAACAAAAGAAACCGTATTCATCTATCTTCATTTGTTCTTTTTTATCACCTATTAAATGTATCGTTTTGATTAAACAGTTGAGATCATTTGCTTTTTTTGTCATGGACTCCTCCAAGATTATATTAAAGATTATTATTAAAACAGATAAAATATTTACCCTAAAACAGATGAAAAATATACGTTCTTTCCAAAGATGTGTAATAGTGCCATCTGCTGTACAACAGTACAAACAATGATTGCCATAATAACTCTTGGCAGGGAACAGTTGTGTTTTAAATGAGGAGATAACTCTTTACTTGCAGGGAAAGAGTTAAGCATGCATGTGCTTGTGTTTCTCACCCTGTGCTCTGGGTCAGTTGTACGTCTCTATAGAGGGTGTAACTTGGTAAGGTGCTGAAGATGAATGGTTCAGCCGCCACACCCTCAACAGTGGAGTGAGCTCTCTGAGTCAGACCAAATGCCTCCATCATGTTGAAACCTGGAATACACACAGAAGTTTGATGGAGATTTGCGTTTTTGCGAAAGCCAATTTGCTACAGTCTTTCATGTTACCACATGTGTGCAAGAAGTTAAAACTACAGACTCACTGCAAATCTTACCTTTAACTACATGATTTCTGACCACCATCTCAGGACACACTGAAAGGCAGAGAGAGAGAGAGATCTTGCTAACTCTTTATATTCATAGTAAACACTTCTGTCTGGTGTGAATAGGCCTTAAAGTGGTAGTTCACCCAAAAATGAAAATTCTGTTATCATTTACTCACTCTCTTGTCATTTCAAACCTATATTGCTTTCTTTTTTCTGAAGAACATAAAAAAATCTTGAAGAACTTTGGCAACCAAACAGTGTCGGCACCCATTCACTTCTATTGTATGTACAAAAAACCAATGCAAGTGAATATGTGTCGGTTAACAATATTTTTCAAAATATCTTCACTTGTGTTCTGCGGAAGAAGGAAAGTCATAGAGGTTTGAAATGACAAGAGTGTGAGTCAATGATGACAGATTTTTGGGTGAGCTATCCATTTAACCTTTTTATATCTTACCCTCCTTCTGTATGGGATGCAGTCCAGGGGGAACCTGAATTCTCACTGGAGCCGTTGCTATATAACAAATTACATGCAATTACAATTAAGCGAAAAATAACAATTGCATTTTTGAATGAGGTATGCCCTTAGCAGGATTCTGACCTGTGGGGTGAAGAATGGTGACAGCGGCGCCCTCTACTGTTCCCAGACGAGAATGAACACTGATACGGTATACTGTCTCAGGCTGTAGCTCAGAGAAACAGTGACTGCTGCTGGAGGCGGTCACTATGTCCTCTTTAGTCTGTTTATCTTAAGTTATACATACAGAGAAAGTGAAGACGAAGCTTTGGAGGTCCAAAAGACCACATAGGAAAATATAGGAATAAAATCTAGAAATAAAAGTTGGGCCGTAAAATAAGTAGGAAATGAATCCAGGAATATTTCGAGGTATTTGTGACATTGTTGGTGCTTTTGAGTCCTTGTTTTAACTGTACATGTTAATGATTAACAACAATTTGTGGTGTGTTTGGGCAACTGTGGTACCTCTGAGAGCCTGGATGACTATACGATAACCGCTGACTGCAGCCACAGGCCTCCAGGACACACAGATGCTGAAGTGATCAGATCGCACAACACTAACGCTGCTCACCCTCAGACTAGCTGCATGTGCAGAGATGAAAATACATTCAACTGTAGTTAAAATACGATAACAAAACACTGTCAAGAAGAAGGCAGTACAGTCTATACTGGCTATGCATGGATTAAGTTATTAATAGCTGTGTTACGTACTGGTCTTCCCCTGAGCTGTAGCACTCCCTCCCTCTCGGTTACGGTACTCGGCAGTGACCAGAACACTGTACCGAGTGTCAGGCTGCAGATTCTGAAGCAGGACCCGCTTCTCACTGCCTTGCAAAGACACCTATAAACAGATAAACGACAAGACAAAATTACACTCTTTACAGTACAATTCTACCAGTTGAGCTTTGTTGTGGCCTAAAGTGATAGTTCAACTCAAAACCACCCTCGAAAAGAAGTCACATATAGATGGTTTCAAAGTGACAACATCCGTGGGCTTCAGTTAACTTCCGGAACATATTCACAAACAGCAGAGGGCCTGTATATTATTTCTGATAACAATCAAAACCAACCGTTACTTGGCTAAACTTGTCTCTCCAATATTCCGAATTTAGACTCCGATAACAAAGCTAAACCGCTAGATGCAAATGTACCATGTTTTTGCTAATACGACCAAACTACAGGACCCATTCAACAAATTGTTTATTTAATAAAATGAACATACAACAAAATTCAACAAATCGTTTATCTAATACAATTATTACACAGTAAAATGATAATACAAATGAATATGAACACAGATTAAATTAAATTGTTATATTATCAGACACAAACAGGAAGTTAACTGGGGGTCAGGCGCGCACACGTCTGATGAAACAGACTATAGCAGCCACACTTTTAAAGTACTCACTGTGTTCTCTCTTGCATCTCCAGTGAGGGGTGTGTACGAAACCCGGTACTGAAGCACATGGGCGTTAGGGGGAACCCAGGTGACCAGCATACTGACTGGAGTCTCCTCTGAGATGGATAAACTGCTGGGACCGCCTCCTGATACTAACACACCAAACATACCAAATCTTTGTGTTTCAACGCTTTAAAGTTTGCAGGTTTACCTTGAACATGTGTAAATGTGTGTGTATACTCACAAGTGCTGTATCGTATTGCCACTGCCTCGCTCTGAGCCCCATCCGCATATAGTGCAGACAGTGATACCTGATATTCATTATCCTCCTCGACTCCTTCCAAAATGGCTCCCTCACTCTTCCCATCTACTGTAAGCTGGAATACAAAAATGTTTCTAATCATACTAACCACACACTCTTTGAGAAATGAACACAGGAAGTGCTAGGACCAGGAGCTGACCTGCCTCAGGTCTCCTCCACTGAGGGAGATCCATTTGATCAGATATGAGACCACGTCGTCCGCCGCTGCTTCCCATTGCACGGTGATGTCACTGCCAGAGAAGTTGGTGACTCTCAGATCTGAGGGAGCCGGTACCTTCACTGCGAGACGAATAGGTGTGTCAAGCTTTACACAAATGGTGAAATGGAATCTCAAGGGTATGCATGTAACTTACATGTCGTGACATTGGCTGTGATAGGAGTTGACAAGCCTTTCTCATAGAGCGACTGGACTGACACCAGATACCTGGATAAGGAAGAGAGATTCTGCAACAACACCGTGTTCACACCTCTGACTTCCACCTGAGAAAGACAAAGAGACGACATGAACAGAGAGATAAGAAACAAGTGCTTTAAGGCAAAACTATTTGGAATAGGGGGACTTGATCACCTGCTTCACATCACTGCCGTGATTGGTGCTGTAGATGATACGGTGGGCGGGAACATCCACAGCCCCAGGGACCCATGTGACCTTCAGAGCGCTGTGACTGACCATGGGAAACTGCAAACTTACAGGAGACGGCAATGGAACTAGAGATTTTTTTTTGAGAGAATAGAGATAGTGAGCTGAGAATATAGCGGCACTGCACTGTAGTTCACAGTTCTGATTAATTTGTATATTTCTTTTTTATTTCTTTTATATGCAAGTGTTGATAATGAGTTTGAATTTACAGGTGGTGCCGAGGGCAGTGACGGGATCACTGGGGTCCTCGTCATATAAAGCATAAAGAGTGACTGAATAATCTGTGGACGGCATCAGATCCACCAACTCCACATCCGTCAGAGCAGGTCCAAACTTCACCTGCCACAAATAAAAACAGGAAAGATATAACGTGGTTCGAAACTGTGAATCTAACTATCGACACATCTTACCTCTTTGGCATCATCAGGTTCTCCATCATTAAGCGCCGAATACAGTGCCATGTACTGTGTGGCTCCTAAGGACGGCTGCCAACGGACACGCAGACTGCTGGGTGAGGATGCCGTGACCTCCAGAGCCTCGGGCGTGGCCAACGGCACTGGAGGAGAGGATGTATATGATATTCGGGAACAGTTATGACCCTTTTACCTACCCCCGGTACTGGGGTCCAATAGTGTAATAAAACTCCACTATTGAATATGCATTTAATTTTTTTAACCTAACCAGAGACTCACATGTAGTAAAGGTTCCTCTGAGAGCAGAACCAACATTGTTCTCGTAGACAGGAAAGATAGACAGATGGTACTGTGTCTGCGAAGCCAGTCCTGTGAGTAGTGTTGTTGAATCTGTTCCATTCACCACAACCTGACCATCAAAAACATAATCAAATGCATTGCATATGAGTTAATACATTTTAACACAGTATCGACTGATCATAAATCAGTCTTGATAAGTTTCAAACAGCAAAACGAATCAGCTGTCTGCAAATCCACGACATGACACATTAACGTCAGTTTAAGAAGTGTCCTGTAGGAGGCGCCAACAAACCAGTTAAACTCCTTCAGCGTCCTGCATGAGTTACTTCAGGGTTGAAGAGTTCAAAAATAGTTCACCCAAAAATAACATCGATGTATTAACTTATTTTAGGTTGTCTCAAACCTGTATGAGTTTTTTATTTTCTATAAAAGTAACAATTCAGTGCATGCGGGTAGTTATAGCTGCGTATCAAGTCTAACTAAGACAAGTCTGACAAGTCTTCATTGCTTTCTTATTATATTATATTATATTATTGTTCTCCAAATGGGTGATTTAGTCCTTAGTCTTCTGAAGAAAATGAGTGAAATTTGGCTTGGATCCTATTTATACTTATGTTTGTAAAAAATGTTACCGTATGATAAAACGTACAAAACAATTCAAGTTCTTTTTATTTTCATTGGAATAATTTACAAAAACATTAAACTTACATATGATATCTGTTTTCTGTCTTATAAAGTTTTCCAAATCCACCCAAAAAAATTTGTATAAATGCAACAAAAAGCTAAATAATAGATTATATTTCTATTAAACTGCGTCCTTCGTATTTGTCGGGCGCACACGTCACCGAGGTTTGTTACTCTTGATTTATTTTTAAAAAGCAACCGTTATATTTCAGGGTTAGAATGACACTACGCTTTAAGATAAATACTTTTTAAATTATAATGTTTTTGACTGAAATGAGACAACCTCGATGCAGATGACAAATGCGACCTCCGGAAGACGCAGCCTTGGAATTGACACGTAGCTAATGAAAATGAATGGTGACTGAAGCTGTCAACTGCTAACATTATACCAAACATCTCTACAAAAAGTCCTACTTCTTTTATAATGAACTAGCCAATTAGTGATAAATATTGGATATTCAAAATGTGATAAATCATCCATAACAAATCTGACAAAAGCCAGTGGAGCTTCAGAACACATTTACAGTTAAACATTCTGGCTCAATTAATAGAGTTATTAAGCCTCAAAAGGAGTGCTAGCGACTTAGCGACTTGCCTCACCTCTTTTAGACTTTGTCCTTCAGACGTGTGATAAACCACTCTGTACTGCTGGAGACTTTTGCTTGGAGGGGTCCAACGCAAACGCACCTCCCTCGAACCAAGTGCCACGTACAGCAGATCAGTTGGGCTGGGGTAGGACAGAACTGGGTCCTGAGTGGGACGCTCCATTCCTTCTCAACAGAAGACACACACTTCCATTATATTTTGAGTACGTTTGATATTTCTACAATTTAGGATGACAATATTTGTTGGAGGTCCGTTCATTACAGCAGTTTTCACATGTGTGATTGACTCACTCTTGGCTTTAATGCGATCTTCGATCTTGCCACAGAGGATACGAGCTAGTCTTCCCACCAATTTGCTAAGCAGAGGAAAATCATTCACATTATAGACATTCAGCTCTAGAGGCTCAGATGCCACCTGTCTCAATTCTGCCTCATCTGCATTCTTTACACCTGGATGTGGGAAACAGAGGAAATATAACATATATAGATACAATGTAAATATGATTGCATAATATTTAATATATATCTATGTATGTATATATTACTGTTTAAAGGCTTAGGGTCACTTATCAATTCTTGTAACTCATTTTTCAACATTTTTTGTTAATAATAAATAATGAAAACTTGGAAATTCCCTAAATCTTAAAAAACCTCAATCAAAACTTAATCTTCAATGTAGTATCTCATTGACAACAGTTTGTATAAATACTCTCCTCCAGTGCTTTAAAGGTACTAAAGTAGTATCCAGCTATACTGGGGTCTTACTGGCTTTTTTTTACATTATTCAATAAAGGTCAATCAATAAAAATCGAGTTACTTAAAATAAAATAAATCGCTTTATTTTGTATGAAACCAATTTCAAGCATTTGTGAGTATACCTTTAGTTCAAAAGGTTTGTTAGGTCAAGAGAAAATCGCTCGAGTAACCCTTAACTTTCACTCACATTTTAAGACATGTTTAGAAAATTGGCTAGAATTAAGTTGCATAGCCAAAACTAACACTGTTCACATCCATTAAACTGATGTAGTAATATGGATCTCACCTATAGCAATGATCTCCACGTCAGCGTTCTTCAACCTGTTGGCTGCAGCGATGGCATCATCTTGAGATTTGCCATCGGTCAGCAGCAGGAGGAACTGTGGTGTGTTGGGTCGTGCTCCAGCCTCCTCCTTTAGATTGTTCTCAAGAGCATGAATGAGTGCTTGACCTGAGGTACACACATCATCACGTTAAAAATAAGAGGTCTGGTGTTCACAGGTGCTCTTTAAAATGTCTTTCATATAATCCAAACGAAGCGTGTGACATCTAAACTTACCTGTGAAGGTGTTGCCTCCCTTATACCTGAAGTTCCTGATGGCCTCCAGGAGCGGCTCTCTGGAGGTGAAGTTATTTAGGTTCCACTCTGTGCGTGGATCTCCGCTGTACTGCGACAATGCTGAGACCACAATAAAAACGAATAACATTTACAGTACATCACACCATAATGTGTATGGCATTCTTATAAATACCCATTAAATAGCTCACCAATCTGCACGCCCTCCGGTCCGATGTGAAAGGGAACAGCCAGGCCCTCCAAGAAGTCACGCACCTTTCTGAAGTTGGTGCGGCCGATGCTCCAGGATCCGTCCACGAGAAGAATTAGATCTGCCCGTGCGCCGGCATTGCATTCGAATGGCTTCCGGGTGGATATGGCTGAGATCCATCCATGAGAACCAAATGGACAGGTTAACAAACGATAAGCATTTAAGGATAGAAAAGATAAAGATCTTTTAGTCTGTGCATGTTTTTAAGTATATATTGCTGTGAGCGATATATTGCATACCTGCAAACATTTTGCAATCTTCTCTGCTTCTATGCCAAGCTATTGTTACACCCGTTTAATTCAATCATGTGTGTCGACATGTACAGTATATGTGTGTGTTCTTACAAAGTACATTCTTGACTCCATGTATTTTTTGTTGGAAGGAAGTTGGGGACAAGTTTCAGGCCTGAGGGCCCACATGGCCTATGAAAACAACCTGAACAGTGTCATTAACTCTATTTAGAACCTAATACAGCTATTAAGGCTCTGTTATACAGACACGGTGCATTAGCTCGGTCAAGCTCTGAGGCAATTTAGGCTTGTTCACTTCACTGACGGAAGGTTTGGGAGCCTTGCAGTGCACTTGTGATGATGTTTTGATGTGTTCTATGAGTATTACCTGTGACAGGTTGGGTTGGGGTTGTTTTCCTTATTTTGTCAGTATTGGTGATCTCCTCTCTAACGGTCTTTAGTTTGTTTTCCTCTGGATCATTTTTATCTTCAGTCTTGGATCGGTTCTTGTCTTTCTTCTTCTTCTTGTCTTTAGGATTCGTGTCAGCTTCTGGCTCAAGCTCAGGAGGAGCTGGAGGTTCTAAAACAGCACAAATGACAATGAACATGCACTTCATTGCACAAATAATATCACTGATACATTTTGTCTTGCGTTTCAAAAAGATGACTAAACATCCTTAATCCTATTTGCTTATAGGTAAACAAATTTAATTCAGGATTAGGGACGAACCAATAGGAAGGTTTTGGTTTGATACCGATTTTAAAAGACAAACTTGTCAATTCTGATATTTTTCATTTGCTTACTTATGGTCCTTAAATAGATACACTGTTTTGATCCCAAATAAGCAAAGACACATAAGGCACACTAGCCAGTTTATTGTTCGTCAAATCATATTTAAAACTCAACAGATCAACATTGCAAAAAAAAGGCAACATGACAACATTCAGGGGTTACTTCTGCTCTCAAATATTTCAATTACATTTTGCTTTGGCATGTTTTTCATTATTTTGCCAAATAAAATGATGGATTACGCAACAGACATAACTCATGCAGTTCTTTACAAAAAATTGGTTTATTTGATCCATTTTTAATGCTATAGCTGTTTGCCAATGGTTTTGAACTCACAATCCTATGCCGATAAAATTTAAAGTATTGAAGTATTGAAGTATTATGCAAAAAACGTAATGAAAGCATTGAATTGCCTACACTCACATAATTTGGCTACAGAGAGTAACAAAGGCTAGCGATTCTGTCTGTGTTCCCATACCCCACCTTGTTGTAAATGCACACTCAGCGCAGATCTATAGCATCCCCTTCATGTCCTTTCCTTCCCCCAGGCCAATTACTGAACCTTTGATGACAGGTGTTGGGGTGAATGGACTCTTATTAATAGGTAAGGTCAAAGAGCTGGCGCCATTCCAACCATCTTACCCTCCACCGGTAAAACATGTGTAATAACAGGGAGACAACAGGACAGAAGGCTTGGAGATGTTCTGGCGGTCTGTGTTTGCAGGTTCTCTACCTGTTGTTGTTGGTTCTCTGTAGAGCACCGTGGGCAGGGCAGCTAGAGCCTCTGTGATGTCATCCAGCTCCCCAGAACCGGAGCCAATGGGGTGCGTTTTCTTCTTATGCTCCCTGTTCCCGCTACGAATCAACTCCTCCTCGCGCAACCCATCAACTGAGACATGGACGGATGGAGGTGGAAGAGGAGGAAATGATGTAGCAGTCATCATAATTATCATCATGGACGGATAATAAGATAGATCATATAGATCACAGTTTTTCCCCAACTTGGGTTTATATATTTTATTGTTTTATGTATTTGTTTCAATTGAGTTATTTATTTATAATATCATCTAGTTATCCTATTAAATTCTACACAAAGAGCTAATTAAATTGCAAATATTATGTGGGAAAATGGCGGATGCTTTAGTTAACAATGGAATAATCCGACAAGCCAGCAAGGCCCTCCGGCCAAACCCTACAACCGGCCTGTCCAGACCTGCCCGTCTCGACATAGTAACCACTCTCTCACCCTACACACAACGTTTTATCCCACGGGATCACAGATATTTGTGATTATCTCCATCATTTGAGCTTTGACGATGAGATCACCCTCCCATCACAAATCTCTGCCTAGGATGAAGCCTGGTCTCCCATAATGCAATGCTTCAATCTCTGTTGCAACTACTTCTATTCAAATGTTAGGGCATTAACAGATGTGTTGTATAAGGCTCATACAGCTTCTCCACTAAAACATTTCATCATCTGATATCAAGTTTCTTTCAGGCTGGTAGCTTAGGTGGGTGACTGGCTGCTCAGTTTCAAGGGAATTCCACTAGTGTCTCGTGCTTGTAAAGACATAAGTATCATTCCAGAGTTTTCCTCGCTGTGTTTGTCACAGCCTGTAATCCGTCAGGAATCTACCATTAGACAATGTCAATTACAGACAGCGGGCCCTTAAACACTGTGTGTGAAAAGAATTTCACCGACATACCCAAAAGATTCTAGTTTGGGACTGTGTGTTGACAGCTCATGACCGGTGGATCTACTTAAACTGACGTACAGATATCTGTTTCTGCCACAAATTCGGCACTTAACTGTGAGAAAATCACAACCACATCCCAAAAAATCTATGAACAAAGAGTCAAAAGGGATTCAAACAAACCTAATATAAAAAGTTAAAATTCCGGGAACAGAGAAAAATTATAAATGTAATCTTGCAAAGAACCAACAATACCCTCACATCCAAAAACAGTATAAGCACCACATCCTTAGATGTGTCTGAACCTCCTGATATGCATTGGTTAACATTCCCTCAATTTCTCATCCTCAACCTACTGTTGAAGCGTCTCTTCGCGATGGGTTTCTCCTGCGTTCCATTGAGTAACAGGACTTGCAGGAGATATTCCTGTCTGGAGTCCAGGCCTGCCACCGTGGCTCGGCCGCGTGTGGTCGTCAGCATCAGCTCTGGCTGAGGAACCTCTGGAAAACACGATTCAAATGAGTAAAAACGATTCAAATTTTGAGCTTATTTAGTCTCGTGTGGACGTGAACATAATATATCACTGGACAAACGCAAAATAGCTGCATACAGGCCCCGTGAATCTCATCGGGTGTTGCGTGTCTTGTGAGATTTATGGAGCCTGGAAGGACATCATATGCACCTGGAAGGACGTCATACACAAACTGGATGTGTTAACTATGAGCCACAATTTATTTTTGGATGGAAAATTCCTTTAAATTTAAAAATAAACAAAGCAACTCCCAATAAAACATGGTGGGTTATGTTGAAATTTTTGAGTGTTAAAGATTATTTGCTATGAAATGCTCTGAACCACCACAAGTGCTTTTAAACACTTTGTAGTCTTTGTTAGAAAAACAAAGGTTGTATTTTTAAACATAAGTAAATCCATTAACTAACATTGTTACACAGCGCTCTGGAATACTTGATTCTGATTGGCCAATTCCAATTGATGTATGGTTGGTAAGGATAGGACGATATTGGAAGGCCGAAATACAATTACTTAAAAATCTGGAATCTGAGTTGCAAAAAATTTAAAATATTGAGAAAATCGCCTTTAAAGTTAAAATAAAGTTTTGAAATATAAAAATATACAAAATATCAAAAAACATATATATTTGCAAGTGCTGAAATTAACATGAACTATGATTAGTAAATACTGTAGGACTATTGTTTAGTGTAAATTCAGGTTAGTTAAATGCATTAACTAATTGTTAAAGTCCCCATGAACCGGAAGATTTTAACTAAAGATTATGAGGACACATAAAATGAAAAAAAGTGAATGACCCACATTGATAAACTAATTACAATAAACACTCTAATATTTCATGAAAATATAGACATTGTAATTTTTTATTTCACTGGGAATTTAACAAATACAACCTTATTGTAAAGTGTTAGATAATTCCTTATAAAAAACTAAATTTGACATTTAAACTTATTCACACATTATTTGACTTCAAACCAAATTTTAAATTACCCAGAAAATCCAGAGCCTGGAAATGTATTTCTGAACACTATTTTCCATGATTACAACCTAGTATAATATCAGAAAGTACATGTGTTTAACAACATCTCAAAGCAGACAGTACAGTCTGAGAGTTTATTATAACACATGATAGCTGTCAAATATGCTGTACAATTTCTGTTCTGTCAGCACTGTGGAGCATGTGCTGGGTTTGTTTAACTGTGTGAGACTTTTTCAAAACTAAAGAAGACCTGTCTGGACTCACCTAGCCAAGAACAGGGGCGGAAAAGCAGATAAGAAAGAAAAAGATAAAGACTAAAAAAGAGAAACCCACACATAAAAGAAGGGGTTTGAGGGAAAGATAGAGACTGAAAGAGGTTGAAAACAAAATAGGTTTGCCATGTCAGACAGAAAAAAATTATATGGATTCATAACATGGCTGACTGCAGGCCTCATTCCATCATTGCTGAAAAATCCTTCTTTGCCATTCCTTACCTGTTCTGAAACACTTACTCAGTGACACAGGAATGTACTAGAAAAAACGACAGACAGAAAGAAAGATAGACAAAAAGACAGACAAAGTCTCTTCGGGAGTGGCTGCTGGGTGTCGGAGGGAATCGATTTTTATTAGTCCTGGTTACAAGGTCTGTGAGCAAGAACGGTTCACTAAATTACAGTTAGGCCTCTTCAAACACTTAACCTTTAAACTGTGTACCTTCGGTCATCCAGGTTCGATTATTTAACATCCTCATGAAAACTAGACTAGTGTAAAAAAAGTTTGTCAAGTAAGCAAAAATGTTTCATGTGGTATTGTCTAAATTAGCTGCTTTTATCCAAACAAAAATAGTCTTACATATGACTAACTCAACCAGACTACATTATAGTCCACGTGAAATCAAAACGTTATTCTTAAAGTGACCGTGAACATGGACAACTCCATTTTTTTTTCTTATTTCAGAAGCCGTTCACTTGTATATACGTCACAATATTGAAAAGAAGACAATCGCTACTTCAGTTTCATCCCATTTAGGTTAAACTAGGTAAGCTAGTTTCTCCAAAACATGACTAAAATCCCATTTATATAACACATGCAACTCTCACTTCCATTAATAAAAAATCTTGATGACATCATTCTGCACTCCCCTCACCCCCACATGATAAAAGACCCTGAAGCTATTTTTGAATGAAAACACGCTTTCCATTGTGACAAATGAAGTCTTATTTCGTATTATATGCGCAAATATCCAACCCATTTAAAATCCACACAAAAAGTTTAAAGTCTGTAGATGAGATCAAACAACGCAAAGGGTTCCAATGCTGAGAGAGTGCACGTAGTCATGATTTGAAGAGTTTGTTTCCAAAATGAGATAACTCAGTTTTTTATTTAAATCATGTTTCTTATTATGTTATCGTGTTTTTAATGTGTTTTATTGTGTGAGTTATCTGTATTTTTTTAGTTATTATGGCTTAAATCAAAACAAACCAACTGCAGTTTGATTGATATTACGTGGAATGCGCAATAAAGACATTTGATTTTTTTTAAACAGAGTTATTTCATTTTGGAACCAAACTCTTCATTTGTTCAACCTTTAGTTGCTCACTGGAAACTCTTGAGGCATTAAAGCATGACTCACTGTAAAGCTGCTTTAAATAACATGACTTACAAAAAATGCTATACATTTGAAAAGGATTCACCTGTGAGGGGCCGTACTCGGACCTTGTAGCCTTGAACTGGACCTTCTGCCTCCTTCCATTTAATCTGCAGCCGATCTTCAGACAGAACGGTCAACTTCAGTCGACCTGGAAATGTATACAAGACTTCATGGAACAAGTTTTTTGGAAACGTAAGTTCCCAACAGATAATTAGTAAAGAAAATAGCCTGAACACTTTGTAACCCCTACCGGATGGACACACAATGCATTTGAATAGCCTTCGATGAAGGACAAAACTAGCCTGTAACTGCAATCATGGGAAAAGTCTGTATGTGAGACTTTAGGGGTGACGCTCAGAGACAAACGTCTTTAAAGATCAAAGTCTTCCTCTGAAAGCTTCTAAATGCCATTTTTCTCAACTTCCCCTATGAGAAGATGTAATATTTGAATATTCAGTCTTGCTTTTCCTTCATAACTGTTCTCTTGCTCAACTCTGCCCTTGTGCTCGGCATATCTGCATAATTTCCACATGCCAACTTGGTACAATATCCTTCTTTCATGTCCCACGCCGCGTCCTTCCCTCTTCCCAGCTGTCTGTGAACGCTCAAAGCACCCTGTGATTCCCTGCAGGGTAACAGGGGGTTGAGGACCACCGGAAATCTGCTTTTCGGTGGGGTTGAAGGTCAGCCTGAAGGGGTTGCTTGCATGTAATGTCATGCTCCAGAAGAGTGCAACAATGGGGATGACCCCGAAATGCACAAAGATCTTTGTAGTATCTTTATGAATTATGCTATCGAGTACAAGAAAAATGTGCTTCATGCGGTAACATCCAAAAATACTTTGATTTGGTATGAATACATTAAGCTGACTACATTACAGTTGGTTACAACAAGGAAAGTCATTTTTAAGGATAGACTTAAGGATAGGACACTTTTACTTTTTAAAGCGATGCGAAAGAGAAATATCAACGCTCTGCATTAACTGGCAGCGGATCAGAGCCTAAAAGAAGCTTTCCAGCTGACACCGCAGCACCCCCAACCCAGAAGTCAACAAATGCGCAGCCAATCGTGGTAGAAAAAACACACACGCAGCGTGTTTCCTCCAGGGAGGACAGAGATAACATGAGGACACATAAATTATTACAAGCACTTTTAAGGCATATTTCTTTCCCAAATGTGGCAACGTCTACTAGGGGATGTGTGCAGTTGTCTAGGGAATCTGAAATGTTGCACAATGGCCTTAAGCAGTAAGTCTATTCTTTTGTGGTTTTCTTCTTGCCAAGAATTTTCTTCCCTTGGGGAAAGCTGGTACTTAGAATGTGCAATTGCGGGAGACGGAATGAAAATGTTTCACTATAATTTATATACGCCACTAAGAACATGAAATATTAGTAACTCTGCAGCAGAATATTTTTTGTTGCATGGTGGTTACAATACATATTTCTAGCATACGCGTTGGTGCAATCGGATGGACTTAGAAGAATGCAGATGACATTTCTCAAACAGAACAAAAGCTACGTGTTTGCTGTCAATATTTTAGGATCATCATAAATCACAAAGCTGACAAAATAATGAAGAGATGTTACTTAATTCAAGATACAATCTTACGATATATGGCTTTTTTAACAGCACATCAAATTGCAAAAGATAAAATATTTAATTACATATATATTATATACTGTATAAAAGTAAAAACAGACAGGCTTTGCATTTGGTTTAAAACAAAATTGGGATTAGTAATGACTTTTAAAGAATCACCTTTAGCGTACACAGATATTGCCTACAGCCACGGGAAATAATACGAGACAATTCAAAATTTTCATTTCAAATCAGCATTTTTTAGATGTAATGTGGCCGATTCAGTCCAGTGTCAACCTCAGGAGGTACATAAAGTCATCCAACAGCAATGTAAAAGACTGACATCATGACAAGACACATGAGAACTGTGATAAATTTAAAAAAAAAAAACTTTTCCTAAATACATGTACAAGTCTTACTGTTGTATTGCTTTAAGTGAACATTAACTATTTTCAGTTATTTACAGTTTTCATTTTCTGCAAAAGAAAATGCAAAGAAAAACATATTTGAAATTTGGTAAAAAATATTGTTGGTATTTCACAGAACGAAAAAAACCCTGTTAATTTTACCAAAACAAAATATAAATCAGAAAAACGGTCTTTGGAATTTTTTACCACGCATGTTTATAAAATACCCGAACTAAAGGTGCAAAAGAATAAGAATGAACAATTCCTTATTTTTACAATTATTAGAATGTCTTCACAAACCAAAAAGATAAAAAGTATATTCTATTTTTTTCTTCTAAACTAATTTCAGACATTTAAGCAAAACCATTTTTTTAAATAATGAGAAACATTCCACTTAAGAGTCCAAAAACATTTGACTGAGAGTGTATGTTAAGTATGAATTGTTTTACATGCACTTGGCAGATGCTATAAAGTCCAATTGAAATAAAAAAATACAATTCTTATTATTTTCAGGAAATATTGCAGCGAATATAGTAATTATTGTATCAAGGTGGGTCATTTTCTTTTTGAAATTCATGTACCCTCATAAACTTCAGATGAAATGAAAATGTCTATCTATCAGGACAGCTTGGGTGGAGCATCCGGTACCTCCTCCCCTACAACTATCATTCTGTTGCCAGTTTCATTTTTACATCGAATAAATTCGCTATGCAAAACCAAGCCACGCCCACTAACTTTCTCCTTTGAAATCCACTCGGAACTTTGTCAGAATTCGGAAGTAAAAACGATCCCAACTTCCGGGGACTTTAAAAGCAAGTATGTGTTCCCTGGTACGGATGAACTCATAAAATGTGTTGTTTATCATGTATGTGTGAAACAAAACCCACAACCGTTGCAAGTGAAATACAAGAATCCTCACCTTGTGTATGAACTTCTGAAACCAGCATCAGAAGAACCGTTACCAGGATGAGAGACATCTGGTCTGACAAAAAAGGAAGAGAACTATGGGCCGTCAAGACTGTTCTGGTGTCTGTTAAAAACCTGTGGGAAAAATGTCAATGTGAGCATGCTATAAAACAGAGCATGACTACTTGACATCACAAGCAGTGGTGCTCGAAAAAACAGCAGTGATAAATGACCATCCAGAGACAAGCTGTATGCTGTTTTTTCTGAAGATCCCAAATCCTCTAATGCCTATACACTACGCCTTAAGTGCAGCATCTTATACAATAAACACTTATAGAAAAGGCAACCGCTTCAATGGTCATTAAGGGCCCACTAAAGATAATAATACGACAAAGTGAGGGCAAACCAAACACCTGTTATAACAACCTGTTAACCAGAAGAATGTGTTTACATGTATGCCTGCAAAATCTGAATGGAGTTTCTGTAAATGACTTTAATTTAAAATCATATACTGGATTATGGTGAGCCGACCCGCATACTTTAATAACAGTCCCCACCCAAATTTATGGAACTAACAAAACAAGCATATTAATATTTGTATGGGGCTTAACGTTACATAAAAACAAACTTGACTGTTAATGTAAACCTGTAAAATCAAAACCATTAGATGTGAAATTATTTGACACCTTTTTTTAATTGAACACCACCCTCCATGCTTCAGGCCAGCAATAATAGGGAATTCACATGCATTGGCTTGTTCTATTAACACACCGGATGATTCGGGACATCAGCGTTGAATCTTTTCTGATACCACACCTACAGTTATTAAAGCATGCACGCGAATTATGAAACCAAAAATTAGAAGTGCGCATTGGCACAGGTGAGACCTCACACTATATCTCAATACTCATTTAAATAAAGAGACAACGGCTTACACACTATGAACTACACAGCAAGACATGTAAGTCACTCAGGTATGTTAACCATCACTGTCAGCTACCAACAGCGATTAAAAGCGACCATGTACAAACTTAGTAATGCAGAAAGAAAAACCTACGCCTTTTTTTCTTTGAAATCTGTGTTGAAAAAACACAGATATATGGTGTAAGTAAGGGTCGGTCGGAAAAAAGGATTTACCTGAAGCTGTGTTCTGATGTACTCGCGCATTCCACACAGGTAAGAGATGTTAACACATTGAGTCCCGTTCACTAACTTCCCATTTGTAGCCGTTTCTTGTGGAAGGTTAGGTGTGAAATTTGATACGGGGTTTCTTTGCCCTCCTCTTGGGATACAGAGGCGGGGAATATATTCAGGGTTTTGAAAAACTCTGGTGCAGTCAAGTGACTAGCCTACTCTGAAGTGTCAACTATTTGCTCCTAGTGCATATGGCGGTTTTATTAGTTTACAAAAGTACATCCCATGTGAAATTGCACATGAAAAGTTTGTAATCGCTTACCTTTATTTATTTGTTTTTTTACTGTATAAGAGCTGGTCAGGTACGTTATTAGTGGCGGCACATAATTAAGAGGACATGTTGCTGCACTTACGGGTTTGACCGGCAAGGAGCAGCATCGTACCACGCTAAGGTCATAGTTCCGCTTTTGTAGATTTAATAAAATCTTAAAATCGCTACAAAGCTGACCATTATATAATTCAATATACAGACTAAACGAGTGCTTATTATTTTTTGCCACAAAGCAAAGATACTTGATTTATTGTTGAATCGATGTTAAATATTTCCAACATCGAATACTAAATCCCTTTTCCTCCCAGAAGAATGGTTCAAATAGGCTAAATGAAAAATATTAAGGTATAATTCACCAAGAAATGGAAAATTGATTTTCCCACACTCATGTGATTTTAAACCGGTGTGACATTTACATTTAGTCATTTAGCAGACGCTTTTATCCAAAGCGACTTACAAAGAGTTTAGGGAGCAACAAGCGATATGTCATACAGGAGCCATAATACATTAGGTGCCAATACAAAGTTACTGGTTTCTTCAAAGACTTGCTTTCTTTTGTAGAACACAAAATATATTTTGAGGAATGTCGGTAATCAAACCACATTGGATTCTACTTACTTCCATTGTAATGACACACAATTACTGTAACATACCTCGAAATATTTTCCTTTGTGTTCCACAAAAGAAAGAAAGTCATGGAGGATGACATATGAGTGAACCAATTACTACAAAACATTTATTTTTGAATCAAGTATCCCTTTAAAGGGGTCATATGACACGGCTAAAACTAATAGTGTCGTTTGTTTTGGATATAATGGATGTGTATACAAGATTTAAGGTTAAAAATGCTGTATTTCCACACACTATGCATGTTTGCACTTCCTCTCTGATGCGCGCAGATTGTTTACAATGCTCATCGCTCTGAAAAGCGAGGTGTGCCATGATTGACCAGTTAAGAAGTCCTTGGTGTTTGTTCAAATACTGTAAGCGTGTGACGAAAAAGTAAAACTCTTACCATCTTTGGAACACCACCTTATTTGCAAATACATTTGAGTGTTATTATACCACCAACTGACGTAGATTTGTGGGGCTGTGGTTACACGAGGCGTTTCAGGCAGGTCTGGGTGAGCATTCGCTTTTAGATAGAATGCATCTTTTGTTCCGATACTTGAATTTTAGCAAATTTACGTGTCTAAAACATGCATGGGCAACTATTATCACACCAAAGACACTGGAAGACACGAATTCGCGCCATATGACCCCTTTAAGTCCAAGAAATCGAAGCACTGAGTAAAAGCACTCAATCAATGTTTTTGTAACAAAAACATGACATGATTCAATAATTTCATTCATTTTATTAAAAAAACAAGTAACCATGTCCCATTATATGGTTTTTAGTTAAATAATTATTTCTCAAAAACTGAAATATA
This sequence comes from Triplophysa tibetana, assembly GCA_008369825.1. Lineage (NCBI taxonomy): Eukaryota > Metazoa > Chordata > Actinopteri > Cypriniformes > Nemacheilidae > Triplophysa > Triplophysa tibetana. The sequence continues at coordinate 14,638,763 of CM017912.1, read as the reverse complement.
AATTATCAATGTAAACAGATATTTCAAAGGTCACTTGGGTATTGGTCCTGTGCTGAGACTGAGGGGTTGTACCCGGTCACATATTTAGAGTAATCCCAACAAAGAGTGAAGAATTTCTCTCAAACGAGTCAAGCTATATCAATATATATTCTGTTGAGTAGATCGTATGTTCATTCATCTCATAGATGAGGCCTATTTTGTATACGTGGTCAATGTGACCACCAATTACTCCCTAGAATAATTCATGGCTCTATTCAGTGCTCTTTACTGATAGGACATCATATATTTAAGTCTAATGAAGAATCTCATGTTCCTCCTCATCGTTTGTGTCTTCATTATAGTCTTCTTTAGTCTGCAGAAGTGGAAGCTCAATGTCTGGGTTGTCTCTTCCTGGTAGCTGTCGCACCATTGAGTTAGTTCCTTAAAAGAAAAGTCACATACTAAGGACATAGATTGGATTTAGGTTTCTGTTATGTCATACAAGACAAAATCGCAACAGTTCTCGGTTCAAGTTCTGAATAGGCTAAACTAGAATAGGTCATACCTTTATTATAGTACGTTTTGATGCCAATATGCAGTGATATCCCAGACAGACAGACAGTAAAGCCTAACCAGTTTACCATGCTCATTTTATCTCCCATGAACTCAACCGCCAGCAGCAGAGTGCAGATTTCCTAGAGAGAGAATAAATTGGATTTTTATCACCCCAAAATAGAAAGAGACCGGGCAGGGATGTCTTATTAAATAATCACAACTTCTTACCAAGAAAAGATTTGAAACGGCTGGGAAAAGTTTAAAAACAAGAAGCTATGAACAAAAACATGATACAAAGGTAACTAGAAGTGAACGCAACTCGCACTTATATTCTTACCTTAAAAATGCCTGCAATGGAAAGTGTGAGGCTGGAGGTGCGGGACACAAGCAGGAACTCGGAGAAACCCAGCCCAAAGGCAAGCATTCCACCCACAGACAGGGTCAGCAGACTGTAGAGCAGGTGAGAAAGTTCAGTGACCCGGAAGAGTTTCTCTGTGGTGCTCACACTGAGCCCTGCATGTGCAGAACACAGAATATATAAAACCAGAAACGTGATTGAATAAAATTCCTTGTGTGACTCAACTAAAACTGCACTGTAAAAAGAGTACAAGTTATCACCAAAACAAAAAAATGGCTTATTTAAGGAAAATACAATTCTTCATTACAGAAAAAAAGCTACAAGCTACAACTAAATAACCTGTAAATTAAAACGTAATGGGATGCTCTTGCTGACTTATATGCAGGTTCCCCGCCTGAGAGTGAAAATACATTCAAATACAACCAAACCGAAACACAGGGGTTCCTGTTGTCAGACTGACCCTCATTTAACAGGAACAGAGGAAAGAGACCAATGAACATTAGCGGCTGCAGGTGATACATGGTGTCAATGGGGTTCTGGAGGCCTGTGTGTGCCAGAGATAGAGGCTAGTGTTAATCATAGAGAATCAAAACAGGTAATGCCCAAATGTTGACAAGGTTTAGTGAGCTGAACAAAAAATCTAGTAATTTCCTTCTAAATTTTTGACCATAACATACCAAGTTCAGCTTTATGCATGAGGATCTGGGTCAGAGTCCAGCGGATCCCACCGATGAAAGAGGCCAACATGACCATCAGGAAACCCTCCAGATTAAACTGGGTGGACTTGAGTGTGAACATGAACAGACCGCTGGCTATCAGTAACACCACCGGGATCAGGAATGGATTCTATTGAATTCAAAAGGACAGAAGACTTAGAGGCCGTTTACAGAAGACTGTTTTCAACTAAAAACTGAAAAATTCCATGCGTTTTGGCCATTTACAAGAAAACAGCGTTTTGGGGGACCGACAAGGGAAACTTTTGAAAAAGGGTCTCAACATATGCAAGATTTTAAAAACAATTAAATTATGATTTATGTCGCTAGTACTTTGTTCAAATGACCTAGGGCTGCCCACGACTAAAGATTTTCCTAGTCGACAAGCAGTCCTTCATTTCAGCAATTAGTCGAATAATCGCACATTTCTGATATTACATTTGAATATATACAAGGAAAAGAATAATCTAAGTTTACCGGCTGAGAAAATTTATTTATAACACTTCCATATTACTGAGAAATGCTAAAACATAATAATAATGTGTTTAAAATATAAATTAAGCGTATATCACATAAATGAGCTGTAGCAACACCGGAAAAAGTTATAATTATCATGTGTTTGAAAAACAGCAAGGAGAAAATTGATTAACAAAAATACAAACTATAACATCAGTTACATGCCAAAGGAACTTGCCAACAAAATAACTATAAACATAAAAAAACTCAAACAACTTTGTTCAAAACAAGGCAAACAAAATAAATAAATGGCAAAAACAATTAAATGAAAAATTATATTGAAGAGGGAAATTAACAAAAACGAACGAACGAATAAACGCAGCAAACGCCAAACCTTAGAATAATAAAGAACAGGCTACAAATACATAGGTTTTTGTACAAAACAACGCAAACAAATAAAAAGTATATTAGTTCTTTGCTTAAATGGTGTAGAACAAATATATTTTGAAAAACCGTGAAGCAAATAATTTAAACAGAACGAATACAAATCAAAAAAAAACATTCAACGAAAATATCAGCGCAAACCGCCATATAAAGCTGAGCCTTGACCAGAAACAACAAATAGAAAAATCAGTCTTAAGTTTCCAAACAGAATAAAAACAACCTCTATATTATATAAAACAGATAGCAAAAAGAAACACTACAAAAAAGGAAATTACGCTACCGTCCCTATTTTTCCTTCATATCCTGAATATAATCCTTTCCTCAAAGATACATTTAGTATATCATCAACTTACCGGCTCCTCTAGTTTGAAGACAAGGGAGAAAAAGAGAATGAAGAGTACAGCTGAAGACTTGGTCATGGTGTACCTACAGGAAAAACATTCACATTTACATGGATTTATTTAGCAGACGCTTTTATCCAAAGCGACTTTCAGCCAAGAAAAACAACAAGCAATTAATATATAAAAGAGAATAATCACGGCACCTGCCAGGATTACAAAATTTCAGATATAACGATAAGATTGTATACACCAGCATACAGAAATTGAGAAAAAACAGATATAGTCAAATTATTTTTTTACATTCCATTTAACATTTTCTGACTTGTAATCAGACGTAATGAAATAATCACAAGTAAAGGGGTACTAAATGTAATAGTAATTAATATTGATTCAGAGTAAATCATTATATTATTATACACATAGGTCATAACATACATTTTTGTTTAATCCATTCAAGTATTTGCTGAATCCAAATTAAGAGATGATGGGTTTAGATCTGGCTTGTTCTGGCACAACTCACCCTTGTCATTTTAAATCTGTATATTTTTTTTAATCAGCAGAAGACAAAAGAAGATATTTTGAAGAAAGTGGGTAATCGAACAGTGGCGGTACCCTTAAACTTACGTTGGATTTGTGTCCATTCAATAGATGTGAATGGGTTCCGCTGTTATTCTGTTACATACATTCATCAAATTATCCTCTTTTGTGTTTTGCGGATGAAATCTCATACAGCTTAGAATTGACAAGAGGGTTTGTAATTGATGAAATAATTTCATTTTTTTTGGTTGAACTATTCCTTTAAACCTGCACATCTACAGGCAGTGTTTTGGCACGGAGTCTGTATTTGCTTGACATAGTGTGCAAATTTGGCAGCAAATCTAAAGATCTGGCAGCGACATAAAAAAGCAAAACATTTTCTATATAGTAAATCTGACATCTGTCAAAAACATGTTTATACAAAACCTACAGCTGCCTTTGTGCCACTGCTCTGCCAGCACATTCTTAACTATGCAAAAACAAAATGCTGCATCAGGTCAGTGTTGCTATTGTTTTGACAAAAACCTCAAACTATAATGGTTAAGAAACATCAAAACATTGATGACTTGCAAACATGGTTAAAACATCCTTACAAACTGATTGTGATGAAAAGGAAGCTCCAGTTGGATAGTCCAATATCCAGCGCTGATGCCAGTGCTGAAAAAGACAATAGCATTGGTTGAACTACTAAGCTCTCTTGGACAATAACCAAATTATACTTCACAATGTACAGACTCAGTGTATAGACTTTGTGATCAATCTTTTTCGGAATAAAAATATACAATGTATAAAAACAGAGATGTGGTATTCAAGCTGAATAAAACTAGATTGTTATTTTATGCACAATGAATGAGTTTGGACTTTCTGTAATTATCTGTGACCAAGTCTGTTATTAGTTCCCTCTCTTTAGCCCACCTGTTGGAGCCACTTTTGAGAGGTAAACTTTCCAGGAGAGGGTTACTCGAAGCTTTCCGCTCCAGCTCTGCATGGCACAGCGTATCAGCGTAGAGAAACAGAATATTATGATGAGGTGGGCCAGGGTCATGAACAATGGAAAGTGGAAGTCCTAAAGTAAACGAAAATAACAAAACAGTCAAAACCTTCTAGATAAATGCATGCAAATTTACTAGCAAACACATTTTCATATAGTGAAAGTTTGAGTTACCCTCATGAGCCATTTGTTGTAGAACGTTATCCCAATGGAAAACACATAATAGAAAAGCACAAGACCGACCGTGCGCAACACCTTGAGGATGAACTGCATCGGGCAAGCCATCATGGACAATCCGGATGTGAGAAAGTGCGACTTTCTTAAGACAGTTATGTCTATATGAACAGAGGTATAAAAGAATCAGACCTCGTCTAAAAGCAGTGTTCAAACTGGCGACCACTGTATGGTAACATATGGAGAGCTAAACTTTGAGTTGTTAGATAAGAACAACAGTTGATCAGCTAGAGAGGAAACGTTATTGATCAGAGAAGCAACACCTCAACACATGACAATATAGAATACGGTGTTTTAACTGTTAGAACTATGCACAGTTATGATCTCTATGGCGTCCTTACGCACGACATTTATGCAATGCATTAAGCTTTAAACGTTACGTTAAACATTTCCCTAAGCCCTGGGAATCGCCATCATTGATGCACGTGACAGGTTAGGCATGCTGACTATGCCATGGAAAGCTAATAGTTAACTACTAACAGGTCAACGATCACATATTTTCTTACCTCACTGTTAACATAGTTTGTGCACTCGCATCTTCACAGATAGTCGGTGGCGTGGCACGCCTTTGCCATTGACTAGCGCTATTCAAATCAAACAGCTGTTTATTCTTGTGATCCACCTTGCACCCCTGTTTACTTACTGTGACGTGACGTGGCTCTGGCTGACGCAAGCAGTTCATCCCGGGAAAATCTGAATTCTATCAGGTCAGAAATGTTTGCTTTTCTAACCTCGAGCAATACTCTTATTATTTCTCCGATCTGTTTTGAACTGTGCAAGATTTTTTTATATGTATTTTGAGATCTTGGAGTAAAAGTTGGTCTTTATTATTTGATTCATCCATAACGCAGGTGGCGCTGGCGGTTTTAATGCCGTCGTACTGTGGCGCGTAAAATGTGAGTGAATAAGAAATTTACTTCCTGTCTCTCTCTGCTGCTGTGTGGATTATTTGGATGTTTTGATCGTATTTCGTTTTAACGCGTAAGTAACACAAACTATTGAAAGTATTTACATTTTGAAATAGCTACAGGGATGTTTTTGCGTTGATATTTAACAATACATTTGTTTCTTTCTTTGTTCTTAATTGTTGAATTTGCGGGGGTCTGTTTGGTTCATAGAATGGCTGAAGAGGAAGATGATCCTGGCTTTGAGGAGGATACTGAGGACGGAGGTAACGGCATAGACTCTGGACATGGAAAAAGAAAGCGACTTTTTTCGAAAGAATTGCGCTGTATGATGTATGGGTTTGGTGACGACCAGAATCCGTACACGGAATCCGTGGATATACTGGAGGATTTGGTCATCGAGTTTGTCACGGAGATGACCCACAAGGCGATGTCTATAGGAAGACAGGGTCGTGTTCAAGTGGAGGACATTGTCTTTCTAATCCGTAAGGACCCTAGAAAGTTTGCAAGGGTGAAAGATCTACTTACAATGAACGAGGAACTGAAGAAAGCCCGCAAAGCTTTTGACGAAGCTAATTATGGGTCATAAAGTATCTGTTAAGCTGTCACGTTTTATAAATGTAGTTTTGCTGCATTTTGTTTTACATGTTTGTATGGTAGGGCTACATTTATTTTGGTCTGTGAAATTAGGCAAAAGAATTTGCAGGTTACTATAGGCCTTAAACTGTGGAATATTTTTCAGTTTTGTGTGAAATATTATATGTTTTAATGAACAATAAAGACACACGGTTAAATGTTTCATAGGAGAAAAGTTGATTTGAACATACTTGTACTTTCAAGTCATTTGCACACATTGATGGCGTAAAAGTTTAATGTAATCTTTTCCATGTGCTTCAACTGAAGACAGTTAAGTTTAAAGTTAATAGTTTCCAATTATTCACAATGTGTGACAACAACAAAACAAAATTTGACAAAACAAATAATGTTGTGTAAGTTCCTGACACATTTGTGTTTTGTCAAAGCATTGAAGCCGGATTAAAATGTTAGGATTTTAAGCTTGTGTTGGTTGAAGACTTAAACATAAATTTGGGAAGTTAACTATTTAATTTTCAATGAAATTTAATTTATAGCTTTTGCATGCATGAGTTAAAAATAATACTGGCTAATAGGCTGGAACATGTAACACATTTTCTTAAGATGTTAGCATGTGCCATTTTTAGTAAAGATCACTTTTCACCAAAATCAATTATTCAGTTGCAAAGGATTGTAAAAAACCTGTAAATTAGAATAATACTCAACAGCCACTGACCTTATAAACAAGACAACATTTACTGTTTACAAACTTTGATGCACAGAGAATGTCATCCTAAAAAAATATTTTTCTGTATATGTGCAAACAGAAATAGAGCAGTTTCCTATGAATGATGAAGCTATTTACCATGATGTGCTTATTCAATTCAGGTTGATATTATGAATGGGTTTGCTTGTAATAAAAAAGCAATAGTTATGTTTTTATGGTACTACAAACAGAAATTGTAAACTAACTGGGAAACTTAAGAGAACATACCAGAAACTTCTCAGAAAAAAATAAATGTTTAATTGATAGATTGCTCAAAACAATACCATACAAATCAAAATGTCAGACCAACTAAATATGAGTGTGTTTTATTTTTTATTCTGTTTCAAGCGTTTGTTCTTAAATACAGTGTTTGTAGCTTTAGCATTGGTCTATACAGCGATAACAAGCTGCTGATCTAGATTAAATCTAGACTAAACACCCACTAAGATGAGGTCTACCATGGCATGTGCTTCTAGTGAACTGAGTACCATCATATATGATGAAGTTAAGAACCACATCACATCCTTGGGTCTTGAGGTATGAGGGTCAGTGGGAGCCCAAAATAAAGAGCATTGCAGGCTGAACCTTGGTAAACCACACACAGGTGATTTTCTGTCTGTCTGCTGAAGAGGTGAGATGGAGGCAGTATGGCAGATGTGGACAAAAGGGGAAGGAGAGTTTGAGTGGCATTAAAAGGGTAAGGGGTGAGAGGGGAAAGGAATGTCCATGAGTTTCTGTTTTACTGCACATTCTCCATCATCTTGAGGAATTCTGTGGAAAAAAGCGGAAATGTTATTTCCTTGGTCACCACTCATAAATACTTTAAAATTGAGGAAATGATTTAAGGTCATACCATCAAAGTCCAGCATGCCGTCATTGTTCTTGTCTCCGTCTTTAAGCAGCTCATCAATCTCTTCATCTGTGATGGATTCACCAGTACTACGGATGATCTCAGCAAACTCATCTCTGTCGATGTAACCGTCACCATTCCTGCAGAATAACAGTGTTGCATAAGATGAAGTGAGCCTGATGTCTGATTCAAACACATACAAATAAAAAGAAAAACATCAAATGACATACTTGTCCAGCACACGGAAGCATTCAGCCAACTCTTCCTCACTCTTGCCAGCCTGGTCCTCCTTTAGGAGTCTCACCATCATGACCAAGAACTCTTCAAAGTCAATGGATCCGCTGCCTACAAGTTTACAGTATGGAACACATGAGCTGTTGTAGTCTACATTTTTGCTTTTTTTATTTAATTGGTGAACACGTTATTTTTATTGGGTCAGAAACTGTTTACCGTCTTCATCAACCTCCTCAATGATTTCTTCCAACTCTTCTCTTGTTGGATTCTGACCCAACATCCTCATCACGGTACCCAACTCTTTGGTGCTGATATCACCGCCACCGTCGGTGTCGAACATGTCGAAGGCAGCCTTGAACTCTTTAAAAGCGACAAAAACGCATTGAAACAAATTGAGGCATTTAATAACACAGTTGCCTATGTAAGAACCAGAGTTAAGTAATAGAAATGTTCTGGCCACCCACCGGCAAGCATCTCCTCGCTCAAGTATGAGCGGGCCTCCTGTTGCGCGTCAGTCTGTAAAACGACAATGGTTACAATGTGAGCGGTAAACATGATAATTTGGCTCTTGGACATATTGTCAACTTCCTTATGCAATATATTTTCATTCATAAACAACAATGTTCTTTTGAATACATGTCTGCAATCTATTTATAGTAGGCTTATAACAAATATACCAGATTGCTGATGGTATATGTTAATTACCAGATCTGATTTATATATCTTATAATATACAATTTTAATTTGATTTTATACCAAGTTTAATATTCACTTCTTATACAATAGTTGTGGCATCATATTTTTAATGTGTGTAGTTAGGCCTATATTCTTTGATTAAAAGGTTCGTTTCCAAACCAAAACTCGTAATGCATTAATATGAATAAACGAGATAAAAAGCTTATTCTAAAAAGAGTATTTACTTCAACTAGTTGGACATCTTGTGCGTTAGGTCGTGGGCCTTGCGATGAGCATTTGGTGTCCAAACCCCTGCCATGCAATTTTGCAGCTAGGCCTATTTTAAGACTCAACATATTACCCCCCCCCCCCAGTCAAATTACTGTAAATGGTCATTCCGAAATGGAAACCAAGGAATGTGTCGCCCAAGCTGTTAGTTAACTTACTGACCCGCTGACTATTTCCATATCAAATAACAGTAACCAATATCAACTTCTTCACTTTTATTTTTAACACCATGCTTATACTTTCAGATACAGTTTTACGAACAAATACGTACAAAGGTAAAGAGATAATATATGCCATACTTATATTAAATTATGTAGGCTATTATGATACAAATTCGGGGATAACTATTTGAACACAAATAAACAAAAAGTCAATGATATTTGCGGGGCAGGAAAAAATAGCATAACTCAAATTTTTCAAATACAATCTCAAAGGTTTTTAAAATGCACTTTGCATGGGACCTTATAATCATATTTTAATTAATAACGGACATACCGATAAATGCAATTTCAATTTAATAATTATTTTTGTTTTTCACATTTCATGTTTTCATGCGTCTATTAGCAAAGATGACGATTTAAATGTTTAATGTCTTACCATGGTTGTGGATTAGTTTCCCTTATATCCACGAGACAAGAAGTGGTCAACGCGCTTACACCCCGACAGAAAGACTAAACGTCAAGTGACAGTTCAGACACACTTTAAACAGGCCACCCGAGACACGCCCACAGCCGGTAACAGGCCTCCGGATTTAGAACCCTGAACTTTTAGGGCTCGGAGGGTCCCGTGAGCCAATCGCAATGTGAAATGAGTACAATTAGCATATATTCTTTCTTTATAAACAGTATACAAGAACACTTGAAATATACAACTGCTTCATTCTGCTGTATTTATTATATAAAAAGAAACACATTGGCACAACGCTGAGAGAATTTTAAACTGTACTTTATTGTGGATATTTCAGCATATTTGACCAAAGCTTTTCTGATGCTACAAGTCCCTGTAGTTGTGGAGAGCTATTTTGCACTTTTCTTAGTTCACCCCAAAACATTTTTGTCATTCAGTCATGTCTGAAACACGATAATGTTGTATAATATTAAGCAACTTTTCAGTCTTATAAGCGAGGTGAATAATATTGAGCCTTTTCTTAAGTGTACAGACAGGAGTTCGTTTTTAAAATGGTTACAGCGGATAGCGTTCTGTACCACAGCCCCCTTTTAGTGAAGCAGGGAAACCCTAAACCTCTTGGTAAAGTGCTGTGCTGCAAAACTTTTGTATGCTCTGAATAGAAAACGATTCTGATCTTCACCCCACCCAAAACCTAAAAACACAGGTACCCCATACTCTGAAGAGCCTTGTATGGCATATGCTTCCTGACTGAGGAAATATTAAGACGTGGATTGGAGAAAGATCTACTGCAGGGGGAACGAGGAGGGTGTTGTGGACTATATACCTTGCGGCAGAAATGAAGTGATTTAAAATGAGAGTTTAAGGGGGTGATCCAAGAGCGGAAAAGGTTCTGTTATGCAGTTTGTTGCCATCATCTCAAGGTACCTCCTGAAGGATACTTGTGATTTAAGCCTATGGCACCTTTCCATTGCAGTTCTGGAAAATGTATTGACGGCATTAACATGAGCAAATACTTTCACAACCTGAAGAAAGAGGTGTCAAGAGGATCTGGGCGCTCTACCACATGAAGAATTATTTGACAACAGCTTTTCTGAAGAAAAAAAATGGACATTTCCGCTTTTGCATCATTTTTTTTAACCGTGAGAATATTACATATCTCTAAATACAGTATATGTGCGCATGCTTTTGTTGCAGTGGTTTGCAAGGTTAGGAGTTACAATGTGCCAGTTGCTTGGCCATGTGAAGACTATATCCAGTTTTGTTTACATCAGTAGGCAGGGTAAGTATGACAATATTGAAATGACTGGAATATTCCAATAAGAATTGAAAGACCAACCGAAAAAACATAACTGTAGCTTGATTCACTGAATGGCCAAATGTTTTGTATTTTGGACATGTGTACAGAGATGGCGAAGTACTAAGCATGTTTTGTCTTAAAAATAGATGTTGATGAAGGATAACACCACATGAATATCATTACAGCTTTTAGATAGTTTTAGATACATATCCTTTTGAAATGAAAGTTGAAAAATAGATGTTAAAACATTAGGAAAGAATGGCAATTCGCTGCATTGTTCATGAAGTTGACTTTACTAACATTCCTTGTCATATTTGCACTAATAAAAGACATGAGGCCAAAACAAGTAATGTGTTTCTTTTTGTGTGACAATGTTAACCTGAGGTTCCTTATTGCCATGACAACAAAACATTCTAAGGTTACTTTGAACACATATTATTACAGAAGAAAATGGAAGGGGGTCTTAGGAAGAAGTTGGTGTAATGAGACAGCTGGCGGCTTATGATTGAGGTGGGGTGTGAGGTTGTCTCCTAAAAGGTCTGGATGGTTATTTATAGACACCTTCACAATCCAGTCCTTGAGAGACGTTACCGAGAAGACAGTACTGATCTTCCATCTTTTCTCTCTCAAAGCAAATCCCACTCCATTGTTCTGTTAACAATTAAAACCTGGGGGACTGAATTTCCTTGAGAATGTTCTTCCTACATCATTTGGGGTGGGAGGGGACGGAATGTTATATTGATTTTATTGGACATTCTCCATCATTTTCAGAAACTCTGGAATGACAGGAAAAAAATATAAATGTCATACATTACAATGAAATATCATACATAACATCCAATTTTAATTTAGAAACTTTGACTCGTTAAAATACACATCTGTCCAAATGTATTTTTTTTATTTATTTATTTATATATTGGGATAAACAATACACTTCATCTCCAATTCATCTTTTTCTGCAAGTAGAAATGCAGAAATGCCTTTTGTCTTATTTTGTCATGTCCGTAAATACTTTTTTCCCCGCATTAATAGCTAATTAAAGAGTTGTTATAAAATAAAATAAGATTTACGTTACCATCAAAATCGATCTTTCCATCTTTATTTGTGTCTGAATCTGCCATGAGTTCATCAATTTCTTCCTCTGTTAATGTCTCTCCAGTGGCGTGCACAATATCTCCAAACTCCTCACGATCAATGAAACCATCTTGGTTCCTGTTTGTTACAATAATAATGAAAACAAATCAGTGACCTGACATCAGTAAAATCAGCTTCATATCACCAAAAAAACAAGTCTTTTGACCAAATTTCTTTAATTTTTCTTGAAACTAATGTGACTGATCGAGAGAATCAAACCTGACCCTGGAGCAAAAAAACAGTCTTAAGTAGTATTTGAATATTTCTGGCAATAGCAAAAAATACATTGTATGTGTCATAATGATTAGATTTACTTTATGCCTTAAAACATTAAGTTAAGTAAAGACCATGTTCCATGAAGATATTTTGTAAATTTCCTACAGTAAATATACCAAAACTTTTTTTTTGTGAGTGGATGCAAAAATAAAACTTGAAAAAAATGGCTAGAAACATGCCTGCAAATATCACTCGCTGCTACCTGCTATTTAGGAATTACCCACTCAAGTTTGGTATCCAAGTTTAGAATTTCCTCTTTCGGGTTCATCTACTCTTCATGATGTCATTATAGCTTTCTCCACATTTATAATATTATCTCTAATAATTATATCTCTACCAAATATTGTCCTATTCTAACAAGCCATACATAATATGATGTATGAATCTCAATTTTTAATCTCAAGTTTATTTGTCCTGAATCACAAAAGTATTTGTTTAGCCTGGACAAGTAAAGAGAAATGGCTAAGATCTGTATAAGATAAACTATTTGTAAGAACATTGCAGTGCATACTCAGTTAGCCATAAGTTCAAATGTTAAACAAAAATCGTATGAAATCTTCACCTAAGAATAACAACAACCTTAGCTAAAGTAAATTGTCTGAACAGTGTTTTTGTGAATAATGAGCCAGATTTCATTTCTAACAGATAGAAATGTCCAATATGCATATCTTCTGTTCTTTACATATTATTAGAGTTATGTTTTATGGGAACATTTGCTTTTTAATGTGGACATGCCAGAAAAATCAGATGGCCATCCAAGGACATTTTCCAATGCTGTCTACATTTTGGGTGAGGAGATTTGGCTTTGTGACATACTTGTCAAAGATGCGGAAGCATTCAGATAGCTCTTCTTCAGACTTCCCAGCCTGGTCTTCTTTTAGCTGATGTACCATCATGACCAAGAACTCCTCAAAGTCGATAGTGCCACTGCCTGAGAATAAAAAACAAGAATTGAATTAACTGAACTGTGTCTATTTATGTAGTTTCACTGGTAGAACATATCAGATTTGCCACTGTGACATACAGGGGAATAAATATTCAGAGTGTAAGATAAATTTGATATTTAAAAAAAAAAAACTTACCATCTTCATCAACTTCTTCAATGATGGCATCTAACTCTTCTCTGGATGGATTCTGACCCAACATCCTCATCACGGTACCCAACTCTTTGGTGCTGATATCACCGCCGCCATCCGTGTCGAACATATCGAAGGCAGCCTTGAACTCTTACATGTAAGATGAAAAAAGAAATTTAAGACAGAATGTTCAAAAGCTGGATGATAGGACAATTTAACCCCCAAAAATTAATTGGCAGGAAATGTGTTTCATGTGTGCTATTATAAGAACACTTGGTTTGTACTCCTGAAGTTCATTGTGATGTATAAAAATAGTACCGTTACTGTATTTACGCACTCACCAGATATCATTTCTTCGCTCAGAAAAGAGCGGGCGTCGGCCTGAGCATCAGTGGGCTAAAAAATTGAAATGGAGTTAAAAAAGGAATTACAAAAAATATCATTATTAACATGCAAATGAAAAAATTCAGTTGTATTTAACCATAAAAAAAAATATGCAGAATTTCTCAAAACAAACTCTTAAAACAAAAATTGTGGGATTTTTTTCAACAAATGTCTTTCAGACCATGTTTAAGAAATTACTCTTCAACCAAACTACAACAGCACTGCCAAAACAACATGACTTCACATACTCCTGTAGTGCACACATTGGCTTAAGACACTACACAGACAAGAGTATTGGGACGCTTCAAATAAAACATGTTTATATATCCTAGTACAAATATTAATGCTATAAAACCATATATGAAACATTTTTTCATTTTGGTTGCAACTGTTTTGTAAGGGCCTTTTCTGTTCTGAAATGACTGTACCCATATGTACCCTGTCATTGACGAGTTTACCTCTCTCATCCCTGCTTTAAAAAAAAAACATCAGTGTCCATGATGGTCCAGCCTGATGGTCACTGTAAACAAAGTCCATAAAAATAGGGCACATTGTACTGAATTAATTTTACAGAATTTTCCGTATAGATTTTTTTTACATCTGATCCTCCTGTTTTTAGACTTTTGCACTGCACTAAGCTTAAAATTAACGAAAATGTCTGTCAAAAGAATTTACAGCATGTTGCAGGTACATTTTCAGTTTTTTAAAGTGAATGCTGGATATTGTTGGTCTGGACCAACACAGCAAACACGAAGCTGCCGGTTAGGAAAGTCAGAATACCTAGAAAACAGCAGGAGGCTGATGTCTGCCTATCAAATCTTGAAGACCTACAATCTCACTTATACAATTTCTGTGCTCTGTGGTCATTAAAAAACCTGTGGTCATTATATCCTTTGAATTAGAGAAGGGGTGTAACCCCGGCATCCTGGCCAAATTCGCCCATTGGCCTCTACACATCGTGGCCTCCTAATCATCGCCATATGTACTAATTGCCTTGGCAACTCTTTCTCCTCTCCACATCATCCAGGTTGACGAGATTCACCCCCATCCAGGTAAAGTGCTTTGAGTGTCCAGAAAAGCGCAATATAAATGTAACAAGGTATAATTATTAATTATAACTAACAGGAATATGTATGGAACATTGTTCCTTTAATGCTTTTAAATGTCAAAGTACCAAGATAGGCTCAGCACTGTAATTAAATCTTATGTTTTCTCTCTCTCTCTTCTTTGATGATGGGGGTTACATACCCCTTATCTCCAGAGACCATAAACAAGACAAAACACTTTCAAGCATGCATAACCTCACGTAGTAGATATAGCTGACAGCACGCCTTCCAATCATTTGTAGCAAGCACACTAAATATTTAGTATTCTATCACTTGTATTACAGGCCCGCTGACTTGACCGCTGTGGATATTACTTGAAGTGCAAAGGGTTTGCAAACAAAACAAACACGCAAAACCATGTTTACATTTAGTGTGCATATACACCCGATGTAACACATGTATCATACAAGTAAATTAAATTATTATACAAGTTCATTATTCAATGGACATAGCACATTCTGAATTTGCCATTCAACTATTAACCTCCAGTTACAGTGTGAAATGTATTTAAATCCTCAACCAGGCATTTGGAAAAATCCATGTTGTGCGCTCATTCTAAAAACATCAAACACAGCATGACGCTTCTGATCCATATCCATTATAGAAATCTTACCATACTGACAGCTTGTTAGTGAGACCTGTTTAAAAACCCAAGTAAGTGGTCTTCTAAAAAATCAAATGATCTTCTGTGCACCAAAGACCTCCAAAGCGCTCCAGGTAACCAAACGGCTCCAGACTCCTCTAATAAGACCTCATTTTGCCTCACCTTCCGATAAATGGCCAGGATTGGACAAGGTACTTCAGACATGGAACTTGTTGACCAATGTCTGCACAGCCCCAACAAAAGCTCCACCCCTCTCCTTCATCCCTTTCTAATCCATCCCCACCTCTATGTGCCCTCTATTGCCCCATATTTAGCTAAAGGATGATCTCAATGGCATTTCTACCCTCAACAAATAAAAAGGGAAAGCAATGAGACGTTGTTTAGGCATTGGATAAATAGAGAATCTAGAAACAGATGTAGGCTGCACACGCAAAAACGCAACCACTCAACAAGCGTCGGGGTGAGATATATGTGCGTGCATCACTCACATGCCTGCATTTCTTCACCTTTCTATCAGTCCTTAAGATTTTGTATTTGTTAATAAAAAAGAAGATATTTTGAGAAATCTCTCAATGGTTTGTGTCCAAATAATGGAAGTCAATGAGCTTCAGTGTTGTGTGGTTATCAACGTTCTTCAAAACATCTTCTTTTGTGTTCTGCACGACAAAGAAAGTCATACAAGTTTGAAGTGACATGAGCAAGAGTAAACAATGAAATCATTTTTATTTTGAGAGGTGAACTATCACTGTAATATGTGGATTTTATAATAATAATAGTGTTTTACGTGACCAGATGAACAGAAATATTGTCCTGGCAATGTTAGTTGGGGGTTGGCACGAATACTACAGCACAAGAAGTGACCTTGTCACACTCCTGAGGATTCGCATCCCTACCCCTCCAGGCCTTCTCCAGTTTCTCATAGTAATCCTTTGACTGCTAGAGTTTCTTTGGCTTTGAACATTTTTCTACTCTGAGGCTGTGTCTTGAAGTTAAACATGGTACAGATGCTTAACACTCACACAGACTAACACACTCTTTAGTCACAAATAACAATCAAGGTCATGACATGGGGAGATGACACAGCCATATGATAGGTTAATATGATTTACAGTGCATTACTGGACAGGTAACAAGTCATTACGTGTGATAGGTAGTGCAGGTAGAGTAAAGGCACCTACAAACTCATTAGAGGGTATCGTGGGACCTTTTATGTACCCGTTTGCTAAAATAAATTGTGTGTCTAGTTCCCTACTGAGTGAGTAGGTTGCAACGCCAATACAGAAATTATTTTGTTTATGAAGTTTAACCCAAACCACTCCACTTCGCTCAAAATGATAAACGCATAACAATGTTATTATTTGTTTTTTTTCATCCAACTCATTTATTTCAAGTAAACATTTCTCACGTACAACATGCACACAAACATATATGATTTGAAGAGTAATGCATTTACTTATAGTTCAATCTTAAGCGATTTCTACTGTATATTACGATATAGAGAAATAATTCATAATAATTGGAAATAATTAATGTAAAGCGCTCTTCAAATCCTAGATACCATGTCTCTTCATTTTTTCTGATGTGACCTTCCTTATCTTACTAAATTCATAAAAGTCTTATTTTGCTCTGTTGCCAGGTAACACACCTGGTGCAAGAAAATTATAAATGCTTTTGTATCCAAGGGCACTTATCCTTATTATGTTGTACCTCTGAAAAAAAACATTTTCTATTGGTTCACTGTAAAGCAACGTATTTACAAAATATTGCTTTATTCCACAACTTATTTATAGATTTTTGAAATACGATAATGTATAACAGAAATCGATGGCAAATATACAAGATGGGTTTAAAATGACATATAGAACATGTAATTTTACTTGACAAAAACGTGATTTTAGAGTATTACTGGCACCCCAGGTGCCCGAAAATTCTGTTCTTTTACAGTGTGGTCTAAATCTCCTCTGAACTCAGTAACAACAGTTTAAGAATAGCAACAGGTGTGTGACACCGACCCGACTGACATCAGGAACAAACAACAGCTCGTACTGTAAATATTTAATGATTTTCTACCCTAGTTCATTAAACTCATTTATACACTAAAAGTATAGAGGTTTTCATTATAGTAAAGTGAATTTGTTCATCAAACTAGCAGTTATAGATTTAAGTAAATGAAATCCCAAATCACTCAGTGAAGAACTGAGTGTCCTGTCATCACAGATTTTAATCCCAGTGCAAGCACAGTCTCCAATGCCCGGCCCCCCCTTTATATCCTTAACACAGATTGTGACGGTAGTGCAGCAGTAGCCTATAGATGATCACAAGTGGCTAGGTTATAAAAAGCATTTTTTTCATGAATGACTAATGTCACCCCAAGCTCTCCAAGAGGCTAAGCTGAGCTAAATGACAGCACCAACTGCAAACTCTGTCTTTGCCTCCACCCCCCCCCCCCCCACACTATTCTCGGACATTCTTAAGAACAGCAGCTGAATCTTGAAGAACAACTAGACATGTAGCAAGCTAAATAAGGAAGGAGCAGTGAAACACTCTACGACTTCCAATACTAAAACCAATTGCAGATATTAAAGTGGCCAAGTAATTTGGTCAAGTGCCAAGTGGCAAGTGGCAAGTGTTTGTGCGTCTGCGTATGTGATGGTGATGGTCGATATAAACCTGCACAAAATGTTATCAAATGGTATAAAAATGCAAAAGTACAAGACAACCGGTCTATGTTTATTTGTGATGATTTCTAAAGCTTCCTCTTGCCAGTCACTACACTGGGATATAGAAAAAAGACACGCATTAATGAATAATACTGTAAGAAGTAAAAAATATTTAAAACAATTATAAAATAAAGTAATCTTTGCTATGGATCTATATAGGATTGGATATAGATTGGAAATATCCATGCCATTTTATAAAGGCTTTTCTTACATTCTCTCTCTCTCTCTCTCTCTCTCTCTCTTTTACACACACACACACACGCACACAAACACACCCACGCACACATACATGCATGCACACATTGTGGGGCCTTCTCATAGACATGACATTTACACAAAGTCTATATTCTGTCCCTAACGCTCAAACAAAGTGATTGGAGGAGAGAGAGAAAAGAAAGACAAATATCGTGAATTTACTTAGGCTACATAGAAAACAGGTTAAAACACAACTATAAAAATAGACTTTGTCAGTTGTTTGTGTAAATGTCTTTGCAGATAGTCCTTAAGTGGAAACAAATGCTAAAATCCTTTCAAACCACTAATTTCCAACAGTATTGCGGTTTCTATATGTGCAGTGACGTACACGCTAAACCGTTTAACTTAATTCTGTAATTTAGCCAATTGCAAAAGTTGTAAAAAGTCAACATATAACAGTCACTTGCAAACGAAATTCTTCTAAAATATAAATGACAGCATAAAAACATTTGCAATACTGCAAACATCGCAAACGCAGCTCAGCTCGTCTAAAGTAGTCGTTTTTTTATCAAGTCTTTGTACCCCTTTTGTTTGTAAGACATTTGACCTAATAATAGGCCCATAAGCCCCACCTTCCCTGAAGTCACTTACCTGCCAGCATGTATCCCGACGCTGCCGTCTGTGGGCACTCAATAAATTCAAGGACATCACTGAGCGAGTCTTTGAAAATCCAAAGTTCAGTCTTAAACAAGCCATTACCATTACCGTCGTCCAGATGCATTTTAAACACGCCATACCTTTCTTTACTCTATGGACTGCTGTTTCTGCATGCGCTACACAGCTGGATGACAACACCACCATTGAGTCTCTCGAGCTGTTAGAACAGGGACGATGCCTCTTCAAATCCATCCTACCCTCAAACTCAGCAGTGCAGGTACTGGTTTGTGTTTTTGTGATAATGACCATCTTCTCGCTTCTTGTTAACAGTTGCACACTGCTCATTCTTGAAAATTCTGAAGACTTATCCTGGGAGCCACGCTTTGCTTTGCTAAAAAATCTTATTTTGAGCGATGTTATGCTCATTGTCACCCAAGGTCCAACAGTGATGCACTGTCTGCTGCAGAAGACCACGCTGCCGTACGGGGCTTGGTGTCTCACCCAGTTTTTCATTAACACAATGTGTTTTCTGCACTCTGTTAACTATCAGCTGCCTGGCTTTGGAGCGTTACTTGTACGTGTGCCAGGCCATCTACTACCTGAGCATTCTAACCACTAAACGCGTAAACCTCATAGTTGGACTCTCGTGGTTTATTTCAGTGTGCATGTCTGCCATAATAACAGGACTTCTCACTTTAGGACACAAGCCCTCATTGCTAGGAAAACCAACTACAGGACTCCTTTGTGAACCAGATACCATCGAGACCCACTTGGGCTTCCCACGAGCTCCAGCAGTCTTTCGTAAAGTGGTAGGGCTCGTATTGACTCTATCTTGCATCTTTTCTTATTTTTTCTCCTATCTGCGGATGTATCAAGATGCACGCAATGCCATACAGCCATTCCAGCAGGTTAACAGAAGGGCGCGCAGGACTGTGGTGTTCTACTGCTCCATGTTTCTTCTTCAACTGCTCCCCATCTTTCTTAAAATAGTGTCGGATGCTTTGTGGGAACTTGAAGGCACCGTGGCAATGATCCGCTCGCTGAATTTCCCTCCAGGCTGGACATCAGCAGGGACCCTGCACATCTTATTGGTGGTCCTGCTGCAGGTGCCACCTTGTATAAATCCACTCATCTACGGTTTGCGTAACAGGGAGGTGAGGGAGGCTCTGCCTAGACTATTGTGGTGGAAGTATTATTAGTTAGCTCTCAAAAGGTATAAAGACAATTGATAAACACAAATCTAAAAAAAAAAAATCAATAACCCTTTCTCTCAACAGGTAGTGGTCTAGCTTTTGTTGAAACTAGTAACTTTGTATTGGCACCTAATGTATTATGGCTCCTGTATGACATATCGCTTGTTGCTCCCTAAATCTATGTAAGTCGCTTTGGATAAAAGCGTCTGCTAAATGACTAAATGTAAATGTAAATGTAGATCTGACCACCTCTTTTGAGAAGTTAAGGGGATTTCCAGCCGTTTACAGAATAAAGGATATAAAAATGGTTACAGCCGTTTTATTGTACATGTGTTGGTATTTTTAGTTTATTGTGACAGCTATTTAGATATACGCTTCGTCTTAAAAGATGCAACCGAAAATATGTACAGTGTATCGTGATAATTGTAAATTGTTATAATAATAAAATGTAAAATACTTTTTGCAGGATGATTAAAATCCTAAATGTGACCATGCCTGTATACCTTCATTTCATTATGATTTCAATTTTTTGACACGTCCTTACTTTATTTTTAGGATATGAAGGTTATATTTTCATAAAACGTTTCTCAAAATGTGATTTTAGGTTAAAAAATGTTAATAAAGATAAACTCAGATGGAGCATATGTGTGTATAAATATTGTTATGTACATATTAACAAGTTGTTTTTTAATAGTTTTGCATTGACGTATAAAGTACCTAAAAGCAATCTTGCCAGAAAATTATTTTAGTAGAAATAAAAGGTAGAAATAAAACCTTTTTGGTAGAAATAAAACCTTTTAGAATATGACTTGATTATAAAAGTCTTAAAGAAGTGCAGATAAAAAATGTACTTAAGTATCAAAAGTACTTTTCATATTATATCTACGTTAAAACTACTTAAGTAGCCTATTTAAAGCAAAGTTGAAGCAAACTTCTTAATACAACTTTTTTTTTCCAAAAATGGTGCTTACATAGGACCTTTGTAATCGATTCCCAGTCTTACTGAAGGAGACTGTTTAGATTAAACAACTACAGACATTCCAACACGTTTTTATTAAATGTTTGGGTCACTGTGTTGTCGTTTAACCGTCATTGACAAATGTAATGCCATCAAATAAATGCAAGTAAATGCAATTTCTGTCAACAACTATAGAAATATGCAAAAAGTCTAGTTATAACAACAACATTTTGCAGAGTTAATTTATTTATTTGGCATTAAATCTGCTCTATCTGCACATTGTTATTTTTAAATACTTGCATTTGTAAATACTTTGCAATGTGAATGAACGTCTTATTAATTTAAAATCCACATAGAACATTTATCAAGCATCGTATGGTGTTATTTTATTGTCTTTAAAATGTATGACATATGATCTATTAATGAGATTAACACCAATTAGGAAAACGATGGACTGTTGCGGGGTGCATGTAACGGTTTTATTCATGAGATGAGTATAGGCTACGTTCATAAAACATATTAGGAGGTGAACTCCAGCTAATTTACCCACAATAAAGCTTGTTAACATCGCAAACAAGATTTATTATTTTTAATAAAGTGACTGCCGTAAAAAAATATAAATATTCTACCACGACCTCTGCTTTGAGATACGCTGAACAATGACTAGGCCGCATCGAGTAGAACGCGGAAGACTGCGTGCAAGTAGTCCATTGCCGCTACTTAAACCCCTTAATCTCAAATAAAAATGCCCTCATCATCTACTCACCACCCCAGGGGTGCCTTTCCCAAAAGCATCATAAGCCAACCATCGACGTTCCTTAATTACCTGCATTGTTATACGATTGTGTTTCCTGAAACCACCGCTCCCGAACATTCGAAATCAGCATCGCAAATTTGTGAGGTTAACTACAGGGTCCTTTCTTCATACCTTGCTAACTCAGTTAGCTGGTTATACTTGTTGACGATTTCGTATGATCTTGGATTGTTCGGTTCTTCGACGGTCATCATTGACTTGTTGTTTTAGCAACTGGTCTGTTAGCTTAAGGATTAGATCGCGGCCATGATGCAGTCAAGTCGCCTTAATTCAAACAATAGCAACTTGTTGCGCAAGGTAATTGACGTAAGAATAGACATCGTTATACAGTGTACACACATTTAGTTTGTTAAAGCACCAGCATATTCAACAAAGAAAAATATATGTACAACACATATAAGGGTATTTGAATATGCCTACACACGTGCTTTAGTTCCGCATACCCCACCCCCTGCACGGGTTGTATGTTTTCGTAAATAATCGTACAGCTGCATCTGTCTTTTATCAATGTGATCACTCTAAAGACTTATATTTTAAGGGTACGATACTTTTCTGTAAATAATCAAGATTAACGTGAGATATGCAGAAACTGTCTGAGTTATGGCCACTTTAAATGTAGGCTACCCTCTATAACAGCGTGCCTGATTAATTCTTCTTCCATGCTTCCTTTTTCAAACCTTACATGAGTGTGTAATGATCCCAGACAATTTAATCCAGATTTAAATCGCACACAACAGGTGCATTCGAAGAACTGAATTATCCAGATGACGATTAGCGGGATTAGGTCATGTCAGATGTTTAATTTGTTTAAAAGTTTAAAATATTATTATAATATATAAATTCTATTAAATGTCTTAGTTTGTCAAAAAATAAATAAGTGACACTTTAAAAAAGGCACTATAATAAACATATAACTTAAAGGTCTCTACTTTCAAGCATTAGTTTTGTACTTAATGGCAAACATTTTTAGTAGAAGTTCTTAAATTAAACGTAAGTTTAAGTGTACTGAACTGAGCTATTTTGAGACATCGTGACTCTTTGTGTGGTACCCTTACAAAAGAAATCTTGGAAATGCTAAGGGGTTTAAGAGTATAAAAATGAATGTGTGACAATATACAGTAGCAGTCTAAGTCCATCATGGAACTGTATTTTATTGCACTTTTACCTGGGTTTCTTCCTCTCATATGCAATCAGACAAAAGAATGAGGAAGTGATGAGCCATTGTGCAATGAGTCTCTTAACATTCACATATTACGGAAAGGGAAATTTAACGGACATATTCTCTTACGTACAAGCCACTGAGACCAAAGACAACCACACAGGTAAGAGTTATGAATGCAGTTCTGTTATATAAATGCATAAATATAAATCTGCAGCTGTAATATAAAAATCTTGAAACAGAAAAACTTGACCTGTTGACCTTGACCTGTAGGCTTTTTGCTTATAAACTTTATTAGCACTTTATGTCATTATAAAAGTTATCCTTTTTGTGAGCACGACTCTTCCTGAGGACTGTACATAGCCACTTTGAAATGTGTAGACATACTGTATGCTAAGTAAGACACAGCTTAAGAAGACTGATGCGTTCTTCAATAGTTCGAACCAGACTTGTTGTGAAATAATGTTCTTCAACCTAAAATGGAATTTGAAAACCAGTTTTGATGGTAAAAATATACAATCATGCGTTATGATTTGACAAGTTATTAAATCACTTGAAAGTTAGAGCAACTTCTGGTTTCAAGAATTTGTCACAAAGATGGTCTGAAGGACTTTAGAGAACAAACAGCTCTATATCTCCTAACAACTTAACTTTAGGAACTTTAGTTTGATAGTTGGTCTTAGCAATATGATAGGTTACACTCTATATTTAGAATAATTAGTAAATAGGAGTTTGTTTGCAATTGCACTCGCGATCAGAGGCGTAAAATGACCATGGTGACTGAAAATCCCAGTTGATGTGAATTAATGGTGCTGATCCAGCCATATTTTGAATTCTCATTGACTACCATAGTAGGAAAAATACAATTGTAGTAATATAAAGTAAATTTCATACTATAGGAGACAAGGTCTGTTTGGTTTTAAGCATTCTTCCAAATATCTTTCTCTGTGTTCATCAGAAAAAAGAAATTCATAAAAATTTGGAACAACTCGAAGGTGAGTAAATGATGACAGAATTTTCATTTTTAAGTATTATCCTTTTAATAGTTAGAATTGGCCCCTTATCTAAAGTGTAACCGCTTTTTTTCTGGTATCTTAGTCTATTTTCATATTCTAGTATGGAGAACAAAACAGAAGCATTTCAGCAACAAGAACCTCTACTCAAAAGAAATGCTGAACGCCTGCTTTGCTCTGATCACAGTCTGGTGTTTATTTGCCAGTCACCTCCTAGTGAAGGTGGTTTACAATCAGTGGACCGCCAGCAGCCTCTTCAGGTCAAACTGCCATCGCAGTGTAATGTCCACCAGCTTCGTGTACGCCTGTGCATGTTAGCGCAGGAGACGAACCGATATCCTGATCCGTTTGCGCTTCTGGACCCAGAGCGATACAGCTTGTTGTACCTCAAGGATGAAGAGTGCTATGAAATCTATGATGACTTTCAGGTATTGCGAACTTTGGATGCACCCTGGTCTCAGAGTGCCGATGGTCTACAGACCCTCAGTATCACTGTGTTGGCTCATAAGACTGCATCTGAGGAGAGAATGAGCTTCCAGTGCATTCTGAATGAGCTGATTGGATATGATTTAGATTCAGATATTAATCGTTTAAGTGAACTTTGCTTTGCCAGAAGAAAGTTTGCGACACCGAGAAGGAAAGAGCTAAAAAAACGGGATCTTGTGGCATATGCCACTGAACCGTGGACGACTTCCGCAGCGCTTCCTATGGACCACCAAGATCAGTGCAAACTGTCTGTGAGTTTTTATCATAATAAGTCAAGCTTTTCTGTTCAAGTTAGCATAAGACATACTCCCAGTGATCTCCTCAAGATCGCATGGAAATCATTGGCCGTGATAGACCATTCATTTGCAAGATGGTCTATGGAACATGTTCTTAAGGTGTGTGGTAGAGAAGAGTTCTTAAGTGGAGATTTCCCACTTTCAGACTTCCTGTGGGTCAGACACTGCCTGAAAAACACATTGGACCTACATCTCTCAGTGTCTTCCGTCTCATTTCTTCCAGACGACAGAGTAGAACAAGAGTACTGGCCGCTGGTGGACGCTCTTACTGGTCTGTCAGGCTCCCATGAGGAACTTTCCGTGACAGGAAAGGAAGTAGAAGAAATTGTAATGATTTCTCTTTGGGACTGCGAGAGAAAATTCAGAGTGAAACTCGTGGGGTTTGACATTCCAGAGCTGCCAAGTAAAGTACCGCAGTTTGTTCACGTGGAGGCCACTATAATCTACGGCAGCAAGATTGTGTCGTTAGTTCGTTCGGCTGCAAAAGAGTTCACAGATGAAGTGCTCTGGACTACCTGGCTAGACTTTCATATTCTCATTAGAGATATCCCTCACGGAGCTAAATTAGGCTTCACGATTAATGCCGGTGCCGTGGATAGCTCCTCAACCAAGGAAACTAAGACAAATCCTTCAAAAGTTCCAGATTACCGGAAGGAAAAGGGGAAAGTGTTATATTTTGTAAACCTCCAATTAATTGACCACAGATCTCTTCTTAGCCAGGGCATTCACACGTTGCATATGTGGCCATTCCCTGAAGTAGACGAGGAGGCGTTTACTTATAAGGCTGAGAAGCTTTCGACTGCCACCAACCCTGATGTGGCCAAATCTATGGCGATTACTTTCATGTTTGATCGCTACAGCTTCCCTTTGGTACTGCCCAATAGTGGTACTTTTGGACCTGGTAGTGGTACCTCTCCTGTATCTGATTCCTCAGAATCTGGAAAACATTCCCTCAAGTGGGTCAAAGAGGAGAGCATTCACTATGCCTCAAATTTACCCCAGTTTCTTCGCAAAGTGGATTGGATGCAGCCGGGTGCTATCCAGGATGTCCATTGGCTCCTGAGTCACTGGGAGC
Organism: Triplophysa tibetana; assembly: GCA_008369825.1. NCBI lineage: Eukaryota > Metazoa > Chordata > Actinopteri > Cypriniformes > Nemacheilidae > Triplophysa > Triplophysa tibetana. The sequence goes on along the minus strand of CM017912.1, from coordinate 14,612,791 downwards.
CAGAGGACATAGAGCTATCCGTGGCCCTTGAGCTTCTTAATGTGGATTACGCAGATATGAAGGTCAGAAGGTTGGCTGTTCAAAGGTTAGAGATGCTTTCCAATGAAGATGTGCTTAAGTACCTGCTTCAGCTGGTTCAGGTAAAGCCATAAAGTGGAAATGTATAGGTTTGGTAATATAGTATAAAAGTAGTCTCTTGATTATTTCAGTACAGATAAGACCAACGTTTAGGATTTCACTTGGAGATAAAACAATATATTTTCCCATTTAGACCCTTAAAGTCGAACCGTATCACAACAGCTCTCTGGCGCAATTCCTCCTCAGTAGAGCTCTAAGGGTAAGTCATTTCCTTCCATTTGTGACTCTCAAATAGAGGATTTAATGATTTATCGTATCATACCAGATACTCACTGTTTCTCTGCTATGCACAGAGCAAAAGAATAGGACATTTCTTTTTCTGGTACATGCGGAGCGAGGTGGCAGGGTGCCCGTTTTTTCGTCAGCGCATGGCTGTCATACTGGAGGCCTACCTGTTAGGCTGTGGAAAGGCCATGTTGGAAGAGTTTCAGCTTCAGGTACAAGCTGTAAAGTGCTTGCATGATGTAGCATTAACAGTGAAGAGCCTCTATCCGGACAAGACAGATCTTCCACCAACAGGTACGATTCAAGCACCTTTGCACTGAGCATTATTTGTTAGTGGCTGTACGGCTGTGTGATCATGTGTTTGTTCCAGCTCCTCACAAGCTCCAGCAGCTATTGGAGGAGTGCGGTTTACCCTCTGACTTCCAGGTACCTTTTGATCCTCGTGTCAGAGCTGGAAGCATAATAGTAAGCTTTTGGTTTTAAGTATATGCTTAAATATTAAAACGTTAACCTTTCAACTGTAAATGTTCTTGAAGTTGATCTTTCTCTTTACCCAAACCTTCTAGAGTAATAGTTTACCTGTATGTGACTCTTTTACCTGTGCTACACTAAAGAAGATTTTTTTGGAAATGTAAGTAATTGGGGGGGGGGATGTAGCAGTGTTGTTTGGTTACCTACATTCTTCAAAATATCTTCTTTTGTGTTCTGCTGAAAGAAAGTCAAACAGGTATATAGGTATATATTTTGGGTGAACTATACTATTTAAATCTAACCCAACATAGCCGCTCTAAAATGATTCCCTGACCCCAACCCTTCCACACACAGCTCAGAGATTGTAAAGTGTTGGCATCAAAGAAGAAGCCGCTTTGGCTTGAGTTCTCCCGCATACATTCAGAAGCTCCAGCAATCCCTCAAGTAGGCATCATCTTTAAACACGGAGATGACCTCCGACAGGACATGCTCATCATCCAGGTAACAATGAACCCCAGTCTAAAAAGTCTGATCACAGTGATGACTGCAAACATCCATTTGTAATTCAGGGATGAACATTTTGTATATGTTGTTTTTCAGACACTCATGGTGATGGACTCAATTTGGCAGGAAAAGGGTTTAAACTTGAATCTAGTGCCCTATGGATGCATTTCAACAGGATATAACATAGGTACATGACGTGAGAAGTATATAAAAATTTATTAAGAGAGCTCTTCAGAGAACTGCCAATCGCTTCTTTTAATTGTCATATATTTATATATATAAGTTCTCCACGTAGCTGTGCCATTTTCACGTCTGTTCTATCTTTCCTTATTCTTAAGTATTCAAGTAAAGTATTTTTTAAAGCTTTCGTGTCATATACAGTATGCTGACATGCCAATTTCAAAAAGCAGTACATTACATCACTTTACATTTATTTGCATGTCTGTCTTTATCTGTCTTTGCACAGGTATGATTGAGATTGTAAGAAATGCAGTCACTATCGCTTCTGTCCAGAGGAGTCAGGGGGGCATGGCGGGGGCTTTCAAAAATACTGCCTTGTATGACTGGCTTGAGAGGAAATGCTCATTACAGGAAAATGTAAGCAGACATGCTAATATTCCCCCGATGTGAGCCTTCATTTCCCACTCTGCTGCAATCCACCAGATTTTTATCACACTTAGCATCATACGCAGCAAATTAACAAAGTAGAAATTTGATCATTCTTTTTTTTTACTTGTTTTAAACTTCAATGCAACAGTACTTTCAGGCTATGGAGAAGTTTGTGAACTCCTGTGCTGGGTACTGTGTGGCCACGTATGTGCTGGGTATAGGTGACCGCCACAATGACAACATCATGATCACTGATCAAGGTAAAACCAAGAGAAAGTTTTTATTCTATGACTTGAAAAATGGAATTATTCACATCAAGAAAGCATGATTGTTAGTTAACTTGTGAACTATAAGAACAAAATACAAAATTAAGAGCTAAAGGCGCAGTGTGTAATTTTTTGTTTACAGAAATGCAATATAATAGGCATAACTATGTCTTCAAAGGTTTGTAAAGGCCTTTACATAATGAATCGTTTTTTTTATTACCTTTGAATGAGTTTTTCCATCTACAAACACAGCGGATCCTCTGACATGGAATTCGGCATGTTATTTCTACAGTAAACCTAAAAAGACAAACTGCTGTTTCATAAATATGTTATCTTCTTCTGTAAACAAGTGAAAAAATAATGACACTTTGGCCTCTATCACTTGCCGTAATGCTTCGATAGAAGGGGGAATGGGTGAAGTGATCTGTTGGATGCAATTCACAACCTCACAGCTAGATCCCACTGAGATCTCCACATCGCTCCTTTAAATTATTATGTTATAGCTAGATATATTTTATCTTTTTACATATTTGTCATATTTTAGTTCTGAGTATTATTATTGATTACATTAGAAAGGTTTTATTATACAATAATCAAAACAAATATATAGAACAGAACATGGGAATGAATAAATGTACCAGAACTTAACTTATAAATCCATTTATTACACGGCTCGTTGTAATGCTTAATTCTGATTGGCCTCTCGCGACATATGCAGGTTCGTTATTCCAAGATAACAGCCTCTCAAAACTAATAACACATGTCAACCCGGATACAGCAAATCGTCTTGACAGGTTTTTTTGACAAATGAAATCCTTTAATATATATATGACATGTGTAATAAGCCGGATAATGTACAAGCAGCCGGCTGTTATCGTGAAAAAAAAAACATCTGTGTGATACAAGGCCCTTCGCGTTGGGACCTGATCACAATGTCGGGGCTTATTTCTGCGATAATAACTGGCTGCCTGTACATTATCTCTGACTAATATGCAGTTTTTCTAAGGGAATTTGATCCACATTGATTTTGGACACATCTTGGGACATACCAAGAGCTTCATGGGGGTAAACAGAGAAAGAGTCCCCTTTGTTCTTACACCTGACTTCCTCTACGTGATGGGCAGGGTAAAAGGTCGTCCTAGCCTCTACTTCCAGAGATTCAGGGTATGTTCTGCTTCACTGTTTCTCTTCAAATCCTTCAGTGTAGCAGTGTCCTATTTAATAGCAGAGATGAGTTGTTTAGATTTGGGCCTTTTGTCACCAGGGGAAGTACTTGCCTTTTTATTTTAGTAGAGAACAGATGGGAAAAGCTTTTCAAAAGAGTTGATTTAACATTTCTTTTTCACTTAAATAATTTAATAATATTTCACAATTCAGATTCAAAACCTTGCTCCTGTTAAAGGTCCACAATAAAACATTGAATTTAGGAAACTAGACCTACCATTTAGTCACACAAACACAACCGTTTTGAAGAAGCCAAAAAAGTATTCGCACCTGAGATTAAAGCGCCTTAAAGCAGATCAGAACCAGTGTAAACCTTACTCAGCATTTGTTCTTTCTTTTAGGACACCTGTATCAATGCTTATCTTTCCCTGCGCTCTCAGTCTGGCCTACTTGTCACTCTCTTTTCGCTCATGCTGCTCACTGGAATACCTGAGCTCAGCACGTCGCAGGACATGCGTTACCTGCGTACAGCGCTGCAGCAGGATCAAGTGGAGGATGAGGCTCGCAATCACTTCCTACAGCAGATTGCCCTCTGTGAGCAAAAAGGTTGGACTGTGCAAGCGAACTGGTGGTTTCACATGATGGCTGGAATTAAATAAAATGTAATTAACATTTAAAACCTGAAAATGAACAGAGGGAAAAAAGATGACTCATTCAAATGTAAACAATTTTTGTCAATTAAACAAAATAATGTTATTTCTATTGTTCACACTTTTTTATTTCAGCATGTAAAATCCCCTTTGAAACGTTTGTATGGATCTTATGGGTTTGTACAAAATCCAAACATTTTTGTTTTATTAAAAACATCTATTGTTTTGTTTGTCACTGCTTTGTGCTTTTTATCCATTAAACAATAATAGAAAAACATGTTTCACAAATCCCTGATTCAGACCGTTAGAAAGACCCTCAGTTGGTCAGGAAATGAGACAAGAATGTATTTATAGTCATTGCCTTTAGAGGGCAGCCGTCTCCATATTCCCCCCACATGGGTCAAGATACAGAGGTAATTTCTTGATATTTCTAAAGACTTTGAGATTTAAGGCTTGTTACTAGTACTACTTTATTAAAAGTGTCTGTCAACACCTCTCCCCGGCCAAGCAAATACTGTGCTTGGTGGGTATTCTGCTTCTTTTAGCATTGGTGGGCAGAGAGGGGAGGGCGTGTAGGGGTGTTGTCAAAGCCAGCAGTTTGGGGGGTATGGGCGGGGGGGTATCAAGTCTGTCTGAGAGACTGTTGCCAGACAGGCGAGTCTGCATCCTGCATCTCATCCACTGCATGCTCCTCGGTTTCTTACAATCTTTAATCATTTTTTCTTTCATTGTGATTTTTTTATCCTTTAGCTTCTACATTTTACCCTTCTCTCTCTCTCTCTCTCTCTCTCTTTCTCTCTTTCTTGCACACGCACACACAAATACACGCACATGCCCAGACTGCATTAATATGAGCACATGGTTAGACCACTGGCTGTCTACAATGGGATGGGAAGGTCCATTCTGTACAAAAAGAATGCACTTCGAAGGTAAGACTATTAGACTAAAACATGCTTATCTCTGTAAATATTGTATATACAATACAGCGCTATTTTTAGTTTCTTTTGTAAATCATACATTGACATGTCCAATATCTTCCCCCAGGCCAGAGTAGGTGTTACACAGATACATTTTTGAGGTAATCATTTATTTTATGTAATGTAATGAAGATGTGTGTAGTGTTTACTTGCAATTCAATTTACTTACAAATTTGTATAGCAGGGATTAAAAAAATAAATGTGGTCCTTAACCTTTCAGCTAATGTTCATGGAGGTACATATGCATCAGAGTCAAACATCTTATGCCCTGATTTAAACCCGCATGGATTCAGTGATGTAAAATCATCATGTGCTCTATATGGGGTCACACCCTCAAAGAACCTTTTGTCATTATTGTTTATAATTGAGGATATTTGAAAGCTTCAGTAATTACTGGTGAGGGTTTGTTAGAGGGCAAGTCAGGTCATATATGTGTATTGTCTGTGTGAACCTTGGTTACTGAGTGTACATGGAGGACCTATTCAAGCAATAATGGTTTCCTGTGCTGAAAAGATCCCTGACCTATTTCAGCATCCCCCAAATTCCACAACACACTGCGTTCACATGTTCTGCTAATATTTAATCTTTTTTTATGATTGATTTTTGAAATGCACTACACAATTCACCATAATTTTATAATGATAAGCCTTTTGCATCTAATTTTAATGCATCTTAATGACTTTCATGCTGAAGTCAGTAGCACAGGTCATGTTTTTATGTTACCTTTGTTTCTTATGTGCACTAGTATACTAGAAACCATCATGACATAAAGCTTACTTAAGTGAGGAAATAATGTCTGTTGACTCCCATATCCTCATTGTAAAAAGAAATTCCGTAAAAAAAACGTAAAATGTAGTGGCAGAAAATGACCAATACATTTTCCTTTATGTTAAGGACATTTCCATTAATGCTAAAATGTAATTTAATCCTGTGCAAAATGTAAAATACAGGTAAAACAACAGTAAAAAGGAAATACGGAAAATTATATTAATATATAATTGTGCCCTATTTTTACAGATTATTTTAGAGGGCTGAGAACATGTAGAGAACTTGATTAAGAATATAACACAATGAAAAAAGCAGCCTCACCTGAAATAACTAATTTGTACTCTTTCTGTGATTCTATGACAAATGTGCCATTATTATTAGGCGTACTGGGGATTTGAAAATGTGCTACACTTGTATGTAATGTGCTCAAACATTTGTTAGATCCGTTTCTAATTCTGAAAAGTACATTTGAAATAATTTGCATGTCTGTCGCTTTCTGTAACAAACACATGATTTAGGAGGATTGTTAAAATAGCTTGAAATAATTTTCTGTCAACTTTCTTACTACATGTTAATGCTGATAATGAAAATCATGAAGAAAACACTTTACAATAAGGGAATTTTTGTTAACTGTTTTAAGAATTAGCTGACATAAACAAACAATGAACATTACTTACAGCATTTTCTTATATTAATTTATATTAATTTCTTCATTTGCGTATACATTTTTAAAATCAACCGTTGTAACTGTTCACATTAGTTAATGCACTATAAACTAACATGAAAAACTGTACTGACATTAACTAACATTTATAAAGATGAATAAATACTGAAAAACTACACAGTATTCGTTAACGTTAATAAATGCATTAACTTATGTTAAAAAATACATACTTATTGTAAAATGTTAGCTGAAATTGTAAGAAAAACTTTACACTGCACATCAGAAAAATGCACAAGAGAATATTTTTTACTGTTGGTCTAGTTCACTTAATGTACACAACTAATCAATTTTATGATTTCAATTTTAAATTATATGTATCTTCCATAGTTACTCTCACACAGAGCGCCACCATGCTGGTATAAGGTCGCTCTTTTCTGCACTGATGGTCCGTGGCTAAACTGCTACGACACACTGCAGCCTCCTTAAAAGAGGCCCTCCAATTATAACAGAGACACACCAACTATCATCAACAATGAAGATGCTGTTTGGGAAAGTCCTCAGGAAGCAATCCATAAGTCAGTATGCATAAATGAGACTGCCACAGGTCAGGAAGTTCATTAGAATCCGTCTTGGCATTTGATTTGATTGTTGGTTTCCTTTTAACTGCATGAGCTATTTATTTAAGCTTCTGTGATGCCCCATTGATATAATCAAATCTTTTGCTGTGATTCTGCCTCTTGCAGCGTGACTGATTTCCTCTGGTGTTCAGAGTGGACTGGAGTTTTCTAGCACCATTTGAAATCGGTCGTGCTGAAAGGCATCACATCCACTTCATAATGACATGCCAAACTGCAGGTCACTGTTGAGAAAAAGGGAAATGAAGTGGTGAGAAAATTGTTCAGTTAATTCAGTCTTAATAACACTGAAAGAGCCTAAATAACTTTCAAAAACAAGTTTTCAAAATCAGTGATTGCAAAGTCTAAACTCCATGAGGTTTTCTGTTAAAAACACATGTAAAAGAAAAGAAAACAATAAAAGAAAATATCAAAAAGAAAAGATCACTTTTCACTTTACTTATAGATTTAATAAAAATAAAAGTTTGTCCTAAAATCTTTTTTAAACATTTGTTTACTGAAGCACTGAAATACTGGTGTCAGTACTGATCTTTTTAGTTAATAAATAACTGTACAACTGATGTTTTCTTTTAAAAAACAAATGCAAAATATATATATATATATATGTACATTTTTTAATTTATTTAGATAAAATACAATATTATTAAAAAAATGTTTAAAAAGCAAATTTGTTGCTTGTTGTTATTAACCTTTTCATGTCATTGTACACATTTTTTCAGGTCATTTTTATTCGCCCTGGGAATGTCTGCAATGTTTCTCAAGTGTAGCTTTGGTATGACTTAAGAAGAATGTTGAAATTGTGTGAATCACTTTTAAGATTCTCCTTTTGATTCTTTGTTATTTTGAAAGTGTTAAAAGTCTATTTCTTCAAAACTATTATATAAAATAACAGCTGTATAAAATGAATAAACTGTTTCTTTACTTTCTGAAATCTGTTAGTTGACCATGAACTTCTGTTTTCAATATTGGTATCTCTATACCATGAGATTTGGGATTTTTCGGTGTCTTTCTTTTTGTCCGTTTTAGGATTAACAGAGCATGTTTGGACCTGCAGCTCTGGAGTCAATTATTAAACCCACACAGACACATCACTTCTAGTCCGACACATACTAGCCCACATTCCCTGGGAAAAGTGTCAGAAGGGATGGGACTTTGTTTATCTTCATTCCTTTGAGGAATCAGGTGCTTTCTGTCACCTGGGTAACTGAATCTCCATGGATGTTACAACCAACCCGCTGCCTGAACCGAGTGACACGGCCCCAGCGAGATCTGTAACATCAGTATCGGGCAGCTGGATAACATTCACAATGCTTCGCGAACTGGCAGCAAGAAAGACATACGCAGGTAAGATTACTAGTCCTGCTGTTTTTGTAATGTGACAGCTAAAGGTTCCAGATTTGTTCAGGCTTTGTCTTGATAAGAGGGGACAGTACGTATCAAATCTTTGATTCATTTGATGGCTTATGATTGAAGACACATCATCCGCCTGCTCACAGTTGTGCTGACCAAAAGCCTTTAGAACGATGGAAGAAAATGTGAAGAACGTCCAGTCGGAAAAAAAATCAAGCCAGGATGACTGCAATCTAAAGTGCAAGCAATATCTTATCAGGTCTGGTGTCTTAAATCACAGCATAAGAATGTTTTTTTTTTTGGTAGTTGTAAATCAAAGTTGCATTTGATTGACGTGACCCTTGTAGTTATTTGATCAGCTGGTAATCTGTCTTTCAGTTTGTTTGGTGAATCAACAGCTGAGTATTTTCTCAGCCCTTTTTTTCGCTCGAAGGACGTACCTCATTGGTTTTCCCAGCTACAAGATGACATGAGAGGTACAGTACGACAGTATGCCTCTACTGCGCATCACAGAAAATTAAATGTGTCTGTGCACTTATAAACAATGAAATAGATCTGTTAGAGAGAGATCTAAGAGTACTGCACTTTTATAGCTGAAAACATAAATAATACATAAAATGCAAAGGAATCATGAGTGTTTTCTGCATGCAATCATCCTGTATATAATGTCTGTCATTAGATGACATGAGTGCAGGAGCCCTGTGGGACGCTCTGACACAACGCTCTACACAAATATCACCAGAATTAAATACAGACCTATCAATGGTGATTATGGAGTTCCGTTTCTCTTACACCAACTATTATCTTTATTGAACACATTGAACATTTCCTAAGACAACCGTTGTATAGTCATGTTTTGGTTTTGTTCATCAGATTGCGAGAAGGGTTGTAGATTGGAAGACGCTGAAGGAACAGGACCATCTGAAGCACCTGTCAGGGGTCAGACACATGTTCCGCACTGCTCAGCGTAACCAGGCCATCACAGCCCTTATTTTCCAACATAACCCTCGTTTTAACAGTGAGATGAATAATGATAAATAATGAAGCTGAGATTAAAAAGGATGGTTGAATGCTTTTATTTTGACATTGGTTTGACTGGCATATGCATTCATTGGTATACAAATAGTAAAGAGGGTTGAGTTGTTGTGAAGAAGTGTAAGTGAACTGAGTAAAAAGAACTTGCAGAAATTGGTTTTTATAAATACTTCTAAGAGTTTTTTTTTTCAATATTATATCATTTGTCAGGCCACTATATACACCTATTGAAAAAACGAAGAGGCCATTACAAAAAAAAGTGTGCTATTTCTATACCACACAATACTAATGTTTCACATGTATTTTAGGATCAGTTCAAAATAACCCAAATCAAAAAGAGTCTTTTACATTGCTGAGGTATGTTTCTGTCAGAATTCCTCAGACACTAAAATGGGTTAGGGGCTCTCATGAAAGGCAAAACTAGAGTGGTCTTTTAGTGCAGGAGGAGAAATTGCCATCAATCACCAAAAGGGGGCAGTCAATTGTAAATAATCAGAGGTAATAAATAAAAATCCCCCCAAAAGCTATTTAGTTACCTTTTATCTGCTCTATTTAGCTCACCAATAAGACAGGTTGCGAATATATATATAAGATAAACATTACTGGTTTAAAGCCCCGATTTCCATTTACTTTTGAAATGGAGGAAAGTCAACATCAACGACAGAATAACACAAACTAAACTAAGAAAATTCACCTCGATGAGAAATTTTGTTTTTAAGCATCTGCAAAGTAGCCACCTGTAATGTTTCAGAACTACAAAGCTAGATGTAGAGTCACAATGTTGTTTGTTTTATGCAACTGAATAAGAGGGAAGACTCACTTCCGACTGGTCTCAATGACTGCTGGCAGCTTTCAATCTCACCTGTCAATGCATATTGATTCATTTATCTATCCTTCATAAAGAAGTGCACGTTAAACTTCATGAGGCTTATTTTAATACAAGCCACGCTGTCGTCTTACAAACACTGTTGTCTGTTTATAACGCGAAGTACATGTACAGACTCCTCCCACGATGGTTGCTGACTGTAGTGTAGTGAACGCATTTAAACAGGTGGACGCACAGCTGGCGGGAGGGCTGAACCTTACAGGTAAGAAGAACACATGCAGTTGTTTTGCGTACTTTTTTCTTTTTATTCTGTTTAATTTTCCCTTTATAGTTAATGCTCCAGTTAATGCGTTTAGAGCTTGTTGTGAAATTATTATCGTGCATCGAGATCAGTCACCGATGCTACGGACTTTAAAGTTCTGTTTTGTTGCGTTACAGATGTATTTGCCATAAATCATTTGTTCTACATTTGACCTTTTCTACAGAGTTGATGTTCGTCAAAAATCCATTGCCTATTCTAATAGGAATATCTATTCATTTGTTTATACATTATAATACTGAATGATGCATTTCTTTCTTCAATCAAACTTTTTTTTCAACTGTGTTAAAAAAACAAAATCATTCTAAGAGCAAGACATGAAAATAATGTACCATGCATGTATTGTTATCAGAATCGGTTAAATTGGACAGGGGGAAAGTCTGATTTATTAAAAATGTATTTAACTGTAAAGTGTGTTGGAAAATGTTTTTTTTTCATCATCATTCTCAATGTTTCTAAACATTTCTTTCACACCTGCTCATAAAGGCGACAGCTTCTCTCAAACTGTTTTCCCTGACTTAACCGTTCTGTCCATTCTTCATTCCTTCATTCAATACACAATATGATTATCTATTTAGATGATCTCACAATCAAAAGCATGTTTACATTTTTAATTCTAACTATTATTTAAGAACAGCATTACATTCAAAGCGACATTCGTGGCATTGACCTTGTAGGTCTTTAGTTGTTGTCTTTGTCCTTTTTAAAAGCATTGGACTTAAAAGTGACTTTGTAGCTACTCTCGTCATTGGTCAGCTCTGTGTCAGTGCTAATAAAACCTTGCATTCCATACAGATTGTACTTTTGTACTTTCACTCTCCATTGCACGTAGACGTGATCTACACTGTCATTTACCAGTGCTGTAAAAAGTGCGTGCATTTTCTGATTAGGTGTTTTGAAAACGGCATATAGACCGATATATTGTATTCTTATACAATAATACACTATTTGGAAAAATATTATAAGGTTCATGAGATTAAAAGAATCCATCTCAGATGGATGTCACATGAAAACTTGTAGCAGAGCCCGAGTCATGAAGCATGGGAAACTATTCCTGTTCCTGAGAAGAACTTTGATCGGCTTTATGCTGACCTTTAGCCCCATTGCTGTAAGTTGTAGCAACGTTTAAGTCCTACTCCTCAGGCTATTTCGTTAGATGCTTGATTGCATTGATGGATTTGTAATTATTACTCCCAGCTGTAGGAAAAGCTGTCAAAACATATACTGTGTCTCTTATGATCGATCTGTTGGATGTTCATTCTCTCTGGAGTTTTATTAAACATGTCAGTCGTCTGATTGAAGCAAATGATGTCATGATTTTAGAAGCGATCAGGGGATAGAGGAATGATGAGCAAATCTTAATGTCAGAGAGCAAGGATGAAATGATGATATTGAATGTGAAAGTGTGCTTATCTGATTATGAATTGTCTCAAAATAGATACACAACAGTACAGAACTATGTATTAATTTTAATGTTTAACAAATAGCTGTTTTCGTCATTGGGAATAGTTGAAAAAGCACATTTTGTATCCACATCTCATGCATCCTGTAGTTTACTGTAAAATGTTTTGTCATATAATCTAAAAGCATTCTGTCAACTGTTCTTACAGCTATAACATGATAATGTTTAATTCTAAGGTCTTGATGTGGAAATATCTTGATCCAACATATCAGACTGGGTGAATTGTTTTATGGCACGCGTTGAATAATGTCCCTCTCTGGCAGTCTGAGAGGAATGCAGAGAATGATACAGTTCCGGAACATCACTCGTCACTTTACTGAACATTCTGGAATGATGTTCTGAGAAAGACTCGGGCTGTCTCTCAATCAGCTCCCGAGGTCATGAATCGGTATCGTGTACAAGGGTTTGGCCACTGGTAAGAATCCTGGCTCGCTTCACATTGGGACACTGTTCACTTATTTTCATGTGACATGACTGTGTAAGCGCATTTATTTACTAAACAGGCAAACCCAAGTCCCCTGACTTTATTTTTAAATACTGCGCTCAAAATTGGTCAATTATTAAGTAGATTGAGTTCCGTGGCCACCTAGCAGTGTGTGTTTACACATCAACGCTTGCCTTTTCAAAATTTCTATCGCGTTTCATTGTGTTTTTGAGTAAACGTGTGCGAATTTGATTAAACGGCTTCCAAACATGTCACATGATTTCCGGTAAGGAAATGGTTGCATTGTTGTGGGAATTGTTCGAGAACAGTTTACAGATGGCCGACTCCCTGATCAGTGCCCTGACTACTGAACAAGGGAGCTGAATGAGACACACCCCTGGTCATCTCATTCTTAAATTTAGTTCAAAAGTGTTTTACAAGAAAACAAGAGGACTTCTTTAACATGTAACAGAATCTTTGATCAAACACGTACTGTATCCCCCAAGAACCCCTAGGGCAGGAAACTTTCTGATATATGGTTACATGAAGACATCAGTTTGTGTGTGTGGGTGTTACTCAACAGATGTTAAGAAATGTCCACAGTCTGTTCTATTGTCATTATTTTTTTTAAGATATTTCATTTTTTGTCATTATTTCAGTGTTTGCCAGTGCCTGGTTGCTGTAGACTCACCGTGTCTCTCAAGGTGAGACTGAGCACTGAGTCAGGGTTTATGTCGACTCTTGGCTTCTGTTTGGTCCTGTGCTCCGAAAAGGCCGTAGGGTGTGAATGAGCTCGCGTGAGCACGTTCAGGTTGTGTGGTTAGAGATTAACCCTGCTGTTAGAAGGCATTACTTATGTGAGCCAGAAAAATTTCCTGTCCTTCACTGAAAGTCAGTATCCCTATGCATTGTACTGTAAGCGTGTACAATGCAAGACGCTTTATGACAAATTTAATTACCCAAATATACATTTTCATGTGTTCTTAGAATAGAAAGTTGATGGGAGAATATGTCTTCGACCAAGAGAGTATCGTGGCTAATTCAAGGTCATGCACCACCAGCTTCAAGGTCTTCTAGAGAATGTAAACATTGAATTTCAGTGTTATTGTAAAACAATGTGCAGGTCATTCTGACATTGTGCTCAATGTTTACTCGTTCTACTGTATACAAGCTGAGCCTAATCAGAAAGAATACTGGTCCAATCTTGTATAGTCTAATGGGAGGGAATGAAGGTTTAGGTCTGTACATGTCTTTTACCTTTACAGTACCTCCCGTTGCGTTCATCCGTACAAGCTCTATGTCACTCGCAAGCTTTGCTTCACTATTATTAGGTATTTTTGTTGTGTTATGTTTAAAGGTACTAGTTTCAACACTCTGCATCTACATGAGTTAACAGAATAAAAAATTGGCTAAGATGAGTCTCTCGAAACTCACAAATAATCGCAAAACTTTTTTTTAAATAATTGTCACACTATTTGCAGAAGTTTTGTTTGTTGATATTTTAATCAAAGTACTGTATGTGTAGGATGAATGGTTTTATGTTTTTGAATTTGCAAAACATTTAGTTTTTTTATTAATCTCTTTAATCTAGAAACAGGAATGTACAGTACAATACTGTAAGTAATGCCACTATGGTTTCACAAAGCCATGAGTTAACAGATCGTATAGATGCGATCTAGCGTTTTCTCAGAGAGTTTGTATGTGTTTTATAGGATAAAAAAGCAAGTTGGGACAGGGAAATGTAAATATAATGTGTGTGCTTTACCTTTCCCTGATATATATAAGATCTCGGCGCCTTAGTCACATGGGTGGAAGATGTAGATCGCACATACAGGAATTAGCTATCATACTGAACCATACTTAGTATTATTGAATAATAATAATCAATCGCAGAATTACAAGGTTGACTGTTGTGTTTCATATCATGAGGTATGTTGTATTTATAGTTCACAACATATATTGGGAACTTTTTAAAGTTTAGGATCAGATAAAGGGTCTTTTGGCAGCATATGCAGTATGTTTTTTTCTAAAGGAGCAACGGAATTGGTAGAATGCCAAAAACCTGTCAGTCAATGCTTGCTTTGAATGATTTACTTAATAACAAAATGAACATTTTAGAGATTTCCTTATTCATTCAAATGTTATCAGTGATTTACAACAAGTTGGTACAATATGGCAGCGGTTCAGTTTTGACCTAAACCAAAATAAATCTCTTACCCCATTTACCACATCAGTTACATCCATCAGAGGTTTTTCAGTAACCCAGTATAGATTTTTAGTCTTCAATATGGCCTTCAGCCCCGCATAAATCAATTTAGCTGTCGTTTAATGCTACAATATGATAGAGTAACTAAAAATGCATAGTGTTGTTACAGTCAATTGAATATAAGATGTCTCTTTAACTGTTAAACAGGTAGTTTGAAGGGGCAGTTCACCCGGATATAAAAAAGATCGGTCACCATTTATTCACCTTTTTCTGTGGAACACAAGAGAAGATATTTTGAGAAATGTCCATGTGGTTTTGTGTCCATACAATAGAAGTCAATAAGGGCCAATGTTACTAACATTCTTCAAAATATCTTATTTGTGTTCTTCAAAAAAAGTCATACAGGTTTGAAATGACACGAGGGTCAGTTAATTATAAAATCATTTTATTTTCCTGTGAACTATCCCTTTAATAAGTTATGCATTAATATTGAGCTCTCTTTCATCTGCGTTAGACATTAATACTTTAAATTCCATTCTCATTTAAATGTTTTTTCTAAGGCTTGTTTGTTTACTTTATTGAGCAGTTGAGACCAAAGATATGTATCCCATTTTACAATTCTATCAGCAACATCTGAAAAAACACACAAGGTTGAGAAGTTCATGATTGACATGCTGGTTAACAATAATTTGATTTTCAACTCTATTACAGAGAGATGCTCCTGTTAGACGTCTTCAGTTAAGCATCTCATTCAGGTTTTTACCCGCGAGTTCAGAGGGTTGTATTGGAAAAGAGGGATTGTGTGTGTGGTCAGAAAGAAGCGAAAGCAAAAACTGCCCCCCACTATACCCCTTAACCAGTTCAACGCCCCCTTACAGAATGGTGCAGCGCATTCCCTCAGCCTGGATACGGGCTGCCCCCTTTCACGCACTGGCTTTTAAGAGTGACAGCTGAATTTGAATGAGAATCGGTCTCCATTCAGCCCATTGCTGTGGTGACGGGCGGGGGAACGTTTCCCTGTTCTCTCTGATTGGCTTAAGCCGTTCATTCCGAAAAGGCCAGTTGTGCTTGTGAAGTTTTCTCTGTGCTTAACTTTGCACACTTGGGCTCATTTTTATACACACTGGGTCTCACACAGGGTCGTCCCTGCACTGAGGGATTTTATCAACTTGGTTGCGTAAGTACTATATCTCTTCTATTGTAAATATAATCTTTTTGATAAAGACTCAGAGACCCTGTCAGGTAGTATATACAGATGTAGACGATGCACTGGCTTTATTTTCCACTTTGCCAGGCAGCTTTGAGTCTGGTCTGTATCTGTAATTCCTATGAATTCATAGTTATGCCTTTTATTTGTATCTGTTTTCATCTTCTTTGATTGAAAGTGTCATGTTGTGTTGTGTGTCTATGAGGCATGATCGGTGGATGCCCTTTGATGTCCTATCAAGGCAGTTTTTAGAGACAGAATTACATTTACTGTTGCATGGTACAGAAACTTTTTCGTTGCATTGTAGAGTACCGTGATTCAAGTGATTCAAAGTGTTTAGTAATGTCATTAACAGCTTTGGTTCAAACGGATTATGTTATAAATCTAACAAAGCAAATGCAAATCTTAACTGTTTCACAGCCATATAATTGTGAAAATCACAGTTGGCATGAACTTACTTTATTAAAAATGCTGTTTTTATGATAAGCCATTATCGATGTTTTGAAGTTATAGTGCTCTGTTGCATATATAAGTGAAATAAGCTGCTCTTTGTTGTAGTGAAGTGAGTACAAGAGGATTTTGTGGCAGTGAAATGTTGAGTGGTGTTGGTACTGAAGTACGGAGGGTGTGTGGGAAACTGGGGCTTATGGTATTGTGTGCTATAGCTGACCTGCCAGTCCTCTCACCAGCAGCCAGGGGCCCAGTGCTCCTCTCGTGAGCTCACACGCTCAGCATCCCCTCAGATAAAAGCTGCCGACAACACACGTCCTCATGTCTTAAGGGAAATGTATTGAATAATCCAGTTAATTCTCTTTTTATTGATTTCCTTTTATCTCTAGAGGATCAAATTGTGTATTTTGTCTGTGATTCCAGTCGACAGTGAACGAGGAATGATGTGTACAGATTAGTTTACAGTCAGAATAGCACCACATATGAAATGGTGACCCCGATTTGGCCTATTAAGCCTTAAACTAATTTGCATATCGCCGCTGTCCCTCTTAAACCTTGTATCTCCATATTTTGTGGGGTTTTTGCGCCATAAATTATTATTAGTCACGCATGTTTGTCACTGAGTTTTACAAATTTCTAATGGTTGAAAAGTATTAAAACGTGCTTGTCAACTTTGACAACACAGTATTTAATCATTTTAAAAGTACAGTGTTTTTTCCATTTCCTGAAAAATAACGAATTTGGACATCCGAGGTTTGGAAGAACAGCGACGAAACATTTGTTGTTTGCAGGTCTTGGTGTTTTTCCTTATATTAGCTTTATAATGTAACACTGTTTGTGCATTAATAACTGGAGCACAGATAAACTTGTACAATAGAGCCGTGCATTCTGGTTAAGCACAACGTTAGCATGATGCACTGAATGATGACTTTCAATAGTCTGAGCTTAATGGAGTCACTACATTGACCTTGAATATTAAAGTGCTGTTTTTTATTGATTGTGTCCTAAATCCACAGTGCTGTGTAAATGCTCACTTAAGAATTATTCGAATTTTGGGAGTTATTAAAAGCTTAACCAATTTCATTTAGGATAAGAGAAATAGTTTGTGGCTGTTGATAGATACACCATGTTTATGGTGATATACAAAATTTAACCTGCTTGCACAGCGCTCTGGAATACTTAAATATGATTGGCCAGTTATTCTCTATCCAAGAACAGCCGCTCAAAAAGAATAACACAGAGTCATCAGGGTACTGCGAATCTTTTCAAAAGACGCAGTTTAATATTAACCACACATTTCATTTAAAAATGCCTTTTTAATAACATTTATTAAATTATATTTACGAAAAGTTATGAAACCAAACTATATGTTCGTTTTGGTTAATCTGTGTGTCTCGCCTCTGGAAAAGTTTGGATTCAAAAGATAATAAAAGAAATTCTAAGCAACATTTCATGTTCAGCAACTTACATATACAGTTCAGCGAGATAAGCAAAGAAATATGCAACATCCATATTCAATAAAATACAACATCACGCTATCAAGGTTTATTCTTCGAAAACAACTGACTGTCTGTAATCCCAATGTATAGTATTAGATGTTTCTCCAAACATTTTTTGTTGTATTTCAGGTCTCAGGATATCAGCTGCTAATGTGATAACCAGTGATGATGACCAGATATTTCAGTATCCTCATTCTAGGT
This sequence comes from Triplophysa tibetana, assembly GCA_008369825.1. Taxonomy (NCBI): domain Eukaryota; kingdom Metazoa; phylum Chordata; class Actinopteri; order Cypriniformes; family Nemacheilidae; genus Triplophysa; species Triplophysa tibetana. The sequence continues at coordinate 14,594,741 of CM017912.1, read as the reverse complement.
AAGCAACAGATCACATCATTAAATTTAAACAAACATGGTTGTCGTTTCCACTCTGCCTTCCAGACATCAGACAGAAAGTCTGGATCATAAAACCACTGATGACAACTCGGATAATCCAATGTGATTATCAAAATCAGAATCTCCAGTGAGCTGAACATGCAGGGTAAAAGCCTCTTAAAGAGACTGAAGTTGAAAAAACACAGACCCCCACCTGTTCCCTCATGCGGGAGGTCTTTCATGGTAGCTCCGACGAGAGTCCTTTTCAACACGGAACAATCTAGAGATAAACAACAAAAACATGACCAGCCTGTTACCCCTTTCTCTTCTGTAGCATCTGGACCTATCCTTTCTCTTATTTAACTCACTCAAGAGCAATAATCAGAGGCATTGTGTTTGCCGCATTGTGTGTCATAATGAAACCGTACACCTGGACCAAACGCCGCTCAACAAGCGAGGAAAGGTTCCTTCAGCATTTGCACAACGTTTGGGGATGACAAATAGCTGTGACTGCCACACTAAACAAGCTGGCACGGACAAGTCGCTGAACGATTCAGTGCACAATGTTTGGCCATGTTAGTGACGCTATCAGAATTGCATATTTGTTTAAGTGAATTGAGTGCTAAAACAATGCAAATGACCAACACATTCATCAAACTCAAGAATTTTGTGTTAGGGCATATCAGAAATGTGAGTTTTACCCACTGAGTCTTTCTGTCTCGTGACATGTCATCTATTGTTTACTTTCACATTGCTGTCACTCCCAGTCGTAATGTGATAATCTGCTATTTCACAAACACGTCATAAGTATTTAATCGCTCCCAAATGGGCTGTGTAAAGGTGAACAAAGACAGCTGAAAGAAGATTCTTTATTATTTCACGCTTATGATTTACAGTACATACGTATTTGCAAGTGCTTTGGACCCCTTTAGCCCCTGAGCTCTTGCAGGTGATGCAAGTCTAGTCTGACACATTTTTAGATACAAATGTAAATTGTTACTAAAAAATTGTTATGCCGCGGTCACAATATAGACTTTCAGAATGCAAAATTTATACAAAACCCTGTGTAATCTTCTATTGGTCACATGTCCTAATGTCTTATATATTCGGAGGTCAGAGTTCACCAGACTTGAACTCAGCAAAAAAATTCATGAACGTTTCTGATCTGCCACATGATTGTATGAACTGACGCTAGTCTCGCTCATTAACAGTTACGAATAAAAGCTACACAAAAATATTTAAATTATTAATGCAAAATAGCAAATTCAAACAACGATTAAACTACATGTTTTTAAATATTACAGTATTAATTGTTTTTTGCTGGTACAAATTAAATGTTGTTCCTTTAACATGGAATTTTGGTAAACTTTGAATGTAAGGGGCGGTGCATTTTTCGCTTCTAAAACCTCACGGAAAACGCGAGCCGCGATGCTTTCTCATGCCGTCTGAAAAATTTAAATAATTTTTTAAATATTGTGCCTTGGATGACCATTAGTTGTCACATGGAGAGAACAGGTTCAGTCTGGCCTATTATTCTCAATGCTTTATTTTACCAGGATCCTTCTGTACTCAATCATCACTCGTTTATTCAGACGAATAACTGAGTTAAATTACTACAGTTAAAAGATTAAATTAATGGAAAAATTGAATTGAAATCAGCATACCCTGTTGAGCGGTCTGGGCATCATACTGTAGGTGCACTGCTGTTCTTTATAACAAAAATATGCTTCCTTTTCTTTAAAGATTTTAGAGTTGTAAGGATGTTACAATTTGAACGTTTCAGTTCAGTGACTCGTGATATTGGGATGCCGATGAGGACGGTGTCTTTGGAATAACAGAGCAGAGATTTATGGATGAATCATGTACAGCCTAGTCCCAGACACACCTCCTCTGATATTGAATGCCTAAAGAATGTGAAATGGGCAATTCCATGCAAATGTCAACCTTTTAATCAAAGGCTTTCACCATAGGTCAGATTTCAATATTTGGTGCTTTAATGTCAATTCTCTCATAAAGATTTGTATCTTTTTTTGTTGTTGTTTTAAAGCATAGTTTTCCAAAGTCTGGTAAGTGAATTGTCTCATATCAGACTTGTAAAATTCATAACGGTTAATATTCCACAAAACAAATGTTCTGTAAGCAGCCATCCCTTATCAGTTTGTTAGGTATTATTGCTTCTGGTTTGTACATTTTAATCCTGCAAGGTATTTTGTATCTCAAAAAAGTGTGTCCTTTCATCACATCCACAATGCATGAATTTTTTTCTCTTTTAAAACAGAGAACTTGTGCATTCACTGATATTTTTCTGATGTCTGGACTTTATCAAAAGGGATTTAGTAAAATATAAAAAGATGGTTTGGTATATTGGAATATAGGTATCATGGTATGATAACCTTATGCAAATGTGTCAAGGTTTATCGGTATTGCAATTAAAATACTTAAATGTGTCGTTTTCAAATGTCTGCATATTCAAACCACAACTTTTCAACTGGACACAAATACATCTTTTTTTAACCAACATTCATAGAACATATGTCTGGTAAAAAAAGACATAAATTATAATACTCTTTCAAGAAATATTTTTTTTCATAGCCCATATATTAGGCTAAACATCAAACATTTCATTACATAACTTAATTATGTACTTTTCTGTAAACTCAGCTCATACCCTCGAAACGGTATCGAAGAAAATTTGAGCTGTTTTGACTCTTACAAACCTCGGTATACTTTGAAACTGTTATTCGTTCCATGCCTAATAAATACATTCTCTAAAAATGAGAATTTTTATTTTTGACTGAAAATGTCACCTCCAATAAGCTGGAATAGCACTAATCTGAATATGTTTTATTCATCTGAAGTGTGACCGTGTGTGATATTCTAGATACTATTTGTCTTTTCACACCTTTTTTCTGTCAGTCCGAAAGCAGTGTTTAACACTTACCGTAGACAGAATTCAGAGCATGATTGGAATGTTGTGGAAATGATAACAGCCTCAGGTGTGTGATTTCCATAAGTGACTTTTTAAAAACACATTTAAGTAGTGGCTTGGAAAACCTTTTTTTGTTCATTTTAAGGCCCCTGTAAAAAAGCATCCAAAAAACAACTCAAAGGACACATTTTAAGGGTTTGGAATAACATGAGGGTACGTAAATTAAAACAGAATTCGATTGCTAATTCTGACAGAGAACCCAGACTCATGTTGTTATTGGCACAAAAATGGTCTTTGGCGCAACGTTTTATCTGGATCTGTAAGCTTATGACTCAATGTGGGTCAGAGAGACTATTTGTTAATGATTGGACAAGGAATATGATCAAGGTGTGTGTGTGTTTACATTGCATATAATGGAATGTCACACTCTGGCCTACATTGCATATAGACAACATCTATAGGTCTACAAGCTTTAAGATGTTTAGACCTTTTGGAGCCATGGACACAAGCACTGTCTTCTACCATTATCGGCTGGATCTATATAGAGAAATGATCTAGCGATAGCAATTTTGTCTAATTTCAAACATAAATCTCTACCATGCTTTGTCTCTGCCTGCATGTTCAATATCTGATTTTAAATCACATTCCATTGAAGGGTTTCACAATTTGACTGAAGTTTTTCTTGATGCATTATTTCTCTTTATTATAACATGGCTCTATGTAATACTTGATTCTGATTGGTCAGTTGGGACTATGGATGTATTTTTGTCTCCTGTAAAGGCCGGTAAGTTGCGAATTTGACTGTATCTCATCATCCCCCTGGGTCTGAAGTTGTAAAAAATGCTGTTTGGAGTTGATGGCATGAAACAGCAGCTTCTTCTGCAGCAGTCTCAGCTCCTTTGTAACGGCAGTGCGGCTTGTGGTGGCTTGTCCTTGACTTGAGGAATGCCATTCCTTAGCTACAGATGAACATTTTGTAAGAGCACGTGTCAGATGCTTTTACACCTGGAATTTTTCTCTTAATGAATGACATTTTCCTAGCATGCCATACCTGTGCTTCTGTTGCCCATCTGTCAGTGGAGTCAGAGACACTGTTGTTAGTGTGCAGGTTCAGACAACCTAACTGAGCAGATGTTTATTCTTGTTCTTGTTTACAGTTTGTTCTATATTTAGTTATTTTAAATTTGGAATTACAGCACTTGTAACAAACAAAATTGCACTTAGGGAATACTTGTTCAGTTAACCAGTAAAAAATACAACATTTGTATTGTATTGGACATTTGTGTCTTCGACAGACATTTCAATTATGAGTACACATTAGTTTTTTCCTCATGATATCCCCATAAGATATCAGCAAAGTTTTCCAAAATGTCTTCAAATGTCTTTAATCTCAAGACATTTCTAAAATAAAGGGAATCTACCAGCCCGTTGCATTTGATTTTTATCGCTTTATTTTATTGAACGTTTAGTCTGTCTCCCCGTCTTTCTCCATTTCCTTTTTTTTTTTCAGGTTTGTTTTGACAAATTGTGAGAGAACACAGTCTCATTTTAGTCACAAGAATAATTTGTTAAACACATCCATGACCTTAGGGAAGGTATAATGAGGGATACATCAGTGTCGGGTCTCATAAGGTAGAAAACTAGACATGGGATTTACTGGTGTGTGTGGGGCCTGTAAAGAAGAACCTAAGTCTGTCTTATGAAAGTTCTTAAGACTCCCGTCCTGTAATTATAGACATAACAGATCAAAAACAAGAAAGATGACAAGTGAATGAAAGGGATGCCTGGGAATCCCCATTGCAAGGTACTTGCTCAGTGCTAGCTTTTTCAAAGCTCAACAGCAAGTTATTGCAATGTCTTGGTTGCTTCTCCTAAGGTTCCTTGGAAGAAACAATCATAGACACAATTGAGACAATTATTTACGCATAGTTAAAGAGTATAGTACAGACAGTGTGAACTCGCCTAAAAGCACATTAAAACTTTTAACAGTATTATTTTTTACCAGTTACTCATTGTCAGATTCTCACGTTTAGATAGTCACGCCAGTCTAATCACCCTGTTCACAGCCTATAGCATAAATGTTTACTCAGGGTGTGTCGGATGTATGCCGACCCACATTCAAAAGATCACGGCTTTTATTATGTTAAGTGGAATTTTACTGTACAAGAGTTTTAACCATACTGTCAAAACACTCAGCTACACAAGCTGCACGTACTGTACGTTAATGCTAGCCAATGGAATTTATGGCATCTGTTTATTCATATCATTGATATGAGATGTGTTCTTATACAGTCACAAGCTTACCTGCACGCTCATACGAGAACAAGACTGACATATATCACCCTTGACGACAAAACCAGTCTTAAGGGTCAATTTTTTTTTGAAAGCTGAAGAAATACGTTTTCTATTGAAAAAATATTTCAATATATTGAGAAAATCGCCTTTGAAATTGTTAATCTGAGGCACTGTAGCAGGCCATCCACTAACTAAAAATAAAGTTTTTATACATTTTCTACCGAAAAATATCTTCATGGAACATGATCTTAACTTAATATCCTAATGATATTTTGCAAAAAGAAAAATCGGAAATTTTTACCCCTACAATGTATATTTGGCGATTACTAGAAATGTTCCTGTGATACTTAAGACTGGTTTTGTTGTCCAGGTCACATATTTGACATTCTGTACTTTTGAACATCTATTTTCTTTACTTATGAGAACTAGGGCAGGGCAATGTAGATAAAAAAACATCTCTTTGTTTTTGCTTATTAACAAAAAGTGTGATTTATTTACTTATTCACATGTTTAGAAAATCAACAGATTAATGTTAGAAATAAATATATTATCTTCAGTATCATGATCATGCAAAAGCACATCTTGCTTAATTTTATACTGGCACTGGATTCATCAACATTATTTATATTGTGACTATTTAACATATCGTTATTTTAACATGTTCGTGATTTTTATTAAAGTTTATGAAATCATGACTATTAGTCATCCTTTATGTTTGTCACTGGGTTTTGCAAATCAATAAAAGGTTTTGAAAATGCTTGTCAATTTTGACATCACACTATTTAATAATTTCAAAAGTACAGTGTTTTTAACATTTCCTGAAAAACAGAGAATCATACAAGGTTTCGGAAGGACAGAGACGATGTAGCCCCGGCCTACAGACAGCTGATCCATTCCCTTTACAAGAACACTCTCATCTCTCATTCGCTCTTATTATTCCTGTCTCATTTTCTTATTAGAATATAGAATTATTATTAATAGTTCGGTCTGGAAAATACCAGGGAGAAGACCACCGCTATCCACGAGCCTATCAGAGGCTAGTGACCCCCGTCCTGATGATGAAGCGTAAGAATCCAAACAAACTACTGTATATCCTATCGCCTTAGTGCCAGTTGACAATGTAAGAATATTCCAAATCCACGAAGACCCCCCTACACACACACACCTGTACCTAACAATGTCTGTTAACCCCATATTGATCTGTGTGGGTTTTGAAAGCCAAAAGCAGTGCATTTTGAGCCCTGCAGAGTTAACCATGAGGAACAAAGCCAGTTATTTTCCAACTCAATGGGAAACCAAACCCTCTCACTTTGATTGTGCCGCCCGTATGGGACACGTGAGGTCATCAAACAGAAGAAGCCGCCGGCGGGTGTGCCTGTGCCAGTCCTTGACTCTGATGTGTGGTGTTTAAATACATGTATTTGTTTGGCTTTTATACTGTATAATCTTAAAGAGGATAAAGTTCAATTGCATTCAGCTGGAAGACACAATAACGCATTTCATCAACTTTCCTGTCTGTGCTCTTTTAAGTTCTTCCAGTGGTGGCTCAGGAACTCCCCTCAGCCCCGCACGGCTGCATGGACGGTAGCTGTTATCCAGCAACAGGGGATCTTCTGATTGGTCGAGCTATTAACCTGACTGCGACCTCCACCTGTGGTCTTGATGGACCTGACCAATACTGCATTGTCAGTCATCTGCAGGTAACTTTATCAAGTTTGTCCTCAAAATCCAAATCTTTTCTGCGCCCCCTGTAGTCTTTGTCCTTCATATAGACACACAAATCTGTGTAATTGATGTTGTGATCTCATGCAGTGTAAACAGCCTTGGTTCTGCTGTCTGCCTCTGCATGCATGGCCTTGCCTTGAATTTAGTGCTAATGGAAATTATATGTAATGATGATGGATGTACACGAAACCTGGCATCATTAAATCACACGTGTTTTAACATGATAAATAAAATTGAAATTATTTGATAGTGATCATATATTATATAACATTAAGATGTTTTTACCATCAATAGGCGAACAATGTTGGTAAAACTTGAGGAAAATGTTTACAGCCTTCTTTCTTGCACGTGTCTCACTTACTTTGCCACACCTCTTTTACTGCTCGATACATGGGTGAGCTCACAAATCTCACAATCATCCCTTACATCTACCTGTTTGCTTTTCTCTTTCATCCTGAAACACCCCTCCCTTTTCCCTTTTTTCTCCTTATAAAATGCACATGACTGACCTCTTTGTATGTGTGATGTTTTAGGTCTATAAATACCTGTTCAAAGGTCTTAGTTAAAAACATATCATACCCATCATTTAAGCATTTTAGAAGCATAAAACTGACTAAGAGATGATTTAACTGCCTGGAGCTCCACACAACCTAAACATTGAGTTACACCCATTTGGTCCTCAGCGCAGATGTTACCTGTCAGCACCTGTCAATTTATTTGTCGGGAAGAGTGTCTGCAGAGCTCCCTGGGTTTCCGTTTGTATTGTGATGCATTCATCACGGACTGTTGGGTTAAATAAACAGCTTGTTTGTTATTTACTGACACTAATGAGGCAGTTATTACTGCTGTTGAATTTCAGGGGGGGCAAAAGAGCTCCAGTTCAGAATACAGAATATCTGCTGAAAAGATGAGGAGACCATTTGAAAATCAGTTTTGCTGAATTTACTATTTTTAAGTATGTTTTTAGGTAAAATTATCATTTTTTCTTAATTCTGTTAACTATTAACAATATTTCTCCCAAATTTCAAATAAAAAGATTTGGAAAACAGGAAAACAGGTCAAAATAATATTAGATTTTTTGGGGTACTTATCCCAATAGTTCTTTGGGTGCATTCGTATTTCTAGTTCGGTTCTTTTGGTTAATTTGGTCCGGACCGAAAAAACGTGCAATGTCGCAACGTGATTGGACAGATTTTATGATTTGTATTTTAAAACAGAACTTACCGGACATCCAAAACAACGCTGTGTGCTGGTTTTACATGCTCAGCGCATATGAGAGTATTTTCAGCCAGCCGGTAACTTGCGAAGATCTCATGAAGTGTTAAAAGCTGTCAAAACGGTGCCAGGAAGACATTTGTGACATAAACTTTCCTTTTATATTACCAAATCACTACGTGATCAGATTTTCAGATCAGATTTTCGTTATCACTTCCTGTTTTTGGTTCAGTTCGATAGCTTTGGTCCGTGTTGCGTTCATATTTCAATCGAACTGCGCCAGAGTTTATTTGAAAGTGGACCGAGACCCATCTTTTCAGTGGCCTCGGTTTGCTTGTTTGGTGTACTCACACACAAACCGCACTAGCAGAGCAATCGAACCAAACATGGCAAATGTGAACACACTCTTAGTGGCCATTGCAGCCCAATACATCACTTTAATATGATTTTCTTTTATGAAATTTTATTCTGTGTGAAACCACACCATCTTGTCCCATTGTCATAGTTAAAGGTATTAAAAATGCTGGCCGTATTCCTGTAGTTCATAATCAGGTGGATCACTGCTAATCCTATTGTTGGCAACTCACATTCAGACTTCAGCAGTAATACGTGTATAAAGTCAATCTGTGCACACATCCATCTCCTCCAGAACTTTCGAAGACTTTGCTTTGAATAATAGCATCTGCTGATTGAACACATGTAAAAGTTAAAGTATCTGAAACAGGGTGGAGGTGTTTTGGTCTTTGCTGTGACCTTCGGAAACGTGCTTAAGGAACACACGTGTCTCTTTGTTTAAAGACGGGCCTTTGCAGAACTCTTTGTTGCCCTTAACAACAACCCAGCCTAGACAAAGTGTTCTGGATTTCCTCCAAGTTAACTCTCATGTTCTGACCTGAATCCAGGAGGCCCGTTACACCCCCCCCTGCTCTTTCCTGGTGCACCTCATTCTGCCTGAACATTTTGCCCAGCCTATGACCCAGATTTGTTGTGTATCTTTTAGCAGTTACCTGAGCCACCGACACTAACTGAGTTAGTCAATAATGTTTCTGCAAAACCGTGCATTATGTTTCTTCTCTCTTTCATTTTTTAGGAGTCAGATAAATGCTTTGTATGTGACTCTATGGAGCCATACAACCCGTATTATCGCAGAAACAGCCATCCGGTGGAGAATGTCATCTACCTGAGAGACAGCAGAGGAGATCTCACCTGGTGGCAGTCTGTGAATGGTGTGTTGTGAATGCTATTTATTATTTTTAACCGAAAGTTACATATTCCAGCTTTAATTAAACTGTTAACTGTCGGAGACCTTTTTGAGCCTACACATGAAAACGCATGTTGGAACTCAAATGGCGGTAACCCTTGAATTCTTTAGAATACAGATTTACGGTTGGTGTCGTTGGAGAAAAGAAAAGTAGCTGATTATTGCAGAAAAAGATTCTTTATAGAAAAGAATCAATTACTTCCCTTCATAAAAAATATATAAAAAACACCATAGAAATCTGTATTCTAGAGACTTAGACCTTTACAATGATATATAGTTTGTCATGATTCGATTAAAACTTAGATGCACAATATTGACGCAAACTTAGGTGTCCCGTGTATGGAACGGGTGACAGTTAACAGGCTACGAAGGTAGAATTAAATGTTGTGTGTGTGGTGACTGTATACTTGTGTATTGTGACAGCGTTTGTGATGGCATGTTCCTTCATTTGTGTTCAGGTGAGGAGAAAGTCAGTATCAGACTGAATCTTGAGGCAGAGTTCCACTTTACTCATCTCATCATGAAGTTTAAGGTACACATGAAAGTGCACGTCTGTATAACACAAAGGAAGCTTCCTCACTGTTAACCAGATTACTCTGTCAAACTTTGTCTTCTTCTTACATCTCCACAGACGTTCAGGCCTGCTGCTATGTTGATAGAACGCTCTGCTGATTTTGGCCGCACGTGGAGGCCGTATCGCTACTTTGCCTACAATTGCACCAAGACTTTCCCCACAGTCCCTGCACACTCCCTTCGCTTTATTGATGAGGTCATCTGTGAGGAGCGTTATTCTGACATCGAGCCTTCTACTGAGGGAGAGGTGACGTGTATACACACATTTCTGCTTTCGTTGTTACTTTTGAACACAGTGTTCACTTGTAGTCACACTTATACCGGAGATTTTTTGTTTTAGGTCATTTACAAAGTGCTTGATCCGGCAATCTATGTCAAAGATCCATACAGTCTTGAGATTCAAGGTTAGTGTGGTACTGCATCCTATCAATGCATTTTTATAAAAGACACTCTTGAAAATATATAACCAGAGTCCAAAATGGTCTTTTCTCCAGTTATAAATATTTCTGGGCACAAAACTTGATTTTGCATTATTATTTTTTGCTCCTTTTTTGTCTTGTGTATAACAAACAGCACAGGTCATTGTATCAATCATAGCATGTCAAATGTAACACTTTCTGTGAACCAAAAAGTGACAGAACAACTTAACATTTTTTTTGGAGGGGGGGCCGGGGAGACAATTTTCCAAGAGGGCCCCCTCAAAATAATAACTGTTATTAACGAAATGTTTAACACAATTTTCACTTATACTAAAGCGAATTTACTGTTTCTTAAACCAAATACTCACACATTTCATGGTGATAAAAACATATTTCATCTTGAAATATTTGAAAACCACGTATGCTTACATAGTTATTATTTAAAAAAGGTTTCTTTAGGTGATTTAAGTGTTCTAATAAAACAGCAACATTTTATAATGTAAAGCAAATGTGACCCTCCTGGCAAATTGAGTCACAATGAGTAAAAAAAATGGTATGCTTGTTTAAATATTTTAGGTGACCTCCTAGCTATTAAGGTTAGGGTTAGGTTTACCTAACTTTGAGAACCTCTGTGATACACATCAGTGATTTTGTTCCTAATATTTGCAATTAATTTACTTAATGTGTGAAATAATTCATAAAAGTGTTGCCACATGGAGTTCAAATGACTAGTTTCGCCAAACTGATGATCCATTTTCCAGTTTCATGAAAAGTGTCCAGATAGCTGCTGTTTTGTTTACTGTTAAAAGCCATTTTTTATCCTGTGCACCACAATTGAAGCAGCTGTCAAACATTAAGCGCACTGACAATCTACCCCTCAGATTTGTTGCGGATCACTAACCTTCGGATAAACTTCACTAAACTCCACACTTTGGGTGATAACCTGCTAGACCGACGGCCTGACGTGCTGCAGAAATATTACTACGCGCTGTATGAGTTGGTGGTGCGGGGGAGCTGCTTCTGCTACGGTCACGCGTCAGAGTGTGCACCTGTGCCTGGGGTCACCACCAGGGATGCCGGAATGGTGGGTGATCTCATACTAACACAGAATCGAACTATTTAATATCAGTATTATCATTAATCAATTTGTCCTACAATATTGAATCGTTTCCTCTTCATAAATAGATTCACGGACGTTGCGTGTGTAAGCATAACACAGTGGGATTAAACTGTGAGCGTTGTCGAGATTTTTACAATGATGCACCTTGGAGACCAGCAGAGACTGATAATGCACATACCTGCAGGGGTAAGACACACACACACACATTTAACAAATTAATCAACTATTATGTAAACCAAAATGTGTAATTTTTCCCCAGAATGCAACTGTAACGGTCACTCCAACAAGTGTCACTTCGACATGGCGGTATATCTGGCTACGGGTAACGTCAGCGGAGGCGTGTGTGACAACTGTCTTCACAACACCATGGGCCGCAACTGTGAAACATGTAAACCTTTCTACTACCAGGAACCAACTAGAGATATCAGAGACCCGGCAGCATGTATCCGTAAGCTATTCATGTTTTGCTTTCAAAAAATCCTAATACATCTGTATTTTAATTTAATGAAAGCGTACTCTATCACCTGTCACTCATGCTGTAATCTTGCACGTTGTATTTCCTCTGTTTGCTCAGCCTGTGACTGTGACCCCGTGGGTTCTGTAGAGAGCGGAGTTTGTGACAGTCACACCGATCTGGATCTAGGGATGATTGGCGGTCAGTGTCGTTGTAAGCAGAATGTCAGGGGTCCGCGTTGTGACTATTGTAAAGAGGGACACTATGGACTCAGCATAAACGACCCACTGGGATGTCAGCGTAAGTGTGTGTGTGAGTTTGCTTTGCGAGGATTTACTACTGTTTATGGGTGATGTTTAATCTGTATGATGTCATTTGCAGAGTGTAACTGTGACCCCCGGGGTATCACAATGACGGGAGCCCCGTGTGATCAGATCAGTGGGGACTGTTCCTGCAAGAGATACGTGACTGGCCGCTACTGCAATCAGTGTCTGGTAATAGTTCATTTTCTCTTTAAACCATTATAGTCCCATAGAATTAGATACATCCCAAAGAGTTTCATATATTCTCGTTTAATTTGTATATGTTTTAATATTGAAAATGCTAAATTTACACTAGTGTTGTCACAATCTCAGATTTTCATTTTTTTTTAAGTAGACAATTGTATTGGTCAAAATTATCATGAACAGTGTTTATAATTTGCTTTCTCTTTTCTTTTTTTGTCAATGAATTACGGTCTAAATATGAATGGTGGTCTAGTGGGTTAAACCACTGAACTGGCAAATCAAAGGTTGCTGGTTCGATCCCAGCAGCCACCACCAGTGTGTCCTTGAGCAAGACACTTTACTCCATGTTGCTCCAGGGGCATTGTCCCTGTAATAAGTGCACTGTAAGTCGCTTTGGATAAAAGCGTCTGCCAAATGACTAAATGTAAATGTAAATGGAATGTTGTGAGGTGGAGAGAGAGGGTTTGTAACCAATCAAATGTGTTTAAATTTAAGATGTTATCTGTAATTGTGTTTTTATATCACGGTTCATATCAATGCTGATTCATTGTGACGCGGCGCCCCTAATTAAATAATAAAGTTTACATCCAAATTCTACATTTTATTTAAATGTCCCAAAAATCTAGAAACCAAAGATATCTAAATTTATTCTGTTCATAATTTTGCTTCATTTGTTCTGACATTAAAAGACCAAAAAAGGTAAACAAAAATTCGAATTATTTGTCAAACATTAAGGATATTAGTGGATATATAGATCATTATCTGCTCATCTCAGGTGCTCATGTGCTTGTGTTTGTGTACAGCCTGAATTCTGGGGACTGAGTAATGATCTGACTGGTTGCAGACCCTGTGACTGTGACTTTGGTGGAGCAAACAGCAACAGGTGAATCACTTTTGTGTTTGTTGTGTCTGAGTTGAAATGCCTGGTTAGCAATAAGGAAGTGTCCGTTATCTGGGTGTAACTTTGATATGCTGTGTATTGATCTGGGGTATGAATACGCTTTGTGCATAAGTAATTCAGGACTGATAACAAAAGACTTTTATAAAAATAAAAGATTTAAGATTCCTGGATATAAGCTTTTGTTTTGCACTTTCAGATGCACGATGGACAACGGTCAGTGTGACTGTCGGCCGCATCTGATTGGTCGACAGTGTGCCGAAGTGCAACCTGGGTATTTCTGTGCCCCTCTGGATCATTATAAATATGAGGCAGAAGGAGTCATCGGACGCGCCCCTGATGACATCACACTTCCAGTGAGTAAAGCTCAAATACAGCTCACTTCCTGAAATCAACTAACTAACACCCTGAAGCTGGCATTTCAAATGTTTATTGTTCTAACTGTTGGCAGGCTAAACTCTCAGGGGTCATGTTATATTATCAGGGCACTGCCATAAATCTTTCTTGTGTTATGTGAGTAAGTGCTTATCTGCTGTGTAAAGTGATGCTGGTATGGGCCATGTGGAACAGAATCAGGCACAGCTCTAGAGAATAGAAGTGTGTTTAACTCTTTGATGATGAAGTTGAGCTGCTTCTTTTGGCCCATAACCTTCTTTTTCAAAAACGATCTTGTCATTTCACATGACAACTGTAGAGACATTCCAATCAATAATACTCGGTTTACTATAAAGGTAAAAATGACAGTTTAACTATCTTTGTGGGACATTTAGTCCCCACACTGTAGGGTTTACCAGGACATTTTTAAATGCTGACTGTGGCAAAGCGTGTGCTTAATTTCTAGAGTTTATCGCTCTGTTAGTCTCGTCAAGGGTGTGAGCGTCTCGTACACTTTCAGGATACATTCCTGGCTTTCAAAATGATGGTTGTACAGAATCCTGGTAGCGCACACACACATGCAGAATTCTGCCTTGCGTCTATGGGTGAAGTGACCCAGAATGAGATCAGAGAGCAGCAGAGATGCCAACCTGTCAGACGGTGTTATTAATGCCTGTCTCACATACATACACAAACACAAGAATTGTCTGCTTCACACAGTCTAAAACTTAAGCAAACACACTGTCTGTGTGCCATTTGTTTCAGAATGGATGAAAATTGTATTCACACTGGGTACTTAAGTATAGCATGTTTGGATTACTAGCAGTACTACTTACTGCATACTTTTAACTGCCCAGTACATGTTGTGGAATGCTTGGTATTTAAAATTACATGTGACAGTATGCAACAGTACATTGTTGTCATCTAATGAATACAAAAAAATATTAATAATCTAAGAATGAATTTAGCCATTTTTATATAACGCGTGCTTTGTTGTTTAGGGCAAGGTGAGGCCTCAGGCTGAGACCGACTGCGTGCAGCATCTGAATAATCAGCTCAGAAGACAACGCCGCCACCGGCGCATCGCGACCACTCAGCAACAGAGGGCAGCACTGAGACGCATCCGACAGCTGCAACAAACTGTAAGGTTTACCATAAAGTAACCACATTAGCCTTTAACTAAACACCTGTGCTTAGTTTGATATCAATCTGTGTGTGTTTTCAGCCCAGCGTGAGCACAGTGCACAGAGAGAGACAGCCCGGTCAAATGGTCACGTGGACAGGGCCGGGCTTCGCTCGGGTTAAAGATGGCGCTGGCCTTGAGTTTACCATCAGTAATATCCCTTATGCCATGGAATACGACATCGTGATCCGATACGAGCCAGAGGTGTGTGCCCACCCAAAATGACAAAATGTATATTTTTGAGTGAACTATCCCTTATATAATCATAATGATCTACGTGTTGATATACAGTCTACAGAGGACTGGGAAGCAATAGTGAGCGTCACGTCTCTGAATCTGCCCACTAGTCTCCGCTGTGGGAACATGCTGCCCACAGAGCAATTGTACACGGTCACAATGCCCCATCACAGGAGGTAATTCTGTTTTTGTGTTGTTTGTGTCTGTGCTTGCCTTTGTGTTCATCTGATATGTCTCTGAATGCTTTGTTTTTGGATGCCAGCTCACATCATGCATACTTTTACAAGTGTAGACTTTTGCAAGAGTGCACGTTTTTTTTCTTGCCTTCATGAGAAACCGTAGTTGTTTGGATCATTTTCCTGCATGGCAGAGTTTTAGGTGCCATTGTAATCGGACTCTAATCTCATTTCTGGCCTCTTCCCAAAGCTCAGGGAATGCAGGAGCTGGCTGGTGGCTAAATTAGTCTCAGTCAGAATCTATATGTCCACTTGTGCAAACACAGAGTATATTAAAAACTACAAGACTGAGATAGGAAGTGAGAGAGGTGAATGAGTGAAAGAGAGAGAGAGAGAGTCAGGTGGGTTCAGGAAGTTCAGCCTGGGTGAATACAAGACCTGTAAACAAACACCAAGAAGGAGAAGGTGCGTTTTGGCACTGGCAAGAGTAGGTGAGTGTTGCAACAGTGTGTACTGTACTTCATCACCATTACTCTGGAATGTTGGGATAGGATACAGTATAGTCAAAAAGTCCAAAGCCCATGTTTGACCACCAATCCGAATATTGTGTGAATAGGGTACTTTCACTTCAGTATGGTTACAACCACCTTAAGTGGTAACTCAGTAGTTGTAGTTGCTGAAATACATTGTGAAGAGTTTTCCTTTAAAACAAATAGCAGGAGCTGTGTAGTGGGTTGCCAGATCTCCATCAACACCAGCCCAATGGCAAAACAATCAAAACTAGCACTGCACTGACCCCAGCCCAAACTGAAAATATTCCACTCCTATACCTAAAATACATCAATTTATAACAATGTTATACATGAAACACAGTTTCTTGTTAAATCACTGTATTGTAGTAATCATAAGCAAAGTCTCTTTCCACAAAAAATTATTTTACCTCAACAATGACAGCTGATGAACAAACTTCTCCAACCTCGAAAAAAAAAACCTGTGGCTGGAGTATAAAAGGATTCTAAATCTGTGGAAAAACAGAGGATTTGGCAACCCCTGTGATCTGAGCAGCTCTGATTTGTTCAGCTCCAGATCTGATTGGCTGATTTTGCTGCTCATGTAGTGCTGTGGTGGCCTCAGGCAGAACCGATTACCAGCTAGAGCTCAACCTGTACCACAAGACCCACAAAGTGACACCATATCTGTGTGTCTGGGATTCTTTGTGCATTTTGTGACTATCCATGTTTTGCATTCAATCACTGCCAGATTTATATTGTTTTTAAACAGATTAAAATAGTATCATAAATATGTTATTGTGAAAGATTTCTATTTGAAAAGAAAAATGAAAGAATTCTTTAAAAAATGTTAAAGACATCCTCGTTTATAACTTTTGACAGGTATATTCAGATGCCGAGGCCTTTCTGCTTTGAGCCAAACAACCGCTATGTGCTGTCCATCCGTTTCCAGCGTCATGGTGTCTCTCACCGACATCTCACAGCCTTTATACTCATAGATTCTGTAAGGTTTCTCTCCCTTTACCATTATCAGTAATTTTTCTGTAATGTTTAGAAACACTGCCCCCTTCTGGTGTAGTTATAATGAGGGGTTCACTTTTGGGTGATCCAATGAGGTGTAAAATTGTAAGCTCTTCTGTAAAGACGTCAAATGCTTCATCTTCCTCTCTCTATCTTCACAGCTTGTGTTGGTACCCAAGTACGAAGAGCTCCATGGTTTCACCGGAAACGACGCCCCGGACGAACGTCGGCGTACGGAGATGGAGCTGTACATGTGTCTGGATTCCTTCATGACAGTGCCAATGCCTGTGCTGGCCGAGCCGTGCACATATCTCATCTGCAGCATCTCAGCTATCATTCACAACGGTGCCCTGGGTAAGTCGCCCAATGAAGAGAGTCACAGTGTCTTGTCCAAAACAAAATCATTCTAATAATTATGAATATCTCATACTGCTTTTAGATTCTATATTCTTTATTGTTGTCATAATAATTTAAACTTCTCTGTCTCTGCAGCATGTGAGTGTGACCCTCAGGGTTCCCTGAGTACAGAATGTAACAAAGTTGGAGGTCAATGCAACTGCAAACCCAACGTTATTGGCCGTAAATGTGATCAATGTGCACCAGGGACATTCGCATTTGGGCCAAATGGCTGCACTGGTAAGAAACATGTTTTTTCAGAAAACTAGCATTTTATTGATATTTCAAAATAATAGACTATAAGATATTTAATTAATGTACCATGTTGTTATACTGCTTTGTAATGTCATTAAAATAGTTATGAGAAATGTACAAACTCAGGTAAACTTTAGTTTCCATTTTGGCTTTTAGAAGTGTAGTCGTAGTTTCTATGCAAATTCTCATAATGTTTTACAGCTTTTTCCTCTTTCTTCAACAGTATGTGACTGTCACTCACAAGGGTCTCTTGGACAGCAGTGTAACCCAGTGTCGGGCCAGTGTCCGTGTCAGCATGGAGCGATTGGGCGTAAGTGTTCGGAGTGCCAGCCGGGTCAGTGGGGATTCCCCAACTGCAGGCCGTGCCAGTGTAATGGACATGCAGAGAGCTGTGACCTTGAAACAGGTGAATGCTACGACTGCAGAGACAACACATCAGGGCAGCTGT
Organism: Triplophysa tibetana; assembly: GCA_008369825.1. NCBI lineage: Eukaryota > Metazoa > Chordata > Actinopteri > Cypriniformes > Nemacheilidae > Triplophysa > Triplophysa tibetana. The sequence continues at coordinate 14,576,750 of CM017912.1, read as the reverse complement.
GTGACAGGTGAGAGACTGACTCTGGAAAACTATAATTACATCACTGTTTTATTTTGTAAACATTTCTTGGCCATACAATTTTCTTTTCAAAGTAATGGATCGAATTGTATGGACTGGTAGGCAATATACAGCGTACCTCACGAACCCCCTGCAGTTCCCTTGTGAACCACCAGGGGTTCGTGAACACTAGTTTTGTAAACCATGGAATAATACATCAGTAAGAAAATTTATGACGTGCAATGTATGCGTGGGCTAATAACAAAAAAGTAGTGAATTCATTGATTAGTAGCGGGAAGTTTACAGGTATAAAGATGGACAATCTCCTACAAAAGTATATTAACTATCCTCTGCTTTACAACCATAGTTGTATGAATGGTTTCTATGGAAACCCATTAGTGGGTTCTGGCGAACACTGTCGACCTTGCCCGTGTCCAGGCCATCCCGACAGTGGACACTCGAATGGAGCATCCTGTCATGCAGATTATTCCTCCAACCAGATTCTCTGTCAGTGTAGTGAAGGATATGCAGGTAAATCAGAAACCGTATTTATATTATTTAAAGAGAACAAAAATTCTGTCATCATTTATTCACCCCCATGTGGTTCAATACCTGAATATTTTTTTTTCCTGTCAAACACAAAAGAAGATATTTTGAGAACTCTCCATTTTAGTCAATGGGGTCCAATCTTGTTTGGTTACCAACGTTCTTCAAAATGTCTTCTTTTGTGTTCTGCAGAAGAAAGAAATGAGGATAACTAAATGATGAAATACATTTTGGGTGAATTATCCCCTTAACTACACTGTAACTATAACATTCTTATGAGGTAGGTAAATTACCTTTGACCCCCCTTAGGTCCACGCTGTGATCAGTGCGGCCCTGGTTACTACGGTAACCCAGAGCAGCCCAGCGGGTTTTGCCGTCGATGCCAGTGCAGCGGGAATATTGATACCCTGGACCCTGAGTCATGTGATCCACGCACCGGCCAATGCCTCAAATGCCTGTATAACACAGGAGGCGAGTCCTGCTCGGAGTGTAAAACGGGTTACTATGGAAATGCACTTGCCCAGGACTGCAGGCGTGAGTACAGTAACTCTATGGCTTTATATGAACTAATCTTTTGCGCAATTTATCCAAAATTATGAATTGTCGTCTTGTCGTGCAGGCTGCACTTGTGTAACCGCTGGCACTTTAGAAGCACACTGCACTGATGGAGTGTGTCACTGTGATAGTCGCACTGGCCAGTGTCCCTGCAAACCTAATATAATAGGCCACAACTGCGACCAGTGCGCCCCCAACCACTGGAACTTCGGCTCAGAGGGCGGCTGTGATCCCTGCGGATGCCTGCTTCCAAATGCCCTCAGCACCCAATGCAACATGGTACTGTATGATTTTATGTGACAGGGATTTCTCTCTGAATTTAGCATTTGATAACTGTCCTGTCGTCTTTATATTGATAGTTCAGCGGTCAGTGTCAATGTCAGACGGGTTTTGGAGGGAGGCAGTGCAATGACTGCGAGATGTTCCACTGGGGGGATCCCAGAGTGCGATGTGAGGGTGAGTATTGCACACACACACACCATGTTTTCTGCTTATAATTCTGTTTTTCTTCCTTTCAGATCATTAGCCCTTACTTTACCTTGTCTTCTTCAGAGTGTAACTGCAACCCGATGGGTTCAGAAATGGCTCAGTGCAACCGCGTAACAGGAGCGTGTGAGTGTAAAGACGGAGCTGCCGGACGGAGCTGTGACGCGTGTGCCCGTGGCTTTACCGGAACCTTCCCCAAATGTGTTCCCTGCCACCCCTGCTTCCACCTGTGGGATGATGCCGTGTGCCTGGTCCGGCGGGATCTCACCCATATCAAGGATGTTATTGCCAAGATTGTGGAGAAGGGCGAGGTGCCCGGCATCAGCGATACCCGCATTCGGGATTTGGAGAAGAAGCTGGAGCAGGTGCAGGATCTGATACGAGATGGAGACAGAGAGGGAACCTTTAACTTAATAGGCCAAACTATCGATGACTTGAGGTAAAGGTCATACAAATGAGGTGGCAGTCAGTATGTGGTGCTTTCACTTTAGGAAAATTTAACTCAACTTTCTGATCGTCTCCTCAGAGCTGAGATAGCGTTTACCGATGGCCGTTTGATGGGTGTGATTCGAGAGCTGAATGGGACGGCAGAACACGACAATGCTTTGAAACGTAATCTAACAGCATTGGAGGGAGAATTGAAAGACTTGAATAATACACTTCAACAAATGCACAAACAACTGGAGAACTACCTCACAGCTGGGTTGGAAGGTACAGCTGATAAATATGTATTTGTATGCTTTTGAATATACCTTTATATAAAAGTCAACTTTGGAATTACAAAAAAAGTGTCTAGATTAAGTCTGCTATAGGAAAATATTATTTATTATCTGATGGAATGTTCAGCTGTGTTTCTTATAGGTATCAAAGTGTTGTCATCTGTCATCATTTACTTACCCTCATGTCATTTCAATCCTATATGACTTTCTTTCTACTGCAGGACACAAGAAGATATTTTGACGAATGTTCTGGGTTCCGGCACTGTTCGGTTGCCAACTTTCTTTAAAATATCTTATTTTGTGTCTGTGGAAAAAAAGTCCTACAGGTAACGAATGAGAAGAGAGTGAGTGATGACAGAATTTTCATTTTTGGGTGAACTATCACTTTAAGCCTCTTAATTCTTAGATGTTTCTCAAAAAACTATGTCAATCTAATTGTTCAAATACACGAAGCATACAGTATGGAGGTGCATTGATATAGATTTTTTTTTTTTTTTTTTAATTCTTCCTGTTTATTTGACCTTCAAATCAAGCTGATGTTTTTTGTCCTATCCTTCTATAGAGACATTTGAGAACGTACGCAAGTATTACCAGAGTTCACTGAATTCAGAACTCCGTTGTAATGCGTCTGTATATGGACCTGAGAGTCCAGTAGAACAGTCTCAGAACACACGCAATCGTACAGAAGACCTGGTGAAAGAGAACAAGGACAGTTTTCTGCGTACACTCGCTGCCAACAATAAGTCCCTATCTGAACTGGACAGAAAAGCTCTTGAGATGGAGCAAAAGGTCAAGCGCCTAAGCAACAAGGTAGATACTTTGTCAAATGATGTGCAAAGTTAAATATTTGCTTAAATAGCAAAGACATCTTAAAAAAAGAGTCAACGAGTGCAGTTTACTATATGTACATTACATTTATTTCATACAGTACTCGTGTTTGTTTTCTACAAAACAAAAACAGATATAATCAGTGAGATGTTTGTCTTTTCTTTAAGGTTTGTGGTGGTCACGCCAATACTAAGGCAAACAGCAGCTGTCCAGATAGTCCATGTGGCGGTGCTGGTTGCCGTGACAACGAAGGTGCGTTAAAGTGCGGAGGAAGAGGATGTAATGGCACTGTCGGTGCATCATTGGTGGCCCTGGGCCACGCCGATGATGTCCGGACGAACCTGACCGCTGCTAGTGAAGAATTACAAACAATGCTTAAAAAGGTAAAACTATGTTTTGTTAACTTGTACCGTGCGCTCTCGGTTGTGAAAAAGTGTGAGTAATCTCTACCTTCCTCTTAGCTTCAAGACGTCACTGTACTCACCCAAAACGTGAAGAGGCAAGCAAAGAACACTCTTGATAAAGCTCAGAGCAAGAAGGAACTCTTTGAGAACTCCAACAAGAAACTGAAAGAATTCATTCAGAAGATCAGAGACTTTTTGATGGGTAAGACTCTTTATGCCATTGTGTTTTAATATAGTGGGATACATTGAATGAAAACATTTGGTGAGAATGATAATTTTTTGCAAATTATAAAAAACTTCTTCTATTGATATGCTCAGAGGAGGGTGCTGATCCAGAAAGCATAGAAAAGGTGGCCCGGCAGGTGTTGGCCATTACCCTTCCAGTAAACAGGACGGTGGTTATCAACATAGTCCAGCAGATCAAAGACAACATCGCCAACCTCACCAACGTTGAAGGCGTGTTCAACCAAACCTCAGAGCACCTGGCCAAAGTCAACGATTTGCTTAAAAGAGCACAAAACGCCAGGTAAGAAATAGAGAGAGAAATGTTGTTTCCTTTTCACATCTGTAAACAGCCGATGACTTTGTGTGTGTGTGTTTTTGCACAGTGCCCGAGCAGAAAGAGTGGGTGACAATATAAATATAACTAAAGAGGCACTTGAAAGCTCTCAGGCAGCCATAAAAAAAGCTGAGGATGAAATGAACGCAGCGCTGGAGAACCTGAACACTGCCCAGGACATCACAACCACGGTACCATCAACCTGTGATCACATTTTTTCTGATCAAATGTATACCTTAAGCACACTGTATATCACTTTGGATAATATAAAGCAAAAGTAATAAAAACTGATGATGGAATCCATGAAATTTGGTACTTTTGTGTTTTCTAAATTTCTGGATCTCATCTATTACTTTATACCACCAAATCCCATAAACAGGTTGACAACAAACTATTACATCTCAACAACACTCAGATGGATGTTATGATGCGATTGGCCGATTTATCCCGTGCAGTGGAGTCATTGAGGAATAAAACAGAGCAGAACAGAGAGATGGCAAAAGATGCCAAGGCACAGTCGGTTAATGCTTCTATAGAAGCAGCTGGACTTCAAGAGGTATGTGTGTGTCCAGTTGTACCTAATTCTGTTCGAAAAAGCTGCTTAGTCATTACCTTTAAATGTTTATTTGTGTGTATTTCTAAGGAACTTACCAATGCTGAGAATCTCTATAATGACCTAAAGAAGAAGGTGGGCTCTGTGGGTGAAGCAGATGGAAATGTTAGCCAGAAAGCCAAAGACATGAAAAAAGAGGCAGAGGAACTGCTCAAGAAAGCCACCAATGGCATGGAAACCCTTAAAAGTATGTGCACTACTGTATTGCTCAAAGTGACACTGTGTCTAATTATTCAAACATCTTGACTTGCACTGTTGTTTACCATTACATTCAACTTGCAACGTGTTGTGAATATATCTGATTATACCTGTTAGTTTGTATCTGCCTCTGTACATGGCTGTCTTCTCATCCTTTGTTTTTTTTCTTTCTTTGAAGAACTGGAGAGAAAGTTACAGAAGAATGAACAGAGGATGCAGCAGCAACAGGACGAACTCGCAGATCTAGAGAAAAATGTTACAGAAATCAGAGAATCTATCCGCATTAAACTCATGAGCTACAACAACTGTCAGTAGAGATTCTGAACTACAGCCAGTCTGAATTTACAAATAGGCTACCAAGAATAAGTAACAAGAGTCCTGCAAAAATATCAAGTTTAAAAATGACTTGCTGAAGGGATTTAGAATATCCAAACTTGTATATAAACACCGTTTGTGGAATTGGGCTAATTGGGTAATGTTCAGATTGTTATCTGAAATGACGGTGTATACTTTATTAAAGAGTACAAAACTAGGGATTTTTAAGGTTCTACTTTTGTTTATGGAGTGTCCAACATCAAGTTTATGTACAGAGAAGGTGTAAAAACACTTTTATTCCTAATTTTAGGTAATTTTTCTTACCTTACTTCTTGACTCACTCTCAAATGGTTCGTCTGTCTAATCCCCTCTCTGCTGTGATTGGTCTCCCGCGAAAGAGGCTCACGAGCTGCAGTGTTTGAGGGGGCAGTCCTAGCAAAAGTAGGAGGAGACTATCGTGACATAAATGCACGGCGGTTCACGAATCGGACTAGGGACGACTCGTTTGCGTGTCAGAGTCGACTCTCTTTTTCCAAGCCAATAACTTTGTTTTTTTCCCTTCACCTTCGGATTTACAACTCGGAATTGGCAGATTGCTTACTTTCAAACACGTCAACATTACACGCTGCATTAACTGTAATTTTCATGATCTCATGTTATGTACTCTTTAAGAAATGTAAAAGTCTGGTAAACAGTTGCATGTTTTGTGGAAATATCTGATAACTGCCAGTGACAAATTGTTTATTTTCAGGACTAAAACATTTCAGCATTTAGTAATGAAAAATATCATATTGATGGCAAATTTGGAATGAAGCACTAGGTCGTGTTTACCTACAACAGCTATTGCACAAATGCATACGTTTACACATTGTGCCTATGCCCATATAATGTTGATCTATACTGAGTAAAAACATATGGATGCAATAAACACCTATTATATGGAATCGAAAAGAGGTTGTTTAAGTCATTTGAAGACCATGTGTTATGTAGTACGTCGATACTACAGGTAGGGGGCGATATATAATTTAAAATAATACAGATTTTAATAACTGGAAAAGATTGTGGGACATATCAACAATGAAACGTGTGTTTACTATTTTAATGCTTATTCCGGAGTGTCAGGACATTTTACGATATTCCCTATTGAAGCTTCAACTTCTTGCCCGATCACTATGGCATCTGTGCCTCCCTGAACATCCTCTGCCATGCATTCATGGTCAATAATCCTCTCCGTTTAAATCGGTGGTTTGAGAGAAGATTTGTATTTGGTGAATCACGTGTTACAGCTTTTTATTTACAGTACATTTCTCATGACATTCTTCCCTAACTCGAAAAAGGAATAAAAGTATAACAACTGCGTCATATACTACACACTTCCACACAAATAATCATTACGCTTTCCTAAACTCAAATATGTAAAACAATAAATGTGGTACAGTGTAACTTGTGATGTATTTTGTAACAGTAGAAGAGAATCATTTAAATATGCGCGCATTGCTGTTCTAATACGCACATTCAGGGCAAAAGGCTTCAGGGAAAACCTGAAGTGGAGTTTTACTGATGGCGTCACTGATCATGTCCGAGGACTGTGTTGTAAGTCCGCTGTAGGATGAAATCCAGCGCGTTGTTTCCATCAATCGTTCACACAGCTGTAACAAGACTTTTCAGAAAGTCCGTCTGTGTTTTTTGATAGCTGTGAAAGTCTGTGGCGCTTCTCATCTCAATGACTTCATAGCAGAGAGCAGACTGACCATTGAGAACAATCAGACCATACGTGTGAGTAATCGCTTGTATAATAATATAATCCAATGTGAATAAACGCGTTTTTGTATAGTTTTGTTGGCATTTTTATAGATTATTATTGATATAACAGAGTGTTTAATGTGAAAGTACATTTTGTCCAGTAGTTACCCGTATGGTGAGTTATGAAGATGTATGACATATGATGGTTATTTTCACATAGAGGCGCGCGACAGTACAAGAAGGATAAAGGACCATGCGCGCATTTCTCCTGCTCTTCATCTGTGGTGAGTGTAACAGAATTGATCAACAATGTGTGATGTGTTGCTTTGGCTAAGTACAGTACTTTAATAGACTGTCAAAATTTAACAAGAAGCTAATATCTTTCTACACATCTTCAATGAAACATCTAATGTTTCACTTTCTTATACATAATGGTTTAGTGCAGTAATTTTTATTAAATTAAATGCACTCTGCTTACTTTCCTATCTTTTGAATGATGGTACTTTAGAGGACATCATTTTCATGATTTCTTTTCATGGTTTCTTTCATAGTAACGAACTTCTATAAACATTGTTTATTTTGATCTCACTTAAGGAGGTGAATAGGATGTGTTCTGTCAGGATCAGAGAACCGCAGATCCTAGAACTCTTTCATGTGCATGGCAACTCATCTAAATTTACTGTATTCCCGAGTTTAATCATTCACAGAATGTTATTTTGGATAAACAGGACGCATGATGAATCTTTCTCACCTGTTTATACAATAGAAGTTATCAATGTCCCAGTACAGATCAGCTGACCTGTCTGAAAGGTCTGTAGACCATGTTATTGCCCCTTCCAGCACCCAATTAACTTATTTACTTTTTTCTTGATGTCCAGTTAAGGCGAAAATACATTTACAGGCATGCGGGAAAAAAAGAAGGGGTCGACTGGTAGATGATGTGATATTGATTTAATGAGTGGCACTAATTTGACCTTATTGAGTTAGCTTAGATTCTCTCATCTTTATAATAGTGTTAAACGAAAACATTCTTCTTTCTGTGTTTTTTATGAATGAAAACATCATTTTTGGAAACTACTGGACGTTACAGAACAGAGGTTACATCTTCAAATGTTTTTAGTGAATCTAATAAGGTTTATAATACGACGCCCACTTCGCAGTCGGATTCTCCGTTTTTATCTTGTACACATGTTATATTCTTAAAGTTGTCGGATATATGTGCCATATTTACTTGTAGGTTCTCTGGTTCCCCTGCTTTTACAAGCCTAGCTCATTAAACCACTTTCTCCACTGTGGATTTTGCAAAGTGCCGTATTTCTTTCTGCATCATTTAGCGTTACTCTCCAGCTTTCCTCCGCTGTGAGTTTGTGTTGGTAATGGGCCGCAGGGTTCAGCAGGAGCCTCTCTGTCTGAGATGATTGATAAAGCTGACATGTGGAGCTGTGGAGAACGTTAAGGTGTCAGAGGAAGAGCGGTGATGAGACTTGTGGGAGTGTTATTTTTGGTAATGCTCTAATGAAAGGAGCAGCCGGGTGGTAGACAGACAGCAGTTGAGATGCTCTGATTTAGTTCTAGTCACATTATACAGTGTCTACTGCCCGTCTGAGTTTAATCTGAATTTAAAAGCCTTTGAAGCTGTTGTACATGGATTGTGTGACTTGGATAACAAAGGGTTCACTGAAACTGATGATTGTACACTGAAAAAAATGACTTTCTTACTTAGCATTTTCTTTATGAGCAAAACGACCCATGAAAATAAGTCTTTTTTCAGTGTAATTTTCAGTGAATTTTCACTGTTTTTTTTCTTACCCCATTGGCTGATTTTCATGCTTGTTTAAAGTACAAATTCAGTGAAATTTCATACTTTAATCTAAAAACAAGACTTTTTTTCTATGTTTTGCAGTGTATAACAGGTCGTCAGATACAGTAAAAGCGACGGTCACAAAAAGTGCATACACGTACATACCCAGGAATGAGCATGGAAAAGAATAAAATGGATTTAATTTAGTGTTACTATGTAAGTGAGTTAATTCAGCCCAGCATCATGGATTCGATGAAACTAACATGAAAAGCGAACAGAGTCTTTGTGTATATTTGCTTCTAAGGCAAAGCTTTGGTTCAGTGCGAGGAGAGAAAACTTCAGAAATCTCTTTCTTCTTTTTTGCCTTTAAACTTTCTTTTATTCCATTGATGTGTGATGAGATCATACATCCCCCAGTGTGCAGCTGTGTGATAGGGATGCAGGTAACTATCCACAGTGGTTGAACACCGTTTCCAGAACCCAGAACTATATTACAAAAGGGCATTAAGAAACTTAGATTGAGAAGGGAGAATAGAGGACATGTTTTATAAAGGGGGGTGGGTTAGCGTGTAGGGGTTGCGAATTGCATCTAAAGGCTGACTCCAACCCTCCCGCTTTTTGAAGTACTAAGCCAGTTGATGCAGAACTAGGATATACTAAAATGATACATCTGTATTAAACAGCTTATTTCACCATTTTACAAAACATAAACAAAGCCTAGCGGTTCTTAATCTGGTCCTCGCGCAAACCTCTGACGCGGTAAAAAAAACGCATACAAAATATGCAGAGCGGGGCGTCGTGAGGACCAGGATTAAGAAGCACAGTAGCTCGGTGGCTACCAGTCAAACCATTGGGTTACCTTTACATGACAAGGCAGAGTGTTTGAGGGTGAGAAAAGATGCTATGCACAACACGCGACATGATTAAAATAATAACTTGAAAACAGCCTAGAGCACCGATTGGTCGATTAACCAGAGTAACAAATCAACAATTCATTATTTTTTATTTTAAGCAATCGAAAATCTGAGTCGTAGGTCCCCTCACGCCCTCCTCGTGGCTACGTTACTGCTGTAGATCAGTTTTTCCGTAAGGGGACCTGTGGTGTATGTAGATAGAGCAGCTCATTGTAAGATAATTTAAACACTTCATTACATTTACATTTAGCAGACGCTTTTATCCAAAGGGACTTACATTGCTTTATCCTATACATTTTTTTACATAGGAATTTTCTATCCCCTGGGATCGAACCCACAACCTTGTGTTGTTAACGCAATGCTCTTACCACTGAGCTACAGGACAGCTTATGTATCGTTACCATTATGTAACATTTTCATACATTAATTCGTATATTTGTATATTATATTGCATTTCTGTCTATATAGCCTCCAAAAAATTACACACTGGAATCTGTAAATGAAAAGAAAACGAAAAATATTTGGTTACCTGAGAGAGATTCCACCCCTCTATTTGCGAATAGCGAGAAATGCCAGGCGATATACACAACAGAATCAAATATACAATGTCAAGGGAAAGCCACGAGAGTTTCTGTTATTAACGGCTTGCATTCCCTCAGACATAACATCATATTTACAAACTATTTCAGAAGTCCTGTTTGTGTTATGGTTGATAGTAACTGGCGTGTCAGTTTAACGTTTAATAAAAGTCAGACCTTCTTTCTCACACAGCGTTTTGACTGTTCTTCTGTGTCATTAAAAAAGCAGTTGTTCGCTGTTAACCTGACACCCCACACAACATAAACCACACATGGCTTTAGTCTCAACACGCACCTTTGGACAAAGTGTATTATCAGTGCGTGTTGTGAACTGTAGTGGATGCTGGGTTGTTTGAGGATGGCCATTTCCTTTCATGATCAGAACTATGATGGTTTCTTTGTTCTGTTCTGTATGTTTTCCATCTCTTGGCCTCCTGCTTATCTGCGGATGTGTAATACAGCTGTATATACAGTAGCTCCATATGTTCCCCTTCAGTGAGATAGTAAATGAAGTACTTTAACAGACTAATCTCATGCAGGTCTGAAGAAAGTTTGCAGCGTATTATAAGGCCTGAAAGCATATATTTCAGGACTGTCTTCAACAGAACATCTTTTAAAATTAGCTGGCACGGTCCCTCCAACCTCTCCAAAGGCCATTTCAATAGATAGTTCGCTTCATAAAATAATGATTCTCTTTACTTAATGTTATTTTAAGATGGCCTTGTTTGTGTTTATACCATTTGCATCTAAGACCTCACGAGACAAAAGATATATATCTCACAAAAGTATGTTTTAGCTTTATTTTCCTAGATGAGAAATACATTCAATTTTTAATCTGTCGTATATTTAGTACTTGAAATGAATGAACAACATGTATTGATTCATAGAGTACTTTATGTATCATAGATGTGGAGCGTAGTAAAGGTCGGTGAATGGATCACTTTGGTCATTTGGGTCTGAAGGGTTAGGGCAGAGGGCATCATGAGGGGTGGATGTGGATGTGCGAGAGCTGGAAATAGCAGCCAGGTTTGAAGGAGAGAGCAGACTGAGAGACTGGGCTGTGGGCTGCAAATAGCAACAAATACCTCTTGTCAGACAAACGTCTAAACTGCCAAAATAAACATGGTGAGAAAGGCAGCAAATAAGCAGCAGAAGTACTCAGCATCCGCATCTATTCTCTATATTTCACATTTGCCCACAAGAGTTCTGAATGCTGTATCATTATTGTAGGAATGCTTTTGCCAAGACTGTGACAGTAGTCAGATCTGTGTGAAAGTTAGTAATATCAGTTTAACTGTCACCTAAAGTGTAAAGTGTCCGCACATGCCCAATAACAAGCAGAGGACACTTTTACATTTTATTAAAACGAAGGAGTGCTCATCACCCACATCCCAAAACCAAGTGGCATTTATTTTTCTTATAAAATTGTGTATAATTGTACTATCGCAATATATGCTGTACAAACTTTTGACCAAAAATATGTTGAACACCTTTTCAAACTCAGTTATACATATCGTTGCTGTCGGAAGCCTGCAAAAACTGCTTAAATGTACTAATTTAATTTGTCCTGATTTGGCCTAGTCCAGATTTAAGATAATCCCTGTCCGGGAAACCGTGCCTGATCTCCAGAACTGCCACTTTACAGAAAAGAAAGATTGACAGTTGGATTGATATTTTATTAGCTAATGTAATGACATGTGATTTGAGTGTCCAAATAGTTTGGGGTTGTACAACTAGCAGATACCAAAATCACTCATGCTTGTGGAGACACTGGCGATCTTGTGTGCAGGCCTGGGATTACCTGCCTGGGATTACCATTTTTTATATTACTTTTTTATTACTTTTTATATTACTTTTATATTACTTATTACTTATTTTTTATATTTTTATATTACTGGGATTACAAAGGGTCACAGGGTCGGTACTGATGGCTCACATTTAGGGGGTTCTGGCTTCCATCCATCCCAGCACAGATCCCCTCCCTTCCCCTAGAGGATTTTTACCTCTGGATAAAATATTCTGCATTCCGACAGCAGGTGGATGAATGAAGGAAATAAGTCTCTGCGTTTAGCCGAAACAGGAAATAGAGGTTTAAATGAAAGGATTGATTTGAAAGGAAAATGCTGTTGTATTTGACATGCCCGGGTAGTTTGTGCTAGTAGCGTTTGTTCTTCCGTCAGTATTTGTTTTTCTGTCCTCCTACTGTAAATGGCCTATTTAGGACGTGACCGGCTGCTTTCTGTCACTCACCTGCTGAAGAATGTGCCGAGTTAGTGTCACTTTTTCTCCACCCGTCCGATGAACACTCCCCAAGATTAGAATTACACTCTCGGGATAGAAACAGACACAAGGAGGTGATTCTCTGCCTTCCCTGGTGGAGAACAATCAACCTCTGAAAGCCGAGATGCAGAAAAATAAAAAGTGGAGCTGGCGTCAGCTTTGAACAAAGCAGATAGTCCCAGCTGTGATAATCTCTATCACACTCTGTGCCAAACCCAAACCAGCTGAAACGAAAGACTGCAGATAGAGTGAGAGAGGCAGGGAGGTAGGCTATATTATATTTATTGAAAAATGATTTAAGATAAAAACAATAAAAACATTGTTTGTGAGGGAGAGAGAGAGACAGAGAGAGACTTTCATTTTGTCTCGTCCTGTGGATCATGATGGGAGATTAACTCAGGCAGGACAAACAGGACACCACAAAGTATGATGGGAAATACCCCGTCTACGGTCATTGTGGATGTGAATTCAGAGATATAGATAACACACTCTGCCCTACTACAGGCTTCGCTGTAAACATTGTGTCTGTTCTCAGTGAAGTCAGTGAACCTAATCACAAGTTCCTGTACCCCCCCACTCATTCAGAGAAAGAATTAAAAGACTCAACTGGACTTATTTTGTATCTATGTGTCTGACTGTAGGCTCATATGAGAATGTACTGGAAAATATAATGCAATACATTAAGTAATACATTTTCATATATTGGAACCAAGTGCTTATGTTTGTCAATACTGTATATGAAAAGCAGCAATTCCTTCAGTACATTGTTATATTTTAATATATTAACAATGTGTTATTGTACGATAGATATGAATTGAGTTAACAGGCATATATTGACGGCTGACATAGGATAATATATTTTGGTATCAAACTTAAAATTATTTTTTAACCCAACATGCATTCTTTACACTTAGGTTTTTTGGCTGAAAACATAATCTTCACTTAATGTAGGAATCATCTGTTTTATAATAGTCAATATTATATGCACAACAGAGGATTGGTACATTGTTTTCTTAAAGAACAAACTAAACTGATAGGTCTTGTGAGACCTCAGTCCGCAGAGTAAGGCAACAGCAAGTCTTTGTTAGCTCAGAGGTATTCTTGCCCTGCCAGCTGTCCACCCACATTCCTGAGAGCTTATCCATGTAAGGCAGGACCTGAGAGTGGCAGGCTGAAGGGCAGCTTTTCTTAACCAAACCTCCAGGCCCGGAGCTGGATATCTGAATAAGAGCCTATTAAACCATGCCAAATGGTAGCAACATGACAACTGTGTATTCTGCGTACACTCTGTGCTTGAAAATTGAGTATGGGTAACTTTTAAAAACTTGTTCTACCCGTGCAATACCTTGCTGACCGCCCTCTAACTTTGACTGCTGTCTGTTTACACCATTCTGCTCTAAAACCAATAAAGAATGTTGGAATCCAAACATTGGCCCCCATTGACTTCTATTGTAAGGACACAAAGCCACTGAGACATTTCTCAAAGTATATTCTCTTTTGGTTCACCAATGCAAAAATGAATTGGCAATTTTTTTCTGGCATCCATAACGTTATGTCCCTTCAGCCACCTGCTGCGTCAGTCCATGTGTATTTAACAGAGGAAGCTGAAACAGACATTTCTCTGCCCCTCACACACACATTTAAGCCTTTGCTTCCCATAATCAGCTTTTGTGTTCTTTCTCACCATATCTCCGGTCACCCCATTGCCAGAAAGATTAAATGTAATACCAGATTTGTCCGGGCCAGATTTGTTGTTGCTCAATAACTGTATTTGGTGTATCTGGTACTGTCTCTGAGTAAGAGAGATTCTTTACTTCCCTTCGTTTCTAGAAATATATATTTTTTCTCAGAGACTTTGCATCCCTCCTGCAGTTTGCCATGATGCCTTATTTAGGAGTATGGTGCCAGGTCTGTGTAAGCTGCAGGGTGTGTGGCTGAATGTGGATATGTACGGTTGGGTGTGTGGTGGCAAAGTGGTGAGAGATGGAACAGTTCCAGACACACAGCTGTCTGGTGTTAGAGAATCAGGCCAATGACGATAGTGTCTGTAAACTCTGTACAAAAGAGGTTCCCAGGCCTCTAAAGTTGGTTCATGTGACCACACTTCCTAATGCTGTTTGTGCATTAGGTTTACATGGATTTAAAAAATATGACGTGTGTTCAGGTTTCGTGTTGCTGTCTTTCGTCAATAAACTTTTGTAGATTTTTTTTGAATGAGCTATATCTATCTACATACACCACAGGTCCCATGCCTGAAATTCAACACGTTGTTTCTACCTTAGCTCTAAATGGACAAACTACTCTACAGAGCGTGTTTTGTAAATACTTTATCTCCTTCGGCAAAGAAACAAAAATGTGACGACATAGTTATCCTGTGTTAGCCACCGTAGTGCTTTGAAAGGAAGATGTGGAGTGAGCCGTTGGTTGCAATTCACAACCTCACCGCTAGATGCCGCTAACTCTATACACTGAAGTGTTATTTTTGAAAAAACTAGTTCTTTGTTTTTGATATGTTATGAAATGAGATATTTGTATTAAATATAGATATGTCTCTTATATATCTGTGCTGTTAATAAAGATAAGTTTTACTGTATTTGTCCTCACTTCCACGACTCGTATGGCAGTTAAAGCCCAAAAACCCCAAAAGTTGTCCATCATACTGAGGCAGCAGTACTCCTCACAGAGCCACAGCTTAAGAGAAGAAATATGTGCGGAAACTTGGCCTTCACTGAATGTTAATGGAAAATTGCTGTAGCTCTGTTTGACCAAGCTGGCATAACATTAAGGTTGACATATTTCTTCTTTCGGTAGAGACAAAAGGTTCTGTCCTGTTCTTCAACATTAAAGATAAAAGATTAAATCATACTTTCGCTGCTATTCTCTTTATTTAAAAGTCGTGGCGACGTCCAACGCACAGGAGCCTGACCATGCTCACGGCTGTACTTATGGAAGCTGTTATCCTGCAACCGGTGATCTCTTAGTGGGTCGGGAGAAGGACCTGAAGGCGTCGTCCACCTGTGGCCACCGGAGAAGAGAACCCTACTGCATTGTTAGCCACCTACAGGTAGAGTCCTGCTTTTTCATTACAAACATCAAATACAGAAGATCTGACCATTTCCATGTCCAAACTTTTATCTTTTGTAGGAGGAGAAGAAGTGTTTCCATTGTGATTCCCGACGGCCCTATGATCCTTCTTCCAACACAATGAGTCATCGTATTGAGAATGTCATAACAACCTTTAAAGAACATCGCAAGAAGTCCTGGTGGCAGTCTGAGAACGGTGAGAGCATGAGAGATACATTTGTGTTCTCCATGTTATATTCAAACCTGCAATACTCGCATAAGCACCAAAGCTGCCTGGGTAAAAATCCATCGATGTTTTGATGGAAATACATACATCCATTTGGTCTCAGAGCACCGTATCACTTATCAAATTTAAAGTATAATGTGTGCCAGGAAATCTGATGGCTTCTCTGATCCCTCCAAACCCAGCTGCTTGGCATAGACTGAAAACACTTCACAGAGTATTAATAGAAGCTTTATGTTTAAACTGCTCTATTAATAACAGACAACGAGAGGTCAAAGTTTGCATGAAGAATGAAGACCAAATGGGACACGTCAGGTTTAAATGTAAAAGCTTAAGTGAATTTATAATAGAGATTCTAGAGTTATATATTTAGAATTGAAGAAAGTACAGGATTATAAAAGAGCGGATAGGAGGAGGATGTTGGTTGGTTGAGTTGGCTATTTATCAAAGCTCACCCTGACACACACTCCCCAAACCCTGCAGTATTAAAGATAATTACAGACGGGGTCTGCTGCTGGCATACCAACAAAGAGACCCACAGAGGCATGAAAGAGGCACCAAAACTCTAAAAAACATACAGACCTGTTGAAGCTAAGCTTGAAGTTTCCTTTGCATTGACAGAATGTGGCCTTTGTATTGTTTAACTGGTTGGTTGGTTGCTTAACTTTAGTATGTATGAGTGCTTTACTTAACATTGTAAGGTTTTGTGTGAGTATATGGCAAACCGAATTACTTATAATCATTCTCAGGATCTGAATTTTTTATATCAACAGTTTACTTGTGAAAATTATAATTCTTGATATCAAGAATATCATTTTTACTAGTAACAATTGCTATTTTTGATATCAGTTATTACATTTTCACCAGTAAAAATGTGAATTCTTGAAATCAACAATCACGCAATCACTCGAAGAAATGGGCATTAATTCTTAATATCTGTAATTGCCTTTTTACTAGTTAAATTTCACAATTGACTGCAATTCAAATTCAATTTCAGATATCAATAATTAATTTCTTACATGTCAAAAATCTTATTTCAGATATCAGAAATGCAATTTGTGATATCAACAATTAACTTGTTTCTAGAATAAATGTAAATTCCCAATATCAAGAATTCAATTTTCGCTAGTTAAAATGCTCATTCTTAGTATTTCTGATATCATGAAATAGATTTCAGATATCAATAAATCTGAGAGTAATTGTAGATATCTAAAATGGCTTTCTTACGAGTATCAATCACATTCAGCCGCATCCAGTGTGGACAATATTTGAAATTATAATGGATTCTAATGTCTTTCTACTGTCATTTGTCATGTCGCGTCGCGCCAGTCCCGTCCCGTCCGGTGTAGACACAGTGTAAGTACCATTTTATTGATATGTTCCCTTGATAGTGTGAAACGGTCCACTGTGTGACTCTTCTGTGAACACCGAAGTGAGAGAATTCAATATGGGTGTTAACAGGAAATGGTAACTATTTTTGGTCATGGTTGTCATGGCACTGGTGACTTTTCTGAACAATGTTGTATAATGAACAGTTATAAACAGTAGACCAGTTGTCTCCTAAGAGTGCACCCAAAAATGTCCCCTGTGTTTGGCTTGTTCGGAAATGCGGTTAAGTGAGTTTTTGTCTGATTATTATAAAGAATGTCTTGTGTGATGTTCTACATGAGAAAAGCAGGTGCTACACACTCATACATGAGAGCAGCTTTCATTATGGCTCTTTGCCATGTGCTCTGGATTGAGGCTTTACAACTTCCTCCTCCAGCCAAAACACAGCCATTGAATCCATTTCCTCCGCTTCACCTCTCCTCCTCATTCTCTTCGGTTTCGGTACAACCTCAACATCCCGTTCCTTCCTGTTTTTCTTGATTAGCTCTTGCAGGGTAAATCCAGGAGCCACACTTCTGGCCCACTAGAACAATTATTGTTTAACATGAACTCTTTTCTGTTTAGGAAAACCTGATGTTTACCTTCAGCTGGACCTGGAGGCAGAGTTTCACTTCACTCATCTCATCATGGCTTTTAAGGTGAGATTCTTCACAAGCTCGCTTCACGAGAAGTTCATGAGCAGTCAAAAAGTTTTGCAGCATAATTCACCTCACGGCTGATGCTTTGCTTGGTTATGTTTTTAAACTTAACTTTTTAAAAATCTGTCTAAGGTCTACAGATGAAAAATGGCCATTTTGGTTAATTCTGGCACAGAAATGTTTATTGATAAACACACAAAATATCAGACTATTACAGTTCCACTATCATGAGGGGTTACATTTGATTTTATTGAGTATTTCAAATTAATACCATTTAGATCAATGCAAAATGGATGAATTATATATATAAACAGAACATGTACCATCCTGTATATATATGCATAAATGACTTGAAGTCAAGTGAAAGGTGAACACTACACAGCTCCATTCTCACTTGTTGATTTTAAACACAGACGTTCCGTCCAGCTGGTATGTTGATTGAGCGATCAGCAGATTTTGGACGAACCTGGCAGGTGTACCGTTACTTTGCTCACGACTGTGACTCCATCTTTCCGGGAATTTCCCAAAGTCCACTTCGTAAAATTGATGATGTCATCTGTGAATCACGATATTCGGACATTGAGCCGTCGACGGAAGGAGAGGTGAGGACATTGTGAAGAGGAGGTTGTTTATCAATAAGTTGCTAGATCTGCAGATCTGGTAAGGCATGATGCTGGCAACGGTGAGGTCATGGGTTTGATTCCTAGGGAAAACCTATAGTAATAACATGTACAGTATACAATGTAAACACTGTGGTCACCTTGAAATTAATCTGCCAAATGCATAAGTGTCCAAAGTACTAATTTCGTTCAAAATATACACTTTCCTGCATATTTCTTTTCTTAGGTGATTTATCGTGTCCTAGAACCTGCTATCCGAATCGATGACCCATATAGTCCCAGCATTCAGAGTAAGTGAACCCTAACCTCCAAATCAAGACACGACATGAACTAAAATGATACTAGACATACACAGCGTTGATGGAAGACACAGCTTGTGCACAGTTGGAATGTATAACGCTTCAGTCCCCCACACACAGAACTTAAAAACTCCATGTTTTTCCTCTCTCGGTACTATAACTTTGCCTTATAAATCAAACAAGCCCAAAGTTATTTGTGTCCGTGAAGCGTAACTTTAGTCCATCCGGAATGCTTTTCCTAAAGATTTCCACGCTTGACTTACCGCAAACCTCCCACTGAGTACTGTGACTACGGCTCATAGGAGACAGGGTCAAAGGTCATTGGTTAACAGGTATTAAAGAAGATTTGCGAAAGTTGAAGGAAGTTTGGTGGAATGATTTAGGGCCAGCGCACACTTTACCAATATCTTGTTTTTTGGTGTATTACGTGCATTATGGTTACTGTTATTCAACTGACCTCAATGTCTTTCATCGCCACAGATCAGCTGAAGATCACCAACCTCCGTGTGAACTTCACCAAGCTGCACACTCTGGGTGATAATTTATTAGACTCACGGCCTGAGATCAAAGAGAAATACTACTATGCCATGTATGAGCTGGTTGTCAGGGGCAACTGTTTCTGCTATGGGCACGCCTCTGAATGTGCTCCAATTGAAGGGATTAGGGGTGACATAGAGGGCATGGTGAGTATGTTGTGTATACTGAAACCATCCAACAAATGTAAGAGACGAATGTCATAATTTAATTGTCAGCTCAGTAAATTTGGTTCTTACATCTAAGGTTCACGGGAGGTGTGTTTGCAATCACAACACAAATGGGCTGAACTGTGAGAAATGTGATGATTTTTATAATGACCTGCCCTGGAGACCGGCTGAGGGACGCAACACTAACGCCTGCAAGAGTAGGTATCCATTTCTAAAAATATAGGCAGAACATATATGACTACCAATAAATATACACTCAATGGAATTATTTTCATTCCAACATTTAATTTTCTCCAGAATGCAACTGTAACAGTCACTCCAATAAATGTCATTTTGACATGGCTGTATATCTGGCTACGGGTAACGCCAGCGGAGGTGTGTGTGACAACTGTCTTCACAACACTGTGGGCCGCAACTGTGAAACATGTAAACCTTTCTACTACCAGGATCCAACTAGAGATATTAGAGATCCTGGGGTCTGCGTGGGTATGTATCGAATGACTTACAATCCTCAGAAAAATAACCTACATTTGGTTGCATGACCATAAACTGCGCCTGATTACCAGCCTGCGATTGTGACCCTGATGGTTCTCTGAATGGCGGTATTTGTGACGGACATGATGAGCCCTCTCTGGGCATGATCGCTGGTCAGTGTCGCTGTAAAGATTACGTGGAAGGCCAACGCTGTGATAAATGCAAGCCTGGTTTCTATGGGCTCAGTGCCAATGACCCTCGGGGATGCCAACGTGAGTACGGGGCAGTATGCCGAAGGATTTTATTTTCAACCCCTTAGACGAGAGTTTACCCAAACTAGTTTGCCCAAAATTGCAATTCTTTTATAATTTACTCACTCTCATGTCTTTCCAAAATGGTATTCTTCTGCAGAACACAAAAAATGTATTTTGAAGGATGTTGATAACCAAACAATATTGGCTCCCATTTATTTTCGTTGTATGAACAAAAAATCACTGAAACATTTCTCAAAATTTCATCTTTTGTGTTCCACGGGAGACAAAGGCATGTACGGGATTTTTATGATTTGTGGGTGAATATATAATGAGATAATTTTTATATTTGGGTCAACTTTCCCTTAAGGCCCTTAAGGTTAAGTTAAAATGACGTTTGGATAAAATGTGACAAAAAATATTTTTTAGGCAGTCAGTCAGCTATTGGAGTAGTTTTTAAAATCTTTTTAGTTAAGGTTAGAAAAGAGTAGGACACCCAAGCACTGATCTATTTGTGGCAACATATTTTGTGGTGTATTTTTACACTCGATAATTAATCATTCTCACTTCCTCTCACTGGTTGCTTTAGCGTGTAAATGTGACCCGAGGGGTACGGTGTCCGGAGGCCCCCAGTGCGACCCTGTGAGTGGAGACTGCTTCTGTAAACGCCTGGTTACTGGACACAGCTGTAACCAATGTCTGGTAAGCGTAGCTCTGACAAGTATATCCACAAGAAACACAGAAACACAATCTACTTACAAAATATATAATATAGCATAAAGGGAAAATAAAAGTATAGATGACCTGAAAATTCTTTATTTAGCATTTACTCCCACTGATGCTGTTCTGAAAAGAATTTTCTTTATAGTAAAACTTGCAGTGCCTGTATTTAGCTCAGATCTTTATGGCTCCTGGTGTAAGTTTACACATCGCTTTTAATGGACTGAAAGGGAAGAGCTGGATCCTGAAATTAGACAGGCAGTTAACAACCTTAGTATTAAAGTTATGTGACATCATTTTAAAATATTTCACCATATCAACAGAAGTATCTTGGAGGGTATAACGATACCATGGTATTATCATTTGATCCCATCAGTGTGCCACAGTATAACAAATTCTTTAGATATTACATCTTTTTATGTTTCATGTGCTCCTCCCACAGCCTGAACACTGGGCCCTAAGTCATGATGCCAGTGGTTGCAGAGGATGTGACTGCGATGTGGGCGGAGCCACAGAAAACCAGTTAGTTTTGTTCAATTCATTGCATTTCCATGATCAAATGTTAAATTAAACTAACTAGGGCTCTCAATCAATTAATCGTGATTAATCACATCCAGAAGAAAAGTTTGTGTTAACATAATGTGTACTGTGCATATTCATTTTATATAAACACATATTTAGTAAATATTTAGTTGTATTTATTTATATTTACCAATAATTGACATTATATATAAATGTTTATTCAAGTATATGTGCATGTATGTATTTGTTATCTTAAATAAAAAATAAATATGTACAGTACATATATTATGTACTTGTATTATACTTGGTATACTGGTAAACTTGTATAATGTATACCTGTTTGTGTATGTGTTTATAAATACAAAATGAATACACCGACACATGTAATGTAAACACAAACTTTTATTTTGGATACGATTAATCACGATTAATCATTTGACAGTCCTAGAACTAACTCAACTATCCCGTATCTTATTGTTATTGTCAACTGTCTCCAGGTGCTCCATGGAAACAGGGCAGTGTCACTGTCGAAGCCACATGATTGGTCGGCAGTGTAACCAGGTGGAGCCAGTGTATTTCTTTATGGCCCTGGACCACTACATCTATGAGGCTGAAAAGTCCAAATTTGGTCAAGTGAGTACCTCAAAAAACCTGTCAAAATAATTACTGTGAATTACAGTAACAAAGATTTCGCTTGTAATATTTGCTTTTTACCCATTTACTTTGTCATACTACCACATCCATAGTACATTTATTTAATGATTAAACCCCAAAATGATTAAGTATCAAATTAATAGAAATACAAAATGTGCAAACTTATCTGTCCAATAGGGTTCCACTTTTGAAGAGAGAGAGTACCAGCCTAACCGACCAACCTCATGGACTGGCTCTGGGTTTGCACGAGTCCCTGAAGGTGGAACTCTGGAATTCGCCATTAACAACATTCCCTATTCTATGGAGTATGATGTCCTCATTCGCTATGAGCTTCAGGTAAACCGTAAATTTTTACCCCATTCCATTTTGAGAAAGAATTGTAATGTGTGTATGCAGTTTGTGTATTTCTAAATTTCTTTATGTGTTTTTTAAAGATGCCACGGGATTGGGAGGAAGTGCGTGTATTGATGATTAGACCTGGCCCCATACCCACCAGCAGTCCATGTGGAAACACCATTCCTGCAGATGACCAGCTAACAGTAACGCTCCCCACAGGTGCCAGGTGTGTAAAATTTTGAAAATGATTAAGTACTCTATATGCAAATCAGACATGTTTTTCCTTTCGGCTACAGTACTTCAATGTTGAACTTTTGCAGGTTTGTTGTTCTCCCTCACACTGTGTGTTTGGAGAAGGGAGTGAGTTACAAACTGCGTGTGGAGTTTATCCGTTACGCTGACAGAAACATTATCCTCAGCTCCTCTAATTCCTTTGTACTGGTTGACTCTGTAAGTAGTAAATCGCTACATTTGTAATAGATGTCCGCACAATGATATACTTTCTTTTTATTGTTCTATTCTCCTTCCCACTGTAGATCGCCCTTCTTCCTCGCTACTCTTCTCTTGAGATGTTTACAGCGGGTGACCCCGCCTCTGTCACGCGGAAGCAAAACTACGAACGGTACCGTTGCCATGAGACCGGCAAGAGTGTGTCCCGTCCCCAGATGAGCGAAGCGTGCGCTAAACTCATCACCAGCATGTCAGCGCTTATTAATGACGGTGCACTGCGTGAGTGTCAGTTGAGCAGGGGGTTGTTTTTCCTTGTTGTGTTGGTGTTCATTAATATTAGTTTTCTCCCGCAGCGTGTGAATGTGATTCTCAAGGTTCGCTCAGCTCTGAGTGTGAAGTACGTGGAGGTCAGTGTCGCTGTAAGCCCAATGTATCAGGTCGGCGGTGTGATAAATGTGCACCAGGGGCTTATGGGTTTGGACCCTCTGGATGCAAACGTAAGAGTTGTATTCGAAAATATTTTTGTTGCACTGTTATACTGGTACATAGGTATTAGTGTGCTGATGTTTGTTTTTTATTTTTCTGTCTGTAGTTTGTGAATGTAGTTTGGAGGGCTCTCAGAGCCGTTTCTGTGACCAGCGCACAGGACAGTGCCCATGTCAGCCTGGTGCCTTCGGCCAGCGTTGTGATGGTTGCCAGGCTGGGCACTGGGGCTTTCCAAACTGCATGCCGTGTGAGTGTAATGGTCAAACCGATGAGTGCCATCAGAGAACCGGAGCCTGCCTCAACTGCAGAGGCAACACGGCAGGAGACAAGTGTGAACGGTGGGAGCCAAAATGCAGACATTCTACTGTTTATTTTTCTTTCTTTTTTTAAAGGATGATTTGCAAGGTTATTATAGTTTCCTGAATCTACTAAAAATTTCTGTTAGTTTTAAAAAAAATGGCCTAAGTATAGTTTGCAATATAACAAGTAAATATATACAATTTGTATATATATAAAATTATAAAATTAAAAAAGCCTTAACTGAAAACAAAACTCTGAAGTATACATAATTACAATTATTAGACAATTTAACTTATTTGAAGGAATAAGGTCACAAAATGTTTTTAAATAATCTTGCAGCCACACAGTGATTTTTTTTAATTTTGAGTGTTTAAACTCATTCTCAGTCCAAGCTAATGTAATAAATACCTCCTGTCGAAGGTGCACTAATGGTTACCATGGAAACCCACTCCTCGGTTTAGGGAGTCAGTGTCGACCCTGTCCCTGTCCTGAGGGCCCCAGTAGCGGACGGCACTTTGCCGCCACCTGTTACCAAGACAACCGCAACCAACAGGTGGTCTGCAACTGCAATCAGGGTTACACAGGTAATCTTACCCATCTGCTCTCTCTCTCCTCACAAGTACATTAGATAAAGTGAAGAATGATGAGTTTTTATGCACGCATGGACCAGTTTGGTTGGTAGCCTACTTCATATGACCATTTAAAACCCCTTTGCATCTGAAAATGATGCAAAGAATGACACTATAAAGCAACACCACATGAGCACTACTCTCTTATCCCAATCTGTTTTCTGTATTTAAACATCGGCCCTTCTCATCGATCAGGTTCCCGCTGTGAAGAATGTGCTCCTGGTTACTACGGTAACCCCTCCCAAGTCGGCGGGCGGTGCCAATCTTGTCGTTGCAGTAACAACATTGATCTATCAGATCGCGGTGCTTGTGACAGACGCACTGGCCAGTGTCTCAAATGCCTGTATAACACTGAAGGACCAGACTGCGGCGTGTGCAAGAGTGGATATTACGGTGATGCTTCCCGTCGTAACTGTCGGAGTGAGTTGAAATGAGTTTTCAGTTTGTTTCCTACCATATACGACACTTTTTTGGGTACAACAGCATGAATGTCAACACTTTCTTTATCACTGCCGTATGAACGAACTATTGCTTACCCAGAATGCACCTGCAACTTCTTGGGCACGGAGCGCAGTCAGTGTCAATCCCGAGATGAATGTGTGTGCCATCGTACCACAGGGCAATGTCAGTGTCTGCCTCATGTTATTGGACAAATCTGTGACCACTGTGCCCCAAACTATTGGAACCTAGCCAGTGGGCGGGGCGGTGAGCCCTGTGGGTGTGACCCCAACAATGCTTACACATCTGCATGCAATGAGGTTATTTATAATGTTATTAATATAAATAAGGCTTTTCTCGAAAATTTTATTTAAGTTTGATTTATTTTTTTATTTTTAAACCCAAATTCTCACAGTTCACAGGCCAGTGCCAATGCAGACAAGGTTTTGGAGGAAAGACATGTACAGACTGCCAGGAAAACCACTGGGGAAACCCCAAAGTCCTGTGCAGAGGTATCTTGATCTTTTATAGTCCTACCTATGTCCATTTCAGAGAATAACTCACAAAATCAAATTGATTTGATTTCATCCACAGCGTGTGACTGTGATCCGCGTGGCATCGAGACGTCTCAGTGCGATCGCGTGAGCGGTCATTGTGCGTGCCGGCAGGGCGTGTCCGGCGTTCGCTGCGATCAGTGTGCGCGCGGCTTCTCGGGCACTTTCCCAGATTGCAAGCCTTGTCACCAGTGCTTCGGGGACTGGGACCGCATCGTTCAGGATCTGGCAACCAGAACTAAAGCTCTCACGGACCGAGCGAAGGAACTGCAGACAACTGGCCTGACTCGAGCCTTTGAGAGAAAATTTAAGGATTTGGAGGGAAAGCTAGCACAGGCGAGAGAGATTGTAAATGCCCGAAATGCTACAGCTGAGGCTGTGACCATTCTAATGGGCATGATAGAGGAACTCAGGTACTCATTATTTAAACTCTCCACATGTGAAGACCGTGATTTCTTGTGACTTACCTGACAGCTATAACCGCTCTCGTGCTCTCTGATCTGCAAGGCTTTGCTTTTCCCTCCTAGAGGTCAAATTGGTGAGACCACAGAGACGCTGAACCAGCTGGAGGGAGACCTGACCGCAGTGCAAGATAGTAACTATGAAGCCAGCAATGCTTTAAGTACACTGGAAAGAGAGGCGAAAGAGCTCAACCTGAACTCAGATAAGCTGAACCATCAGCTTGAAATCCTTAAGAATTCCAACTTCTTGGGTAAGTCATCACTTCTGTTTCTGATGCTTATTTTAAAGGGACAGTGTATGAAATTTTGTGGCATTTAGCAGTGAGTTTACGAATCCGCTCTTCCCTTTCGAAGCACCACGGTGAATGACACAGAACTAAGATGTTGTCACCTTTTTGCTTTTTGCCGAAGGAGATAATGTGTTTACGAATCGCACTCTCTAGAAAAATTACACACTGGACCTTTAAACAAGTACTGTACAAACAAACATTTAAGCAAAACATGTCACAAAATTTTTTTTTCAAATAAAAACAACAATTATTCGGACACTTTGTGGTTATAGATGGTAAAACTTATGAATTGTGTACATGTGTAGATATTGTGACAGCAGACCATTCAGTTAAACAAAATTGCACAATGAGAAATTGAAAATTCACAAATTTTTGTGCGATTTATTCGGCCACTGTACACACATTGACAAAAAAAATGTATGTAGTGTATTTTTTATGTTAGGAATTTGTATATTTCAGCATTGCAACTATAACACAACACAAGCCATTTACTGTATTTATTGTCATTTTATATCCTTCCTAAGGTGCATATGACAGCATTCGGACCTCCTACAACACATCTCGAGATGCAGAAAACCGCGCCAACAAATCCACCACTGACATCCCCAGTACAGTGAGCAAATCAGCAGACACCCGCAAGAAAACAGAGCGACTGATGTCCGAAAAAAGAGACAACTTCAACCGCAAGAACGCTGCAAACAAACGGACACTCACAGACTTAAATGCGAAAGCGCAGCTTCTTGACATGAAGAAAATAAATGAAAAGGTAAAACAGCTCAGTTCCATTTTTGCTTAAGTTTTCTAAACATTTACCAAATCTGCTTCATGGGCTTTAATTTTTTCTAGGTATGTGGAGCACCAGGTGATGCTCCCTGTGGAGACAGCCCTTGTGGTGGTGCTGGTTGCCGTGACGATGAGGGCAAACGCCACTGTGGAGGCCTGAATTGCAACGGAGCTGCAGCAGTTGCCAGCAATGCCCTGGATAGATCCAAGCATGCAGAGAACGAGCTTAACAAAGCTATGGAAATAGTGGAAGATCTCTTCAAGCAGGTAGAATTCGATCTGACTGGTTATCCCCTCGATTTAGACCTTTTTTCTTGAGGTCGTTTATCAATTATTGTCTTTTGTTTGATTCTTATGTTCCCTGATTTGCCTTTAAAAGGTGGCAGATGCTAAGACCAAAGCTCAGGAAGCTAAAAGCAAAGCTCAGGCAGCTCTAGAAAAAGCTAATGATGCCAAGAAAAAGGTGGATCATTCAAACAACGACCTGCGGGATCTCATCAAACAGATTCGTGAATTCCTCATGCGTGAGTCATCCTACCGATTTTATGGGTGCTCTGTATTATCTGACAGCTTTTAATGATCGATTGAAACTGGTTTACGTCACACTTTGGTCATGTAACATATTCACAGTGGAGGGGGCGGATCCCGACAGCATTGAGGCAGTGGCCAATCGAGTTCTTGAGCTGTCTATTCCTGCCTCACCCAAGCAGATTCGACACCTTGCGGACGAGATTAAGGACCGGGTCAAGAGTCTGTCTAATGTGGATGTCATTCTAGAGCAGACTCAGAATGACGTCCGTAAAGCAGAACAGCTGCTGCTAGATGCCAAGAAAGCCAGGTATAAAGGATTTAGCGTATTCGCTTTAGTTGTATATTGATTTTGTGATTTATAACAGAGTCTCTGCATTCTCCTATCATAGGAATAAGGCAGAGGGGGTGAAAGACACAGCAATGAGTGTAAAGCAAGCACTGAACGATGCCGGCAAAGCTCAGGCAGCTGCCGAGAAGGCCATTGAAAAAGCTCGGAATGACATTGGCTTAACCCAGAACCGGCTTGCACAGGTATAACTACTTTAATGTGAACATACATTTATCATTTTTATACAAGAGCCCTTACGAGCATTGTGTTGCTAAAGATCCAATCAGAGACCACAGCTCAGGAGAGAGATCTTGACAATGCTATGGACAGGCTAGGAGATCTTGGGCGCCAGATCGAGGCTTTAAAAACCAAACGTGCCAACAACAGCTTGGATGCGGCGCGGGCAGAGGAAACAGCCACCATGGCACGAGACAAGGCCAATGAAGCTAAAGAGGTTTGTGTGTGGTCATGACTGGCAAAACGATTTTTAATTTTGCTTTTTTAATTTTTATATTAGTTTATAGTTTAATAACTTTCTATGCCTGCTTTAGATTCTGGATGGCGAGCTGTCCGATAAGTATCGTACTGTTCAGGGCCTAATGGACAATAAAGCAAAGACAATGCAGGAAGCCAAGCAGAAAGCTGAGCTTCTGAGAGATGAAGCCAAGGAGTTGCTTAAGGATGCACAGGATAAACTCCAGAGGCTGGCAGGTGAGTGTGAGGGACAGTAGGGATGTAGTTTTATATAGAATACAGTCTATCTTTATATTCTTTTTGTAAATTAATACAAAAAAACACAGTACATGCATGAAATATAATTTGCTTACCATTAAATTCTGAGCAACAGTTTTAGAAAAAACATGGTTTCAATTATATCTGATTGTATGTGTTTTCTTGCTAAAACTTATATTTTGGGGTTTTTAAAGATAAAATAACAGATTTTCAAGATGGTTTCAGAACTTTACACCAAACTATATCGTTATGAAAAAAAAAGAAAACAAATCCCCCTCTTGTGGCAATAAGTAATAGTGATTTTTTTTAGGCAGGCGGTCATGTTAGGCTGGTTTCTTTTCCAGTACATTTTTCTAATAAATTTGTGTTGTGTATTCACAGAGCTTGAGAAAGACTATGAAGAAAACCAAAGGGTATTGGAGGGCAAAGCCAGGCAGCTGGATGGCCTCGAAGATAAAATGAAGGCAATCCTTAGTGCCATCAATAAGAAAATTCTGATCTACAACACCTGTCAGTAATCAGTTAAAGAAAGGAGTCCTGAAACTGCTGCTGCACTGTTTTAAAACAACTGCCATTTCAATCCTTTATGCTGCTAAATTTTTGACCACAGACTTACAAGATCCCAAACTCTCATAACAAACAATGTCTGGAAAAGTTTCAGTGAAAGGCTATTGTATAACATTCACATTCAAATATTAAAGGGATAGTTCACCCAAATATAAAAATTCTGTCATCTATTATCCACCCGCAGTTGTTCCAAACCAGTATAATTGTTCTCCTAAACACAAAGGAAGATATTTGGAAGAATGTCAGTAACCAAACATATCTCATCCCCCATTTACTGCCATTTTAGGGAAAATAAATACTTTGGTTGTTAAAGAGGAATATCTTCCCTTGTGTTGAGCCAAACAAAGGAATTTATTTTTGGGTGAACTATCTCTTGAATGTTGAATGGATTTATGCAATAAAATACATATATGCGGTTGTAAGGAAGTATTCCACTTTCTTGCCATTTGTGACAACTTGCTTGTTTATGACTGCATACGAACAGTAAAATGAAGAAGTTTGCTTGAATGTAAAATACACTGAATCCAATCATGTCACAGAAGTCTGTGCACAGAATTCTGCTTGTCCTTCTGCAGCAACACCCACTTACTTACTATTTTTGAGTGATGTGTTTTTAGATTACACATAACATTTGTCTAAAAGTGCCACTGCCTATTAAAATAACTACTGTAACAATGGACAAATACATTGCGTAGCACAAAAGTGAAGATTCTATAGAGGTATGCTGTTTAATTGTCATATCTGTGTATAATGGCTGATCAATGTTGTCATATTAATTTATGTAATGTGTACATAAGGTCCTTTTTCCAAAGACAAATTAACAATTTATTAAAAAATAAAACCATAATCCCCTTTGGTATTTTAACTGATTTCCTTTTATTGTAAGTTATGTTGGACTGGACCATAACCGACTGAATGACAAATAGAAAACAAATCAGCTACACAGAGTGTGTATGAAAAGGGAAAAATATATCAAATACGTTACTCTGTAATTTCTTTATTGTTGTTTTAAATGTATTTCAATGAATTGTATTCGATCCCTCTCGCCTCACAAACATAATTGATTATTCAGTATTTCAAATACATATTGTGTATGAGCGCAAATAAACGCACTGAAGTGGATCTGACGTTATATAACTACAGCGTTTCTTTCATTTTACGAAGTGTCTTTTATAATACACACTTTACAGACATTTTAATGTCACAATGTTTAAAAAACAATTAACTTGCGACAGACCGCAAAAGCACCCGGAAGTGGAGTGTATGTTTATGTGTGTGGGGCAGGTTGGCGAGATCTCCGTCTTTCCCCGGTTTGTTTTTGTTCTCCAGCAAAGTGCGAGACACTGAGCAGGGACCGGCTCATCAAGTGGAGGAGTCCTTCCATCTTCTTTGTTTCTCAACAACACAGAACGGTTTCTGGTTCAGCATTGCAACATGGGCACTGGTTAACACTCTTTTGGATTAAAGACAAAATTGAATTTTTAGAGGAGCGCTGATGCGGCTCTGGGTCGGTCGGCGGCCCGTTGCCGTGTCTGAAGCCAGGGGCTGAATTTAGCCGCAGTCGCCGCTATCGGAGATTAGACGCACCGCCTCAACTCCTCGTGGCACAAAGCAACGTAAGATTTTTTCTAAACAACAGGTGTCAAACACAAGTATCATAAATTGCCTTTAATTCTCTTACACATAACGTTAGACATACTTTTGACTACGCCGCACCACCCGACCTTGCGGTAAAGTATTCGACAGCGCGTGCTATAATAAACTAACGCGCGATTAGCTCTTGCCGGTGCGGGTTGGGAGGCCTCGCGCTTTCTGTATTAATACAACACGGCTCTCTGGCTTTTAACAGCCCGGCAAAAGATGTTGAGGAAGGAGCTAGCCTGGTTTACGAGATGTAGCACCATTAAGTTAACCAGTAACAAACGTTAGAGTGTTAGCTAGGTTAAGGTTAGCAACCACAGCATTAGCGATCATTATAATCTGATCGAGTTTCCACTTTTGACCTACTCTGTGACAACTGAAATACAGAACACGTTTTTGAATAGTCTATTGACAGTGTCTTGTCCGTTTTTTATGATGTCCGCGATCTAGTTGGTGTTCGTCGTGGTAATGAAAGCGAAATGTCAGCACGGGAACAGCAACCAGTATCTTGCTGGAACAAAGTGCTTTCTAATAAATGACCATAAAAGAATTAAGTGCAATATTTAGACGTTTGCAGAACCCACTGACTTTTTATGAAGCGGGTGTGAATGTATATTTGTGGAAAATAAAATGTCAAATTGAATCCTTTCATAAATTGTGAAGTCAGAACGCCTAAGTATATTCACATATGATTGTTATGAAAGTACACCCGTAATATTTCAGGTCACTAGTTAAACGGACCATGGTTACGGTTTCTATGCTGTTTCACACTAGCGTTATACGTTTTATTTTAACTGTTCATTTCACAAAAAAGCGTAAAGCCACTTCAACTCTCCTCTTCCTCTTCACAGTCTGCCTCTGATTCTCTTCTGAGAGTACTCTCACTTCAAACGCCGCCAAGATAGCTGGACCGGGCAGGAAACGTCACAATTCAGATCCAGACCCCTGTGGAAGCAGCTCCGGAAGTGGGAGCGAGGTGGGTGACGGCCGACCTGTTAGTGGCAAGTGGCTGAAGATGGCCAGCAGCAGTACAGGACCCACCGAATCGGGCCGCAGACGTGGTCCGAGAGGAGCAGATGACACGGCCGGTACCAGCAAGAAGCAAAAGGAGAGAGCAAACCAAGAGAGCAAGGAAGCCAAGAGGACCGTCGCCGCTACCAAAACAGAGAACAGGAAAGGTGAGTAGAGGGCCATTTCGCCATTGTTTGTAAACGCTTATAATGAAGTAGGTGTCAACCACTTCTCTTACTTTGTCTCCTTGCTTCAACTGGATTTATTTTATTAATCTTTTTGTCCATATGGAATTGGAGTTACTATTAGTTTTCACTTTCTCTGTAGTGTTGCTTCAATGTCTTTTGCACTGCACAATGGTGCAGTGTCCTTTTTGTCTGTTTATAAGAGGCATTCTGGACCTTGCCTCGGTCAAAGACATTAAAGTTTTGTCCTACTTTTAAGTGCAAAACTGGGATGGTTTCCAATCTGTTACGTAGTGTAGTAGACATGAAATCTTTAAATTAGGTGAACAAGACATATGTATTTATTCTTTATTAGTTATTGAGTGTTTACCTTGGTGCTAAGTCTGTAAAGGGCTTTTTACACTTGGTTGACCCCAGGTTATTCTAAACCCCAGGTAACAGAATCCTGGGTTATCTGTTTCACACTGCTTACAATTTACCAGGGGTTAAGAGATATCACTGGGTATTCATCACCAGATGTTCCACACTGTACATTACTAAACCCTTGGTTAACATTCTTATTTGCATATTTGCGGTGTCAACAGTCATGATTGGATAAATACTTTAAGTCAAACTGACTAAAAATAGTGTGTGGTCAATGTTAATCACTGAATACCTCGTTTACTTGCTCAAGTAAATAAAAAATCTCAAAGGATTGTTTAAACAGTGCACAGAGTTTCTGTGACTTTGGACAGCTTTTGAAGAGAGGCAAGTGCTGTTGTTAAGTTTTTGATTGGGTGGATGTCTATTGCTAAGAGTCAAGTCAAATTATTCTACCCTTGCTTCGTTTCACATTGCACATATTTGGCACCGTAATGCAGGGTTAACCTTGCAAAAGCAACGCTACCCCTGCTTCAGAGCAGGGTTTCATAACCCCAGGTAAACTGCAGGATAATCCCACTTAAAAATTACAATTGTGAAATGTTTGCTAACCCAGGGTTAAGAGCGTCCCTGCAACGATGTGTCATGCATTCTGACTTCTTTAAATGGGTCATTTGACGCAGCTAAAGTGAATGTTATTGTTTGCTTTAGATGAAATACAATGTGTTTACACGATTTTAGGTTAAAAAACGCTATATTTTCAACAAACCGTGCATGTTTGTATCTCCTCTTTGCTCCGCTCTCTGTAACAAAGCTCATCGCTCTGAAAAGCGAGGTGTGTTATGATTGGCCAGGTCACTAGTGCGTAGTGATTAGTCGAATACTGCACAGAAATGCAACGCCTCTTACCATATTCTGAACATTAGGCTGCGACGGTACAATGAGATTTACAAGACCGCCCACCTAACTTGTGTATACATTTGGGCAGTCTTTGTCAAATCATTCCACAAAGTTACGTACATGCGTGTGGGTATTAGGTAGTATTTCTGGGCTCGATACACTCCCCCACTTTTTTCGAACATATAAAACTGTTTCGTAACAACCTTTCTTAGTCCCTTATTGGACAATTCTCCTGGAAAAGCATGCGGCACGGCCACAGGAGAGCAGAAGAAGGAGTATGTGCAGACGTCACTTTCACTTGTAAGCAGGAGAGAGAGAGAGAGCATACTTTCGCAAGTTCAGGTGTTTGTTTGTTCACTGCATTTGAGTGATGAATATTATATAAACTGTGGATATAACGCTGGATTTGGAGATCGTTTGAAACTGACATATGGAGCCGTCCCAGCGCTATAAGATGCCGGACATAAACTGCATGCGGTGAGTGAAACTGATGTCCGTGTTTTGTTGACAATGGGTGCGCCTGTCCTTTGGTTCAGCCTATCCCTCCCCCCCACAGGCACCGTATGTTTTTGGGAACAATCGTAAAGCCATATCTATCTTTTATAAATGTGATCAAACGAAATCTTCTTCGAAGATACGAAGTATGCAATACTACTCTATAGGTACTCAAGATTAATATGAGATTGGCAGAGACCCTGTATGTTACGCCTGCTTTTAAAGCGGATTTTAGAATAAAGATAACCCGGGGTTAAGCACAGCGTGTAGTTAGCCAATCCCTATACTCGTTTAATGAAATTAATGCTTTGTGGAATTAGATTGTGGTTTTCCTGGTATGCTGTAAATCCAGTTTGTTGTTTACACTATCATTTCTGGTACCCATGAATTATATATAGCTTTGAACAAATAACAGAAGAGGGAATGAAAGTAAACTACAAATATATCTGTCTTTAGCTGTGGTCTTATCTCTCTTTATCTATAAAATTAGCCACTAGCCAGAAGTTTCTTGGGGGATTTGCGTTTGTAATATTTTTCCTGTTCTAACCGAAGTGTTGTTGAAATTTTACAGTAACGATGTCTGTCCTTTAGCATTTCTTGTTGAATGTATTAAAAAATGATCAATGAAAGCAGACTTTTCAGTCAGACCTAGTTCAAAGATACTTGTCTTAAAGGGATAGTTAACTCATCATTTATTCCCCCTCCTGCAATTCCAAACCTACATGACCATTATTCTTCAGCAGAACACAAAACAAGATATTTTGAAGAAAGTTGGTTGCTAAGCAACACAGAACCACATTGACTTCCATTGTATGGACACAAAACCACCGAAACATTTCTCAAGATACTTGGATAGGCAAAAAAACGTACAGGTTTTAAACAATGTAAGGGTGAATAAATGATGACAGATTGTTGTGATTCTATTGCTTAAATCTTTGAAAATCCCCTTTTTCCTTCCTGATTATGTTTTTGTTAAAGAGTCCTTAATGAATGTTAAGGTACGTGACAACCAGGCTGGCAAGTGTATCTAAATGTTTTGTTTGTTTATTCTGAGTGTGTGCCAGCCTGTGTCTAAGGCTGTGCCCCGTCTGCTGGGCGTGTTTTGCCTCTGCAGTGCTGTGCTGTTGTAATCTAACCCTGTGAGACTCTAGTTCAGTAAAGAAGGGCTTTGTCAAGGTCAGTGAAGTGGCTCTGCCTAGCACACGCATGGGAAGATTTCACTCAGCCTATCAACAACACTCAGCATTCCACAAGCCGTCCAAAGCATTCATCACACTTAATTTATTCTCTCGGCTCATTGGTGTCTCTCCATATGGCTGTGTGGATCTTCCTCATTTTATTCTTTGATCCAAGTGCTGTGCATGTTCTCCAGCTGAGAAAAGGAAATGAAAATGTGCTGAGCCCTATACGTGCACTTGGTCTGTGTTTGTGTTGTTTCGGTTATGCTGTGAATTCTCAAGGGATACAGGCAGAGCTGAGATTACATCACATGGAATAGGAGCTCGGCTCTAGGGTGTGGTGGCTTCTGTTTGACCTTTTAGAAGGTCAGCGTGAGAGAGGGGACGGGACTAGCTGTCACCTGACTCTATAGCTTGAATCATAGAGATAAAAACGCTGTCGTTCTCTCTCGAGCTCTTCTTGCTCTTTCCTGCACTCGCACCTGCTTACAAACATGCATCAATGCAAAAATCAGGAGCAGAGCTGGGGGATTCCTTGCTTCATACAATTTTAAAATGAGAGGAGTTTGGCATGAAATTCGGTTTTCAGGCTGTGTAGTGTTACCATGATTTCAGGTAATGTACTTGAAGTTTATTATGGGGTTTAATGCATTTCATTTAATGTGAAATATAATTTTTTTATGTATTACAATGATTTTATCGCTGCCTGATTGGTTGGGACAAACCTAGAATTTAAAACTTTGAATTCCGGAAGAAAGTTATACAGTTGCTAAAAAATATTTGAATGACTATGTATAACACTTGTCTTCCCGAATTTTTTTTCATTAATATTCATTTGCCTGTAGATTTGTTGCTGGACTGGAAGCAGAGTGCATACGCTGTGATCGTCAGACTGAACTGTGGAGATTCAGGGGTGCTGAGAGTGGAAGATATCGACTCTGCCTTCTCCGATACATCCTGCCACATCCGCCTGCCGGGTAAGAATAGCGTGTATGTGCTTGTTTGTCTATATCACATTTTTTCAGCGTGAGTCTCGGGTTTATAATTTTTGCGTGTGCTGTATTCTTTGCGCTTTCAGATGGTCGGGAATGGAGCTGTCGACTTTATGAGGAAATTGAGGCCTCCTGCACTAAATTGCTCTATAAGGAGAAAGCAAATGTTCTGCAGCTTGTCATGCACAAGAAGATCCCCCTCAACACCTGGCCCGCCCTTGCCGTAAGAACAACCACTGTGACTCTGCGGTCATGATAATAGACAGTGAATAGAAAACTATCAAGTTCAGTTTGTACTTTATAAGTGCAATGGTATTACGGAGAAAAGATTCGTCTTAATAATAAAAATCAATAGATGTTCATTTTTAGTTGGAACACTGGTCTTATTTTTGACACTCACTCAGCTTTGAGAGCAAATTTTTCCCATATCTGATCATTAATTTTTTTTGTTTTTATGTTTTCCCCTACACAGAGCAAGAAAGAAACCGAGCCAGTGAACCTCCTTCATGAGAACGTCAGCAACCAGCACCAGTTGACCACTGGCCATTCAGAAAAATCTGCTGAAACGATTGAAATGGAGAGACCGCCTGCTGTGACCGCTGCTGAGCAGAAACGGGGTAAACCTGACCGAGGGTTAAAGCGAGGGATGAAGGGCAAACAGGTGGAGAGCGCAGGTGTGAAAGCAGCTGAGCCTAAAGGGAGCGATAAAGTGGACACGGTCAGTGAGCCTAGTGCTAAGCGCACCACACGCCCCTCCAAAAACACGACCCCGGTAGCCCCTTGTGTGACAAAACCGGCAGTTAATGGAAAGACACAGGCATCAGCTAATAGCGGTGCTGGTGCTTCATCTGATAATGCGAAGGACAATAGGGCTCAGCCCCAGGGCAAAGGTCAAGGGAGTCAGACAACGCAGAAGGACAAGGGGCTGGATAGGAAGTCGAAAAGTAATGCTCAGGTGAGTTTAAATTCTCAATATGGAACATTTCACACCAAAATAAATCTTTTTTTGGTTGAAAAAGACGTTCTGTTGTTTATACATTAGAAGTGAATCATAGATACAATGTTTAATGCACTGAACATCCTTTGACTCATTGTTTGTGTTTTATAGGTTGAGGCATTAGAGAGCAAAACAGTTTCCTCAACATGTGAGCTAAAGGTGTCAAGGCAGGAGATTTCCTCCCCTCCTATAAGAACGCAAACTTCTGGTTACACAAGCGATGGAAGAACATCCTCAGACGAGGCTGAAAACAAAGCCGAGGTCATGAGGCCACAGACGGAGGCCCAGATTCCTGCAAAGCTTCCATCTCAGAATTCAGGATCTGGAGAGC
The DNA here is from genome assembly GCA_008369825.1 of Triplophysa tibetana. NCBI lineage: Eukaryota > Metazoa > Chordata > Actinopteri > Cypriniformes > Nemacheilidae > Triplophysa > Triplophysa tibetana. Next base: position 14,539,661 of record CM017912.1, on the reverse strand, counting down.
CTGTCTCAGTGACTGCCTCAAAAAGAGTAGAATCGCCTCAGAAGAGCTGCGCAGAGGAGAAGAGAGACATGTCCAAAGAAGAGCCACATGGAGGAAACAAAGAGGAGGTTGCGGAAGGTCAGTTCAGTGGGTGTCCATGTTTTATGTCACTTCACTACTATTTGAGTGCACTCTGTTTTTTCACACACACTATGTGTGTTCAGGTCCTGAGCCCATGGTGAACTTGACATTTGTGAAGAATGACTCGTATGAGAAAGGAACAGATCTGATGGTTGTGAACGTCTACATGAAAGAAATTTGCAGAGAGACGTCCAGGGTGCTGTTCAGGGAACAAGATTTCACTCTTATCTTCCAGACCAGGTGAGATCGTCAACGTTGTTTCAGAGGCAACAACATAAACAAACGTTATGTGGCCCAAACTTAAGTTTTGGAAGACATCTGCAAAGAATCAATAACTGTTGAAAATTTAATTTAATGAACTTAATATACATATAATATACACAATATAAAATATTTTTTTAATATTATAACCTAAAAAAAGACTGGAAGTTCGCTTTGGGCCTTGCATGTTCATTCGATGAAACCATCTATTAGGAGTCAAGTAGTTTCAAATGTAGTTGACCACTAATTGTCAAAATGCTTTCCCCAGTGATCCCAATTTTTTGCGCCTTCATCCGGATTGTGGACCAAACACTGTCTTTAAATGGCAGGTTAAACTCAGGTAAGATTTTCCGAAGGCAATCTTAAGTGCAGGTTGTCCCGGGTTTGTTCTGTCAGTCATGTGGGTTTCTTCCATCTGCTGATGTTTCAGGAATCTAATCCACCCGGATCTGTCCAGCTATGCCTTCACCCCGTCTCGTATCGACATCACCCTGAAGAAGAGACACAGTCAGCGCTGGGGGGGTCTGGAGGCCCCTGCCACACAAGGTCTGCTGCCTGGAGTGGATTCTATCTTGCTTCTGAGCAATCCTTTGCAAACAAACACATGTACATGATGTGTTTACATTTTCTGTTTGTTTACATCAATTAACTGTGGTACTTGTGTATATAGAGTTTCATCTTGGAAATATGTCTGTGACTAAGCTTTGCTTGATCTCGGGGGCAGACTTTGTTTGAGGCGGCATGCTTGACAAATTGAAGTATTACTTAGTCGTGATAAGTTTGATTACCTAATACATTGTGGGGATTATGAAATCCAATTTTCCTCCTTTCTAGCTTGATTCTTAACTGCTAACCACAAGCTCTGTTGTCTTGTTTAAGGTGCAGTGGGGGGCGCCAAGGTTGCCGTGCCCTCTAGCCCTTCATCACTTGAAAAGAGTCAGCCAGGAAGCAGCCAACATGCACTTCCTACTAAAGAAGAACCCCGGGTAGGGGAAGAGAAGGCCAAACCCTCTCGAGCACTAGAGGACACAGGTCTGGATGCTGTGTCCCCACGCTCGGTCGCCGAACATATGGCCCTAAAACAGGAACCAACTGTTACCACGGTAAAAAAAGAATCCGAAGTGCTGCATTTTGTTTTTTAACATCATCGCTTGGGCCTCAGGTATGTAGGTTGTGATTACCTGTGTCCACGTCTGTCTGTAGCCTAAGCCCACCTGCATGGTGCAGCCCATGACTCACACTCCTGCAAGCAGTGAGAGAGCTGAAGAAGTGGAGGAGAAGAAGGTGTGTCTCCCCGGATTCACTGGATTGGTTAATCTGGGAAACACATGTTTTATGAACAGTGTGATTCAGTCTTTGTCAAACACAAGGGAGCTCAGGGATTATTTTCACGGTAATTGACATATTCGCTTAAATTTTTCTGGTGTGACTTAATGGAAAATGATGTCCAATGTTATATAGCCATACAAAATGTATTTGATTTTTTATTTCTGTGTTGTTTCAGATCGAGGGTTTGAATCTGAGATTAACTGTAGTAACCCACTGGGCACAGGTGGTCGACTGGCCATTGGCTTTGCTGTTCTGCTTCGAGCTCTTTGGAAGGGCACTCACCATGCCTTTCAACCTTCCAAATTAAAGGTGTTTGTTTCTCCAGCAACAAAATAACTCTATTTTGTTCCACAAGAAATTAGCTCATAACTGTTGTGCTGATCCTCCCAGGCTATAGTTGCCAGTAAGGCCAGTCAATTTACAGGTTACGCGCAGCACGATGCTCAGGAGTTCATGGCTTTTCTTCTGGATGGACTCCATGAGGACTTGAATCGCATCCAGAACAAACCTTACACAGAGACCGTCGATTCAGACGGCCGGCAGGACGAGGTGAGCTCATCGCTTTTGTCTCAACACGACAGAGATCATATGTTAATTGAGCTTTGTGAAGTAGTACTTGATTCTTTTTTTGGATGCAAGAATTTTTACTTTTCAGTTAATGCTGATAAAATATTTTCATGGTGAAAAAATATATATTTCAAATATATATATATTTTTAAACAATACATACTAAATAGCAGTATTGCATACTTTGTATCTTCGAAGAGTATTTTGTTTGATCAAATTTATAAAAGAGAGAAATTACAGCTAGACGATTATTTCCAGAAAAAGACGAGCTGCTGGAGGCAGGCAGGGGGACGTAACTACAGCACGAGCACAAAATACATCATCACATTATCCCTTTCTGTTATGCATGTACGCGCCGATTGACAACCAAACACAGACTTATGACTTAGGTTGACTTACAGCGTGTGTTTCATGTCCGGCAACTTTTAGCGATTGGACTGCGCTATCGATCAGTTTCAAACAATCTCCAAATTTATATCCACCGTTTATAACATTCATCACCGAAATGCAGTGAGCAAACAAACACCGCTAAACTTCCGTCAGCCGAGTGAAGCGGTATTGATGGGCGTGGGTGTGCTCTTTCTCTATCACTAACGTGTGGGCGTGCTCTTTCGCTCTGTGGATGATGAGAGAGCGTGCTTTTCCGTGATCCAGACTTATAAAAAAACTTTTTAAAACAAGTTGGAGTTCTGGGGGAGTGTATCGAGCACCGTAATAATACGTCATACGTCCAACTTTTTTTTTAACAATTTGATGATGTTAAGGGTGAGAATCTAGCACGTTTAACTGTGTTAAGAAGTCAGAATGCTTGAAATAACAAGTTATCCTATCATTAAATTCTCATGTACATTTTTTTTTGTAAAGTTGTAACCGAGCACACATAACCTTTTACTTTGACTAATAAATCCGCGGGACCTTGTTCTTGTTTATGGTTTAACAGGTTGTTGCAGAAGAGGCGTGGCAGAGGCATAAAATGAGGAACGATTCTTTCATTGTTGACCTCTTTCAGGGCCAGTACAAGTCAAAGCTAGTGTGCCCGGTTTGCTCGAAGGTAATACACATCTCTTCACTTGAAAACACCCAAATAATGATTTCAGTTTGAATTTGTTTGTGCATGTATACGTTTTCGGTATGAAAACTTAAATAACTGGCAGCTCTCCTTTATGTGTGATATGGTTGGGATGATAGAATGAGTCTGATTAAAAAGTATAAGAGTGAATTGATCAGCTCTGTACATGTAATTTAATAATAAAGGGCATTCTCATCGTCCATACGTTTTCATAGTTCCAGAATGATTTACCGGGAGTACCCAAACAAATGATGTCCTTCTTCGGAGCAGGGTCTAATAACAGCCCTCTTTGTTCGTTCGTTTTGATCGTGAATCTAATTAGTTTTTATCTTTTTTTTAGGTTTCCATAACCTTCGATCCCTTCCTTTACTTACCTGTTCCCCTACCCCAAAAACAGAAGGTGCTGACTGTTTTTTATTTTGCTAAAGAGCCTCACAAGAAACCGGTCAAGGTAAATACAACACAATGTGCTTTGAAGTTTAAAGGAAGGTTTTTTACATTATATAACTAGTCCACTTGCTTGTGTAGTTTCTGGTCAGTGTGAGCAAGGAAAACTCACGCACGAGTGAAGTACTGGAGTCAATATCTTGCAGCGTGAGGATCAAACCAGAGAATCTGAGACTGACAGAGGTATGAATGTAAAGATTCTTGTGTTCATGTTACTTTACATTTTGTTTTTTGCTGTATCAGTCAGTCACATGCATTAGTCAGAATCTATACATAGTTGAAGCTGATTATTCTTGAAGTTCTTTCGCCTGGTTATTAAGAAATCCCCCCTTTCTTCTCTCAGGTAGTGAAAAACAGATTCCACAGGATCTTCTCACCATCTCACTCCTTGGACACAGTCTCATCTAATGACCTGCTCTTCTGCTTTGAGGTGCTGTCTAAAGATCTCGCCAAAGAGAGGGTGGTGCTCCTTAAGGTCCAACAGGTACATGTTACATCTTGTGCTCTGATGGATAACACCCTTTCTCACATTCTGTATAATATTTACTTGTCGTGCATTAAGTGAGTCATTCGTTTGACATTCAGAGACCTCAGGTTCCCAGCATTCCAATCACAAAGTGTGCCTGCTGCTCGAAGCCTCCTTCCTCTGATGACGAGAAGCTCAGGCGCTGTACACGCTGCTATCGTGTGGGCTACTGCAATCAGTGAGTCATCTTGATGTTCTCATCTATAACTTTAATACATGTGTGGCTGTCTGTGAGATTGTGTATTAGGCTTTAGTCTGTGTCTTTGACTTAATGCTGTTTTCCGTGTTACTACAGGGCCTGTCAGAAGAACCATTGGCCCAATCACAAGACCTTGTGCCGGCCCAACGTGGAGAATATTGGACTGCCGTTTTTAATCAGTGTACCGGAGTCCAGGCTTACTTGCACTCGCCTTATGCAGCTTCTGGAAGGCTACTCCAGGTATTTACATCTCAGTTGTTATATTTGCATTTATGAAGTTTTAGATCATTTTGGCAATATAATATGCTTAAGAAAAATAGTGCCAAAACATTCTCAAAATAAGATGTCATTTTATTTTCTAACCTAAATTCTAAAATGAAAAAAGTTTTCTCAAACTAGGACTCGTGTTACTTTGTTTGAATGTGTTTTTGTCTTCTGGCAATTAAACACCATCTTCAAACTCCATATTTCTGTCTGCAGGTACTCTGTCAATGTGTTCCAGCCACCTTTCCAGTCCGGTCGGACGTCCCCAGAGGCCAGCCTATCCCGTGTCGACCTGACCTCCATGGCCAGCAGCGTCTCAGAGGAGCTGGAGGAGACGCCATCCGCAGGAGAAACGGAGAACCATGTAGAGGAGTGTGAATCTGTCGCAGCCCTGCACACAGAGACCGCATCTACGCTCCCCACAGCAGATGGAGACGCCCCCTCCACAAACACGGGTGACTCCGGCTGTTGTGAGCTCGCCTCCAGCTCCCAAGATTCTTTGGTGGAAAAGGAAACATCATGCGAGAAAGCTGTTAAACCAGAAGGTAGCTTTGCTAAAGTATTGTAGACTACTAAGATATATTGTGCATATGTGTGTGTGTGTTTGTGGAGTAATAGTCTATTATGTTTGTTGATTGGTAGCTGTAGTAACAGGCTATCAACAGCCAAGTGGAAGTGCCTCTCAATTCTACATCTCCATTTTGGATTCAAAGGAGGACAAAAAACTTGAGGACAAAGGTCAGTCGACATTCCTTGTGGCCTGGCTATCCTTTGGTACAGTCAATATGTTAAAAGCAACAACTCATTTGCGATTGTAAATGACTGGTGCCTTCTACAGACGATAACGTTTTGGAGCTGCCTGATGACTGCACGCTGGAGCTGGTGTGGAAGAACAACGAACGCTTAAAGGAATATGTTCTGGTGCGGTCTAAGGAGCTGGAGTACGATGAAGACCCAAGCTCTGTGTCAGAAACCGCCAGGGCAGGACACTTCACTTTGGAGCAATGCCTGAACCTCTTCACCAAACCTGAGGTGCTAGCCCCCGAGGAGGCCTGGTACGTCCAACCGCATCTTAACTCATTGCAGTGGACCATAGAGTTAGGCAGAACTGTTGGTCTGAGTTCAGAATAGATGTTTTATTAAATTACATATTAAATGTGATGTTTTAATATTTTGTTTCTTTGGTGCAGGTATTGTCCCAAGTGTCAACAACACAGGGAGGCTTCCAAACAGCTGCTATTGTGGCGTCTACCCAACGTGCTCATCATCCAGCTCAAACGTTTCTCATTCAGGAGCTTTATCTGGAGAGACAAGATAAATGATATGGTCGATTTCCCAGTCAGGTACACCAAAACATTATGCAAACTCGATTATCGTCAATTTACTTTGACCTTGATCATGTTGTGACTAAATCTTGAGCCGCTGCAAATAAAATCTCGATAGTTCAGGGGAATTTAAACAACATGGAAAAGATTTGACAAACCAGTGCCACGGATTCAAAGTCCTATGATGTTTTGGCTTGGCCTAATTGCAAATATCACGCCTGCGTTTCACATAACTTCTCTATTCACATTAGAAACTTCGACCTTAGTAAGTTCTGCATCGGTCATAAAGAAGACATGCAGCAGCCTCCCGTCTACGATCTCTACGCTGTCATCAACCACTATGGTGGGATGATCGGAGGACACTACACGGCCTACGCTCGGCTACCCAGCGACAAGAACAGCCAGCGCAGCGACGTTGGTACGTGTGAACTATGTCAGCAATTCGATTGGATATTACGATAAAACAGAAACCGTTGGCTCATTTTATATTTGATATTTAATAGTATAATCAGTTATTTGGTTTCTATGCATCGATGAAGAACTGCTTACATCTGCATTGTGATGCATCGTAAGAACAATTATTTAACAGCCCTAGTGTGAACCCCTCCAGCTCAATAGCAGTTGGTTTAACATACCGACCTTTTTACTTTCGCAGGCTGGCGTTTGTTTGATGACAGCACGGTGACGACAGTGGAGGAGAGTCAGGTGGTGACGCGTTATGCGTACGTGCTGTTCTACAGACGCAGGAACTCTCCGGTAGAGAGGCCTTCTCGTCTGCTCAGGCCACACGGTGCCGAATCTTCCGCTGCCACAGGCAGCGCTGCCAGCCAGGTGAGCTCAGAAGCTTCTCAAGTCACATTAGCTCAATGGAAAGGGATTTGGCAGAGGTGCTTTGTAATTGTTCATTAAAGTTGCAGAGAATTGTTTGAGTAATGTTGCTGTTGGTGGATTGAAAACGTGTTTTGAAGTGTGTGCATCTGCTGGATATAATTTTAAGTAATTAGTATAAGTATTAGAGGATAGTTAACCCACAAATATTTGTGTCATTGTTTATTCATTCGTGTTGTTGAAAACCTGTTTATGTCTCTGGAACACCCAAAAAAATATATTTTGATTAATGTCCATACAATTATAGTCAATAGGGGCTGTTGTTTGGTTACCAGCATTCTTCAAAATATCTTCTTTTGTGTTATGCAGAAGAAATAAAGTCATACAAGTTTGGAATGACATAAGGGTGAATGAATGATGATTTTTTTTGGATGAACTATCCCCTAGCTAAAAGTCCTCTAAGCTTTGTGTTAAATGACACGAAGACCATTTTTATGGTCTACACAGATCTAAAATATTCTATTTCCTTTTATGTGATCAAGAGCAATAGTTGAATTCTGATCTCTGTGGCATCAGTCAGGAGAAATCTAATCTCTGATACTGTATTTTGTGCTTGTGGGTAAACATTTTGTAAAACACTGATGTGATCCAAACTTAAACGCATTCATATTGATGTAGGGAGGGAACGATATGCTTTGAGTAAATAGGCCTCATGAGAGAACGGACTTTCAATTCCACCCTCTATTACAGGATGCTGTCCATCAGATTATAATAATTAGCCTTATATGGTCCTAGCACGCCAAAGCAATCCATTTGATCACTTTCATGTAAATCTGCCTGCACATCTGCCTGAGTGGAGTATGAAATTGAAGCAGTCAGCTGAATTGTTGTGGGGATTTGCTGTTCTGATGGTGCTTTTTTGAGGCAAAGCCCTTTCCGAGAAGCTGACACAGGTTTCCGCCAATCGCAGGCGTCTCTGATATGGCAGGAACTGGAGGAGGACGAGGATGGGCAGCGAGAAGCCTCTTTTAGAAGCTTGTTCCGCCCCGGTCTGCGTGGAAGGAGAGCCAGGACGAGGCCGAACGCAGAGGAGGAGGCCAGGGGAGGGCTGTCTCGCCGAAGACGAGATGCCGTCTCGGATAACACCGACAGTGACTGTCTAAGATATTTCATCCTGGGCACTGTGGCAGCAGTCCTTGCATTGCTGTTCAACTTCATTTATCCTTTGTTATACAGGTTTAACAGGGGTTAACTTGCTAAAGACAGTAACTAACTTGTAAATGCAATCGCAGCTGTAACAAAAGATTTGCACTTTACATATTAAACGTAACTTCTCAGTGTATAATTTATTAACATATTGATTTTGCTATTGGGCATCTTTGTTAGTAATGACGTTAAACCTTTGTTTATCTTAGTAGCCTAATAGATCATCATTTGTTAAAATCTAAGCTATCTCAGTGTTGTGTATTGCAACATGTCAAGTGGCAATTTTTGGAGAATGTTGAAATTGAAAAAAACACTCAGGAAATCTTTTTTTTATGAAGGTTCAACTATAAGCAACATTAACGTACTTGATGTATACTTTTAACGGATGTTAACGATTGTCAGAGAAGTTAGAAGGGCTTAATCTGTTTTTAGTCAGATGTATGATTGTTATTTTGCTTGGCATCATGTATCTGTGTTCTGTATGTTCAGAACAGAATTCATTTAAAAGCGTATAGGCCATGGCCTTTTTTCCGTAAACTGTGTTTTATGTCAAGGCTCAGTTGAAGTAAATTAAAATCACTGCATTTTATTTCAAAGGGAATAGTCGAAGTTATCTGCCATTAAAATGTTATAACGTACTTCACCTTTGCAATATTTGGCTAGTGTTGTTTGGTTATTAACACTCTTCAGAATATCTTCTTTTGTGTTCTGTAGAAGGGAGAAAGTCACACAGGTTAGAAATGACATGAGGGTGAATGAATGATAAAATATTTTTTATTAAAATAATTACATTTTAAAATGCATTGTGAAATAATTTTTTTAAGCATTGTTTAATGTAGGCCTACGCACACACTTTAACCACTTAAGTGCTTTTCTGAGTAATTGTCAAACTTGATCTGAGGTGTTTTGTTATCCTGGCATTTTAGATTACTGTTTTTTTCTGTCAGCGAGTGCAGTACTAGTGAGTTTTTCTCTGATATTGATCCAGCGCTTATTTGCACATGCTGTATAATGAGAGGAGATCCACACATTGTCAGATGAATGCTACTTTGTTGGGATGTGGCAGTTCCAACAGTGTCAAAGATGCTGGAGTTATATAAGGGTTGAAGCCTGAAAACAATTTGGCTTCTGTGAATGCCTCTGGTGATATTAAGCCACTTCATTCGACACCCTGACCAAAATAAAACGATATGATATACTGTTATACCTTGTAAGGTCATACGTCCATTGTTGCTAATTATTATAAGGATGGTTGTTTCTTCAGGGAATTCAAGTAACTGTCGAATGAAATGTTACTGCTTGAATTGAAAATCTTTGGTCTTTTTGCAGCTTTTGATCAAGGGCACCAGCACGATATAAGGACTGTGTTCATGTATGTAATCAAATGCCATCAATAGGTTCATATGAAAGCAGTACTTAAACAGGCTTGGGGTTTGTGTTTTCTTTTATTATTTAAATATATTGGATAAATTTATACATTTATGCCACAAAATGTCCCAGCAATAAATGAAACCGATTTCGGAGATAAAAATGGATATGCTGCTCAGTTGTAGAGGTGCCTGTACTACCGCCTTCAATAAAAATGTAACATCACGCTGACTTGATATCAGTTATTAATAAGTATGTCTATCAGGAATAAATAATTGAACCTTTTGTTTTGTCTTTTGTGATGTGTTTAAAAGGTATCAACAGTTGGCGTTTTACTCCAAGCATAAAGAAAATATCTCTGTTTGTAACAATGATTTATTTTACAGGCCTCTAGCCAGACTCTATTTGGCACCGACCTGGACTCAGATGGAGCCCCTCCGTTGAGCACCGAAGTGACCTCTGACTTGTTTGCACACTCTGGAGAATGCTCCGGTCCGTCCTACAGCAGCATGGAGGAGGTGGATTAAAACTTGACCTTAAAGCCAATGATAGAGATCACCGATGGCAGCCGTTCAGGGAGTCTTGCTCCCTCACAGAAAGACCTTTATGCTCACAGGTGGATCTAGCATGGCAGAGGTGCTCAATGCACTTTTTTTATTTGCGATTTGGACAAAGATTTGTGCAGACGTTTCCAGCACTAAGATGGAGGAAACTGCACAATATTTGGGCTGTATTCTCAACTGGTTTATAATAAGGTTAATAATCTTGATGCTTAAAGATGAATGATTCTCAAACATAAACTATTGAAAGAGTGATCTCCAAGAAGTCTTCATAATGCACAGATCTGTATGTTTTTTTAAGTATGTTAACATTTTAACACCTAAAAATTGTGCCATTCACAATTTCACAGGTTGGGTAGGTTTCTAATAACTAGCTTGTATTTACAGAAGGTACAATACCTTGGTAAAACTGATAAATGAGCACGATCAACATGATTTGTGTGGATGCACAGAAGAGCTTGTTTAACGTTTTTTGTTCTGATTTACTTTGAAGTGTTACTTTGTAAGTGTCTTTAAGTGTTTTACAAAGTGGTTGCAGTTGTAAACGTTGATGTAAGAATGGACAATTGTTATGTGTTTCTCAGACACTCAGGCCATAAGACCACTTGATGTCCCGTTCTTTCTCATAAAACTATCCAGCGATTGATTTTCTTGGTTGAACACCATGGTAAAACCTGTGGAAATGCTCACATGAAGTGCAAAACAGGCTGGATTAACTGACATGCATGTTGACGTAAAATAATCTAGTACTGTGTATTATATCTTTGTTTTTCCTAAATTTTGAGTGAGTTGTCTTGTTCCCTCCATTCCCTGTGTTTTTGTACTGGACTGCATAGTAAATAGGAACCGGGGGTTTGATCGGAAGAATGCTGCTGTGAATAAAACCGAAATGTTAATATAAATAAAAGCTTTTTTGCGTAACAACCTGAAAGGTTATAGCTGTTTGTTTGATTATTTCAAGGACATTTAAAGAGATATTTCACCTTTAAATCTGAAGCGAAGCATTTGTTGTTAAATTTATCATGCTAGTATTTGCTTGTATTGTTTTTCTTTTGACTATTTTAAATTGGTTCATAAATAATCTTGATTTAGATGTAATATTATGACGATTAGATTCTCGCAAGTGTATTCTATGGAGTCTTTTAGATTCAGTTGTTGCGTAGTGCCAGTAGGTGGCGCTGTCATAACCTGTGCTTATCCGTCGCCGACCAGGCAGTCTCGCGATACTTCACACTAACAAGGAAGTCAAACTGTCATTGTCGAAGCCGGTTAGAGAACTCCACGATTTGAACGCAATAACGATCCAACATTCTTTTGCACAGAATTGCTCGACGAATGATTTAACAAAGTTACTTTACAGGTAAATTCGGAAGGTCTACTAATAGCACCATGAATTACAACTATCTGTCTGTTGGTTGAGATGTGAGTCATCTGCCTAACCTACATACAATCTGGATTAGCTGTCACTCATCCCCAATTTAAGATCCTTTAGTTCGTCTACATTATTGTATAGTTTTCTTTATTTAAACGGGCATAGCAGTAAGTCGTTTTGAAAAGACAAGCATATCAACATTTAACCCAATGTATAACTCGGAGAGGACGCGTGGAACAAGTTTTGATGATCTCAACGCATGCAGAACTGATGTGAATTCTGACGGGACTCGTGTGGATAAAGCATTGACTGACTCGCCAAGAACTGGCAAGAAACTTGTCCTTTACATTGATCTCAACAATACAATCCTTGTGTCTGATGCAGTCACAAGACAAGGAACTGTAGCTGCTCTGGAATACTTCCTTTCCACTGTGACATGGGGGCGTATGAAGAACGGTAAGGTGTTTCCTTAAAACTTACTTTAAAAAGTCAACATTTGGAAATGACCTATATCGTGTATAACGATATTTTAGTTTTTTAGTATTACGTAGCATCGTGACACATTATCAGCATAACACCTAGTTCTGCTCTTTCTTCAGGTAAATGGGAGTGGATGTCTGATTCAACATCTTTACTCCAGCCTTGTATAGGTGCTGTCACATACTACTCCCACTTTGGCAGGGTGGCAGGATTCACCACAGTAGGTCCAGGCCGACAGTTCCGGAAGGTCCTGGAGGAACATCTGGAGCTTCTTCGATGGCCACCCGACTTACCTGAGGATAAGGAGCTGTCTGTTAAAGGAGAAGATGGGAAACTGTACCACTGGATCCTACCTTCATTTTTCCAGATGCTGCACGATTTGACTTCAGAGGGTGTGGAGTTCTCCGTCATCTTCCGTACCTTTGGATCAGATCTGCCTCGGGTTTTGTCCACTGTCCGACGTGCTGTTGAGGATGGGTCACATCCACTCTTTCCCGACCTACCGGCTCTGAAGGTATTTCACGTTTGATGATGTAAATCTTCTCGGTGTTATCCTACCTAAGCCTCATGAACTTTTAAACTCACAGTTGAGGGTGAATGTAACTGCCGGGCGGATCAGGTGCAGCAGTAAGAGTGCTGTGCTGACTCGTGGAGAGGAGCGTGTAGCCACAAGAGAAGGAGAGCGATGTGTATACCAGTATCTCAGTGCTGCCGAGGGTCTAAGTGGCTTTCAGGACCACTTTGACTGGTGAGGAGGCACTTGATAAGGGTGAGCAGTTCTATAGAGTGCTGAATTATTATTGTTTATCAATAGCAGACTTTCCTTTCCAAATAGGTGGGCACGGAATACATACTCCATTTTAGGAGGTAAACCAATCTGGATTGACCCTTTTGACTCCAAGGTTCAACATATCTTCATTGATGACAATATCAGGCAGAATGATGAGGACACTATTGTCCGTCCTACGGTATGTGATGTGCATTTTTAGAATTTCCCACTTAAGCTTTATAAACATTCACTATGTTCTCTTAAATGCGTCTGTAGGTGTTTTTGGACCCAGAGGGCTTGCAGACTCGAACAGCTTCAACATCAGAACTGTATGATCTGTGCCTTATTCAGAACGATCTGATGAAGGCTATTTCTGACCCTGGTTATTTTACCCAACGAATCCTGATCTGCATGGAGAATTACGAGGGGAACATCCAAAAAGGATAGCTAGGTTAACCTAAGGTCATACCAGAAACTATAAGCTAGAATAGACAAATGACCAGACTCATTTCGGATAAACACAATCACAGGCCAACACAACAAATTTAATGAAGGATGTCACAATCCAAAGATCTATATAAATGCGTATCTTTACTACCTTGTTTAATTTTAGTTTTTGGTTAAATTATTAAATCCCAGAGAGTTAATGGTTTCAGTTCTACAGGTGTCTGAATAGAGTAAATTTAATCTCAAAGAAGCCAGATCTTATTTGAACCTTTATGAAATGGGTTGTATATTGAAGAGCACACGCACAGGTTTTTAGAAGTGCCATATAGGCTTAAACATTGGCAGCTGCTCCCTAGATTTTTTGTTCTTGGCACATGAGCAGAGGCATAAAGATGGTTCTTGCAGAGATGTCTTGCCAACTTCAGTATTCTCAGGGTTTGAACATCAGGGGTATTTTTAGGATTTTTCCATTAAGATGCATTTTACAAAAATGTTGAATACTGACACACATTTTTTTTTATCTTCGTTTTTGCACTTGATTTGTCTATCAACGCTATTTTTGTTATGTCTTGTTCTAACCCCCTGCTTGAAGATGTGTATCTGAAGCTAACCAGAACAGAATTGCAAGCATGTTTTATTGATTGTTTGAGTTATTTAAAATTTACCTTTATAGTTACACAAGCACTTTTACAAGTAGCATACATTCTCATATTCTTCATTTTAACATAACATCGGATGTTTAGGAAGATGACTATACATACACGTCTTTCCATTGTTTACATCACATGTTGCCGTTTAATGAGAATGTGTCTGCTTCTCAAAATTTTAAATTAACTTTAAAGAGATTTAAAGCAATTTCTAATTGTAGTAAATTCTTTAGACAATTGTTGCCTTGAGAGTCAACTGTAATAGGATTTTCTTTCGCTATAAAAGTGATTAAGTTTGACTTATGCTACTGAGGTGGCTGCACAGCTTCTGCTCTTACATGATGGGGTTTTGTTTACTTGAATATAGGGTTTTTGTGTGCTTTTTTATCTTTTGTGAATATTAAACATTGTTTTAAAAAGGAGAACGTTTGGTTTATGCGTCTTTTTATTTTAACATCAGCTGATTTCTCTTGACTGATTTCATAACATCACATTAACAAACGCGGGAACACTTGATAAGAGCAGTAAATAATGGTGAAGTTTCATGTAATCTCTTAATGGCAACATATCTACAAAACACAAAGTCGCGTGCGCTTGAGCGCTACCATGGTAACGTGCATAAACACGGTTCTGTTAGAGGCGTCAGAAACCGAAAACTTCGGCTCTGCAACTGGAATTAAATCGGTCTGACTTTCAGATTAACAAAAAAAATTGAGGATTGTAAGAGAAATTCTTGAATGACGCAAACTGTTTTCACGTTACCTTAGTTTGCCTGTTGAAGACGACTGCCTGACGAATAATTTTTTATTAAAAATTAATGACCTAAAATGTCAGACTTTGATGAAGATGAGGTGGTGAAAGCGGACTCTGAGACAGAGTATGATGAGCAAGAAAGTGAGGTTGGTCACGATGAAGAGGGGATACCAGAACAAGACTACCAGGTAACCTACATTTACAGATATTATCCATTAACTATAGTAATTTTTTGAAGAGAATTGATACCAGATGGGATTTGCCCTTTTTCTTGCTCTATTATCAGATCGAGCCCTGTCCACTTAACCAGGACATGGTAGCTAAATGCTTATCTTTACTGTGCCACACCGGAAACAGTCTGTCCCATGCCTATGTCAGACTTGACCTTAACAGCAAGTAAGTGATGTTTACAATACAGAAGAGATGCCAGTTATGTGACATCTGTCCAAGGGTATAATTACAATAGATTTTGTGCAAATCAAATGAACAAATCAGTTGTCTTATTAATTGCTTTTGTGTGCACTTAAATGTCTGTTTCTGTGACATCTCTACAATAGGGGCCTGACGGATTTGGTCTTGCTCAGCTCTTTCATCCATCTGCGTTACATAGACATTTCCTCCAATCATTTGTCAGACCTCTCTCCGTTGGCTGGCCTTACCCACCTGCTATGGGTTAAGGGAGATTCTAATCTGATTCAACAGTTTGAAGGCCAGTGGTTTGACCAGCTCGGTTTCTTACAGTGGCTCAGCCTAGCAAGCAACCGTTTGTGTGATGTGAAAGGCCTCAAAGCTACAGCACTGGAAACTCTCAATCTTATTGGTAAATGACACTATTTTGTTGTACTTTTAGTACCATGCTTTCTTTTACACTATAGTACCAGTACTAGGTTGTCTCAATAAATTTAGAGTGTGGACATTTAGCTGTGTATTAAATCAATAAACATTGTGTGATGGCATATTTAATGGGAACGTTATTGTAACCACTGAATAGATTCATTCTCCATGATTTTAGGTAATGGCATTCAGACAATGCATGGCTTGGAATGTAATAATCTGACCAATCTGGTGACACTTGAATTAAGAGGAAATTGCTTGGAAACTACAGATGGGATTTACCTCCCTAATTTACGACATTTACACCTGGTATGGCTGGTAGTTACTCTGTTGCACAAAAAGTTGCAAGTTATTTATCTCCAAGGAACTAAAGTACCATCTCATAATTTCAATTTATTTAACAGGCTAAGAACAACATCAAGCGACTGGAGGGTCTGGAGAGGCTAGAGCAACTAAACACTCTTAACCTCAGAGATAACCAACTAGAATCATTGGATGGAATCAACTCCAGTTTGAAATGTCTCCAGTATCTTAACATCAGGTAAGTGGCATACCTTAACAATGCCAAGTTTTAGTCGTTGGTCATGTTATTTGATAACATAAAAACATATTTTTTCACTTCAAGGGGTAACCTTATATCTTCTCAGAGGGCTTTACAAGCTCTTTTTAGTGTGGAGAAATCACTGAGTGTCCTTGTGGTCCTGGACAATCCTTTAGCAAAGACGGATGATTACAGGCTGTATTTGATCTCACATCTCTCCCAGCTGGAGCGATTAGATAAGGACCCCATAACTGCTGATGAGAAGTCTGAAGCCCAGGAGAAACTGAAGGTGCGCATGTATGACATATTTTGTGAATTATTGTATGTGATGGGTTTAATAAATAAATAGTAATTTTGACCAATGTCCGTCATAAAAATATAACATGGATAAATAGATAATAGTTATTTTATTAAATTATAAATACTTTTAAATTGGTTTAATTAAAAAAAACGTTTTTTTTCCATAGGAATTTGAAGATGAATCTGCCCTAGATCAAGAGGACAACTGAGTAGACTGCATAAAGCACTGTAGAAATATCTCAAAAAATTATGAAAACTCATAATTTTATATCCAATAAAGTATAATCATATTGTTAATCTGGTTTTATTTAATTTAATGTTTTCCCTGTAAATATTGATTGCCACTTTTATATGTTTTTACATAGATTACCACTGTAATGGTGCGTTCAAGACACCACGGATTTGGGATATTTCCCACCACAAACCAGGAAGTAACGTCTGCATTTATTAACATTAAAAGTATTTAGTAACATAAAATGGTTCTAAACACATTAATGTAACTAATAATTAAGTACCATTATAACAGGGGAAATATCCTAAATCCGAGCTGTCTTGAGCGTAAGATGATCGTGAAACATGATTTGTAGACTTGCACTGTACAGCATGTCATTTACAAAACAAAATCAAATTGTGATTCCGAGTAAAAGTATGCGAAGAGATATTTCACAATAAACATATACATTTGAACATCATTTGCTAATAATGTTAGCATATTCTTAAAAAAATGAAAGAATGTTTCTGCAATATAACACACAACTAGATAAAAATCAACTTCCCTGATTCTTTATAAACGCCCACATTAAAGGGGCAGAGCTTTGTTTCCAAATAGTTTACACACCCCCATCCTCATGACTGTCATCGTGACTCGACGATTCAATTCAATTCATTGTTTAACAACAATCCCACCAACATTGAATCATTTCACCAGTCTGTGTAAATATTGATTTTACTCAAGTATATGGAAGCTTAACGCACGACCTTAAATAATCATCTCTGAATTATATTTATAAAAAACTGGCGTTTTTCCCGCGGGCTCTGATCTGGCAACCTCGCTGCTGCAGTCTGGCCCGAGCGGTTGCGAAAAGCGTTTCGTCCAATGGGTCGCCTCATAGGATGAGTTGACAGCTGACGTAAAGCGTCACATAAAAGCCACAGCCCACCACGTAAATTCTGTCCCACATCGTGCGCTGCTCCAGTGATAGCTGCGTTTATCTTTTACCCTGCAGATTAACGTAGTATCGGCAGACTTTGAAGTCACAACGTTTACATTTATTAAACGCATTTCCTGCACACCGGTGAAACATGAGTTACCACAAACCCGACGAGAAAACTCTTCAGGGCCTGAAAGACATCGCTAACAAGCTCAGGATCCTTTCCATCAAACAGACATGCGCCTCAAACTCCGGGTAAAACCTTATGCATTTATCAAAATAAAATTTTAACAAATTTTCAGGTTGTTAAATACCATTGCAATCATGCATTAATCTTTTTGGTTGTGCAAATGCAACTTTTCATTCTTGCATTACGTAAAGTTGGACGGGGGGCAGGGGACGCTGTGGTGATTTGCGATAATCAGATCAAATTTGGCTTAGGTAAAGGTATGGGGAATTGGTGCTGTCTCTGGGAATTGATGGAGTTTATCGACTTAAGTGATTTGTTATAACGTTAAATGAACCAGCCAAAGATTGTGCTTAAGAAACACGAGTTGCGGTGCAGTTGAATGCACGTTTCTCCTTGGCTAACAGGTTGTCACGTGGAGGCGTGCATATCTCGTGGTGTCTGTTATACTCTGGGTTAAAACGTTGTTAGCCTGCATGAAGCAATTGTCTAATAAAAATCAATTGCGCCTTTAATGAAGTTTCCATGGGCTTCAACAAAAGCTTTAAGGAAAGGCCCCGAAGGGAAACTTTGCTTTACAATGGCTCAATATCGGTTTGTCAGTTCGTTGTTGCGAGACCAATGCGTTGCCACAGACGCACATTTCCCAAAGTGCAATGAAATCAAAGTGGCCATTTTTAACCTGCGAAAGATGTTAGGTTGAGATCTTATTAACGTTAATGACCCAGAGGTACTATGTGCATTACTACTTCCATCAGAAATGTTTGATTTATATCGTAAAAATTGAGGGAAATGGAAGGGCAGTCCTATAGAACTGTAAAAATGTTCATAGGTCACCCATTGTGTTTGCCTATGGCCTTAATGGATTTGTCTACTGTAACGGACATCATGGCATAAAAATTAAATTGAATTATTATTTACTTTTGTTTAGGGTTGAATTTGTTGCAGTAAACCTCACACGCCCTTTCACAAAGGTTGTTTTGCAATCTTTCATTCATTGAGAGTATTATAGGAATTTCCCTGAGCTTTGAAACGTTTACCTGATATAATTTATTATGCGTTTATGACACTTCCTCCTTTTCTGTTCCCTGTCATTTCTGAGATTAAGATGATGCAAACAAGGAAAGTTACTAATATAAATGTTACTTCCTTAAAACATCGACAAGGAAGTATTGATTTTCACTCGGACCTTTAGGATTCCTTTGCAGCAGTAGTCTAAATTGTGCAACTGAGCATTCAGGAAGTTTTTCTTAATCCCTTTTTTCAATTTTATTTTTCAGCCTGTTTGAATCTCACTATAGGACCGATGGAAGTCCTTGGTGGTTTGTTCATTTGAAAAACAAAGAGTGTATTAAATAACACGATACTGCATGTATTTTGAGTGAATTCATAGCTGCTATTTTTGTGTCCACTGACTGTAATTGCACGGATATCTTGTCACAGTAATACTTTGTAAACAGAACTAACAGTTCTATAATATTCAAAGTTTTAAGAATAAACATTTGTGCTGCGGTTTGTACCTCTGCAAGTTTGAACATGTGTTTATAACCAGTCCCTTGATTTTATTTTGCTTAAAATTGGTTTGAGAATGTTAACCCGCTTAACCTTTTACCTCATCAAATAAGCTAAAATGTAGATAGATTGCACAGTGGTCCCCATGTTTGATCCATAAAAGCAATAGCCCTAGTTATCATGGTGCGGTTCAATTGTTTTGTGTAAACACACAACTGTCTGGGTTAGCAGTAGCTTGATTGATGTTCATTGGTTCTTGATTCTGATAAGCTATATTACTACACCTTAAACTCCAGTGATGATTGTAGCAACTTCTGCCCTTTAGTACCATTTGCAATCATCGTTCTACTTTTTAAAGTGAAAGATAAGCTGCATGTTTGAGTGGTCTTCAACTCATCCAGCATGTTTAAACTTGATAGTTAATGGTTGATGAATTGATCTGTGATGTTGGTACTTGCAGACATCCCACCTCATGCTGCAGCGCTGCGGAGCTCATGTCTGTGCTGTTCTTCCACACCATGCGCTACAAAGCCAAAGACCCACGTAACCCCTGCAATGACCGCTTCATTTTGTCTAAGGTGGGCTGTTGTACAATGTGCATTAATAATTGTTTCTTCTGTCTGACCTTCCACCCACTATGTACCCATATATTGACCGTATTACATCTTTCATTTGACTGTTTTCAGGGCCATGCTGCTCCCATTCTGTACGCTGCCTGGGCTGAGGCTGGGTATATCAAAGAATCCGATCTGTTAAACCTGCGTAAGATCGACTCTGACCTGGAGGGTCACCCCACTCCTGTAAGTAGTGCCACTGTGTGACCTCCGATAAGAACCCTGCATAAAGTCAAATATGACAAATAACTTAATGTTATGAGCCGTTTTAGCAAACTGCGACATTTATTTCAGAAACTGGCTTTTGTGGATGTAGCAACAGGGTCTCTTGGTCAAGGTCTTGGTGCTTCTTGCGGCATGGCTTACACAGGAAAATACTTGGACAAGTCCAGGTATACTCACTCATTAATCATACATCGCTATTTTATTTTCTCCTTTGATTATTTGACATAAGCCCACCCCAAAAATCCAGGTATGGCTGCTGTTATCTACCCTCTGTACACATTCAATAGATGCCTGACATTTATTCTAATGTAGCAAAGGTAGAGCTCTGCGTCTGCTGCACATTTGATGATGATGTAACAATGCGTCTTCATCTATGGTTCATTAGCTATCGTGTGTACTGCATGTTGGGAGATGGCGAGTGCTCAGAAGGGTCGGTGTGGGAGGCCATGGCGTTTGCCTCCTATTACAAGCTTGACAATCTGGTGGCCATTCTTGATGTGAACCGGCTGGGCCAGAGTGAGGCAGCCCCACTGCAGCATAACATGAACACCTATAAGGAGCGTTGTGAGGCGTTTGGGTACGTAGATCTGATCTTGATTTTTAGGCTGTTGCTATGTTTAAAATATCCTTATGCTATACAGCTGTTTGCATATCGTGAATTTTTCACCTGGAATACATGAATAGCGAACATATTCCACTCAGCGAGCGCACTGTATCCCATAATGCAGTGCATCTTTAATTTCCCAAATAATAAATGTAAGGGAAGGAAATTAAGCACTTGGGTTATGTTTGTGTAAATGTCTTAACTTCATCGAATAAATTAATAACATCCTAAATTAAACCATGTTAATATTCATATGACAACTTGCATGTTTGTTACACACTGCAAACTGCTTTACATGCTATTTAATTTAAAGCATGGCATTTTCTATTCAGAACATCTCTTTTTTCGATGTCTGTTATGAAGTGTTTAATGCCACTAAATATTATTTTTGTTTATACAGTTTCAATACATATGTGGTGGATGGCCATGATGTGGAGGAGCTGTGCAAGGCTCTGTGGATGGCAGAGCAATTCAAAGGGAAACCCACTGCCATCGTAGCTAAAACATTTAAGGGCAAAGGTCTTAAAGGTATGTCACTATAGAGTAACGGAATTGAGTTTTCCATATACTTGTGGCATTATTCTTGTTTAAAAAAGTTGTTTTTTGCTAATCTGTGCCTCTGTAAACAGGCATTGAAGATCAGGATAACTGGCATGGAAAGCCTATGCCTAAAGATCGTGCTGAAGAGCTTATTCAGGACATCAAGAGCCAGATCCAGTCTCCCAATAAGCACATCCATCCTCAGGCGCCCACTGAGGATGCTGCTGCAGTTGACGCCACCCCTGTCCACCTGCTCAAAGCTCCAGAATACAAGCTTGGGGACAAGGTGATGAACCAGCATATCATTCACACAATAATCCTAATGGTTATAGGGATCTGTTAAATAGTTCAGTATTTTTCATAAAACCGTAACATTTACTGATGACAACTTGCATTCATGAGTATATTTATACTTTTATTAAGAAGCATTGTGTACTCTGAAACAGATTTTACATCAGTAATATTTTGTTTGCCCATTCAGATCTCTACCAGGAAGGCGTACGGTGTTGCTCTGAAGAAAATGGGTGATGCAAGCACTCGTGTGGTGGCCCTGGATGGTGACACAAAGAACTCAACCTTCGCTGATATCTTCAAAAAGGCTCATCCTGATCGTTTCATTGAGTGCTTCATTGCGGAACAAAACATGGTGTGTAACTGGATGCAGGGTGGCCGCAGGTCCTTAAAGTCTTATATTAGGAAAACTTTATTTAAGACGTTAGACTTAAAAATAATTAAATTTAGATACTACCTATGGGAGGAAAATGCGTTTCCTAACAGCTTTGATCCAATGCGACGTCCAATCAAGACGAATATGCAATTTGGCTAAATAATTTGTAAATATAATATCATATTTTATTAATTATGCACTTATTTGTTTTTATCTGTGAATATTAAACTAAAACCGTCAAGATGACTCGCAGCACACATATGACCCGGTGTTAGTTTCTAAAGAGCACTTAAACATGTGTACTGGGAAATATAGCCACGGGAAAAAAATTCAGATCACACTAGTTTTGCCTTTAATTAGCATTTCTACATGTATTGCAAGGATTCCAGTCCATCTTGTATCTTGACTTTCACCCGAAACAAACCTCAGGAGTGACTTACAGTAAAGTGTTTAATGAATGAAAGATGTGATTTAAAAATCAGGCTTATTCTATCACATGTGACCCAGTCTGTGAAAACCCATCGATATTTTTTTTGTGTTTTCTACATAAGATCACCGTACGCAATGTAAAGAACATGTATGAATATAACCATAATATCTTCAATATTGACTGAGTTAGGCCATGTCAAAGATTGAAATGAAATTAATGCTTGCTATCAAATTTGATGCTCATCTCATTATTAGATTCATAGACTTTATCCTGCACTCTAAGAAATCTGTTAAAATAGGGCGACAAACAAAAACTTTACATATTTATTTTTACAGTTGGTGTACCTGTATTTAACATTTTGGACTGCATTAAATTGCATTCAAGCATTAAATTGCATTAACGGAAATGTCTTTAAAATCAAGGAAAACATATGTTTATTTTTACAAACATCTTAATACATCCAAGTATTCTGAAAAACAGTTTTCCCTTTTAATTTTGTGCAAATATAAAGCAATATTTTTATTTTGAATTTGGGTGAAATTCTGTCAGTAGTAATTTCAGTGGCTTTGTATACAAAATATACATGTATTCAAATGTGTATGTCCATCGCAGGTTTGGTCTTAAATTTCTTATAATGTAGCATTAAAATGGTCTTAAGTTTAACTTGCTCATATCTGTAGACACCCTGTGGATGGTTTTCTCATTTAGGCTGAAAGATAAGTAGTGTTTGTGTCGTGGTGGCAAAACAAATAATAAATCCAGACTGTCGTTTGTACATAGTCAAATCAAAGGTTAAGACGACGGGAGATGTTGAATTCTCTGTTATACAAAATAATCTGGTGCATTATTTGTAATCCGGTCCGAATTTAATCTGTAACTATTCATTTTCCAAAACCCTCTTTCTCAAGGATTTGCATAATATGCATTACAAATAGACTTTACAAAGTGCAACATTTTTTTTTCACATGAATATATATCTGTTTATGGTTAGTACATGGTTAGTACAGTAAGAGACAAGGATCTAGACTGAAGTATTTCCAAGTAAGGCCTTGTTTTTACATTAATTGTCTTATGCAGGTAAGTGTGGCCATTGGTTGTGCCACCCGCGACCGCACCATTCCTTTCGCCAGCACTTTTTCAGCCTTCCTCGCTCGTGCATATGACCACATCCGCATGGCAGCCATCTCCCAATCCAACGTCAACTTGGTTGGCTCACACTGTGGCGTCTCCATCGGTAAGACATTGTGAAGTGAGGTACAGGAATTCTGAACTTTTTTCAGACTTCAAGGAAATTCAAACGACTTGTCATCTCTTATTGTTTCATAGAAAAATTGTGTTTTATGGTTATCATCTTTTTTTTTTCCAGGTGAAGATGGCCCCTCCCAGATGGCACTGGAGGATCTCGCAATGTTCCGCGCTATCCCAACATGCACTGTGTTTTATCCTAGTGATGGCGTATCTACTGAGAGAGCTGTGGAGCTTGCAGCCAATACAAAGGTGAGGTGCATTTTAACTTTAAATCATTTAAGCTGCAGTAAGAGTTAAATTGTATAGTATTAACCCAATATCTATAACCAGCTATTGATCACACGGTTGTTGACGAGACGGGTATATTGCGACACCCCTACTTTCAATTATTACTAAATCAGTTGTTTGTTCTTCGTATTAATGCTGGTATCTGTTTTCAGGGTGTCTGTTTCATCCGCACCAGCCGCCCTGACACTGCTGTTATCTACGACCCTAAAGAGAAATTTGAAGTTGGCAGAGCAAAGGTGAGAACAAAAGCGACCTCAATACATCTCTTATGAAATTACCCAAAACCTTCTTTAGGGAAAAAAGACTGTATTCAAATGTAACATAACTAAACGCATTGTTATCCTGTAATGCAGTGAAGTTATGCCGACCCCTGTTGGTCAGCTGTAGAATTGAAATTTTGATAACAATTTCCTGTCTGTCCTTTAGGTGGTGCGCAAGTCTGACGATGATAAGGTGACTGTTATTGGAGCTGGAGTTACTCTGCATGAGGCACTTGCAGCACATGAACAATTGGCCAAAGAAGGTTTGTGAACCCCTACTGGTCATAACGGCGTATTACATCACATTTTGCTCTGCTAAAACTGGTCCCTTATATTTTATTTTTAAGGCTTAGAGCTTGTGTCTATAAGTGGTCACATTTGATCTGTGTTTCAGGTGTGAACATTCGGGTTATTGACCCATTCACTATCAAGCCACTGGATGCTGAAACAATTGTGGCAAGTGCTCGTGCTACAGGAGGAAGGGTGATCACTGTAGAGGACCACTACAAAGAGGGTGGGCTCAAGTTATTTTTTTATCTCCAATATAATTGAGATGCCAAAGTACTGTGGATATTTTCCCTTTTACGAACCCATTATTTTCCCCTGTGCTTGAGGTTATTTACAGTAGTTACTTCGTATTCTCCTTGTAGGTGGTCTGGGCGAGGCCGTCCTGGCTGCAGTGGGTGAAGAGCCCAGCATAGTGGTGCAGAGACTGGCTGTGAGTCACGTGCCCCGGAGCGGCCAACCACAGGAGCTTCTGGACATGTTTGGCATCAGTGCCAAATCTATCGTTGCTGCCGTCAAACGCACGTTTGCAAACTAAAACCCTCCCATCATTAAACAACCCTGAACTACACCCTCCTTCTACCCAATACTTTGAGAGCAAGCTTACAACCTCATTATCATTCCAGCTTTTTTTGAACATGAAAGGATGGAGCAACCATCTTAAGTGTGTGTTTTTCTAACTTGAGTATTGTAGTGTGAAAAGCCCCATTGATTTACATTTCATTTTTGAACCAGTTTGGCATTCTTTAAAAGCTTAACATGCTTTTAAATGTTGCATTTCAGGTTGGTCTTTTTCAACACCGTAAGACAAATGACCATTTCACATTTAAGCGTTTCGTCACCTTCCTCTAGCCTTTGACTCTGTCTGCTTATAACTCGCAAGTAAATATACGGAAGATGATGCTTTCAGGAAGAAAAAAATATGAATTTGTTGATTTTTGACTGTTGGTTAGTGTGTGTGATACAGAATAAACCAAGTGATTTGACTTGGGTAACTTAATAATGTGTCATACTGCAGAAAGGGTCTTTGTTAATACTGTAAGGTTAGTTTGCACTGGATTTGATGTAAGGTGTTATTAAAATAAACTTCATTTCATTCAAAAGCCTGTATTTGCCTTTGGCTTGGCATATGTATTAATGTGATAGTTTGCCCAAAAAGGACAATTTTGTCGTCATTTACTCTGCCACAAGTTATTCCAAACCTGTATCAATTTCTTTGGTCTGATGAACACAAAAGATATTTGAAATAATTCTATTAACTAAACAATTCTGGGCTACTATTAACTACCATAGTAAGTAAAAAAAAAAACTGTTCACATTGCAATTTTCTCTTTAACTCAAAATAATATACTTTAAAGACCGTAAGAAAGCAAACAGTTCTTGCACCAATACATTTACATGGTCATTTAGCAGACGCTTTTATCCAAAGCGACTTGCAGATGAGGGAAAACATCGAAGGAGCTGTACATTCCCCACTGTAGGTGCCCCAGATCAGTTGTTACGATCACTCTTCCAAATATCTTCGTGTTTCGCATATCAAAATGAATTGTGAGTAAATGACCACAGAATGTTCGTTTTTCAAGGTCACTAAATAGACCTACTGTGAAAAAAAAGTACTACAGAAAATGTTTTTATTGTGCACAAATAATATTCTTGTTCTTGAAAGTAGGTTATGACACCATTTACAGTATAACAAACGCATTTTAGAACATGAAATGATCACACATAATCCGAAGGTCCGTGTGGCGGCCGTGCGGTGACGTCACAGATTTGGGTCTGGGAATACATCGTAGGTTTTTCTTGCGGTCTGTTAAAACGCATTTTACTCTACACCCTTCATGAATTCCAAGAACTCTGTGGATATAAAGTAACAACTTATGCGTTATATATTGAGGATCTGGCGAGTTGTCAGGTAATTGTTCAAAAACCGTTGTAAATTTACCGTCGTAATCGATCTTGCCGTCGTTGTTTTTATCTCCGTCCTTCATGAGTTCCTCGATGTCGTCCTCGGTAATGGCCTCGCCTGTTGACTCCAGCATGTTCTTCAGCTCGTCTAAATCAATGTAGCCATCTCCATTCCTTACAAAGATATTCATAAAACATGTCTTTAGAAAATAAACCCCGTATGACGAATAATGTGACATCCGTTGATATTATAATTGGGGTTCTTACTTATCAAACATGCGGAAGACTTCCGCTAACTCCTCTTCTGATTTCCCTTTGCTCTCCTCTTTCATACACCGCACCATCATCACCAAGAACTCATCAAAGTCCACAGTCCCGCTTCCTACCAACACACAATTCGTATTAATGACTGACGCGTGACTACAAATGATAACTTTCTTAAGATATTATTTCTAAATGTGGCACTTTATTGTTTCTTCTAGTAATGGTCATCATACCATCCTCATCTACTTCATCCACCATTTCCTGCAACTCTTCTTGGGTGGGGTTCTGGCCCAGCATCCTCATGACCTTCCCCAGTTCTTTAGTGCTGATGCAGCCATCCTCAGCATCCTGCACGAAGATGTCAAACGCAGCGCGGAACTCTGCCAAATGCAGTTAGAAGATTGCAGCGTGTCAGCCAAATGTCACAAGTCAACAGCAGCGTTTCGAAAAGAGCTGCTGGGCTAATCTTGTATTGTGTCACAAGACTACTACAGCTGTACAGTTAAAACTGACAGACCAGTATGACGGAAACTTACCATTTTTCTGTTCTTCTGTTAAATTCTCTACCTGTTAGGTGGAAGAGAGAAAAAAATTGTTGACTGTGAAAACACAATATTCCAGAAGTTTATTCCCTGTCCTATTACTTTAACCTGCGTCTCTTAAAGGATCTCTCAACTCACCCCCCCTAAACATTTAAAAATAGAATAAGATACCTAACTTTAAAGGTGACCAGTGTGCTGTTACGCAATATGCCCTTAAAGGGCACCAAATGCCCTCTGTTCCATTTACCCATTTAACCTTGAGTGCCACTACTGCAACTTTAGTCCTTACATTATTAGTTATAATGCAGAAATGTGTCATTTACAAAAAAATAAGGGTAGTTTAATCTTAGTTGATGTATTATCTATCTCATAATTCTACATAATTTCAAACATACATTATGTCCCTGTTCAATATTAAACAAAACACATTATTATTCATTTGTCATTTCTAACTTTTTCTATCTTCTGTGACTCTCCGCACAGTGATAGTCTTACTTCAAGAACCTTGACCGAATGCACAAATCGTAAAAAATGACGAACTGCCGTAGCGTTCCCAACTTACCGCTGCTTTATAAACATCATCCATGGCTGTCCTGGTTTTCTTTCAAAATTCCCTGTACACTTCTCACCGGTAATCCAGCACTAGAGTCTTATCACCCTGTGCTCTTCTTACCACGGCAGACACTGGACGAAGAGTTCCGGGGCCACCTGTCTTGGCCTTTAAGGCTGGAATGGATGGCTCAGAAAAGACAAAGCCTTTTGTCACTCCCCTTTTCCATCTGAGAGAGAAAGGAGGGATGGGGAAAAGGATTGAGAGTGGGCTTTAGGATGGTATGGACTATAAATAGGGGAGGAATGTCAGAGACAACAGGCAGGAGGACTCGGGTTATGACAATAAGTCCTTGGCATTGGTGTCCCTGGCAGCTTGAGTGACAGCCTCATATCAATGCCTAAACTTATCTGCCGGTCACCTGCATTTGCCAATCATGTTGAACAGCATCGTGGCTTCATTCTTGTGGTGGGCACTGGCTGTACTTTTATTGGTTTGTTTGGGAATCGGAATCCATGACAATGGTATTGTAAACGTTATTAGTTAAAAAATTGGGTTTGATTCACCTTATTACAGTTATTCTTGACCCGCTTGTGCTTATTTACCTATTCTGTAAAAATGCATGTTAATTCAGGTTGTATTATATTTGTATGTAATATTTACATATATTATATCTACAGTATATCAGACATACTATTAGTGTCACATTACAGCAGTATCTCAAAGCATAAAGTCTGATGCATGACATCACATTGACATGCTTAGCTATTCTAGATCCCTCTGGCCTAAAAAAAGAACCTTCCCTTACAAGTAGTTTCAGAGTAGGACATTGCAAACATTGAGCAAGGGTTCATAGTTTCCATGTTAAGATGAAGCTTCTTCTCTGGCTTTCCTTGGGAAGTCTAGCCGATAATAAAATGTTACTTATTTCTATGTGCAATAGCATGTTCTCGCCAGCTCTCTACAGAAGCAGGCATCAACTTCAACAACCTCATTTTACAAACATGTAACAGCTGAGACACTAAACAGGCCGGGTGTAGGACAGGGAGAATGAAGTGTCAGTGGAGCAGTCTGACACCAGTGACTCACTACAGACAGATATTTGGATATGGAGTGGGAATCTGGCAAAGTGGTTTTGCCAGATAGCATTAAATTACAGCCATTGTCTTGTTCTGTTTGTTTGGAGAGTAAAACAGGGTCATACCTTTAAAGAGATACTTGGTGAAGAAATTGTAAGAAATTTTAAACCGTCTGGTCTACTCACCCTCATGTAATTTCAAACGTGTACGACTTGATTTCTTCTGCAGATCGCAAAAGAAAATATTTAGAAAAACGATGGTAACCCATCAATATCTTTTGTTTTCCCACATAAGAAAGAGTCAAACGGGTTTTAAATAAACGTGAAAAATAATTAAGTTTTATTTTTGGGTGAACTGTCCCTTTAAGGTGCATGTCAAAGAATATGCTCCATATGTCAACATATTTTGTAGCTTATGCCGTCGGAGTAAATTTGAACAGGCTCGCTCTGCAGTGATACTGTGTGGTGTTAATGTAAATGCAAACAACCTCTGCGTATACAATGTGACCCCGAGAGCTCTTCTGTTTGTATGTGTGTGAGACCGGGGCCCAACCTCAGGATTTTTTTAACCACTCTGTCTTACTCTCCCACAGCCAACATGTCTGATTTCTCACTAATAAATGAAGTGAGGAGATCTTGGGCACTGAAAGAGTGGACTACAGACAGATAGCAAAACTAGTTTAAATCAAGACATTTACAGTAACTGAGGTTGGTAATAAATATGTTTGTAAATATGACTTAAAGGGACAGTTCACCCAAAAAAGGAAATTCTGTCTTCATTTACTTTGTTCCAAACCTGTGAAAATGTCTTTGTTCTAACTAACACAGAGAAAGATATTTGGAAGAATGTCAGTAACCAAACAGATCTCATCCCCCATTGACTGCAATAATAGGGAAAATAAAGACAATAGGAGTCAACGTGGGATGAGATCTGGTTACTGACATTCTTCCAAATATCTTCATTTGTTTAGCAGAACATAGAAATTTTTACAGATTTGGAATAATCTGAGGGTAAGTAAATGATGATGGAATTTTCATTTTCGGGTGAACTGTTCCTTAAAACACTTGAGGATACACTATAAAAAACTGTAATTTTACAGAATTGTTGGGTTTTTATGGAATCTTTTTTAAACCGTCAAATGACAGAAAAATATAAGTTTGCTAATTTACAAGAAATACATGAAAACATTGAAATATATTGTTATTTTATACTGTCATAAAGCTGTTTGCTGTATATTTTCTAGTTCCCCAGCTACCAGAAGATAACATTTTTCACAGAATTTGTTTTACAGTGTACTGTAAAGTATATTACGTTTTTACTTGCTATTTTATATCTTTTATTAATCAAGCAGAGTTTGTAGCTGTATGTTTAAGAGATACATTTGTCAGAGAGCCTGTCTGCCTCCATCTGTTTGTTTTATGAGTCAGTCAACCACGTCTCTCTGTTTTTAGCAATGTCTTTATCTTCATACATACATGCTAATGGCAGTTGTCCAGCCAGAAAAATGTTGCGGACGAGACTTGGAGCCAGAGAGAGTTGTGTACAGGTCAGTCCGACTGCTCGCTTCCTCCTCTCCTGTTTGGATAGCTCCCTCATTTGTCCATCTCAAGGGTTACAAGGTGTGAACACTGACAAACATGATGTGACTGACACAGGGCATCACTTTCCTCTGCCTCTCTCTCTCCTAACTCAAGTGTCTGTTGGCACAACCATTGAAGAAGGGATTGATATTTTTGGAATGAACTTGAATCCTGGCAACGAAGGTTCTCGTACACATCTAACCCCAAATCTGCAATCTCCTCCCAGTTTTTTTCCTCCTCCTACTTCCTACCGCTGGCCATGGGAGAATTTAAGAGAGCTAGAGGTGAGCCTTCAGGTGCACTGCAAGTGAACAGTAAGAAGGGATCGGCTCAGAACCATGCGGACTCTCGTGGTGCTTTGTATCTGCTTGGGAAGTTTAAGTGAAAAAGCAGAAGCATTGAATGAACTGGGAAATACGTCAGAGGGAAATGAAGTTATAGACTCAGATTTACTTAATGGTTTCTCGCCTGAGGCCGATGTTTCCTCCGTGCAGCAACAAATGGTGGATTCAAGTCCAGAATTAAGTGAGTACAGCAACAATTTTGATTCAAAGTAGTACAAAAATAATATTTCTGGGAATGTCAGATGCGAAGCCATTTCTTTCTTTATGGAGCTTAACAAAGTGCTTTTAAAGAAAAATATTGTAGTCCCAAAAGATATTAGACACCCTTAAAAAATATGAATTTTATTACGTTATATATCGCAACAAAGTTTTAAAAAGATGTATCTCTTAACAAACCTTTCTTTAGAATCATTTCTTATTTTAATTGCTTTTAAAGGGATAGTTCACCTGAAAATAAGAATTCTGTAATAATTTACTCACCCTCTTGTCATTTCAAACCTGTGTGACTTTCTTTCTTCTGCAGAACACAAAATATGATATTTTAAATAATGTTGTTAAGCGCACACATACACTTGCATTGGTTTTCTGTCCATACAATAGAAGTGAATGGGTGCCAGTGCTTTACGGTTACCAACTTCCTATAAAATATCTCTTTTTGTGTTTTGCAGAAGAAAGAAAGTCATACAGGTTTGAATTGACAAGAGGGCAAGCAAAATATATATCTTTTTGGGTGAAAAGCACTTTAAGGTCATTTTAATGGATTTGAATTGACAGGTTTTCCAACTGTTGCATTTTCAATTGCTGTTTGTATTTTTAACAGAATATTGCGGGTGTCATTCTGAAACCTTGGATGTCCAAATTAGCTGTTTTTCAGGAAATTTAAAAAACACTACTTTTAAAATTGTTACATTTGGTATTGTCGAAGTTTACAAGCACTTTTTCCCTACTTTTTATTGGCTAAATATTTGCAAAATCCAGTGACATACAAAGGGGGACTAATAATAATGATTTATGGCAAATAATTATAAGAATATAGAGATATAAAGTTTCAGAAGAACAGCAGCGATATGTATTTTTATAGTGTAATTTCAGATATCGTATGATAGATAGTTTTGAAGTCTAATTGAAGTCTGAACTGAAGTCTAATTTTCTCAAAATCTTTCAAATAAAAGTCACTTGTTTTTACGTTTTGTAATCTAATCCCATACAATCTGGGACAGTGTCCAAATACTTATTGGTTCATATATACAGCTCCTTTTACAATACTGTCATACTTGTGTAGCTGTTTCTGTCTTCAGTCTAGTTGCATGTTTAAACAGATCAGTGTTCAGATTCTGTTTAGTAATTTTGGTGTTATTGTGTTAAATCATGACTGTGTTTCAGGTTCAACAAACGAAGCACAAAGAAAGAGGCACTTGAGGGCCACAGATAATACACAGGTGAGGGATGTATTTCTGTGTACTTTACAGGACCAGCCCGGCTTTATAACTGGAATCATTTATTTTCCATCAAATAATAAATTGGAAAAGTAAATATCGAAAACTTGGACATACCTGCACCCTATAGTGACATCTATTTGCTACACAAGCCACTGGTGTTGTCCAAGGGAGGCTATGTGTACTTTGGCAGTCTGAAATGGCACAACCATACGAAAAATGCAAATTATAGGTCTAACTTTATTCCTCGTCCTAATGTTTAGCCTCTTATTTTCCACCTCCTTTATTTCTGTCTGTACTATTTGCCCACTATATTTAGTTGGTTTAGTTTGTTTCTGGTCATTCCTGTGTCACTAATGGGTTTGATGTTCCTGGCGTTCTCCGTGTGTGGATTGCTCTACCTTCAGTCAACTATGGGTAGAATCGAGGCTGTGTGGGTGGAGCTCAATGCTGTGTTTGAGAGATGGGCAGGAACATCAGGAAAACTCAATGCAATCTTGAGGGACCTTACGGCTGAGAAAAAACACCTGTTGGACCAAGGTGAAGAGCAAAACGTGAAGAAAGCTAAAGGAGAAGTAGAGGAGGAAGAAGAAGAGGATGATGATGACGAAGAAGAGGAGGAGGAAGAAGAGGAGGAGGAAGAAGAGGAGGAAGGAGGAGAGGAAGAGGAAAAAGAGGAAGGAGAAGAAGAAGCAGAAAAGGAAGAAGAAGAAAGTGAGGCCACAAACAGCACCCTGATCAATAATTCCACAGACGTGTCACCAGACGGCTGCCTACTGGAAGGAGCTCGAATGTCCTGCAAGCTGATTGGCTTGTCTCAGCTGCCCATCATAACAAACCTGGAAGTCACCATACTGGAAGTGTCTGGTAAGAACCAACATAATTATATACATCACTCAGTCACTAGAATTAAAAAACCTTTCATACAAGAGTCAAGGATTGCTTGTTGTAGAACAGCTTGTAACTGTTAAACGTCTAACTCATGTTCTGTTCAATAGGGAATAACATAACAGAAATTCCTCCCGGTGGTTTTGACGGACTTCCAAATGTCGAAGAGCTTGACCTAAGTATGAATATACTGGAAGACTCGTCTTTTGGCCCGAGTCTGTTCATGGTACTGCCATTTCTTGGTTTTCCCTTTAATTACACCAATTATATACTTTTACAATCTATAAACAGTATGTATAGGCCTCCACCCTAAAATCGTTGTTTTTTATGTCAACATACACAATTTAAAAAAGATTGAAATTACAAGTGCTGTAACTCGTAACTGTTAAGTCTAGCCAAGATAAGTCCAGATTCCCCATAAATAAACCTCTCTTAAGCCTTGAGAAGTGACCACATGCACCTCCCAAATCAAACACTGCTCCAAAAAATAAAGAACCACACTTTGACCAATGGAAACGTCTTCAAAGTGCCACTGTTCTGCAGTTTTGTGAAATTAGCACGAAGAGCAAAGTTTTACAGTGCCCAGTATAGAGCTACATTTAAAGAGTTTAGATGGACAGCAGTGAATGAGGGCATGTTTTTACCTTTCCAGACTGAGGCTATTCATTAGGTGGTAGGCAGAGTGGAAACATTGCTTTATTAGACTGGTACACCATTCAAACACATGTGCCCAAAAACAGACTCATAGTTTTTTTATTCTTCCCAGAATCTGACAAATCTGAGACGTCTGAACTTGGATGGCAATGGACTTACAACAGTTCCACACTTGCCGTCATCTCTGGTGGAGCTAAAGATACACAACAATAAAATAAACCAGCTGGCCTCACACAGCTTCAAAGGTTTGTTCTGTTGTGTCAGCTGCACAGACATGATGAACTGAGTTTATTTATGCCTCGCTCTGCAGTTTAGTTCAGTGTGGGTTTAGATTATAATAAGAAAAGTCAAAGAAGACTTTTAAGGTGCACGTTGAAGGTGTCATTTTTATTTCTACGTGAGATGAAGACGCCAGTCAAATCAGTAGTGTAATAAACGTTTTTTTAACATGGACTCACGTTGGCTTGAATATTCATTGCATTATAAACTGAATATTATTTATTTTACCTGGGTGACCCCACTTTTGCTGAGAAATAAATAAATTATAGCTGTCTAAGATTAACAGATTTTCTACATCGCCACCCATGTCACTTGGTGTCAGTAAAACTCCAATATTAGGACCATACTAACCATTGGAACATAAATATGTAGATTTTTTGCAATAACACATTTCCTACATCGGCCACCTTTCCACTAGGTGTCAGTATACATCCAAGATGAGGACCATATTAACCATTGGAACATAAAAATGTAGATTTTTGCAATAACACATTTCCTACATCGACACCCATATCACTAGTTGTCAGTACACGTCCAGTATGAGGACCATATTAACCATTGGAACATATTTTTATTTTATTTTTAACCACTGGTTAAGGTCTCAACACAGCATCAGCCATTAGGGCCTGAGCGACTGGTGTTTTCATCCCAAGTTTATATCACATTAATCATATGTCCTGAAGGGATACATTAATCACTTTTTTTTTTTTAAAATTTAGTTTATAAAAAATTACCGTGTGTCCGTCAAGGAATTAATCGCTTTTTTATTCTTAGGCTTGACCAACCTACAAGTCTTAGAGCTGACTGGAAACATCCTCCATGATGGCAGCGTTGCACCCTGGGCTTTCAGACCTCTAAAGGCACTAAAGTTCCTCCGATTGGATAAAAACCAATTCAGTTCCATCCCAGCAGGATTGCCCCCATCTTTAGAGGTCAGTTCTTCAATTCACACAATGTCTCTCTGAAGCAGGTGTTTTTGTTTGTTGCATTTGTATGTATTTTATTCTTGGTGTATTTGCAGGAATTGTGGATGCGGGAAAATCAGATTGTGGAGGTGCAGGATAGACTTTTACATAAATGTGTCAACTTAAGGGTGCTTGATCTCAGTCACAATCATCTGAGAGAGAACAATATCTACCCCAAGGCCTGGATCAACTTGCCGTGAGTCTTGCTGCTTGCACATATTATTCTACATTCATGCAAATTAAAATTACCTGCTTTAACAAAAACAGTTGTTGGGGACTACAGTAAAAGACCCGTAGACCAGTTATGAATGAATGAAGACAAGAAGTCAGGAATGCAATTGATGGAAGAGAATTTACTGAAGATAAATCAATTGTAGTTTTGCCAACAGAAGTCAGCTTCAGCACTCTCAAGGACTAGATAAAAACAAGCTCACATGATTGGTTATCAATAGATAAACAAGAACACAAAGCTCTCAAACACTACTTGAGTCATGAGACAAGACATATAGATTATCAAAGATTACAGGCATTTACTATAATACAAATTAAAACATGACATAACGTCTGTTTAGTGATTTTCCACTCTTAAAACAATACAATCACACATACTCAAACTCCTCAAGGGTAGAGTGTGTGCTGACAGAAGATGTTTTTAGTACATGATGATAGGAAGTACCTTTTCACAGTAACACGTTCCTAGAGACTTAAACCATTAATTATTCTCTACTTTCCGTAGTAGAACATTTTGGCAAAAATCATCAATATAAAATAAGGTAATGCTGAATAAAAATTGATTCATTTTTGTCAAAACCAAATAAAAGTATTTATATTTCAATGAAGGCACATGTCCCTTCCCATTTATATTATAAATAAAACATTGATTCTTTTTTCTTCACCATGCCAAATATTGTATAACAAACAAATTGCTACACCTCCCCTTTCCTATTATTATCCCATCCTGTATTTCTAAATTGGAATGTATTTCTCTAACTCGCCACTAAGTGGTGCAAATGCTACGCTGAGCGCAATCTGACCTTATTAAATGCACTGTGAGCATTCTCCATCATCAAAATCAGTTGGAGGACTAAGATCATTTATTCTGTCCCAGCTGTCAGCCTGCATCTGCCTCACAGTTTCGATACTACCGGAGGAGATATGCTTTTCCAAAGCCTCCCATTACTCAGTCTCAAGAGCGTGTTTAACAGGAGGCAGAAGTGAC
The DNA here is from genome assembly GCA_008369825.1 of Triplophysa tibetana. NCBI lineage: Eukaryota > Metazoa > Chordata > Actinopteri > Cypriniformes > Nemacheilidae > Triplophysa > Triplophysa tibetana. The sequence goes on along the minus strand of CM017912.1, from coordinate 14,503,733 downwards.
AGAGATCTCGCTCATCACTCACTCTGCCCTCTCAAACACATTGAGTGATGACGTGAGTTTAGAAAAACAAGATTGAAAACACTCTTACCACATCCCGGCTGTTTCGGAACGAAAGCTTAATTTCACGAAGGATCACAGAAGCTAGAGAATAGAGATAGAGATTTTCTAATGTTTTGCAGTTGAGCATAAGCTCATTGTTATGAACGACAGGGTGCAGTTATTAGTATTGATGTTGAAGAGCAGGTGTCTTGGTTGTTGATCGGCTATTTGTGAATTTTCAGTCTCCTTGTAACATTATCATTTAAAATCCCTCACTTTATTACCTTCAACATCTGCATTACCACAAAAGCGGAAATTATTACTGGAACTGTCCCCATGGCCGTTCTCAGTTTTCTTTTTACAGAAACGTGTAATTATCTACAGTGTGTGAAAGTGAGCTTTGATCAGCCACCGACTCAACTTTACAGGCTCTTTATGTCCAAGACTACTGTCACATTGTCACCGAATAGCGCTTTTAATGGTTACTGTAAACCTGTTCATGTGTGTGATCTTGTGATCTACCCAAACACGCTTCTGCACCATGCTATTATCTCAGCATAAATCTGTGAACCTCCCCGAGTTAAGGCAGGACTTTTACTGTCTGCTGTCATTTCCTCAGCCTTTATGAGTGCCTGTCAGCCCAAATAACATCCTGGATCCAGTCTAAGTGACGCTTTCAACCCCAGCTCCCTCTACACCTCCTTTAGGCTCCAAGCATTTCTTATACTTTCACTCTTGAACTCTTACAGCACAGACAGTTGATGTACTGCCGTTATACACTCACCTAAAGGATTATTAGGAACACCTGTTCAATTTCTCATTAATGGAATTATGGTGGTGGTGTAATGGTGTGGGGGATTTTTTCTTGGCACACTTTAGGCCCCTTAGTGGCATTTGGGCATCGTTTAAATGGCACGGTCTACCTGAGCATTGTCTTTGACAATGTCCATCCCTTTATGACCACAATGTACCCATCCTCTGTTGGCTACTTCCAGCAGGATAATGCACCGTTTCACAAAGCTCGAATCATTTCAAATTGGTTTCTTGAACATGACAATGAGTTCACTGTACTAAAATGGCCCCCACAGTCACCAGATCTCAACCCAATAGAGCATCTTTGGGATGTGGTGGAACGGGGGCTTCGTGCATCCCACAAATCTCCATCAACTGCAAGATGCTGTCCTATCAATATGGGCCAACATTTCTATGAAATGATGGCATTGATTCAACCTTGTTGAATCAATGCCACGTAGAATTAAGGCAGTTCGAAAGGCCAAACACAGTATTAGATTGGTGTTCCTAATAATCATTTACGTGAGTGTGTATCAATATACTGTAGTGTTTAAACTATAGCACCATTCAAAAGTTAAGGGTATTCTGGAGTTGGGCTTTTTGTTGTTTCAGTTTACTTTTGCAAACAAATTTTGTATTGTTCCAACATATTAATGTCTTTAATTAGAATAATGTCATATTTTTATATGAGAAAAAAGATTTTGAAATTGATGACTCAACTGAATAATGAACAAAAAAGCAGGGAAGAGAGCCAAGGTTATTATAGTTTACTAAAGCTATCAAAATATTTCTGTTAATTGAAAAAAATATGAAAAAAATAATTGCATAAAATAAAGCATCGGCCTACGTACTATTTGAAAAAAATAAACTTGATAAATTACAAATGTTGGAAATTGTGCTCCAGAAATGTAACACATTGCATACAGGCGACCCGAGTTCGATCCTGGCTCGTGGTCCTTTCCTGATCCTCCTGCTCCCTCTCAAGACCATCACTCTCAATTATTCTATCCAAAAATGGAAAAGCCATCCCCCAAAAAAGTTTGAAATGAAAAATGATGCCTCAGCAATAAATTATAAAAAATAAACAAGTAAATCATAAATGATGAAACCACACAACATAATTGCTATAAAGTAAATTAACAGTCAAACCAAAAATATAAAAATAAAAACAAATTTATGAAATATTAATAAAACTACAATAAAACTAATAAGAGCCAATAAGACTTTCTTCAATACTGTTTAAAAAAATATCCCAAATTTATATTTTTCATTTACAAAATCAAGAAAAAGTGTGATAACACCAAAAAAGCAAAGAAATGTGTGATAACATATTTTTATCACTGAATAATTTCCATTTGTGATATTGCATGGTTTTGATGAGTTTTTTGTCATAATAAAGTGCGGAAAAATCTACGAGATCTTACGGGAATTCTTAACCTTTTTGGCGAGGTGGCATATTCAAATGAATTTGCATGATGTGAATTGTACAAAAACGATTATTAGAGAACGCAATAATGAAGCCCCTCCCCTAACCCCACCCCTTAACCTAACATAGTTTGACGAAAGCAAATCGTAGTAAAATGTACGAATAATATAATTTGAATTCATCATAATAGTCACCCCATAAAATAGTTACAAATTCACTTCAGATATTAATAAAGAATTAGTTACACTAAACTATTGAGAAATAAATAAATTCTTTGTAATAACACTGAGAATGAAGATTGCTTAAGGTTAAATGACTTTGGTGCTTTGTGTGGTTGACCAAGTGCTGTGTGTTTATATGGGTTCAAAAATGCATGTTTGTTCATTTGTGTTTGTGTGTGAGAAGTGACACCATGTGTCCCATGTCATGGCTTCAGAGAAGAATGGGGTCAAGAACTAGAGTGTGCTGTTATAGGGCTCCGCTGCAGGCCAATGACCTGAGACTGAGGAGTTTGATGCATGCTTAGGACTGTGTTGATGTGTTGCTGGACTAAACTTACGGGAAGCTTAGAGGGGAGGGGTTGAACCAGAGGACATGCTCTGCTTGTTTTTCACCAAGTTGTCTTGCAGGGAGACAAAAATGTCAATGCGCTGCTTGGTGCAGTTGTGCTTCACTAGGAAGTCGACTTCACGATTTCATTTCATAATGAATTATGTAAATTGTCCCTTCCTGAGAGACAACAGAGAGCCGATGCTTGGGTAAATATGAGAATCTGAAATAATGAGAATTATGATTAAAAGTCTTGTAAGGAAGAACAGCAATTGCAGAATCACAGCTGGAGATGGTTATCTCACTGCCTGCTCTTGGTTGATCAAATCATTGTGCCCTAAATGAAGGGGCTGAATTTGGCCCATGAGCAGAGGTCTCCCGCATGCATGATATAACATGAGATCCAATGAAATCCGCCTTGTCGTGACAGTGGTCTTCCTGTCCTGGGTGCCAGGTTATGTAAGGCTGGTTGTGCAACACTGGCAGGACGTGTGGTGGCAGGGGTGTTTTCAATTCCTCATTACTAGTCTGCATCCTGAAGATCACTTTTATCATTGATTTTATTTGGCTTGTTGATGGAGGGGGGGATTTTGTGGAGATTTTTTATTTTAATTTTTTTAGTGGCCAAGGTAAAAAACTCTTATATTTCTCCTATTCAATGCGTTCACTCTATCTTTTAGATCAGCTTAATAATATATGATTAAGAAGTGTAATATTAAAAAATGAATAAGATAAATATAAAGTAATTAAAAATGATGATAATTCATATTTTTGTTTCATTGTGCAATGTAAATAACAAAAAGTGGTCAAAAGTGGATTTTTATTCTATTGTTTGCTTAAAAGGAGAATTGTGGAGAGTTTTGTGGCATCTAGTGGTGAAGTTAAGAATTGCAACTAACGGCTCTCTCCACCCCTCCCTTTTGAAGCACTATCATGGCTGACAAAGAACTAAGATGCTGTCATGTTTCCGCTTTTTTGCCGAAGGAGATAACGTATTACGAAACCCTCTCTCTAGAGCAGTTTGTCCGTTACGTGCTACTGTAGAAACAACATGGCCAATTCCACGCAGGGGGACCCGCGAATGTAGATAGAAATAGCTCATTCCAAGGTAATAAAAACATAAGCCTTCATCATGTAAGGTCTTTATACACCTCTGAAGACATAGTTATGTATATTATATTGCATTTCTGTCATTAGGTATGCAATGGACCTATAAGCAACATATGGACTTTAAGGGTTCTTTGATTTAATTTGGTTTGTAAACTTGCATCCTTGTGGTTGTAATCTTTATGTATTACTGTATGTAGAGCAAAATGTCTCTTCCAGGAGTTAACCACAGACCTTATTTTCATCTTAATTGGAAGCCGCTATTTTAAAACCCAATTGAAATCTCCAGAGGGAGCCCATAGTAAATGAACCTCCCGGGTTGGCATTTAAATCGACTTCATGACTTAACAGCTCTGTTCTGTTTTTTTATTCTAAACTATTTGTTTCCACGTAGTTAAGTTCATTTGAAGGGCACACATGCAAGATGAAACATTTATGGATTTATGGAGCTTAAATAACAACCCAACTGTTGAAGAAAATCTTATAAAGAGAAAGACAATGAATTCTCACTGTTTATAAGCATTTACACTTAAAATGAAAACCTTGATTAGAAAAAAATGGTTTTAAACACATTTTCCAAACCCCACTGTATTCCAAATATTACTAATACTTAGATTAAGCTGATAACAAAAATTATGACGTTCTCTTCACAAAACAACATTAAACTAAAACTAAAAAAATGGAGTGAAAATCGAAAGAACACAATTTTTGGTGAAATTCAGTTCCATCTTTCGCATAAACTTCCGAATTTATATAACTTGTAAGTTAAAAAAAACACATGGTGGTCATTGTAGCATTGATTTTAATAATTTTCCCTGCATATGAGTGTGTTATCTCATATAACATAGTGAACTTAAAGCAGCAGAGCCCTCTCCCAAAACCCAAAACTTCTCATGAACCACCAGATCTTTTGTACATGTGTCACATACAGTACATACAACACGTGTACACACACCGCCCCCACTTAACTGGAAACACATTTGTGCTCCTGTGCTTCCTGGTGTCGCACATTCTCGGACTTCACATTCTTTTTTGTAGACAGCGATTTTTGGCTCCAGCTGTGTTGTGCTGGTTTAATGACCTTCCATAGGGCCCCGTCTCAATGTAAACACTGCAGAACATGTTTTTTTGAACATTTTATGGACGAAAGCCACTCAGCACTTTAAAGAAACCCATTATGTACAGTATAATATGATTTAAACATGTATGGCAGAAACAATTTATCATTTATAGATATACAGGCAATTTTTTCAAGTTAAATTTTATAAAAAAATGCAGAATCTTTTAAAGGCATGGTTCACTTAAAAAATATTTTTTATATTCTTTCTTTCTTCTGTTGAACACAGAATGTCTCAGTGGAAGTTAAGGGTGGCCAATGTTGTTTGGTTACCAACATTCTTCAAAGTATCTGCTTTTGTGTTTCGCAGAAGTAAGAAAGTAATTTTGGGGTGAACTATCCCTTTAAGCTACAGTCTGAATTTAGGATTTGTGTGGTTATTCTCTATCATTTGGTCATTGCCTGCTATGATCACTGTAAAAAAATATAGTCTAGATTACGTACCAATACAAAGTATTATGTGTTCTGACACCTCACCTGATTGTGTGCTTTCTCAGGAAGCTTGAAGTTCTTGACTTGTCCCACAACCAGATGTCCGTAGTGCCCTCGCACCTGCCCAGGGCCCTGCGTCAACTCTCTCTCCAGCACAACCACATTCACGCCATTCCGCCGCTCGCACTGAGTCACCTCCGTCCAGGCTTAGAGATTCTGCGTCTATCCCACAATGTGTTGGAGGAGCAGAGGGTGTTGGGGAAGGCTTTCCGTGGCGTTTATCAAACACTGGTAGAGCTGCACTTGGACAACAACAGGTTTGAAATTGTGCCACGGAACATACGTCACTTCCAAAAGCTCCAGCTACTGCATCTTGATCACAACCGTATAAGGTTTGTACACTTAAACTGTGTTCTGAAACACAACAAGTTGCCTTATAGCCTACTGCATACATAGTAAGCTTCCTATGTAGCATTCAGAAATATTCAAGCATACTTCTTTTAAACAAAAGATACTTCCTGTTTACTTTTCATGTACTTGTCAGGAATTTACTTAAAATGACACACTTATGCTGACAGAAAAGTCTAAGCTTTTTTGGTCTATACTTGTACTCAGACTCTATTTTAGACTCACTGCTTTAACTGATATGTTACTAAGAGTGCAGTTGTACTTACTAACGTTACACTTAAAGTATACTTAAAAGTACACTTTTATAAACTAAAAATATTGCATTTACAAGTATACTTACAAGTATACTACTAGTATTGAAAGTAGTATACTTACTACATACAGTATGTTTAAATTTTCTACTAGTATACTTAATAAAATTTACTTGAAGTGTATTTGTTTATTATAGAATATGGATAATTATTCATAGTTAAAAACGGACTTAAAGGAGTCATGTGTATACATGTGGCGGTCTTAGTCAAATCATACCACGAACTGATGTAGATTTGTGGGGGTGTTGTTACACGAGCCGTTTCAGGGAGGTCTCGGTGAGCATTCGCTTTTAGATAGAATGCATCTTTTCTTCCGACACTTTCATTTGTGCCATTTTAAGTGTCTAATACATGCATGGGCAACTTATAACACACCACAGACACAGAAAAACATGTATTCGCGCCATATGACCCTCATAATACTTATTTATTAGAAAATCCTGTAAGTTACTAATTTAAAATGATCAACAAAGGCAACACGATTCATAACAGTGCACATTAGGATGTAACTAAACTAAAAACATTTTCATTTTATTTAACAAGATACGAGTAGATCTGAAATATATCTCTTATTACACAATTTTACTCAGTTCATCGTAATGCATTTTGGGTTGCATGATTTAAATTAACTTAAAATGAGATGTCTGAGAATGCATCATAATTATACTAGACATTTAATGCAGTCTGGATGTCTGGAGCACACCTACAATGATGTTAAAATGGGTAGACAGCTCACTAGTATTTGGATCAGAGCCATCAAATCCAGCTGCTACCCACCCGTGGATATAATCTTCATTTGTAAAACTCTTTTAATCTTTTATCTAATAATTTACTCTATCCTGTTATTATACAAAATCCCTAGTTTTGTTATTTATGCTCAGACTTAGCTCATCTGATGTGATCATTACCTTCAAACTTTTTCTCTCATATCGTATGTCACTCGTTCTTAAATTGACTTATTTTGTATTTCAAAACTATAGATTTTTCTACATACTCAGGCTTATACGGCAACTAATATGGAAGCAGAAATAGTGACAATCTCACTTCCCAACTCAAGAGACTAGTGAACTAAGTGAATATTAATAAGAATATTTGTGTACTTCTTACTTTGGGGATTTCTAGACTAGACTGGCTAGACTTTATCTAGTACTTATTCTGTACTTTGAATGTCTTCCTACATATAGTTGTTAAGTTAAGGTTTTACCAAAGTCTATTTTATACAAAGTGTGAGAAACTCTTATAGCACTGTAAATTATAAATATTGTTTTGTCTTTTCAGCTCTGTTCCAGTGAGGTCCCTATGTAAGGCTAAAGGTACAGAGGGGTCTCACCTGTTGGATGTCCACTTAGAGTACAACTACATTAATGTTAAGAAAATAGCTCGTACTGCTATCTCATGCATCCAGGACCCTAATAGGATCTTTCTTGAGCCCCAGACCCCAATAGTGTTATATTAAACTCCTGCAGTGTCATTTCAGCCTTCACTCGGCTGCTCCTTTCATCCACTCATATCCTGTTAGTATACTGTAAACACCATGTCCTATTATATACAGTCATATATATATACAGTCAAATACAGTCATATTATGTATCTTTATTATTCTCATATGTCACAATAAACCAGATTAATTTATAATACTTTAATTTTAAAAATCCTTGGCTTGTATTTATTTATGATTTCATTTAAATGCAATATAATTGATGAATGCGATAGAAGCAAATGTGTATGCAATGGTATTATTATTTTATTATATCATCATATTATTTTTATTACAAAATTGAGCAGTTATCAGCATAACAATCTGAGTAAAAGGTGAAATTAATTTTGTTGAATTAAGAGAATTACTCATATTTGGAAAATGTATCTTTGTTGTTTAGTAATGACTATATTAAATGTCTTTCTTCTTATTTTCCACCTTTCTGGTTTCTATAAGATTACTAGAGCCATATGTGCTTTTAGATCCTGCTGTACTATGGGTGCTGTTAGACAACATGTCTCGGACCATTTTTATGTGCTTTCTCTGTGAGGGATTTTGGATCATTATGATCCATGACCTCAAAAACACACGGCGGGACTGCTCAGGTGAACAGCTGGAAGCTTCAGAGCAGATGTGATGTTTTCAATGAGCAGGTAATGAGACAGAACTTATGAGCTGTGATGTCTGCTGGGTTCTGGTATAATTGACGCCTGCAGGTTTCTTTGGGGCCTCTTAATGCACATTCAGCGGCATTGCTTCTGGGTACGACTGGTTTATTTCCATTCAGCTTCCATAAATACCAAGATTTCTTGAATCCAGTAACTTAAGGTCCAGAGCCTCAGGATACGTTTTTTGAACATCTATAGCCTACCTGAATCCCATTTCTAGATTAATGACATCAAGCTCTGGATGACACCAGTGGCATTGCCTGGAAATGTATAGGTTGTTTAAAACAAGTCACTCTCCGGTCACCGTGACAACCTCCCCCATCAGCTATTACCGGTCAGGCAATAGCTTGAGCTTCAGTGTTCTTGAATGGAGACAGACCAACATCTTCAAAATGGTTTGCCAAGCGTACACTTAATTTAACATTTTAAATTACCTATAACATCTGACAATGCTATATACATTTATACATTATTATATATAAAGAACAGTTTCGTTCCAAAATCATGTTTTCATTGTGAATTCCAATTAATATCCATCAAACTGCAGTTGGTTTGTTAAGATGTAAGTCTTAGATTTTTAACTCTAGAATACAGCACAATAAAACATGACGCCATGATTTTTGTGGCTATTCTAGTCCAGTGTCTGTTGAATATTGTCTGTTGATTTCAACAAAATCAAACCTCGGGAGTCACATAAAGTCATCCAACAGCAATGTGAAAGACTGATAGCATGACAAGACACATGAAAACTGTTGTAAAAATGTGAACTTTTTCCAAAAATACATACAAATATTACTGTTGAATTGCTTATAATTTAATACATACTTGATTTCTTTGCAATATTTGAATTCTGAAAAAGTTTCAGTTTTCATTTTTGATTTTCTGGAAATAAATGCAAATAGAAAAAATACATTTAGTTGAATTTGGGAGGAATATTGTTAGCGGTTCACAGAATAAAACTAAAATGATAATTTTACCTAAACACAAACATATAAAGAGTAAATCCAGATAAACTGAAAATATTTTTAAAATGGTCACTTAATTTTTTCAGTGTCTGTATATACAGTAGTCATTTTAAAGGATGCTGCATAAATGAAGCTTATGTGTACTATTGAATAAGAGCCAGGCTACACTTTTTCACAGTAATTGCTTGGATTTCTCACAGCTGCCACGTTGAGTGTTGTGATGTATCCCTTTTATGTTTATGTCTCTGCTGTATACTGTCCCTAGCTTGCTTTAAGAGTTGCAATGTATACTCACATCTTGTAAACATTGACCCCATCCATATCCTGTACGCATGTAAACAGCTGGACATTAAATTCAGGAATGTTTGTGTTTGAAAAATGAATAACATTTGAGTTTTTACATACACATCTCATACACTGTGTGTTTTAATCTAAATGTTTTTGTCTTCACCTACAGTATGATAATAATAATATGATTTTAGGTGCAAAGCATGTGTTCTTGTAGTGTTCCACTGTTCTTAGAGCAGGGGGCAATAGAGAAAAAATACTCATAAAGAGTCAAGCACAGAGACTGTAGTGTATGTTTGTTCCACTCCAGCACATCCAGGCCACAGACACCCTGAAGTTACCTGTGTCCTGGCATGAGATTTAACACGAATTAAAAACATGCACATGATCGAACCAAAACACTTCATGCTTAAAACCTTAATCTCCTTCATTTTTTACCAAACATGCTCCTAATCCCTATCTTATTGTAGGATATACAGTAAGTCCATTTTTTTTTATATTTTCCTCTTCGATTACGATCTTTTTTTACAATTTTCCTGGCAATGGCTTCATAGTTCCAGATATCTGAGGGAGGTTTGAAAGATTCTGGTAATCCTACATGTCTCCTGTTTGGAGAGCGTCATTCCTCTCCATTAGCCACACACACACAAATGACAATGCATTGCTTCATAAGTCAATTGCCCACACAGCTCATAAAAAACTTTCCTTGTAATATTAATTTTATACTTTCAGCATCTGTCTCCGAAGGCCTGATTCACACCATTCGAAGGTAAAAAAACATCTTACAGTATTTGCAGAGTGTGTATAGATGAAGTAAATGAAGCATATTTTATGTCACTGAGCTATGAAGCAAATAAATTGAGAAAATAATTGAGTTCTTATTCATTGTGAGCTGTGAAGGGCAAAATATGTAAGCAGTTTATTACAATTTAGGTAATGTTCCATGTAGATAAATAATGATCTCGCTCCTGTAAATTCAATTTCATGTCGATCAAGATTGTTATTGTTCTCAGAGGATCGTTCTGAAAACATTTGATTATTGATGGTACTATTAAATATTGAATGTACACTTCATTGATGCTGTCAGTGAAACAGGCCCTATTGCATCAGATTATACAAAATATACCATTGATCAACTCTCTCATCATTTCAACTCGCTCTTTCCATCACTTTCTTGAGTGTGGTTTAAAAAAAAGAAAGAGAGATCATAATGGTATTTCAAAATGCCAACAAACCGCTGTCCCAGAACAAAAATAAATGCTGAAACACAATACGAATTGCCACTCGCAATTTCTATTGTAACCAAAAGTTTAAGAAAGCAACTACATTTTTTTAACTCCGAGCTGAGCGTGTAATCACATTTTACCTCCATAAGCACCACTGAGCTGGATGGCGCTGTTGGCTCTTTGTTTTGCACACAGAGTAACCTTCATTCACCATAATTGTACAGTCATTTTTAAACACTGCATTACTGTCTTAGCAAGAAGCCACTACAACCGGCATGTTCTTGCTCATCATGTTTCATCTGGGTTTCATGATGGCATACCAGACGGTTGTTTTATCTTCGGGAAGCATACTTAAATACAATTTAATGGGATGTGTTATTTTCAGGTCCATCACAACATCTCTTCGTCAGTGTGACAAAGTTGTGCACCATGGTATCCTAGTTCTCACTCCAGAAGACCATTCGTGGTCTATATGAAGATGGCATACTCTTCTGATGGCATACGCTGACTGGCTCAGATTCCTTGGATTGAAAATTAAAGCTATGAGGATGTTTTTTTCTTTACCCAGAGGAGCTCCATCTCATCCTTCGTATCCTCGTTGGCCGGCTGACAAGGTTTGTTCTTTCTTCATTCAGCCTCAAGCTTTTTCACATGTAAAAACATGCTGCCCATTGAAAGCAAGACTGGCATAGCACAGAAAAAGAAACAGGCAAATTTAGATGCTTATTTTCCATCAAAATTCCATTTACAAGACAGTACTTGTGGGCATTTTGAGACCAGAAATTTGCACTAACCATTTTAAGATATGTCAGTGCAAGTTCCTTACAGTGTATTAACATTTATTTTAGTCTAGGACCAGTCTTAAAGGGATAGATCCCCCAAAAATGAGAATGAAGTCATGATTTACTCACCCTCAGATTCTTCCTAACCTGTATCCATTTCTTTGTTCTGCTGAACACAAAGGAAGATATTTGGAAGAATGTCTGTAAACAAACAGATCTCAACCCCTATTGACTCCCATAGTATTTATTTTCCCTACTATCACAGTAAATGGGGGGGTCTGTTTGGTTACTGCATTCTTCCAACTATCTTCCTTCGTGTTCAGCAGAACAAAGAAATGTACACAAGTTTTGAACATTCTAAGGGTGAGTAAATAATGACAGAATTTTCATTTTTGGGTGGAGAATCCCTTTGAATTAAGCAAGCACATCCACCTGCTTTCTGATTAACATTGACCCATACTACAAAAGCTCATGACAAATACTGCATTTTAATTCATCGCTGGTCTGAATTAAAAAAAAAATTGTTTAACAGTGAAGCATCTTGTCCATCTGCTGTGCTTCTTCTGCTCTTATCAGTCGACAGCGTCTTCCTGTGTTTGTTATTAGAGGAGGAAAGGAGCATCGGCCCAAAAACCCACCCACTGGACAGTGGACCTACAACAAAGACAGCATGAGGCATTCCAAACTTACAGAGAGTAAGAAGAAGATAAAACAAGTGAAAGAGATGACAGAAAGCAAACAGTGTTCGTGAGACAGAGGGTTTCAAAGACACGGATCTCAAAACATTATTGCATTGTTTAGTAAGTTTGACTGGCCTCATAGGATGAAGTCTACAGAAGAGGTGATAAAAATGGGGAAGATGTAGAAAAGAGAGTGATACGATGGGTATGGTGTGGCATTGGTATAGCACTTTGTAGTTAAAGTATACCTTGCCTTTATGTTCAGAGCTGGGCAGAATTTCTCAGTATCTCATCCACTAGCCCATTGATATAAGCAGATAAGTGATGTTATGGTAGAACAAATATGTCATATGTAACGATAAAAAGATTGGATGGGGAACAGTACCAGTTTTCTGTTCTCATGCCTCCAGCTGCTGTTAGTGAGCCCTGGCAACAAGATTAACCAAAAGAAAAACGGCACAGGTTGCCATGCTAAATACAGACCTTTCTGAGGATTTCTATGGTTTAGATGTTCATAAATCATGAGGTTGAAAATTATATTATCCAACTGGTACTGTTAAAAAAAAGGAATTTAAAAACATTAACCACAAAATACTAGTTACCCTTGTAATAAACAATTTAAACTCTCTTAAAATATATCAGCATGTTTTAACATTTCTATAAACAACATGACGATTTTACAGCTGCAGACAATGTGGTTTTTCTGAAAATTTCTCACGTAAATGTTGAAAAAAGTTAAACTTTTGTCATTAGTTTTTAATATAATATTAAACACATGGTTTGCTCGATTATACATGACAGTATTAATACTGCCCACAAAGTCATATGAATATTTTCCGAGTGCTGGGGGGCATTTTTATGAGGGTGGTTGGCTTAAGATCGGGGCACTCAACCCACCCCATCCCGCATGTGTTCGCCCACTTCCTCCGTGTTTATTACCACAGCAGCTCTCCGACCTACTGACAGATACAGACTTGATGACGCTGGAGAGGGAGTTAGTGACAAACTCAGTGACAAAGTCAAATCAAAGAGAATATATGTCTGAAAGTGCGAAATTGAGAGACAAAATATCAAGCACTAGAGTATCGGGCGCAAGAGTGCAGTGCGGAAATATTACAGCTCAGTTAAAAGGTGAGTAATGTTTATTTTTCTTGATTTTCAGAAAGAAACTAACTTTTGGTTAAAATACTTATTTACAAAAAACGTCTCGGTCAAAAAGTCTAAAGCGCATATTAATATTTGTAGGCTATATGCGCATTACATCCCACCTCATCTTTTTATTTGTATTTTTTGTAAATTATGTTTACTAATAAGGTGCATTTATGACTATTAAATGTTTTATGCTCTTCAAAGATGTCACAGCAAAGGCAATATGTAACTTGTTGCACTGTTGCTTTTAGATGAATCGTTGTGATAGTAGAATGATGGCTCTTAATATAAAACGTTTGTAAATCGCTTCGGATAAAAGCGTCGGCTAAATTAACTCAAATATTGCGTTATCGTTAATATGATGATTCAGAATTAATGTACATGGGAAATATTTAGAGTTTTTAAAGCACTTTGTATGCTTAACCTTTTTATGTAAATTATTAAATAACCAAAGAAATACCATACATTAAACTCTAAGTTTAGTCACAATGAAGCTCTTGTTGTAATGTCAATAAAAGCAACAGAGACTTGTTGCCTTTGCTGCAATGCTTCTGTATAGTACTCCCTATAAAGTGGATGCAGTTTTTAAATGTGGACTCTGAGACTGACACTGGAGTGTGACTGCACTCATTCACTGTATGTATCTTTCCTTGTGATGTCTGTGACCTGTATGAGGTTGTGACTAATTTCAATAATTTTCAATTCGCGTGAATTCTGCATTTCTTGGAATTACTCTAAATTTTCAATCATGATTTTCTATTTACATGAATCCACTTTAGGTCTTTTACAAAAAATGTAAATCATCATAATGCGGACAATGCTAAATGATATCCTATATAAAGCCAAGGAAACTCATTACTGGTTGTCAGAAGGAGTACTTTAATATTACTGATGTGAGGACAATAAGTCTGGACTCCGTGATCAGGTCTGACTTAATTGTTCCAGCCATATTCAAGTAAAGTGGTCACAGAGGTAAGATTACAAAAGTATTTTTTTGGGGGGGGGTGACAAAAGATAACAAATTAAAATACAAGCATAATGGCATAATTATTAAACCATGAATCCCCCACTGCCTGTCAGAAAGAGAGAGAGAGATAGAGACAGAGAAGTAGCAGGTATGCATGCTTACAGTATAACTTGTTTGGTAATATATCTGACTTTTACTGTTACACACTGAACGCAAGTCTCACACTTAATTTAAGCATTGAAGTTGTGGTTTTGAGAAAGGCTAATGTACATAAGTACACCACAAATTCACCAGGGTCATGTGAGTTCATTGCAGTTAACCGAATAACTTGCAACTCCCATCTTTGGTGTGTCATCTAGAAATGTGCCATAAATTTACTCCCTACATTGGGTTGATGCAGGAGACGGTTGTGTGTCAAACTGCATATAAGCTACTGACAAGTGCTGACTCTGAGTTTTGGTTTCTCTACTGATGGTTTTGGCTCAGGCTGTGGGATAGGATTATGTTTGTGTCTGCTTATGTTTATGTGTGTTTGTTTTCCTTCTCTTTGTCGGGATGAAAATGGAATCAGCTTAGTGCTGTATGTGCTGAAAACTCAACTTTGAATGACTTTGGTGATTGTAAATATATTTCTTAACCTAAATGTGTGTGAACCACTGATCTATAAAGGGCGGTGAAGCCACCGGAAGCGATCGCGCCGCCATGTTGGTATTCCCTACTGACAGAGAGCGCCAGTGACTCAAAATGACGATCTAACACAACCCATTTTTCAGCTTATTCAACTTTATTAGACTTTAGATATAAAAAAGGGACTGGTAACTTACTGTTTTATCATTAATATGCGATAACTTTCTATTCATTTAAAAGAACATTTGGGAATACCGACATGGCGGCGTGGTTGCGTTAGTGTTATGACTTCATTTATATAGATCAGTGGTGCAAATACACTGTTTTTGGATTCCCAACAGAATTGACAACCACATTACTACTTTTTTTGTGAACACACCCATTGGACACAGTGTGAAAATGCTGAGAGCAACAGAATTCTGTTCTATAAAAACAAAATTTGCATACCATGGTGCTTTTCAAACTCCTTCGTAGAAAGAAAGATGCTGGGACTTGTATATGATTGTGCCTCATCCTTTCTCTTGCATTCCTCTGTCAAGTCCAAACCAGACCTTTTTTGGGGTGCATGGTATAATTTAGCCGCTATTTTTACAAATGGGTACACTTTCTACCCTGTTTGCTTTTTTCAGGTCAACAGCATGAAAATTGGCTTCCATTTTCCATGTGTTTGACTTTTAAGTGAAAGATGGGTAGACAATATGAGGAGACATAGTTGTTGATATGACAGGATAAAGGAGGTGATTCCATTGGATGATTCTTCAGGCTGTAATGGCTTCCTGGAAATGCCATTGCACAATGGTATTTAACAAACGTTTGCATCAGCCGTGTATGGTCCGTTTTTGGATCAGCCACGGTGAATTTTTTTTCATGTATATGTCTCATTGCGAGACTATTTCAAAGATATTTGTATTGCTTCCGTTTAAATTACAAGGCTTAATGTAGTGAGAATGGTGGATGATTGAGGAGTATCCACAGTGATCAGCAAAAGCATCCCATCACCTGTCATGTTCAGGGTGAGACAAGGATAGAGGACCCAGGTGTAGGCGGGTAAGAGGTTTTAACAAGACTTAAATAAATAACAAAGACAAAACAAAAAACCCACAAGGGGGTAAAAAAGCACAAGGGTATAACATGAAATCAAATCGGGAACATGGACTAACTAAACTAGACAGGACTAAAAATTACATTCACTGTATATTACAAAAGACCAGACCAGACCAGACAAAAACTTACCCATATGAATTGAAATTACGAAAGAATCAAATCAAGAGGGAAACAGGTGCAGGGGGTGAAATAATTAACAATCAATGATGAGTAAACGAGGGGGCGGGGACAAAGACGAGACTGGAAAGAATGGGAGGCTATAAGGTCCAAAATTGCCTGGCTCAAAATAAAACATGAGGATCTGCCATGGCTCTGCCTCTTCACGTCATGAACCATGACATTACCAATGCTCACACGGCACAGAAGCTGTGTGTATTGCATGATGTGTTTGATGGGGGAAATAAAACATTCAGTATGCTTGTGTATTTGAATAATGTGTGTGTGAGATCCCAGTAAAATTTCACTGTGGGAATTTTCACTGAATAAAAACTACACTGTAAAACAAATTCAGTAAAAAGACAGAAATAAATAGCAAAAAAATAAACCCTGTGCTTATTATACATTTGCGGTCTCTTTTTAAATTTTACAGTTTTTGACTGTATTTCAAACATAAACCGTAAAAAACGTTCTGGCAGCTGAGGATATAAATTAACAGTTTCCCTCAAAAATTGCGTGTTTTCCTCGTTTTTCTTATAAATTAGCAATTTTAAGTAAAAAAATATAGTTCAATGAAGTTGAAATTATATGAAAACATATGTTACAAAATGCCAAAGAGATTTTATACAAAGTCCTTTCTCTTTAAAATTTTCCTAGTCCAAATCATCTAAAGTCTTGATTTCCACAATTATTTTGAAGCTTCATACCCTTAATGCTTGCCAAAATAGTCATTTGTGTCTTTTTTAAATATTTTAACATAAACATCTTACATGTCTGAAATGAGACATAACTGAGAACTCCATTGCGTCACTTGAATTCTAAAGGCTACTTTCTCTCTCTCTTTGATTGAGTATCATTGAGCACTTGGGAGGTTCTTTGTGTTTCAAGCTTAAATTTTGGAATGTGACTCTATAAAGAGTTCTTCTGAGTTTCTCCATTATGAAAATGTCAAGAGACATCTCAAACTTATCTTCTGACATCTCTTGGTCATCGTCATGTGTTTCTCCTCAGCATGTATAGGGAACAACTTGGAATACACTATATGGTAACAGTGTGGCATATCATTAAAGAGTCACTTGAGGAACTCTTGTGCAGACAGTCGACTTCATTCAAGTCATTTTGTTCTCCAGCTGAGATTTGTAAGGTTGCTTTTCTTCCACATTCGCTGTAGTTTCCTTATAGTTTTTGCCTTAATATCACATTTAGTATAGTCTAGTCTGAGTTCAGGATGAAGATTTGATGTAGGACAAACATTTTAGCTTGTGGTTTGATCATGTTTATCTTGAGGGCTAAGGTTAAGCCAGGAACCAACCGTTTAGCTGGATTTGAAGTTACACCATGGTATCAGTGAGGTCTCCCTGTGTTCTGCAAACCCCAAATCGACATCTCAGCCCCACCTTATGACATCACAAGACTCAACTGGAGCTCAGAAATTAAATCATGTGCCTCCCCACCCATCCAGACACACACACACACACACACGCATGCATGCACACACACACACACACACACACACACACACACACAAACTGCCTGAAATATTTCCTCCTTTCTCCTTCCTGTCTAATGAATGGCTTGTTTTAAAAAGGTCAGGGCGAGTTTTTCCACCACCACACTGTCTGACCAGATCCGTCCTACAGACACACATTCACATAGTCGCTGTCTGTTTATTGTCCACTGTTTTTGACATTTTTGAAACATCAGTGAATGAGACCTCAAATTAAATCTAATTATCAGAAGACTATAAGGGGTGAAATAAAAGTATGATGCTCCGTTAGCAGATGAAGCACAACGACTGTTAATTCATACTGTAGGGTCCCTGTGGAACAACCACACAACAGACAGTCTCCATAATGATTGATTTCACATCCCTTGCCATATTTTTCAACTGAATTTAAATTCACATGTACTGTTAGGCATGAATCCAAAGAACCACCTGATAATTTATTAACTTGAAGGTCTTTGGTGAGTTTTGTAATATCATGTCACATACTGCTCATTTTTTTATAAATTTTTGGTCATAGGTGAACTTATAATAGAATTAAACTGTATTTCTAAATAAATGAATAAGTGCCTTTAAATTCTACACTTAACGTCACACCACTACATTTTAACTACTGTTAATACTGTGGAGATGCTGCTTTTGTTGTTTTTCAGCTTTTGGGCAGATTTGTAGAATATTTGAATTTAAAGCAATTTGTTGGGCACTGTTTGGAGGGAGTTGTGCAGTAAGGGCATGTCCAGTGATAAATGATGTGCTTATATTTAGATGGAAATGTTACAATATCATCTGAGCAAACTCTCTATTCTTGTTTCATTCCTTTTCTCTCAATTTGTAAGACAGTCTAAATCTTCATAAAAAGAGCTTCTTTTAAAAAAAAAAGGTTTCCAAAATTAACTTATTTTTCACTCCTGCCAGTGGTGGGTGTATTTTTATCTGGCATAAAATTGTATTTTGCATAATTTTTTATTTAAAAAATACTTTTTGTTGTTCCAATGACATCGGAGTTATTGGTTTAAGAATCACAAAGGAAAATAATGTAAACATCTAGCAAGGTTTAGGTCAGGCCTGTTACATTAGATTCACCATACACACCATTTTTCCGACACACGTTCTCCGGAGGTCGCATTGGTTGACCGCCTAAGTCATCGAGGTTGTCACATTTTAGTAAAAAGACATTATAAAATGTATTTATTTATCTCTTAAAATGGACTCCATGTAGTTTTATTCTAACCTTGAAATGTAACGGTTGCCTTTTTGAAATAAAACCTGAATTATAAACCTCAATTTCGTACGCGGTCAACAAATGTGACCTACGGAAAAGGGCGCTTCCTGGAAAAATTACAAAGGGCCACCCTATATAACATTAATTTTACAATAACATTATCCGCCAACCAGTTGTTTGTTTACTTGCCAACACCGCACATTGACTTTCAAAATTTGAAACCTGGATTTCATGTTTAAAGCTGCCAGATTATTTCTCATCGTACAGTCGTATTCTTCAAACGCAGCACACATTGTTCTTATTATGAGGGATGACAGTACATAATAGAGACATTGTATGCTTATATGAGTCATTTGTTTTATAAGACTTACATAAGTCTCTTTCTCTCCCTCTTTTTCTGTCCTCATCCTGTAGGTCTTTGAGTGTAATTCATTATCTCAGTTATGTTCTCCGGTCGCTCTCTTCTGCTGCTGTTGCATATCTGCAGCCTGACGGTTTCCTCACTGGCCCTGCCCTTTGAACAGAGAGGATTCTGGGACTTTTCCATGGATGGTGATGGGGGAAATCCGACTTCGGCAATGATGAGAGATGAAGAAGGTTCAGGGATGGAGGAAGAGCTGCCACCAGACGTGCCCTTATGTCCTTTTGGATGTCATTGCCAGCCTCATGTGGTCCAATGCTCAGACCTTAGTGAGTATGTCACTGCGTGTGTGTTAACCGCAGATGTACACACCTGCTTTAAGCATGAATAAGCAGAGCAATGAACCAAATCAAGGATAGTTCACCCCAAAATGTAGATATTTCTATAATAAAAAGAGATTTTGAAGAATGTTGGTAACCGAACAAAGGCGATACCCATTCACTTCCATTGTTTGGACTCAAAACCATGTATTGCCTTTGAATGATTACCAACATTCTTCAAAAATATTTTTTGTGCTCTGTAGAAGAAAGAAAGTCACACACGTATGAAATAACAAGATGATGAGTAAAGGATGACAATTTTTGTTTTTGGGTGAACTATCCTTTTAAGTTTGATGATTTTGTCCTGTACGTTGAATAGTCTGAGGGGAAAAGCAGACTTCTTCTATGAAGGAAATTAGCTTGAAGTCCATGAGATTTGTGTTGGTTTTTTTGACGCACATGTATCACAGGAAGAAAGTGTGAGCACATCATCTGAATGTCTTGTGTTGATTTCAAAATGGCTGAAAGAAAGCATCACTTTCTATCAACAACAGAATCCATTAAGGGCAAAAATGGATGGTCTAAATATGACTGGCACTTCACTTCAGTTTGATTGTTTGTAACTGCTTTGTTTTCATATCCACAAACAGAAAAAAACAGACATACCGTTACAAGGAATGATTGACTGATTTGTTACGTTATATAAGGCATTTACATTGTGATTAGAATTGAAGGCAATGTTTTTGTTGTTTTTAAGAGAGACAAAAAGAATAATCACAGTTTTTATTATAAATACACAAACTGTGGTCTGTCTGTCTTTCTGTCTCCCACCAAGTCTGTCCAAATTATGCTCTTCAACTTCTAAAACCAATGAACTGACAGTCAACAGGAGCTCAGGAATTCAAATCTTTTATTCAAAGCTTAAGACATTCATTTTAAGTTTATGAGTCTGGCTGAGTTTGTGCATTCACATGAATTTTATCATAGAGGATTTGTTTTTGTTTTCTTCTATTTTTCTAGTGTTTTTGCGTTTCACTTTTGTTTGTTGATGTGGATTTGATATAAAACTGAAAAATACAGGCTTCGCTTTAAACAGCCCTTTATATGGTTCCTTCCTGTTTTTTCTTTTTCCTCAGTGTCTGGAAGTTGTTGTGTCATGTAGGCTCTAATCGAAGTTGACTTTTATTCATAACATATGTATAGGCTCATATATATTCGGTGGTTATCATGCCTCTATCATTGTACAATTTGTTTATATTTAGGAGTGTAGATGTGTGTAACGCTGTGGTTGAAGTCTGACATAGTCTGGACAGCTGGTGGACGTCAGCTTTAATCCGGAGGTTTGGCTTAGTTTCTGTCACTGCTTGATAGTGTCATACACAGAGCACTTGTTGGTTTAAGTGGCAGGTGAGGAAAACAGGAAATCATCTTTAATTTAAAAACCTGCAAAAACTGGTGGACATTTAAAGCTGTTCGTGACCACCAGAAAAAAATGTCTCTGCCATGTGATGATGAGGGGGGCTCTAAATGTGTCTTTAATGTAGGGGGCCTCATTACAAAAATGTTTTCCTGGACCCTGTTCATTCAAATAACAGTCCTGGCTCTTGAAGATATCCCGTGGAGGTGTTCATTGTACAAACAGGCAAACAACAAGACCTTCTCGTCTACTAAGATACAATTCAGGCAATGACAGTCAAAAATTCTTTTATAAATTAAACTTGCTTTAAAAAATGAATATAAGCTTAATATTTATCATGCTCTAAAGGCTTGCATTATAAATGCTTTTTCCTTTTTTATTTTTACAAACCAAGGAAGAGAGGACTAATGATGAAAGGACCACTAGAAAAAATATTGATAGACCAATAATCTGAATATTTTGGAAAAACAAATATCCCCCTGTGGTTATGGCTCTGTACCAGTGAAATGTGTTTTGTGTTAATTGACAGCAGGCCGTGGATGCTGTTGAAAGAGTTCATGCTGTATAGAATCCAGAATGTCCCTTTAATGTGTTGAATACCTCTTCTAGTGATTTCACCCCCCCCCCCACTGAGCAGAAAGTCGGCATAGCAGTTGCGGTTTGGAAGAGCATTATAAATGGCTGGAGGGGAACAGAGGTCGAAACCAGCCTAGTATAAATTATTGGGCTCTGCTGGATATCATCATGAATCATTGCACTGATTTAGACTCTTGGACACTGGAATGGTAAAACAGACATGATTTTGGATTTATGCTTTTGATGTGGTTCTGATGTAACTTAGATCTAGTTTATGATGTGGTCCGAGTGTGGCAGATTCGAAAATGCTTATACAGGAGTGGACGTATACGAAGATGATGTGAATCTCAGCTGTTGGGATGCTCACAAACAAACGTTTGGACACAATAACTAGTTACGTTTTCGCGGAGACATTCTGTACAATTTTCTTTTGATGATACAAAGGAAGTCCTGTCTTGGAAGACTCACAAAAATCTAAACCAAATGGCGAGCTGTACATTCTATAGTTTGGATGTCGTAAACTGGTGTGTAAACATTTTGCCTCTTTGTTAAGGTCTGACTGTGGTCCCCAAAGAAATTCCCAAAGACACCAAACTCCTGGACCTACAGAATAACCGCATCACAGAACTTAAGGAAAATGACTTCAAGGGACTTTCAAACCTTTATGTAAGACACATTCCGTTTGGAGCAATAAAGGTGGACCAGTAAGAAAAGAAAAGGAATGAAAAATAAATTAATTCTTTATTTACAATGAATAATTAATAAAATATATACTGCTGTATGACAAAAATGTTTTTAAATCCAAGCAAATAATGTTGAAAATAACCAACATACTATAACAGATATACTAGCACTTTGGGATTAAATTAAGTCTGTTTTCCAAAACTTGTTTCTCAGAAAAAAACTCATTGGATGTTTGTTTTTATGCCGTCTGTTGATGCATGCCAGTCTCAATGCTTTATTCTTGATTTGTTTGTTCACCATTGCCTAAAACTGCCAAAAAGTGTCTCAGCCAAATATTTAGCTTTTGTTGAGTACTTTATGTAATTCTTTAATGCTGACATACACAATTAAGCATTATTTAGTTTTAATATTTAGATTTTAAAGTTTATATTTAGGTAATGTTTCAAGGTTATTTCAAAACAGATTTAAAGCATATTTAGGCTAGCTCTTGAGACATTTTACAGTCAGTTATATCACCCATTCATTTTGCACTTTATACAAAAAGTCTAAAAGGATGTTAATGCTGTCTCTAAAGAAGAATGCTCCTGTAGTTCTGGAAACATGACTGTACCAAACTGAATGTTTAAGTTTCCTTCATAATACTTGGAATATCTATTCTCAATATTTATGCAGTCTATCCCAGACCAAACAAACTATTTAACAGGCCCTAGAAGTACAAGATATTAAGTTATTAATAATACAATTTCTTTTTATTTTCATTTTTCATGGTCATTCTGATGTTAATGATGTTTTTTAAAGTTGCCATGACCCAACAGAAGCTCAATTAAAACCTCTCACTTTCTCTCCCCAGGCCCTGTCGCTGGTGAACAACAAGATCTCCAAAGTCCACCCAAGAGCCTTCACACCCCTCCTACACTTAAAAAAGCTTTATTTTTCAAGAAACCTCCTGACGGTGGTGCCCAGGAACCTGCCCCCATCCCTGGTAGAGCTACGCATTCATGAGAACCGTATTAATACGGTTCCAGAGGGGACGTTCTCTCGTCTGGGCAGCATGAACTGCATTGGTTTGTGTGCACGCTTGCCATTATGTGCTATAGAGGTCACAGTCTGACCAAGCCATTTCCTTTTTTAGATGGAGCCTGCTGGTTTTTGTGATGGGATATTCTGTCTGATGTTGGTCTTCTTATAGAGATGGGCGGGAATCCTATTCAGAACAGCGGTTTTGAGCCCGGTGCTTTTAAAGGCCTGAAACTCAACTACCTGCGCATTTCTGAGGCCAAACTTACTGGAATACCAAAAGGTGATTAATTTTAATAAAAAAGTTTTTAAATATGGATTGTCAAATGAAGGTCCATGTTAACTTTAAAGAAGAAAATTTGGGTGGACCTTGATTTGATTGTCCTTTATGCAGTTTTGAACATAAAGGAGCATTGTCATAAATCACAATTTGCATGATTTAAAATGTAGGTGAATGTGGTGTTAAATTCAGTAATATAGTGATGGATTTTCATAGATCTTCCTGACAGTCTTCATGAGCTTCATCTGGACAACAACCAAATCCAAGCCATCAAACTAGAAGACCTGAAACTCTATAAACACTTGCAAAGGTGGGTCACATGAGTCTGAATTTGCCTCAAACTCATAATCCACTCCTTATAATGCATTTGACCCTGTCTGAGGGACCTTTCTGAGGTCACGGCGCCCCCTTGTGTCTGAAATATCAAGAACATATGCATTAAAACATTCCCTAACCCTAATCCAGACCAAATATAGATTATTGATTACAAAAGGCAAAATTAAAACATTTAAAAAAATTGTACCAAACACAGATAGTTTTAATCATATATTCAAACCTGAAAATGTACAATCAAATAAATAATCACGTGACCAGTCATCAAAAAGTTCATAAAACCAAGTTTATGTGCCGTTATACATCACAATCTATTGTTTATTCATTGTTGTGCTTGTCTTCATTTCCTCAGGTTGGGTTTGGGTCAAAATCACATTCGCATGATTGAGAACGGCAGTCTATCCTACATCCAAAATCTTAGGGAGCTCCATTTAGATAACAATCGCCTGACTCGTGTCCCAAAGGGTCTGCAGGATATGAAGTACCTTCAGGTGATGAACAGCTGATTAGATACAATATTGAGCCCTTCACATGCACACATTCAATTGTGATTCTCTTCTTTCAGGTGGTCTACCTTCATTCAAACAACATTAGCCAGGTGGACGTCAGTGACTTCTGTCCTCGAGTATTTGGCATAAAGAGAAGCTTTTACCATGGCATTAGTCTTTATGGTAACCCAGTTAACTACTGGGAGGTGCAGCCTGCTACTTTCCGCTGCGTTACTGACCGATTGGCCATTCAGTTTGGAAACAACTAGAAATAAAGGATGTGGGAGATATGTTGGAACGAATGATGCTCCAACTGAAACCAAACAGACAAAAATGGGCTGAAAAGAGAAGGTTGTGTGGGAGCCAGTAGCATTTCGAAATGGATGTTTTTGTGTTGTCTAAGGAGAAAAGTAGAAAAGAGAGAAGAGAATTGACAAGGCTCTGCCTCGATAAAAAAAAACAATAATGACCAAATGGCCGAATGAATAATGACAGAATAATGTTTTTTACAGCGAGTGTTTAAAAGTCTTACCATTATTTTATAATCAAGGCTCTTTGTTTGATTTAGTTATATTGACGTGTATTGTTATAATGTTTATTATTTCATATTTGTTTGTTTAATTATTATTGGTAAAGTTTGGAGGTGCTGTTGAAATGCTAAGGTTGAATACACATTGCTTAATAATTGTACTTCTGTGTTGACAAGTTTCTTCATTTTGTGGCTTTGCCTTGCTTTGGGAGCTTTGGGAGCTTTACAGTTGAAGAACTTTAAATCAACGGGGAAATGTTTGCAGCACGCTTTAAAAAGATAAGCACAGTTTTCATGTTAAGATTAATTCAACTAAAGGCCTTGTGTCCTTTCCCAGCACTTTTGGGTTTGAGGCTGATTGAAAAAAAGGACTGTATTGTATTATTATTTTGCACAGTTTCTTTATAAATTCATAATCGTATCATTTTTTTGTTGAATTTGGTGATACTGGATGCATATACACTGCCGCAATTTGCAATATAGAACCAATTGCCTTGACTAAAGGTGCAAACGTGGAGGTACATCATGCTGTGACTAATAAAACTTGAGTTAACATGAGTTTAATGTGTTCAGTGGAGTCAAACACTTGCAATGTTCTCTTTTGTTAAAAAAGAACAGGTCTCTTATTTTATCAATAAAGCCGAATATTGATTGATTTGATGATGATCAGTGAAAAAATTATTATTATTTTTTTCAATCACTGAATTCCCCACTTCAATTATTTTACAAATATCACTTATTATTTTATAATGAAGCTAAAAATTATTGCCTATCCAGGTTTTTACGTAACTGGATATAAATCACATAAATTTTAATCTCTGGACTTTATTTGTGTAACGTAACTGTGGGGTGTTAATTAAATGTCCTGATGTCCAAAAATGTTCAAAAGCTAAAGAAAGTTGGTAACCATTGACTTACATTGTATGGCACAAAACCACAGAGACATTTCTCAAAATATCGTATTTTGTGTTCCACAGAAGAAAAAGTCATATAGACTTTCTGAACCACATGCGTGTGAATAAATTATGACGGAATTAGTATTTTGGGGTGAACTGTCCCTTTAATTCCCTACGTTGTCAAGTCTAAACTACGAGGACAGTGTCGAAAAACATGCAACAGTTCAAGAACAAATCGGTGTAGTTCCTTGAAATCATGATTTTCAAGGATCCCACACGTGTGAACTGAACAGTCTGGTAACACTAGGGGCTTTTATTTTACAGCTGTGAGAGCAGCGCGTCACGTCACCCCACCGGCCGCCGAACATGTCTATCAGATCAGTCACGAGGATCTTTCACCACTGCAGACCGCGACGCTAACATTGTGACAACAGGCTGATGTGTGATACGCTTTTATGGCGCGTTATAAAGCAAGTAGTGTCGACATTCGTGTAATTAATATTGTAAAAAGGCCCGTTTATTGACTGTCGCTGGAGCCCGATGCTTGATTCGATATATCGTTGTGTTCCGGGTGCGTCAAACCCAACGTGTGACCTGCGCTTTTTGGATTTTGGAGCATTTTGGATTTAATTTTTTTATTTGTTACGATTATTATTCAACTGTTTACAGGTTGCGGTTTCACATATATCGTTGTTTGCCATACAATTTGAATTCAATTTGTATGTTTATTTTTTTAATAAATGTAAATCGCTGCTATGCAAAGGCTCGTTGATCAGATCTGCTTGTCTTCAGCATCTTCTCACCATGTATTGTTACGGACGAGATGAAGAGGAAAACAGATATCTCTTTAACCAGTGTTTCCTGCTTTGGCCAAGAGCACAGGTACAGTGATACTTTTATAAATATTGTTCTGCTATTCCAAGGTAATAAAGTGTCCGGTCTGTGCCGATTTCATCTGAGACCCGACAATAATCCAGATGCTTTCAAGTTACCCTTTGTAGTTGGAATCTGTCACTATTGATTTTGTGTTCCTCTGTTTCCAGTGACTCCCACTCATGCCATAGATGTGCAACCCCTATCTAACTGTATTTCTCCAGATCACCCCTGGTGTTCCTCCACCTGATGCCTCTTGCTCCCTCTTCACATCATTCCCTTATCTCTCCCCTTGACTTTCCTCACCTTCCTTCCTCCCTCGCTGGCGCTGTCACTTCCTGTCAGATGTCATAATGGTGTGTTGTGGTCGAGCGCTGGATGCTCCCTGCACTCTGGCTCTGTTGGTGGGCTTCCAGTTCGCTTTTGTACTCTACTTTTCCCTGGGAGGTTTTCGCGGCCTGGTGTCTGTTCTGATCCATTCCTCCGAGCCTGAGTTTGACTACTCTCGACCACATGATGTCTACACCAACCTCAGCTCTCTGCTGCTCCACCATCCGGGACCCAGTGGACCAGAACAGCAGCTCAGAGACTGCACAGTACCCTCTCCGTTACTGGGTATTTAGAAATTACCATTCAACTATTTAACGTCACTGGATGTCATTTTAGTATGAATGAAACAATGCGCTTTACATTTGTTTACATTTTAATCTAGAAGCGTCATGCCCAATTGTCCGTCAATTGTTGTAACTATTAATGGTTAAACTCTGGTAGGCAATACTCATTTATATGTCTTAATTATTTACATGTCTACATTTGTTCAGTGCAGTCAGGTCAAACCTGCTGAAGGTAATGTGCATAAACCGACAACTCTGTCATCATCTCCTTGCCTCCATGTAGGCTCAAAATTCAGTGCAAAACTATACTGCTAGCAAATCTGACTCTCACTCAGAGCGGCTACCAACTAAATTACATAATAATAAATGCATGACGCTACTGCTTTAAACAGTTAATTCTTATGTTTTGCAACACGCTTTTTACAAGTGCACCTGTTCTCTTCCCTGCTATCTGCAGTGGGTCCTATTTCTGTCCACATCTCCCCACTCCCCTCCCTGGAGGAGATTAAAGAGAAGAACCCCTTGGTGACCTTAGGGGGTCATTACCGCCCGCCAGACTGTAAGCCACGGCACCACACAGCCATCGTGGTCCCCTACCGGAACCGCCAGACCCACCTCCGTGCCCTTCTCTACCATCTGCACCCCTTTTTGCAGCGGCAAGAGGTCCACTACAGCATTTACATTGTGCACCAGGTCTCTTGTTTGTTGATACGCTGACTTGCCACATCTATTGTATGTGAAAATCCTCGCGGTGGATGTAGCCCTCGCAGAGTAAACATGCACTGTGTGGTCAAAAGTATGTGAACACAGGAGCTCCACACCCAAATGTGAAAGCTAAACATTAATTTACTTTAAACAATACAAAGACAGTAGCGGGAGGTGCACTTCATTCCAACAATGTTTAGTAGACTTTTTATGCAGTGTGGAATTGAAAAGTGGTGTCCACATACTTCTGGCTACTGTATGATATGTTAGACCTATATTTTTGTTTCAGAATGCATTTGATTAACTCAAAGTTTGTATTATCAGTCTGGCAATTCCACATTTAACCGAGCAAAGCTGCTGAACGTCGGGGTGCGCGAGGCACTGAGAGAGGAAAACTGGAGCTGTATTTTCCTGCATGATGTGGATCTGCTGCCTGAAAATGACCACAATACGTACACCTGCCATCCGGATTACCCAACACACCACTCGGTTGCTATGGACAAGTTCAGATACAGGTAATTTATCAACTATAACCATATATCTGTAGTTTTAAAGTTTATATACATGTTTCTAATTTTAAGAAATTTTACATTATGTTAGCTGTAACAAAAATGTGCGGTTCCCTAGACAGGGGTTAGCTTATGCCAGGCCTAGGCCATATTTTAAATGATGACATTTAAGTCGTTTTTACAAACAAGTATTACAAAAACACAAAACAATGGCAATGATGTTTTTTAAGATAGGACAGTTCACCCATAAATCTACTCACCCTCGATTTTTTTGTTCTGATGAATAAAGAGAAAGAATGCTTTGAAGGAATGCTTGTAACCAAACAGTTTTTGGCCACCGTTGACTACCATAGTAGGAAAAAATTCAATGGTAGTCAAAACTGGCCCAGAACTGTTTGCTTTTCAACTTTCTTCAAAATATCTTCTTTTTTTTTCAACAGACCAAAAAACTTATGAAGCAATTTTTCCTACTATGGTAGTCAAAAGTGACCAGGAACTGTTTGGTTTCAAGCATTCTTCAAAATATCTTTCTTTGTGTTCATCAGAACAGTGACATTTATACAGATTTAGATAACTTGAGGGAGAGTAAATGATAGCAGAATTTAGATTTTTGGGTGAACTATTTCTTTAAATTCATTAAATATAACTATTTAATACTGAATATTAAACCTAATGAAAAGCATGTTGAACATTATGTTGAATTAAAAATGTTATACACAAGTATTTGCAAAACATTTTTTTTTTGCCGTTTCAAGTTTTACTGATTGCCCTATAATATGACGTTTAAAACTTAAAAACTTTTTATTTCATGCCCATGAAATCTATTCATTATTTTCGATAAAAAGAAAAGAAAAAATGTGTTTTTCGTCCATGGTACAATAGATGGTCTTAAATGATGAAAGTTTTTAAATGTCTCTTATTCATTATCAGTTCAGACAAAAGGGCTGCATGGGTCTGGTCCTATATACGAGTGGCCCCTAGATGGGTCCAGGTTTTTGTGGCATTTTATGAAATATAGAAATTTATCATAATTTTTTTGCAATCAAACATCAGAAAAATAAGACCACCAACCCAAATAAGTGATGTTCCAGCATTTTATTATTGAATGTGTCTTTGGTTTAATAAAAATTCTAAGTTTAAGATCATAAGTCTTTATTTGGATGGGCACAAAGCAATGCGACCAACACAGGGGGGAGCCTTTCAACGAAAAAGTTTAAAAACCATGAGTTAGTTGTCTGCAGTCACATTGTCCACCTAGGTATAAACATTGCTTGGAAATAGAACATTGCAAGGAAAACAACCCATATATTCAGTCCACCAAGGCTGACAGAATCATCAGGTCCTCTCTATGATAAATTCACTGAGGGCTGTAAAGCATTTAGACACTGTGAGTTGGTCCTTGGTTAGATATACAGAGAGTTGAGGACCAAAGGCTACTGCTGCGTGTTTGTCTTGCCAAAATTGGAACTACAGAGTATAATTCAGGTGTTGACAATATGTACTGTAGCCGATGTCATGACCGCAACATAAGAAGTAAAGAAAATTCAAACTTGTCATTTTAATCAGTATTGCGTAAAATGTGCTGCTTTTAAAATAGGAGGACCAGATCTGCATCCAACTCTAGAAATGTCTGTAATGATGTAATGCAGAGGTACTAGCATTTAGTTGCTGTGGATGTAATGACACATCTGATGGAGTTATTGATGAGGGAAGGATATTTTCCCTGCAACTCTTCAACGCAGGCTTCCGTACTCTCAATACTTCGGAGGAGTATCTGCCGTAACACCAGAGCAGTACCTCAAAATGAACGGCTTCCCCAACAAATACTGGGGTTGGGGAGGAGAAGACGATGACATTGCAGCTCGGTGAGAATACATCAAAATTGCATTGTGTCATGCATTTGTGTCGCATGTCTGTTGGCTCTCCTTCATCTTTCTTTTTGCATTTCCCTTGACTCATTTTCATTACATCCATCTATCCCTCATGCCCTCCCCCACGTAACCACAGGAGGGATCAGTAAGTACATGCATGAATCACCACTTTGGACTCAAGGCTTCAAACAGTATAGCTTTCAGTATAACTTCAGTGATTATTACCTTTAGATTTGATTAAAATTCATTTTTTTGTGGCAATGAGAAGCTGTACTGTACTATAGAGAAGGCAAAGTTATTGAAGTCTTGAATCTAGAATGAGTCAGGTTAAGGGGTTTGTTTATAGCGTTGATGATTTAAAACGCACTTTCTTTGTGGTGAGTTCTCTGCCCTAAATGAGTTTTACTTCCTTAAAGGAAAATTGTAAATTCTGTCAACATTAACTCACCCTCTAGTCACCTCAAACCTGTATGAATTTCTTGCTTCTGCAGAACACAATAGAAGATATTTTGAAGAATGTTTCCAACCGAACAACGGCGGTACCCATTGACTGGTTTTGTCTGTACAATACAAATGAATGTGAACCGCCGTTTTGCGGTTTCCGGCGTCCTTCAAAATATCTTCTTTTGTGTTCTGAAGAAGAAAGAAATTCATACAGGTTTGAAGTGACAAGAGCTTGAGTTAATGTTTACAGAATTTTCATTTCTAGGAGAACCAACCCTTTCACAAGGCCCAACCAGGTTTTCTAATTTTACTTTAGTATATTTAGTCTTTACAAACTATTTTTCATGTAGTTTAGTTGTACCTTTTTGTGGTTTTATGTTTTAAAGAGTAAATATTTTGTGATATTAAAGGTCCTACTTTGGACTCCTTTTTTCCTTTTTTAACTTTGTTATTCATTCACTTGCGGCTTTATAACTTGGCGGACTTCTTACATTTACACACAACAGCAGTACACACTGCATAAAATTTAATTTAAAGGACATTGGTATAGTTACTCTTTAAACGTTCACAAACTCCTGCAAATCCTCAACACTATTTTTAATCTTGTTAGTGCCCATCCATTTGGTCCACCATCAAATGCTGTAAATGCTTTTCTGGTTTGCGTCATGCTGCTGCACACTTTTTCTGTGTTGACTTGTTAAACTTCATACCATATTTCTGGATGTTTTTCTGTTTATTACTATTTCTACTTGGCCTGTGGATTTTCTTTCAGAGTGCGTCTTTCTGGCATGAAGATAATGCGCCCCCCTTCGTCTATTGGTCATTATAAGATGATCAGACATAAAGGAGATCAGGGGAATGAGCAGAACCCTAGAAGGTAATGTCACATGACCTCTTCTGTTGCCATATCAAAAATTCTTGATTCTTGACTGTATCTGTTTTTTATAGTCAACTGCTTTTTATTCTTCTAGGTTTGACTTGCTTAAGCGCACAAGGCTGAGCTGGCGATCAGACGGACTGAATTCGCTGACTTACAAGCTATTGTCCAAAGAGTTTGAGCCATTATACACTAATTTGTCGGTGGATATTGGGGATGATCCACACTATCCCCCTGTGAAGACTTCAGCCCCAAACTCAAAGCATCACCAAGCTGCCCCAACCAGTACGATAAAGACTTTAAAACAGAGTTTGGTCAACACGGATGCTACAAAGGTAGAACATACCCACTTAAAGGCCAACAATGAAAGTACTAATGCTGTTCAGAAAGCTGCTATGAAAGAAGATGTAGGATGACGTTGATGATCTTCAGGAAAGGCAACACAGGGTGATCTAATAATGGAGCTTGCTCTTTATTATCACATACATTTATATAGTAAACCATTGCTACTATAGAGAGATAAGTTCACGTCTGGACTGCAAACTGTTTGTCTGACAAAATACTGATATTGGTGACATTTGCTCAAGGCCGCAATCATTCGCTGAATACCTCTCTGTTGGAGAAGTCGTATCTGAGAGGGGGCGGAGCTGTAAATGGCCTCAACAGCTACCTAGAAGCGTACAGTCCTGTGTATGTTTTGAGCCAATCTGCTGCCAGCTGCTGTTCTTCACCCCACTGTGTGGGTCTGTTTTCTGTGCCTTTTCTTGCCCTTGAACCAGTCTCTTATCAATATGTCATAACTCAGTTAAAACATCTCATCACTGTTATGAATACTTAAATAATGCTAGAGTTTTATGCTTATTCCACATATTCATGTTTTTATTCTCTTTTTAATCAGGAAATGTCTCTTTGTGATTTGACGCTTGAGCAGACTTGTATCACTGCCGTCTAATTTTGGTCGCACTGTATAAACCTTTAATTTCTATTTTAGTTAGGAAGGTTTGATCTTGAGTCGTAATCACTGTTTTGCTTTCTTTTTGAGCTGCTTAGGTACTTATTTTATTATAGAGGACAATATTCTTTATGTATTGTGTGGTGCCTTTGTTGGTATAAGTTTTGGTTGTAGACAATCACTGGGATAAGCATTTAATATGGAGTATATATTTATAAACCTTATAGCTTACAGTTCTTTTATTTTAGGCATTACATATGTAATACATATGATATATTTCTGTTAAATCGAATAGATTTGTTTAGGTTTAGTGTGACTTTAGCATAAGGTGGTAGTTGACATATTAAGGAGTCAATTGGTGCAGGCGAGTATCATGCTCCCATTTATTAATCAAAACGTTGATGGATTGTATTTGATTGGATAGAATGAACCCCACACTCGTATACAATCATTTACATAAGCTATGTTGGAAAAACAAAGATATCTGGCGAAAGACATTTTTTGTGTAAAATATTTTTTAGATAAAGATTATGTTCCACATTATATTGTAGTAATAGACCCCGTGATTATTTTTTTAATGTCATTGACATTTGACAAACAATCACATATTTAAAAGTCACGGTAAATAAGTCTAAACAGGCTTTACTACAATTTCTATAGAAATAAAATCCAGTAACAATATTTTAAATTCACACAACCAGGGTGCATATCAAATCTAGATTTTAATGCATTTCTTTACATGTTCATACTGGTAATATTAAAATGAGTTTTTGGTCCTCATGCCTTTTACTACATATGTTTAACTTAGTGATGGGTATATTATTTGTCGCTATAGTTGTTTAAATAATTCAAGATGAAGATATAAAATGTTGCATGTGGTAAGGAAAACTACTAATATTTCACCCATGTGTAGAGTATATACTATATATTTAATACATAGTTTTTTATCAGAAATTTGGTAGAAGTGTTTTACTACATTAGTACATAACAGTCTCTAGCTTGAAATCTACTCTGTGATGATCGACTCTGTTTTATGTTAAGGATTGTGTTTATTTTTTGACATTTTATCTGATTGTGTAGTTGGACTGGTGACTGTTTATTTTATAAAGATTTAAAAATGTTGCTAAAGGTTACTCATTACAGATCTCCAGTTTAAACCTGTACAAGTATCACAGTTGTGTAATAGTTTTAAATCTGACTTCTGTCAGGTACTGTGCAATTACCCCTGATTGCGAGTAAACACAGTACACAACATTGTGACCATGCAACTGTTTTGTATTTATCAACAGAGTAGAACAAAGTTATACTTAGTACAAGCTTTGATTGTGTTATTGACTTACAGGACCCACTCTCACTGTAAGTTCATCTTCAGTTCCTTAAGCTTACAGTTCTGCTTGTCTAAAAATCCCTCATTTGTTTTCAAGCACCAAAAGACAAACCGAAAACTAGTGAATCAAGCTGATGCTGTGTTCTAGTGGGACTACAGGTGTGTCAGTGCATTAAATTATTTCAGCAAATAAAGGATATGGAAAATATCTCATGTTGTTCTCATCGCTTCAGAATATTATTAAAATGCAGATATTAAAGCAGTATGAAAGTAAAATGGGTATATTTTATTGGGATACTTATCCCTGCATCATGGCAGCATTTCATCTGAGTAGATTCCATTACAAAACCCATTAAGTAAAACTAATCTTCATTGAAACAATTTAGTTGATGTGTTCAGACCCACACAAACATTGTAATGCAAATGGTAAAGCTGTAAATCAATAGAAACAAAAATATCCATGAGGCAACCCTGTTTTTTTAGATTAAATAGATACAAAACATTATGAAGAAGAGGATGTGTGATTATTCAGGTGATATGTCCGCTGCGATGCTGGTCTGCTGTGGTCTTAATTTAACTTTGCTGAGTGACTGGTCTGGACCGTGTCGGGTGGCTGTGTTGACTTGCCGATCTAGATTGAGCCTGGTTTTCCTGAACGTTTAGCTCTTCGGGCTGGACTTGTTGACCAGACTGGCTTGTTGGTCTAGACTTGGCTTGGTTTTGCTGTGAATTGGGTCTGGGTTGCTCTGTGTGAATCTCTGGCCCATCTAGGCTCTCAGGTATTTGCGACTCTTTAGCAGGCTGGCTCAAATTTTTGTTTTCCTATAAAAGTAATTATTAGTCAGCATTTATATGTAATATATGGACATCAGACAACAACAAGACTAAATGACAATATGGGAGAAATTAATGATATTAAATACTTACCATGTTTTCAGAGGCCTTTAGAGCCTGACTTGTGGAAGATTTCGTCTTTCCCCAGGTCCTGAGGCGATCTAGGCCCTCTTGTGAGCGGGCAGTGGGCTTAACATAAACAGGTGAGAAATGGTGTGGTAAATCCCATGTGCCCTGGACTGATGGCCATGCACTTCCCATCTGACAATGAAATAATGTACAATTACATTGATAATAAGATCTAAGGGCAAAAAGTGAATAAACCTTATTGTCATTTGGACACACCAGTAAAAAGGCCAGTTAAAGAGAAGTGAATTTAAATCCTCTGCAAATAATAATGCAAACCTTTGTTTTTACACCATGCAGAAGGTGGCCGCGGTCTGTCACTATAAATGTGGTGTAGCCATCCGCTGCAGACGGTCTCTTGAGTAAAAAGGCCAATTACATGTAGACAGTACAGTAGGCATGTAGCATTTTGTCAAAAACATGTTTCATTAAATAAAATATGTGGTTGAAGCCTCCAGGAAAGAATATTTTAGATTTTCTAACATCCAACTTTTTGCATTTTTTTTATTGTGCATTCCAATTAATATCAATAAAACTGCAGTTGGTTTGTCTTGATTTAAGCTATAATAACACAATAAAACACAACAAAAACATGATAAAATATTAAAAAACTTATTTTAGATTTTTTTTAAAAGAGTTATTTCATTTTGGAACCAAACTCTTCCTTTGTAGATGATGAGGTTGAGATTGAGATAATAGCAATATGATCAAACACGATACTCTTACCTCTTTGAAATGTTTTGGAATTGTCCAGTTCTGGAGCTTGTGCGACTTAAAGGCACTTTCATACTGCACACACAATAATATACATATTATTCAATAATAAAATACATATGTAACCACAGAATAAAGACAATTTACTGTAGGTACCTGGTTGGCTGAGTAAGCAGTCGACATGTTCGTTGCAGCTCGAGTTAGTTGACTGTGGTCTCCTAGCAACCTCTCAAAGTCAGAGAAAATCACACGTTCGCATAGGAATTTACTTATTTCGTTTGAGCCTTATCATAACCAAAATGTAAAACCTGTTAAATTATCTGTAATATGAAAAAACTAAATATTTATGTTTTATTCATTTTGTAATGACAGTGTCCTCCAATGCGTAGAGGGCGCTGTTGACTAATCGAGCGCTTAGTTGCACAGCAATGAAGAAGACCCGGAACAGAACATTTACAACGTTGTTTTAGAACAGACGACTTCACTCAACAACCATATTTAAAACATAAATACAACTTGTATACATTGATTGACACCTTTGTAAATGCACAGTTTTTTTAGGTAGTCTGCTGAACTAGCCGCCGTATGTAGTTTAACTTTTAAATAGACGACGGAGTGTTTGCAAGTGCAAGCATTTGGTCAGCATTTTAACGCTATAGTCACCGCTTTTGTGAATGTCATGCAGGCGTCAACATCTGGAGCTGACAATGAGGCGAGAGCGAGCATGACTGAATATGAATCAAAAAAGCATTTTCGAGTCTGCCAGTTTATTGTCGAGACAGGTAAAGTAACTCGAAAATTGTCAGATTTGCAAGGATCATGTTTGTTCTTTCGTGTCTTATCAAATTACATATTTTCGTGTTAAAACTTTTTATACGGAAGGCATTTATTGTGTTTTCATATGTACAGGTGTAAAATTAGGTATGAGATCTGTGCCAATGGCTACAGCATGTGTGCTGTATCACAAGTTCTTCCAGTCTGCAAGTTTGCAGGTCTATGAGCCATACCTTGTGGCCATGTCTGCAATTTACCTCGCTGGCAAAGTAGAAGAACAACATCTCAGAACGAGAGATATCATCAATGTCTGTCACAGGTATGAGATATCTAGTTTCAACTGTTTACAATAAACTTTACTGAGCTGACACATTGTAGCTCCCCCTTTCTTTTTTCTTATGTTTCAGGTATTTTCATCCAGAAAGTGATCCATTGGAACTGGATGGAAAGTTTTGGGAGTTGAGAGACAGTATAGTGCAATGTGAGCTCCTCATTCTCCGACAGCTTAACTTTGAAGTGTGTTTTGAGCATCCACACAAGGTAATGACTGAATTGCATATCTTCTTCGTGTTTACTGCTTTTTGTATTTAGTTTGATGAGCAATGTTTTGGGTGTAGGGCAGGCTTGTATGAAGTAAAGTTTGTAGACCAACGCAGATTTTTTTTGTAGTTATTCCTGCTTATATATTATTCCTAAAATAATAATGTGTTAATTATTTCTACATTAGGAGTTTACCTACATATGTTCAATTGTTTCCAACCAAGATGTTTACAACAATTTTCTTTGATTTAAAGAAACCATAAAAGCAAATTTTTATCTTTAAATCTTATCATCTTGATGGTTCATTTTACAAACATTTGTCCGGCAACTTCAGTGTGCTTCTGAACTATGCATGTTTGTATTTTGCCTCTTCTAATAAACATAATTTTGTTTGTCCCTTCAGTACCTGCTGCACTACCTTCTCTCTGTAAAGAGTCTGTTGAATCGCCACGCATGGTCTCGAACTCCAATTGCTGAAACAGCCTTGGCTGTGTTAAAAGACAGTTACCATGGTTCTATGTGTGTCCAACATAAGCCTCAACACCTCGCTGTCACCTGCCTCTATCTCTCTCTTCAGACGTATGGCATGCAGCTTCCCAGGGGGGAACTAGAGTGGTGGCAGGTATGTTAAAAGGTTTCATAAAATCTTCAGGCAGCATTTCATGCCAGTTGTGTTGTGTCTGCACTGAGTCACTGAGAATAAATGTTCACTAGATTGGTTCTAGGGCCAGATCAGATCAGGCATCGACAGAGCAACAATTGCAGTAACCTTTAGATTGCAGCAAGTTGTTCCCATGGCAATAGGGGCACCTAATGGTTTCTGCTTGGTCTGAGAGAAATAGCATTGTTCTCCAAGTTGTGTTCCCTTGGTGACACCCCCAAGTAATATTTGAAAAGAATTGAGAAGCATTTTATAACTCGGGCACAGCTACTTACTTTGTCTTTAAATCCTAGGATTTTGTGTCTTTTTTAAGAATTTATACGATTTATTTAGTTGCTGATGTATTTAGTATTAAGTAAAGGAATTCTTTTTGTAGTCTTACCTATTCAGACTTAACATTTTGGACCACAATGCAGCTTGTTCAGGAAAATAACTGCCTGCTTATGACACGGCTAAAACAAATATTATTGTTTGTTTTAGATGTGTATACACGATTTAAGGTTCAAAAACGCTGTCTCCTCTCCTCAAAAATCTCCTCTTTGCCCAATCTCTCTGAAACGCGTAGATTTTTTTCAATGCTCATCGCTCTGAAAAGCGTGGTGTGCTATGATTGGCCAGTTAAAGAGTGTGTAGCTATTGGTCGAATACTGCAAGCGTACTGCCAGGTATGCTCACCTTACTTGCGTATACATTTGGGTGGCTTTATTCATATCCACGAACTGACGTAGATTTGTGGGGGTGTGGTTACACGAGGCATTTCAGGCAGGTCTGAGTGAGCCTGTGATTTAAGATAGAATGCATCTCTTATTCCGACAATATAATTTTTGCAATTTCACGTGTCTAATACATGGATGGTCAACTTATAACACACCAAAGACACAGAAAAACACGTATTTGCACCACATGGCCCCTTTAAACACTAAGAGACTGACATTTAGATGTTTGGGGATGGATTTATTTTAAAGCCCTACGGTGGCTAAGAAAAAAACTAAGATGTTGTCATAAAATTCATAGACTATCCGAATTCATGTATAACAAGTTATGAAGAGATTGTGGTGACATGTATGTGGTGACATGTAAATCGGGCTGTAAACCTTAAAACAGCAGGCATTTTATTAAAAATATAATTTAGGAAACCTGTCATATGTTGACCATGTGGTGTGTTTTATATCCCCCATCAATTTCCTTTAAAGAAAAGAGGTTTAGTGTTCTTATATCTCTTTTTTTCAAAATTAATTTCACCAACCTGGCAAACTTTGGTAAATTCTTTCATTAGGTCTTCCTCAAAAGCACTTTTTGTATTCTGTCTAGTACCCTGTAAACATTATGTGAATAATGAGAAGCCTGTGTGCTCTTATCCCTCGAATTTGCATCAAGCCAGCCAATCACATTTGAACTGGTTATTTCAGACACTTTTTCATGTTCGGTATTAAACGTTCAGTCAGCGATTGAACTGTGAGCAGTCTGTGGGTGGGTAGTCTGAGACTAACAGGCTTTTAGTACTATTATAAAATTCATTAAACACACTGTGCCCCACCATCTGCTTTAGACTGGCATCACCTTTCTCACCCTTCTTGGGTTTTCTTTTAAAATTGATATAACACCGGCTTTAGAATAGAAATTTGATGTTAGACTCTTTTGCATTACACTAAAAAGTGTAATATGACTAAATCGTTTAGTCTACGCCAATTGAATGACTTGCAAGTGTTCGTTCAAAAGTGTGGGATCTTCATCGAGGCTGTTTTCTTTCATTTTTCTGCAGGTTTTTTGTTCAGACATTACCAAGGATGAGATTGAGACCATCATGAATGAATTGCTGCAGCTCTACGACATGGAGGCCAAGTGTACCTAAGAGAAAGTAAATAAACAGGTATTAAAACTGATGTGGCAGCCAACATTCCCCGGTGTCTGCATTCCATAGAGACTGTCTAACTGCCCGAGATCTGATGATGGTTTAACACAAGCAGGATCCTGCATCACCTGATGTTGTGAACTAACCTAATGAGCTCTAATCTCTAATTACATCACAATGCGTGGCGGTTTCAAAGGCCTGTCCAGGAATGACTGTGTTTGCTGTAGAATGATGAGGAAATTTAGATTGGGTTTGGATGTAGAAGCGTGGCGGTGAGTTTAGCCACAGCGCATCAATCAATTACTAGGCACCGACCTACTTTCTTCTTCCTACCTTGCGCTATTTTTCCCCTAAAATAGAGGGAGATGAGTAACAAGAGATGGAGTTGCTGGTTGAAGGTAGAATGAGACAAAAGTAATGCCAGTCTGTCTCCGGAGCTGACTTATGACTAGATCTGGGCTGTTGCTGTTTAATATTTTAATTACTTTCTCTCTTTCCCTACAGAACTTGTCCCAATAGGAAACCGAATTACTGTGGACATTTTTTTAGAAGTCAGACTACATCATAGCATATTACTGTTAATTTATTGCAGACATAAGCAGATTTTGTTTTAAAGTCAGTCCTTCAAAACAGTTTTTTTTACTGAAACCTTGTTTAAACGACACCAATAAACAGCCTTTCTATGCTATTTTTCTGATCTGTGATGTTCTGAAATTTCTGGTTCTAGTTATGTCAGGACATTGCTTTAGAGTGGTTCTTAATAAGTTACTATGGAAACTGCTATTGTAGAGGGAGCCTTTGAAACATACAAATGTGAGACTCCATTATAGCGCACCTGTCAACCTCAGCACGTAAGTAATACAGTCGGAAAAAAATACAATTTGGTCATTATTTACTAAATTAGTCCTTGCTAACATGTTAACACATTGTTTCCCATATAGCGAACAACTAAAAATTGTGTTGACAGTCATGAAGCATTGCAACGTTTTGCTAATCTTTCGATTCTCGAATTGAACAAACTGATTAATGTTCTGTAGCCTATTTTCTATATTAAAGGGATCATATGGCGCAAATACGTGTTTTCTGTATCTTTTGTTTTTTCATTATATTGCCCATGCATGTTTTAGACAAATACAGGTGCAAAAATTAAAGTGTCTGACCAGTAAACAGAAGATTTTCAATCAATGCGAACTGGTTAACTGGCCAATCATAGCACACCTCGCTTTTCAGAGCAATGAGCTTTGTTAAAAATCTGTGTGTTTCAGAGAGTTAGGGGGAAAGAGAAGATACAAACATGCACGGTATGTTAAAAATACAGCGTTTTTTAATCTTAAATTGTGTATTCCCATTGCATTACATCTAAAACAAACAATAATATTTGTCATATCACCCCTTTATATCACTACGGACTGGTTTCATAGACAAGGCTGGGCTTAAGCCTTGACTATTACTTAGTTGAGCATAAATGAGTATATTTAAGTCGCTTTTATTAAAATGCCATTGCCAAAAACATTGCTGGTGTGCATCTTGAGTGGCAATTAAATATTTTAAGATATGTTAGGGCTATTTATTTTCAGTTAAGACAGCTCAAACTTGCATTTAAGTCTGGGACTAGTCTTAAGCCTTGTCTGTGAAACCGGCATACATCTTATAAAATATTACAATCATCACGATGTCTTTGCGTGAATTGTGTTAGTTACGACACTATAACATGCAATGCAGATGATTATGGAAGTCCTATCTAAACATTCCTGCTTCACTTTCCTTCTCCGCACACAACGCCCAAACACACACACATCTCTCTGCAGGCAGGCCCTAATGCTGGGCATCATGAATAATGGAGAGGGTACATGCGCAGCCGGATTCTCTTCCATCAATAAAACATCAGCATGGCCCTCACTATGGGATACAGTGCTGGGAATAGGAAGGATAGGATTGATTGCGACTCAAACCGTCCTCCCTTTGCATCTCTCTTGTCTCTTTACTTTAAATCTGTGTCCAGCATTGCTAGATTTTATCAGCTCCATCATTGGAGTCCTCCTCTTCAAGTCTCTCATCTCTCATGCACTTTACAGATCACACTCGGCTTTCTATTCGCCCATTCAAGGTTGTTCTACTGTAAATCAAAAATTTCTCAACACTAAATACCTACTTTGGCTTGCTCTGTGTAAGACTTACAAAAATAATAGAAGTTCAGCAATGGTCTTTTAGACCAAAGAGTGTTTTTGTAGTCTTGAAATCTGAACTTAAGTCAACGTTGGGACTGCAGCCAAATCAATCAGCTCTGAAGGAAGCAAACTATTGATGTTCAATTGTGTGGGTGTTTAAGAAAAGCTAAATAAAAGTGTTCTAATGTGTACATGTGTAATTACAGAACAACAGCAAAGGAAAGGTAGGGATGTTAAATCCAGTTACCCTAAAAATGCGTGTCCATGAGTACTGGAAGCAAAATCTTTCTGCTGAAATAGCTGTGAAATGGTGATTTCAGTTTTAATCTAATCTTTAATACTGAACACAGAGCCTTCAGATGCAACAGAAGGCAGGCTGCATTCTTGGAAAGGAACTATTTTTTAGAGATATGGCTCACAGTTTATAGACACTCGGGTAGCGGGATGTAACACATTATTGGGCGGATTGCGTTTTGACTGGCAGCGAGACGCCATTTCTTGGCTTGGGCTTACAGAAGCTGCACTACCTGCAGGGCTAATGCATGGCAGCTCCCTGAGGAACAGCCATCTCCTAAACCCTCACCTCTGAATTATAGATACAACTACTCATCTGAAACTTTCTCTTTACTTTACAGGATGTGCCTCACAAATATTTCAGTGTGAGCAGCCAGTGTGTTGCAATCGGAACAGATCCAGTGTTCAGATGAGAGTGCATGCATGTTCTTTTTCATATGCAAGGAAGGACAGGGAATATGGTTTGTTCATGTTGATTAAGTAAGTCTAAAAAAATGTAGAAAAGATCTTTTAAAATCTTAAAAAATATATATTTTCTACAAGCTTTCGTGTCTAAAAACATCTGGTGAAGAGCATTTAGCGCTTGTGTGTGTTTGCACATGAAGGCTACAGGAGAGGCTCACTTGAGCACTCGTCAGCACATAAAAGCTTTCTTTCGCTGGTCTGAAAGGCCTCCTGCATTAGGGCTATTAGATTTGAGCCCTATATGCTTGGAGACAGCCAGAACATTACACCTGCGTGGGTGTGATGGGGCGTCTGAATTTATGAATTGAAAACAATGGGAAAGCCAGACTTATCAGGGACATGGAGATGATTTCAGTACAGATTTTAATCAGATGCACAGTTGTCTTGGTGAAAAAAATACTACTTGGCTCAGTGAGATAATTTATAATCCCAGCTGTACAGTAGAACTGTTCAGCAGTGTTTATCAACTTATTTGGGTACCAGTTGATGGTTCAAAAACGGATGGAGTTGCATCTGGTGTTGAGCTTTCATGCATAATGTATGTATAACAGCATAATTAATATCTATGCGTGCAAATTCTGCACGTACGCATGACCTTCACAGTACACATTGCGTGTCAGGGATGCGCTGCGCCTCCTACAACGTTTGCCCTCCTTGCCCTAAATTTCATTGTCGATCAGGCGCACACGACACAACGATATCTATCTGTTCTGGGTATGTGTGCGTGAGCTGACGTGATCGCACGGAACAGAGTGGGAGGGATTTGAGCGATGAAGCGGAGGCTGGGGTGGGGGGAGAGAGAGTGAATCTCCCCCCTCCATCCCCTCCTCCTCCCTTCCGTCCTCTCCATCCGCGCGCATAGCAGCCCGCGCGGATGCTGCGTCCACGGTCCTCAGCGCGCAGCTCAGCGAGGGGGCACTCATCACACATCGCATATAAAATCCAAATATTGCATCACCTCGCTTTTGATTTCCACTCTGAAGAATAAGCGTAATAAAATATCCACGGGCGTAATATTTTTTTACTATGTTCGGGGCAGTCATCTCGGTGTCTCCATCTCAATTTTTTTCCCTCTGCGGATCCTCCATCTAACCAGGCAACAACTGCACTATTATAGCCTATTTTCGTTATCTCCATCCGTAGTAAATACACCACTGAACACCTGTGTGATAGAGGACGACTTGATAACAGCAAGTGAGTGAATTCATTCGTTGTCGATGCGCTCATCTGTATTTCTCTGAAGCGCATCCAGGATTTTCCCTTTCCACAGCAAACCGCGGCAATGTCCTTGGAGCATGGCCTGGTGAGTGCCTCGTATTCACACCGATGTGAAATGTGCTTTCTATAGTAACAGTTTTCATTGCATATTTTTGGAGACCGATCTGTCATACTGTTAAATTGTTCTTGCATGATTTGCAAATCCCGATCATTTGCCATTTCCTTGATTAGTGATAACTGTCATGCACTAAAACTACTGCATTGAAGCTCTGGCCGCAAATATATTAGTTTCACTGTCATGCCACGTTGTGAATATGATTCACAAAGATGTCGTCTATGTTTTTTTTATCGTGATGTGTACATTAGTTATAATTTTTTAGTGCTCTCACATTTCCTAAATGGAAAATTAACAATTAATTCTACTTATAAACCCCCGATACTGTGATGATCAATTTATTGATATTTTTGATGTTATGTTCATACCGTGCACTGTTTCTCAATAGCATTTTAATCGAGTATGGAGTTCTCAAACTGGTATCCACACTGGTCACCTTGCGGATGGGGGCATTGCGCTTGTTCCGGATGCGAGTGTCGCACCAACCTCTCAAGAGCAGGACATCCGCGCTATTCAAACAATTAAAATTTCAAGACTCTTACTAAACAAAAAGAAATGCGTTTCGTTTGTCGGTATTCTCTCGCGATGGTTTTGCTTAACGACCATTCGCTCTCTGAAGGTGACCAGTAAAGGTCATTTTATTTTAGACACACCTGACCAGCATCTTATGAGGGACCACGGAGCGCTGTGTGTGAAGATGCCAGTCCGAGTTGCTCAAGGGTCCTCTCTCTGCCTAAAATTTCTTTGGGAACCCTTTTCTTCCTACCGCAAGGTGCACGAGTAATGCTGGGTGTGGGACGAGGAGAGGAGGGGTAGTTGTAGTCTCGCATGCCTCAGACAGCCCGGTGACCGTGTATTGAGTTCGTAAATCTATACTCGATTCTGATTGGCTGTTTACGTATGACCGTCAAACCAGGATTCCAGTCGTGTGGGGTTTACATCATTTCGGCGCGATTAAAAATGTAACACCGCGCTGGGACCCATTTGAAACACTCACATTTACTAGACTTAAAAACCACTAACAAT
This sequence comes from Triplophysa tibetana, assembly GCA_008369825.1. Classification (NCBI taxonomy): domain Eukaryota; kingdom Metazoa; phylum Chordata; class Actinopteri; order Cypriniformes; family Nemacheilidae; genus Triplophysa; species Triplophysa tibetana. Next base: position 14,458,877 of record CM017912.1, on the reverse strand, counting down.
GTATTATTTTATACTGCTCTTCTCAGTATTTGTATCAAATTGAAGACATGGGAAATCATAGTACCAATATAGAGGTTGAACAATGAGGTGTTTTCAAAGATGGATCATTATAAATATGGTCTTCACAATTCTTTAAAAATGTAGTTGCACATGTACAATATCTACAGGTCAGTAAAAGTGGTTGTTTGTGCTCCAGTTCTTTGTCCGGGTTGCCCTAGTTTGAATGCTGTTGTTGCAAAGATGAGGAAACTTGACCTACAAGATGTTTGGACAAAACCTCCGCATTAACTTGGTGAATGGTTATATATTTAAGCATTCTGTGGCAGTTTTTTTTTGGTGAATTGTATGCATGGGATTGACGACACTCTCACTTCAATATCTGTTGCCTTGGATTCAACAAACAGTGATTGTGATCAATACTTTGAGAGAAAATTACATAAATTCAATTTTAATTCCTCTATAGAACCCTCTTAATACTCAAATAAATGTGGTGGTATATCATGTTCTGTGACATGACTGAACGATTGCAAATTAAAAATTGAGAAGCTGCAATCTTCAGATCGATATAAACCCAGAAGCCACTGAAGAACAATTGTGATATAAATACAAATATCTAGTATGAGCATGCATACGACATGATAAATAGAGAAGCTTGCTGTTAGGCACATGAATGTCAGAGATGATACTGCATTAGAAATTGACCAAGGCATGATGCATAAAAATGGCACGTGGAGGTTACATCTCTGTCAAATGAAAATGTCTCCAGTTTCTTTAAATGAAAATGTCTCCAGATTCTTTAAATTAAACCCACATAAAAAGAACAAATATCTTATCCTCTTTCATTTGACTTCAAATAGGGCAAGGCAACTTCACACAATCGGCTGGGCCATGGACAGGTACTCACATTCCAGGGCAATGAGCTTTTGTTACTGCCTACAGGCTCTTACGCCAATGCAGTCCATGTCTGAAAGCCTGAAACCAGTGCAACGTATACAGGCCACTGCAGTGAAGGTGGAAGGGAGGAGGTAAATATGAAACGGCAAAGAACAGATGGACAAAGGTTGAGGATAATGGAATGCATGTGTTGGGGGGGACTTATGAACTTATAAAGAGAGGAGGTAATGCTCACTTAGCATGCGGTGAGTGGTTTTGTGCCAACAGTAGAAGACAAGGCATCATCGTAAATGAGAAGATTCACGTTTCAGTGCTGAGGAACGTGAATTTTGAAGTTGTGCTTACAAGGAAGGGATTCAAGGTGTGTTCATTTTTCTGCGTACAAAACTTTGAAACTGAACAAAATTGAACAAATATCAGAATTCTTGTACACTCGAAGGAGATATTAGCAGCCAATATGACTGGGTTTACTCCGAAACAAATTGAGATCATACTGTATGACCGGTTGAATGCTTCTTTCTTATATCGATAATCCCTCTGTTATTGGACACTTTCCTTCATGTAATAATAGTAGCCTATTGGATTTCTGCATTGTAAATAAACATTTGGTTTTGTTTGTCTCTACTTTCATTTCATTAAAAATCCATAATTCCACCACATTTGTACTAAAAACTACTGTCCTTAAGACAATGTTTTTTTTATCTTTTATCTTTTGACTTGTTTTTGTTTGTTCATTGTTCATTTTGGACCCAGATCACATAGTACCAGCAGGGAGCTGTACAAACGTGTTTATACAGTAAGTGTTGTAAGCAGACATCTGTGAAAGAATGAGTGTTGAAATATGTCCAAAGCAAAAGCTTTTGTTTGATATTGTTTTTTGAGTGCATTTTATAAAATTATTATTTAATGCAGAATAATTGAAGCAGGAGCGTTTTCTCTTGCTTCTGTATGATTGACAGGGTCTGCAGACCTGTGCTGTATTTATCCTCAACACTGAGACTTGCTCATGGGAAAAACTGTTTATCTTTTGGTCTGAAAATAAATAGAAAAGAACTAAATGCCACTTTGCAACTTGATAAATAGTTCTGTAAAGTGTAGTTACATTTGCCTTTGCACAAAAATAACTCTAGTGATGTCTGTTTTTTCACATCAAAGCAACATTGAGATGAAATTACTTTTTTGTTCCCTCATTTCTCCTTATTCCATTTTTAGAAATGGAACAGAAGAAATGTTTTTTCTGACTAAAGAAACTAGTGAACTAGCGTCAGGATTCTAATCTGTTTAGATGTCTGATGTCTGTTCATATTCAGTTTGTTGAACGCTCTGAGACTTCTTTCCGTCAGGGCTATTTCTATCAGCCTCAAAAGCACCATCTAACAGGTGTTTTAATTTGAGAGTTAGTGATGTTTTGAGGAAATGTGTGCTTTCTTCCCATAAAAACTGTCACAACTAATTAATCAAGTATTCACTTTACTGTCACAACATCATGTAATGTACACAAGTATATCATAACAATAAGATACAGGATAAGTAAGTGAGAATGTACAGGCAGCCGCAAAAGGGATGTTCTTGTATCACAGCGAAGGGGCTTATTTCATGATAATAGCCGGCTGATTGTACATTATCCCGCTTATTAAACAGGTACTTGAGTGGCCACATGAGAAGGAATAGAAATGAAATGTGAATTAGAAAACTTTTTTGGCTAATTTTTGCAGAATGCAGACCTTCCGTGAGGAAAAGCTGTTTCGGTTTTAAGGTAAGAAATGACATCCAAATGTCACGAACAGGCAATTTGGAGTAATCCTTTGTAAATTTTTACATCTGCACATTTCGGAGACGTTTAAAAGCGACTTTCATTGCATAATACTATACATTTGTTTCTGACTATGTGCAATCCCCTGGGATCATACCCATGACCGTGGCTTTACTAACGCCATGCTCTAACCATTGAGCCACAGGAAAGCATAAACATTATATATAAAAAATATATATATATCTGTTCTTTATGAGAGTTTTTACTTAAAAAAAATTATTGCACTACATTATAATACATAAATTATTATGTTCAGCTTTCAGAAATACTTATAGTTTTGTTCCATAAAATAAAATGCAACTCTACACTGATCAGGAAAAAGCAGGACTAGTACCGGACCGCGATCGGTATTGGCTGATACAATTCAGGTAGCCTATCGGAATCGGATCTTAAAGGAAAAACTGGTATTGTCCCACCCCTACTTTTTACAACTGTTTTTGGGACATTTTAATTGAATGCATTTAATTTAATAGAGTAATTGGGCAGAAGATTGGAACTAACAATACACAACAGATAGATAAAGATGCCATAGAATTTAATAGAAAAGATTTGAGTTGATTAGGATCAGTTATGGTGGGATTTGGCACAGTATGTGATACTAAACATTAAACATACTACATACAAAAGTGAGATTCGCTTTAGTGAACAGAAGCGTGTCTCATCTGCTTCCGACTCTGTGTTCTTCTGACTCTGTGTATTCAGAACGAAGTGAGCAGTACACTGACTCATCAACCCGTGCTTGCTTTTATCTCTTGCTTTCTTGTGCAGCAGACCTTTATGTTGTTATGTCATTTCCTGCATTGTTTCACAGCTCTTTCGTTGTGAATATGTTGATGTCCTAATTTTTAAATATGGGTTTGAGTTTCCTCCAGCTTTAGAAGGGAGTATGAAGGGGGTGTGTGTGTGTGTGCGCGCTCCTGTGAGTGGGTGTGAGCGCGAGCACTTTTCTGTTCGTTACTTAGACACATTACATAAGGTGCTGAACAATTTATGTAATGCTAAGGCCCGCTGTCTCTCCCTTTTAACTTTAGCAGATTGGGTTGGGTAGCAGTAGTCAGGGATGTCTGGGCTAGGGGACCTGGGAAGGCTCAGTGCACTATCAACAGTGTCTTGCCGAATGGCACTAGAGCATGCTAGCTGAAAGGTTCGCGAAAACATGGATCAATATGAATATTCAGCATAATCTCCAGACCATCTGCCTTCCACACAGAACATAACTGCATCGTTAAGCAGTCTCTCAGTGAGGGAGATTTGGGGGCCGCATGAATGTGTTTGTCTGTTTGCCAGGTACCCACATTGCGGCACCACATTGAAATTGTATTCATTTAAATTTGGATATAAATAAAGTTTTAGGATTTTTTAAATAATACAGAAATGTTTGCAGATCATTAGTCAAATAAAAAAAATGTGTTACTTTGTTTACGTTAACTTATTTGTATAAAAAGGTCAGATTTCATTGCTTCCAAAGATGCTATTTAAAACATTCACAGATTATGCTGGGACAAATGAAAAATGTAATTGGGACAACATTCCAATTAACCAATCAAATTTGAGTTTACAGTTACAATGATATTTACACTAACAGCCAGGATTATGTGCTTTTACACCACTGTTATTGACTCTTCATTTCCCTCTGATTTAAGGGAGTGTTTGTTAATGGTTTGTGTTTGGTGTGTCGATAGGGTCTTTCTACAAAAATGTTGTTTCAGGGTCAATGAAAGTATCTCTCATTTGACAAAATCAGTTTGACTGATCATGACATATCGCAATACAGAAACATTAAGATATATATCATAGAGCTATTAAGGTATATTTCGTAATGCTATGGCAATATATCTTTTTATATTTTTATGTAAAATTCAGTAAAGCAATTCTGTGACAGACCTCTCCAGTTTTTATTATTCTACATAGAGATGGTTTAATGTTATCAATTCTATTACATTCTCCAAATGTTTTGTGGAAAATCTTTTTGTGATGCAATCGCAATGTACACCCGTGTATCGTTTCGAATTGTCGCTGAATGTATCGTTACACCACTAGTCATGGAAAATTTTTATAAAATTATTGGATTTTAATTATTAATGTGATGACTTTCGCTTCACGCTATATAGTGCATCAAGAAGAGGAGGAATAAAGGGTGGTGAGCTTTAAAGAATGATTACACCATGTATGTTTCTTCTGCACGCTCTTGGTTGTCTTGTCTGCACACACATATTTAAAGACATAGTCACCAGCATACCCATCACTGGGATACTAATGTTGTAACCAATAGCCAAGGGAGGATAGCAGAGCCAAACTGATGAAGGGGAACTCTCTGATAGTGTAAACGTGTTTGTAAAAGATTGTGTATATCCAAGTGTGTGTTCGCTTGTGTGTTAGGGTATAGCGAGGCCAAGGCTTTGTAGGAGTTAGAGGCATCTGTGGGTTTCCATGGCAACTATGGGCTAATGCAGTGGTCTGGATCACTGAGAGATACAGTGTATGCTACACGCATGCATGCATCACCATCTGTGAGATCGCACGGTCTTCATACTGTATACCTCACCTTGTGTGTTTAGAGATTTTAGCCTTTCTGTGCCTGTCAGATACGCGTAACTATTATATCAATGACTTGTGTAACACAGGCATCATTAGTGAAGGTAAGAGAAGTGTAATGCTAAATTAATACATTGAATTAAGGTTAAAATGTGCCGACTTGTTTAAATGTATCATCTTGCAGCTATATGCTTAGTCTGTCTCCAAAGTAATGCCTACTGTACTCTGCTGCCCACACCGGCATTTGGAAGACTAATTTTTTTTGTCTGTCTGTGTCTGCAGGCTTCCTCACCAATGCCCACATCTTATGCCCTTTGAATCTTAACGCATCAACGCGCCCGTTCTACAAAATACACCGCTCAACCTTCTCCATTTTTGTCATCTCCCGCTCTCGTTCCATGTGTCCTGATGGATTGGAAGCGTCCAGATCCGTCGTTCTGTTGACCCTCGGGATGAAGGGGTAGAGACTGGATTTCTCAAAATAGTGTCCGGCCGCTGTTGCTCAACTTTGTTCCACCGATGGAGAGTTAGAAAAAGCGCGTGCCACTACTGGGGTGGGAGAGGAGTGGAGGAGACTAGCCAAAACCAAAAACCCATTTAACAAACCGTTGAGACGGCATCGTTGAGATCTGAAGATCTGGAAGAGGGGGAGCTGTATAGACGCGGATAAATTAATTTAAATATTGTGGACCGAACGCCTTACAGACCCAAGATGTCCACTACAGCAACCATGGGTGAGATGGCAAACAGCGCAGTGGAGTTTTACCCCAAACGACGCGCAGGCAGTGCAGAGGCCAACCATGCTGGTGACTTCGGGGTGACGTTGGATGAGCTCCGGAACCTCATGGAGCTTAGAGGACCAGAGGCCTTGCAGAAAATACAGGAGAGCTTTGGAGATGTAGAAGGCCTATGCCATAGACTCAAGTCTTCCACCAATGAAGGTGAGAAAACATTTCTGCCATCTCTTTCTGTAATATGCATTTTATATTATTTTCACCCCAAAATGAAAATTCTCTGAGCATTTATTCATCTCCTTGTCTTTTAATACCTGTATGACTTTCTTAGCAGAACACAAAAGAAGATATTTTGAAGAACGTTGGTAACCAAACATTGTTATTGTATGGACCCAAATCCAATGCAGGTGGATGGGGACCGCAGTGGTTCAATTACTAACCTTCTTTAAAATATCTTCATTTGTCTTTTACAGAAGAAGAATGTCATACAGGTTTTAAATGACAAGAGGGTTTGAAAATTATGACAGGATTAACATTTTAAGGTAATTATCCCTTCAAGTTCTATGGGATAAATATCTCACGTAACCCCCAAACATCATCCTTTTTAGTCACTCTCTCTCTTTCTCTCACTCTCTTCTCCTCACACTACTTGTCCACCACCTCTTTCTGTCTCACTCGGCCAACTTCCCACTCTGGGTGCACGCGTCGTGTTGGGTTGCTAGGCGACCGCGCTGTCGGTGCTGAGGTGGGTGTAGAGAGAGGGGTTACTGGGTAAACAGTGTTGGAGAGACTCACTCACTAGAATCAGGGACTTTAAAGGTCCCCGTGGTCTGCATCCACCACAAATATTGGCAAATCTACCCATTCTTTTCGTGGACGTAATTGAATGCGTTGCTGTAATGACACAATGATGACTCTAGATTTAAATTCAGATAGCTGGGGCGATGAGGCTCAGTCCATAATGCTAAAATTGAATTGTGTTGATTTTGAGTACTTCTGGAAGTGGAGTGTAATGCAGTCAAGGAAAGTACTCAAATGCAGACGTGAATGGTGCATTGATGCTGTTGTACCAAAATAAACAGACTGCGCTGTACAAACATTTGTTTACAAGTAACCTTCAAAATGTGTCATTAACAAGTTAAAGGTACAGTGCATGAATTTTAGGGACATCTAGCGAATTGCACCAAACGGCTCACTCCACCACTCACCCCTCCCTGTTAGCACTAAAGCGGCTGACAGAGGACTAAGATGTTGTCAAGTTTCCGCTTCCTTGCTGGATGAGATAGCGTATTGTAAGGTCTTTATTCACCTCTTAAGACAAAAATTACACATCTGAGCTTTAACTAGCTATTAATAAACTGCAGGTGTGGATTGGATTTTTTTCTCAGTTATGACAGTAGTAAATGACAGTAAATTTCAAAATGCTGTTGTTCATTATATCAAGCCTGCCGAGCTGGGAGTGTTTAAACACTTGTGGAGAGTTTGTTGCAGGTCTAAAATGAAACTAGAAAATGGCATATAAGTGGACATGGATGGATGCAAGCTTTCAACAGCTACACAAAATATTATTTTCATTTCAGAATGCCCTGTTTAAAAATTCTGTTAGATTTTTAGAACACAGATTAGTTTGTGTTTCACAGATGTGATTTGCAACCTTTCTTTGATAATGTAACTAAAGCTAGTTTCTCATTGCGCTGCCTGATGCGGTGGTGGCATCTCATCTGACGCAAGCCAACATTAACTCAATCCGAATTGGTACAATCACAGATGTTTAGAACATCCACTGTACTTACCGTGTCAGTTATATCACTTTTATTTCATTTAAAAATGTCATAATTGTATCACATTTTCTTATCATGTACACAGTTAGTCTATGGAAAGCTAATGCCACCTGAAAGCTGCTTAATGTATGAGGATAAAGGGATGGTTCACCAATAAATGAAAATTCTGTCATCATTTAATCACCTTCTTGTCATTTTAAACCTCTATGACTTTTCTTCTGATGAATACAAAAGAAGATATTTTGAAGAATGTTGTTTACCGAACCAAAGCGATACCTATTGATGTGCATTAGTTTGTGTCCATGCAATAGATGTCAATGGGCACCACCATTGTTCGGTTGCCAACATTCTTAAAAATATTTTCTATTGTGTTCTGAAGAAGAAAGAAGGGTTAAAAGACATGAGGGTGAGTAAATGATGACAGAATCGCAAACTTTCCATTTAAATGTTTCAATCAAATATCATCTGTAAAGCTCTTACAAGAGTTACAACTAAAACAACTGATTAAAATAGCAATTTGAAACCTTCAACCCTCCACCAGCGTCACGATACGGAAAACATGAAAGCTTTCTTATTGCCTTTATGCATGGAGATAATAGCTAACATCTGTCATCAGGAACAGCGCTGCTGACAGGTGATTAAACCTAATGCTCCTGATGCTCATACTCATACAATAAGTTTTCCTCCAAGCGCAACTAGAAACAGAACTAATTTTGTTACATGGTCATGACAAAGCAGACACAAGGGAGAGGAAACCAGAGGGGGTGGAGAAGAGAAAGTGACAGTGAAGAAGGCTGACACTGTGAAGATGAGGCCATGATAATGGAGTTCTATTGGTGCATCGTCTTCTTCAGCAAGCGGACCACAAATTTCTCTCAGCGCCGCTGCTACAAACACTATTTTCAGTGTAGGGTGTGGATGTATCAATCTATCAGGCTGAACATACACAGATACCTGCTGCAGGACATCTCAAAGCAGTGGGGGTGGAGAGAGGGAGAATGAGAGAGGCTAGGAAAGAATGGGGAGAGAGGGAATTGTAGTGCAGCTTGCCGCATTGTCAAGGACACACCAAGGGGAGATGAAGACTGAGGGGGGGGTGTTTGAAAAGCAAGAGACTCTTTTAAGAGAGAAGATGCGTATTGCTAGTCAGCAGTTTTACTTTAACCCCTTCCTCAGGTGGCATGACACTTTTACTTGTAGTACCTGTCATGGGTTATGTTCATACAAGAAATTGAATTTTTCCGTAGATTTTTTTAAAACAAAGTTATTACAAATTTATGTTGAATTAAAATAAGGGATTCCGCATGGCTGCGGACTTATTGCATTTTTGATGCAGTGACTGCTGTCCAGTTATATTGAAATCGAGATTGGTTATTTTGCATATTTTTTCCAACATCCTTAAAGGGATAGTTTACCAAAATCTATCATTATTTATCCATCCTCATGCCGTACAAAAGTCATGTGACTCTTTCTTCTGTGTCACCCAAAAGAAGATATTTTGATGTCAGATATAATGTCTCAGAGGTTTTGGTGTTCATACAATGGAAGTCAATGGGGGACAATGTTGTTTGGTTACCAACATTCTTCAAAATATCTATTTTGTGTTCTCCAGAAGAAAGAAAATCATACAGGTTTTAAATGACTTGAGGGTGATTAAGCGATAAAATAATGTCCTTTTTGAGGAAATCTATCCCTTTACCCTTAATCATATTTATCAAGAAAGCGAACAAACAAAAGGTATTTCCTTTACTTTTAAGTATTCACACTGGTCATTTGAAACAAAGCGCAGTGCATCATGGGATAAAGTCCTGCCTTCTGTCATCTATTTCCTCTATGTTTCTCTCTACCTTGTTCACTTTCATTCACATATCCACTTCTCATCTAGGGTGTTTCATAATCGTGCTCTCAGTAATGGTAATAGTAAGGTTTAGTTTTGCGTGCGGGGGTTAGGGATTGAGTGTGTTCTATGTAAGACCATCAGGTGCGGGTTTGATGCTCTGACTCATTCAAGTCATACATGGCAGTCTATACATTCCTCCATGTCCACTTAAAGTATTTTCCGGTTGGTTTTTCATGTCCTTATTTGTCCCTGATGCACACTAACACGCTCGCGGGCTGACGTCAATAATGCCTTATTCAGCTGAGCTGTAGCGCTGGGTCTCACTCAGAGTGACTCTTCTGACTTCAACACTGACTAAAAACATCATGAATTTTCTCTCGGGCTCTAAAGGAACTAGCTGGCTGCTAAAGCAGACCAATGAAAAATCTATTATGAGGCTCGCGCGGACAGCTCTGAATCAATGACATCATCTGTAGCTGGGCGAAAAGGTGCCTGAAGACAGGAAGTTGAAGAACGGCACCATTTGTGCTTGATGTCTTCATCGCCATGGAAACTGCACAAATCTATGAAAGAGTGGAAGAGAGAGTTAGAGAAAGACTCAACATTGAAAGACGTAGATGACTGTGGTGGGAGGGCGCTCATTAAAGCCAGTGTGTGTCATCGTGTCTTTATATCTTCATTTCTTTTTGCCCTCCCTGGCTTGCCTCAGTCTCTTATTTCATGTAGGAGGTCTTTGAAACAAGCAGAAACATGCAATTAATTATTTATGTTCCGGAAGTCAGATTTATGTCTCCTATTACTTTAGACCAGTTTGCTTTAACTGAATTAAGCATTCAAGAAATATCATACAAGCAAAGGTGCTGTTGTGATTTATATTTAACTGATAGTCTTGACATTTATTTAATATAACCACCAAGTTTATATTCAATAACTTGGGTTCCATAAATAAATTACGCCAGTTCATTTTATCTCAATCAGTGAAAACAGTTTTGTGTGTCACCAAGCAACAAACTGGAGTAAAATGGGTCGACAAGAAAACAATGGCAACATAATCTTGTTCAGAAGAGTTAAATGGAGTAATACAGTGAAATGTTTCAGTGCTGTTATTCTAAATCTACAGATTCGATTCTAGCTTACTGTTGTGTAATTACGGTAGTTCATTATTGCCAGTTGTCTATGGTGTAAAATGTGTTGTGTTAGTTTTCTTGTCGTGATCCTTACTGTTGTTTTGAATATGTTTAGAATTGCAAGATTAATAAAATCTATTAAATTGATTTAGGTATTGGCTGTTAATGAGAGAGAGGAGTGACTATTCAAGGTTTCATTTAAATTAAAGTTCCATAGAGTATTTAAAGCTAACATGTGTGTGACATTGTGCGTTTTAGTGTTTTAGTAGGAATCTATGGACCTGATACAGTTTCTGTATTTAAATGTCTCTTACCAAAATACATTAGAAATGCATTTTTAAATCCGGTTTACTTCATAAGCATTAACAATATTTCCCCTTAAATAGTTTTCAAAATACACCAAAGCGTGTTTCAGTTTTGAAAATGTGTTTTAGAAGGTACTTTAGAAAGTTTTGAGTGCAAAGAGGTCTCCGCAGACGGACGCAATTTAAAATCTGCCAACTTCGGCAAACAGTTTCTTCCAAGGCAGTGTGCAGTGTATAATCTCAATTTTACGTTTGTTAAAACCCTCCATGCTATATTATGTCGAAAACAATGTTTAAATACATTTGGTCGAAAGCCAACTTTGGAAAAACTATTCAAATGTATTATTACATTTTTTTAAATATTCAGTATTTTTGTTGCATTTAGAAACTGAAGTTCAGTGTTGGGAAGAATTTAAGGAGGCTTGGCACGTAAATAATATAAAAGTTACTTTAATACCTAGGTCCCTAGAAGAAAAGCTATCAACAGATTTTTCACGTGAAATGTATACATTTCTATGGGGTAAATAACTGTCAAATTACAGAAAACGACTACAAATTTACAAGAAAAACATGTAAAAAGTAATTATTTTTTAATGATTTTTTTTATTTCAGTTATTACAGGATTTTCTACAGTGTCATTTGCCTTTTTGCTAAATAATTTTCTCCAATAAATAGACCTACTGTAAAAGTTTAGCATTTACAGGACTTTTGGCCCCACTGTACTTTGCCTGTTAAAAATTGTATTTAGTTAATTAGCTAATTTTTAATGCCCATCCTTAAAGAATGTGTAGTTACATTACAGCGTCTAACCCTTTGATGTCCATTTCAGGTTTGTCAGATAACCCAGCAGATCTAGAAAAGCGTAGACAGACATTTGGACAAAACTTCATACCACCGAAAAAGGCCAAAACATTTCTTCAACTGGTATGGGAGGCATTACAAGACGTTACTCTCATCATTCTGGAGATTGCAGCCATCATCTCTCTCGGCCTGTCCTTCTATCAGCCACCCGGACACGACGGAGAGGGTAAGACGGGAGCGAGCCATAGCAAAGAGGGAGAAATGAACCTTAACAACGTTACAGTGAGAAAATCGAGGAAGGGATTTAAAGGGATGGTGTGGGTAGAGGGAGGAGGGAATAATGGCTGAAGAGTGGGAGGGTGGAGAGAGAGAACTGAATCAAGGGAGTGTGGGAGTGAAAGGTGAGAACGAAGGTGAGAAAATTGAGTGAGAAAAGAGGATGTCAGGCAGGAATGCAGAATAAGAGAAAAATAGGGAGGAGTCTATTAGCGGTGAATTAAACAGAACAATTCTTTGATTAGATTTAAATATATTTAAAGTGCTCAAAATGATTTGTGTTGTTATTGTCATTATGTATAAAAACAATCTCTAGCCAGTCTTTATCCAATCAATAAAGTATTCCAGAGAGCTGTGTAATAATGACCTTTAACCCCACAGCCTGTGGAAACGTGTCGGGAGGAATCGAAGAAGAGGGGGAGGCGGAGGCCGGGTGGATCGAAGGAGCGGCCATCCTGCTGTCTGTCATATGTGTAGTGTTGGTGACCGCTTTCAACGACTGGAGTAAAGAGAAACAGTTCCGGGGGCTACAGAGCCGCATCGAGCTGGAACAGCGTTTCGCTGTAGTGCGCAATGGCAATGTCATCCAGATCCCCGTCGCTGAGATGGTGGTTGGGGACATGGCCCAAGTCAAATACGGTCAGTTCCGGTCAAGTTCCAATTTCATTTCAGAGAATCAAATGAATGCTGAGATTAGGCTCAACTCATCTAAAATGAGCAAATTGTGGATTAAAACATGGATATTTTTGGATTATTGGTCACATTTGCAGAAATCAGGATCCAGACTCATTTGTTGATCATGTAGGCTTTGTATTATTAGTGCATTATTGGTAGAATAGAGTGAATGCTTTTTGGGATATTAATGATGCCCTAGATGAGATCATTCTGTTTGTGAGCTTGTCCAAATTTTTATTTGTTCTCAGGTGACCTTCTACCAGCCGACGGGGTCCTGATTCAGGCAAATGACCTGAAGATTGACGAAAGCTCCTTGACCGGTGAATCAGACCAAGTTACAAAGTCAGCCGACAAGGACCCCATGCTTCTCTCTGGTAAGTGTGCATGGGAACTTTAGTGAACATAATTTAAAACTAAATTTGCAGGATCTCCCACATAAACAACTGTAATTTTGTTCCTCATTTTGTAGATGGGAAATAAAAAAAAAATTAAATAAAAAGGATTGAAAGGTTAAATAAAAGTTTTGAATGCATACAGTCTCGTTTGGTGTGAGACAGCCAAAATTTAGAAAATTATGTTAACAGTATAAACTATCATAAAACAGATTTGTCTTTGTTGTTTTTCTCTTCATTTTTCTGTCACACCGTAGGAAAATGTAAAGTTTATGTGTCAACTACCCACATAAATAAACAATATCTTAGAGGTTTCAGTAGATTTCGGAATCTCTTTCTGTTTATCTCATTTTGAAAAAATCTATTTGGTGGAGCTAGTGGTGTAAAAGTTATTCACCTTTATTGGTTCATTTGATAAAATCTCCCTTCTAGATTCTAGATCTTTATTGTGATCTGTTCTTTGGTACAAAACAATTTTATTTTGCCATTCGTTTTAAGAAAGACAGGGTTTAAGGTAACGAAGACATGTAAATAAACAATAAACAGTATGAATAAGAAAAAACTGTTATTATTTAAAACATTGACAAATAAAATCAACATATAAAGGGAGTTTTCTCGAGAGGAGCAAACAAAGACATCTTCCATGAGCGATGCCATTGTAAAGTTGGAAAGAGTTTCATTTTTGACAGAAATCACGCCAAGTTGAATTGCTTTCCCACTGTCAATTACTTTGTACGTTCATGAGGGGTCCTGACAGTTTGAGGTGTAGGGTTTTAAAGTGCGATTGCTTAATGAAAGTTGGCGAATTGTTTTAAATCACCAACCAAAAAAAAGTGTTGAAGATTATTCACTGAATACAATCACAGTTGATAGGCTGATGGCCATTGCTCTTCATTCTAGACAATGTTTTCAAAACTGTCAACCTTGTGTATGAAGATTTTGTAATCTTTGCACTTCAGCCGTCAGTCAAATGCACATTTCTCGCTCGGAGCAGACGCATTCTGTGTGTCAGAATAACTGAGATGCTGCAGTGGCATCCAGATGTTGTTAATTAGATCTGTGGATGTCTGTTTCCTGCTGTGAGCACTGGTGCATGCCCTCACCCTTCCTCTCTGCTATTCTTAGACACTTGGAATGATGACTCCATTCTCTTTATGAGACTGTCCTGCTCTACTGATGATATTATTGAATAATATCCCAATAATGCTGTTGTGAAGATGATGCATGGGGGGCTACTGTTGTGTGTCGTTGTAAGTCATATGCTAACGGTGAACTGTAGCAGACCGGTTTGTCTGTGTTTATGGATATTTATTGTTTGCCATAACTCATGTGCTCACGCTGTCTGTGTCTTTTGAATTTTTTATATTTTCTGATTTGGGGTTTAGAATGGATGAGTTTCAGTCAGCATGTTTATAAGTGTGTATTGTGTGTATTGTATTGTCAAAATATTTAAAGATCATTAAAACAAGATAAATCAAATAATAGTAATAAGCATTCTATGCATTTTTTAAAGCATAACACTTGAAGCAATTTTATTTTTCATGCATTCATGATTGTTGTATTGGCATTTAAATATTTGTTTTAAAACCAAGATAAAAATAAGCTATCAAAAATGTCATTTTCTTTTGCAATGTCTAAATTCTATCTGACTCTGTTTTTTTTCATCTGTATCTCTCTGTCTTTCTCAGGAACCCATGTGATGGAGGGCTCGGGGAGGATGCTGGTAACAGCGGTTGGAGTCAACTCTCAGAGTGGCATCATATTCACTCTTTTGGGAGCTGGCGATGGGGAGGAGGAGAAGAAAGAGAAGAAAGGTGAGTGTGCGAGAATGAAGAACATAAACAAGCAACCAACACACACACGCAGACACACTTACCAACATAGCAGAGTCTAGTGTAGATTGAGTCGTGAGAATACACACACACTCACACGTTGGTAAAAGAGAGAGGGGGTGGGAGAACCTTATATAAGAGAAAGATGAGTTTGATATGAATGGAAGAGCCTGCAGGAATATTTATGAATGGTCAGACAAACGTACAGTAAGATACAAGCTTCATTCCTAGAAACTTTATGGACCGTGTCATGGGTAATTAAACCAGCAGGGAGAGGTCTGGAGAGAGCGGAATCGAGAAGGATTAGGAGTTATATTTGAGGAGGCTGATTAATTATTCAGAGAAAGGGAACGAAAGAGAGAAACAGAGAGAGAGTAAAGGTTGGATGTGGGTGGATGAAGGATGAAGTCGCGCCATGTTTTGTTACTGTCCGCTGAATCGCTTTGTATGTGTCATCATCAGCCACCGAATCTCGAACTGCCGCACAGTGTTTCATGTCAATCAGATGTGGTTTGTTATAATTTGCGCGAAAAGTATTTGTAGAATTCCAACACATTAATATGTACTTTTATTAAATGTACTTTAGTAGTTGTTGACAGTAGTTGACAAATTAAAGGTCCTTGAGTAGTTTTTCAGTATTTTTATCAAGACTTGAGGTGTACATGTGTATGAATGTAAAATGTGTATATTTTAAGTGCTATCAGCTTTGCACTTCATTTAACTAACATATAAACTCACAAACTAATTTTTAAATAATGAATCATCTTTAATATTAAATAAATATTTTATATCAATGTTTTATCTATGTTTACATGTAGACTTAAAAATCTATTTTGAATACTTGATTTAGTCACTGCATGCTGAATTTTTTTTGTATAATAATACTAATGTTAAATTGTCTCTCTTGCACTCCGCACTCTTTTTCTGTAACATGTATTAGAAAAATCAACAAAAGTTTTTTAAATCTTAAAAAGCTGTCACACTGCTTGAAATTGTCAACTACTTACATGCAATCTCACAGTAACTTTTCACAAGGTGGCCAGTTTCGTACGAATTTGTATGATCTAATTCAAAATTTTAGTAAGAAATGCTTTTAGTGACATTAGGTTTAGAAGTGGGGTTAGTAGAAGGGCTATTGTGTGGCTTTTTCTAATAATTGTACGATTTCATACTACTCACATTGTACTGTACAAATTCATACGAATAAGCGAACTCGTAAAATAGATACGAATTCCTGTGAGATCAGGTTGAACTTTTTTATTTCCCCTATAGTTAATATCATATAATTGGCATTGTTTCCGTTTCTCTTCTTCCCCACTTCAACTTCCACCTGATCCTAAAAATTCCCCTCTTTCGACCCATATTATCCCCTTGTTTTCACTATCCAATCAGACGACAGTAGTTATTCACCCACTACTCTGGCCAAACACAGCAGCATCACCAATGGTATGTAATCTACAGCACTTTCTATCCACCGTAGTAACCACAAAACCTGCCCATGCTCTACAGTAGAAATGACTTCAGGCTGTTAAGACTGTAAAAAGAAAGATTGGCCCAGTTCGCTTTTTATGGTGAATTGTATTGTGTGCATTTGTGTGTCATATGTTTGCGTTTGTGAGTCTATTTTCATAGATGTGTGCGCTCTCATTTCCCCCTTCAAAAACACGGTGTGCCCTGTCTCTCATTCTGTCTCTGTTTGTTGCTTTTTGTTCCCTTGTTCTCTCTTGCTCTCTCTCTCTCTTGCTCTCTCGCTCTCTCACAGGCAAGCAGCCAGAGGCAGCTGTGGAGACCAATCAGAATAAAGGTACCACGCGGATGGCAGAGTAGATGAATGAAGAAAATGAAGGGTTAATTATTTTCATGTTGTGAAGAATTTCTATAGACAGTTTAACTACGCTGTTGCTATAGGAGGATAGCAACCAAAAATATAAGCATTATTGTCATGTAGTATATGCACACACAGACACCAACACGCGCACACATCCTAGTGTATCCACACTCAGTTGGCTGCTCAGCAGCGCACAGTACACAATAAATGAGTATTTAGCTGAGCTTCTTGTGTAGTTCATGTAACTGCAGTTCATTGGTGAGGAGAAGTGGTCAAACACATTCTGCTTTATAGTGCAAACGCTGTGGAACTTGAGGAGGATGACGTTGTTGTGTTCTGACTCTAAACGGCGTTGTTGTTTGTGGTGCGTCTCCAGTGAATGTGCTATTGAGTGTGTCCACATTTGTCTTGCTTTACTGTGTTGTGTGTCCATTTGTGTATGTGCCACTATAGAATCTCCCTAGAAGAAACTGGTATTGCTGTTAGAGATTTAACAGAACTCTCAGATGTATTTATTTAAGTATCAAATTAAGATGTTTTTCCTGATATTCCTTTGGAGAAGAAAATAACCCGACAGTATAGAGCTGTACGAAACATTTACTGGGGAATAGGGCTTGAAAAATATTGATAATTCAGTTCAATTCAAGTTTATTTTATATAGCGATTTTTACAATATTACATTGTTTTAAAGCAGCTTTGCATAAAAAAGAAATAGAAGAAAATAGGTAAATCATTACATTATAATATACAGTATGATACAATACGATATACCCAAGTATAAAATATACATTGTGTGTCCTGCAAAGCTGCTTTGCAACAGCATAAACAAGCTGTACAAATAAACTTTAATTAAATAGAAACTTTAATTAAAATCAGTGCATATCATTGCAAAAAAAAGTGTTTACAGAAATTCTCAGATAACGTGCTGTGATGTTAATCCTCTTGACAGTCAAGAAATAAAAAATAACCTGTCTTCATTTATTCACCCTCATGGCATTCAAAATCTGTATGTGACTGTTTTGTTCTATGAACCACAAAAGAAGATATTTTGAGAAATGTGTCAGTGTTTGCAACGTTCTTCAAAATATCTTCCTTTGTGTTCTGCAGAAGGAAGAAAGTCATACAAGTTTGACTTTGAAATGGCATGAGAGTGAGTAAATAAAAAAATAATTGTCATTTTTGGGGGATCTATTTCTTTCAGTTGCAGGCATTGGGATACTTTAGGACATTCTAGAGAAGGTGCATGCTAGATTGTTAAGGTAATTTAAGGAGACACATCTGAGAAAGAAGAGTATCCATGTTTGCTTCATTTAATGTCATTGCTGTCTAAGAAACAAATGAGATATTGAAGAGATCTCTTTTGCAATTCTGTTCCTATGCATCCAGTCTAATATATTATATCTGTAATACTCAGTGTGACTTGAAGGCATTTAGAGCTTTGAATGATTATTGTTAATTGTGGAGAGGCCTTTCACGATGCCTCTGAGTTGTGACACGACAGATTTGTCGTCCATATGTAGTGACGCTAACTCATGTCCCGCCCACCAGCCAAAAAGCAGGATGGAGCCGTTGCCATGGAGATGCAGCCCCTGAAGAGTGCGGAGGGCGGAGAAGTAGAAGAGAAAGAGAAGAAGAAAACCAACGTGCCCAAGAAGGAGAAATCTGTACTACAGGGCAAACTCACAAAACTGGCTGTACAGATTGGCAAAGCAGGTGCGAGATACTTGATGTGGCCGTATATGAGATGATGTCATATGGAGAGATAAATCAGCTCACTCTGTCACAGTTATACATCACTGCGATGATGCTATTCTTATTTCTTCCTGGTTCCTCAGATGTAACATTTTGTTCTGCAAGTTACGTTCGCACAAAAGATGAAAATGATATGTGAAAGATTTAAATGTGTGTTTTGTGTTTAGGTCTCGTCATGTCGGCCATCACAGTCATCATCTTGGTCCTGTACTTTGTGATTGAGACGTTTGTGGTGGAGGGGCGGACCTGGATGACCGAGTGCACGCCCATTTACGTGCAGTACTTTGTCAAATTTTTCATCATCGGTGTGACTGTGCTGGTGGTAGCTGTGCCTGAGGGTCTTCCTCTCGCTGTTACTATCTCGCTGGCCTACTCAGTTAAGGTAAGACAGACCAGGTGCAGTTTGTGTGTAAACAGCAAATTCAATTTAAACGCATGCTTTTGACTATTTTTACACAATTTTTGTGCGATATTTAATTTAAAATGAATAAATGATTAAAACTATATTGCTAATTTTTAACTCATGACAGCTAATGCATATACTTACGTTATCAAATGCAACCCTATTGTAAAGTGTTACCAAACATGCTGTAGATATTGCAATATGCATTGCAATGCTTATCAATAACAGAATAATTGGAATTCTTCAAAAATATGTTATAGTCAAAGTTTAAGGTCGATTTCTGATGAGAGAGACTGCCGAGGCAGCAAGAGTGATGCTTTCTTTCCTCAAAAAGAATGTGAAATGTATGTTGGTAATGAAATTTCAAGGGTTTAAATTGATTTTTAAATAATTTAAATTGATTTTATAAACTATCATAGCGTATATCAAGTTAAATACAAGTTATCACATATTGCATTTTCTTTAATATCGTACAGCCCAGTCGACACTGTTAAGCCTGGTTCGTACAGTATCGTCCCAATAAACGCCAGTCATGCTTACATTGACTGTTGGATTTAAAATGTAAATAATTGGTATTTTCTTGCTTCCCTCAACAAACACCAACAGGGTTTACGCACTGATCCAACAAAATCCAACAAGCATTGTAAGATGGTGTTTATTGGTCCGATGCGAACCAGACTTGATATCTAGCAGCTACATACTATAGGCAAGGTACAAGACACTGTTTTTCACCATTAAAACATTTTTTTACTACTATTTCAGAAAATGATGAAGGACAACAACCTGGTGCGCCACTTGGATGCCTGCGAGACAATGGGCAACGCCACGGCCATCTGCTCCGACAAGACCGGCACCCTCACCACCAACCGTATGACCGTAGTGCAGGCCTATGTCAACGACCAGCACTTTCGTGAGATCCCTGACCCCAGCCAGATCAACCCCAACATCCTTGAGCTGGTTATCAACGCCATATCTATCAATTGCGCCTACACATCCAAGATCCTGGTGAGCGACTGGATACCCCATAGGGTCCCCATAGGATACCCCAAAAGGTCCAATGTGTCATTTTTTGGAGGACCTTTTGACAGAAAGGCAATATATTATACATGACTATTTCTTCAGAGGTGTATGAAGACCTTACATAATGAAGGGTTATGTTTTTATGAGCTTAGAATGAGATATTTCTATCTACATACACCGCGGGGTCCCATTAAATATATTGGCCATGTTGTTTCTAGAGTAGAATGGACAAACCGCTCTAAAGAGCACCTTTCTTAAATATGTTATCTCCTTCGATAAAGAAGCGAAAACGTGACAACATCTTAGTCCTGCCTCAGCCGCCGTAGTGATTCGAAAGGGGTGGGGGAGAGTGGAGTGAGCCATTGACTGCAATTCACAACCTCACCTCTAGATGCTGCTAAATTTCATACACTGGACATTTAAGGGCCAATATGAAAACAAATCATTGGTGCAGTTTGTCTGCCTTTTCTGTGTCCCTCAAACCCTTCCATCTTCCCTTTCAGCCACCAGATGTTGAAGGTGGTCTTCCCAAGCAGGTTGGTAATAAGACAGAGTGTGGTCTCCTGGGCTTCTTGCTGGACCTGAAGAGAGATTACGTTCCTGTGAGAGAGCAGATCCCAGAGGAGAAGCTCTATAAAGTGTATACGTTCAACTCTGTTCGCAAGTCCATGAGCACCGTGGTGCAGATGCCGAATGGAAGCTTTCGTCTCTACAGCAAAGGAGCATCTGAGATCCTTCTGAAAAAGTGAGTTAACTGCGAAAGAAACTTGTAATCTGTTGGAGGAGCTTTATATTTCTTTACATGTCTATTCACGTTTGGCACAGACACACGTGTTTCTGCCGTTTTGTTGCTTCTGGAATGCCAATTCTATCAACCAATTATTGTCCTCTGATAAGAATGTTGTTCCTGAAACAATAAATGTTGTTTATCCAGGAACCATACATCATGATGGTGTTCAAGTAAGCTTCATTTGGTAGCAAAAAAGCCTAGCAGTACCATGCTGGTTTATCTGGATTCTGCTGGTCTGATGCTTTTCATTGCATTGCTTTGAACCAAGCAGTTTATAATGCTTTGTCTGTCACTATAACCCCACACAAACCGCTGATCCCAGAATATTGCCATAATATTGCCAGAGGGCCTTCTGTGTGAACATAAACGCATCCCGGATTGATCCGAAAAGTGATTCTGGAACGAAGACCTAGTAACATTAACGGGAAAGCTTTCAGTCCCGGAAAGCGCCCCGTGTGAACAAAAGTTTACTGTGTACTGATGACACACATCTATAATAAAACATAAATAATTTGGCTATGAAAACAAATAAAATTAAGCGACTAATTTTTGTTCGTTAGTTCAATGAAAGCTAAACAATACTATTCGTCTTTAGCTAAATCATAGATGAATGCAAGCGTCATAATCACCAAACTGGCTCGACTTTCACCTGAACATTTACATGAGATTGTTTTTCTCAACAAAATCATTGTAAAAAATATAATCATGATGGACATATACCAATCTTAGGGTTTATTTATACTTTTTAATGCAATATCTGCAATATGCTTTATTAACAGGTTTTTCATTTTATCTGCGTGAACTATTCTGAAATGGTAACAAAATGTAAATGCTAAAAACATTTCTCAAACTTTTTAAAAAATTATCCTCCTGATGATTTTTAGACTCACATTTTTGAACATCATATAAATTTAAAAATACTGGCTAATTTTCATTTCGCAGCATTCTGTATATTTTTTATTTGGAATGAATATTCATTGATTTTTAAGGACCTTTTTTGGTTTATGTAGTCTCCAACAATATACATACACGGTGTAAAAACACCATTATTTTGTTATAATAGACAGTTATTCCTTATTTCTCGACTGAAACTCAAATGATTACTTCGGCGAATCATCCGTCTAATCCCCTCCTTTCCGCCAGCCTACTCTGATGTGATTGGTCAGATAGTCTTGTCTGTTGTGATTGGTCAGATGGTCTAATCTGCTGTAATCGGTCTACCGTGAATGAGGCTCACGCGCTACAGTGTTTGGGGGAGAAGAGTGTAGTATTGGCGGGGTGTCCTAGAAAAACGTAGGTGGGGACAATTTGTAGTGACGTAAATCTGCGCCGATTCACGAATCAGTGTAGGGCACGACTCGTTTGTCTTATTCAGAGTCAACTCCTTTATTACCAAGCCTTTGGCCCATTTGGAAGACTGCTTAGATTCACACACGGCAACATTACACACTGCATGAAATGTAGTTTACCTGATCTCTTGATATGTACTATTTAAGGCTCAAAAAATTTGCACCGGACAAAAACATCTTTTATTGATCTCCATATGACATTTTATGTTTATCTTATATTTAGCGTAATCTCGTTGGGCTATAGTTTACCTTGCGCTGCGTTTCTCAGCAAAGAAAAGTTTATGTAAATAAGTTTGTTTTAAAACTGACTTCTAAAGCAACAGTATATGCTACAGAATATTAACCATAAAAAGAGAAATTATTTAGGCCTATTTGCCATTAAATGAAGGAAGGCAGGAATAATAACAACAAATTGCACCATTTAGCCACATGTAAACACCAGAAGGAAATATCCATCACCGTGATCAGCCCAATTTTGCACGACTAAAAAATGCACATAAGTTTACATGGCAGTATATTATGTCAGGTGTTTTTTCGGGATCTTCACAGGATGTGTGTGAAGGCACACACAGGCTCCAGAAAACCACTGCCAGTGTGAATGAACAAAATCTAATGATCCCGGGACAAATTTTCTGTCTATTTTCCAGTGTCTCTGTGTGAAAAGATGTCTCACCCACATGCGAACAAAACAGCAAATTCGGAGTTGTCATTTGTGATGTAAGGCCATCATACCAGCAAGGCTGCGCTGTTGTTTTATACCATGCTTTCTCGGGTAACAGCACGGATAACTACGAAGCAAATTATGAATTTATGCCTTGTTTTTGCTTTACAAATGTCTAAACATTCTTAATCCATTTCGTTACACTGTACTTGTTATATGTGTAATGACAATAAATTGAATCCGAATCCGGAGATAATATTTTTGTTTTATGAAAGAAAATATCAAACAAACAAGTTTATGCCTAAGAACAAGCAAAAATATTTGCCAATGGAGTATGAAAAATGTATTTTAATATTTATTAAAAAATTGTGTTTTATCCCATCGGCAGATATTTTTATTAACTTATTAAATTATTTTTTAAACAAAAATGTTTTATTGTGTGTTTTAGATTTTTTTTTTTTTTTTAAATGTGTTTGATCATTTCACTTCTGAAAAAATGTATCTTGATTTAAAAATATTTAAGATATCTCCGTTCCAAAACTAGACAAAAATACTATGAAATAAATACATTTTGTGCTGTGCACCCAACAGACCAATATCCAAAACTGATGTTTTTTCAGCAGGTAACTAGACATGAATGTTACGTTTTTCAGAGACGACCCTTCTTTCTCTCCTTCAGGTGTTCCTCAATAATTGGTACCAATGGTGACGTGAGAAACTTCAAGCCACGGGACAGAGATGAGATGGTGAAGAAAGTGATTGAGCCCATGGCGTGTGAAGGCCTGCGAACCATCTGCATCGGTTATCGTGATCTCCCCGGTGACCCAGAACCCGAATGGGATAATGAAGCTGATATCGTCGCCAATCTGACCTGCATCGCTGTTGTTGGGATCGAGGATCCTGTTCGACCAGAGGTATGTGAGGAACTTCAGGAACGATCAAATGACCCGAAAATCCTTAGAGGTGTGCTCAGTGATATCATCACTCTGTGTTGTTGTATACAGTGTTGTGTAATAAATGAGTCAACAGCTTCTAGTCAATTTATTCCGTCAGGAAGAATTCAAAATGAGGCGGTCGCATGCAGGGAAAATGGCAGCATGAGAATATATTCATATTGAATATTGAAGAAGAAAAATAGGAGAACATACACATCTTTAAATGAAGTGAATCTTGCATTCACTCCGCCTGCAGGTCCCAGATGCCATTCTGAAGTGTCAGAGGGCGGGCA
Source organism: Triplophysa tibetana (assembly GCA_008369825.1). NCBI lineage: Eukaryota > Metazoa > Chordata > Actinopteri > Cypriniformes > Nemacheilidae > Triplophysa > Triplophysa tibetana. Next base: position 14,434,841 of record CM017912.1, on the reverse strand, counting down.
TCACTGTGCGCATGGTCACTGGTGACAATATCAACACTGCACGCGCTATTGCTGTCAAGTGTGGCATCATTCAACCTGGAGATGACTTTCTGTGCCTGGATGGCAAAGAATTTAACCGAAGAATCAGAAATGAGAAAGGAGAGGTGAGCCAGAGACCTTCTTGAATCTAACTCAGACCATTATAGAATAAAATAGACTGTCTGGTTTTTGTCTTTTACCGGTTCGGTTGTTGGTCTAGATCAGGTCTAGTCAGCTCAAAGTGTATTTGTGTTCTAGATTGAGCAGGAAAGGATTGATAAGATCTGGCCCAAGCTAAGAGTTCTGGCACGCTCCTCCCCCACCGACAAGCACACTCTTGTAAAAGGTGACGCTATCCATCCTTTCACCATCCACTCATCACAATAACACACCTGCCTCTGAACGTATGAATAGACCTCATGACAATCAATTAAAGTATCAGGCTGATGAATTCATACTCTGTGTTGACAGTATATACATTCATTGTCATCTGGTCAAGGTTAAGTGCTAGTGTGTAATTGTTTGCTTTGTGATGATGTCATTGTGTAGGCATCATTGACAGCACTGTACTGGAGCAGAGACAGGTGGTGGCCGTAACCGGTGATGGGACCAATGACGGACCGGCTCTCAAGAAGGCAGATGTGGGCTTTGCGATGGTGAGTCTGACAAACACTTTCCCTGGGATATATTCATGCAGTGTTACCTAAAATCTCATTTCTTTATCGCCCTCTCTCCTTCTCTCTTGGCGTCTCCAGGGTATAGCAGGAACTGATGTCGCTAAAGAAGCATCTGACATTATCCTGACCGATGATAACTTCTCTAGCATTGTGAAGGCTGTCATGTGGGGGAGAAATGTGTATGACAGCATCTCCAAGTTCCTGCAGTTTCAGCTTACTGTCAATGTTGTGGCCGTCATAGTAGCTTTCACTGGGGCCTGCATTACACAGGTAAGGTGTACACTCACATGGTCGATGGTGTTTGTTTTTAGCAGTATGTTTTTGGGAGAGGTGGTGTGTTGAGTGTGGGAAAGAGGCTGCTATTGGCTCATTGTCGTTTGATGTCACTTGAGTGATATGTTATCCCTGACCTAACAAACCCTTTGATATATTCAGATAAAAAGATAATTGTGAAAACTCATTAGTTTATTTTATTAGGGATTATATTACATAGTAATGTAATTTTCAAATGGATGACTTGAACTGAATAACGAAGAAAAAGCAGCTAATAAGAACAGCCCATTGTAGATGGAAGCTTCTTTAATACTTTTTAAAAAAAGCATTTTAGGGTGAGACCTTGAAGGGATAGTTCACCCTGAAATGAAAATTCTGTCATCATTTACTCACCCTCAGGTTGTTACAAATCTGTATACATTTTTCTGATGAAAATCAAAGAAGATATTTTGAAGAATGAAGGAAAGTTCTTGGGCACTTTTGACTACCATTGTAATTTTTCCTACTATGGTAGTCAAAGGTGGCCAAGAACTCCAAATATTTTTCTCGATGTTCAACCAAACCAATACATTTTTACAGATTTGTAACAACTCGAGTGTAACAACTAGAGTAAATGTTGAAAAGTTTTTGGGTTAACTATCTCTACAACAACCCGGCTTATAAAAATCCAAAAGAACAAATTCTAGGCAAGGCGTGACTGCACTGAAGATGAAAATTTATAACAAGTGATTTTATTTTGAAATTGAATTTATATTTGAGTTACATTTGGGTTACTCTAATAGTTTTTATGAATTTACTATTATTATCAAATGTGGAATATATAAGTAAATGAGTGACCCTCAAATTAGACATAAAAAATATTTATGCCTGATATTTTGCTCAGATTGAACCAACTTCAGCAGGCAAAAGATGAAGTTTGGACCCTGGCTTTCTGCATAGTAAAATATTATGAGCGGACATGTTATAAAAACAGACCACATTACACACCGTGCTAGTTGTGTGTCATGCAGGTTATAGGAACTGACTGCAATGCACCTCACAAGCTCATAGATAAAATCTTTAATTAAACCAACCACTGAGCCCTCTGCTGGAGACTTTTGGTACTGTCATTTACTTGTATTTAACTTCTACACCTTTTCAACTTTTGTACATTATTAGTGGAACACAAAAAATAGTTGATGAATGCATAATATAAAAGTACATCATACACTAAAAGTAAATAAACAGTAAATAAACAGAAGCGACAAAAAGAGAACGTTTTAGGTTTGGAGTGACATTCGTAAATGATAATAGAATTGACATTTTAGGTGAACAATTCATTTACTGTTTTTTTTAAATGGTGTTTAATTGTACGCTTTTCTATCATGTTTTTGTGTGTAGGACTCTCCGCTTAAAGCGGTCCAGATGTTATGGGTCAATTTGATTATGGACACGTTTGCATCTTTGGCTCTGGCCACTGAGCCGCCCACTGAAGCCCTGTTGCTTAGAAAACCCTACGGCCGCAACAACCCCCTGATCTCCCTCACTATGTTGAAGAACATACTGGGTCATGGAATCTATCAGCTCATCATCATCTTCACACTACTGTTTGTCGGTAAAAAAGAGAGCTTGCCAATTATTACACGTTTCAATGTTTCGTGTATTTAGATGATGAATAGGATAGAACTGATGCATCTGCATTCACACATACAGTTATTTTGTGGAAGAAGGTTGCCAGATTGCTGTCCTATTGCTGGATGCCATAATGGTTTTGGTGGGCTGTGTGACCAGCGTTAGATTTTCGAATCACAATTAAGCTTTTATGCCGATAAATTACGATGTCATTCTGACTTGACAAGGAATACATTTTTCTTGCCACTTAACATAAACATTCCTGAGAGAAAATCATTTGTATTTAATTTGCGCCCATGCATGATGCATCATATCATTAACGTGATGAACAATTATCAATGCATGAATTAGAGTCACCACAATTTCTGACACATTCTCTCTCACTTCCTTCCTACCAAGGAGAGAAAATCTTCAACATCGACAGCGGCCGTAACGCCCCCCTACACTCACCCCCATCTGAACACTACACCATCATCTTCAACATCTTTGTCCTAATGCAGCTTTTTAATGAGATCAATGCTCGGAAGATCCACGGCGAAAGGAACGTGTTCGACGGCATCTTCGGCAATCCTATCTTCTGCAGCATTGTTCTGGGAACGTTTGGAGTGCAGGTCAGAAATGCCACAGTGTGCTTTGTGCACCATTTCCAACACCTTACATTAACAATGAGTCCCCTTGTTTACAGAATATTTTGCTAATTTGATGCCTTAAGCTGTAAATGAGAGCGTAGTTCTCTCAGCTTTGTTTAACAAATAATCCTTAAATCCATTCTACATAATTTTTTGGGTTTTATGAAAACAGCACAGAGGGAGCATGGATAAATCAGCGAATTTTACCTGGGCCTGTCAATGAATTTGTAGTTACGGAATGAAGTATGAGAGATGTGCAATAGTGGGTGCAAACTTCATCGTTTGGTTCTTGACGGTGAGACAGTGTTGATCTCTGTGCAGATTGTGATTGTGCAGTTTGGGGGGAAGCCCTTCAGCTGTTCCCCTCTAAATGTCGAGCAGTGGCTTTGGTGTCTCTTCGTGGGAGTCGGAGAACTGCTGTGGGGGCAGGTACGACAGCAAAAGAGAGAGCGGAAAGAAACTATTTAGAAAAAAAGCTATCTACTATGAGCTATTGTTGTACTGTATTAAAAATTCCTCAAGATTTATTCAGGAATTACATAATTTCTCAAAAAAATGTACTGTCATCATCAGAATTGATCGACAGCAGTGATCATTTCATCTAGTCTGTTTTTCATTTCATTGTCTGCTTTTGGATGTTTGATTCGTGCTTTTCACGTAGTGTTGTAAAAATTTTTTATTTAAAAATGTGATTGTTTATCATTTGTCACTATTAAATTGTACGAAATAGTGTGGTCACATAAATCATTTGCACACTGGAACACACAGGTGTCCTAGTAATCACTTGTGTGGGTTGTCACATGAAATATGGACATGAATTAGTTTACAAAGTTTGATATTTTCATAGTTTGTCTTCATTTGAAACAATATACTGCATCTATGTTGTAATTGTTCAAATAATATTTTGCAAACTACTTGAAAGTGTGCTGTCATCAAACATTTGTGTATTTTTTATTTTATTAGTTATTTAAAATAAAGACAAATAATTTCTTCAAAATAGCTTATTTAAGATTCTCTAAAAATACTATTAGGATAAATCATTTAAGGATTTATTTAGGCTTAAATATCCTTGCAAAAAAAAATTAGCAGGATTTTTTAAGTTATTAAAACTTAATCAAAACAACCCAACTGCAGTTGGATATGAAGTAGAATGCACAAAAAAAACATGATTATTGAAATTGTATAATCTGTGATGTTAGTTTAAAAACCCACACCTTTCATCTGCTTCATCTGCTTTAAACCATCTTTGCCCTCTCTTTCTTAGGTGATCGCCACAGTGCCCACGAGTCACCTGAAGTGTCTAAAGTTGGCGAACACCAGGCCGAGACAGGACGAGATGACTGAAGATGAGCTGGCCGACGACGAGGAAGAAATTGACCACGCTGAGAGAGAACTGCGCAGGGGCCAGATCCTCTGGTTCAGAGGCCTTAACCGTATCCAGACTCAGGTGCTGTGCATGAGAACCCTCTCCTCCGACCTTTCAGTCCCGATGGTAGAAGTAGAATTAGCGATAGTCAAACGATGGTTTTCACAGACAGTAGAACTTATGTCTCCTCCTTTTCTTCTTCCTTTATAGAGTCATGTACATTAACTCATCCTTTCCTCTTTCTTTCTCTTTCCTTCACCTCTCTCTACTGCCCACTGTTGGGACCCTCAAATGGGTATAGGTTTCCTGACAAGAATCTATAACACTCCCGTGCTCAGAGCACTGTTTTGTTCTGTCACTCTATTATGTAACTAGAGTTATGTGAAGTCTACATTTTTGCTTAGGAACTAATTGGCAACACAAATCAGTCGCATCACCACCGGCTGCATGGGACTCGAGATGATGTTTTCTCAGACCCTACAGGAATATTTGATAAGGATCTAAACAATGTTTGACACGTCAAGGGTTTCAGTATTGCAAGAGATCGTACATTTTGTGAACTGTCGATACAGTTTTAAAACATTTGATGAAAAATAGACTTTCCTGCTGGGAAACCCAGTTTGCTGGTAGCTATGTTTGGGAACATACGTTTTGTCAAGCTATTAATTATCAAGTGCAAATATGTAGATCTTAAACCAGCTACTGACCGGCTAAAAACCAACTACCATTTTCCAAAAATATCTTCTGGCTAAAGATGGATTTTCTAACAGGGATAATACTGCTTGACTTGTCATTAATGAAATGTATTTGTGCGACATCCAGAGATGTTATCTGATTACATATTTGTCCTGATTTTCTCAATTTCATTTGAGACTTTGATTATAAATGCCTTCGCTGATCATCCTTTTTGATTTGATTTGTAATATGAAAAAAAGTTTATTATATTCTCAAACTCTTCTTTTCTTCCTTTTATCTCTCCATATCTTTTTCATTGTTATTCTTTTCTCTAAATTTCACCGTTGTTGTTGTAAAACCAACAGGTTTTATTAAGTGAACTATCTTGTTGTTCAGACAACCTGTTTTGTTTTGTAAGGCGTTGAAATGTGCCAAAATGTCCTTGATGCTCATTGATCTAGATTTTAATTCTACACTCTTCAAAATAAAGATGCTACAAAGTGTTCATCACAGCGAAGCATGAAGTTTCCATTTTTTACCTCCCCCAAAAACAATTAAGTTCCTAGAAGAACCATTTTATTAACTCTTTTTAGTCTAAAGATCCTTTTCCATGAAAAAGAAAGGTTCTTTATGGAAACATACATTCACAAATGGTTCTTCTATAGCATTGTGAAGCATCTTTATTTTGAAGACTATTCTAGTTCTCTCCATGACTTCAAGTGAGGGGTTGTTTCTTATTGTGTGTGTTCTATGAATTGTTGTGTAGTTCATTTGAGCACACTGTCTTTGGCATGCTGATTCCTGATATGTTATAGTAAATGAAATATAGTTTCAGTGGATGGATGGTTGAATTGTTCATTAAGTCCATTGAGTTATGGTAAATAAGTGGAACTCCACAATGACTATGAAGTTGATTTGGGTTGGAGAAGGTGAGCTGTGACGCCTGTTGCTTTATTGAACAATCAATAATAGTTACTGTAACTTCAAGGGAAGCCTGTAAGAGAAAAGCTTTTAAAAGAACCACATGCACAAACACTTACATACTCGACAATATAACACGCTCTCGTTTGGTCGTGTTCTCGCTAATATACGCCAGCAGTTAGCAGAAATGATGGGATGGTGGAGCATTATGAAGATATTTCTTAAAAATTGGAGTGCCAGGTATAGATTGCTGAAGTGCTTGTAACGGTCCTTACAAGGTTTCCATTGATTTCCTGAACGCTCAAAACTGAGTAAGCAAAACATGACACGCATTATAGCAGCTAGCAACGTATCATCAGTCAGCCTAATTTAATCACGGCTTCCATCCAGAGGGCATCTCCATCTTTCAGTGTTATGTTTTTGACAGAGAGCATTTGCAGATTAATTATGGATGATGTGTTATGCAAGATAAGTGCATGTTTTTACAGAACTGGCAGGTTTGGTTTGGCCTGCTGAACTTTCTCTGAAGGGTTGAACAGGTAATAAAATAGATTTGGTATAAGATGTGAGTTTCCGAGTTGTAAGGTATTTTGGAGTGTGGTTGCAGGGGTATGTGTGCTTTTATAACTATGTATTTGGATATTTAGCATTTTATTTGATCAATTACGGGACATCAAAAATGTTCTATCAAATATAAATCTAAGTGTGCAAAAGGGATTGTAGTTAATTAATAGTTTATCTCCTTGATGAAGGTGAAACATTTAATTTCCGCAACATCAGCAGCACAAAACAGAATTTATTTACTTTCTCAAGAATGCATAATTTCTTATTATATAACGCTATCACACTTTAAGCATGGTTTCAGGTGTTAAAGAACTATCTCTCCCACAAATGTATACATGTAGTCACCATTATTTAGTCACCCTCATGCCATTCCAAACCTGTATGCTGTTCTTCTCTGGACCACTAAACGTAAACGAAATAATTCTACATCTTGACATGTACGTACTACAGCTGTGGAGAAAGATACAGTTTTTCTGAATTTACCATTTATAGGTTAAGTTTAGGTAAAATTAAAAATTTTGTTGCATTCTGTAAACTACTTTATTTTGCAGAAAATAAAAACTGGAGAAACAGGTCAAACTAACATTAAGATGCTTGATATTTTTTCAGACCTCAAATAGTCGTAAGAAATCAACACTATCAAGGACTTTTTACATAATTTTACTGTTTTTTTTTACAAATTTTACTGTTTTTTTTTGTTAAAATATGCCAAATTACAGAAAAAGACTGCATATTTATATAATGTTATTTTATGGTATTTTTCTGGCGCCCCAGCTGCAAGTTTTTCTTGGATCTTTTTTTACAGTGAAAAAAGGTAAACAACTTTTTTTTACGGGATTGTTAATACTGAAGTTCATATTCACTTTTAAGCAATAAGTATGTAGCCAAATAGAAAAGCAGTAATATTTGTACACTTACCTAGGAAAAGTAAAAAAAAATGTATTTTATAACCTTGATTTTTATCACAGTTTTCATTTGTCTTGTCATGCTGTCGGTCTTTCACATTGCCGTTGGGTGACTTTATGTCACTCCCTAAGTTTGATTTAGTTGAAATTCAGCAAACACTTGACTGCGTCTCTTAATTTTTTACGTACCACATATATAGTTCTTTTTGGCCACTTATGAACACTTAACAGTTGTTGCTGTGCACTCTTTCTTCAAAAAATGTGCTCCAGTATAAAAAACAGCTCATGAATTTGGAACGGTATTTGGGTGAGTAAAAAATGACGGAATTGTATTTTATCGGGTCAGCTGTTTCTTTAATGTTAAAAGCGAAACACCAAAGGTGAATTATAATCACAAGCTTATTTTCTTCTCGCTATCCTCCCTCTTTGCTCCTTTTCTCTCTCTTTTTCTCTTTCTGAATGTGTATATGATGTGGTTCTCTCTCTCTCCTGCAGATGGAGGTAGTGAGTACATTCAAGAGAAGTGGTTCGTTTCAGGGGCAAGTGAGACGTCGCTCCTCTGTGCTCAGCCAGCTCCATGACGTAACCAATATTTCTACCCCCACTCATGTAGTTCTCTCCACTGCCAATACGAGCGGCGCTCCCGGGAGTGAGTTCCCCTGCTTTACCCTACCTGTGTCAGACACCACACTCACACAAACACACACGCAAGAGCACCAATAAAACAAATACAACACACGTCATCTCTTCACATACATCCCTGCTGAGAAGACCCATCTTGAACTTCCTATTCCAGCATGCAAAACACAACATTTGCCGGTCTTCTCAGTAGGGATCTCAAAACCTTCCTCCTCACATACATCAGAACATGAACAAACCTGAACAAACACACCCTGCCGTGTATGCTGTGGTACTTTCTATCTCTCTTTGTTTGAAACCACCTCTGTAGTCTTATCTTTGTGATTGAGTGTCTCTTTGCAAGACAACCTGTCTGGCTTTGACTGATCCTCTGTAGGCCGCTGTTTGTGTTCCCCCTTCTCGCATCTTCCTCAATCTCTATGTGATGTCTTGCTGTGTCGGGCCTTTTCTCTTGCTGTTGGATCCTTCTTTGTCGTCTGATGGTGTTGGCTTTGTCTTGAATCCTTCTTTCTCCGAACGCCTTTCTCTCTGTTATCTCTTACGGCGTTAACTGATAGCTTCAGTGGTTTCGATTCTAATAAATGTGAAATTATGTGCATAGGTAAGTGCGAAGTAGTGGTAGTCAAACGATAGATAGTCAAACCCTAAAATGTAAGGAATTGCTTAAGCCACTGTTGCTGCCTTGGGAGGCTCAAACAAACAGAGCGATGTTTCGAAAATAGGCTATCAGAGTGTTTTGCTGTGTCATCAGCTTGGAAATGTCTTTTGTAAGCTTGTAGTTGTCTCTTCATATTAAGATTGGTAGGTCAAAGAAAGTATTTTATTAAATAATTGTTCTTCTTCTTGACAAGAATGAACTTGTTCTGCTATTCAGGTAGTTTTTACTTCAAATGTCCACTAAGAGAGTACAGAGAGAACATGGCACTCACTTTCGTTGTCAAGCGTGGTTTACTAAAACAACTGGTTATCCAGTAAGCCGAGGTACTCATTGAGGTACTATGGCTTTTGTGTCCTAAACAGGGGTAAACCTTCGAGTATAAAGCCCTATAAAGATCTTCTCTCTCTCTCTCTGTCTCTCTCTCTCAATCTCTCATTCTTTCATTCTATTCCCTTACTTATTTTTAGATGATGCATTTTGTACCCCATCATGAGATTCTGTAAAAAGCATCTTTTTATGTCTCTGTGCTACTGGCTCCCTTCCACAGATCTTCACAGTCTCTTTCTCTGTTCCATGGTTCACTGTCGTCATGGCTTCAATCTATTGTTTATTGTGTCCTATTCTCTCCTATGTAGGCATCTTTTGTCTTTACAATTCTAACAAATTATTTATGTTCGACATGTTATTTGTTAAAAAAAAGCACTTTCGCAAATGCATAAGTATATTTTGTGGAAGAAATGTTCTGGGTTCAAAATAGTCTCTTACGACATGAGAGTATGTTAGACAGGACATAATTGATTAATCAATCAATTGTGTAAAATCGATTCCAAAGCAAACGTATGTGTAATATATGTGTTGCGTGTATATTTAGATGTTTATATGAATGCAAACACATACATATGTATATATAACAAATATGTACATAAATACATATAAATGTATATTTAAATATAATTTACATGATGTATGAATATGTTACTCATATTTCCTAAATATATACATGAATGTTTGTGTATTTATATATACATATAAATATCCACACCACACACAAATGAATCGATTTGACAGCACTACCAAAAATTTGAGATTCTGTCTCATGTTGCTTCAAACCATTATGACTTTCTGCCATATTCAAAAAGGAAACGTTTTGAAGAATGTCCACACTGCTCTTTGACAAACAGTGAAATTAGAGAGATGGTCCTCACTGCAGAACACAAGATCCTGGAGGTGAGGTTGGATCCAGATCCAACTCCTCCCACTTAATAATCATTTATTAATGTCATAATTTAGTGTACGCTTGTAAGTAATAATCATAGTTAAATATTTGTTAACCCTTAACCTAAATCTAATAAAAATACGTTTTTAAAAATATGTTAATAAAAAAAGCTTGTCTTCAGCAAGTTTGTTTTCCTTCAGAGGAATAACTTTAGTTACGACTCAATACGGAAATGGTAAAGCAACCACACCAGTATAGCTCAAAATCTGTCGACCAATCACAATACAATGGGAGGAGACCGTATCTGGATCCAACCTCGCCCCCTGGTTGTTGCGTTCTGTGTAGCTACTGAAATCAGATGGGGACTGGAGATATCCAGAAAAAAAAGAAAAACATAAAAAGCATAAATAAATATGACTATTGTGCCATTTCAAATACTAATACAACATAGGCTTTCTGTGTGAGGTGTTTACTGAAGTCTTGCTTGTAAGCAATAGGCACCATTAACTGTAAGGAAAAGAGCAGCTTGGATATCTTGCTATAAATAATTTGTGTGTGTGTGAATTGGATAACTAAGAATGTCATACAAATTTGTATAACATGAGGCTATGAGAACAAAATTGCAAAAACTTTTATATAACACATTGATAGAAGTTTTAAGAATGCATTGGTATCTTTTCTATTTCCCTGGGATAAATGCACTAACCGCTCCTTAATCACTGCTTATAGATTTGTGTTGCTGCTTTTTCTCCATCTTTGTGTTAAGTTTTTTTCTAGAGTAAAGTGTTTAGATTTTGACCCATCGTATGTCATTTCCTTTGAGCTGACAGTTCCGTGACATGCTTCATGCATATCTGTTCGCCTCTCATCTGTTTACATCCCTGTACACGCTTCAGTTTAACCTCATTCATCATGTTAGAAGTTAGACCACAAAAGCTGTTTTTCCTACTGTTTGGTTAACAGAGCACTTAGATGATGTTACTGTAATATACTGACATGCTTACATAAATATAATATTTTTTGTTAAAAAATATATTATGTGCCTTTTTGGGCAGAGGCTATTTTTAAAAAGATCACTTATTCAGCTTTCTAAAAATACTGTCTGTATATTTTTTCCCTTTACATCTGTCTCACACAAAAATGTACAGATCAAGGTTGTTTTCACTTTAGGTTTTGTGAGACGTGTTGAAGTTGAGATGAAGCACAGCTTTGCTGCTGATAGATATTCATGTTTATCTCTAGTCTGGTAGCTCAATTTGCCTTGTATGGTAATGGTTCACTGCTCAAGGGAGATGCTCACTATCAGCAAGCAAGCCAGTGGAAAATATATTCTTGTAGTTGGGAGGTTAAAAAGAGGTTTATTTATTCAGACGTTTTCATAAGCCTTGGAGCTTTGATGTCTGCCATCTAAAAAAATGTATCATTTTATATGTCTGTAGCCTATAGTTTTTTTGTGGCACAAAAAAACAGTACAAGTGTCTGGAGTTTGATACCGAAATCCAGTTGCAATGTAGGAATAAGATTACATTTACCTCATTGGCCATAGTTAAAAAATACCATATACTGTATATGCAATGCATATGAAATTCATTTTCAGTTTCATTGCCCTAACAATTGTAGGATTTGCAATTCACTTAATTGGGAGAATTTGTTGAGGGTCTGAATAATGTTAAGAAGGTTTTTTGAAAGGATTGTCACGCAAGATGAACATATATAATTCACTTTAGAATTTAACACCTTTAATATTTGCATTGTGTGACTGTTCTGGCCACATTTTGCATAAACCTCAGAAAGAAAACCTTAAAGGTCAACATGATACCATTATTTCACTGTTTCCATCACTGCTTTGTAATCTTCTTCCTCTCCTGTCCTAAATTCCTAAACACTTTGTCTGCTTCAAGTCTTTCTATGTAGCTCTATTTTGGTTTCAGACATCTTTGGGAAATATTTGTTAAGTAAAGATTTTTTTTTCGTAATGATACAGCTTTTCCATCAAGCTTCTTTCTTTGAAGGACAGCGTGGAGACAGTAATCTGGCTGATTGAGAGCAAACATCAATCAGTTGTGAAAACACATGTTTCCCAAAAGTGGGCGCTATACTCGAACGTTTACCTGTATCCATTGCAAAACAAAAAGAAACTAAAACAAACAAAAATGGGAAAACAAACAACAAAACGATTTCACGATGCAGATTTGCATGACTTCTTTCTTAGCAACAAACGGGCTCTTTGGAGCACTTAACCAACTGCTTGACCGTCCCTTCCTGTTTGTTTGTTTGTTTGTTTGTTTGTTTGTTTGCTTGTTTGTTTTGTCTCTTGTGAATTCTTTCTTGGTTATTTTAGCTACTTTTCTGTTGCTGGGTGAGTGTTGGGATGGTTGGGGGGGGGGTTTGCACCGGCCTCTAGCCACAGCAAAGGATTGTACTCTCGAATCTCCTTCCTTCTAAATATATACACACGATAGACGTACCCGTGTGTATATTTGTCACAGCTGCATTTGTTTTACAGCATGGGCTGACTGCTTACCATCATGCATTTGAATGTTTACTTTGAGCTTGTTTTCAATCGGGTCCTATAACACCAGAACGTGACCGCTGCACTGGAATGAGCATTGTGATTGGTTCCTGTGTTTTTTCCACTTTTCTCCATATTACCAGACTGAAGCAGATCTCATCAACACGCCTCGGCTATCTTTCCTGTGTCACCCGCATGCCAAAACATGCTCTTTATCTCTCTCTATCTCTATTGGTCATTCACTTAATATGCTCTTCCACACATATTGCACCATCCACGACTAAATCTGTCTTCTTAACTTTCATCCTGGGTAGTATCATTTACAGATAAAAAAAGTAGATAAAATTTCAGGCGTATGATACTGTACAAAGGTGTGATCCATTTGTGCTGAAAAGGTGATTTTTGTAGAAAGCAGAGACACCCTGACCTTGTTTATTGTGCCTGCTGGGCTCGTGTCAGTGTGATGGTGCTTGTGTCACATCAGTTGGTGTCATGTTTTCAATGGCTGAGTGCCAGAAAGTCACTTGACTCACAGAAGTCGTTATTATCCATATAGATGATGCTAAATTTCAGAAATTATAAAACTTTTCCTCGATGTGTCAATGTGATCTGAACCTGTGGATCAATTTATTATATACTAAAACCATCACACAAATGCAGAATAGTCATGCTTTGGTGTTTCTTTAATTGTGGGTCCTTTAACAGTATGTCCCAGATTTTTGTTCTTTATATTAAGATCACATGACATAAAAATGTATATATTGTGTGTATTGGCAATTTTGCAAGATGTGAACGACACCGATCCAGAAGCACTTCCTTTTTTAGTTTTTTAGTTAATTTATATATAACATATACAATTAAGCCTTGTTTAAATGTTAAAATGTTTAATCCATTTCAAAAAAATTCTGTAAAAAACATAAATTGCAAGTGCTTTTGGAATGTTTTGCATTTACTGCATTGTGTGGAAATTTATTTATTTAAAATTTTAAGTGAATTACAGGTGTCCTTTTATTATATGTAATGCCCAAAACAGATTACAAAAATGCATTTTTTTATTGTCTTAATGGGAAAGCTAATGGTTCATTATTATATTTAATGGTATAGAATTTCTGTAATGGTTTCTACTGGGTTTCTATGCACCACAGAGTCAGTCAGGAGATGAAAACATGGCACTTGATGTGCAAGAAAAAAACTAATATAAATCTATGTAAATATCACTTCATGACTCGGCTTTTGAAATTGTGAAAAAAAAATTATTATGTGTATTTAGAAGACATAAAATACTAAAACACTTGCTCAAAAATTCACTTCAACTTTTTTATTAATTTTAATCACAGAATGCTATTACACATTATATTGTATGAAATTTGTGATTATAAAAAAGTAAAGCTGAGAAAGTTAAAAATCCACAAAAAGTTTCCATAGTTGAAGAAACACCCAGTAAAAAAATATATATATTATTTTTGTTCTTACAGTATTATACAATACTTGAACAAAACTCAGTTAACTTATCAGAAAGATAAAACCATAGATGAAATTTCAGATTATTTGATATTTACCACACCTCAGTAACAGTATCTCAATAATGCCTATGACCTATATTATAATCATTGACATTAATGGTCACCATCAGCCTCATTGCGCATGCCCATTGCTTCCGTTATGACATCACGATTACATGACTAGAGTGCCATTGCTTCATTAGCATACTTGTATTGTAACCACACCCCTCAATGCTGCTAGTACCAATGAGGAGTAATATCTCCTCCACGTCTGACATTACCATAACTGCAGGCTGTGGGTAACGGAGGGTCTTCCCTCCATCCCAGAACTCCAGTCATGCATCTGTCTTTTTGTCATAGTCCCCATCTGATGTTTTGCTTGGCACTTGCACTTGCAGATTCTAATCAGATGTTCCTTTCATTGGCTGTGTGTCCATGTGTGTATCAACGTTTCGCTGTTTCTGTTTGTCTTTTTCCTTTAAGCTCTATTGGTCAATATACACACATAGCACATGTTTTTTCCACTTGTGAACAGAAATGCTACGAGTTTATGAGAATGTCCATCATCTTTATTTTTAAGTGATAACTGTGAACTGACAGCTTTGGTCCATTTCTTGTTTCTTATATATTTGGTTTTATTTGTTTGTCACTTTCTTTGAGAAACTCTTAAGATCTGGTTGCGCAGTGTTGATATTTCATATGTTTGCCAATCTAAATTATTAGGTAGTGTGTAATTTCTGAACCACTATCAATGTAAAATGAACCTGCAATGCTTTTTAAGAGGCCCGACATGCAAAGATTGCCTATTAACAGTAAGAGATCATATTTACAGAAAAGAGCTGCTTTGACATTTTATAAGATTTATTTTGTTCCACAAGTAAAGCCAAACAAGTTTGGAGTGATGCTTGCAGAATTTAAAATTTGAATGCAGAAATCCCCAGAAACTGTCATTCTGTTGTAGTAACCAAATTATAATGCTTGCCTTTGCCCCAACATTTTCGAAAAGTATTTTCAATCTATATAAAATATAAAAATATACAGTAATGAATTAGAATTAGTAGACAGGGAGTGTTTGAAAAAAACGGTTTGCTCATTTATGCGGTTACCTTTGGTGCCACTTGTGAACAGAAATCACACACTGCACCAGTTCCCCTTAGGCAACTAAATAATTCCCCAAAAGCCAAAACGAAACAAATGAGTTAAATCGATTAAGTGAACGTACAGTTTTGCAGCAACATGATCTTAAGCTGTCTGTGCATTATACAGGCATTTTCAGAACAGGATCAAGAGTGTTTCAGATCTATTCTGCTGCACGTGTACTTAAAATGTCTTTGCTCTACCTTTCTCTCCTTTTTTCCCTTCCTTATCTTCTTCTGCCCTCTTGTCCCTCATACCCTCAATTCACATGTAGATGCGGGTGGTGAAAGCGTTCCGTAGCTCCCTTTACGATGGCATTGAGAAACCCGCGTCCAGGAACTCCATCCACAACTTTATGGCGCACCCCGAGTTTCTCATCAACGACTACATTAACAACATACCGCTGATCGACGACACGGACATTGACGACGAATCCGAGTGGTCCAAGCACAACCAACACTTGCATCCGGCCTTCCGAAAGCCCCCTCCTCCTCCGGTTCAGCAACCGCAACGTTCCCACCCGCCGCCCCGCCCCTATCGCCAGTACAGCCTCCCCACCACACCTAACCGTAACAACAACGCCATCGAGAGTGGCATCTACCACCCCAACCTCCCCACAGGCCCCAATGGGCACAGGACATCGCCCACTCAAGAGCCCTACCCTCTTCTTACTCTGGAGACATCTCTGTGAGTGACTTTCCAGAGAAAAATAACTTTGATGACCTGCGAGTTAGGGTGACGGGGGAGGCCCTGGTGGACGTGTTATAGTCACTGAGCAGAAAAAGACAGTGTCCATCACATTGTGTCACTCACGCTACTCCCACCAACCACTTAAATACTTCTCATGTATCAACAACAACAGCTCCACAGGTATCTATCCTCTCACTGTGTGGAGAGGAGGCCAGTCTGCTGTGTGTCTGTGGTTCCTTTGGATGGATGGAAGTAGGTTAGGAATCCAGACCTGATGGACTTGATAGTGGTTATTTAGTGCTGGTGACTCCAAATGCAAAGAAATATAAGTTCCCTACAGGTGGACTAGGGGTCCATTCACCTTACTTTCTATCGGTGTTAACTAAAGTCAATATTATTATGATAATGTTTTGACTTCGTACTATTTCCACCGTAATCGTGAGCAGACTATCATTGCCACATCACAGTAAAACTTTTATTACTGTGTTACTGATGCTTTATGGATTAGCTTTAAAACATTTTATTTATTTATATATTTATTGGCTGATCGTGACATCTCTGTTTAGTTTCACTATCTCTCGCTCTCATCTATCGTCTCTCTCTCTTTTTGTCTGTGTGTGTTGTGTCTGTCCTAAAGCTTAAAAAAGCAACAAAAAAGTACTCACAAAGCAAAGATATAAATTTGAAGCTTGAAGATTAGACTAATTCAATTAGAATGCGTCCGCTAACAACAAACACAAAACCATTGCAGTACCGGTTTGATTTCTGTTGTCCGTTCGTTGTATTGAGGTCTGATGTTTAAGCCCAATTTATAGCTTTGTATTTTTTCATTGCTAATGAGTACTGATATTTTAAACATTTAGTGGAAACGTTCATGTTTAAAATATGGACTGGGCAATCCCATTTCAACAAAAAGGTTAGAGTTGCTAATTTTGGCCGTTTTGTTGGATTTCCATCATAGCAAGGGCGATCCAGCCATTGTTATTGCATCTTACCTTGTTCAGATTTGCTACAACAGCAAACTCAAGACTGGAATGGGTTTGCCCAGACTCAACATTTAACGGTGTCTCTTTTCTTTCACATGGAAGCCATTCAAGTGCAAATGACACCAACAAATGCATCAACCCTTTAAACATTTTCAAGAGATTACATTTGCGCAGTACAACCATACCTGCTGGCCCTTTAAATACATTCACACATGCATTGCTTTTTTCCACTGTATGTATAGAATATTTATCAGATTGTGATAAATATCTGTGATGAACTCAAATACCTGCAGACTGTGGTCAGAGGGCATAAACCAGGGTAGGGACATCCATCTTATACTGCCACACCATAGTTGAATGAATATCAAAGATAGGAACGATGGACAATCTTTGAGGGTGTCAATAATTTTGCACAATATCAGGATTTGCCGCTCTGGGCAAACAGTAAATCGGTGACACCGATTTACTGATCAGAACCTCGTGTTGATTGACACACTGTCTGACTATTGGTCTCATTTGCAGAACGTGTTGGCACACAACAATAATCCCTACGTGCATGAATCTCCATGACAGTTTGTTTGATTCAATTACATTCCATCGACATGCCACCGATCAGGGGTTACCTCCTTCTACACCCCATAGCCATCTTCTGGACTGGTACAGTTATGATCGTATAATCGATGCATTGCAACGTAATACAATCATTTGGGTAATGTGACCGGCACTTATGCAACAGACTGCCCTGTCCACAGCTGTGAATACGCTTCACGACATGTATATAGGAATCGCAAAAAAAAGAGAAAACCTTTATCTGTATAGAATTACTTTTCTAGATTGTCCAGTTTCGAGAAACTGGCATATATTGGAAGCGGACAATGCAAGCATGAGCGTCATTAGATCATGTCATTGCATTGGTCAGTTGTGTCTGTGCAGAGCATGTTTATATCATAGCACTCCTCACTGTCATTGTTTGACTTCACTTTTGTCTGTTGATGCTTATCTGTGGCTCAAGCAGTTGGTGGACATGTGTTTCTCCGCCCAGCTCATCTGTGCTTTCATTACGTGGTATTGTCCATGAAGTTCTCCTCCTGTTACCCAGCCCGGTTTTCTATACAACACGTGACGAGGAACTTGGAGACGGAGCAGTGTTCCATTGCCAATCTGAGTACTTGTCGAATGCCAGTAGACACACTGCTTAAAATGGGTCGACCCAATTTTGTTGCCTAGAGTTTGGATCTTTAAATGTGTGCTTCTCTGGTACGCAGTATGCAAACGTTTGTAAGTCAAATGAATGGGATATTTTATACTACAGTGGGTGAACAATACCTATAATCAACGGCAAGTGTGCAATCGGTGGATGCTTTTCTATCCCATAAGCCCACTGGAGCTGATGAGCCATCAAACTGGAAAACTGTGAGCCAGACTTTTTGAATGTTGTAGCAGAAAGTTGTTTCTCATGGTTAGATTGTTCTTGTTTGACAACACCCGAGTAAACAGTTTTCCTGTTGGATGTTAATACATCATAAGTTAAATTACAGACTGGTCAAGGACAATGGCAACATGGTGGTTGTAGCATGTCCAGGAATGTATTCATACACCTGTCTACTCTAAATCAATTTGTCTGTCTACCCATTTTAAGCAGGATGATGAAAACTGTCACTAACCTGTGTTATATCTGTATGAGTGTGTCCGGCCTTTTGATTGGTTCTCGGGCTCAGGCAGTTCCAGTGGAGTCTCTTAAGACGAGAGCGCTGGCAGGTCTAAGAGGCTGAACCTGTTCAAAGGCACAGACACAGTCAACAGGCCAAAGTTGTGGTCACAGAGGACTAAGATAAATCACTTAACCTGCTAAACCATAATGAACATTTCCTGGCCTTATCCTCAGCAAAGCTTAACTACCAAAATAGGCCTCTAGCTATGCTCGTATCTGAATAATTTTAAGACTAAACTATATCTAAGTCGTATACCCCTATCATTCAACTCTCCAGACAGTGATGATATATATTACAGTGGCATATGTATGGTATTCCTCTTTTCCACCACAACAGTACGCCACTTCATCAAGACTCAAAATCCTGATAGAGTGACAAGAACACATATATATATATATTATATATATATATATATATATATATATATGTATACAACTGAAAAAAATGATCATTCAAAATTCCATTGTCTGCCTTCATTTTGTTCCATTCTGTTGTAGAAAAATCACGCAAGGTAAGGTGAAAAAAATGTAATGTGAAAAAGAGTAAATAATATATTTAATATAAAAGTTATAAATTATTGTACAACTTCACCATCACTGTACATTTTTTTGCCAAAATGTGCACACGTGCATCTTTTGTTTACGATTGAAGCACTTTTTTTGTTTTACTCTTTATTGTCTCTTACTATCCTTTTTGCTTTTTTGTAAAGCATTAAAATTGAACAGCTTGTACATTATTATTATTACTATGATTATTATGACTATTATTGTCTTTTTCCAGCAGTGCTCTTTTAACTGATGGAAAAAACAACTGCACATTCTCCTGAACATACACTTACTGCTTAACAATGGATAAAAGAGAAAAAAAGAGAAAAAAAAATCAACTATTAAATATATTAATAATTACCTGCTTGTACTTAAGAGAAAAAAGTATATATCTATGATGAAAGAACACTGCTGTATACTGTAGACTAAACTGTATGGAAATCTAAGAATTTAATGGGAAAATAAGTCAACACTTTTTGTCTGTATAAAAAAATCTAATCAAAGTATTCTACAATAATAACTTTGACCAGTGTCAGTGGTTGTGTTTCATTGTGTTCCTGTGATTTCTTTTTCTTTGACTGATCAGTACAATATTTTATAAACATTATCAAACTACTATCGAACTATATTATTTTATATTTTAAGTAGATCCTCACTGCATGTTTCAGATGGCTAATGCATGACTAAATGTAGACCTTTTATAAATACACCCAGAATTCTACCCTGAACTGATGCACCTTTTAACTGAGAGAATCATTCTCATTCTTTCCATATAATTTAATATGTTCACCGCCCTAATATACACTTGACTCGTAATAACGTACACACGTGTATGAACATTTACAAAGAAATGTAGGCGAAAACAAATCATCTCAAATACACAAATAATCACCATCTTGTTGTTCTTAGTTGAGCAAAGGCAGTAAAGGTTTACAAATTGAATGCTTGATTTTCACAGTAGGACTATGAGGGCATAACAATGTTTTGATATGAAGCCACACAGCTTTTCTGCCTTTTTTCTGCCTTGCTCCTAGTTACAGCCCTTGATCTGAAAGATTCAGTGGGATCGATTGGATATTAGAAATATTAGATATTCAGAGCAACAACATCTCACTGCCAGTGTGTGATTATATTATATGAAAATTGTGATGAACAACCAAGATCCTATAGTGACTTAAGTTGAGGAAAATACAGTAAGTATCAGTGGGCTACAACAATGAATAAAAACACCAAACCATACATAATATATATCATGCTCATCCTGATCTACTGACTGTACATTATTACTTACATAGTGATTTACCTACCAATGCATTACACCCTAAATCCTTTGTTTACAGAGTGGTAGGAGTGACAAAAGAAAGATCAGAATGTCTGTTGAGATATAAAAGCACAGTCTTTGCTAACGTTTCAGTCAAAGCACTAACTTCTCAGGCAACATTTATTCATTTCTGCTGTGTGAGCTTCTCGACTGCTGTTGTAAATACTCCTGCTAAATTGTGGAATGGAGAAAGAGAAACAAGCTCTCAATGACTCCGGAAAAGAAGAGGTACGACAGGCTGTTTTTTATTATGGAATATCACACCCACTCTTTAATAAACATTTTAAGTATTCTAATGAACGAATGCTTGTAACTGGTCTCCGTAGCAGCAGTTATTCATTTTAATAATGTTATGAAATAATATTTGATTCAGTTAAGTTGTTGTTCATTAGGACAGAACTGTTGGTCAGGTACATGTGTATGGGATTAAACATTTGCTCAGTTGTGTGTTTGAACAGAACTGCTGTGCTCTTTAAATATTGACTGGCAAATCCAGGTTTATTGATTGCTTGAAAGACAAATAAACATATTTTGCCATGAGACAGGAATAATCAAAAATCAAAGACTAACAAGTTCCATTGGTAACACTAAAAACAGCAAAGTAGGGAGTTCACCTTATCTCCTGCTGACATGCCCTGCTGAACCTGTAGAATTAAATCACTAGGGAACAGCCCCATCATCACCAACTGATACTGTGCTGAATGACAAATACTTACCTAATCCATAGACAATTTCACTGCTTGTACTATTTATAATTATTGCTGGTTTCCATTGTCATGTGTTTTCTCTTTATATCCTACCTTCTTCTGTACATAACTATAGGCTATTTTGATATTTTGGCTACAGGAGCAAAGTTCCCTCAACATAACCTTTAATTCATGACTCTAAACTCACTTTGGGTAAAAATTGAAATGTCTATCTTAGTCATTTTATATTATTTTCTTGGAGACTTAGTCTTGACGGTTATTTTATTTCTTCACTCAAATAACGTTTTTTTAAAGGTGAAAGTTTAACTTGATAAAACGATTTTAATGCAGGTCACCTCGGGAGGCTGTCAAGTTGAGATCCCAGGATCATCCAAATATAACTATTTTGGCACTTTTCACAATTCTGCATTGATTTACAGTGAATGCATAATAGTACAGATAGTAGAGATAAATTAACAAACGGGAAATTATGGAACGCATTGCTGTAATTTCAGATTTTTTATATTGCATAGTGCTATTCAAATACTACTCACTTTTACTATCTCATTAACCAGATTTGAAGGGGTCACGGGACTCGGCTAAAACAAATATTATCGTTTGTTTTAGATGTAATAACTAGACCACCAGTGGTTCGGCAACCCCTTATCTTCACTCGCTAATACAGACATATGTACCCGCCAGATCCCTCCGCTCTGCAAACGAACGGCGTCTTGTGGTGCCATCCCATAAAGGCAAAAAATCTCTCTCACGTACCTTCTACAGATCAGTTCCACCTATGTGAAATGATCTGCCCGCTGCTACAAAATCTGCAGATTCTGTAGCCATCTTTAAGAAACGTCTGAAAACACATCTCTTCCGTCAACACCTGACTGATCAGTTCTGACTTCTATTTCTTCTCTACTCTTAAAAAAAAAAATCGTAGTGATTGGTAGAATACTGCAACATTTGACGGAAATGTGACGCCTCTTACCATATTTGGAACATCAGGTTCCAAAGCAATTGTAGAGACAGGTACGCCAACCTCACTTGGGTATACATTTGGGCGGTCTAAGTCAAATCATACCACGAACTGACGTAGATTTGTGGGAGTGTGGTTACACAGACGTTTCAGGGCAAGTCTAGGTGAGCATTCGCTTTTGTTCCGACACTTAAATTTTTGCAATTTAATGTGTCTAATAGATGCATAGCCAACTTATTACTCAAGAAAGACTCCTATTGCCGCCACATGACCCCTTTAATTGACACATTTGCCTGCACAATAAATTAGTCATGGCTAACTATGATTAATTGTGCTTTAAATCTTTAAAAGCACATAATATTAAACATCAACCCCTTGTGTTCTGAACCAGAGTTTTCAAACCATATAACAAAAGTAATATTCAGTAATTGTAATATCATGGTTGCTTCATGAACTTTTGTATCTGATATATCGGCCATGGAACATTTTCATTATTGTTTAGAAACTTATACCACATCGAAAACAGTGCTTTATAACTAAATTAAATGCAAATCTCAGGATGCTTTTTCTTTTATGTGTCTTTTGTTTAAATCCGTTAATGCTGAAGATTGCTACCTTACATACAAATGGAAATCTAAGTCCCAATGATTAAAATTAAAGGATTTCTAAATACTTGACTGTTTATTCTCTGTCAGGTTCCTGACACAGGAAAAGGACATCGTCCCTTTAACATGAATCATTACGCTACTAAGAAGAGTGTAGCACAGAGCATGTTGGATATGGCGCTGCTGATGGCGAACTCATCTCAACTAAAGACAGTCCTGCATGCAGGGCCGCAGCATCGCTTTTATGTTGCTCTTATTGTGCTTATCTCTTTTTCCATCTCACTGCAGGTCGTTGTTGGCCTCTTATTAATATTCATTGGTTAGTTTACGTTTATTATGTCTCTTTTATTTGAGCTAATTTTGGTCTGATTGCATTGATGTATTTTTCTCTTGTTCCCTTCAGTAAAGTATGACCTGAATGATGTTAAGAAACAGCCAAGGCTAAACAAAATGAATGATGCGGCTACTATTTTTGTGTTCTGTACTGTTCTTATCAACATCTTCATCACAGCGTTGGGATTTGAGACTGGACAGTAAGCAAATCTTGTTAGTTAATAAATGTAATCTTTTCTCAAAACATAAAATATAGTCAATCATTTGTGAGTTCAGTTAACTGAGGTAATATTTAGATTAGTATTTTATTTTTAATAAACTTTTAAGTGAGCAGCCAGATTTTTTTTCTTCTATGTGTTTGTCTATGTCCGTCATATCGCAACTCTTTATTCTTTACATCAACATAATGCCCAGACTGTATTTTTATTGCTAATTTTACATCCCTTCCCCATGATTCAGAAGCAGCGTAGTACCTGGCATTACTCTCGCTCAGACCTGCTCTTATAACATCTCAGAAGATGTATAAGTTACCCAAACTGTACACAAGGACTGCTCACCTGTGACTGCATTGACACACGCTGTGCCCATCAGGATAATTAAATATAATATAATCATATTATAAATATTTATATATATATGCTTTATGTAAATATACACTGTAAACAATCAAAATGTGTCTTTTTGCCATCTCTCTCTCTCTCTCTGCATTACTAGCCTTTTCTGGTATTATCTTTGTCTTTTGAGCATAGCAGAATGGCAGATTTGTATACTTTTTATAGGTAACTTGACCCCGGGTATCTGACAGCTATACAGTTATGAATAAACGTATTAATTGAAGAATTAACTGCACGTTTTATGCTTTTGTAATGTTTTTAATTTATTTTGTAAAACCAAGTTGTTTGTTTAGTTGTAAATAGATTCGCGACCGCAGGGAGTCGCTGTTAGTGTAAAACAGTGAATAAAAAAAGCAAAACATTTGTCTGACTGACCAGCTGTGGTTTCGAATCGCTCTCGCGGTACTTTGATGTCATACGCCGGTCGGTCTACGCAGCCGCATGAAGTCGTACACGCCTACTGACTGCACATCATGGCGGGTAATTCAAAAGAGCACCGACTGTCTCTTCAAGTTTATAACACCCTTCAGGTAGTTTTCCTTACGTTTTACTCTTTATACCTTTAAAGAGTAATGAAATCGTTTGCCGATGTTTCGCGGTCGCTTCTGTTTAGTGGCTGTTCGGTAGGGTCAGGGCACCACCAACGGCAGCGTTAGCTAACAGTTAGCTTACGTACATATTTGTAAAACCCTATAAAAAAGTAATTATAAGTTATTATTGCTGCCAATATGAGAATATTTTCGTGTTACCAAGCTACAGTGACTCTTGCTAGCGATGTATCTAACGTTACAATCAGACTTTACGTATCACTTCTATTATGATCGTCTATAAAGTCGGTGACGTTTACTTGATATAACGTTACTAGAAACCAGAACAAAGATAAGATTATTCAGATGCAAACTACGTGTTGATGGAGAAAACATGATTTGTGTTCAATCAGAGTCTGGGATGTCCTCTGGTGGATGGGCTTTACCTGAGGGAGGCAGACAGCATCCAGGAGCTCCTCTGTTCACCATCATTACATCGAACTGATATTCTCAAGTGGATTTACGTGAGGTCTGCTATCTGAGGAATGGATTTTGTCTCTACTTAATATGATGATTAAGCATACACACACAGAGTGACCAAGCACGATGATAATAATGACACATCTATTATAATCAGTTAAGCATTTTTATATTAAAAACCTGGTTCTTTTGTATGTGCATTTTCTTACAAAGAATCTGTCCTACCCTACTGGAGAAGCTTTCAGCAATTAGAACAAGTCAGCTTGAAGAATTAGTTCAAGGTAATCTTTTAATTGTTATTATTTAATTATATTGTTGAATTATAATAAGAGCAGAATCCGTTTGTTTTGGGTCAAAGCGTGCAACTGACACATTCTGCATCTGATATAATTAGTCATAATTGTTGTGTTTTACTCTCAAATGCAGAACTCACTCGGTTTGGGCATGAAATGATGCTATGTAAAGCAAATGACCAGGATTTAATAAAGGTGTGTAGTCAGACGTTTTTATTAAGCTCATTTGGCCTAAATGAGTTAAGAACCGTTTAAAAAAAGAAATGCTGGTTTTATTTGATCCGTCCTTTTTTGTCTCTTATAGGGCATTGCACCACCCTTACGGCAACTTGTCTTTCTGGAACAGCTTCTAATGATTGTTCAAGCAGACTCCTCTATATCTTCAGGGTATGTGTGCCACTTTCCTTGTGATCACTTAGTCCTATATGAACACATCAAATGAATTTGCATGGCCTTCAGAATTAATGTAGTATTTAAATGTAGATGCTTAACGTCTCTGATGGAACAGTGGTAGTTGGTCAGTGGTATTTTTAATACATGCAAAAGAGACAATTGCTTTAACTGAGTTTTGCAACCAGTTATTGATTCTTTAGCTTTTAATGAAGGTCAAGTCTTGAAAAATTGCATGCTTAACTCTTTGACATGCTTTTCACTTGTTGTTGATGGGTATAGTCAGAACTCATCTTCTGGAAATGAAAGTGTGAAGAATGAGGATCTTCTTGGACTGCTGATGTCTCAGGATCAGTCTTCTGACCTGGATCTGGTCCTGAACCCAATCTGCAATCCCTGGTCTGCACACATCCGAGAACATCTGATACGAACACAGTCTGCACCCAACAAGATGAACGGAAACCACAGCAAACCCAGCGATTGCATAAACAGGTGTGTATGCATACTGTATACTTTTCTGGTTATGTATACAAATGTTGGAATAAAGTTGATTTACACTTGTTTACCCCTCCAGTTCTATATACTACAATTGTGAGTACAATAACAGTTGTTCATGTCTTTTGTCATGCCATTTGTTGTAACAACTGCAGTTCAACATCCGACCAACTGTTATCTTCTCTTTATTGTTGCCATGTGCTGCCACTTAATGTAATGTAGTATATGATGTTAAAACAGTTACATTGTTATTTATATGACAAATGCCGGATTTTTGTATTATTTTATTAAAGAGCTGTTTCTGAACATTCTCGCCTTGGAAGTCATGGAGGAGAAGATCTAACTGAGGCCATGGCACTTCTGCACTCTACCCGGAATACATTAGAAAAGCTCCATAAGGAGGTAAGACCCTAATATACCTTTCTCCTAGATAATGTGTCATTGTTCTTTTACCAAAACCATCTCTCAGTTAATGTGTTACTTTTTCCACATAATAATGTGCTATATCTGTTTTGTAGTGCGAGTTCCTGCAGACGCATCCGTCAGGTTCTGCAGCTGCACTGTCACCCTGTGCACTGAAAGTGGCCATATCTGACATGTCTCAATTCATGACTGCCTTCAGTCACATCTACAACACAGACTTTAAGAGCTACTGTCAGAATGTTCCTCCTGCTCTCAGTGCCAGCACTAATGTGTTCCAGTCTGTACATCAGCTCCTGCACACCTGTAATATGGTAAATCCCCTTTTCTTCATTGGCTTGTGGTTTACTGGTTGGAATCATATTAACTAATAAGATGTCTTATTTTCCTGTTATTTCAGGAAAATAGATGAAAATCGATTTGAAGTTGCATGTAAATAATTCACGTTTTTTTATTCTGTAGGAGCTTGCGGCTCTGAAGCAGCTGTCTGAAACGTCGCTGTCACTTACAGAAACAGTAAGAGAGCTTCAGACCGACAGACGGTACTGGTCTCGAGGAGAGAAGTACACACTACGTGAGTTTTATAATGCGCGTTGTTGCAAAGCCTTTTCTGAACTTTGAAAAGTAAAGAGTTCAAAGCTGTTCTATTACTTATGTCTATTTGTGAGTAGTAGTACAGCTTGCTCTTCGGCTCTTTTAAATAGGATCTAAATGTAATTGTATTATACAAATTTGTCTTTTTGTTTTTGTGAGATACTTTCTTACCAGAGCACTAGTGCAAATGTGGCTCAAGATATGAGAAAGTACTTAAATATACTATTTTGTATGAACACTAACTGAAGTCCAGAACTTTAATGCAATTTAAAACATAGTAGTATTACTATTTTTACTGGTATTATTATAACTATTATAAATAGTTATTTATTATTGTAGATTCTTCTTATTTACATAACAATTCGTTTTTAGATGTTAACCTTCCAAGTTAATGCTGCTATCAGTTAAATATTAGATCGTATGTTTGGATCTTGCTTGAAAGAACATGTTTTTATATTTTAGCCAACCAGTTGGAGGAGCTGAAGAACAAATATGTGGCTTTTCTCTCACTTCACCAATCATAACTCACGAGGAGTCTGTAGGCTCCGTCTCTTACGGTCTCGTCAGTAATGTACAGCTCATATCTTGAATGAAATATATGTGTGATAATGAAAACATGACTGCTGTTTGCATCTACTTTTTTGTATTTTAATGCTGCTGTTTGAATCTGGTGTTTTGTATTTTAATGTTGCTTTTTGCATCTACTGTTTTGTATTTTAATGTTGCACAAAATTAAAGCAAAGCTGTCATGTGACCTGGCTGTTATTCGTCGCTTAAACTTTACTCATGATGTACATTTTGTCATCTGTTATTGATGTTGATGTTTATAAGATAATTGAATTAATTATTATAAATAATTTCTCATGAGGTTTCATTTTGTCTTGAGTTATTTGTGATTTGACTTCCAAATATGCAGCTATAGTTTATTACAATTATTTATTTCAGTACTTGTATGAAATATGCAGTCAGAAATAAGTGAAACACAGGGTGTTGGCCATTTATAAATTAAATGTTCACACTAAAGAAATATCTCCGATACGCCTCTTCACAGTCTGGTGGGAGGGACTTTATCTAAGTATTTAAGTAGAACAGTTATCATAAAGTCCCAGAAGTGTTAGCGTACCTGACAAAATGGAGAATCGGAGTCTCAATCAGTCATGGGAGGCAAGTAATAACATTTTTATTTGCAAGTTAATCAAATGCGCAATACTTGTAAATGTCATTTTTGTTTCCTCTTAGTCTCCTGACACAGAAAAAGAACATCGTCCCTTTAACATGAATCATTATGCCATTAAGAAGAGCGCAGCACAGAGCATGTTGGATGTGGCACTCCTGATGGCGAACTCATCTCAACTAAAGACAGTACTGCATGCAGGACCTAATAAATCCTTTTATATTCCTCTCATTTTGCTGATCTCACTGTCCATCACACTGCAGATCATTGTTGGTGTCCTACTAGCCTTCATTGGTCAGTTAATATTCATACTTTTCATATTAATACTTTTTGTTTTAATTATTAACTTATGATTTCTCTGCTGTCAGTGAAGAATGACCTGAATGATGTTGGGAAACAGTCAAGGCTTAACAACATGAATAACGTGGCCACTGTTATTGTGTTCTTTATTGTGATCGTCAACATTTTCATCACAGCGCTGGGATTTGAGTCGGGAAGGTGAGATATATTACATTGTTGCATTATCTGAGTTCAAGACAAGTTGTAAAGCTTCAGGTCCAGAAGATTGAAATCACATTATGAAAAAATGGGATGTCTCAGTATGAAGTAAACATTTTTATGAATATGACAACTTAAATCATCTGTACTTATTAGTTTACATTAATGCCCTGTATTGTGATGGCTGAACTTGTATTTATTGTGTTAAAGACCGGGTGTAATGACTCATGCTGCAGTCTCTCAGACACAAACTGCTGTCTCCTTCATACCAAACAGCACATGAGAACAACTACTATGTGACTGAGTTCACATACCCTGCCTTGTATTTAATTATTTAACTTATTTTACTGTATAATGTTTACTCAACGTCTCACAGTACAAAACATCCTATGTGTCCAGTGTTTTATGGTCATTTGTGGACTTTAATCAAATTTTAAACCTTCTTTCTTTTTATTGTAATGAAGTCATTCTCGAATAAAAGCAAAATGTAATTTGTTGTTTTGTAATGTTCAGGCAATGAATTATGAATTTCTGAACTTGTCTACACAGACAAAAAAAAGATAAATTTTTGTTTTAAATATTAAATCTCACTGACTGAAAAGTGTTTGATGCCTAATCTTGATGACTACATGTTAAATTCTGTTGAAAAACAATAACGCTTTCTGTCAAAAGATTTATTCAAGCTGCTTCATACAAATTGTTTCAAACTTGTTCAGGGTACAAATGTATTGAGGCAATGTGCAAGATAAAATGCAGAATAACCCTTTGAATGGAGAGAGACTGTCAGTTATTTGCATCATAGAATCTACTATTAGGAATTTACAGTAAACAATGAGGAAGCATAAGAATGCTTAAAAATAATGTTTAAATGTGTATTATTTTTATTTACCAGTTTAATGAAAGCAATATTGTGAATATGGCCAAAGGAGTTTCAATGTCAAGCATGTTATGCTACACAACCTAATTATACTTGTACAAATTAAAATTTAACGCTCAGCTTTAAATTCAGTGGAACATACTGAACGTCATCAAAAATACAGTTTTAACCAAGAAATTAGTGAAAAGAACTGACCTCGTACCACATTATGTTCTACGAACATGTCGTGTAATGTGCATATTGCCAAAAACATGTTATTTTCAGTTTATAATACAATTCAAAGTAGACAGGGAATAACAGAGCTTCAGAGTAAAATGCTTTTTAAAACTTTTTAATAAAATTGAGAATGATTTTTTTATTTAATCATATTTTACTTGTATCACAAAAGATGTGCAAAACATTTTTAATAAACTCTGGAATTACAAATTGAACAACCGGTATCAAATATAGCAACATAAAAATTAAAAAATACAGAATCTGTTACTGAACAGAACATTTTTGGTTATTTTTAAACTGAACAATTTCGGTAGATGATGAACATCTAAAATAGAGCAACAGTATTTTACTTAATTTTTTTAAAGGGACCTTCTTCTGCAGGCTCCATGGTCGAGTACACGTAATAAAGAAATACAGCAATGACGAGAAACACCAAGACACGAAGCCACCCCGGAACACCGCCAGATTTGTTTTCTGAACTGGCACTTAGCTGGCTGGTTTTGGAAACTGAAGGGCCCGGCCGAGAAGTCTGATAGGTTGTTTGAGTTTGGCTGATACTGGGCCTTATAAAAATAAATAGGAATGAGATTTTATTTTCCAATGTTGTTGCAAGAAAAATCTGAATACAATGATTATAAAAGATACATCAAATAAAACTCACTTATGGGTGTAATCATCTTTAAAGTTAGTGTATTGAGATGATCTTGAACTGGGCAGAAACATGAATGCAGTTAAATCAGTATGTTGATTCTTAATAATTTAATGGTCAAGTGAAAATGGAACTAAAACTATTTTGGTTAGACTTATCTATAATAATTACTGTATACATTAACGTATAAAGGACACCAAGACTTGCTGTTACACTTATTACTTTTTAATATTTCTCAGGAGCAATAGTTCCTTGGAGCATGGAATTGACTATTCTCTGTCCAGTAGAATAGTGCTAATTTAAAACTAGGTGACAGAAACCAATGCACACAACCACTGTTAAAGACTACATGTTTGTGTAACTGGACTCTTGTCTCCAGAAAAAAATACTGTTCTGACAACATTCCTATATGACAGTTCCTTAAGCAATACAGGTTTAAAAAGGAAAAATAAATCTCACTCTTGAGCAAAAGTTGAATCCCCAAATTTTGATCTTCTTATGCTGGAAAGACATAAAACACAACTATATATTTGCTACAGATATGCAACATTTGTATGATATAATTTGAGACAACTGCAAGACATGTTATTGATATAAATAATTATTGTAATGTGTTTTAAGGTTATTAAACATAAAAAATAAAACAAGGTACTTACACATCCCCAGATCCATCATGCAAAGTAGATTGCTGCTGCTTTTCAAAACATGAAAAATGTCGCATTTATAAAATGCACAGAGCTAACACACATCCACAATTCAGTTCATTCTTAAGGATACTTACAGGCTGAAAAGTAACATATTCCACTTCTTCCTCTATAAAAAAAGGAATTAAAGATTGTCAGTGCCCAAAATACAGATGATGACAAAGCCTGTTTTATCATTCTTAAGCCTTACGTTCTTCTCTGTAGAATGTCTTGTCAGATGGGGATGGCTTAGTGTTTTTGGTCATGGCTTCTTTCAGTTTCTTCTCATAGAGTCTCCGTGTGGAATCTGCAAAACCAACATGTGAAATACTGCCAAATCACATCAGGCGACTTTTGCTTATGATAAAATGTAACTTGTTGCCGGATTACATACCTACTATGGGTCCATGTTTTATGCCATATTCATCAAGCAGCTGACCGATCTCTTTATCAGACTTATCACTTAGAGAGGCCATGGCTGAAATAATCAAAGTATGATATTTATCATGTTTGACATATAAAAATAATATTTATTATTGAACAAATATTTTTAATTTGATTTCAATTATATTTATTCAAAATATTTCTTATTTACAAAGCAATTTATTTTAACAAAAACAATTTGAAGGTTACTAATAACTCTGAATGGGCCTAATATACAGTTCAGGACAAGTCAAATCTTTTTAAATATAAAGTAAAATTAGCTTTGACAATAACAATAATAACGTAGTGACAAAACAATACGCACCAGATGAAAATACACACAAATTAATCGCAGTTTTAGAAAGCTAAAACATCTGGATCTTTCACACATTTGCAAAGTACAACACAACAGCTGTAATCTCGCCAGTCGGAGGTATCTAAACTTGTTACTGTGACCAAAATTCAGATTCTTACGCAAAGGCCTAATGGAAGGACAATATTATGTCAAATAGAAAGACATTAAAGTAAAACATACTTAGAAAAACGACTTTAATGGCTGAAGCGGAGTTTTTCAGTCGACCAAAATGTTAAGGGAGGTGTATTTCTGGAGCTAGCATGCGTCGCCACTTTAAGAACGCGTTAAGCAAGATTTGAGATAGCAAGTGAAACAAGAGCTCTAAATTAGCAATAGTTTGGTGTGTGCTAACTCCTACACATAGCCAAACTTATGTAGGTTAAACAACAATATTTCATAACTAATTTACCTCAAACGCTTCCACGGACTGATTCAGGAGTAAAGGCGCTATCGTCCGCTGGGGCGTGTCGCGCTCATGAGGAGGAGTCATCACTTCCTGACGCCTATTCCTAACCAGGCGTGTATTCCAGAAAGCTGGTTATGTGACATACTTTTGGTTCCCGAAACGGCGACAAATTTCTGGGTATGTTATAAACCATAGAAGCTCACTCTCTGAAGATAACCTGCCCAGAGTAGGTTATGTTCCAGGGTTAGTTCATTTTAAGGAAATGTTGATAGGCTATAGGGAGGGGTTGTCTGCGCATGTGTGCGCTTTTGATGAGCGTCAAGCGGGCGTGGAAGCAGATTTATTTTTCAGCAATATTACACTCACATTTCCAATCTCACCGATCGCAATTTAGCATTCACAACTATTTTTGTATTCATTTATTATTTAACCTTTTAAAATGAAATAATCTTTAAATGAAACAATGTAAGATGTTATTGTTAAACTTTATGTATTTATATTAAATACTTTATACACTTTGAATTACGTTTATTAAAACATCTCCAAATATCACTGGATAAATATACAGACCTTACAATCTCCAAAAGGATGTTAATAGTGAAGTATTTTAACTCCAGAGCAATTGCATATCATCATGCTTGTCAACTTATTATGCAATATTTGATGCATTGGGTCAATGATATCTGTGGCCTAATGGTTAGAGAGCCAGATGTAAAACTCAAATGTTGCAAGTTCGATCCCCAGGCTGGCAGGTTTCCAAGGCTTTATTAGGTGACACCAATAGGATCACGATGGCATACTGTTCACATATTTAAATTATAATTTAATAACCATTTACATTAAAAAAGTACAGGTTTTTCATACTGACTGTATTCCTTAAAAATGACATTCTGATCTTCAGCCTCCTTCTACGGTTTAGTTTTGAAAGGCCTTTCTCCAAATAACAATAAGCCTTTCAGGATAGGCCGTTTCCACCTCTTTTAACATTTGTAAAGCCATGGCCATGGCTTTTTTCATGTATTTGAAAGGGGGCCTAACTCTACCTCTGTCACAGCAGACATTCATCCTCTGGTCATAATTACACTACGAATGATGATTAATTTGCAGCAATGTAGTAGTTTCTAGAATTAAAAGAGTATTCATTAATATGACTACGTCAGCAACTATTGCAAATAAAGCTGATACAATGCAAAGTCAGTTTTCAGAAAACCAAATAAAGGTAGATTTTTTAAGGACCATAAAGAGAAGGAACAAAAAAGAGGTTTAATTCTGCCTTCAATATGAACAATGTGACCAAATAAACATACATGCCACAATTTTGTTGAAAAACCATGGTAAACTTGTTAAAATTACAGTTACAAACATCTCAACGAATCTACACTTTATGTAACAAAGATAGCCATGATGAGTAAATATTATAGTATAAAAATAGAGCACAAACTTCAAATATCTATATATTTAAATAAATAATTCATTTCTAGCCTTTATAGTTTTATAAACACATAACCTAAGTGATTTAATATTATGACTTTTATCTGCACTGTTAAATTCAAAAGATTTTCAACATGACAAAATCATAGTTACATTTACATTCACATTTAATCATTTGGCAGACGCTTTTATCCAAAGTCACTTACAGGTGTGGTAAGCAATGGAAGCAATTGGGACAGCATAAGTACAACAAAAGCATAAGTGCAATCATTTTTAGTTAAATATACAACTAGAATATTCATTTGTATGTTCTTTGATTTATTCATTTTTTTTACATGTAATACACTTGCTTACCGAAGGGGGGCGAGAAAGTGTGCCACCACACTTGTTCTGGGCTTCTGGAGTTGGCAACATGATTCGGCTGTATCATCCACTTTCTGCTATGATTTTCCCCTTGTCCTGTAGAATAAGAACTTTAACATCTTACGTGCTATTTTGACTGAAGATTTGTGTGTAAATGAGAGACAAGTTTCAACTCAAAGCTATTATCAGAAATCATTACTACTAATAAAATAATAAAATGTGTTTTTATGAATGACACCATGACAGCAACAGAGGTTGCATTAAGTGGTGTGTCTACCCAGAATATTTTCTTTATTTCATTGCAGTTAGCAGGTTTTTGTCTTTCAGTGTGTACATGACGACGTCCGTTTTACAGCTGCAATCCGTAAGATTTTTACCATAACGATTTTAAGTTTAACCACAATAAATGTCAGGTTGACATTGAACTTCAACCCAGCTGAAGAGAAGTAGGCCTACAAAAAGTTCTGAAATGTTTCAATTCTTATCTAGAAAACTTTTAAAACTCATTTTTGAAATATTCTTAACCGGAAATATTCACAAAAGAAACCAGATTTGGAATTATTTGGATAGTTTCACCATCGCATAAGAACATAGCAACCTAAACAATACATTTTAAAATTTTCTTTGCTTGTAATATTATGTAAATGTCAGTGAAATACTCGAAGTTTAATATTACTGACATTAAAAAAAAAGTCAACAATATTTCTGCTTGGCAAAACACAGTTTTGCCAAGAATCAAAAAATGGAGTTAAACTGAAATGTAATGGGTCGGCAGAGTTTCTTAACCAAGGTTGCATGTCATTAAACACTTGATGTACTGCAACAGTACGTTTCCTCTCAAGTTTAGTGATCAATGTAGTGTTGCATTTTACTCTTGGATCAGAGTCACATATTGCTTCGTATACCACAATGTCGAAAATAAAACGACAAGTTTACACAATGAAATTGACAGAAAAAAATAGTTAGGACAACTTTATTGTTTTATCAAAATACTTGAACAGTTACAACTTCTATTTTTTTTAGACAATTAAATTTTTGTAAAATTCTGGAATACTGATTACACATTGACAACGGAGCAAAAAGAACTAGAGAATTGACACGAGAGAGAAAATAAGTGAAGTTTTGCAAAAACATATGTTAAGCTTCCAAGTGAATTGTTTTTATGACCGACAAGGCGTAAGAAATCATGCAGCGATAACATTGCCATTTGGTTGGAGGTGTATTGAAGGGACAGTATACGCCTTTATTCTGTCATGCAATCTCCCTTTGTCGTTTAGAAAAACGTCTAAAGCCCTCTATCAAATAGGCCTCCCAATTTTGACATTCAGAAAACATCAGCATGGTCAAATTTTATGTAAAGGAAGTTAAAGGAAGTTTTAAACACAAAGAGAGAAGGTCAAACCCACAGAGCTTCGGCACCAGTGTTACATTGCGATGAGTACAAAGGTCACATAGCGTTAAGCATCACTTCACCCAATAGAAGAGTCAAAGAAACAAATCCGTGCCGATCAAGCAAATGAATCACAGCCACTTTTCTTGCTTCTAGCAACAGCTTTTCTGTACAGCTATAGCTGAAACAGCAGTCTCCTAAACCAGGCAATAACATTGTAGCAGCTACACTGTGTTAGAGACAAGTAACTGGTGTAAACCTACACAGGAAGCAAAAGCCACTAGGATCCTTGAATAAAAAAACACAATGCAGCAACAGGATCCAAGTATGACTGGTATACAGTGAAAAGGTGCTTTTAACCATCTCTAGCTTGGAAGCTGAATAGTGGTGTAGGAAGATACTGGATGAGATCATACAGAAGAGAATGACAGTGAGTTTTCAGTGTTTATGAATTTATGTTTAAGACACGGGCAGAGGCCTACAATGGTGTTGGAGGGCTGTTAGACAGTGATGTGGTACGGGCTGCCAGGGATGTGCTCATCTCCCCATTTGACCACCAGGATGTATTCTCCTTTCTCCTTCAGCTGGTAGGACACATTATAGAGACGGCTACCCAAGTGTTTCACCAAGATCTCCTCGCAGGGCACTTTGGGTCCATCCACTCCAACCAGGAGCATGTTTCTCCCTGTTGGGATTGATGTAAATTTATAGTTACATATTTAGCTAGTTTAGCCACGATCAATACTTAATTCAACATTAATGTACTCCATGTCTTTCTGTCCCATACCTGCTTTACTACAGTCCACACTGAAAGTGTTCTTCTGTCCTATAAAGCCCTTATTGAGCCCC
This sequence comes from Triplophysa tibetana, assembly GCA_008369825.1. NCBI lineage: Eukaryota > Metazoa > Chordata > Actinopteri > Cypriniformes > Nemacheilidae > Triplophysa > Triplophysa tibetana. The sequence continues at coordinate 14,398,554 of CM017912.1, read as the reverse complement.
AGGCCTTTAGCGAGTACTCTGCTAGCATCGGAGCTTGCCAATCCTGGTGCCGCTTGCTGGCTGCTGGTTACACTGCGGGTAACAGGGTCAACCAGCACTGATGAAGTCTCGTGCATGCTGTGGCTATTGACCAATCGAGACCCTGAAAAGACAAGTTTCAATGTTCAAAACGAATAAGGGACATCATAAGGCATCATGATGGATGGCAAGATTTTAACATGATCACAACTAGTCAGAAAATCTGAATGAGAAATGTGTGATGATTTTGGTAAAAAAGATACAAGCATAATAATAATAATAATAATAATCTGCAAAACGGCATGTATTTTAGAGACACGTTGCATTGACTGTGGTCATGACGTACAACTGTATTTAATTCACCCATCCCTATGGGGCAGTTTCCTGAACGGGGATCAAATCTAGTCCCAAACTAAAATCCATGTTTGAGCAGTCATAACTGAAAACCGCTTGCACCGAAAACTATGAGACAAAACAGTGGCTCTTATATATTTTATAAGTGTCCATACAGTAATGTTTTTTGTATATTTTATAAGTGTCCATACAGTAATGTTTTTTGTACGGCATGTATATAAAAACTACTTTAAAGTCGTAATTTAACCTAATGCCAAATCCTGTTTTAACCTAATCCTAGTCCAAGAAACCATCCCTATATCAATTAAAAACTAAACCTTCAAAACAAGTTTTTTTTACCGGTAATTTTAGCTTTGAAGGGACTTCCAACAATATGATATGGTCCACCATATTTGATAGAAATTAGGTAGTTTCCAGGGGCCATTGGTGTATAGGTGACCTTGTATCCCTCTGGGCATTCCTGACAGTCCATCTTCACCTTCGAAGGCCCATCAATTGTCACTGCTAACGCACCTGGACCAGCTGAACTCGTGTTCACAGTGAATTCACATGGAGATCCTGGAAAATACATAATTTTATAGAGTCATTTTATTAAAATCGCCCAACCAATAATTATCTTCTAATGAACAAAAACAGCAACACAAACAAAAGAATACCAGTAGTGCCTCCTTCCAAGCCAGCTCCATATGCAGACACCATTCCTGGGTCTCCAGCCTGACCCGTCTCACCTACACGGATCTTGAATGGACTTCCGGGGATGTGAGAACCGTTGAATTTCACATCTATTAGGTAGAGGCCATTCTCTCTGGGAATGAACCTCACAGCATACTTATCTGTAATAAGAGAATGTGTGGGGTGTAAAGGTTTCACATCTAGCTCAAAAGAAAAACTGCTCACATCTACCTTGGCCAAAAAGTTAACACTAAGCTTGCACCTGCAAGGCTTAAGTTGGTGCAAATGTAAAACTAAGAGACTGTTCCTAATAACACTGCAAGCTGGCCCCCATGGTTACCTTCATCGATCTCTGTGACGCAGCACTCTTCAAGGGCTCCAGACGGGCTGTGAACTTTGGCATCGATGACTCCCTTAGCCCCATTCAGGCTCACGGCAAAAGATGCTGGCTGGTTGACCTTTAACCCAGACTCCTGCATTCACATGACACTTCCACACTCAACTTCAAGATCACAAACTTTTTCACAGATGAAGATCTCGTCCTCTTAATCCAGTGTAAATCTATAATGGCTGTACATTTCCTACCTTCAGGCTAACAGGGTTAAAGAGAGAGGCCAAGAGACACCAAGAAACCCCCCAACCCAGCAATATAAAGATACAGAAAGGTTCATAGTCAAGGTGCACAGAGAAAACAAGCCTCTTTTGTCCTCTTTAACCCTTTAGCCAATCGCCTTCAGTTCAATGAAGAACTGTTGGGAGCCTTTAGGACAAGGTACGAGAAATACAAACAGTCCTTCAGTATCCCACAAACCCCAGTATGGCCCTTCAACACAGCAGCAACAGTTAAATATGGCTCCATTTGTACTGAGTGTGTGCAAATCAGAGTTGAAAAACAAATCCATGTTGTTCCTTGTTTTATTGTGAAAAACATGTGCTATCAAACTTGCTTGTGTGTGTGAGCTTGTATATAGTACGACATTACATCAAGTAACCTTACTGTATTTTCCTAATAATTTCCTCATAAACGGTACCATGACATAAATGTTTCACCATTTCATTTATTGCAGCTGCTGTGTTTAAGGTGGTCTGAAAGTTATTTAGGGTCGGACAAATGTCTGTGTTTCTCGAAACCTCACCTGAAGACTGGCAACAGTGAGACGACGGGCATCATCAGAAGGTGAGGCCACAGGGACCACGAATGGACTGTCAGGGATGTGTTCATCATTGAATCTGATGGAAACTTCATAATCGCCTGTAATGGATGAGGAAGAGTCAGCTAACAACTCAATTTTCTAAAAACTTGTTCATCCTCATGGTGAGAAGTTCTCTTGATCTCACCAGGCTCCTGAACAATGTAGGAGACACCACTGGATCCATCTTTGCGATCTTCAAAAGCGATCTCAGCCTTGCTGGGTCCCTCCACTGCAATTGAAAGCCCACCAGCTCCTGCTTCACGGGTCCAAATGCTGAATTCAGCTGCACAAGGAAACATGATGCGTTAGGTGCCAAAACTCTTTTCGACATCTGCAAACATAAACAAACAGAAACACTCCCTACCTGGTACTCCAGCCTCCGCTCTTTCTAGTCCAGGGCCTCCAGCACGGACCTTATGGGAACCTCCCTCTCCAAGAGGTCCCACTGTAAACTGGAAGGGGGATCCTGGGACATGCTGGCCTTGATACTTAACACTGACTGTGTGCACACCCATCTCAGTGGGAACAAAACGAATGCAGTACGTGTTGTTTTCTCCCTCCATGATCTCAGCCTTGTGTACCTTGCCAGATGGGCTGGTCACCTGGGCAGTCATGTCTGCGATGCTGATCTCTGAAGGTCAAGATTCAGATTGGGATTAGAGGACAAGCAGTGATAATGAATGTTAATCAAGTTATTTTTCTAACCAAACTCTTACCAGGGATTTTAAGACTTAAGTCACACTGGCTGCCAACATTGGCCACAGAGGCAGCTCTTCTTCTGCGGGTGATGCTCTCCTTCATTCTACCCTCTCCTGTCACTTTGACTGTAAAAGCACTTCCTGTAGCAGCAACATAATGGGAGAGTCAAGTTAAACTAGTTTTTTACTAATCCAGCACACTTCTATTTCGAACACTTGTAAACACCTGGAACATGCTGGTCGGCAAATCTGATGTTAATGATGTAATTTCCGGGTTCTGTGGGGCAGTATGTGACTTTGCAGGTGCCATCTTCTTGATCTTCAGTGTTTATGTCTACCTTACTGGGTCCCTCAATGGACAAACTGAGTCCTCCATATCCTAAATAAAAGTATTTAAATGAACACAATGCCCTATTTGCTTTTGAGATTTTCCTGTGAAGATGTATCCACTCACCTGCATCTCTGGTGTCGATGATGAATTCAGCTGGCTCAAACGTGCGAGCCTCACTCAGGCCTTGGCCTGTTACACGCACACGGCTGGCATCACCAATCTCTGACTGGTTGATCATGACAGAGATTGGGCTGCTGGGAATATGACGGCCATTCTTTGTAATGTTTACAAGGTGCTCGCCAATTTCTTTGGGCACAAAAGAGATGCCTGAAGAAAACACCAGAAATTAAAAATTAGGATGGGTCACTTTAAGAATGCGGTTTCTTTCTACATACTGGCCTTCTTTCGTTGTCACACTTACCCACATGCCCGTTCCTTAGCATCTTCAGTAGGCATGGCTCTTCTCGGCCTGAGGGTGTGGTGAGAGATGCGGTCAGCTGGCTGAGGTCCAGCTCACCGATGTCTAGAGGGATATCAGCAGCCGAGCCCACCTTCAGATGAGACATGCGCATGGAATCATCACCTGTGGACAGACAGAAATGACATGATGAAGAACAATTAGAGGAAAAATATGTATTAGTTAGCTAAAATCTACAAGCAGAGGTTTAGGTCACCTGTGATTTTGGCCATAAAAGGACTGCCAGGAATGTGCTTGTCGTTATATTTGACAATGATGTTGTAGTCTCCAGGAAGAACAGGCAGGTAAGACACAGTGCAGGTACCATCTTGATTATCAGTGCAACTGATGTCCGCTTTCGACGGCCCCTCGATGGCCAGAGACAGTCCACCTATTGAACATACAAATCTCAATCATAAATCCTCCCCACATAAGGTGGAAAATGCAAATTCATATACCCAACTTTATACCTTCTCCAGCATCTTTTGTGTTGACGGTAAATACTGCAGGCTTGTTGACCATGCCATGGATTAACCCAGATCCATATGCGTTCACGTGCCCGCTGTTGACATAATCCACATAGAACTGCAGTGGGCTTCCTAAAACGGCAAGAGAAAATTAAATTCTATGGCTGAATTCTGCAACCCTTAAGGAAAAACCCATCCTATATAACATAACTAGATGGTTGAACCAACAGCCTCTTTTACCAACAGCCTCTTTTACCTGGGATGTGTATTCCATCGTATTTGATATCCATCTCATGCAGGCCAGCCTCGGTTGGGGCGTATTTAACGGTAACCGTGCCATCCTTGTTGTCTATAATATCTGGCTTGGCCACTTTTCCAGAAGGCATTTTAACATCCCCTGTGGAACATCAGGAGTGTATCAGCATCTTCCCTCTATGGTTTCTATGGTTATTTATTTAAATATTTGAAGGTGGGATTACCGGTTATCTCTCCCTTTTGGATGGTGAAAGGAATGACCAAGTCAAAAGGTCTCAGTCCAGCTACGTCCAGACCGTTCATGCCCATTGCCCGGTCTGTGGCCTATGAGAGAGAGAGAGAGAGAGAGACAAAACCAACCAATGAGGTGGACATCAACCTGAAGATGGCAATCTTGACCTCGAAAGTAATGCTAAACACCTACAATAGGATGTCTGAGGTCTACATTGTATCTAAACCTAAATGACTATGTATTGCTGTCCTATTAATCTATTGATTTGACTAGCAACTTGAGTCTTAAATAGAGGCATGAGAGAACGGTTCACATTAAGGATTCCTTCAGTCATAACTTTGATTTCGGAGGAGGGTATTAATGTTCAAATAGATTTTAGTATCAAGATGTCACAACAGAGATTAAACCGAGATTGGGGTAAAAATGCCACTAAAAATATTTACAATCCATGTTAAGGACAGATCCAAGTCTGTACAGCATCGATATTTACAATCTCAGAAACAATTGTTCAACAATTCTATAAAACTAAAATCAGGTGTGTACACCGACTATATATTAAATAATTCCTAAACAATTAAGAATGTCAACTGTAAAATAACCGCAGAGAAAAATGTACCCCTAATAAGTTATTTAATTACAAACAAAAAGTATCATAGAATATAAATGAAGCAGATTAAAAGTGGAAACACAGAAGACATGACAACTCCCTAAAAAAGAAAAAGTGAAATGGAAAACACATTGGTAATGATTGATGAAGATGATGATGCACGACGACGCAGCGACCGACACTGTGAGAGAGAATGAAGATTCAGTCTGTGATTGGCTAATCTGGAGAAGTGAAAAGAGAGGGAAAGCAAAGCCAACAAGACAACGTGACCAATGACGACACACAAAAAAACATCTAAATACCAACACGACACAAAAAGAGACAACAAACAGTGTCCAACACAGCGTAAGCACTACAACAACCAGCCATTTTGTTGAAATGTTGAGACATTTATTGCTTTCAAAATGGCTGTCATGACTCAAATGGAAGGTTATTTCACATAAGCTCAGAATTATGGGAAATTATCAAATAAATATACATGAAATGCAGCATAAACCTGCAGGAAGAGACAAATAGAAGGGTGAACAAGAGAAGGACAAGGACTGATTGGGACTCAAATGAGTAGCAGAGGAGGTAATTCAGACGGGGAGGAAAGAGGGGCGTGTCAGTACCCATGGCTGGCCCATGTTGGGCGCGTAGGCGTACTGCCGGTTCTGGGTCTGCTGCATTAGTTGGTCAGGAGAGTCACCTTCCAAAGCCTGAGACAGGGCAACATAATCAAAGATGAAATCCCTCAGGTAACAAATGCCTCTGGGTTAAAGCTGGTCAACCAGGAGGCACTTTTAAAAGAATACTGCACGCAAACATGAAAATGTTGTCATTAACTCACCATCATATTGTTCCAAATACACAAAAGATGGTAAATTATCTCAATATTTAACCAATTTCACATCAAAACTAACACGGGTAGTGACTCCACAACACTTGACCAGCACAATTCACAGAAGACAGCTTCGGTTTTGAAATCATTTTTGGAGTGAACTATTCCTTTGACATTTAAGGAAAAGTTCCCCCAAAAATATATTTTGTGTTCAACAGAACAAAGAAATTCCTACAGCTTGAGAGTGAGTAATATCGTTTCATTTTTGGGTGAACTAGCATGTTGATGCTTACCACAATGAGTAAAAATTTCTTTTAGTGCTCATTTTGAGGTGAATTAATTCTGGTAAATCAATGAATCTATTGATAATAGTGGTGTCATTGCCTTATGAAAGTATACAAGGATGTTCATAAATACATTTTTCATCCTGGTGAGCACTAACACGCAAGTGAACAACTATTAATCCATTTTAGAACTGGTCAACCACAAAGGAGTTTGAGAACACCAAGTGCACCTGAATAGCACACAGTGCAAAATAAATGTTTAACACCACCCACTGGCCCAGAATACTACAGAACAAGGGACTACTGTATTTACATAAAGTGAAATATACAGAAGATAAGCGTTTATATTTTATAATGCCCCATTGACATTCAATGTAAAGCTTATTCTATCAATCCACCTGAAAAATATTCCCCTACAAGCAAGGCTGCCTGTGTGAGTTTATGGACACCGTGTGAAATGAATGATAAATGTTACCGTAAATAAATTATCTATTCGGCATATATGTACCGTGACTTGGAAGGGGCTGTTGGGAATATGCTCTCCCCCGAAGCGCACACAGATGACATATTTCCCAGGCTGGGGTGCCGTGTAGAAGATATCAAACGTTCCATCTGCGTTCTCAACAACATCCACATCCACCTCTGCTCCATCTGGAGTGCAAACTGTGCAGGTCACTTTGCCCTTCCCAGCAGCCTTTGCGTCCACAGTAATGACAGTCTGCTCTCCGATCTGAATGGTTGGACCAACTCCAGCACCTGCAGAGTTACCAAGAACAGTTTAGTCAAATGGAAAAAGCAGGCAGATGTTTTGTTATTAGGTAGTTTAGTACCCATCCCTCAATGGTTACATTCAACCATGCACTAGATGCAAAATATCTGGAGCATCAAGGCAACAGATGAGTTCAGAGAAGTGGGATCCATTTTTAAGATCTGAACCTTAATAAATTGGTAAAATTGTCATCTAGACTTTTCCTTCTCTCTGGCCATAAAAAGGATCCACTGTCCTGTTGGTCTGTTACCTCCATTTCCAGATCACTAAAATCTATTTAAATAATTGAAAAAGTAAAATATACAGGAATAGTATAATCAGTTAGTTATTAGTCCCCCCTGCAAATAAATACCAGTTACATCAAAGAAAGTTAATATAAAGATGTAAAAAATCAATTCTCCTTTTATGCAAGAAAACTTGGCCTTGTTCTACAAGTACAATATAGTACATGCCCAGGGCAGTCAAAGGAATGGATGTATTTAGCTCAAGGTACAGTGCAATTCTGCATGCAAAACCAAACAAAAACTATATCATTATTCAAAGCGCTTACCCAAACCATGACCTCCAATTGAGACTGAGATGGTGAAGCAGTGCAAAAAAGTGAAAATGTAACAATCAGAGCAAAATACAACAAATGTGCACTAAAAATAAAAAACTTAAGTGAAGGATGAGGTGATCGTGATGGGAATGTGAGCAGCGCTACACAACAGTAGGTGCATCTGGTGGGAAATTAAGTTGGGAGCAAGTACACAAACTTAAGACAACTTAACACAGGTAAAAAAATAAATTATTGCATGTTGCGACCAGAACACTGAGGTTAAGATAACAGTCAGCAATGGCTCAAAAAGTACTAGAGCCACAAAAACATTTTCACTGGTGGAACCAGTGAAATCCATGGAATTATTCTGACCCCCTTCACTGTGTATTCGGGCAGACTATTAGATTATAAAAAAGATATATTTTGGCATAATTTCTGTATTATAGACCTCTAAACCACAGTCTGTTTGATACGCGTTTAGTTGGTACATGGTCATTGTTCATGATGGATCTGACATAAGCAGTACATACCTGTGACTGTACATTTACTGGCATCTCCTGTGGGGAGAGCTCTGATGCGATATGGTGAATATGGGATCTCATCACCGCCATATTTGATGAGAATGGTGTAACGGCCAGTCATGTCAGGTACGTAGGACACAAGGTAGGTCCCATCCTGATTATCACGAATGTTTGCCTTCTTTTGCTTCCCTTCAGGGTCCTGAATGTAGAGAATAATAATAAGTGGCTCCTTATACGGATCCAGTCAATCCTAAAACTTTTATTGAACAAAGTTGCTTAAGTGGCAACACAGCGATTGATCATAAAAAGAAGTAGCAATCTACTCACAGTAATTTGGACGGCCAAGAGTCCCTCTCCAGCATCTTTGGCATCAATGGTGAACTCCACAGGCAGACTGGCTGGCACGCCGGTAGTATTCAGACCAGGACCGCTGGCACGAACCTTACTGGCATCATGAGTTGGCAGAACCTTCACCTTATAAGGACTGAAGAAAAGGACATAAGAGTGTGTGAGAGAGCAAGTAAACGAAGCAAGAAAGTTTAGGAATGCACTAGGGTGATCATGTCAACTTAGGTTGAATACAATACGAATGAAATTTCATGATAGTCTATACCATTTTAAAAAGCAAAAACTCATTTTTTTGAAAAAGGTTCATGGCACGTTAAATATCTGTTCCTAAAAATCATAGTGATCCACCGACTTCAGATGACGATAACTTTTGTTACAAAGATGGTGGGAAAAAACGGATTTGGGAAAGGCCAGCCTTTATATAGCATCAAAGCCTGTAATATGTAAAATTTAACCATGTGATGAGTTTTCCCAGATTGTATTACATTAAGCATTGTAGGGGGAGCGCTGCCCTCATTTACCTTTGTGGTATCTCCTCATCAGCATACAGGACATTGATGGAATAAGGTCCCTCACGAGTGGGAACATAGGTGACTGAGTGAGTCTGGTCACCATTATCCACCACCTCAGCAGGCTCCACAACACCTACATAATATTAACATTTAAAATTCTCTTTATAACTCAAAATAAGCACTTCCGCACATCTTTTAGGCTGCACGCTTACCTTTGGGTCCCTGTACTCTGACCTGCAAGGGAGCAACTCCTGCTTTGCTTGCATCCACAGTAAAGACCTGTGGGATATTGGCACGCACGTTGTTTCCAAGCCCCTGACCGAGGCATTTCACTTTAGTCGCATCGACTGTATCATGAACAGGAACAGAGAATGGGCTTCCTGTGGAAACACAACGGCACATGACCAAACCATCTAAGCAACCCACAACCTTTTAGCATGATTTGCGGAAACACTGACCAGTGATTGGTTGACCTCCATAGGTGACATTGAGGTTGTATGTGCCTGGCTTATACGGGATGTACTCCACACAACAGCTGCCATCTTTGTTGTCAGTGCAGGACATTTTCGCTTCAGAAGGTCCTTCCATAGCCAGCCCCAGTCCACCTGTACCTGCACCACTACACAAAACATGGACATCAGATATACTGCAACCACTACCACTTGATTCTTTAGATTGTGATCTGACGCTGAGTGTTTTGATCCTCACCGGGTCTCCACTGTAAACTTGTTGGGTTTGTTAGTGATGCCAGACTGAAGTCCTGGACCGTGTACACGTACTCGGGCTGGGTCACAACCCTCGGTCACAGGTACACGAAATGGGCTCTTGGGAACTGGGCTGCCATCGTAGGAGACATCAACGCTGTGCATGCCTGGTCAACACATTAGCGCCATATAGTAAACATTAAAAAGAAAAGGTGAATTATGCTTGCAAAACGCTCACCCTCTTCATAAGGAGTGTACTCCACTTTGTAGGTGCCATCTCCAAGATCATTGATAAGAGCTTCAGTGTGGTTGCCTGATGGGTTGTTGATGCTTGTCTTGATGTGATTGCCTCCAGATTTGGTGAGAGCACGAGCATCCACTGTGAAATCTGTCGTAGCCTCCCGGAAAACTCCTAACAAACACCAAATAAAGCAAAGATGCAAGGTACTGTAGGTGCATCACAATCCCAGAAAACAAGTCACACTACCTTTGCCTTCCACTCCAGGTCCAAAGACTTTAACACCACTGGTTTCCACAGCAGGCTCCACATTGAGCCTGGCTGGGAAGTTTGGCACATCTTGATCGCCATAGCGGATGGTGAGAGTGTAGGCTCCGGGGTAGAGAGGGATGTAGGTGATGGTGTATGTCCCATCTCCATTGTCCTGAATATGGACCTCTGCCTCCGTCCCATTGTCCGAGATGATCTCGATGGTCAACTCGGCAGGACCAGCATTCGTGCAGTCAACCACAAACTGCCCTGTCTCACCAACCTTGGCACGCTCTAGACCTGGTCCAGAACATCTCACCTACACATAAGAGCCATTGGGTTATGAGTGAAATAATACAGTTGTTCTGCTACTGAAGCCAATCGTCTGAAGCCTGGTTAACACCCAACAATGTGCCCAAAATTAACAGTTAATAGAATAATTGCACCAGTTTAGGAGTTTTTCCTGACGCCTTTCTGCAGTCTTGTTAAACTTGCAATATTTAATTCTTCGACTAAGCAAACCAGCTCACCTTAGATGGGTCAGTGGGTGCAATGGCTTCCACAGGGAATGGACTGCCAGGTATAGGAGCTCCATCGTAAGTTAGTTCAACCTCATAGGGTCCTTTATCTCTCGGGATGAAACGGACCTGGCTGGACTCCGGGCTCAGGCCTGGCTCAACTTTACAAGGCACAGATTTACCAGACGGACCGGTAACCTTTGCGGCAACCTTGCCCTGACCACCCGCACCTTTGGACTTGACGGTGATATCTTGATCTTTTCCAACTGTCATTTCTAAACAAGCAGAGAAGAGGATCTCAATGAAGGTGACCTGAACACGTGAAACTTGCCAGTCAAGTTCAATCAGTCACAAAGTGGAAACGAGTGAGATGACTTACTGTCGCCAAGGCCAGCCACTTTAACTTTACTGAGGTCAAGAGAGTGAGCAACAGATACAGCAAACGGGCTCTTAGGAATGGGATCACCACCATAGGTGACATTCAACCCCATATTACCCTATAATTTAAAAAAATTAGTTCTCCTGGGAAAATTTGTAATATAAAAAAAAAATAGACAATGGTCCGTTTTCAAGCACTCACACAAGGACACAATTCAGAACACTCACCTGTTGGACAGGCGTGTATTTAACAGTGTGGGTGCCGTCATGATTGTTGATAATCTCAAAGTCATTAACCACCTCTCCCTTGCTGGGACCAGTGAACTGAGCATCAAGCTTGGCGTTGCCCGCTGCCTTCGTGTTCACAGTAAAGTGAGTGGGTTTGTTCAGCTCAACACCTTCCATGAAAATATCAGAGAATTACTACATTGTGTATTTAGAGGACAACATCCTCAAATCATGAGTTTGTAAATGAAACAGTAGGTTGGTGTTTCTCAACCTTGGTCTAATTTACGACTGAAACTATAGTGGTACGTCTCCACCATCCCATCATCAGCACCAAATGCATGTGGAATGCAGCATCGTTTAGCATTATTAACATGATTACATAACCCTGCACGTACCAGAGCGGTTGAGCCCAGGTCCCTCCGCTTTAACCTTGCTGGCATCATGAGAGGGATCAACCTTGATTCTGATGGGTGTCATGGGAATGGTCTACAAAACAAGAGAGTTTGAACGGATGGAACTGTGCTGGACCAATACCTTCATAAAAACACGCATCCGATTCCTGTTACCTGATCAGCAAACAGCACCATGATGGTGTAGCTGCCTGCGCCGGGGGGCATGTATTTAACCGTGAACGTGTCATTGTCATTTCTAATGATGTCAAAATCGATGTCGGCTTCAGCAGGTCCCACCACTCCGGGAGCACATTTGATGCCTATGCTGATGTCTCCTAGAAAGGATTAGTTTGCAAAAACGATATTTGAATATTTTGAGCAATACAGTTCAAGATGCTTTATTTTAAGTATGACTGAAAGGTTCTCAAGGCTGTGTGTTGTGTACAAAGATGTAAATGCAAGATGTTTACATTAAATAGAAGAGAAACAGTGCTTCACATATAACATGTTTTTCCATTTCTTCTGCAGTCCATAAAGCGCTTACCCTGTCCGGCCTCAACACAATCCACAGTAAAGTATGTGGGCTCAAATGCCTTCAGGCCTGTCTTGGCCACTCCAGGTCCTGATACTTTCACCTTGTTGGGATGGCATCCTGCGCCAATATTCATCTGCACAAACCGAGACAATACAACATCGTTTAGAATTTGCACACAATTTCTTACCAAGAGTGAATTGAATTTCTACGGACCCTGAATGGGCTCTCAGGGATATTGACTCCGCCCCATGACACCATCACAGTGTGTTTGAGTGGCTTGCGAGGGGTGTAGCTGCAGGTGTAAGTCCCATTACCATTATCTTTCACCTGCACATCCACTGGGTTTCCATCACGGTCCTGAAAAGGCAAGAGATTATAAGTTTGGGCTTTCAATTTGGAAATTAAAGTCATGAGTCACAGATTCAGAGAGGATTCACACCTGAGCTTGAACCTTCACTGGAGCCATGCCACCTAGTTTTGCATCAACAGTGAACTCTGCAGGTTTACCAACAGAAAGGCCACTGGCCTGCAGACCTGGACCATAAGCCTTCACCTGAATTACAAATAGGGGACATTTGAATCACAACACCACTAACATGAACAACCTACGTTGTTTTAGATCTGTACAATAGGACGCAGTGACCGTACCAAAATGAAGCTATTCAACATCAGCTACTAAGAGTCAGATCTTTTACCTTGTCAGGGAAGAAATCTTTTCCTGGAGCTGGCACGATCTCAGCCATGAACGGGCTGAGCTGGATGTCCTCGTTCTTACAGAGCACATGCACTGCATATTCGCCTGGTTCTGTGGGCCAGTACCTTACATCGCAGGAGCCATCTCCCTTATCATCACATTCAATCTTTGCCGGGGATGGGCCCTCCACTGAGAAACCTGATTGAACAATTTCAAAACCAAAGTTTTAAACACAAAAGGATATTTGATGCACGAATGCAGTACATCCTACCCAAAGGACTATAAGTCAAAAATAGAACAAACTTACCCAAAGTTCCCACATCATCTCCAACAGCTTCTACCACAAAGTCAGCAGACTTGCCCACAACACCACTCTCCAGTCCCGGACCCCATGCCCTCACCTGCTGTGGACCTGCTTCAGTACCAAGCTTCACCTCAAACGGACTAAAAAGAAAAAAGAAACCTATTTACAGATGTTTTTCAGGACCTTAAGCAGATTAACAACATCTCTTATGCATAAGAAATTCAAATAATTGTATTATCATAGTAGTATTTTTTTATTATAAAGGGTGGTCTTACCTGCGTGGGATGTGCTGTCCACCCCATGTGATTGTAATGATGTAATTTCCAGGTGTGGTGGGGTAATACTCATATCTGTACACTCCATCACCAAGATCCTTTTTCTTACAGGGCTCCTCAAGGCCCTCTGTGTAACGAACACAATTGTTGATTTAATTTTTATAAAAAGGGTACGTGGCACAACATACAATAAAACACAAGGCAAAGTAAATGAGGTAATAACACTTACTCGGTCCTTTGATGGTCACTTTCAGGTCTCCAGTTCCAGCCCCTTTGGTGTAAACCTTAAACTCTGCAGTCTCCTTAATTCTCAAACCTTTAGGCTGGAGACCACGGCCCTTCGCTCTACACAGGGTTGGATTACAGGCTGGCGAGAACCAATAAGAAGTTATTACAAACTACCAAACGCAAATTGTACCATTACAAACAAATACCATTACAAATAACATTTACAGTATTGCGCTAACAATACAGGTCTAAGTGCAAAGACATACAGAAGGTTGAAGGAAGATTATTTTGTGTGGTATTTGACACACCATTGATAAAACTTAAGTTGTGTTTAAACCATGGATATGTCTGCTCTTTATAAGCCAGACAGGAAACCCTTAACATGTTGAGAAAGCGATACATAGCAATACTTGTATCGCTTTCTCAACAGGTCAAGTCTTGATCCAAACAGCCTTACAAGAGGAAGTGCATGTGCAACAATGATTGTACATTACTGTACAGTACTGTTGTAAAGGGTCGGATAATAAAACACTATGGTTAATGTTCGGTTTCTGGAATTTTGCTTGGTTTCCTATGCCATGGATAACATTCCCTACACAGTGTATATCTCTTGGGAAAGCAACTTCTATTTGCACTTATATGGGCAGTTAAAAATGACCATGTCTGTATAGACACCAAGCCAAGATGATGTCATTCAGTTGGATACGCAATAAACCCTTATGCGGGGCAGAGAAAAATGAAAACAAAAAGGACATAGACAGTAAAGCAGCTGGTAGGATACCCAACACAAATCCAAGGAAACAGGAAATGACATCAAAAGCCAAAAGGAGGCAGCTCCAAAGAGGGAAGGAGAGATACCAGTGGATGTAGACGACAGCCATCCTTCAAAAGAGAGACAACTACCAGTAAAGAAAAACAGTTGAGGAAAAGCAAGCAGGAAAAGCATTGCAGAAAAAACAACAAGTAGCAAGGACTGACATAAGATAAGCATTGTTTTTTTATCTGTGTATTCATACATAATTTCTGTAAATGGCCTTTCCATGTCTCATTAAACTCTGTCTATAACCTCCTTACCTACTTCCTTTTCCTGCCTATCACACTTAAAGTCCTCTTACCCTCTCCTACTTGAACCGTGTAAGGGCTCTTTGAGATCTGTCCTCCAGCAAAGGTGATGTAGATGATGTGCTGGCCCTCCTGGGTAGGCTTGTAGGTGCATCGGTAGCTGCTGTTGCCCTTATCCTCAACAATGCATTCAACCGTTTCTTTCTTTCCACTGGGGTCAACAATGACCACCTCAACCTCTCCTACTCCTGCACCTAAGAGACAAGGTGAGAATTGTTTGGGTAAGACTTGCCTGCAGTACTTTTGTTATCCTCAAGACCCCCACAGTTTGATTATGGGTTCAACGTTGGGAGATATCTCAAGCAAAGTAAGTGAAATACTTCATATTACTATTTAAGGCAAGTACCAGCTGTGTAGACATCAAAGTATGTGGTCTTGTTGGCAATGTTGCCTGCAGGCTCAAGGCCTGGACCCTGGGCAGTGACCTTGCTGGAGTCTCCCTGAGCCATTCCCACATCAACTTCAAATGGGCTTTTGGAAATGTGTTGCCCTGCGAACAACACTGTTACCTAGGAGAACAGAAACAGACAAGATATCAGTCCCTTAAGTGGCCATCAAACAGCGGAAAACGCCATATTTTTATTTTTAAGAAAGGTTGAGGTACCTTGTGTTGTCCAGTGACTTTTGGCACATAGAATACCGAGTAGGTACGGTTCCTGTCATTATTGGCCGTGACTTTTGCCTCTTCGCGGTGGCCAGCAGGGTCCTCCACGTAAACCAGCACCTCACCCTGGCCAGCACTGATGGTCTCCACAGTGAACACAGCTTTCTTCATCACAACATTACCTGTGGGCTCAATACCTGCATGGCACAAACAAATACCCATAACAGTTTACTTTCAACAACCAGACTCAATTTTAATTTCAATGACAGACAGTAGTGACCAAAAGCAATGTCCAGGGGTATATTTGCGGAGCTTTAGTTAATGATCCAAACATAACAATGGAGCATGCAAATGTTATGCACTTTTGACTAAATATTATATACTATGTCAGACATCACTGTTGGCTACTATATTTCTATGCATTAAAATTGAGAGTTCCCCCCAAAATGTAAATCTGTCATTTACTCGCCATTATGTCATATCAAAACTGTATGACTTTTTTAATTACATCTTTTGTGTTCTGCGGAACATAGAAAGTTGGTAACCGAACAGCAACGGCACCCTTTCACTTGCATTGGTTTTGGGTCCATACAATACAAGCCAATGGGTGCCACTGTGCATTACCAACTTTCTTCAAATTATATTTTGCATTCTGTGGAAGAAAAACAATTTTCATTTTTGGGAAACTATCCCTTACACACTTCAAGCAACTGTTGGCAGTTTACCTGGTCCATAGGCCCGTGCCTTCTTGGGGTTGAGTTTGGGCCTCAGGGGGGCACCGGGCTTTAGTTTGGCTTTGGGGAATTGAGACAGGTAAGTCATGACAGAATGCTCGTCCACATTGGGATCAACGATTTCTTCTGGGGTGATGACCTAGTGAAGAAACGATGCATGCGATTTTACAAAGGCTGTGACGATCAAGGAAGATATTGACATCCCGTTGTAGACTGCCCAATTTCGTAGTTCCACATGTTTAGTTTGATCACTGGATTTAAAGGGATAGTTCACCCAAAAATGAAAATTCTATCATCCTTTAGTCACCCTCAGGTTATATCAAAGCGGTTTGTTCTGCTATACACAAAGGAAGATATTTGAATGAATGTCAGTAACAAACAGATCTCATCCCCCATTGACTCCCATAGCATTTATTTTTCCCTACTGTGAGAGTCAATAAGGGATGAGATCTGTTTGGTTACTAACATTCTTTCAATTAGCTTTCTCTGTGTTCGCCAGAACAAAGATATTTAAACTGGTTGGAACATTTTGAGGGCGAGTAAATGAAGACAGAATTTAAATTTTTGGGTGAAATACCCCCTTAACTCAACCAAACCATGTAACCGTTAAAATCGTAAAACAGTACATTTTCAATGCACAACAGAAAGTCTGCATGCTTGAAGCTGCCTGGCAACGAGATGTTGAGTGGCAAACATGCAAGAAAAGCTCTTGTTTCATAGTGACTCGTACCCTTAGGACGGAAACACACCTAACCACACACACTACTGATGGCACGCAACATGCCATGTCTGGCACAACATCAGCACATGCCGTGATAAAGAAACCTTGTGGGTAGTTTCGGGTACATCAGAGGTGTAAACGGTAAAGCCGTTTAACTCTTAGTTCCTTATTTGGTTTGTCTTTCAAAAACAAGAAAATAAATTATGAATGCCGTTTCAGTAACAGGTGATGAGAGATCACATAAAATTGAAACTGTGCAGGTATGAGCAAGCTGAAGTAGCGTAACAGAGCGGAGTGACCTATTTTACTTGATCATTGTAGGTTTCATAAATTAAAACATTTCTGGGGTATGATTTTCCTGGTTTTTCCTCAAAATGGGGTTGAGGATGAAACCACAATAATCTACAGTGGTTATTGCATTGAATGAAAAACATGCTACCCAGGTATGGGACCTGGAACATTCCAGTCTGTGATGAGTTTCGTGACCAGTAGCTCAAAACCATTCCTCATTACACGAGGAAAAAATGAAAGAAAAAAGAGGAAATGAGTAAGCTATAAAAGTACCTGAGGAACACCAAGCCAGTCATCAGCCTGCTGCATGGCCTCCCTGGCATTATCCACAGGCTTTGTCTGGTCCCATGAATCCCAGTCAGGACACAGACCTGCGAGCCAAAAGTCAAACGTTATCTCAGATTCACCATAGAGGGAGTGAATTTCCCAAAAGCGTTTAAGTTGCTCAAGTGTTAAATCCCTCAGATCCATCGCTCACCTGGAGCACAACTGTCGACCAGTGCACCAAGAGCTTTCCCTGACTGCCAGTCCCGGCTGAAGTTGGTAATGGGCAGCTCGGGCAGCTTGTTCTGGATCCATCCGAGAAGCCTCTGCTTGGGTGTCTTATGCTTGCTTTCTTCAGTCTCCTCTTCCTCGTCCCACATGGGCATGGAGATGGAATAATGCAGGATAAGCGTCCATATCAGACCAAGGATCAGCTTCAGGTTTCCATCCACTATGGCCTTACTGTCTGTATCAGAGAAAAGACAGGACAGGGTTAAACGGAGATCGCTCAAAGAAGCATTGTGGTAAAGGGCAGGTAAATAGGGAATGCAAAAATCTAATTTTGTTTCATCCACTCAATAAGTGGAGATGTTTACAGTCCGAACAGCAAACAACATTATGAAATATGATCTTTACACACTTAAAACTTTCCCAACCCTATCCGTATCAAGCTTGAAATCAGATTTAAATTGGATTTTGGAAATGCATTTGCTCTAATGGTCTAATGCTCCGATCGATTACACTTTTTAATTATTCAGGGAAACAATGAGTCAACAACATCATGGATGAAGCAGTATCTAAATTTATTCGTGCAAACATATGCAGAATCCAAAACTATGAACTGAGCAACATAGCATACGCATAAATAAAGCTTACAATTCCTTAGACGAAGTCGAGATGTCATTAATAGACAAATCTATGTGCAATGTTTCCTTCCATAATGACTTGCATATATTTTTGGAATTGTGGCGATGATGTTTGAGTCATTACTATGATAACAAATCAACACTGGATACTTTTCACAATCCGAATGAATGGATCAGATGTGGGACAGTCAACCCTACAGTTCAAAACTGAAAAAAACACCACACAGGTCACAAACAAAGCTTCATGATTTCGTGAAAAAGATCTTTAAATTAGACCCTAATGTGTTTTTTATCATTTGCGATTTCACAAGATTGTGGATCATGTTGCAATACTGAAAGAGGTCTGCAATATCGGGAAAGCTTGCATCAGCAGTAAATATCTAAAATGCACAATCCTATAGCTGGCAAGAAATCAGATTCTGAATTAAGATATTAATAAGCATCAGTGTATTGAACAGTCGAATGCATTTGGCAAGGTCCCATCGGAGGATTCTTTCTGAACAAAACCCTTTTTTGTGGGAAGTCTGACAGCAAACCAGTGCCTAAAAACTTTCAAAAAGCGGGAAAGTCTGACAGCAGTTCCTATAAAAGACTATCAAAAAGAGGAAAATATATGACCAGTTTCCTCCTACAATTACTCCACCCAGTATTGAGAATGAGATCAAGATCTGAAAACATTTCTCCACACTTGAATACAACTCTTTCACACTTCCCCGCTCTCGTGCTATTTCTCGCTCTAACAAAAGCATACGCCCTTTCAGCATGTGGTAATATGCGAGATGTCTTGAGCCAGAAAAGACAAATTAGAAAATTCATACAAGGCCTTCACTTAATAATCTCTGTATCCATCATACAAGAAGTCACCTTTGCTATACACAGTGTGTAGTCGGCCTATAGCAAAAAGGCCAAAAGAAAACGAAGAAAGAGATTGAAGTTCTGGGATGTTGATTTTAAAATCAAGAGGATCAAGATAACGTAGATAACTGTTCAATGAGAACACTCTTGTGCCCCCGGGGCAGGGTGGGGCAGCGCAACTTCCTGTTTTAACCAAAACGTTCTCCATAAAGTATGCACTTAACTTCGCAGGGGACAAACAAAAAAAAGTTTCCTATGTGTTTACAGAACCAAAATGAACTAGTTCACATCAATGATGAGTCTCTCGCCGTATGCAAGGTGCAATAAAATCACGTAAAGCACGACAATATTGACAGCCAATCAAAGTCCATTCTTATTTAAAGGCCTAAGGAATTTAAAATGTAAAACTGCACCCTGCTAACTTAGCATTTACACCATGTTTGTGTCTGTTAAAATTGTTATAGTTATATTCACTCCACAATAAGTCAGGGTGTCAGTCCACGAGTTGCTTTTCAACATTTGACACCAATCCTCCTATGGGTTCTTTGAAAGTATTGTCATTGGCAGAGCAAAAATAAGCATTTTACTTATATACAGCTGCCGGTACAGCTTTTGTGCAAAATATAAACGCATGCGAGTCACAATGTTTCATTTCAACACCTCAGTCTAGCTGCCGGAGCAAGACATTTCACTTCAGATAAAAGAAAACCACCTCAAACGAATGCACTGTAGATTATGAGATCTCACATTTTATCCTATTCCTGACCTACTCTGGTTATCCAGCAGCGCTTGTTTTGCCATTTAAAATAATAAAGATTATAACTTTCTTCCAGCTCTGTTCTCCCAGTGCGGTTTACAAACCCCCAACCCCCAGAGTCTAGTGGAATTCAGCTTGGCTTATGGTGAATTTGCTTTTAAATCTTCCATTTCTCTTACTCGCAGACCAAAACACTAAACGTGTTCTTGGGGAACAAGACAATAATATGGAAGTTTATAAACCCATTCAGAAATGTGATAATGGTGAACGGTTGAAGAAAAAGGGAAGCATGGTTTTAGCATTTCCAAACTCCTCAAGTCAGCTCAA
This sequence comes from Triplophysa tibetana, assembly GCA_008369825.1. Taxonomy (NCBI): domain Eukaryota; kingdom Metazoa; phylum Chordata; class Actinopteri; order Cypriniformes; family Nemacheilidae; genus Triplophysa; species Triplophysa tibetana. The sequence goes on along the minus strand of CM017912.1, from coordinate 14,378,194 downwards.
GGAGGATTCAAGTGAAACATCCTTTAGATTCAACTAAAACCTTCATGAAACATCCTGCTGCATCCCATTATAAAAAGAGAGCAGAGGGAGAAGTGAAAATGTTGTACCAAATCATAGTTGTCAGAACTCAATAGCTCAAGATGAGTGGCTATAACAGTCTTAATGTTATGGTCACGAAGAGAAGACAGAGAATAACAGGTCTTGTTATTTGAGCACGTTAGAGCTTGTTTATGGAATTAGAGGCAGACGTTACAACCAATGGGAGCCAGGGCAGGGCTCATGCAGACAAACCCAGACATCATGTTGGCAGCTTGCTGATAGCAAAAATCAATCAGTGTTATTTTCTTTGTACATGCATGTTTTCTTGGGCTTCGGGGTTTATCTGCTTTCAACATTGCACAATTGGTAGTGTTAGGGTGGTCATCTGTTTAAAGTCACAGGGTGAACTTTGATTGGTTCAATGAATGGTCAAAAAATATAGTAGGTAGGGTGCATATAAAACAAAATGCCCACAGTGGACCTTCCTCACTGACAAAATCCCAATGTCGGGTCCATGAATGCACTGAATAACATACAGCAATAATGTATTGTTCAAGATATGTCCACGTTAATACAGATAATTTGGAACACTTAAAACCGAACAACATGGGGTTGCTATACCAAATGGTCGAATAGATCAGATGACTCCGTTTCCTGACAATTTTTTTTGGATATTTTATGGAATATCTTAAAGGTCCAGTGTTGAAATTTAGCGACATCTAGCAATCAGTGAAACTGAATATCAACCAAAGGCCCTCCCTTTCAAAGCACTCCGGTGGCTGACACAGGACTAAGATGTCGCCACGTTTTCGCATCTTTGCTGAAGGAGATAACATTAACAAAACGAATGATGTACAGCAGTTAGTCCATTAAGGGCTACTGTTTGGGGGTGCCGCAGTACATGTAGATAGAAAAGACCCAGTCTAAGCTAAAAGATACACATCATTATGAAAGTAAACCTCTGAAGACATAGTCATGTATATTATATTGCATTGAATTTCTGTTAATAGATCATCAAAAAAAAAATTCACACTGAACCATTTAATGTTTAATGTTAATATTTACTTTGTGCTTTTAAATCCAGATATCATTTCTGGGTTTGAGGTGGAAAATATCCTAAATCTGAGGTGTCCGGAATTCAGTATTAGCTTTCTGTTCTACACTACAGCAAAAGTATTTTTGAGTATTTTTGCTGGACAAAAACATGTTAGTGTAGACAGAAGGCTAAAATATGAAGGGAGAAAAGATCAGCGGTCAAATTTATGCAGACTATGTGGACAGACTGAGGAGATGTTTTTGGGGTACAGTCAGCGTGGGTGCAGGAGGGGGGCTTCACAGACCTTGTGACGCACTTCACACAATGGCAAACATATGAAACATGACAGGAATGTTGTGTTGCAGAAGCATTCCCACCACACTCCACAGGAAACATATACACAGAACACTCAAGCCTTTTATGGACATTAATCCTCCAAGCTTTTCATCAAATTCCCAAAACATGAATCTTACATCCAACAAAAAAAAAACAAGACGAGTTATAAATCAAAGAACAGTGAGATAGCTAGAAGAGATAAACAGTACAACTATTTTTTGCATGATAAAAGCACAAGTAGCACAAAAACACACAAGATTAACTAGGATAGGGACGGACAGAGATGGGCACAGTCAGTCGTGCACTTCCAGTTTGAGATGCGTCACACACAGTGGAAAAGGGCAGAGAAATTCCCCAGACACATTCCCATGACTCACCTCTGTCTGGACATGCCAAATAACCTCAGCTGCTCTTACATCAGCTCTCACCCTTGACCTTACACCCCATCCTCCGACAATATAACAGACTGCAGATGTTTCAAGGCACACCAAAAGTGAAGTGTGAAATTTTCTGTTTCATAATAAACCGAGTAACTTTTCATTCATTGTGGTTTCATGCTTGCTGCATGTCCATAGAGAAGGATATATAGGAAATTGTATGATTTCAAAAATCTCTTATCATAGAGCATGGTGAGGTGACACGTGGTTGAGACACCTCTTTATAATGGCAAATTGAGACAAACTCAACATCACTGACCCCCTCAAAGCTGAATAACGGGGATTTTTATTTTCAAAGCATTAAATTCTACTCATGTTTTCCATACAAATGACAGTGAATGGTGATCAGGAACTGTCAAGCATAAATCTTTGGCATGTTAATATGTGTTGTGCATTCATGTAAACGTTTAGCAAATAATGATGTCACTGGCTATTATGTCATGCAAGAATCATCTAAGAACAAAGGAAATTTGAAATCCATGGCAGAGAAGAATATTTAAAGAATATTTTTTGAAATTTTACCCTGTTGTTATTATTCAATGTCACTCTATAAAAAAAAAGAGTAGCATCTCCGTTTGCAACAACAGAAGAAAGCCACGTTTGACTACCATCGTTATTCTCTGAACTGTCTCTTTAAATCTTGATACATGTGATCGATATGCACACTGATGTCATTGTGAGAGATCAAATGTGCTCAGTGTTTCTTTATCTCAAAGCAGCTATAGTTTGAGAAACCTACAAAAGCACGCAACAACTTGTGTTGCAAGATTTAATCAAAACCATGTGCCAGAGTAAGGCGGAAACCCGCACAAAAAGTCCATCCCGGCTTTTACATTCAATATAGGGAACATCCAATGTGTGATTTAAGGTGCGTGAACACTGCAAGCAAACTTCCTATTTTACTTTAAGTGACTTCCAAATGTCCGTCCCTTCCTCCCTCCCTCCATCCAGTCTCATTCGTGCTTTCTCGCTCTCCCTGGAAATGTTCCCCTTGGTTTTTTAGCCTTAAAAGGGCAGAAGCAAACTAGATCCTGGCAGGCCACCCATTCCCCTACACAGGGGTTTCTGATTACAGAAGAGAGGGAGGGAGCAGGAGGAGGATGGAATGAGTGAGTGAGCAAGAGAGAAGAGAGAGAGAAAATGACTAGAAGAGTAAAAACTGCTGCAGTAGTACTTTTGTAAAACCCCATATTGACAGAACTGGAGTGTAATTTGGCCTGGTTGTTCTGTGGTTGAACAGATCCCAGTTGCATTAGCTTCACCTAAAAAAAAGAAAGCAAGCACACACACACACACACACACATATCAAGAAAGTATTCACCCATATGAAACATGATTTTCATTACATCTGAGACTGCTGGGAAGCTGAGTGTTTGAGTCTCTAATTTGAGAGGTATTTTTTTAATATATTTATATTATGCAGCCATACAGTATTGTATTTCTCAAAAGAGGAGATCTGTCTGTATTTAAATTAGATCTGGTAATGTTCAGTCATCTTTTCATCCTTCAGAGTTACTGCCAGAATGACTGCACAAAAATCTAAGTAATAAGTGATAAGTGAGTTTGGACTGGATTTTTTTGAAAAAACATTTAAGACTTAATCTCTACCATCTCAAGACCTTTGAGGAATACAGACTCATTCAGGCCATAGTTTGTAGAGATGCATTCTTCACTCGCTTGACGGGTAGTTCCATGCAATTACATCTATTAGGAAGCCCCTACCACACCCTTTCTTAATCATACTTGCACTTCCCTCTTATTTGCCGTCCAAAAGCTCTTACCCACCCCCTTTCTTCCAAGCTCTAAAAAGGAAGTCCTCAAGTTCTTTTCCAACAAGATAAAAAACCAACCATTCCTCTGCATTAACTGGTCAACCATTCTGTCCCTTTCGCTGTTTGTCCGTGTTGAGGTTTAAGGTTCTTTCACAAGGCTTTTAGGAAAACATTGAGCACATGGCAGATGTCTTCATGTGGTTTCAAGCAGCTGCAGTCTAGCAGGATCACAATGACATTAAAAAACCCTTAAAAAGGTTTTACAGCAAAATGTTACTTCTACTTCTGAGTCACAATGGAGTCTTTCAAGTGCAAAATCACCTCGTTCTTTTGTTTGCGCAGATATTTGGAGGCTCAAGTGTGACCAATTCAAAAGGCAAAGAGTATACAAACAAGAGGGCAAAACCACCTTGAGGTTGGGTTGTGAGACGTGCCATGGGGTGCTTTCCAGTGTGGGGAAGGTTGTGAACGTACCAATCACGCACATAAGTACTTGAGCGCATCAAGTTCTCTGCTAAAAGCAAGCCAAAATGTTTAACTATTTTAAATTAAACGCATTATTTTAAGCATCAAGTCGAAGTCCCGCTTAGGATCATAACTGCCTCAGAACTGTTGCTTCGAGACAAGCCTGGAAGTGGTCAGGAAATCCTGGCATGGCAGAAACACACAAGAACCTCAGGAAGCCCCAATGGACTGATAAGCATACACTCAAAGCATACTTGCCATACATGCCAAGCCATGAAACTGTGCCGAAACGTATCAGAATTTTTATCGGACTTAAAGGAAAATTCCACATTTTTGGAAATGTACTAATTTTCCAAATCCCCAAGAGTTAATAAATTAAGTTTAACCGTTTTGCAATGTATTCTGCCGATCTCCGGGTCTTGCGATAGCACTTTTAGCATAGCATGGCCTAGATCATTGAATCCAATTAGACCAGTAGCATCGACTTTATAGTAAGCCTAAGCCATAGTAAAAGTGCTATCGCCAAACCCGGAGATCGGCAGAATACATTGCAAAATGATAAAACAACTTAACTCTTGGAGAGTTGAAACATGAACATATTTCCAAAAAAGGGGAATGTTCCTTTAACAATTATCATGGTCAAAAGAATTCTCGAATACAATATAAATGCAATATTTACTTGTAAAATATTATGCTATCTGTTAAATTCATATTTAGCATTTTCTCAACTATTGTGGCTTTTAAGGCAAAACTTTTTAAGAGTGCCAAATTATTCACAATATTAAGATGTGTTGAACAATAATGCAATAAGAGTAAAATTATGATTTTCTTCAGCAGAACACAAAATATATTTTGAAGAATGTTGGCAACTTGTGTGTCTGTACAATACAAGTGAATGGGTACCCCCATGGTTCCCTTACCAACATTCTTCATAATATCATTTGTGTTCAGCAGTCATCGAAAGGGTAAAATATTCATTTTTGTTAAAATATGGTATCAATAATCATGTATTTTAATATCACAGTTAGTCAATACCGGTAACTTGTGACACTCCTTGTATCACTAACTCTCTAGATGTACAAAATTCATTAGAAAATCTAAAAATATTCACAGACTGAAATGGTTACAATAATCAATGTTATACGGAAATGATATAAACATGGATGCACTTGAACTTGCCATCATTTTAAAGGAATAAATAACAATTCCAAAATATTTTTTTGGCATCTGAATTTATGCCCACAGACTATGGACTCCATGAATCATTAAAGTTTCAACATGGAGCTCACTTTGACAAGTTTATGCAAGCAAGTCTTCATTCTGTCTGAATCATTGCATTGTAAAGCATCTCACATTAACGTATGGTATTTTGCAATTTATCTGTAGACCAGCATCAAATATTTATAAGTGTCAAACAACATGACTAAAGGGCTGTACAATGGCTGTACAAAAATTCTTTCTTGACCTCTTCCAGGTATCAACACGTCATCAGATGAAGAAACGGATAAGCATCTCAAGGCTTCACACACCAAGGCCCTTCTATGAGCCCCACCCAGATAAAGAAACGGATTAGGGTCACAGGGTCTTACCTTAAACAGCACTAGGCAGCCGTATATCAGTAAAGACACGTAAAAAAAATGGGGCCTGTCATGACAGGAGAAATACACACCACCCCTTCATTCTTGAAAAACACATACCAGGGTGCACAGGTACATATTTCAGTAGTTTGTTTTCGGTTAATAATACATGTTGTAAATGTTTTTAGTGGAAAGAACACGAGCATAGATACACACAGTTCCAGTCACTAAACATTCAAGAGCTGGCAAGCACAGAACTTCCTACCAATATGCATTACATCTCTACTGGATGCAACTGAGTCATATGCATGGAGACAAGAATTCCTCATAGATTGCTGTAAAATAGCAGACATCAATCTGTGTGAGTAATCCCAACATCTCTAGAAAATTCTTTGTATATACAGTGACTGTTAGAAATTTCTAAATCACAATTAATGGTTTGCAACATCAACAATGTTTATTCATACCCTCTGGGCCCCATTAGGAAACTCTACCTTGAAACTGTCACCCGAAAACTGTCATCATTTCCTCACCCTCTAGTCATTTATAAACTTTATGACGGCGGTACCCATTCACTTACATTGTATGGACACACAAACAATGCAAGTCAATGGGTACCGCTGTAATTCCGTTACGACATTTTTAAAATCAAAATATCTTTTGCTTTATGCAGAAGAAGGCAGCCATATATGCAACGACAAGAGGATGACCGATGACAATATTCAATAATTTCCTTTAAGAGCCGATGCTCAAGGTTATTGTTGAGGCATATCTGATTCTAGCACCCAGAATATGCAAAATAAAGTAAAAATATTTCCATAAAAATAAAACATCTAGATTTTAGAGTTAACTTGATATGGAGCAAACAATTATAAAATGACAATAATTAGAGGAAAAATTAATTGTCTGATAACTAAAACAACACTGACAACATAGTATTACATTTCATTGTGTTACAAAGAATTTTTTTTATATTAAATGAATTATTACTGTAGAAACAGTGAAATGCATTTATAATATCGTTTTAATGGGATTCGTTAATACAACTCGACAGTAAACTTGAAAATGGGGCCCAAACCGAGGGACACTAAGCCTCACCTAATAGCAAAAGTTACTCGAAAAGCAGCAAAATCCAACTCCACACTTAAATTTAAAGGGTTCATGTGGCACAAATATGCCCTTTTTCTGTGTCTTTAGAGTATTACAAGTTGCCCATGGGCGTGTTATAAGTTGCCAATGCACGTTTTAGTCACGTAAAATGGCGAAAATTAAAGTGTCGGAACAAGAGATGCATTCTATCTAGCATATGCTCACTCAGACCTGCCTGAAACGCCTCTTATAACCACATCCCCACAAATCTACGACAGTTTGTGGAATGATTTGACAAAGACCGCCCAAATGTTTACGCAAGTAAGGTGGGCGTACCTGTCAGCACAATTGCTTTAGAACCTGATGTTCCAAATATGGTAAGAGGCATCACATGTCCGCACACGCTTGCAGAATTCGACCTATCACTACGCACTGATTAACTGGCAAATAATATCACACCTCAAATTTCAGAGCAATGAGCTTTGTAAAAAAATCTGAGTGATTTAGAGAGGTGGGGCAAAGAGGAGATACAAACATGCCCGGATTGTGGAAAATACAGCTTTTTTGAACCTTAAATCGTATATACGCACTGCATTAAATCTACAACATTCTTTTTAGCCGTGTCATATGACCCCCTTTAATATCAGATGGTATAGACTCAATGAAGCACTCATCCAAAGACACTGCTGTCTATTAAAGTGAGCTATAAATTGTTGGGCGTGTGACTGTTAATCAATCAACGAAAACAAACTATGAATGAAGAAACAAACAATGTTAAGTAACATCTGACGTCTCTCCCTTTTAAACAAATATCCCAAAAACAGACATTTGAAATCTCCTAGACAACTCAACTGTTGTCCTCATAAGAGTAATAGAGGAGGCAGGAGGAAGGCGTGTCCTTTTAGATCGACATTAACGTGGTACAATTCAGTCCGACTCTTCTGATGAATACCAAACCGCTGGGAAAAATGACAATAAACGCCGATAAAACATGTCAGTGATAAGAAAACAACCCCTTTAAAATCTCTTTTGGAGGAGGCGAACGTTATCCCAATGGGAGACAAAAGTTCCCCACCCTCTGTGTCTTGCAGCATTTTTACTGCAACAAGTTTGATACAAACGTTTGTTTTGGTGCTTTAACAAGAAAGTTTGGTTTCGGATCATTAATCGCAAAATAGCGTTAAATCTGTGCATAAACTTTCCCAAAACTGTCCGCCACGATGCCAGCAGCTTATGAGGCTGTACTTAACAGCAAAGTTGCATGGAGGGAGTGTGGTTACTCACTTTGTCTGATTATCAAACACAATGCCAACTAACGTAATATATTTTCAACACAGTCCTCTGCAAAAGCTGACAAACGTCCATAAAACAGACGCTCAACTCGTTAAGTAACGATATGCAACCGTAGACAATAAGGTCCGTGTCCTGCAAGGCCTTCATTTACATACTTTCCCGTTATTTTATGGCCTGCCCAAAATTTCATGCCCCGTTTGTTGGTCATGCTAATGTGGGAGCACAATGAATACAACAAACGGAGGAAAAGAAACAAACTTCATTTTAAAACCCACATATTATATTCATTAGTTATATTAGGGATCGTGCATAAATCAGTGACTTTCCAAAAGACGAAAAGTTAAAAGTTTAAGAGTCTGGGGTCCACTAAGGTAATGAAATCTTCAAGTACACTTACCTATGGACACCAGTTTGATATTCTCCCGGTCAAGGAACTCCAAAGCCACAGAGACGTTTTCCAGCTGCATTTGTCTGAACGTGGGGCGCTGGTTGTACTTGCGGAACATCTTCTTCTGACTGAGCACCTCCAGAAGCGCGATGAGCCGGAGCCCATCGCTCAGGTCCGTCTGCAGGTTCGCTAGGCGCTTATTGACACATTTCAGATGCTCGTTGGACCAACGAGTGAATGTGTTTTGCTGGATCTTCTTCCATGGCGCGTCCTCGGCGAGATCTTTCTCGGTAGCGGGCATTTCTGCGTCCTTGTCCTGGGCGAGTGAAGCGTTGGATAGGGGAGCGGCGGCGCTCGACTGGCTGAGGCGTGGGTGTTGACTCATTTTTATCGACTCGGGTCTCCCGCACTAATTCGCTGTCTCGATTTTTGGGTGGAGTCTGGAGAAATCGTACAATTTGTGTCCTCTTGTTTCCAATGTTCTGTTTCTAAAAAGTACAATAAAGAGGGGAAGATATTTTATTAACTTAATCAGACTAAAATAGTTTGCTGTACTGTAATGTAATTATTTTTGTACGTGTAAATCACCACCTGAGTGAAGTACCTGAACTATTCCAACAAAAATGCTCGTAGGCACGAAATATCAATAAGAAGTATAAAAAAGTTTTAATAAGTTGCTGAATATGTCATTGTGTCGTTCATTCATTTTTATCTGTATATTTAATCTGTCTGACAACAATAGGTTTGTTGATATATTATGCAATATTTGAGAACATGTGTCATATGAAACAATATTTGGCTCTGGTGATTACAGAATCAAATACTGGTGTGGTGTTTGAATGCATCCCATCCCTAATGTTGTGGTGTCTCTTCATGTACTACCAAGGAATCTTTGTCATTAATCATAATCTACTATAATTTGAATTATTTAGTAAAAAGTTTTTTTTCTGTATGAAATGAAACATATACAAAGCTAGCACACTCTAAATCTAAGTAGTTATCAATCCTTAATGTCATAATTATGTTGATGTATTACCAATGATTATCAACATTTTTTCATGTAAGTCAAGGTGTCTAGACCACTTTTTGCCTAAACAGTTGTCGTACTTAAAAATATCTTTGTAGCTTTGTCACCCTTATTGTAGAAATTTAGAAGGAAAAAGTAACAAAACAGAACAATTTGTTGGGCAGGTTTCTAATCAGCATTTTACTAAATAAGGCAACTGAGCCAAAACAGTGAACGAGGACACAATCCAAAAAGAATGTTTCCCTTTGGATTTTTTTTTCATTTGACTCTGCAGGAGAATCTGTGGAATGCCCGTCTTGTAATGAACCGCTGATGGCCCCTGGCTCTCCTCTCGAGCACCCACCCCCCCCCACCACCTCCACCAAAGCATCTACAAAACCACACATTCTAGCATGTCAAAGTTCTAGCTCCTATTCTCCTTTTACTCATGTCAAGCCTCATATATATATATATATATATATGTATCAGGAACATGAGATGAACAGAAAACAGACTTAGTTGCACAGTTCACCAGAGATTTTTTGACATACGATCCATTGAGTTACATGTCGGGATCTTTACATGCTTATAAACGAGTTGCTTATATTCCCTGTAATATATGCCCCTTTTGTTTAAGGTTCCAGTTTATAAGTAAGTTATTTTTCATCCCACAATGCTGTCCAAGTTTATTCAGGACAGTCACTCAGAACACAATAGATGAACAAACAAGTATGGTATTCTAGTGGAGGTCTAGCCCATATTGTCGTTTGGCGTCATCTGCAGGAAAAACGAAGTATTGCAGATTCATATCTAACGGACCGACAGAGGTGTCAAGAGTTGGAAAAATATTAAATAGATTGAATTTACTTTTTGATTTTGCTTTAAACATAATAAGTTAGGTTAATGACAAAAGGCAATTACTCACAGTTACAACAAAATAACTTTATCTGTATGGAAGGGGAAAATTAGATCATCTGTTTTTGTCATATCTTTGTTTACGGAGTTAAACGGTTCGTCTGAGGACGGAGATAGTTTCAAAACAGAAGTGAAGATGGCACGCGATTCAGAGTGTTTAGTAAACCCCCATACTGGCCGTAAACCGCAAATGCTGATATGCATCCAATTCGCAAAAGTGGATGGCACAGATTTGGTTTTACTTCGAGGAGAATGTGGCATTGTGGGTATTTTTGCGAATGTTCTTATGTCAACAGGATGTGGCCTTGTTAATGTGCTATATACACCACAGAAACTGAACTAAATTGTATTTTTAAATGTAAATCAGTCACATAGTGAAAATAAATATCAAATAATGAAAACCAAATGTTTTAACAACCCACTGGTGGTTTTAATCTCCCTCGCGCAGGTGAGGTCGCGATGTTCTGTGCACGATTCTCCTCGAGCGTGGGGGGCGCTTGCAACCCTCACATCAAAGGATGAACGCGCGCAGCGGACGTTTTCCATATTTTCCCTTATTTGGTGAGGAGGCCTTAATTAGATTACAGGAGTGATGCGCCAATAACTCTAAGCATCGGATTTATACACTTTAAAGAGTCTCCCGGAAAGAGATACATAATCTACAGTCAATGTCATCATGATAAATATATTTTATTGGAGTTATTAGCCCGTGTTAATTACTTCTTAATTCATGTTGTTTCAAATTAAAAAATCTGATTACAGTTTACAAAGCTTTGTAATATGCACGCCCTCACATGTCGTTGCGCATACAATTCACTTATATGTAGACTACGCAATTGAATATATGGATACTCAGTAATTTAACACATTTTCCCCTTGCATAGTAAAAGCAAAGTAGCCTAAAATACAACAAGGCGTTACACCCTTTCCGCTACGTTGTTGCACTCAATGAATGTGTACATTAATCATACAGGAACTGAACTCACACTTAGAATACAAGTTTTTTGTTCGTAGCAACAACATGCGCTTTAACAACCCCAAATAGCTCAACAGCTCCAAATACAAGGAAAAAACATTCCCCGCGGCATTGTAATTCTGAATCGAAACAATGTATAACTTACTGTAAGTGCTGAATGTCTTGAAATAATTCTTCTGTATCCTTTTAGAGTTTGCGTGTGGCACGAGCAGCAGAGAGTGAACTTTACTGTACCACTCTGCAGAGATCTCACTGTACCACCCTCCCGGACCGGACGAGTCTTCCTGCAGGGAATGCTTGTTCGCTGAACTCCAGAAGACACACTGGTGACACCCCTTGTTCTTCTCTGTCTGTGTCTGTCCTCCCTGCCTTGAATGCAAGAACCTTAATTGGTAAAGTATCAAAGAGGGGGGTAACTCGTCTGTTCGAGCGAGTGCGTCTCCGGCTGACGTTATACCGGCGGCCGCGCCTTCAGATTTTAAAGGTATGATGTCACCCTGTTCAGTGCCTGTATCTGCTCTATCTGACTGTGCTGGATGCCTGAACGCTGTTTTTTTCTTAACAAAGAACTTCAACTAGCTGTTTCACACCAACAGTTATGTTACAATGGAGATAGCATTCCTTTTAGTTGGCATATTAAATCTTTGAAATGATGAAACTAACTGAAAATATGCGCAGAAAGATCTGACATGCAAAGAAGCAAAACAAATATTTTCAGGCACACTGCACTTCCAATGCACCGTGAAAAATGTGTCATCGGGGTCTGTGTCCTGATGAGATCATTTATCCTTTACGTGTGCGAGAGAGAGAAATAATGAATTACTGAACTGGTAACAGTTTTTCAGTTATTTTCAGAGCAGTACAGCTCATTTAATAAAATGATGATCGACACCTCAAGAGATCCAAACCTGCAGAGATAAAGTTTGCTGTTTAATACATTACTTTTACAAATTCTGCTGGATTTTGTTATTGTTCATGGCCCTATATCTGCGTCTAACCCTCTTGGTACCAATAAAACCTGCCGTAGACAGCCAGTCTCCCTAGGGTAACAGTCTTTTACTGCAAACATTCCCAGTACTTCATTCCTTAGAGGGAGGCAGAAGAGATCAGCCGTAACAGCCCAATTTATCAGAGAACCTTGGGGCAGGATGACATCATGGTGGCCCCACCACACCTTTAACTAACTCCAGCAGCCACAGCACTCGGAGACCAGGTATCATTTGTCCCATATGGGGTAGTGGTATACTGCTGGTAGTTTTTTTCTCATTTCTCTTTCTTTTACATAAGCGGTTACAAAAATACTAGATGCAAAGATATTTTGTTGAATATAGTTTTGTTACTGCTGTCTATGTTTCATTGGTTGTGAACGCGACCATTTGGTTTGAACCTTCTTATCTAATCTCTAATGCAGTTATTCAAACACTTCATTGTGCGGCTGTGACACAATTCATGATGGGTAGACTCAATGTTTGATAACCATGAAGTTCTTAGGTAAGTTTACATTTTATGACCTATTCTTACAGATGAACAGTATAGGTATAAATGTTTAGGTATGTGTATTTATTAGAAATCTCAAAATTTGTCTGTTTTTTCTTGCTTACATTTCCCTTGAGTGTGATTAAGAACACCCAGATCAAGACAAGACAGGCAGGGATCTTTTGGCTGCAATCCGGCTGTAGACATCCAGCTTGCGAGTGGTAAGATATACAAAGGGAAGTACTGTATTTGTTTTTTAGCCATGTACAAAGTCACGGTGACAACAAAGCCAGAAATCAACTACAGTTGTAATGAAAAGTGAGCAGTCTGAGTCTAGCATAGGGTTCCTTATAGCCCGAAAAAACATCCTAGGTTTAACATGTTTGACATTGTTTGGTACTGTATATAAAGGAAAAACAGGAAAATATTTTTTTGAGGAATTAAAGTGAAGGCCCGGATACACACATTTAATTTATTATGATATATGCACATTGTTGTAAATACATTTTTTACAAATTTCAAAAGTGTTTATTTCATAAAAAATGTTGTCATGCTAGAAATAGTCTATGTCCTAGAAAAAATATTATGCACTGTTTTACAGACAGTAAACACGCAAAGACATCAAGCAGGAGGAACGAAAAAAATAAGCAATAAAAAGAGGAAATCAATACTGTGCAATAGTGTACACTTTTCATTATAATCCAAAACAAAATGTCTTTCCTTTTTTTGTTTTATTACTTAAGAAAAGAAGGTCATTATTTTCAAAGATAAGTTTATGCAGAAAAGATTGACACAGGAAAACATATTATAATCAGAGAGAGTGTTTTACATTACGTCTAATTTTTTAGTTTATTGAATAGCTGACTAATTATTGAACATGAAGCAACATAATAGTAGCATAATACTGTACATCAAGGTCAGGACTAGACAAGCCGTAAGAGCATTAGATTGTTAATGATCATCTTAAATCTATCATTTACCTTATTAAGTTTATTTTTTTTATTTTTATTTAGCCTTGTTGTGCAAGCACTGTTGAGCTTTAGCAGAGGCTGCAGCTTTTGCCAGAGGGGAACTGGAATCCCTGGTTGGGCCTGGGTTCTCCTGAGTTTTTTTTTCTCGATTGGAGTTTTGGGTTCCTCGCCACCGTTTGCATATTGTTTTGCACTATCTGCCTGGCCGGGGGGGCTGCTTTAGAATTCAGAAGTTAGACATAATTAATATTGCATATAAGAATTTATAGTCCGTTTAATATTTGACCTGTGGTTCTCTCTCCTTTATCGCCAATGTGTGCTTTCACTGTGTGTGTGTGTGTGTGTGTTTGTGTGTGCGAGTGTGTTTGTGTGTGTGTGCGTCTATGTCAATCTGTGTGTAAGTATGTATGCATATTGTGTGTGTTGAGCATTTTTATGTCTGTCTTTTGTTTGTTTTCACCTTTTTCTTGTTTTTACAGGTATATGCCTTTAGTTGGTTTACTTGTATTCAATGTGTCTAATGTACAGCTGCTTTGTAACAATGAAAATTGTAAAAAGCGCTGTATAAATAAAGTTGAGTTGAGTTGAGAGCAGGTATTTATTCTTTAAAGCGGATGTAACATGCTATTTCATGAATTCTGACTTCTTTACACTGTTAACTTGCTGGCTTCACTAGCTTAATATGGAAAACTTGTCAAAAAAGGAGTTGAATGTGTGATGTAGTATTTCTGTTATTGATTCACTCCGCCAGGGTTCGTACAGGTTTCGGAAAGTTTTTTTCGAGAAAAACAGGAATTCTTAGTTCTTAGTTCAAGAGTTCTTAGTCCCTTTTTGGACAATTATCCCGGAAAAGCATTCCCAGGGATCACCAGCGAGCGAAAGAGCACGCCACACACGCGAGCGTGAGAGAAAGAGCACACAGAGGTGTAAGTTATACTTCAGTATTATTTTAGGGGATCAGTACTTTACTTGAGTACAATTCAAAAACTTCAGTTCTGCTGAAGTTAACCCAGAGGTTATACAACCTTGAGTAGCATGTTGCATTTAGATACGGCATGTCTTGTAGCTTGATAAAACTGCAAGATAAAACATTGATTGTTGTTTGTCAGTTCATATTGTGAAAGATTAAATGCTTGAACAAGAATCTCCTATAGTTTTACAGTTACATTCACTTGTACTCAAGTAAAATATTAATGTGGTAATTTTTTACTTTACTTAAGTATTATTCTGTCCAGATACTTGTACTTTTACTTGAGTACAATTTTCTCTCAGTGCTTGTACTTTCACTTGAGTTACATTTTTGAGTAGTTTTTACACCTCTGCGAGCACACCCACACGTGAGCGTGAGTGTAAGAGCAATCCCACGCGTCAATCTGCCAGCGTGAAAAAGAGCACGCCCATCAATGCCGCTTCTCTCGACTGACAGAAGTTTAGCTGTGTTTGTTTGCTCACTGGATTTGTGTGATGAATGTTATACGGTGGATAGAATTCTGGATTTGGATATCGTTTGAAACTGATTGATGGCTCTCACCCAGCGCTAAGAGATGCCAGACATGAACCAGTGCCTTGAAAAGTCATATTTTTGTGTTTTGTTGGCAATCGGCGTGTATGTGAATAATGTGAACAACACGAATGTATAGTGAATCAACAGTCATGCAGGGATAATGCGATGATCTATTGTGTGCTCGAGCTGTAGTTCCGCCCCCCTTGCATGGCTACAGGAGCTCGACTTTTTCTGGAAATTATTGTACAGCTGTATCTCTCTTTTACATATTTGATCAAAATAAATACTCATCGAAGATACGGAGTATGCAATACTACTGTATGGTACTTAAGATTATTATAAGAGTGGCAGAAACTGCGTGTGTTACCTCATCTTTAACATGTAACACTAAGAGGCCAAAAAAGAGCCAGAATGATAGAGACAGGCCTGTTGTGACTCATCTGCTTTTGGGTGTAATTCTTTAGCACAGGATGCTCTGGTGAAAGATATGGCATGTTTTCCACACAAACGTATATATCTGTGAAAGGATAGATACAGTCTATGGGGCACAGAGGATCCTGTTGTTAAACTGTGATATGTGGAAAAAGGATGATAGCTGAGATTTGGTTTACGACGAGTGTGGCACAAGCTAAGGCAGAATGAAGACATACACGTCAACAGAAAACCACAATTAGGCGACATACAAAAGTTGGGTGTCCCAAAGTGTGAGCTTCTATTATTAGACTACACTATTATTTTCAACACACAGAGATTTCATATTCTAGAATTGAAAAAAATAATATATATAAAAAGTCATTGTAACGAGATTCATTAAAAGGAAGGAAGGAGGCGAGAACCGGAAGACAATAAAAAACATTTAATAAATAATATAACAGCCGACGGCCCCTCACGGACGACCGCCGGCTAACAAACAAACAAACCAAAACATAATATAATAGCCAGCGGCCCCTCACGGACGACCGCCGGCGAACAACAACATTAAAACAAACACAAGCTCGGGCCCGGTCCTCTCTCCTCGACGGTCCGGTCGCTTGTTCCTTTTATATGCTCCCAATCTCCTACGTGATGCGAGGCCGGTGCGCGCACCACTGGCGCTAATTAACAATTACTTACCGGCCTCGAACCACAGTCTCGCCCCGCCTACTCTACTACAGTCATATTGTCCAAATTCAAAGCAACCAAAAGGTATAAACTGTTTGTTTATTGCAATGTGTGTTGAGCCTAATCTCAGCTTAACTGTTTATTTAGCCACATATGAAATTCCCATCCTCAGGGGCATTCTTGTAAATGTCAGCCTTGCACTGGGGTAAAATTTGAATGCTGATACACATGTAAAGTGTTCTATGCTTTTTCGTGCATTTCATCTTGTTGTTCCATATTGTAAATGGAATTCTTTCTTGTGTAATTCTAATTACTCCTGAATTGATCAAAGAATAGTAATGACAGGGGTTGGTGGACTATCGATTAATCCCCAGGTGCTATTTAATTCTTAAATTCGGCAACCCCTGATGGAGGGAGACACAACAAACATCAAACATGAATGAAGGCACTTAAGGCATTGAAAGAGTTGGTCCCATCTGTTACAGTTTGAGAGGATATTACAGCAGAGTGAGTCAGAGTCGGACTCTATAGTCAGACTATAGTGAGTCAGAGTCTAAAGCTCAATAGTGTGTAATGTGTGTCATCAACTCCAGATCTGCCTCTTTTTGTTCTTCACTGCATGTCACAGATAGCAGAGCAGCTCTCGGGTTTACTGAGTGGCATGGAGAGTCTTTCAGATCCACCAGACACACTATGGTCCGAGTGCACACACAAATACCAGAAAACTTCAGTAAAAAGGCAAGAAAAAAACATATTAAATGAAGCTGGTCTTATTATTGGCCCTGGCAACCCGTAATTGTTTTCAGTGGTCGAACAGGTGAAGCAGTATACTGTTAGCCAGTTTACATCAGTTAGATCTGGCTTTTGTGAGTGCATTTGGATTGGAGTGTGTATGGTTTCATGTGCATCAATCACTGTATTTTTTTCATTGTTTAAAAAACAAGATTGGTGTACTGTAACTTGAATTTTCAGCATTTTGTCACCTAAACTTTGGGATAAAAAGTCAGTAATTTTGAAAACTTTCTCCGGGGAATGGCACTTGACTTCAGGATGCGTTCCCTCTACTATATTGGACAAATAAACAGTTGAAGAATACAAATACAAAAGCCTGGGCAAAGACAGCTAAAATGGTTGGTCGTGCCTTGTAGGTCTGCATGCTAATTCTCATCCTATAAAACAAACCTGTCAGTGACATTCTTAGCTGTCAGCATTATATGACCCTTTATTTGATGAAAACTTGTTGTGGGACTCATCACCTGTATTTGATTCTATACACGATTTGTTTCAATCCAGTAAATCAGGGGGAAACCGTGCAGCTGACATGCTCTGAAATCTGCAACTCCAAGTCTCCTGATATAAGGCTGTCTTGAATTGAACCGAAAGAGGAAGGAGAATGGCAGGGACATTTTTCTCAAATCGAGTATGTATGATAAAGCCGACCTTTTAGATATTCTCTGAGTTTCAGGGATTTAGCTGCATAACTGGACCCTTCAATTATGGCTTAACATTGGAATTTTTCAAATGCAGTGTAAACTGCATTAATGCAACAATTAGAAAGAGTAAAAATTTGGTTAACTTTCCCTACATGACATGAATAGTATGATTTTCTTATGTTTAGGAATAATTATCTATCCTGCTTTCTCCTTATTACTTCTCATTCAATGATTGCCATTGTTTTTTGTAATAAATGGTACTGTAAATGTCTCTTGATATGTCTTGAGTATGAGCATACTATTTTTCAGGTTTAAAAGGTATAGTTCACCTAAAAATGAAAATTGTTTCATTATTTATTCACCGTCATGTAATTCCAAACCTGCATGACTTTCTTTCTTCAGCATAACACAGAAGAAGATATTTTGAAGAATGTTGGTAATAAAACCACATCAGACCCCATTGACTTGTTTTATTAAGACAACACAACCGAGACATTTCTTAAAATAAAAGAGTGATGAATGATTACATCATTTTTGTCTTAAGAAAAATGTATGATATGACCTTATAGTAAAACCGTAACTGAGATCAGGATTTAGTAGGTTATTTGTTATCTATGCTTTAATATGGCTTTGTTTGTCTATCAGCCAGACTAGCCCTACACTGGCATAAAAAAGCTCGGACCAGCATTTTATCATGCTGGTCCGAGCAGCTCTCTCTCTCTAACCACTGCCTGATTGTGACTCTGGGAGTGGACCAGATGTGGTAATCACATTGTCTTCCCCTAAGGTTCCTGAAAAAAACTACTTTGAATTTGGTCAATTTACTCCATCCGGGGTCTGTTTTTGGCAGGAACGTTTAATTCGCCTTCAGCCCTGTACAAAAAACGATCTGAAAAATATGATGTATGGACACAACTGACACTAAATTGATAATACGTAACATTTTCCCAGTAGTCCTGTTGGAGGAGAGATGAATGAGCAGGGTACTGCATACTTTGCATACTTCTGAAATATGATGGGGTCACACTCATAGACCTCATGTCTGAAACACAAGCAGAACAATTTTCAGTGCAATGAGGTCTATACAGTGTGCAATGGCTCATTTATGCAGATGATGTGGTCCTATTCGCGAAGTCATCATTGCAAAGGAATGGAGATTGCCTTCTATGCCACTTGGAGGGTTAAGGCATCCGCCGATTGGCTTCTTCTGGGGTTTATTTTGTGACTGCAGTTAATCCACCACTTCACAGTTCTCAAATCTCTGAACTTTGTTTTGGTGAGCCAGTCTAAACGATCCCCATAATCTTTCGCAATTTCATATAACGGTTGCAGGAACTCAACCTAAACACAAGAATTCCCTTTAAACTGTTTAGATTTCTCCACTGTGAGATAAATGAAAACAAACTATTCACTGTAAATAATTACACCTAAGGGTATATAGTTGATGTAGATGTGGGCGGGGCCTTCTTTATTCTTGCCCTACAATAGTGTAGAGAGAAAATGTCTTAAAAGAATGATGAACCTTTTGTTCTCTCTGTTGATGGCAATGTGCATCATCTGCTCGTGATCATTCATAGCCTGCTCACGGGCATGTGCTCTTTGTTTAGTTGCCAAGGTAGATGTTGAGACATGCTCACAGGGCTTGTATGCACATGGGTCAGTGTGGAACAATAATCTACAAAGGACTGGTGATGATGTTTTTAGAATCTCAAAAGAACGATAAATGTTAAATTATAATAAATGAGAGTGTGTTTACAAAACACCATGAATGAAAGTAAATAAAAATTATGTCCGTTCCAGGTGGGCATTCTTTGGGAGCACACGTTTTCTTTCTAGTTATTTTTCTGTCACTCGCTCACAATCCCTCCCACTCTGACTCACTTATCCATTCCAAGTAGGAAGTCTGACCATATTAAGAATGTTCTCAGATACAGGCATAGACAAGCAAGTTTGTCAAATCACACATTACATCACAGCCTGCCTTCCAGGCCATTTCAAATCACAATTCATGCAGATATGTGCCTATAAAACAGAATGACAAGGCAGCACTTGATCAACTTCAGTTCACATTTGGTTCACTTAACAACTTCAGACGCTTATGAGGTTTGTACATTTGTGTGTATATGCGGATGTGAGTATTGAGTCACACAATTTAGGAGTATTGTCAAGTGTCTGGAGTGGAAAAAGGAAAGTCTGGAGCAGTTTTCTGCTTAGGTTGTGATATGTGAGATCCTGATTCTTTTTATCACTGCCTTAGTTGATTCATGATGTCTTTAAAAGGTAAGCCAACTAAGTAAACAATGAACCTGTGCCAAGGAATTTCTTGTCAATTGTCTGACATAACTTCCCAGCAAAATAATGTTATCATCCTTTGGTCTGAATCACAAATTGCTATTGAATGACTTAATACACCTACACCCACAAACGCAATGAAACACAGATTGACTCATATGTAAAGTCACAGAACAATGTCATACGGTTGTGCAGTTACAACTGGACACAGAGACACTCTTGCTATTTCTCTATGCACAAACACAGCCATATATGGTTGTAAGAGAGAGAGAGAGAGAGAGAGGGAGAGAGAGAGAGACAGAGAAAGAGAGAGAAAAAGAGAGAGAAGCTCTCACTATGAACTAAACAACTCTCCATCAAGAAAAACTGTTGTTCATAGATTACACAATCCACGCCTCAGAAGCCCCAAAATCATGTAACTGTGTAAAAGCTGTATAAACAATATGACCAGTAGCTGTAACCTTTCCCTTGGTGGACTGGCAGACTGCAAGTTGAATCACTTGTTTGCGCTAAGATAAAGAATAAAGATCACAGCAAAGTGAAGCATGGTGGGCCCAGAATAAGGAAGAGGGCCTAATGTTTGCTGGCCTGATGTGCATCTTTAACTTCTACGTCTATCACAGGATTAAATATTTATTTGATATCTCTATGTCGTGAACACTGTGGTATTTATGACAATGGCTTCTAAAGGTATGACGGTTAAATATTGATAACCGAAGAACTACTTTACAAAATTAAAGGGATTGTTCACTCCAAAAAAAATTGAAATGAACATGAAAGAAGATATTAAGAAGAATATGGGAAACAAAACAGTTCTGGGGCACCATTAGACCTACCCTTACTACCACAGTAGTTTTTTAAGTCAATGGTGCTCGAGAACTGCTTGCCCACAAACATTCTTTCTAAATATTTATTTTAGTCTTCAGCAGAACTACAAAATTTTGACCGTTTTGGAATAACTAGGTGGTTGGTAAATGATGACAGAATTTTTATTTTTGGGGAACTATCCCTTTAATGAACGCACAAAGTTTTCTTTCCCATCATAAACGCATCAAATTTAGGCAGGGCCTCAGCAAACTGTGTAACCCTGCAAATCCGGTGTCAGGACCTCTAAGGCTCATATTCACTGCTTCTCCACAACATGCTCAACTACGTATCCAATCCTCAAAGGAATAACAAAAATATCCTTCTTGTGCTGCCTCGCTGCACACACGCTCCCATAATCAGAAACAGCATCAACACAAAATCAGCTGCAGCCACTACACAAGAATACATGGACCACAATGATCAAGCAAGAACATCGTTTTCAAATAGATTAATATATTGGTTAAGCATTCACTTAAAGACATATTTATAATGAACAGAAATTTTGTCAGCTAATTCATTAAAATCTCTTACTATTTTGTTTGTTCTGTTGAACACAAAAGAAGATATTTAGATTCTACTATGGCGGTCAAGGGCGGCCAAGAACCGGTTATAAGCATTCTTCCAAATATCTGACTCTGTGTTCATCAAAACAATGAAATTTACACAGATTTGAACATCCTGAGGGTGAGTAAAAGTTAAAATTTTTGGGTGAACTGTCCCTTCAACATGACAAATTTTAAAATGTAGGTCATTAATAAACAATTACTGGGTTGATGTTACCTCAACAGGTGATCACCAGACCCATGAAGTTTTGTATTACTTAAAAGACTTTCTAAGCATCAGCTAGTGCATTTGAGAAAAGTATGTCCCCAATATTAAAGAAAGTAGAGTGACAAAGAGGACAAAAGAAGAAGAAAGAAAAGGGCATAGAGAGAGTGTGTGTCAGCAACCTTATCCTTATTTGGGAGGAGGAATGTGGAGGAGGCTGTGCACACAGTGGCTATGGATGATGGATCTCATTCTACCTCTGTAACGCTCTCATTGTAAGAGCAAAGAGACTCACGATATGATATCCATTCTTTTAACAAAGGCCCTGAGAAGCAAGGGATATGAATTTTGATGTACACAGGTTAAAAATGACCTGACATCTGGATGAATTGTGAATGATAGATTGTGTTCAAATGTGTCTTGTTTACAATGTCATTTACAAAGTGAATCACGATCACAATTGCAGGCAACAATTACATAATGTGTTATAGAATGCATCTACACACACTCACTGTAATGAGCTGCTTGAAGTAGTGACACCCTTTTTATACATACATCTGGCCTAAATAAGAAAACCAGATGTTTGAAGCTGATAAATAAATGATGTCACCCCCGAATCAAAGATGGCAGTCCTGGCAGTATTTGTTTATCCCGTTCTCCACATGTGGGGCCCAGAAGAAATGACCGTCTGCCCTCCATAAGCAGAGGCCACCTGTGTCTGTGTGTGTGCGTGTGTGTGTGTATGTATGCACCTGGTAAACCCTACGGTATGGGGACATGAGATTGCGTGTGTTGGGATCAGGTCTGGCCTACATTGTGGGGAATAGCCAACAATACCCATTTCCATATTACATTAATTTAGCTTGTAAAGTGGATACAATTAGGTCATTGAAAACAGACATGAGAGGAGAGAGAGACTATAAATGAGACATTAAATCTTCAAAAAAAAACTATATAGGTCTAGTCTGAAAACTATTAAGCACAGTTTTCTCTAGTTTAAAACTGCAGTATCTATTTAACGCTGAATCAGATGATAAGGTCGTAAGAAATGTTCACCAATTACAATCTAAACATTCATTATGTAAACCTGTGTACTTCTCACTAAACAGGAATGTAAAGCTGCTTAGGGAATATTGACTGCACGAAGTTTCAGAGAAAACAAGTGAAGCCATTGTGCAACTGGAATCAGTGCTCTAAATTTCCCAATTTCCTTATTATCTCAAACTAAACTAACAACATGACCAGAATCTGTTCAAGAGGCCATTTGCGTAAATCTTCCTTTATTTTTAGGACAACCAACCAACACACTTACACACCTCTGCATATAAAAAATACATTCAACACCTAGATTTGAAGATTTACATACACAAGTACTCTGTATCCCTTAAATGCGTGCTTCTAGATGACACTGTATGATCTCAGGACTATGGCAGTCGACAGTCTAAACTTGTACTAACAAGTTTCGCAGTGCACCCCTTCAAACATCAGCACACTTAGAAAAAATGGCAGGGGGGATAGGTTGGGTGCAGAGAATTCTTCAGTGTTTGGTGATTTCTACATAATATTGGAAATACATGTTTTCATGAATCACATTGTATCTGTGGGCTTTCCTGGTTTTGTTGTTTACAAACTTGTGGTCATCCTCATAGCAACGGATTCTGTTTTCACTTCCTGTTTAAGGTGATGCCATGGTGCTGTGTGCCAGCTCATCAAATTTCCCTGTCTTCAAGAGAAAATGGATAAATGGTCTGGCCCTCAAAGAAGGTTAAATATAAAAAGTTTTATTTTGGTTACTTAAAATCTCAACAAAAATGCTTTCACAATGATTGACATTGATTTTTAGAGTTAACGTTTGATCTCATATGCCTGGAAATCAAAGATTTTGTCGGATATTTAAAGTCAGAGCTAACTATATCAGCCAAAATGCAGATGCAGGAGATAAAGAGTAGACTTTGAGTCTCTGAGTTGCATCTTTCTCAAAGCTCAGACTGACCCTATCTCAGCAAAAACGCATTCAACGAGTGTTTTAAAAGTGTTTTTGACCTTGAATCCTTGAAACGGAGACAACCTTATCTCAAACATATGAAGACAATACACTAATGCTCTACAGGATTTAGTTAATGGAGTGTTATACAATATTCTTTTCATATAAAATCATACACAAAATGATATATTTAATATATATTATATTGAAACTTAAGTGGACTTTTATTTTTTCTGACAACATCACATAATGAATTGGGCCTCAAATTAAAAATATGATATTTAAAGATATAATGACTAATACCCAAACCATTTTTAATACCATTTCATTCCCTTTTCTGAAATAGTTGAATTGTTTGTATTCCTCTTTAATTTTTAACATTTTGAGCACATCATATTGAAGTTACACCATGGATCCGCCCACCTGACAGCGCAGACACAAAAATCACACTTCAACCATTGAAATGCATGCATTCACACAAGCACCGTTGCATAACTGCACATGCAAACTGTGCAGGACTTGTGTGAAGCCAAATCACAATGGCATGTGAAAACCCATTCTCATGTTCTTTTGAGTAATCATTCGTGCCTTGCGCAAAGTCAGCCCATGCATCTCTTCGATGCTGATGTGTGAAGGACTTGGGTGTGGTGAACAAAGCCCAGCACCCAGTTTGTGGTTCTT
Source organism: Triplophysa tibetana (assembly GCA_008369825.1). Taxonomy (NCBI): domain Eukaryota; kingdom Metazoa; phylum Chordata; class Actinopteri; order Cypriniformes; family Nemacheilidae; genus Triplophysa; species Triplophysa tibetana. The sequence goes on along the minus strand of CM017912.1, from coordinate 14,353,788 downwards.
TGACAAGAATACAAGACCCTTATAGTATGTGTGAGTTAACCATAACTAAAAATACTCATCATAACAAAGACAAGTTGTTAAATATGTGGGTGGAAAATATGTAGACCAGTGTTGGATGAAACTAGTTACAAAGTAATTCATTACTGCTATGTATTACTTTTCGCTTGAAGATGTAAAGTTAGTGATAACTCTTATTTTTTCTGTAATTTAATTTAACCAAATACTGTGTAATATATTCAATTGTGGAAATTACATCAAAATTATAAGTCTAACTTTAAAATGAATGCTTTAATGTATCCTTCTCACATTTGTATTCTTTGTTCAGTTAATAAGAATCATTTATGTAGTTATTTATTATTTATTTGAATGAATGAAATAAGCCGTGTCATGTCTATCCTTAAATCGATTCTAATCAAGGTTGATATGGGATATGGAAAGTTATTAGTAAGAAGTAATTAAATACTTTTTGGAGACAGAAATTTGTACAATAAACTAATAACACTATTAAATATATAATTTGTAACTAGTAATGAATTACGTTTTCATATCTGACCCAACACTGTATACAAGCCACAGTAACATTGGTTTGAAAGATGGAGTGGGATCTTGTTCCAGAAATTTTATTGTTATACAGTGAATTCTTCGTGTGTCTCCACGATGTGGGAGTTGACTAATTTAGACAGACTTTAAAACAGGTGTTATGAGATAAAATAAATAATTGCGTAAGAACTTAGCCTGACCTGTGCACAACCCCATCTAAGGTAAGAATGTTTGCCTGCCCCAGTTAGTTGAGGAAATGCAGAAGGGAACATGTTAAAGAGAATAGTTAAGTTTGTTTATACTCCTTTGGCTTCAGCTTTTGATAGACTGAATGTTTCCTTACATTGTAAGTTAAATATGTCTTGAGGCCTGAAATGAAAACTCAATCTAATAGATCTCTTGATCTCTCATACAAAATGGTAAACTGTAAAGTATAGGGTATAGCCTATGCATCCAATGGGGCCTACTATATCTCCACCAAATGGTAGGGCAGTAACAAGATTTTTTGTATGACATTAACTAACAGCAACCATTCTATGTCTTGCAATGACCAGCCTCAGCATTTGGTCCTCATTATCCACAGTTCAGAGATATGAGGTCATTCCCCTCCGAAAATGAAGAGGGTTGAGAGAGGGGATTTCAATCCCACATCAGGGCTTTATTGTTACAATGCAACAGCGCTTTCCTTTGGAAGAGAGTGGAAGGGTTATCCGTAAAGGTTGTGTAGGTCTTTGTCGCCCTCTTGCGCATTTGAAGGAGATGAATCGTCTGTGATTTGGGTGTTTCCTTCATATGGACATGTGTTTCCTTTAAACTTGTGTGCAAAACTATATATTTGTTGCTAAGCCTTTATTCATAGCAAGCGGTTTCTGCATTTTGTTTATGAATTTTGTATTTCCTTAATTAATAGGCCTATTCTCAGAAGCATTCAATAGAAGCATTCGATCACAATTTATTAATTTGGTTTAAAATTGTACCCCTTATTAAGAAAATGATAGTGTAAATCTAATAGTTTTAATAATACATTTTAAATTCGATATGTATTTTAAGATCGAAATCTTGGTATGGAAAAAGAGTCAAAATTAAACCCACACACAAAAAGTGTTTTTTAAGGATTATAAGAAACATAAGGGCAAGCAAAGCAACATCTTAATAGTGGAAATAATTGTGTCATTATTCGCGTGTCATACTGCATATTACAAAACAAATACGTTTGTACTCGTATCGAAAAGTCTCAGACGTAAAAGGGAGCTAAAAACGACACTTCCGTCTTTAGCGTTAAGCGCCAGAGAGAGAAAGACTACAATCTGTTAACTCACATACGAATATGAATTAATTTATAAATTACTTTATGAAATTTTGTTAAATTTGTAATTACAGCAGAAATAATAAAACATAATATCAAACGTGCATAAGGCGACCGGATGTAGTCACACTCGTTGCGTTATTACGCAGCGGAAATGCATTTTTCTTCCTTTCCTCCATTAGGTGAGTGCGTGGTGAAAGCGCGCTGCTTCGCTCTCTACTTATTGCTCGAAAAACACAATGTTTCCTCATTTATATACACGCATATCACCATTTGAAAGTATGTTTTATTGTGTATATTACAGATCGCAACCATGGGCCGCCGTCCAGCCCGTTGGTAAGTTGTGAATTTGATGTTTCAAAAACCGGCCATAGTTAAAATGGCAGGGCCTGCTAACCATGTGTGCGACAGTGTAACGTTACTGATAATCCACTAGTGTCGAGTCATTCACAATACAAACTTCTATTAAACACAATTTATTTTATTACTTTTTATTTGCTATGAATTTAACAACTTGCTTTAAAAAAAAATGTATGTGGAACAAACTAGCGTCCCAGTTAGCGGTGACGTTTAAACGTTGACTGCGTTATTTATTGGGCAATGCACAACACATTTTTAATTCTATGTTCCCTACAGTATTTGTGAAGGATTTAACAGTTTATTTTTCACTGACATATTGCTTTACCATCATTATTATTGTGATGGATTTGATTCTTACTGAATGTCAATCATCTCTTGCAGCTACAGATATTGTAAGAACAAGCCTTACCCCAAGTCCCGTTTCTGTCGAGGTGTTCCTGGTAAGTAGTCAAGTTAAATTCATAATATGGAGACATCGATTGGAATGTTTGTTTTCCTGCAGTTTATTAAGCCGACCAGTCTTGTTTTCTGTACTTCTCTGGTGTGCAAAGGCTGCAGACATTAATTCTTTGGTTGTGTATGAGCCTGGCTGGGAGGTGCTGGGCCCTTTAAGGGACCATTGAGACAGATATCATTGTGGAAATCGTTACAAAGTTAAATTAGTTGATACTAGGATTGTATTGGACATTAAAGGTTTTTTTTCATTTAATTAAAAGTTGCCATTCTCAAGGGAATTCTCTTTACGAATTTGTTTGGATTAAGTGTGCCTCTTCTAAACAGATCCCAAGATCAGGATCTTCGACTTGGGCAGGAAGAAGGCTAAGGTGGATGAGTTCCCAATGTGCGGTCACATGGTGTCTGATGAATGTGAGCAGCTGTCCAGTGAAGGTAAGATAAGGGTTTTTTACACTTTAAATTTGTATCAGTTTTTCTGAGCACAGTGTCGAAAAATGTGTAGATATTCCATACCATTTTCTGATACATTGACCTATTTCTTCAATTTAAAATTTCCTCTAGCTCTTGAGGCTGCCCGTATCTGTGCTAACAAGTACATGGTGAAGACCTGCGGTAAGGATGGATTTCACATCCGTGTGCGCCTGCACCCCTTCCATGTTATCCGCATCAACAAAATGTTGTCCTGTGCTGGAGCTGATAGGTGAGCACGTGTTCTGTCTGTGATGTTTACCTGCAGTTTATTAAGCCGACCAGTTATGTTGTCTGTACTACTCTGGTGTGCAAAGGCTGCAGACAGTAATTCATTGGTTGTGTATGAGCCTGGCTGGGAAGTGCTTGGCCCTTTAAGGGACCATTGAGACAGATCTTGCTGCAGATTTTTAAAAAATATTTTTGTTCTTCGTCAATTAACATGTGGTCATTTCTTCAGGCTCCAGACTGGAATGCGTGGTGCTTTCGGAAAGCCCCAGGGCACAGTGGCTCGTGTGCGTATTGGACAGGTGATCATGTCCGTCCGCACAAAGCCCCAGAACAAGGAACATGTGATCGAGGCTCTGAGGAGAGCCAAGTTCAAGTTCCCAGGCCGTCAGAAAGTATGTAACATGTCTGTATTAGTTTTAAAAAATATCAAAGCACGACTGTCTTACTAAGCTTGATGTACTTCCCCATCAGATCCACATCTCCAAGAAGTATGGATTCACAAAGTTCAATGCCACGGAGTTTGAAGAAATGCTGGCAATTAAGCGTGTGATTCCTGATGGTTGTGGGGTGAAGTACATCCCCAACCATGGACCTCTGAGCCGGTGGAAGGCAGTCCACTCCAAATAAGGACCACATCCATATGTGAACCACGGCTCCAGTGATCTCAAATAAAGTCCATTTGTCTGATTTACGTGGTGTTTTTATTGTCTTTTGAAGCATAAAAAGTGTTTGTGGCTGTAAGAATAGCTTGTGTAATTGTATAGAAATATACATTTATCCATGAAAACTATAAATCAGATTATACTAGTGATTGTCAAAACAAGGGTAGTTGGTGAGGGGCCAAAGGATAAGTTCTGGATTTGAATATACTATAGTTTTTGGGTTGATAGCAAGCTTATCAAAGAGACAACAGAAACTGTTGTACCTAATTTTTTACTACAATTAGATTTACCTTTTCCCAAACGAGAGTGGTACCACAGACTTCAAGCTTGCTGCTTCCATTTTTGAGGTTCTGTTGAAGGTTTTCATGTATTTTTAGCGTGCGTTTTGTCTAATCTATGGTGCCCTAATCATTCTCATTCCTCCAGCCGAAATGTTGCTTGTCATAACTTGTTAACTGGGTATCATCATAGACATTGTGCTGTGTGCGGTTAATGTCAAACATTGCCTGGAGGATAAAGTGCTAAACTACAGTCTTCTCAAACCACAAGGTTCCTGCTTTTGTCACACGGTACTAGATAAGTATTTCAGTTTTATGAAATTGTGCAAACAATTAAAACATATTGTGGACATGTGCTATTTGAAAAGCTCATCAGATACAGTTTGATTATAATTTGATTTAGATAACAGAGCTGATTAAATAAGTGATCAGGGTTTTGTTGGTGATATAGCTCAACGTTATTTTGTATGGATTGGATCTTTTTAAATGTTACGATTTTCCTTGCCCTGCATAAAATATAAATACATACATTTTAAAATAAAACATGAAGGATAAAACAAACAGAAGCTTACAAAAGTTTATTACAAAACAAAATACATTGCTGTCATAATGTAGCCACTTGCAATATAAAGGAAAACCACAGTGTAAATATAAATTAAATGTGATGAATACCTCCGACACAAGAAAATGAAATGTTCAATGATTGTCATAACTTCTAGACTATGAACCGTGGGCCTTGTTGATGTAGTCACAACCACTATCCATGACATTCATAGATGTAGCTGTGGCCCGATTTAAGTTCAAATCCAAAGTTCACAATAGTCCTGTTACAGCAACATATATTCTTTGCTCAAACTAGATGAGATAAATTCTCATCTTCTTCCTTATTTCCACTCTCATATTATATGCAGTAGCAGTAAGACGATGAGAACAAATGCTGTGGGCAGAAGACATGATGCTTTGCTGTTTCTTGACTGAAATCCAGACTTCGCGGTCTTCAGGGTGACTTCGATGGGGTAGTGATCACTCACTTCAAGAGCCTGAGAGACAATCGACATGTTCAGTGTTGTCACTGTGACTAAAGCAAAAAACAGCAAATGCTGCAGTTCTAGTTTAGGCTAAACTTTTGTTTACCGAGTGAAGTTGGCCTGCCTGTTAAAAGGTACTGATTTTTCAAAGGTCTGTTTTGTTTAAAAAGAGAACCTGCTACTATGCACCACAACTTAAAATAGTTAAAAACGGATGTTTTTTACCTGAGCCTCTGTAAGACGGTACTCTTTGGAAAACTTGAATGGTTGTGCTGAAAATGGCTCAATTGTTTTCAGAAAAGCCTCTCCATACACAACAAATCTGTGGATTCAGCCATAAATATTTTGATTTAAATATTCATTAAACAAATATTTCTTCATTTGTAAATTGATTTGGATATAAGTCCCTGCAAAAGGACAAAAATTTGAAAATATATTAAATTGAAAGTTAATTTGCAGTTTCAATACGGCAAGAATATATTTGTCTATTGTTACTGTACCTGTCATATGCACAATCAGTCGACTCTTTTACTGTAGTGTCCACATCATCTTTAATCAGCCAGATAAAAGAAGTGTTTGAGAAGAGTCTGATGTTCTTACGGTTCTTCTTAGCCACGTATCCACAAGCTGCATTGAAGTCCCCAAGAAACATGATGTTCTATCAAGAGCAGAAGGTTATAAAAGCTGGATTTAGAATGTATATGTTCAATAGTGTTGAATGTCAGTTTCAAATAGGCAAATTCGCCAACACACCTTGACTGTCCATCGCTTTTGAATATCCACAAAAACATCATACAGCTCATCAATCTCTTTGGTGGCATTTGATGGAGTGGTGTGCTGAGGGATCAAAACAATCTCCTTGGCCACTATTAACAGAGACATCATGAGATCCGACAGACTAAACTGAGATGTCTGCAATGTTCTGCATAGGATCAGATTCAATGGCTACATTTCTATTTTACCTGTTTCGGGAGCTTGAAAATGTACCACAAAGGGTTCTCTGGAGAAAGCATCTTCATCTCCTATCTGTGAATCTGGATACTGATATTGATTTATTAGCTTGGCTGTGCTTTTCCTGTATGAGGAATACATTATTTTGTACAGTTTGAAATTGACGAAACGAGATTGAGGTGTAAATATTTAAGTTACATCTGTCACATTTATATTTGTTATTATCAACCCACTCCATTCACATATTGTCATAATGCGTACTTAGTACTTAAATACCTGTAAATAAAAACATACTGCTCCTGATAGGTTTTTGTTCTCCCGAGACGGCCACTTGCGACGTAGTCATACTCAATATTCCTGTCAAGTCTAAGAACATGACATATAAATTGACCCATCCCTTAAATCTGATGTAAAAGTAAATCTGATGAGATTTTTCAGTATTTGCGTAATGTTCACCTGTTGACAGCAGCAAGCAAGCGTGGGATTGCTTTATTTTTCTGATCTCTGACCTCCTGTAGCAAGCATATGTCACAACGAGCAACAATCTGCACAAAATAATTGTTTAACATTACATTTTTGTTTCTTTTTAGTTTTTAAAAAAGTAAAATACTTAATGCTCTGCTCTTACCCGTGCTAAAGAAAGCATGATTTGGGAATTGGCTGATTTAGCATCTCCAAAACTCTTGACATTAAAGGCACATATTCTGAAACCACAGCAGCTCAGTGGACCACACAGAATAGATATGGTCAGAAGCAGAAGTCTGAGATCTGTTGTCATTCTGAGGCTGAATAGTGAAAGGCAGAGATGTATGGGTTTAGAGCTTCATGAATCTTTGAGACAACTCATGGTGTCATGGTTCCACTATCATGCCATGTTTTATTCCTGTCTTAAAGTTCTTGTATCCTGTTGCCCCGAGTTGATGACCTTGTCCTCCAAGTTCCTGCTCCCCCCGTGTTTAGTGAGTGTAGTTAAGTGTTTTTGCTAGTGTTTGTTTTCATAGTCTTAGTTTAGTCAGTCTGTGTCCTTGTTTGCTATTATTTATCCTGTCTTGTTTTCCCCATTGTGGGTTTGTTTTGCCTTTTTGTCTGTTAATTATACACCCTTGTTACCCCTACCGTCTGTGTCTGCCTGCAATTGGGTTCTACCATGTCATATCATGACACATGGTGATTTGTGTAGAAACCTACAGATACATCAGGTGACATGAAAAATTTCAATAGAAACCCCATGTCAGCGTTAGTACAGTTTAATGCGCAAAAGTGATCTGAAAGTTATCAAAGTGACACTTATTGGGTAACCACACTGGGTTTGTGCTGCTGAATGAACAACTTCTCATTTTTAAAGAATCAAATTTTTGACATTTTTATTTTATAATCTACCTTCACATTTGTGCCCCAAACACTTTAACATCTTTAGCAGAGTTTAATTTAAAAAAATAATCATGAAAACTGATTTTAGACACAACCTTGATCAACAAAACAGTTAATCATGTTTTGATCAAAGCTAAGCTGTTTTTCAGTATTTCATGTGAAATACTTAAATAAGATCTGATCAATAAAAAACAATTATCAACCTAATGATAAGATCCAACCTCAGCCATAAACATCAAGTGTGACCCTGGACAACAAAACCAGTCTTACAGGTAACGTTTTCGGAATTGAGATTTTAACATAATCTGAAAGCTGATAAATAAGATTTCTATTGATATATGAGTTGTTAGAATATGACAATATCTGGTTGAAATACAACCGTTTAAAACTCAGGAATCTGAGAGTGCAAAAAAAACATTGTTATAACAATATTGAGAAAATCGCCTTTGATGTTGTTAACTGTAGCAAGCAATTCTCTCACAAATTTAAGTTTTTGTATATTTAAGGTAAGGAATTTATAAAATATCTTCATGGAACATGACCTATACTTAATGTACTAATGATTTTTGGCATAAAAGAAAAATCAATCATTTTGAACCATACAATGTATTTTTGTCTTTTACTAAAAATGTTCCCGTGCTAAGACTGATTTTTTTCAAGTGACCTTTTGTGAAGTAAAAAGCATTTTGTTATTCAGTATGTAATGTTAGGTAGAAACAGAGTTAGAGATTGTTACGTTTCCCTTATTTTCCAGAAAGAACTTCTGCATGTTTAACATGTGTTTTAGCAGTGGCTAAAGTGTAGGCAACCCGGTACTCCGTATAACAGCAGGCTGACACAATCTGTCACATACTAAACATACTAAACAGAATAGATTTACTTACTTAATTGAAATGTCTTGAGTTAAACTTCAAACAACGCCCTCCGTTTCCTTCTTGCAACCGACTCAGAGGAGTTACCCACTGTATCGTTGTTTTCATGAAAATATACGACACGCCCTCTGCTGTGCAATAATGTGGGAAAGGGCGGAGCTTATCTTACAAACGTATGACAAACAGGCATACATATGCAAAATAACGGAATAATGCAGAGATCAAATCTTTGCACGGCACGGTCTATCAGGTTTTTCCAGTTCAAGACAGGTTTAGCTAAACAACGCCCAGAAGTCTGCAAGTCTGCAACAAGGACTAAAAGTGTGTATAAGAAATGCTGGAGTTTCACCCATTAGTTTTAACTTATTGACTAGTAGTCAATAAGTTAAGGGGAAATTCCCACATTTTAAAGTAAAAATAAATAAATAAACTAGGCTACCCAATAACTATAACTAGCCTTCATAAAATTCTTACCACTATTTATGCTTATAGATATTTAAAAAAATTGTTGTGCTTGCGTTCGATCTTTTTTATTTATTTATTCATTTCTTTCCTTACCGATAACTTAACACAATTATAAGAAATAAAAATAATGCTAATTATTAATATCCTAATCAAATTTACACTTCATATCTAGCGCTAAATACCCGCTTTATTTCCATCAATTACGTCATCGTATTTTCACTAAAAAGTTAAGTTTGTGACGTTCGTCATTCTAATCTGTCTTGTAACGAGTTTTACACAGGCGGCTGGATTTTCAACAACTTTGTCGTTTCCTAGCTACCAGCTATAAATATTTCAGCTGTTCGAATATAAAATCACTGTATTGTCTCTATATTTAAATTGCAAGCAGTTGGGTATTTGAGAAAATCGCAGGTCAAGCTCTCCATATAGCCTCACTAGTTTAAGATAGTACATTTCTCCATTTGCAGGGTATTCATGGGTTCAACCGGCTTTTGTTTATAACATCCCTATTTACCCTTTAGCTTTGATATGTTGATCTCTGTGATGAATGGACTAGCTGGAGATGAGAGGAAAACACAGGTGTCAACGGCGGCTTCATTCATCAGCAGTTTATGACGAATCAATGCTCTTTCTCCGAAGATGAGCTGCATCTCTTCACCCAAATACTCAGCCTTGCCCTTCTAGCTGAGATGACATAAATAGTCCTACTTGAAGATGACCTTCGAGTTTTATGTGGGCTTTCAAGTTAGGCTATTGTGTGTGAGCTGAGCTGTCATGATGTAATTTCACTAAGTTCACTTTCAGCATCATTGGTATCCTTGTGTTCCCTTCAGAAGCTCTGGCTACAGATGTTCACAAATCAACCATGACATGGACTCACCCATTGGCAAAGCAGGAACAGCTTACTCCAGTGCAGCTTTTCTCATTTCTTCCAAAAGAACTGACGCTGTGGTTGGACCCTTACAGTGTGTCCTATCGAATCGGGAGGATGGATCCACTTCCTTTCTCCTTAGGTCACTGCACCAGCTTAAAAGTGCCACATCAGCAAATATATCAGCCATGCAGCTGCTATTAAAAACTGAAAACCAGGCCCTCTTTTTCAGTGGGACTCAACATATATACTCGCATGAGATTCACATTTTAATGTGAATGAAAGTGAGCTTGTTTATAACATTAAAGGAATAACCTATATGGCCTATATTTATATCCTATATTTATATATTTAACAGGATACTTTCTGTTGGGAGTCCCAGTCTCCTTAACAATCTGAATTGCTTTAAATTAATCAAGATTGTTTTGGGACAAATTGTGTAATCTAGTCTGCAAACTGAGCTAAAGGGACACTTGTATAGAAGCATTTTATACATTCTCAGGAAAAAACAATATTTCTGAAGAGGAAAATCTTTCTCTGAGAAGGTTCTCAAACATTTTAGAAGTACCACTTTTGATAAAATTCCATGCACAATGTTAAAATATTTATATAATGTAAAAGTTTATGATTTTGTATAAAAAATTGAATTGCTGTTATAGTTTAGTGAACATATTACTCGTATTTCTGATGTAGCAGAGTTTTGATGACACGTAATATTGTCAAGTAATATGTTTCCCATTCTGTGTTTGTGAAATGTTAAGCATGAGTTACAATTGTCAAATGAAAAATAAATGATTATGCATAAAACTGTCTTAAAATTGAACATATATTAGAAACATAATTTATTGAACATTTAAAATTGTATTTAAAAAACGCTAAAGGTAAATTAATTAAAATTGTAGTTTTAATGTTTTCAATATTCGGTCATGTCACGAACCACGAGGTGGCGGTGTAATAGACTATTAGGTCAGAGGCAGATCACATTTGATATTGGTCCCGTCACGAAGCTTGTCGACTCCTCGAGGACAGAATCACTCACATCTGTTGAGACGGTCACGCGCGCCTTCATGGATATCCGGACTTTGCCGAAAATATGTCTTCCCTCAATAATAGCGATTTCCTCTAACTTTTTATCTTATTAGCCTATGTGTAATCTTGTCTTGGTGTAAAATGTTCACATTTTTTTCATTAGGTTAAGTAACAGGTTTGGATGGAGTTCTTGGAATGCATTTGTTAGTCCTTGAAGGCTTGAACCAAGTTATGAAAATGAGATCTTGACATGTCATAACAAGCAGTTCTCCAAAAGTTCTCTGACGTGGAACTTACTGTGACGATGCTTCCTCTGTTAAAGCCATCAGATCTTTTGTGAGGGTTAAGACATAACAAGTCAAATGATGTTTGGCAGTTAGGTGTTTGACATCAGACATTTCTTTCACGGTGCTTTGTCATGAATTTTCCATTTAAAGATTATTGTAGGCTCTAGGTTTAATCAGAAACAGGACAGAAATATTTTTTTTGTCTCTCTCTCTCTGTCCTAGTCTTCCTCCCCTGATACCAAACAAATTCAGATGCAATGCCAACAAAAGAGCTTTTGGACACCATATTGAGATACAGATGACACTGTTTTTCATAGAACTTGACTTCTGTGAATTACTTTTTTGCAAGTATAAAATGCTCTGTGTCCAAGATTCCTGAAGTAATAATAATTTCCTGTTGAACCGACCAGCGCCGTTCATTCTTCAATATTTTTGTCACAAAAACATTTACATCAATAGAGAAAAACAAGTTAGTTGTTGTTGGCAGGTAACGCTTAATTAAAAGACAACTAATGTATCTACTTCTTTGTAGTCTCATAGTTTTACTACTATTTATATGGCAGTGCAAGTTGTTTATATCAAATTGTTTAAAACATATGATAACATATTACAAGTACATTTAAAAAGGATTATAAAATACGTTTATTTTGGATAGAAAGGTGCGATGAACTTAAACAGCACACAGTGGGTTAAGACCAATTTCCCGACTTGTTTTTCAGTTGTTCAGTCCAACGAAGCGCTTTAAAGGTCTCAGATTCTCAGCACTTGCACACTGCACTGCATCTCTCTCCACTTCACACAGTGGTCAAGGGCAACAACTATTTCTCCTCTGAAGATGTCGAATCTGAGGATCCTGCTCTTTTTCTTTACTGTACCATGGATGTTTTGTGGAACGGCAAGAAATGATAAACTGGTGCCTAGAACCAGAGGGATATTGAAAATAATAGATCATGAAGAATTAATCTCAGAGACGAGCACTTTCATGGAGCAAAGGAAACCAAAGGTATTGTGATCGTGCAGTAGCTTACTTATATGAAATAAATTTCAAGACTCACTTTGGAGATTGATCTATTATACTTCACATATTGATGTTTTTGTTTTGTGATCGGTTTGTAAAATCCGACTGCCAGATCATAAATATTGTTCCAAGAAAGGTATGCAATGGAAAACCTGTTAAATCCATAATGGGATTATATCCAAAGGGATGCAGCAATATCAGTTTATGCAAATTATCTGAAAAAGTCCTATGAGGTTTTGGTCCAAACGTTTTGGAAAAGCAAAGCTGCATTAGAGAAAACCAATGTGATGTCATTTTTCTGCTAACAATTCTGTTATACTGCAGAAAAAGGTCGTTCCTACTCCAGATTATGAAAGTCTAGATAGCACAGTTGACCAGCCGAAAGCTGAAAGTCCAGCAGCAGACAATAAAGACAATAAGGGTATTTCATTTTGCATAAAATCTTTGCTTTGTGATTCATTACTTTTATTCGCAGTCATTTGACCTCATTTAATCCCGTTTTCAGAACTTCCCACTTGTTTGACGTGTGTTTGTCTCACTGGATCGGTATACTGCGAGGACGTGTTCCCAGACATGACAACAGTTCCACCTCTACCAAAGGAAACAACTTACCTCTATGCACGCTTCAACAAAATCACTAAAATAACCGGCAAAGACTTTGGTGATATTGGTGAGGAATGCTTGTTTTAGGTGTGGCCACAGAAAATACAACGTGTAATGTTTGGAACTAGAAGTGGAATTATTGAAAGCAATCTTGAGTTAAATTTTCCAAAAGACTGAAAAGAGGAAAAAAAGAGCTAAAGTATGTAATTCAGCTATGACATTTAATCCTATTTTAGATTAATGTCTAAAGACATCTGTTAGATGTTTGCACACCGATTTCAGTGAAATGTGTGAAAGCTGTGGCACTTTTAAACACTGCTGTGAGCGACAAGGCTAGAAAAATAAATGTGTTTAAATCTCTTAGATTTTTAGATTTTCATATTTTCTTTTTAGTGACACTGAGAAGAATCGACCTGTCTGGCAACCTAATCTCAGAAATCGAGGACGGAGCCTTTTCAAAACTCACTCAGCTTGAGGAACTATCACTAGCTGAGAACAAACTGGTGAAGCTGCCAATGTTGCCAGCCAAACTTATGTCTCTCAATGTCAATCACAATCAACTTAAAACAAAGGGAGTAAAGGCAAATGCATTCAAGGTAACTTCAAAGAAAGATATGGTTTTGACAAAAATATTTTTTTAGTTTATGACGACTGACAGCCATGTTTGGATTTAGAAACTCAGCAAGTTGGCTTACCTCTACCTTGGAGATAATGAGCTGGAAGCTGTTCCAACCCTGCCTGAAAGCCTACGTGTAGTTCATCTACATGTGTGTTAAGGACTGCTGACAGTAGTCTCAAATTATTTATGAAATACCATATGGTTCAATACTGTACTATGCACTGTGTCCATATAGATACTCATCAAAAAGGCATTTGCTTATCTTTTTCAGAACAACAACATAACAACGATCACAGATGAAACTTTCTGCAAAGGAAATAACACGCATTATATCAGATACAACATGCTGGAGGTTCGATTTGATGGGAACCCACTAATGCTGGCTCAATATCCAAACAGCTTCATCTGTCTGAGGTCTCTACCGATTGGACACTACAAGTGATCTGCTGAGGCACGGTGAACATGTTCAATGATGAATATTTTCAATGATCTTTGAGCCATTGCCTATCTGGCAACCACTGTTATAAAGTTGTATTATTATACATTTCCAAAAATGTCACAGCTTAATACTGAGTTTTGACTAATATTTTTTGGTGCATTTAGAGCATTTCACAGTTTTGCAAGAAAGCTATATAGGCTATGAAAAAAGTTTGCTTGACTTTTGTAAAGTGTAATCATTTTGTTATATTAAAGTATTACTACAATGTGCAGAGAATGTCTGCAATAGTACTGCATGACAGAAAATGTCTACCAATCTACAAAAAGTGTTAATGAAATCCTTGCCTGGTAGATAAATACACATGGATCATCTGTCTTGTCTGCAATTTATTTTCTTTCCCTTTTTTTGATAATTTTATTATATACCAAACAAAGCAAATCATCTAGACTTTAAAAGTATAGGTTCTGCACAAATGTTAAGTATGCAGTTCTGTATTTCCCATTTCTGAAGATTAGATCTGTATTATTTATAAATAACAAGCATTTTTATTGGTATCCTCCATTTATTTACACAAAAGCACACATTTAGTCTTCAGATGAAAGTTTTTGATCAAGTCTCTTCATATTGAGCTCATGTGCACCTTCCATTGTGTTCTGAAGTTAAAGAGTCTCATTTGGATTCAGATTCACTGAGAACTATCAAACCGTCCTCAATTTTCTGTTGGTATTCCCTCTCTGATCTCTTTCTTCTGTAGACATCATCTGTAGAGCAATATAAAAATTATTTAACCATCACAAATACCAAATAGTAATGAGTCTTTTATACACATACATTTATTTTAAGTCACAGCTCTCTGTATAACGTTTGTGTATTTCAAGTGAAGTAGTCCTCTTTAACTTAATGGCATTTTATAATACATCATTATTTTTTATATTCAACCAAGTAAATTATAGGTCAACAAATAACATTTGTTTTTGGATAAACAACAGAAGCGATTACTTTAGTTAAGGTAAATATGTGAATGCGCAATGTGAACGCAGAATTAACGCACAAAACGTTTAAATCAGACGGGCGTGAATATTCTCCAAATGCGTATATTTAAGTTATTATACTTACAAAACGTTTCTCTTCCTATTCTGACGTTAATCATGATCCACTCCATGACACCCCCGATACAAAAGAACAAGGGCAAAAACCTGTATGTCCCAAATCGTCTTTTCCCCGGTACAAGACTCAATATATATTTTAGGTTCGGACTTTTTTTAAGCATTTTTATTTCCAAGACCTTATGTCACGTAGACATGCGCTAACAACAACCTGCGATGATAAAAAAATGATGTTGAATGCTTCAATCGGGGAGAGACCACAATTAAAGAACACCAATGCCCTTCAACGCTGATCTAGCGCATAAACAACGCATGTTACTACTGCACACAGTGCACACTTACAAAACAGGAAAATATGGCGGCGCAAACGTCATCTCCCCTGTGCTCTAATAGGTCCGATCTCGGAGAAGAGGTGTGTTTGATCCAACAGTCCACAACAGTCAAGTTTAGGAACACATAACAAGAATGTTTCTCATGAAATTAAAAATTGTGAAATCTTAAGGTGTGTGCTGAGATGTTTAAAAATACCTCTGTTTGTAAAATATAATTGTGTCAACATAATTTCTTTACTTAGAAAACTAAATTTTTTATATATTTAAATGGATTAGTTGGACTGAATAATGAATAAACGCACCCAACAAGAGTCCATCAGCTGGATGAAAAATGACATGTATAAAATTTGTAAAATGATTTAGGCAAAGGGTGAACACTTTGAAGATGATAAAACATAACAGAGTTGATTTATTTTGGGTTACAATTGATTTAATCCATGGTTTTGATGGGAATACCATCATCCTAAAATTTGAAAAATGTAAATACAGAATAAATCATACTTAACTTTTGACATATCTTTGCCATGTGCATCCACTCGTCGCTTCCCTCGAATACGAACACACCTTATTTCAAAAGAAGGTGAGAGTAAACTGTACAACTATAGATTTAAATCTCTCATCTGATGACCAGGGCAACTATGGAATAGGGCACAATCCAGATGTCAACTGTAGTGAATGCATTCTTTGCCCTTTCTTGGGGGTGAAGGGGTGCAAGAAATCGGTTAAATACATTTCCACGTACAACATGTTGACATTTAATACTTTAACAACTTGTTACAAATGCATGCACATTATAATCGGTATGTTGCACATAGTGCACAAAGCTCGTCAAAATTCTGACCCAATTAAATGTATAGCTTGTTACATATAATGTCTGTAAATTCTTCTGTAAATCCATTGCACATGCATTTATATTTATTATAGTGTTTGTTTTTATTTATTTTTTAAACATTTTTTTAAGATGAAAGTAATCTGTGTTAAATAATTTTACTCCCTTTTTTTATTTACCATCATTGAACAGTTTGGTCTCAACAGACAGTGAATTTCATTCATATTAAAAGAGCATTGGAAACAGCAGAAACCACATTCAAATGGCACAACAGCTCACAATGATTTGGTCAATCCTCTACTTTGTAAGCTAGCCGGCAATATGTCCAGTGGTGCTCCACTGTGTTTTCATTGGCTCGCTCACTCATGTGGTGCACTCGTGTGTTTCGAATAGTGAATCCCTGTTTAGCGATGTAGTCCATGAGGTGGACCCTTAAAGACACCTCTTGATGGTGGTCACATGGTCCAAATGTGAAGGACACCTGGCAGTCTCTGGTGTCCATCATGTGTTTGTTCCACTTTGTGAAGTTGTTGGATATTCCCTCGAGTAGCGAGTGGACCCTTGTGGTTATGGTTAGTTGGGTAATGATAACCGCGACAGGGTTCGAGTACTTGGAGAGTTTACGAGTGCTTGACAACTCCACCACCTGTTCAAAGGTGTCCAGTGGGTACAGTGGCTTTGGGTCATTGAGGCATTGGATTAAAGGCTCAATCTGATAGAAATCCGCTTCTTTACGCAAAAGGTCCAACTCCGTAAAGTCGAGAGGGAGCGTGAGCTCAGACGAGCGTAGGAAGTTTAATATGTAGCGGAAAAGCGTCCCATCCCGGTCGATGAAGTAGTTTCCCTGAGCGTCCCGCGTAGTGGGGAAGTCACCACGGAACATGGCACCCAGCATGGAATCTGGGTAACGCTGAAGCGTTGAGATGGAGGTGGTGTAGAGGTTACCTCCAATATTTAAGGTGACTGGGTGAGTCAACTTTAAAGTAGATGGACAAAAGCAGAGAAAACATTGACTTAGCAAACATTTAATTGAGTTTGTTTTAGGGTACAGTCCTAGCATACCATGGCATACATTCAGGTGGCTCAGCAATAAGCATTGTTTGTGGCGTGGGTTGATTTGTTGTCCTCTTACGTTTGTTGATCATGTATATTATGTTTTAGACGCATTAAAGAATTAAAATAGGTTTTTATGAAACTTGTGATGAGACAAAAAACGAGTGCATTGACTAAATATCTAAATCCCTTTTAATGAGTCCTGCCAATAATCGTTTTGTTGTAAAGGTATTACATGTAATCGATCTGTTATCTTAAATACATAATAATGAATCAATATAAACAGTAAAAAATAAACAACAACAGTTAGCTTTATTTAAACAGTACATTACTCCATGTACATACCCGATGCCCCCAGTCCCCATTATCCATTTGATGAGGATTGATAGGCAGCTCTGACCCACAGAATTAGTTCGAATATTATATTTGATAAGACCTGCAACGTACATAACGTTAGATACATCATTTTTAATACACAAACATGTTACTTCAGTGCAAAGCAAACACACAAACTGAAACCTAAAATACACGCAGATCATGAGATGAACAACACAGACTAATTTAAAACCCAATTCTAGATCTTCTGGTACGTCGGGTGAATCGATACTTCTCAAAATATCCGCTAAAACTCGGTTTTTCTACGAATATTTAAAACATGCTAATGCTGTTCTCTGGACACCGCTGCTAGCCAGCTAACGTTACCACAAAGCTATAACATATAGCTAACGTTAGCTCCCTGCCGACTATTAATGCAATGGCTATGCTATGAAAAAAGTGGATTGTAAGCAGTCTAGATGTATGTAACAGTTGCATATTTACCAACGTCCAAAGCTAAGTGACTGTGTGAAAGGAAAACACACCGATCGGTCGGGGTTCGAGGATGCTGTACTGCAGACTATAGCTGGCCAAAGACGAGAGGCTTGTTCGACTTGATGCGGCGCCGCAAGATCCGACAGTCGGATGACATCAAAGTACCGCGAGAGCTATTTGACAGTAAACTGTTTATGGCTTATCGAATCGCTCTCGCGGTACTTTGACGTCATCAGCCTTGTCGGATCTTGCGGCGCCGCATCACGTCGAACAAGCCAGAGAGTACAGCCACCAACTGCATCACGTGACGTACGACACAAAACATATACGGCAGTTATGGTTTCAACACATCTGTTTAGGGAACAGCGCGGCTTTGTGTTGAAACTTGTGCAAATGTCAAAGGACGAATTGCGAATAAATAATGATTTCATGGAAATAGAGAATGCGTCATACACATGGGTACTAAAAATGTCGTTCCATAAATATCACATCACTACGAATAAAAGTGACATGATACTGCGCCAAAAGTACCAAAAGTTTTTTGTAACATTATTTTGTGACATGTTAACCATTACAACGAGTTTTTATGCCAAGAGAATAAAGCTGTCACATATAAAAAAGTGACATGGACTAGTTGGGTTAATTTAAGCTGGTCTTCCCTCCTGACCAAACAGGTGTTTGGATATTCTTCAAGCCTAACCGCCTAAGACCAGCTAGACCAGCAAAACAAACAAACAAATAAATGATCAGCTTAATTATGCAGCACTTTTATTATTGGCATTACTCCACCTTAGGTTTATTATATTGCAGCAATGTTTAATATTTAATTGTTTACTTAGAAATATTGTGTTTGGAATATTGATTTATAAAAACTGGGACACACAATGTAGATTTGATCTGTAATGTCAACTATGACACAATTCAAACAAGTAGGCCTACTTCTTTGTTCAGCACTGGAAGACGAAAATTGTTATTTGTTAAAATATTTTTCTCTTTTTCCAGCTGAATATGCAGACACAAGTAAGCTATTTTAGCTTGATGCTAGTGGCACAGACTACACACTCTAAGGATTCAGATATATACAGCTGATGGGAGACATCTCAGGATGTTTTCTTTGCACTGGCATTTTCTGTGCCTTGCTGAGAGATGATAAAATCAAAAATGAGTTTGGCTGTTTGACGTGGCCGCTCCATCACTACAGAATGGCCACAGTTATCCAGCAGATCAACACGGGAGCCTGGAAGAGCCTCTTTGAGGGAAGCTGCCCCAGACGCATCCACAACCTGAAAATAAACACAGGAATGAATTTAAACTCTGTGGATGTGCATGGGGGTGTATTTTCAATAAAGGCAATGATTATATTTTCTGCACATACCTGGTCTTGTTTGCCCCAGATAATCTGCAAAGGGGTGGTTATTTGTTGTATATGGTCATGCAAGGCATATTTAGATCTTTCACCCATCATTTCCATGAAAACTGTTAACAGAGAAGGAAATACTTAAAATTCTGCAAAAAAATAAGAAACACCAACTTTTTTGCATATTAATATATTTTATAATGTAGAACATCATTTCTGTAAATATATTTACAGTACTTACGCTCATGATAAAAGTCATTGTGCGGTATCCGTACATCCACCAGGCCTTGAAGAATCTAGAAACATGGGGCATCATCACACACAGTACATGTGGATGTATGTAGAATTGAGATGAAGAGTGTGTTTGTCACCTGTTCAGGCACTCTGAATCGCACATGAGAGCAGAGTTTCAGCATCTCCTCCATCTCCTCTGGACTGGATGGAATAAGTGGAATGTTCAGTGTGTACTGGCTCTGCTCCACATCATCCATTTGAATGTCAAACTTGCTTTTATTTTGGTTCTTTAGTCCTTAGGAGTGAATTTGGGTACGCGGGAGTGATATTAGGGAGTTGCCCAGATATGAAAATTCAGTCACTGTTTATTCAACCTTATGTGGCTCCAACTGAAACTGTTTATTGTATCAAAATTGAGTAAATTCTTCAACATACTGTATATAATTTATAGAGTTTTTAATTTTGTGTTGTTTTTTGATTTAGACATTTTTTGTGCATCAAAGAAGCAATTTGCTTACTAACCAGCTGGGCAGATGAGGGTCATACTGCACAGATCTGAGGGATAACAGGCTGCATAAACTCCGGCCACAGTCCCACCCATTGAAATGCCCACCAGGTGGAAGGGTTTCCTGTTCAGTCGAATTGCCTCTACAAACTTTCAAGATTTCAAGATTATTTCACAAATGCTACTGTTACTAAATTATGACATGTTGATTTGTGATCTCAAAAGATTTCAATAGATTTGGAGTCTAAGAAACAGGTTTCTACAAAAACAATATGCCTACTCATCTAACCAATACCTGTCGTATTCTTGTGACTTGGCTCTGGATTGAATAGTCATCTGTGTCAGTACGTGTTGTTCCCTCGTGGCCTGGCATGTCGACACACAGCAGATGCAGATGTTTAGGAAGATACTGTTTAGATGAAGACACAAGTTAATGCAGTCGTATTATAGTCAATTACATCAAAGATATTTTATGCATCGTCCCCGAGACCTGTAAACAAATAATACCTTCACCATCTGAAGCCATGTGTCTTTATGAGCAGAGAAGTCATGAAGCATCAGTATAGAGGGCCTGAGGCCTGGTTTCCCTCTGCATGAGTAAGAGAAGCGATAACCTCCACAGTCTGCATAGCGTACGTGCATGCCTAATGTTCTCCTCCAGTACCTCCACAATAACAAGCACAAAGGGCCTTAAAGGGACAGTTTAATCCAAAATAAAAATTCTGTCATCATTTACTCAAGCTCAAGCTGTTCCAAATCTGTTTACATTTCTCTGTATTGATGAACACAGATAAAGATATTTTGAAGAATGCTTGTAACCAAACAGTTCTTGGCCACCATGCAATTGTAGAAAAAGTTTACAATGGTAGTCACAAGTGTCCCAGAACTGTTTGCTTTTCTACATTCTTCAAAATATAATGTTTTGTCTTTAACAGAACAAATACATTTATAAAGCAATTTTTCCTCCTATGGTGGGTATGCAATATTTATGGAGATCATTACACCTTTAATACATCAGAAATATGAAAAAATAATACTGTATGTTTAGATTATTTGTATAGCCTTTTCTGTCTTTTGTGAAGTAATTAAATATAAAAGAGAATGTGTTGACACGAATATATAATTCATATGTACATTTTATTGTATGTACACTGAGGTCAAAAGCTCTGAGACTATGATTGCATTTATTATAACTGTAACAATTTAAGAAAAAAGTCAAAATTTAGTTAATAACAGACATATGCTTAGTTTGATTAGTGACATAGAACTAGTTTAGATTTTTTCCACACTTAGGCATTTGAAACTTACTTTTATTGTAAACACATTTACATAATTATATATCAAGTTTTTCATGATCTTGAGTGTGATACTGTATTTACCAGTAGTAGACTTTGATGAGTGATGATGGCCACAGCAAAAATGAGGCCATGAATAAAAGCAGAGGGATTGCAAGAGTCCCTGCAGCAATGGCAAACAGGTTCACCATATCCCGATCCATGATAATGGTCAGTTGTTATCTTATGGAAAGCCTAGGATAACACACAATTTCAACAAATGTTGAATAAAAGATAGCATGCAGTTATACATTTAAAGAGATTTTATGGCAAACTTTAAAATACATTTACCGAATTGTTCAGATTATAGAGAATGAAGGTGGGGGAGGGTTTGGCAGTATCTGTTGTATTCAATCAATACATGTAACCCAGATATCTGACCATGACAGAGTTTCATTATTAAATCCATTTGTTTAATGGTCATTACATAAACGTGTCTATTTGTTTCATCTTAACAGAATCACTGTACAATTCTGAACATCTAAAATTCAAATTTTGTCACTATGAGTGAAAAGTAAACATTAACCTCCATATTTGGATCAAATGATTAAAATATTTTATTATATTCCTTGTCAAACATATTTGTAATAGTTCAAGAGCAATACACCTACTTTTTCCAAGGTTTTTCCAACATGAATGTCCTTCAGCAAAGTCCATCAAAAGCAGCAGTATCAAGAAAGATGCTAAACATCCCTTTCAGGTGTCACAGCAGGTACGTGTCATTTTAATACTTTATATGTGTAAAAGTCCATGACAGCCGTCTGCTTAGTCCAAAAACAGAGTGATGCTATCCAGTAGAAACAGTGTGTGTACTGATCCCGTGACTTTAATAAATCAATGAGGTGGAATACCAGTCATATTTCTCTTAAGCAAATAAAATAATATATGCACTGTATATACATGCATTAAAATAAAAGTGCATGATTTTGTTTTTAATGAACTGATCATGTTATTTGAGTATTTTTCCAAATACATTCTAGACATTTAAAGCCACATTATGTTGTTAATTAATAGCATTTTAGTTGCACCAACGGTTTTGTGTAAGTAGAACAGAAGTCATTGGTCTCAATGTTGTATGGCTACCAACGTTCTTCAAAATATCTTCTTTTGTGTTCTAAAGAAGTCATACAGGTTTTGAATTACATGAGGTTGACTAAATGATAAAAGAATATACATTTTTGGGTGAACTATTCCGATAAGTGAACTGTGTTTTAAAAGCTTGGACTTCTTTTTTTTAAACAAATTTAGGATTCTGACATGATTTCAGAATTTCTTATTATTTACAGAAACCTCATTAAGGAAAACATCTTCACAACAAAAACACTTGTTAAATGTGTTGTTAAACTAGTACATTACAGTTTTTTCTTTATAAAGGGGCGGCGTAGTGACATTGAACCTCATTTCAACCTGCACTGACACGCTTTGCTGCAGTCTAAGTAAAATTTGTTTTTCTTTCCGAGGAAGCCCTTACCCAGACCAGGACCATGACTGGTACCTTCACTAGTGTAAAACAGAAAAACTTGCTCAGCAGTGCTGTCAGATGTTGTGTTTATCTTCCTCTCTGGCTCAGATGACTTCTCGTGGCCATTACCTTTGTGATTATGATCTATGGGCTGAACACACAAATCACAAACAAACATGTCAGGGATCTCTTTGGATTGAACCCAATTGCAGGCAGAGACAGGCAGGACGAGATGATGGTACGGGGTTGACAGGGATATTTATTGAACATGTAAACACTAATAAACTGACAAAACAAAACCCACGAGGGGGAAAACAATACAGGATATATATATATAAATAAAGACACGGACTAACAGGACTAACTAAGCTAAGAAAACAAACACTGGGAACAAACACTAAACTGACACTTACTAATCACGGAGAAACAGGAACAGCTACACGAACAAGTACAATGAACGATCTCAAACAGGTACAGGAACCGGGTACAGGAAACAGCATCAATTTACAGGTACAGTTATAACTCACATCCAACAGGCAAGGAAACACTTACAATGAACGCGCACCAGACAAAGAAACAAGAGGATGTTTTATAGGGGAGGTAATTAACACAAACTAGGAAACATGGGTAGGGAACAATGACGCGACTCAGGGAGAGTATGGAAGGCCATAAGTGTCAAAACCATCTCTCCCCACATGAAACAGAGGATTCTGTATGATTCCACCTCTAAACCAAGAAATACCTGACAAGGAGAGGTTAAACCATGACAAAACAATTCAGACATTATGCTTTCTGTTCCTCCAGGCATGTTAGAAATCTATCGATCAATTCAAACCAGATGCATTCAGTTGTACAGGTTCTTATCTGCGGCAGTGCCAGATGCAGGAAAGTGGCAGAATATCAATGGAAGAAATAGAAATGGCCTGAAATAGAACAGAATAGAAATAGAAAATAAAACAGCTAATAGAGTATTTAGTTTCATCTCCTGAGATTTAGGTCCTGTTTTATATTCTGCACATGGGAAAACCCTTTAATCAATATAAGGTGTTATCTTACCAGGCTCGTGAGCAGTGTAGGTTACAATACAATGCATTCAGCAGCATTTAAGAGATAAACCAGAATGTGTTGCCTATTTTCTTGGCATTTTTTTCTAAACAGCAAAGTATTTTACAATGTATGTTTTAAGGGTGTCCCAAATTCCTGCTATGGTCACAAACATTGTGACATTGTCAAGAACTGTAATCTATTAGTTCCCATTAACTGATACAAATTTTCCCCTTTTTTCGTGTCAGTCAGAACAACTTTTAATCTTTTGTATTTTAATATACAGTATCTTTCACATTTTTAAATATATATCAACACAATCTGATGGGAATTCATACCTATTTTACAATGCGGCTCATTCGTGTAAATTCTTTTTTCATCATTGGTGTGTTCTGTTATGATTTCTCCTGTGACGTTATGTTTAGTGGCGGGGCTTAAATTCGCGTTTTTTGCTAAATTTGCCTTTGCAGCTTTGATTTTAAGGTTTGGGGTGAAGTAAGGTGTCTTTTGATATCAGGTTATCAATATAGGCTGTGCTTGCTTTCCAGATTGTATAAACACCTCAACTATGAATGCCATTGAAATAAAGATGTGAGGCAGGGATCGTAAAAATGAGCAAGTGAATCGATGACAAAAGCTAACCTGTAATTTCACCTTCATGTAAATGTGACGGCACGATTATATCACAGTAAATAAACCCTGCTTGATTAATAGCACCATAAATTAAATCGCTGCCGGCAATCTAATGAGAAATAATGGAGATGCTGAAAAGACGTTCAAGGTACGAAAGGCATCAAGGTCTTTAAAAAAAAAGTTTTAATAATTAAAATTAACCTTGAATAGTCTACACAAGCTATGTTTTTAAAGGAGTAGATCACCTTAATAATTACAATTCTGTCATCATTTACACACCCTCTTGTCATTTCAAACCTATATGACTTTCTTTCTTCTGCAGAACACACAAGAAGATATTTTGAAAAATACTGGTAACGGAACAGCACAGGCCCCCATTCTCTTCTTTTGTTACCAATGCAAGTGGGGATTTAAACAACATTCTTCAAAATATCTTCTTGTATGTTCTGCGGAAGAAAATAAGTCACACATGTTTGAAATGACAAGATGGTGAGTAAATGATGACAAAATTTTCATTTTAAATGTGAACTACTCCTTTAAAACCGCTGGAGTTTTGTGAGGGTTCTTACTGTAAATACTTTTATTCGATTTTTAAGCAACCACCAAAAGAACATGAATAAATAATAGTTAATTATAGAATATTTAAAGAAAAAGATTTGTGAAAATGATTTGGATAAAACACTACATTTACATTCAATGCCTCAGCTAATTAACGGACGACATTCATAACAAGCTTGTGAAATATATTTCCGATTCATCTGGTTCAAGCCACACTGGAGAACGTTGAATCTACAGAGATCGGATAGTTGAATGAAGCTGAAAATTGAAGCGATATGTTTAAAGCGATTTGTTTATAATGTTTCTTATGTGATTTCAATAAGCACCCTTGCACAGAGAAACCAGCGGTACAAATTCTCTAATATTCCTCACATTACATTCCCCAGAGCGACTAGTGCTACGCTGAGCAGCACTACATCATTACCAGACGGGTTTAAAGCCTCAGCGAGATTAAATGGAATTTCAATAAGGAAACAGATGCAGGAACGCTAATGGAGAAACTGGAACATAATGGAAACCAAATAGGATAAGATGATGTTTCTGTAACTTTGTTAGACCGTATAAATGAAGTGCACAAGCGTTATTATTGTCCATCACAATTCTTACAGCTTTGAATTTGCTCCAAACTATCCCCATCCATTGGATAACAGGGATCATATTTACCAGTGTTTTCTCTGGATCAATGTACCAGACTTTCACCTTGAAAGGACTGCCAGGATCCATAATCCTCAGAAATGAGATGTATGGAGAGAACTGATGGGATGCAATAAAAAGAAAAGCACAGATTGCTCATTCCATCAGGTGTTCGGTGAACAACTTAGTGTTCCATAAGATCTCAGAGAGGTGGCAACTCACTTACAGACAGCAACTTGATATTTTTTTCACACTCCAAAAACTCGAGAGCCACAAACATGCCGACTTAAGCATTAAAGCAGGCGTAACACACAGGGATTCTGGCGACCTCGTATTAATCTTGAGTATGACTGGTATTGCATACTTCGTATCTTCAAAGAGTATTTAGTTTGATCACATTTATAAAAGATAGGATACAGCTTTACGATTGTTTCCGAAAAGATACAGCGCATGCTGGGGGGAGTGGTAGGCTGAACCAAAACACAGACGTCAATCACTGCATGTCCGGCATCATTTCGCGATGGGACGGCTCCATATATCAGTTTCAAACGATCTCCAAATCCAGCGTTATATCCACAGTTTATATAACATTCATCACTCAAATGAAGTGAACAAACAAACACCTGAACTTCGCGAATGTATGCTCTCTCTCTCTCTCCTTCTCACAAGTGAAGTGACGTCTGCACATGCTCCTTCTCCTGCTCTCCATGCTGCCGTGTGGCCGTGCCGGCTGATTTTCCAGGTGAATTGTCCAATAAGGGACTAAGAAAGGTTGTTACAAAACAGTTTTATATGTTCGAAAAAAACTTTCCAAAACCGGAACGATCGCTTGAGTGGGGGGGAGGGTATCGAGCACAGAAATGCTACGTTATACGCCCAACTCTTTATTGACAAGTTGACCATGTAAGGCATGAGAAGACAGGACGTTTAACATTGTAAAGAGCTCAGAATGCATGAAACACCGTTGCACGGCCGCTTTAAGGTGGGTGATACTTTCTTATCATCTTATGGCTTAGGACCTCTAGAAGTGAGATCAGGACGAGGTCATCGCTCACATCGAATTTAGAGGAGTCAAATGACCAGGCTGAAGTGTGCAAGACTGCAATAGGCGACGGAAATGTAACGCTTCTTACCATATTTGGAACATCAGGTACGGTCCAATTTTACTGACAGGTACGCCCACCTTACTTTCATATACATTTGGCCGGTCAAATCATATCACAAACTGACGTAGATTTGTGAGGGTGGGGTTACACAAGGCTTTTCATTAAAGTCTGGTTGAGCATTTGCTTTTAGATGGAATGCATCTTTCGCTTGACACTTACATTTTTATTTGGCTAATACATGCTAGATAATCCACCTTCAAGTGTTCATTGCACCAGCGTCTGAAGGTGATTCTCTATATGTCATACCACAGTAAACAGACTATTCCTACAAAAGTAGAGCAAATTTTATAGGCCCGAAGCAGCCCTGATCCTTCATTTTTACAAGAAGAAGATCAGAAACAGGATCCTCATGCCTGGAGAGTTCATCTAATTCCCACCAGTCAGATGAAGGTATGACATCATTGTTGCTTGTTTAAGAATAAACCAAGCATGTCTGATCTTTAACAGTTCAGGTCCTCATATTTCCCATGAGGTGTAGAGAAGGGATGACTCAGGGTGGACTGCATTACACTATAAATGTGTGTGTATCTAGCTGTAGGTTTCCGCCAAGCTCAGTCATCATCACCCTTGTGTCCACTTGAATGATTTTTAATTCCCCTCGGTAGTTAAAAAAAACATATCATTTTTTTAAAGAAGATAAAAAATAGAATGTACACATTTATAACTTCAGGTTTATTTATTGGAATTGGCAAATAATTGTTAAATCGGGTAGACTTTAAATCTCTGTACAAATAATAAACCATAAACACTCTATTATATATTAATTTCAGGACATATTAGTACTCTAATGTCCCAAGTGAACAATATTAACATCATCATTATTAATACAGTAAGTCAGATCCTAACAACAGCAAAGTACAGTGCATAGATATTTCTAATAACTAATGGCATTCTATAAAGTGAACTTCTGCAATGACATTTACACACTATATGGTGTAGGATTTGGGGCATGAAGCCTCAGAATCAATGTTGAAGATAAAACTTAAACGAACGTTGAATGCATTATTGCAACACTCTGGCTTGGACACATGGGAGCTTTTTCAGGGAGGTATAAACATAAAACACACTCATGTTTTACAGTATAAGGCGATTCACTAAGTGTTCCTTCCTCAAAGCAACCGTTTTCAATAAAATACCTGTACTGTAGTTAAGCAGATACTTCAAAAACGCTATGCATACACAGTCTATCATTTTAAAATAAGACATAAATGACATAAGGTGCACATTAGGGAAAGTTGTGAACATGATTATTATTTCAAGGCCTTTGATATTTGAGTATCAAGTTGCGTTTGATACTTAAACTAACACCACAAAAACTACAAGGGTGCAATGTCTACACGTGTGCAAGTATACCACAATGGGTGCTAATTACTGCTTCCTCATTTTGAGGTCTTTAAAAGCATAAACGTCGTCACGCCAACAGTTACACCAGGCAGCGACGGGCATCCACCTGATCCATTTACCCTGCAAGAACAAACACAAGGGTGACATTATCTGTCCACACGGTGTAGCCAATCAGAACATGTTAACAATTAGGGATGCACATGATTCGAGACTGGGTCGAGAGCCATAAGCACGGAGAAACACTCCAAGAGCACACAGATGACAGAAGACAAACACAGAGAGCTGAGATGCCTCAGTGACTATTGTTAGTGCATTTGCGATGAGATTGGTGTCTTAGAATACACAGCGGACCTGTTGTAAGGAAGCAAAAGTATTTTGCTAATGACTCTATTTTGAAGCTTAAGCGGACAAAATAATTTAGTGGTCATGCACAGCGCTGAGGACAATGGATGCTTAAGCGGAGGGATGAGATGGGACAGGAGCACTGTGTACCTTTCTACCACAATGGGCCCAAGCACCAATACAGCAAAGCCAGGACAAGGCCGATGGCTACGGCTAGGATGGGCTGCAATAAAGACAGCTAAAGAAGGGAAGGGAGGGATATTACGGAGATCAATATCTGGGACGGTGAATGAGTGCCTTGTGTTTGTGTGGGCTATTTTCAGACTGGTGAATGTCACTATCATCATCAAAAAGAAATTAAAAGGTGAAGCGTGTAATTGTCCAATATTTAAAATACTTGCAGCTGTAGGGAGAGGAATTGTAAAGAATGCATTCAGATTTTTATACTCAACAATTCGATTCTTAAAAAAACCTGTTTGGAAAAAGTTGCAATATTAGATATTGGCCCAAAAATTACACACTTCATCTCCACGCTACACAAAATGTCTACACAATTTGACAAAATCTAAACATTGTCAAACAGAAAAGTGCAAGGACAAAAAACCAATGCAATATGTGTCCCTATTGTCAGTGCCCCTGTTGTTTACCGTGAGTGGACATAACACTCACGTGGTTCTCTTTGTCCTGCAGGAGCCTCAGACGCTCTTGGCTCTGCTGTAGCTCCAGACTGATGGAAAGTTTCTCCTCCTCTGCATTCTCGTGCTTCTCCCTAAAGCCCGACAGCTCTGCCTGGATCGCCTCGTACTGGGAGAGAAAAAAGGCTTACAACAAAAGCACCGAACCTAGTCAATGACACAAACACACACTGTGTTCTTTTTTTTTCAAGTGCAAAGCTCTTTTGTGACGTGACTCCTATTGAGTGTCAGCTCTCTTTCTTAACCACTGTGGTAATAACCTCTTTCTGCAGTTCTTTGATCCTGATGTTGCTTTGCTCCAACTGGCTGTTGAACTGGCTGGTGTCACTCTGGTGTTCCTCTTGCAGGGTTCTTAGACGTTTCTCAAGGTCTGCCTGCGTCTTTTCCAGGGTCTTGACATTGTTGCTCAGGGTCGCGTTTTGTTTTTTTGAGCTATGAGGAGTCAAAATACAGGTGTAGATTCAAAGATATTACATCATCATTACATCATACATTTGCAGAGACAGCTTCTCTCTTATTTAAACGTGAACAGCATCATTTGTAGATGAAGAAATGAATATTTATATTTGGAAATATATCAAACTTGCTTCTGTTTTTCGGTTTAGCATTGGTCGAGGGGGCAAACCAAATTTTTTGTTTGTAACTCAGAGCTTACATATAGCTAGATTATGTTTTCTTATTTGGATCTTGACAGAAAATGTTACCATGAACTGTCTTTGAATTTCAACTAATGCTTTTAACATTAAGGAATCTAGCAAAATCATATGGACTGAAACAGAAGCTTGCCCAGCGTTTGATAGTTTTGAAACTGCCACTACTTTTGTAATTGAAAAATGATACACTTCCCCTTTAGTGTAACTAGTTCCAATAATGAAGGACAGACCTATCGAACTCTTTCTCCAGCTGCTGCTGTTTCTTCAAGAACTGCTCTTTTTCCGAGCGTAGGCTGCTGTTCTCACTCTGCAGGCTGATCTTCTCTTTCTGGTGTTTATCAGCCAGCTGCTCTCTCTCAGATTTTAAAGAGCCGCACTCCCTCCGCAGGTTCTCGCAGTCCTTCTGCAGACGCTCCAGCTCACTCGCTGCGTCACACACATACACAATTAAAAACATATCCACCGATGCAGCACATGCGCACTGACTCGCAACACAGCCGAGTTACATAACAGTGGAAGTGATGTGAGAAAAGCGAGTCATCTTTAGAATGGCTGTCAAAATAATGTGAATATTGCCGTGCCTGCAGTTTGATGAACCCGGGCTTGACTTGAAACCTACAGGACCATAAACCCGTTAGGCTCTTTATCACAAGCATGAATTAAAAGACTGTATGCATGTCCGCTTAAATCTTAGCCGGCTAAGCAACTTCCGCTATCATGGGGCTAAGGTAATTTGTCACCAACTGATCTGGATATGTTTACAAAAACAAACTTTATCGAACTGACATCACTACAGCTCAGCATTGTTGAGTGCCTCTGTGATCAGGTCTTGAGTAAGTGCAAAAGTTTATTGTATTTGTTGATGTAGCCTGAATACTTCCCCTTTTTTGGGCGCGATGTATGATGTAGTGTTTGGGTAATTTGACGCACATCGTTGACTGCGGAAAAAACACCGAAGCGATTGTGCATAGAGTATTTTTCTACATCCATACGTCTTTAGGATCTATGCTTGAAATACTGTAGACATGGCCAGTCAACAGTAAGGCGGGGGGTTGTGGGGATCATGGGTACCTTGTTGTTTGGCACCTCGGTCTCTCTGCTGGTTCTGCTGCAAGTGACTAGCCTGTACACTATCAAGCTCACGCTCATACTTGTTTGTAGCCAGCTGCCATTTCTCCAACTCTGAAGTTAGTGTGGCGAGGTTCCCCTTCAACGCGCTGACCTCGTGCTCTCGCTCGGCTGCAGTTTTTTCCATAGCGCGGCGCAACACCTGCACTTCCTCCTGAGCCGAGTGCGCTTCCTGTCGCATGCTGAATACTGCGCTGTCCTTCTGATCCCTCAGTTTGCCCATGTCTTCCTGCAGCTTTTGGAGCTGAGCTGCAAACACGCATACAGATCTCCAATCATCATACAATTGTTACAAACTTTACATTGACAGATACACCCGCCTTCACTTACTTTGTAGCACCTTCATCTGTTTGGCAGACTCCTCTGCTTGCTGCTTATTGGCTTTCTTCTCCTCTTCTAAGAGACCTGCCATGCACATCACAGTCCCACAGGGGGCGCATTTGGGCATTACTAACACTAAATCATTTCAAGTACCCTATATACAACTATCAAACATGGGGATACACAAAAATGCACGGATAGTAAACTTATGTTGACATTAACACCTGTTGCTTATTTATATGTCAAGCAAAGTTGAAAGGGAAGCTACAGGATTAGTTTCAGTCTTTCATAAGATATCCATAAAGTCCTGATCCTAAATCCAACTTTAAAAATGATGACAAATGATCACACCCTCTTTTACCTTGGAGCTCGACACACTTGTGTTTGCCAGAGTTGGCCTGTTCATGGGCCTCCCGCAGTTCCTGGTTCAGCCGCTGAATGACCTTTTCAGAGTCGCTGGCCTCCACAGTACTTCTGCTCAGCTCATCTGGAGAAAAGATTACACGCTCACAAGTCACAACCGATGACATCCAATGATGAGAACTATTACACGCATAATTAGACACCATTATGATGCTGTGCAATCAGAGAATGACTCTTTCGTCAGCAGTTAATGTGCGATCTGCTAGCAGCATTTTAACTTCACCGGATTGTTCTGTCCTCCACCAAATACAACCCCTGTCACCAAAGGTTAATTAAATCAGAATGAAACGCATGCTAATTTCCCTCGAGGTCAGAAAATGGGCCCATTTCATGAATTAATAACTCAACTTAGAATAGATCTATCCTAAAAACACAATGTCATAATTATAGCTTAGACTAGGATTCTCTAATGCAAAAATGCTGGCCGGGCTTTTATAAAAAGCAGGCATTGAGTATGATTAAATGAGATAAAGGGATAGTTCCCTATAAAAAATTCACCTTCATGTCATTCAGTGTATGACTTATTCACTTCCGTTTTCTGTGTAACACACAAAAATATTTTTTATATATTGTGAAAAAGTGTCAGTGGGAAGTCAGTGTTGTTCAGTTACCAACATTCTTCAAAATATCTTCTTTTGTGTTCTGCAGAAAAAAGAAAGTCATGCAGGTTTGGCCGCAATTCAAGTTTGCCTTTACTCGGAGACAAATGTGCCACTTTACCTCTAAATATGGGTTGATGAAATCCAGGGCATTTTATCAACTGCTCCAAAAAATATGACCTCATCTTATAGAATCAAGGACTCACACCATAAATGGCCTGAAAGGCTATATCAACCCCCATCGGTGACACATTTCCAGAAAATTAAACCAGGAATGCATTGCATGACTAAGCTAAAACACAGCAGCCCAGACTTTAGTAGCCAAACACGCACTGTCCGAGCACTGAGGATGAAGGCATTAAGGTTTCATGAGTTCTTTCAGTGGGTTACGCTTATTGGTGCCACGCTGCATCATGAACTCAATCTCTAAGCAGAGCACAGGGACACATAGGAACGCTCTGGCCTAATTCATATTTGAGTGTGTATGTGTCTGTGTGTGTGAAGAAGAGAAAAGAGAAACTGTAACAGAGAGGAAGACAGATAAGAAGACAGGAAAATGAGCAAAATAAAGAGCTCATGCTAGAGTTTATGAAGGTATTGGGCTCAATGCTATGATGCTATAAATGATGGCACACCCCTGTGGTACAATATAAGCCAACTAAATTATTTTTAATCGCTCAGAGCAAAAAAGTATTCTACTACACCAAAAAACTGCTGATGAGTAGAAATGTCATTTATGTATCAGACACATATTTTACGAAACAAAATTAAACAGGTAAACAAAAAAACGCAGAAAGTAAGTATTTTTCTATTTTGCGTAAACAGTTAAACTAACAATCATTACGTTGCTACCAACGAATTCTAGGTTTAATGTCCACTTAAACTGATGCCAGCTAAGTTAACTCACAAGAGATCGCTGCAAAACTACAACAAACTTCCAAAAACCTAAACAATGTGATGTTTACCTTTGATCAGCGACACTTTGTTAAGAGGATCTTTCAGCTTCTGTTCCTCCATTTCTCCACACTGTAACAGTCAACAAAATAAATGATGTTCCGCTTATAGCAAAATATAACTTTAATTGAACGTTACATTATTGTGTTAGATATTCTCAACGGCACGTCAAACAGTAAACAATACAAAGTAAATGATATTAAAGATGCATCCTCCTTCAGGTGATGTCAATTATGACCTAGCTTGCTAATCAGGCGGACATGTTTGAGCTTTACCCGAGACGACATCATTGATTTAAAATAAAAAGTCACATTACTTCTCGTTTAAACGTCAAATTATAGCTCATGTAAACATAACGTAATACTGTTATGTAATATAGCTCTACCTCACTGCATCTATTAAGAAGACCCCTTGTCGTGTTTACCTCAGTGTTAGCATTGAAAACAAACGATGTTACCTGAAGACTCGTGATGTCACTTCAGTTGGTGCTGAAACAGAGAGCCGCAATATTTCGTCTTTAACTATCGATTCGCTCCGGTGATGAGAAATGGAATAAACCATTCTGAGGTGAGGGGGATCCTCCGTCTGTCTAAAGGGTTAGTCTAAACGTTGCATTTGGAGATCAATACAGTCAACGGTAGCGTGTACAAGAAAACGATGTTATATACATGTCGATGAATATTAGACTGGAAGGGCGGATTTAATTTTGGAAATCTGTTTGCAAGCGTCACTTGTACCACCCCCCGCAAGATATGGTTTGAAGGTCTCGGTTTGCTCACATGGGCACGCGAGAGTCCTGAGGCATCGAAAAGAGGCCGCAGCTGCATGTCAGAATACACTCAGGCCCATTGTTTCAATCGTTAGGGCGTCTCTTATGTAAAAACAGTTAACAATAGTGTTCATTTGTGCTTGTACCAATGCCAACCAAAGCACTGTAATTTTGATAAATTATATTATTAGCCTGGTTGAATGTCAAGATGACAATCACTTGAAAAGGAAAGTACTTAGATTGCTTTGGATTTTGTTTATTCGGATGTGATTGACAGTAAAGAACAAACAAATCCAGTTATGCTTATTGTGATGGTTGCTACAGTCTTAGATATTTACTTTAATGAAGTTAAATGCAAAACACAAGTTTCCTCAAGTAAAATAGTACTTTTCACTATAAAGGATCACTCAAAAATAGCAATTCTGTCACCCTAAATGTCATTTAAAACCTCTATATATACATGGAGAAGATATTTTGAGAAATGTCTCGGTGGTTTAGTGTCCGTACAAAAGAAGTAATTGGGGCTCAATATTGTTTTTCCTTACCAGATAAAAAAAAATATGTGTTGTGTCCACAGAAGAAAGAAAGGCATACCTGTTTGGAATGAAATAAGGATGAGTAAATGAGGAAAGGATTTACATTTTGGGGTGAACTATCTCTTTAAAGTCTTTCATATAAACGTGTGCCACGTTGTTTACCCAACTTTATTAGAATAACTTGATTAGAGCAGTCTATGCTGCAGTTTGCATAATTGTGGATTCTTTGCTAATATAAAGTCAGATATAAAAAAAATATCTCCAAAAATCATATTATAATCTGAATAAATTAATATTGTGTTACGAAAGCTGAGTTGTACTGGGTACTGCCGACTGATGAGGAATGTATGCATATGAGAGTTTGCCTCGCTCAGAGGAAGACTGTAATGCCTTGTACAGATCTTTCTTTTGTTGTCATGGTGACAACAGGGCAAACCTCTCTCATTCACAGTTCCTGCCCACATAAAGGCTGACCAAGATAGACAGTGGCTTGCATGCCAAAATATTAGAACCAATAACCACAGCCGAGGATCACTTAGCTTAATATGAACATGTTTTCTGGTATCCTTGAATGGGATGAGTCATGCTCACAAATCCATGTAACAGAATCATCTGGAGCTTCAATTCAGTGACAACAAAAACAAAGCGTTGTTGTAGATCCCACTATAGATGTTATTCGGATAGGCTTGTTTGCATAAAAAATAAACATTATTTATAATTTTCTCACCCTCACAGGATTCCAAACCTGTATGACTTTTGTTCATCTGAAGAACACAAAGGAAGATATTTTGAAGAACGATGGTAATCAAAAATCACTCCATAGACTTCCATTGTATGAACACAAACCACCAAGACACTTCTCAAAATATCATCTTTGTGTTTCACAGATAAAGAGCCATATGCAGGTTTTGATGGTGATTAAATCATTTTTGATTTTTGGGTGAACTATCCCTTAAACTGCCTAAATTATTCTGTGTTTTATAAAATTACAACTGTTCCTCTCTCCCACCATGTTTTTCTTAATATCTTCTTCATAAGTTTTTTTTTTTTTAATTGTTGACTGTTATATAATGCAATTATAGACCCCATGAATCCCAGATTCAAGAATTTTGGAGTCTTCTTTTTGACCATTTAAGATCAGAAGAAAACTCATGCTTGAATTGAAATAACCACAATAAAAAACATCAAAAAACTTAATAATTAAAGAACAACATGAATTTGTTTGTATCTGCATCACAAAGCCAGACTAAAGCCAGCTGTGAGGCTGTACGAGCCTGCAGGAAAACACTGGTCGCTGTGAGAGTCAGAGTGTGTATGTGTGAGTAAAGTTCGAAAGCAGACAGGTAAACTGTCCCGGTAAGAGGGCTCCGCCGCAGGCTCCCGCTGAGAAGTGTGAGAGGAGAGCAGATGGCAGAAAGGGCAGGAACAAAAAATCAAAGGCACGATGAGTTTGCTGCTTTTTCCCATAAAAGCCCAGGCCATAGCAGACTGTCTGAGATGGGTAGAAAAGACAGTAGTGTCCCCTACAGAACAGATATTGTTACTATTTCTGAGGAAAAAATTGCAAGAACTGGTCTTGTTTGCTAGTTTTAGCTGGTTTAGGAGGAGTTCTGTTTGGTTTCCCAGTTTGGCCAAACTAGTCTTTACTGCTGATTACCCAATCTGACCATCTGACAATTGCCCGAATCCCTCTAAAACAGCAAGCAGACCAGGTTAACCAACCTTTGTTTTATCAGCAGGTTGAATGTGGCCAATCTTTAAATGACATACATAACAACAACACAGCAAACGCATGCAATTGATCAATGCTAATGATATAAAAGTATAGACACATGTTTTGATCTGATTTAGTTTATTGTTCAGACAACTGAATCGACTGATGTTCAGAAACCCTTCTTGTGCACTTCAGCATGAACACCAGCATCATTCAGTCCAAATGAACACACGTCTGTCTCCAGTATGAAGCGTGCCACGGTAGAGGTTTATCTCTAGTCATTGTCATGCTGCAGGTTATTGTGATAATGAGTTACTGATGTTATTATTGTAGATACAGAGGTATACCGATTATGATACTGAGGGTATTAAACACTTATATGAATAGTTATACAGCATTCTTTCAGCATCGCTATAGTTATACTGTCTGTACTATAAATCCTCAAGTGGTGCTAAATTCAGCTATTAGTTCTAATATGTTTCACCTTCATATAAAAATGTTCTGTGCAATATATCACATACTCCTGAAGCTTATAAAATCGCTAAATATTTTACGCACTTTTTAATATTTCAAGCTTTCAAAGGTGCTTTATATTAGAGGTTTGTTCATTACTAAAATAGCGGTAATGAATAGAGATCTATATGGATATCTAGCTGATCATTTCAAGCCAATGAGTATATTAATGGAGGTCCTGGATCCTACTATGTTGGAATATTTAAATAAATAAAGCAGAATATTGAGCACTGTACACATAATACGGTTTGTTTAGTTCTTTTCATATTCACATTATTACTGTCAGTTATTCAACAAGGCTCACAAACAGTTTCGCACCACTTTGGCAGTCATAAAACAATTGGCAGATCCGCAAACCTCGAAAAGACTACAGACTCCGCTACAGATGAATGATAAGGTGATTTCTGAAGTACTGTAAAAAAAAGACTTTCATATTCAGATCACAGTCATTACAGTTGTTTTCTTTCTGATATCCATCAGTCAATTCATGTATGTCTAACCACAGTACTTGTTTCCAGTCAGTGAAGTGCTTTGTAAAATCCTCCAGAATGGAATTTAAAGGCAATCTCACAATTTTTTGTCCCCATTCCACAGGTTTCCCAGTCCTGGTCCTGGAGAGCCGTGATGTGCCCAGGTTTTAGCTCCGGCCTAGGTTTAAAAAACCTGATCCATTCACATCCTATCCACCGTAAGAAGTTATGTTAAGACAGCGATCGGTGTGATGAGGATTGAGCGACCAGGAAGACATTCCGGCCATCCAGAATCAGAAAAAGCAATCCTTCTGCCCCTCTGTCTTCTGCAAGACTGGCCCACAGCTGGTTTTACAGCGTTTTACATTGCTGCCTACACACTGTTCTTGTCCGGGAGCTCAGCTTCGGGGGTGCGGGGGAAGTATACGGTGGTCTTGTGCTCTTCGTAACGGTCGATGTGCTTGAGGTGGACGACCATGTGCAGGGCGTAGGCCAACACCAGCAGCAGAATCAGAGATGTGATCAGGCCCATCAAGATGGCCGGAGTGAAGAAGGTCGCGCAGTCGCTAGCTGAAGCAAATTTGTTGGATTGGACATTAAAGGCCTGGATCTGAAAAGAAACAATACTGTGAATGTGATGAGAAATTATTTATACATTTTTTTTGTCACAATGCACTGTTTTGGTGAGCAGGTGCCTTAAATTAATCTTCAGAAATAACACAGCTACCTGAAAATCCGTGAAAGTGATGTGCCAGTTTGCCGAGCTGTCAGTGTGCGAGCTGGGCACAAGTAGGGTGTCATATTTCTGTAAGCTGCTGACATGCTGGCAGTGGTAAGAATAGGTGGCGGGGGCATAGACCTCCGTGGCATTGAACGTTGCCTCATGAGTCCAGTTGTAGTGGATGTGAACGCTGTCCAGAGTGAACCAGTTTTGACCTACTGATTCATAGAATGTGTTGGACATCTGAAGCCTTTAGTGCAGAAGATAGACAAAAAGAAGCAATTTATCAACGATAATAAGATTTTGCACAAGCTTCTGTCATGAGGAGCGTAGGAGCAAATAAAAAAAGTTTTTACCTGATTACAAGTCCCCTTATGTCTTCCACATCACCCAAGCGCAAAGACAACCTAGAAGAATATCATGTTTTTCACAATTGAAATACAACATCTACTAAACCTACAATAATAATATTTGAGTTAATGGAAATTCCCCTCAAATTCATAAATGTGTCCTATATATAGATACATATTTTTATATATATATATAAAAGGGCTGTAAGATGAATCGAAATAATCAAAATATCGCACATGTGCACACTGATATGCATATCGCAATGGTTTGCAATAACAATGTTTTTTTATTTAAACGTTTTTATTAAAGTTAAATAAAGTCAAAGGTTTAGGTTTTGCGAATTGCAACCAACGGCTGAGTCCACCGGTAAGCCCTCCTATTCGAAGCACTACGGTGGCTGTCACAGGACAGAGATGACGTCACGTTTTCGCTTCTTTGCCAAAGGAGATAACAAATAAACGAAACATGCTCTGCACAGCAGTTTGTTCATTTAGAGATACTGTAGAAACATCGTGGCGTTACACAGCGAATTCCATGTAAGGGGATTTCACTCTAAGCTAATAAAAACACAATTCATTATGTAACATCTTTATTCACCTCTGAAGATTTATTTATGTATATTGTATTGCATTACTGTCAATTGTTCCTCCTTTATCTCGTACATTGCATCTTTTAAATCCCAGTGAAAATAAATTTATGAAATATTGCAGCAAAATCTAAAAATGCGCTTCTGCCCTGAAATGACTATCCATCTCAAATGACGTAAATTTGACGGGTTGGCGGGAGCCTCAGGTAACTCCTCCCCTTCAACTGTCAGTCTGCTGCCCATTTCATTTCAAAATCAATGCAACAGCCATTTTTACACATCCAATCAATTCACAGTAAAAAAAACAAGCCACGCCCACCAATTTTCTACTTTGAAATTCCTTTTCACTCGGATATATCAGAATACGGACGTAAAAACGATCGCAACTTCCGGCTCACAGGGACTTTAAAGCATTATTGTTATTGCATGTTGTACATTGTATTATTTAGTAAGTTGTCACGTATCACATTTTCCTTCAATATCATGCAGTCCTAATATAAAACTTAAATATACTTGAAATTTGACAGTTATCTAAAGAAGAAAATAATTTAAGAACACATACGTGGCCTTCTCCTTTGTACAAACAGAGCCTTTGGTATCCACTAGTGCGCTGGCTCCAAACACCCTCTCTGTGAGGTCCAGGAAAGTGTTGTTCCTATATCGAATAGCCAGTCTCTTGGCTTTGAAAAGGATGCATATCTTTCCATTGTAAGCCACAGTTAGTGGGGAATAGGGTCCAGAGCTGGTAGACTGAAGTAACTTCCGCTTGGTTCTGGGCTGGGCATGCAGATGCCAACCGTAAGGCTGTTCAAAAACAGGACAAAACAGAAAACGTGCATTATGTATGTGCTGCGTACATACATACTCACATTGGCTCACACATGCTATTCTCCTGTAAATCTGTCACTGTGTTATGAGTCTTGTAGGATGCTGGCTGAATTAAGGCAGAGATGTTGCTTAGGAAAGCCAAGGTCACATTGACTATCAGAGAAAATGCAATACCTGCAGTATTCTTCTGAGTGGATTTTCAGCTGCAGGCGAATAACTCTCCTCGTGTGAGGCACTTGGACTCTCGACTTGTTCTCTTTCTGCATCACAAAATGTTGAAATAGGACAATAGGGGAGATGGCATGATGAGTACTTTCAGTACAGTGACTCACTGCTTTATTTTTAGGAAACTTTAACAGTGACCATGCAAGACAAATAGCTTGTTTTTTGCTGTGTTAGGAATAGAAAAGATACAATGTCACTACAATAGAATATGCTATGTTGACACCAAAATATTCATGTCTACTGTATTTGAGAATAAAATTAAATTCCATTTGAATCGGTTTCTGAAAAACAGTTACTTTCTCTTTAATCATGGTGCAAGATGGTAAATAAATAAATAAATAAATAAAAAATAAACGAACGAACGAACGATTAATCACGATGAATCGCATCCAGAATAAAAGTTTGTGTTTAAATAATATGTCTGTGTACTATGTATATTAATTTTGTAAATATAAACGCATACATACATACATATTTAGGAAATATTTACATGTATTTATTTATAACTACCAGTAATTACAATGTAATATAAATGTTTATATTTGCATGTATGTTTTTGTAAATACGAAATTAATTTGCAAAAACTACCTAGACATTATGTAAACACAAACTTTAATTCTGGATGCGTTTAATCATTGACCAGCCCTTTAAACAACAAAAAAAGTTTATTATCCAATTCTTTTATGCACAGTTGACAAAAACTGAATGACCAGTAGAAAACTACATTTAACATAAGCCAGAGTGAATATAAAACAGAAACAGAAGTAATGCAAGCAAAACCAAAACCAGTACACTGACCTGTTCTAATTCTCACAGCTTGATATGCTTGGACCTCCGAACTGTGTTTGAAAAACATAAAGACAAAAACAAAAGAGCGGGTTGATCTCTTTATGT
Source organism: Triplophysa tibetana (assembly GCA_008369825.1). NCBI lineage: Eukaryota > Metazoa > Chordata > Actinopteri > Cypriniformes > Nemacheilidae > Triplophysa > Triplophysa tibetana. Next base: position 14,312,812 of record CM017912.1, on the reverse strand, counting down.
CATGCTGTGGCCTACTTATCAATGTCTTAGACAGATTTCCCATAGATCCGCTGAGCCTGATGCAGCAGTGATGCATGACCATATGTCTGACATCTTCAGTCCAGATTAGTGTCTCAGAAGCCAAGACATTTAGGCAAATGCTGTGATTCTTGAAACGTGCTTAGCACCTCAAGTCTACCAAACAATGGCTTACCGGGACTTCATGTGTGGGCAAGTGTGTTTTTCTCTGACGCCACCTTGTCCCTTGATGATTGTCTTGAAACTTGCTGGATTATCCTGAGATGAACCGTTTTAATGTCTCATCAGAGAGATAATAGGCTTGGCTGACAATCTCTTTAAAAAAAGAAAGTATTGCCCTATCTGGAAATGCTGTATAGGTAAGAAGCCTTTGTACATTGACCTTATAGTGCCGCTATAAGGACCGCTCTACAATTTGTGCATAAAGCTTTATGATCAAGAGATTAAAGAATCCAGCACATTAGACTCGCAGAAAAATAAACAGATTACCGCATGGAGCTTTTCATTTAGTTCCTTAGCGATACGAACGTTGTATTACCAGCTGTGAGACATATTGACTCATAAAACACTATAATCCAATCGAGGTGGCGGATCTTAGCAAATGTAGGCATGGAAACAAGACAGAAAATAGGTGTAAAGTACTTTACAACTACTTTTATAAACATCTAGTTTTCGCTGTCGCTTTCTGGTAGCTCTGCTTAGAAAAATCTTGTCTTTGGAGCGCTGTTGGGAAGCGTATGTGTGTGTGTGCAGAGGAAGAACTCGCCTTTGTTCTAATGCCAGTTTACCGAGGTCAGCAGCTGAGGACTGCGCTGCTGTCATTGGTTATGGCTGGGCACAGTAGACTAAGTGCTGAATTGAGCATTTATGTAATGAAAAGCAGATCTCACACTATGTCTTCACCTCATTGCCGCTGTCAGTGCTCGAGATCGTCTTTTGCATATACAGACTTAGAATTTTGCACACGGATGAAATGTTTGAATGTGATACACTAACACTACTCTAAAAACAAAACAACTCTAAAAAATAGATTTGCTCAATGGTGGGTAATAAGATTATTGCCTTTGGTTTAATTCCGCTTGCTCCCTTTCTGAAGCATATGTTTTTGTACTGACCCTGAGAAACTTGAGAAGGGTTGTAAACCACTGAACCCTTTTTACTCCAAAGATACATTTCTGGACAAGCAAGAGCCTTAATGTTTCAACAGCCTGCAATGCCGCACTTATCCCTTACAGAATGAATCCTAAGATTTAGATCCATTTAGGGAGGGTTAGTTGGAAGGGATGTTTACCATAACTGCAGTTTACAGAAACAGACAACCACATGCTTCTTTTAAAATTTGTTGAACATTTTAAATGAAATTAAAGGGATAGTTCGCTCAAAAATGAAAATACTGTCATCATTTACTCTCCCTCACCTTGTTTTAAATCTGTATAAATGTCTTTGTATTGTTGAACACAAAAGAAGATATTACGAATAATTTAGGAAACCTTACAGTTCTTGGGCACCATTGACTGTAACATAGTTTCATTTCCTACTATAGAAGTCAATGGTGCCCCAGAATTATTCGTTTACAAACATTCTTCCAAATATCTTTTGTGTTTAGTGGAACAATATATATATTCATCCAGGTTTAAAACAATGTGAGGGTGAGTAAATGATGACAGCTTTTTGGGGTAAACTATCCCTCGATCTGTATTCTAATGTTTTCCAATCAAATCATTGCAAGTCAATATTTAGATCATGGAAATAAATAAAAACAAAACTTGAAAGAATTTAATTTGAATAAAAATGACTGTAAATCTGTATAATTTCTTGGACCATACAAACATAGAAAACTTTGTTATATATTTGTTCAGTTTAAACTTAATAACTTATATGCTCACTCATATACAGTAAACACAGAGATGTCATCACAGTGACAATCAAATTAATAAACATTTGTTAAGCAAGTAAATAAATGCAACTAAACTAACGTATTTATGATGTTCCAGGTGTGGTCAGAGCAAAGGAATTCAGGCACTGGAAAAGTGAACAATAGGGTTCCTATAGATATTCACTATATTCGAAGATGCCCTAGCAATCTCACTTCTCATTCTTACAGTGGAGTTGCATCTGTAAACTGACTCCTACAGACAAAACACTGGATGGGTTCTGCATGCTGTCCCATTGTCACAGCCATGTTTAAATGTCTCACAAACAAACTGCACCAAAACAACACCACACTCAAAATCTATAGCTCACGCTCAGAAAATTTACACACAGGTTGTTTCAACATTTTTCTATTAAAGCACATTTTCTTAGTGTCTCCTGCAATAGACTAAGACATCAGTGCATCAGCTGCACAGCATCACTGCCCCATTCCCCCTCCCCATAGAGGAGCAGAAAGCGCATCTCTTACCTCCTGTCCAGGATCGCAGGCACTTGATCGAAGGGCAAACACAGAGAGACAAACACACACAGCAATAAAGAAAAAAACAGGAAAAGCTTGTGTTTAGCCATTGAGACAATCTGACGAGACTGCCAGAGATGAGGTCTGGTTCATAATCTGCTCTGAAAGCACATCCCTAAACCTGAGCTCTCTGACGGGCAGCCCATGCAGCCAATCGGCACACAGGGGGAAGATAGTCGTGCGTCACTCGCCTCACAGGCTTCATTCTTGCAGCCTTTCTCTCCCCCACACCCTCTCTCTCTCTTTCTCGCTCAAACACGCACTCCTCTACCCCTCCCCATTCCTTTTTTTCTCTCCTGCACCCTCACTCTCGCATACAAACATACAGTAGCTGCTTGCCAACCCGAAGCGAAGGGATTTATGTGTTTCAACTCCTGTCCCAGGGACCCAGTTGTATAAGCACGTAAAATCCGGCAAGGTTGTAATTTAGTTGAGCTTTACTTGAGTTGAACTTGGGTTATTAAAGCAGAATAAGAGGTGACAGCAACGTGACCTAGATTTACACAGGCTGACGTTGATAAATGAGATGTATCAAACACAAGAACATACCGCAACCGTACACCGTAGTGCATTACATACCATAACACATTTAAGGGATAGTTCATCTTTCAAGATTTACTCACCCTTATACCATTCCAAACCTGTATGACTTTCTTTCTTCTGCAGAACACAAAAGAAGATATTTTGAAGAATGTTGTTAACCATTGACTTCCATTATATGGACACAAACCACTAGACATGTCTCAAGATATCTTCTTTTGTGTTCCACAAGACGAGTCATACAGGTTTGGACTGAAATGAGGCTAAATAAATGTTCACTTTCTTCGATGAGCTATACATGTAATCTAAAGTAGAGGGTAAATGATTACCATTGTAATTAAATTAGAAGTTAGAATGAGATCGATTGTAATGTACCACACACCGTATTTTATTATGTAGGACTGATGTGTGGCTTAAACGTCGTCTATTTGAGTCGTTCAGCAGTCTAACACACTTTAAAGCAGCATGAATGAATGATTTGTGCATGTATAAAGACATACTGAAGCAAAGCTGTCAAGTTTATACCTAAAGTCTTGTAATCAAGATTTACATTCTGTAAATCAATGCCAGCCGTGAATTTCGTAAACCATGTGGGTAATCTACTCTAGTGCTTGTCTAAAATGTGCTTCCAGTGAAAGTGAAGAGGAGAGTGGCAGCTGTCAATCATCCTCATTAGATAAGACAGGCCTAGTTTTAAACGGCCTTCAAACTCGTCTGTGATTTTCAAAGCATAGATAAACAAAAATGCTGAGGCTGGCTGTCCTCAATGTGCTTAGTTATTTTCACTCATAATGGTTGACCCATAAGGATGAAAATCATGAAATTCGTTACCTGTCACTATTTAGATCATAATTTTGTAACGTAAAGATGTTTATACAGGTAGTCACAATCTGATATAATATACAACCTTTAATATGATTTGGTCTATAAGAGCTGCAAATTAATCCATGTGTTGGAGACACGTAAGACATTTTAATAGATTTCTTGGTTATGATGGGTGTTCATTTGAATGGAGCTGTTAATAGTCAATTTGTGTCTCCGCAAATGTGTTGGGTTCTATTGGTGGATTGTTATCTGGCATATTAAATTCTACATGACTAAGTCCCAAAGCACACTGCATAAAGGAATGTCATCATGGTTTCTATAACAGCTAATAGTAATTCGTTGTTTGTAATGGAAACCATTAGTTTTTATTATTTATTTTCACTAGGGTATTGGCTCGTGAACTCCCCAAAATAATAACGCTGGCGCAATGTTGCCCCCTTGTGGTAACGAGGCCAAAACTTTCATGAAAAAGGAACAGCAACGGTGTAGTTGCGTGTCAGTTGAGATGGTCACATCAAAAAGATATCTGTAAGATGTTTATTGTGTGTAAAACTTTTCGAAAGTAGTTATCAAATGTCAAACCATTTCGCAATAGGCTGCCTATACAGGGCTATATCGTTAGCATTTGCAAAGTATAGCACATCCATTTCATTTATATTCACTTTAAGATCCTCAAAAGACACAAAATACTAATCACTCAAGATTCAGACTTGGCCGAACAACACACGCAACGTTGTCGATCTCTATTTCACAGTCTTAAATGTTCGTGCATTAGACCCAAGTTACCTAAGTACGTGAGGTACCCACGACTCATTTGGTAACATGATCACTTATTTGGTTTTAACAGCATCCGGCACTTATTTCTTAATGCTTGATGTCAACATTGCAGCACGAATGCCGAACTGATTTTATTCGAAAAACGTTGTAATCAAAATTAAGCCGTCGTTCACGCCAATGGCACGTGATGACTGATTAGTCCTCTTCCGGTTGTGTTTCTATGGAAACCGCAGTGTTTGAGGAAGAACTGGAAACTTCGTCGTAGGCTATAACGCAAAATAACAGATACGACAGAAGGTAATTTATCGGCAATAATGATCAAAATGGCTTGTTGTTTGCTTCCCACACTCGTGTGGCAAGACAAACGCTGAACCTTAGTGATCTAAATGACTTAATTTTGAAGCACATCAATGCAATATTTTTAATCCAGTAACTTCTTTCAGTAGTTAAAGAAAATGCCTACCTCGTCGGGGGCATTTAAACCTCATGGGGCAGATGCTTTGCAGAGGTACAATGCTTTACCTCCTATACCAGCCATAAAGGTCGAGGGGGGGAGGACAGGTCTCGATCTTCCTGAGCACCGACAGACTCTGAGGAGAAGATTCCTCCAACACAGTAGAAGTAAAGTACAGCAGCAACAGATCCAAAGCATGATGTAAGTAATTTTAATCTTTACTGCTGATGTCATTCCTGTTGACTGTAACTTCGTTGCATTACGTCTTTTGCCACTTTGAATCACTTCATTTATTTGATGTTATTTGCTTTCTTTTTATATTTTAATAATAAAGATATTTGTTTTACTAGGTCAATTGTTTGTAATGGTTCTTTCTCATTTGATGTTTCTTTGGACACTGTGGTTTGTGCTTTAAATATCAATAACATCTGTGTATTATAATAAGAAGATATTGTAATTGTGATATGTGGAATTAGAGCTGACAGGGCAATGCAAACTTATCAAAGGAACCAGAGTGCCGGACCAGTGCCTCCTCGACCCCCTGAACCAGAGCTTCCCTCAACCGTATGAAGCCTTTACTTGATCATACATTTTACATCGAGCAACACCATAATATATAATAAAAAAATTGAATTTTGATTGTTAATGAACCTTTTATTTTTTCTAGATGATGAGTGAAAAGAGGAAGGAATATGTATGTTTTTTTCCTTTTTCATCTCAGCTTTTATTATTATTTCATTTCATTTTCTCTTACAAATCGTTTTGCCTTTTCCTTCACTTTTCTCCTTTAGGAGAACTTCTTGCGTCTGAAAGAATGCGTCGAACTCAGTCCAGTCGCACCCTTTCAGCCACATTGGCTAGAAGGCATGCTGGCTCGAGTGTCCCCTCAGCTCCGGCAGGGACCCGGAAGAGAGAGGTTGCTGGAGCAAATATGCGAAGAGGTCAAAGAGAACTATCAAAAAGTGATAATACAGTACAAAGGTGAGTAAAAATCACCCAGGCTCTGCTCATTTTCCTTTAAAAAATGTAGACTTAAAAAATCATAAAATATTAAGAGACTTAATTTGCTCTTTATGTTTTTCATAGTAAAAAGCACATTAAGAGACCCGAGGTTAACAGACACAGATCTTCCTCAAGAGTCTGGTGTATTTGCAGAGTATGTACAGGTTCCCACACACAAAATCAACAGTACTTATACATTTCTGTAAATGAAGTGTTGCCAACACAACTACCATTAGTCAAATTACAATTAGAAAAATAACTTACACATACAGAAATACATACATTGAAAAACATGTAAAGAATTGCCTTGATAAAGTGCAACAGGACAATTAAAAAAAATTACCCTTTGGCAGGATTCCAGATTACTCCTGTCCATGGCATGACAGTTTTGTGCAAAGCCGAAAAGAGATCGAAAAAAATCTACACATATTACATCCAGCCATGAAAAGCATCTTGGATATCTGTCACAGCACGTTCTCCCATCTGCTCCTCATTGATCTCTCAGACTGCAGGTACTGTACGCTTTTTACATCTATGAAATTAACATGACAATCCTTTATGATCCATGCTGTAGAAGAAAAGCAGTGTTTAATGTTCACCTGTTGAAATCTCGTCTTGGAACCTGTCATAAAGGTCGACAGGGCCTATAGACTGTCAAAGCCTGAAGAACAAAGTGGCTGTGGAGTGTCAGAGAGTCGAGGAGAGGCTTATGAAATCTTGGTTTCCACAAGTTATTCACCTTCTAACCAACAAAGCCATCCTTCAGGGAGTTAAACCCAGAAAGCTTGACTCATTTTATAACTGTGCTTCAACACTAATATCCAATAAGGTAAACTGAGGTTTTTGAGACACTTTCAGATCTTAGAATGAAAATTCTGTTATTATGTATATTATTATATTATTTGTTCTGTTGAACACAAAAGAAGATGTTTTAAAGAACATGGAGTTCTGGGGCACCATTGACTACCATTGTAGTTTTTCACCTACTAAGTCAATAGTGCCCTAGAACCATTTGGTTCCAAACATACTTCCAAATATCTTTCTTTGTGTTTAGCAGAACAACAAACTTTATACAGGTTTGAAACCACTTGAGATGGCAGTGTAAATGATGACAGAATTGTTATTTTTGGATGAACCATCCCTTTAATTTTCTGGTATTCTTTCTGACTATTTATTGTATAATTGATAAGAAACAAACGGTCTGTTTTACTATTAGCTGAAGACCCTAGTTGAGAGGAGTGTGGTGGCATTTGTCGGCCTCTTTGATCCATTCAACATCAGCAAGCTCCCTCTTTTCAAAATGGACTTGATTTTCGATGATGAAAAGATGGACTTCTACCCCAGCTTTCATAATCTAGAGGAGACTGTACTAGAAATGTTGAACCTCATCACCAATACCATGCAGGTCAGGAAATATGAATTATTGTGTTTTACAGGAAATTTGTTGACTAAGTGTATTTTGACTCCATCGATCAGATTTGATCTACATGCACATGTTTGATTAAAAGTTCTACCTGTTTTTACAGAAAGTACAGACAATCCAGTCGTGGTTAGCTGAGATAGACGGCTCTATGGTGGATGCCAGGCTTCCAGATCATGTAAAGATATGGGCACAAGAAACCGTTCGGAACGCTGTGAGGAGAAACTTGGATGGACCTGCCAAACACTTTCAGAGCTATGGTAAGTATCTCAGCTTCACTCTCACTTTACACTTGCTCATTATTTTCTGATAAGAACAAGATTGTCACCCTATAATAAATGTGGCTTGTAACTTGTTCCTGTGGATGTTCTGTAGTTCACACCTATGACTGGTTAGTCAATGGAACCGCAGAGGCACAAGTTCAAGCATTAATGGAAGAAGAACATTCCTTTGAAGAGTACACTAAGGTCAGTCTAAAAATATGTTGATACATTCCTATATATTCCAATGGATTTTTATCGTTTAACCTGTCTGTTTTTTCTTCTGTGATCCAGCAAGTGGAGTGTTTCAGGTCATTGTCACAGGAGATATCTGGTCTTCCCTCTCTAATACATTTTGACATGGTTCGGCTTGACTGTGAGGAGCTCAAGCAAGGCCTTGCAAAGAAAGCAGATGCATTTTCCAAAGCTCTTATCGGAAAGCTTGTTACCTCACACCATCAATCCAGTCTTCAGTGAGATATTGCTCATCAATGTCAATAGCGTTCTATGTGGTTTACATTTCTCAAAGAAAGTGAGGGTAAAGCATTATTTTGTTTTTCTAGGATCTGTAATGAGTTTGAGATCATTAGAGACACGGCTTTCAAAGTCCCTGAATCAACAGAGGAAATGACAGAGATGATTTCTTACATCGAACATGTGAAAACTAAGGGAATACGGGAGCTAAACAACAGGATAAAAGTGAGCATTTCAAGATGACGTGCACCTGTTTACTTGTACATGCACATACTGTAAATAACAATTGAAATGACAATGAACTGTTTATCCTTTTTCTAGGAAATACAAAACAGCTTGAATTATTTGTTGGCTGTTCATATTTTTGATTCAGAGCATCTTGAAATAAATGCCAAAGTGCTGCTCTGGCCAGAAAACATTTCCCCGATCTTTAACCAAAGTGACAAGGTGATATTTTAGAGATATCTGGAGATATTTAATATACTTGTTTTTAATGTATTTAATATTGTCTGTTTAATATACAATATGAGCTCTTCTTATTGCAAGTAGATGAACTTTACACTATCTGATTTTGCAGGTGATGGAAGAGGCCAAGTGTAGAGGTCAGCAGGAACTTGTGGGACGGAGAGAGAAGCTGTTGCTCGAGTTGAAGAAAGTAGGCCGCAGAATGGAGGAATTTGCAGAGTGCTCTGAACTCGATATGATGCAACAGGTATATTACAGACTGAAATATTAGGCCTTATTTATCTCTCCAGTTCTTCAAACTGTTCATCCACAATGAAAATCAAATCAAATGTCTGTAAGAAGAAGCAGTGGCGTTTGGGTCAGTGAGGTTATGCCTTCTTTTTTTGGGGTAAAACAGATGCAAGAATTATATTTATGATAAAAATAATATTTTTATAATAAATAAATATTTTTATCCTATTTGGAGGTTGGAGGAAAAACTACCATCTACTTTTGTTATATGTACAACATAAATGGATGATGTGCCTAAGATCTCCATTTGTGTTTCACGAGAAAGTACGGTCATGGAACGACATTGGGACTTGAGATTTATTTCGCTTCTTTGTGTTCCATTTCCTTTTTCATTTACAGTATGCTACTGATGTCAGAACAGTGCAGAAAAGAATTCAGGATATTGAGGATTCAATTGTCTTCATCAACAAAGAGGAAGCACTTTACAAATGGGACCAAACCTTTTACCCAGAGCTAGAAGTGATGAAGGAAACTATCGAGCCCTATCAGAAGCTCTTCAATGTGGTTCTCAAATGGCAGCGCACAAAGAAGAGGTTTGAGAAATCATTAGTTTTGAGAATCATGTTCCAATGTTATTTAAGTTGAGTAAAATTACAACTTTGAAAAAGTTCCTGTTCATTGAAATAAAAATAAAAATGAACCTAAATATTATTTGAATACTTGACTAAAAGAAAATTGTCAATGTTGGCTCTTTTTTTATCTTACATAGCAAAATAAAGAATAAACTAATACATTATAAAATGATAAAAGCATAAACCAAAATTGCTAAAATATCACAAAGACTAAAAATCTAAAAATAAAAGCTAATTTGAAATATTAATAAAACTAATTTAAACTAAAATCCAAACTACAGTAACTCTGTCATGTTCATGATATTTTGAAAAATGTTATGTATCCAATGTGTACAGTGGAAGACAATGGGGTCCAATAGTTGTATGTTACCAACATTCTTCATTACACCGTGTATACATCGGACGCGTCTGGCACAATGCGACACGACACACGTCTTGTTCTAATGGGATTGTCGCACCGGGCCGCATCCAGTGTGGACAAAAAAATATATAATAGGTTCTAAAGCGTTCTATTCTCTTTGGTCACATCGCGTCTCGTCCGGTGTAGACATGGTGCTATGTTGTGTCTGGTCTGAGAAGACTATACCTTCAGCTATTACTAATGTCAAACGGAGTCAACTTTTTTCTCCAAGAATTGCCTTCAAAGAAGCTGACTCAGTTTTGTCCTGTGAGTTTAGATGGATGCATGGATCATTCCTGGATTTGAATGGTGACAGTATTGAACAGGAGGTTGAGGAGTTACTCAGAGAGATATACAAGATGCTGAAGTCTTTCCAGCAGAAACAAAAGAAGGCTGAGCAGGATAGAGAGAAAATCGAAGGCGTAAAGAGGAGGTCGAAAGAAGAAGAGGAAGTAAAGCAAGAAAATGCCACTATTCTCATTTGCTCCAGTGTTCTGGATCAAGTCAAAGAGTTCAAGGTATGTTTTCCATCTGCGCTACAGACAGAGTCAGTTCATGCTATAGTTTTTTTTTATTTTATTGTGCTGAAGAGACTTTTTCTGATCAGATTTCTCCATTTTCATCATAAATTGCTTTACAGGAGTGTATTCCATTAGTGTCCATTCTGTGTAACCCCGGCATCAGACCTCGACACTGGGAGCAGATGTCAGAAGTCGTGGGCTACGATTTGACGCCTGACTCAGGCACCACTCTGCAAAAGGTCCTCAAACAGAACCTCTCCTCTTACTTGGAGCTGTTTGAGAGTATCAGTGTAGGAGCCAGTAAAGTAAGAACGCTGTTGTTTTAAACAGATCGCCGTTATCTGCCATAAAGAACCAACATATCTTTTTAAAATATGAAACCTAACGTGTCTAACCCTCCTTTAGGAATTTGCTTTGGAGAGGGCCATGCTAAACATGGTGGAGGTCTGGGATTCAGTGTCATTTCAACATTTTCCATACAGAGATACTGGGGTGTCCATCCTCTCATCTGTGGATGAGATCCAAACCATGCTGGACGACCAGATTGTGAAAACTCAAACCATGAGGAGTTCTCCGTTCATCAAGCCTTTTCAGAAAGAAATCAAGGTCAGAGATTCTTCAATTTACAGAATCTAGGTTTGTGCTAAAAATGTAAAATGAAACGTATTAAAGATCTTGTGATCTTCCTAGTCAGAGGAGTAAAATAAATGTCTGTTTTCTCTACCATGGATAAGAAATATTCAGATGTTACTGAAAGCACAACTGTGTTTCTTCACATCAGGCCTGGGAAGAGCGTTTGATCCGTATCCAAGACACTATAGATGAGTGGCTGAAGGTACAACGTCAGTGGCTTTACCTGGAGCCCATCTTCAGCTCAGAGGACATCATGAAGCAAATGCCTGAGGAGGGCCGTCTCTTTCAGATTGTAAACAAGCACTGGAGGGAGGTCATGAAACACTGTGTGAATGACCCAAAGGTGCCACAGATACCACATACAATTAACAATTATATTTAATTGGAAATGTGCAATGGTTACAGGGTTTGGTTGGGTCCATATGGTAGCAAAAAGTGAATTGACTTGCCTAAAGTATTAACATTAACATCCTGTTTTGCATAGGTTTTGCCTGCAACCTGTCTTCCTGGCTTGTATGAAAAACTACAAGAGTGTTATGTCCTTCTTGAAAACATATTGAAAGGCCTGAATGCATACCTTGAGAAGAAAAGATTGTTTTTTCCAAGGTAATTTAACTGGATTTTAAGAATTCCAATGAGACCGACACAGCAAAATCGGCTTGACATATTGGATGCATTTGGGGCGGCACTGGGGGGCCTATCTGTTTTTCTATTCATTCAAAGTGATTTGAAACAAAAGTGCAATTTCATTTAGTTAGCATTAGTGGCAGAGAAATAAAATGCTAAACATTTAAGTTCATTAATCACATCATTGCAAACTGCCGTGACATGTATCCTGCCATCTTATTTGTAAACTTGTAATTTTTTATTTCTAATATTTCTACACTTGGAAGATTCTTCTTCCTGTCAAATGATGAAATGCTGGAGATCCTCTCTGAAACCAAGGACCCTTTGCGAGTACAGCCCCACCTGAAGAAATGTTTTGAGGGCATCGCCAAACTGGACTTCTTGCCTAACCTGGACATCCAGGCCATGTACAGCAGTGAGGGTGAGCGTGTGGAGTTCATCCAGCGGATCTCCACCTCTGAAGCCCGAGGAGCTGTGGAGAAGTGGTTGTTGCAGGTGGAAGACATCATGTTGAAGAGTGTCAGAGACGTGATCAATCGCTCCAGGCTGGTAAGACTGATTTTCCCTTTAACAATTCCAAATTCTTATTCTCGGATTTCTCTGAAATGTCTTTGTAACGTTTTATGCATAATATAACATTTTGTTCAGGCTTATCCTGAGACTAAGAGGAGTCAGTGGGTACGCGAGTGGCCTGGTCAGGTGGTTCTCTGTACTTCTCAGATGTATTGGACGCTGGAGGTCCATGAGGCCATACGAAGTGGAGCTAATGTAAGGAACTACTCTGTGGATCAGTGGATTGTGTGCTTAATCTGTATGTGTTTGACATGTTGATCTTGTATGATTTATAGGGTCTGAAGAAGTACTATGAGCAGCTTCAGAATCAACTGAATGATATCGTGGAGCTGGTGAGGGGAAAGCTGCCCAAGCAGACACGCACCACTCTGGGAGCACTGGTGACAATTGATGTGCATGCCAGGGATGTTGTCATGGAAATGATTGAGAAAGGTTTGCTCCCTTGGATTAATCTTTATTGTTGCATATTCACCCTCAAAACAGCTATACAGTATGTGTATAGAAAATATTTTGAGAAATGTCTCAATACAATGGAAGTAAATGGAGGCCAATGTTGTTAGATTGCCAATGTTTCTTCAAAATATCTTCTTTTGTGTTTTGCAGAAGAAAGAAAGTCATACATTTTTAGAGCGAAATGAATAAATCTTGAAAGAATTTTTTATTTTATAATTGTGCTTCTTCTTTATCAATGGTTCCAGGTGTTTCTAGTGAGACAGATTTTCAGTGGCTCGCACAGCTACGCTACTACTGGGCCAATGACAATGTTCGCGTGCGCATCATAAACTGTGATGTGAAGTACGCTTATGAATACCTGGGGAACTCTCCTCGACTGGTCATCACACCCCTAACAGACAGATGCTACCGAACTCTGGTGTGTTAAAGCACTGACTCACATAATACAATTTATGAGATGCTGTGCTGCAAAATGAACCAACAACATTAAAATAAACTCCTACAAATAAAAGCTGTATATACCTTTTTTTGTCACTGATTCATTTATGAAATTCTGGTGTTTTACTTTTTCACAGATTGGGGCATTTTACTTGAATTTGGGCGGAGCTCCTGAGGGCCCTGCAGGCACAGGCAAAACCGAAACCACCAAAGATCTGGCAAAAGCCCTCGCTGTGCAGTGTGTGGTGTTCAACTGCTCTGATGGGCTGGACTATCTAGCCATGGGAAAGGTAAGAGGACCTTATATATACAGTAAAAGTATCCTATTTGTTGGATCAAGAACTCTTTAAAGTAGTGGGACTAAAAACCAAACTGGTTTAATCTGGTTCAGCTGGTGTCCCAGTCTAACCAGATGAGTAATTTCATTTTAAATCATAACCATGTAAACACTTATTTTAAACTCCAAGTCATACGTTTTTTTCATTGGTCTCGCAGTTCTTTAAGGGATTGGCATCTTCGGGAGCCTGGGCATGCTTTGATGAATTTAACCGGATCGAGTTGGAAGTTCTGTCGGTGGTCGCTCAGCAGATCTTGTGTATCCAGAGAGCCATTGAGATGAAGCTTGAGTATTTTGACTTTGAAGGCACAGAGTTACGGCTCAATCCCAACTGCTTTGTGGCCATCACTATGAATCCTGGATACGCCGGGCGTTCTGAACTTCCGGATAACCTCAAGGTGCTGCTGACTCCTCCCCTTTGTTTTTATTTAATTAGCACAAAAGTGTTTAATATGGCTATCATTGTTCTGCTTTTGTATGGTTCAGGTCTTATTTAGAACAGTAGCAATGATGGTGCCCAACTATGCACTGATAGCGGAGATCTCCTTGTACTCGTTTGGCTTTCTCAATGCTAAGCCTCTCTCAGTGAAGATTGTGATGACATACAGACTGTGCTCTGAGCAGCTCTCTTCTCAATTTCACTATGACTACGGCATGAGAGCAGTTAAAGCAGTGCTGGTTGCGGCTGGGAACCTCAAACTCAAATTTCCAGATGAAAACGAGGATATACTTGTAAGGACATGGCAGAGCATCAGCACATTTTTTACTATATTACAAATTGGATGAAGTTTAATCTGTTATTTTTACCCTGTTGTTAGCTTCTCCGGTCCATTAAGGATGTTAATGAGCCCAAGTTTCTCTCTCATGATATTCCTCTTTTCAACGGAATCACCAGTGACCTGTTCCCAGGAATTTCTTTGCCCGTGGCTGATTATAAGGTATTTATATAAATACAATTTGGTCCATTTTTTATTTAAATGAATTGTGAAGAATTTCATTGAAATCTTTGTTCGTGTCCACTAGCTGTTCCTGGAATGTGCTCAGGAGTGCTGCAGAACTCACAATGTGCAGCCTGTCAAGGTTTTCATAGACAAAATGATTCAAACGTATGAGATGATGATTGTTCGTCACGGGTAAGCTTATGGCCTCACAGCTTCTGTTTAAATCGTGGTGAAATAACAGATCCCTAACTAACTTTGAACTACAGCCATAGATTATTTCAATAAAAAGAACTGTCATCCATTCATCCAGTCCAGTGTATGTTGAATTTCAACAGATATAAATCTAGGAATGACACCCAACAGCAATGTGAAAGACTGAAAGAATGCAAAGATTTGGAAAAAATCCTAAAATCCATGTAAAAACATAAATATGAACCTGTTTGCTTTGCAGAATTCAATATCGTCAAACATTGCATGTTTTTTACCCGTTTTGCATTTTCTGCAAATATGCAAATAGAAACATAATTTTCATTTGGAATTTGGGAGAAATGTTATGATTCATAGAATGAAACAATAATGGTAATTTGATTTAATCATGTATCTATAGTAAATTCTGAAAAGCTGAAAATAACTTTGGAATGGTCTATCAATATGTGCTCAATTTCACACATAATGTATTTCACACAACATATGTTTAATAGGTTTATGCTTGTCGGCGAACCGTTTGCTGGAAAGACCAAAGTTCTTCATGTTCTCGCAGACACTTTAACTCTAATGAATGAAAGGGGCTATAATGAAGAAGAAAAAGTTGTGTTTCAAACTGTCAACCCTAAATCTATTACAATGGGACAACTGTTCGGTCAGTTCGACCCTGTATCACACGAGGTCAGATCTCATCTTCTACAATATATGAGATTTAAATCCTTTCTGCTCATTAAATGTTTATTTACCTCGTTTCTTCAGTGGACTGATGGAATTGTAGCAAACACCTTTCGAGAATTTGCATCAGGTGAGAGCCCTGATAGGAAGTGGGTGGTGTTTGATGGACCTATAGACACATTGTGGATAGAGAGCATGAACACTGTGCTGGATGACAATAAAAAGGCAAGTGTCGATTATAAATGAATAATGTTGTTTTTGGCTTATAGGTTTTCAAAACTTTTCTTAAATAAGTTTTCATGATATTTAGTCATTTTCCCTTCTTTTTAAAAGGGTTTAACACATGAAGAAATGAATACATTTTATTTATTTTTAGTTGTGCCTCATGAGTGGAGAGATAATCCAAATGTCCAGTCAGATGAGTCTAATTTTCGAAGCCATGGATCTGTCACAAGCTTCGGTGAGTCAGTCACTCTAAGCATTTAATACTAAACTTAAGTGCTCTTCAGAGCCACTTCAGCTTTTATTTACTATATCATTATAAAAGTAACCCATTTGCCCGCGTAGCCAGCCACAGTGAGTCGCTGTGGAATGATCTATTTGGAGCCGTCTCAGTTAGGATGGACTCCTCTGGTTCAGTCATGGATGAAAACGCTTCCTGAGCCCCTTCAGACACCAGACAATTCTACATTACTGCAACAGCTCTTTGACTGGCTTCTTCCTCCAGCACTCAACCTGTTACGAAAGCACTGTCGGGTACATTTCTATCCTTTGATAAATGAATTGATCTTGGCCATTTCTGCCGTGTATCATATAAACACATTAGATTATCTTTGATCTATCCTGCTTGACATTTTGTCTGCTCTCATGTGACCTACAATAAACACATTAGTGTGAGCTTATTGGATAACTCTTCTTTGTTTTACAGGAGGTTATTCCCACCAGCAACAATAACACGGTTGTGTCTCTCACACGGCTCTTTGAGATACTACTGTCTGAGCCTTTAAAAGAAGATCCAGGGAATAAAAATATACGCACATGGATTATGGTACAGTAAATATTCGTATAAAAAAGAGCCTTTCGCCAGAGGCGGTTCTAAGCTATAGTGGATTTCCGTGGCGTAGCCCAGAGACCAAAGCAGTAGGGTTGCAAGTCAGGTCCGACCGGTCCCATATACAAAAACTTTTAACGTGCCACCTCTTTCTGTTCGCGACCGCGTTGCGCATTACTGGACATCGATTGTTTAGTCAGGTTTGCTTTTTAATTGTTAATTTGCGTCAATCGCATTCAAATAGTAATGGCAGACCCGAAGGGAGTGCAAACTCCGAACGCCAGAAAGAGGGAGAAAGTGTCGGGGCCATTAGCAATGGGGTTAGTGCACTGACATATTGTGCCAGTCCACTTGCAGCCTGATCCAAGTTCGTATCTCGTCTCAAGCACCTTTTGCCAGTCCAAGTCCCCTGTCTCTAACCAGAGCTAACCTATCCTTACCCCACTGTCTTGTCAAATAAAGGCAAAAAGCCCCCCAAAAATAACTATAACTATAATTACGTTTCGACACATTAAGGTAAACAAGTAATGTTGTACATTATTCAATAATAGTTTAAATTATTATATGTATTTAAATTAGTCAATGGATGACAACTAATAAGGACAATAAAGTTCTCTCTACTACCCTTAACCTCACCATACACTTTATTATAAAACACCTGTTCAAATATTTTCTTCACTTTGTTTAAAATAAATGCCTGTATGATCTGATGTCATGTGAATGTAGTTCGGTGGATTCAATCTTGCATGGGTAACGTCAGTTCTACTTGTCACGTGCCACAGAAGCTGCTTGGAGAGTGCTGTTGATTTTATACTGTACTGTTTATATATCATTTATGCTAGATATTATTTTACGAAGAAGGACCCACTCACATTTTCCCATAGGTAGATGCAAAAAGACGTAAATGGTATGGTAATAAAACATTCGGGGCTTTACTGAAAACATTCAGGGCTTCAGCCCCCTTAGCCCACCCCTTGCGCCGCCCCTGCTTTTCGCCACTTGGTTCAATCGGTAACATTGATTATTTTGCACTACTCAGGCTGCTTTTGCCTTCGCTTTGGTGTGGTCCGTTGGTGGTTGCTGCGATACAGACAGCCAAAGTCGATTCGATCAGTTTCTGAAGGAAATTGTGTCTGGAAAAGCTGAAAAACATCCAATACCTGTGTCGAGATGGGAATGTCCGTTTCATGAGAAAGGTCTCGTGTACGACTATAGTTATGAGGTTAGTATATAGCACCAGTACAATAATTTGAAATAGAAAGTGATTATTTCTAAAATATGATACATTTTCTATTCACATTAAGTTTAAAGGGAAAGGCCGATGGGTCCACTGGAACGAGTCAATCAAAAATGTAGCATTAGGGGACAAGAATACAAAAGTGCAGGATATCATCGTCCCCACAATTGACACAGTGCGATACACTTATCTAATGGATCTCTGCGTTCAGTATGGGATGTAAGTATGTTTTACAAACATTTCACCATTTAGTCTTAAATAGTTTATTAATTTAAAGTAATTTAAATAGTTTAAATCTGTTACTCCTAACTTTTTGGTTAAAAATAAACCAAAATCAGTTATTGAGCATATAGAAAATCTTTCTCTTTACCTTCTCCCTCATTCACAATGATAAACTTATAAAACAACTTTTTTCTGTTTTTTTAATACATATAAACATATACTGTATATACAAATGTTTACATGTTTTTTTTCATGTGAACAGGCCTCTTCTCCTTGTTGGCCCCACCGGCACTGGGAAATCTGTTTATGTAAAAGAAAAACTAATGAACAATCTGGACAAAGATCTCTTCCTTCCCTTCTTCATCAACTTCTCAGCTCGCACCAGTGCCAATCAGACCCAGGTAACAAATCCCATCACTGACCACTTTGTCACTAAGCTACTGTAACAGATACTGTAAAAATAAATGAGCGGTAACCTTAATAATAAAGCTTTCTTTTTATCTTGTAGAACATTATCATGTCCAGACTAGACAAAAGGCGGAAGGGAGTATATGGGCCTCCTATGGGAAAGAAATGCATAATTTTTGTGGACGATATGAATATGCCTGCAAAGGAGGCGTTTGGTGCACAACCTCCAATTGAGCTGCTTCGTCAGTATTTTGACCATGGAAACTGGTAAAGAACACAGTAAACGTTTTAATACGCAAGCACTAACAATCCTATTCTTTTGACGTCTTACTTTGCAACTATCACGCTATGTTCCAGGTATGACCTGAAGGAAACTTCCAAAATCACATTGATGGACATACAGCTGATTGCCGCGATGGGTCCCCCTGGTGGTGGGAGGAATGCGGTAACCCCTCGGTTCCTTCGCCATTTCAACATCTGCAGCATCAATTCATTCAGCGATGAAACCATGGTTCGAATTTTCTCGAATGTTGTGACCTTTTACCTCCGGATCAATGATTTCCCACCTGACTGCTTTACTCTCGGGAATCAGATAGTCAGCGCCACACTTGAAGTGAGTTGTATATTTTATAGAAAAATACGTTCTATTTTTCTACTTCGATTTCTCTAATCTTGTTCTGTGTTAACTGTGTGAAACAGGTTTATAAAAAGGCCATAGAAAATCTCCTTCCCACCCCGGCCAAGTCTCATTACACTTTCAACCTGCGAGACTTTTCACGTGTGGTGCAGGGCTGCCTGCTGCTGAAGAAAGAATCGCTTTCAAACAAGCGAACAATGATTCGTCTTTTTGTACATGAACTGTACCGTGTCTTCTACGACCGGCTTGTGGACGACAAAGACAGAGCATGGCTTTTCACTCTTATTGGAGAAATCGTAAAGCAGCACTTTAAGGAGAGCTTTGACACTGTCTTTGAACCTCTTAGGGACGATAACAAGCCTGTGCGTAAAAAAGGTTAATAAATAAAGTCTAAACGTTTCTGAAGACACTGTAGGTGAGTTTTAGGTTTTGTTTCTCCTCAGCTTTGTGAAGAGAACATGCGGAACCTGTTATTTGGTGATTATATGACACCTGACGTGGATGAAAGCGAGCGGCTCTATGCTGAGGTTCCCTCCATGGTGCGCTTTGGCGAGGTCGTGGAAGCTTGTCTGGAGGAGTACAACCAAACCCACAAGAACTGCATGAACTTGGTCATATTCCGGTAACCCTGCTGTTCAAACTTATAATATGACACCAAGCAAGAGAGAGAAAGAAAGAGCAGAAATCCCCCATTGTGTATCTTCTGCCTTGTTCATGTAGTTATGTGCTGGAGCACCTGTCCAGGATCAGCCGTGTGTTAAAACAGCCCGGGGGAAACGCCCTGTTGGTTGGGGTAGGAGGCAGTGGACGTCAATCCATCACCAGGCTTGCCACTTTTATGGCTAATATGACCCTGTTCCAACCTGAGATCTCCAAAAGCTATGGCATGAATGAATGGAGAGATGATCTCAAGGTATTGTACAGTATAGTTAAAGTTACACCCAAAACTGAAAATTCTGTGATTTCTCGACCTCTTGTCATGTATCGTTGTGTTGTCCAGCGGCTAATGAAGAATGCAGGGGTTAAGGGCCAGAAAATGGTGTTCCTCCTCACTGACGCTCAGATAAAGGACGAAGCCTTTTTGGAGGATGTGGACAGCATTTTAAACACGGGAGAGGTGCCTAACATCTTCGCTGTGGACGAGAAGCAAGAAATCATGGAGGTACTTGCAAATTTAACTTATGGGTTACGTTGGAAATGTATGACATTTTAATAAAATTTTCCTCTCTGTGTCAGGCTGTGCGGCCCATTGCTCAAGCTGGGAATAAAAATGTGGAGTTCAGTCCTTTGGCTCTGTTTGCTTATTTTGTGAATCGCTGCAGAGAGAACTTGCATATAGTGGTAGCCTTCAGTCCAATAGGAGATGCCTTCAGAAACCGCCTGAGACAGTTTCCCTCTCTCATTAACTGCTGCACCATAGACTGGTTTCAGGTGAGACTGGCAAGATAATGGAGGGTAGGGGTGTGTCTAAATACAATATATTATGTACTGTTAGAATGTAAAATTGTGGTACGGAGTACATAGACTTTTGGATTTATAGATTGATGGTGATTTGTTAGAAGTTGAAGGTCATCTAAATGGCTAAATGTTCTTTGATCAATCGTGAATATAAAAGCCTATCTGAAAGCGAATTTAATGCTCACATTCTGATCTTTATAGCCATGGCCTGAGGAGGCTTTGGAGCGAGTGGCAAATAAGTTCTTGGAGACATTGGAGCTAAGCGATCTTGAGCGACACGAAATTGTGCCAATCTGCAAGACCTTCCACACTTCTGCTATCGACTTGTCGCAAAAGTATAATGTTTATATAAAACCTTATAAACTGTTAACTAGTTGCTATATTACAGGTACATTTTGATGTTAAAGAGACAGTTCACCCTCGAGTTGTTTCAAATCTGTTCACATTCCTTAGTTCTGATGAACACAGAGAAAGATATTCGGAAGAATGCGAAACAGTTCTTGGTCACCATTGACTACCATAATAGGAAAAATTACAAGGGTAGGCAAAAGTGCCCCAGAACTGTTTGTTTTCCTACTCTCTTCAAATGTGTTCTTTTGGTTTCATAACAAAGAAATGTATAAAGCAATTTTTACATGGTGGCCAATAACTATTTAGTAACAAGCATTCTTTCTCAGTGTTTAAAAAGAAGACATTTATACAGTTTTGATACAACTTGAGGGTAAATCAAGACAGAATTTTCAGTTTTGGGTGAACTTTTCCTTTAAGCACGGTTTTTATTCTAATTCTACTTTATTTGTGCAGGTTTTTGTCAGAGCTGGGTCGCCATAACTACGTGACTCCTACCTCTTACCTGGAGCTCATCGCTGCCTTCAGACTTCTTCTCACTCAAAAACGTGACACAGTCATGAATGCAAAAAATAGATATACAAATGGACTGGACAAGCTAGCTTTCGCAGAGTCTCAGGTAATGTAAAGATAGTAGATAAATGTGAACTGTCCACTCAATTTACACAATATTGACCATTCTCATGTATTGTCTCAAAAAATTGGAACTCTTTGTTGCTATGTATAGTACTTCTCATATTAAGACAAATCACTTAAATGTTTTCCTAACTATTGTAAGTTGCTTTTGAAAAAAGTGTCTGCTAACTGTCTAATTGTAAATGTAAGACTCATAGCTTTTCGGTTTAAACCGTGGACATATTTTCATTCATTAATGCTGGTCTAGGTAGGTGAAATGAAGGGGGAGCTTGTCGATCTTCAACCTAAACTGGAGCAAGCTAAGATTGAAAACACCAAAATAATGAAAGTAAGAAACTGTAACATCCATCTCAAAATTATTATAGGTTTTTTATTAAAAAAAGGTTGACCTGCATGTATTTTACCTCTGCAGGTGATAGAGGTCGAGTCAGTGGAGGTTGAGGCTAAAAGCAAACTCGTTCGTGTGGATGAGGAAACAGGTACTCTTAAAGCCAATGAAGCCCAGGCTCTGAAGAATGAATGCGAAAGTGATTTGGCAGAGGCCATTCCTGCACTGGAGGCGGCACTCTCTGCCCTGGACACACTCAAGGTCCGATAGTGTACTTATCAATGAATGTAATTGGATTGTGTTGTAATATTATTTTGACAATGGACATTTAAAGTCATCATAAAAACAAAACTAGCTTTTTTTTACTTTTCATTCAGATATAGCTATAACTTACCTTGCATATCTTGTTCACCTCACAGAAAGGTCCACATGTATTTCCATTAGTGCCAGGGCTTGACCCCATAATGGCCGCTTGTAGCTATATTTGTTCTGTTTGTATATAAATAAAAATGCATCAATATTTATTGAACATGTATTTATTTTTCCTTTTGATTTCAGGCTGAAATGATTTAGACACCTAATAGGACATAGTTATAAAACGTACAATTGTGTGTGATTAAATGTTACCTTAAGCTTAGAAAAAGTCAGTCAAAGATTGATTGATTGTTTTTTCTTGGGTTGATTTCAGCCGGCTGATGTGGCAATTATTAAAACGATGAAGAACCCTCCATCAGGAGTGAAGTTGGTTATGGCAGCAGTGTGTGTGATGAAGGACATCAAACCAGAGAAAATCAATGATCCTGCTGGAACCGGACAAAAGGTCAAACAAGTCCAGAAAATTCACATCCAGTGATTTATCAGTCTTGTTATTTTCTGACAGCATTTTAACTGTACATATAGATTCTGGACTACTGGGGTCCAAGCAAGAAGCTACTGGGCGACATGAATTTCCTCAAGGACCTGAAGGAATATGACAAAGACAACATTCCTGTGAGTGTGTATTGGAAATCAGGGTTCGGAGTCTTGTAACAGTGGCTGATGTATTTTAACAGTGTTGTTTTGCGACAGGCCCAAGTGATGGCTAAAATCCGTAGTGAGTATATGACCAACCCCGACTTCGACCCCGGCAAAGTGGCGAAGGCCTCATCTGCTGCTGAGGGGCTTTGCAGATGGATCACAGCTATGGAGGTTTATGACAGAGTTGCCAAGGTGGGCATACTGAAATGACTTTAACATATCTCATGCCAAATTACTTCATCACTCGATCACTACTTGAAAATGCAAAATTTGTCCGGCTGTATGTCAGGTGGTGGCTCCTAAGAAGGCTAACCTTATCGTGGCCCAGCAATCCCTGGCCACCACCATGGCCATGCTGAACCAGAAGAGGGCAGAGCTAAAGGAAGTGGAGGATCGCTTGGCCCATCTGAAGAAGACACTTGAGGACAAGACTGAAGAGAAAGCTCAACTGGAGTACCAAGTGGACCTCTGTGCTCGAAAGCTGGACAGAGCCGAGAAGCTTATCGGAGGTTTAGGAGGAGAAAAGACAAGGTTTGAGCCAAAAAACTTATTTAGTTGATATTTGTGATGAAAGAACATAAACTGAATAAGATGTTCCTGTATTTCTACACAGATGGTCGCATGCCGCCGACAGCCTTCAGCACACATATGATAACTTGACAGGCGATGTGCTTATATCTTCTGGAGTTATTGCTTACCTGGGAGCTTTTACTGCCAGCTTCCGCCATGAGTGTTCCAAAACCTGGGTCAAGCTCTGCAAGGTATCAACCTTCTCTGTGAAGAATCGTGTATCCGCATATTCAGTGTTTTTAGTTCTTCAATGTTCTTGTTCTGCTCAGTCTAAGAAGATCCCGTCATCTGATGACTTCTCTCTGAGTAAGACACTCGGAGATCCGATTCAGATAAGGACCTGGAATATTGCCGGCCTGCCTACAGACAGCTTCTCCATTGACAATGGTGTTATAGTCAGCAACTCCAGAAGATGGTATGACTCAACCAAAGTGTATGAAGCAAGTCTGGGGTCTTTAAAATCCTTTAAAATGATCCTCTGTGTTCTCTTTGCCAGGCCTTTGATGATTGATCCACAAGGTCAGGCCAACAAATGGGTGAAAAACTCTGAAAGGGAGAATAACCTGAACGTGATTAAGCTGACCGATGGAGATTTCATGAGAACGCTTGAGAACTGCATCCAGTTTGGTACTCCACTATTGCTGGAGAACGTAGGGGAAGAGCTGGACCCATCCTTAGAGCCGCTTCTGCTCAAACAAGTTTTCAAACAGGGTATTTCACTTACAACCTTGGAATATAAATGGCTGTTTTTAAGTTTGTTTGGATTGCATGATTAATTTGATGGTCAATAAGAGGTTGAAAATCAGGTTGAAAAAGAGGTTGAAAACCCGTTTTCTTCACCTCTAGGGGGCATGGACTGTATTAGATTGGGAGAGAGTGTGATCGAGTACTCCTCTGACTTCCGCTTTTACATCACCACGAAGCTGAGGAACCCTCATTATTTGCCTGAGTTGGCCACCAAAGTGTGCCTTCTTAATTTCATGATCACCCCCGAGGGTCTTGAAGACCAGCTGCTTGGCATTGTGGTGGCAAAAGAAAGGTAACAAACCCAACAATTTTAGGTGAACTGTCCCTTTAAAGTTTGAGCGCAGACCATACAAAGGTTGTGGAATTTATTGTTCAATGGATTTAAATATTTTCAAATATTTTATTTTTAGATTAATTTTTATTATATTTTAACCCCAACCTATTAAACCCCTTTTTAAAGCCACACAGCACACAGTATTTAGTGTCATTTTGACACACAACACAGAAAACATGTGTTGTGTGAGAAAATGGATGTGTGTCGTGAATACATCGCAAAAAAAATGTAATTTCATGTGCTCTTGGGGGCCCCCTCGTGGCGGCTAGGCCCTAAGCAGCCGCTTAGTTCGCTTATAGGGAGGGCTGGCTCTTCTTGTATGTCATTTCTGCTCTGTTTTCTTTAGACCTGAACTAGAGAATGAAAGGAATGCCCTGATCCTTCAGTCTGCAGCCAATAAGAAACAGCTTAAGGAGATTGAGGACCAGATCCTTGAGACTCTGTCTTCAGAGGGCAACATCCTGGAGGACGAGAGGGCCATCCAGATCCTAGATGCTGCCAAGATCATGTCTAATGAGATTACTAAGAAACAGCAGGTTCTTAGCAGAGCTAGTCTAGATGAAATTTTATTAACATCACAGAAGTTTGTAGCTTGACGACTGTGCCCTTCTGTGAAATTTCAGATCGCAGAGAAGACCGAGCTTGAGATAGCTGAGTCGAGAGAAGGTTACAGACCCATTGCAACACACTCGTCCATCCTCTTCTTCAGTATCGCAGATCTGGCCAACATCGACCCTATGTATCAATACTCTCTCAACTGGTTTGTCAACCTCTATGTCAACTCCATACAAGACAGGTGAGGAATAAATAATGCAGGTGTGTATAAGAACCCTGATTTAACTGTTATTTATTTGTGTTACGATTTGTGTTTTCCAGCTACAAATCAAAGATTCTAGAGAAGAGGCTCAAAAACCTGAATAGTCACTTCACCTATAATCTGTACTGCAATGTGTGCCGGTCTCTTTTTGAGAAGGACAAACTTCTCTTCTCTTTCTTGCTTTGCTGTAACCTGCTGCTGTAAGTTGAAAACTCGGAATTATAATACGGTATAAATTGAGAGCAGACTTGAACAACATTGTGTATAGTAATGTGGTCTCTCTTTTAATAAGGGCTAAGAAGGAGATAAAATACTCTGAATTTATGTTCCTGCTCACTGGTGGTGTGGGGCTACAGACCAAAGTCCCCAATCCTGACCCAACCTGGCTTCCAGACAAGAGCTGGGATGAGATCTGTAGAGCCAGTGATCTTCCAGCACTACAGGGCCTAAAGTATGAACTCTATCCTTTACACTCAAATATTTGCATGATAGATCCTTTGTAATTTTTAACATACAGTATAAATTTTTCGATCTTTTTTTATCTAAAGGGAGAGTTTCATAAAGAGTCCTGAGAGTTTCCTGGCAATTTATGACAGCAAAGAGCCATACAACACAGCTCTGCCAAATCCCTGGTGTGATCAACTGAATGAGCTTCAGAAAATGATCATTTACAGATGCCTTCGACCTGATAAAGTGAGTACCCTCAGGTCTAAAATTGACATTTCCTTATCATTGTCTTTTATGATGGAGTATGATAGAGTCCCTGTGTGTGAGTGCTGTTTATTAAATGTTTTTGTATTGTTTTAATAGATTTTTTATTGTTTGCAGATTGAGCCAGCAATCAGCAAGTTTGTAACTTATAAACTGGGAAAGAAATTTGTTGAACCTCCTCCGTTTGACCTCAGTAAGAGCTACATTGACTCCAACTGCACTATACCACTGATTTTTGTGCTGTCTCCCGGTGCTGACCCAATGGCTAGTAAGTGTTATTAAGCCCTTTTAACTTAAAAGTTTTTCAAGGATTAGTTGTTTTCAGTGTTTTATGGTATGAGGTTTTTATATAGACAGTTTCAGCTGCAACAACATAAACAAGCGTTATGTGCCACAAACGTAACAGTTATTGACTCTTTGCAGAGGTCTACCAGAAGTTGAGTATTTTTAATTTATATTATTATGAATTTATAATGAATTATTATGAATTATATTATAACCAAATACAGACCAGAAGTTAACTTTGGGCCAGGTCCGTGCCTCCAATGAAACCGGCTATATCTGAAAGAATACAACATGCAAGCAAACACTCCTTCCATTTTGTTTATTTTTTCATCTGGACAAAAAAAAAATTCTCAGTTCAAAATGTCATACTTTTAAAAAAATATTAAAATATTCCCATTCCACAATTAATAAGAGACAATAAAGTTTGGATTTTAAATAGCATTTTAAATACAATAAGAAAATATTTATAATTATAAATGTTATTTTGATTGAAAGCAGAAACTGTTCTTTCATTTGATTTATTGTAAAATATTCTTCAGTATTTGTATTCTGTAGATATTTAAAAAAAGAATTTATTATTTATGATACAACATTGTTTTTTTCATACTACATTAATGCCTACATCAGGTTTTCATCTCATCTGATATTTTTAAGAGCTTCCACCTTCAAGCCTTCTTCCCCTCTCCCTATTGGCAGAGTTTTGTCCAGCACACCTTATTAAAATACTTTTACATTCATTTTATAGGTCTGCTGAAATTCGCCAATGATAAGAACATGGCTGGCTCCCAGTTTAAATCCATCTCTCTTGGACAAGGTCAGGGTCCCATAGCTGTGAAGATGATCCGCTCGGCCATGAAAGAGGGCACCTGGGTGTGCTTACAGAATTGTCACCTGGCCGTGTCCTGGATGTCCACTTTAGAAAAGATCTGCGAAGACCTCAGTCCAGATTCCTGCCATCCAGAGTTCCGTCTGTGGCTGACCAGCTATCCATCACCCATGGTACTTTGCTATTTTGTGTTTTACCGCCCTTAAAAGATTAAAGCGTAATAGCCGATATCATTGGATTGATGGTGAGTGTTGCTCTCAGTTTCCAGTGACCATCCTGCAAAATGGAGTGAAGATGACCAATGAGCCTCCCACTGGCTTGAGGTTAAACTTGTTACAGTCCTATCTTTCTGATCCTGTCTCTGACCCGGAGTTCTTCAGTGCTTGTCCTAACAAAGAACAAGTAAGTCAAATCCTTCTGTCCAGTTGTATTGCATCTCCCTCATGTTTTGGATGTAATAGTAAATACCCCTGACTTGTGTTGTTTAGGTCTGGGAAAAGCTGCTGTACGGAGTTTGCTTTTTCCATGCTCTTGTCCAGGAAAGGAAAAAGTTTGGCCCATTGGGATGGAACATTCCTTATGGATTTAACGAGTCAGATCTGCGCATTAGCATCAGACAGCTTCAGGTAATGGACTGTGTATAGATTCAATTTGCCACATAGAACTTTAGAGACAACACAGTCAACTCTTGAAAAAATATACATCACACCAATACTGCAGTTGTTTTTTACACTTGTCTATGTGCATTTTTATCCAAAATGACTGAAAGTGCAAACAAGATATTCATTGTATCAGTTTGTGTATCCTAAGAATCAAAATCATGAATTTGGTGTTGTTTCTTCTATGCTGTACCAACTGAACTACTGGAATTGCTCATTAGTAAAACATTTAAAAAACACAATTATTAGTAAATGAAAGTCCATTGATTCAATCTTTTTCTGTGCCGCAGCTCTTTGTGAACGAATACGAGGAAGTTCCTTTTGAGGCCATCACGTATCTGACTGGAGAGTGTAACTATGGGGGGCGCGTGACAGATGACTGGGATCGTCGGCTGCTTATGACCATCCTGGCTGACTTTTACAATAAAGACATCATCGAGAACCCACGCTACTCCTTTTCCCCTAGCAGCAATTATTACGCTCCTCCAAAATCCATATATGAAGACTATGTCGAGTTTATTAAGGTATAAATTTATGCTATATGAGAACTCTGATGACACTAACACAGGTAAACATGATTTAATGCATCGTATGTCCGACAGAACCTGCCTTCTGCTCAACATCCCGAGGTGTTCGGTATGCACGAGAACGTGGACATCTCCAAAGACCTTCAACAAACTAAACTGCTGTTTGATTCGCTGATCTTGACTCAGGGGGGTGGATCAAAGGGAGGAGGCAGTTCTGGAGGGGATAGTACTCTACTTGGCATTGCTAATGACATACTGTCTAAAGTAAGTAAACAATAATTTATCGTATTATAAATGGTTTTAGGAAAAACAATAGCTTGTCAAATGTGAGAAAATATGATTTTTCAGAGGAGCAAATGATTTATTGAAACTCAGCTGTTGGTCATTTGCCGTAGCTTCCAGGTAACTTTGACATTGAATCAGCTCTCATCAAATTTCCTGTGCAGTATGAGGAAAGCATGAACACAGTGCTTGTGCAGGAGATGCAGCGATACAACAAGTGAGTTCAGATTTTGAGGTATATTTCAGTGGGTTCCAAAAATCATGGGTTTAAAATCGAAAAAAGGAAATTCTCATGAAAAATGATGCAAATTAAAATTTCGCTGCGGTCCTTCTGTAACCTCTTAGCCCCATTATTTCCTGAGTCTCACTTCTGTTATAAATCATTATTATGAGTCACCCTTTATGTTTTTCACTAGGTTTCGAAAATACATAACCAACGAACAGTATTACATGTGCTTGTCAAAGTTGACAACACACTATTTAATCATTTAAAAAGAACAGTGTTTTTCCATTTCCTGTAAAACAGCGAATTGTACATCCAAGGTTTCAGAAGGACAGTACCTATATTTAAGATTCTGCATTATTTTTAGGCATTAATGAAATATAAGGCAATCTGTGACACTTAGCTGTGAACTAAAGGGTATTTCCAACAACATTAAATTGTTTTTAGGAAAAGCAAATATATCAGTCAAACTTTTCCTTCTGCTAATAATACAATTTGAAACAAAAAACATTTAAAACAATGCATCCTATTCACTTCTGGTCTTGGTTTTAAAGCCCACTGTAGATACAATCCACATATCACTGCTGTCCTTCTGAAACCATATCTCCATATGTCATGATTTTTTGCAATAAATCATGATTATTACTCACCCTCCATGTACGTCACTGGGTTTGTAAATATCTAACCAATAAAAAGTGTTAAAAAGTGCCTGTCAACTTTGACAACAGAAGGTCAGCGACGATATGTAAATAGGTGTCTGAAACAGCATGATTTTATTCTAACATTTTTCTCTTCCATCAGTCTGAGTGGCACTATACGTGTGAGTCTGCAGAACCTAATAAAGGCCATTAAGGGGCTGGTAGTGATGGATGCAGAGCTGGAGGCTGTAGCTGGCAGTCTGCTGGTGGGAAAAGTGCCAGAAAAATGGGCCAAATGCTCCTATCTCAGTCTCAAGCCACTGGGCAGCTATGTCATTGACTTCCTATCCCGTCTCAAATTTCTGCAGGTTAGTGACCTCACCTGTATAAAGAATACAATAAACCATTGTGTAGTTTTTTTGGATGATCTATTGACAGAATTAAAATATAATATACATAACTATGTCTCCAGAGGTGCATAAAGACCTTACGTAACAAAGCGTTATGTTTTTATTACCTTAGAATGAGTTATTTCTATCTACATACACCGCAGGTCCACTCGGAATGCTCCATGTTGTTTCTACAGTAGCCCTAAACATCTGTCTGTTGTTTATTTTTCTTACAGGATTGGTATGACACACAAAAGCCCCACGTGTTCTGGCTGTCTGGGTTTTTCTTTACCCAGGCATTCATTACTGGTGGCTTACAGAATTATGCCAGGAAATACTCCATCCCTATTGACCTTCTTAGCTTTAATTATGAGGTATTCTTTGCAGAAACAACCTTCTTAATACGAGATGAAATTGAGGGCTCATTGATGCTTTTTATTTCCTCAGGTCTTGCCTATTGACACTGCAAACTCTTCTCCTGAAGATGGGGTATACATTCACGGCCTTTTCCTCGATGGAGCTCGTTGGGATAGAAAAAGGCAAGACACATCGGAATATAAAAAATGCCATTTCACCTGAAATGAATTGTGAAATATTTTTGAGCCATTAGCTATTATTTGTGTTTTTCCTTTCAGTGGAGTTTTGGCTGAACAGTATCCCAAAGTTCTATTTGACGCAGTTCCTATCATATGGATCAAACCAGGTTTGTGAATAAATCAATGTCATAGGAGGATTATTGATTAAATTCACTCAGTTTTCCAGTTCCATTATTCAGTCACGTTTCCTTACCTGTTTTTAGTTGACAAGAGGGTAATGGAACAGCCCAACAACATCTATGTGTGTCCTCTCTACAAGACCAGCGAACGGAAAGGGACACTGTCAACCACCGGCCATTCCACAAACTTTGTCATCAGCATGATGCTCCCTACCAGCAAGCGCCCTCAGCACTGGATCAAAAGAGGCGTGGCCTTACTCTGTCAACTGGATGATTGACACTTAACCCTTTGCCTTCTAAACCAGCACTTTATCATTATATTGCTTTATTGTGTGATTTTGTAGTATTCCACTTTTTAACCACTTCCATTCAAATCTGCAATATAAAATGTTTTAAAAAAATAAAATGCAAAATAAAGTATGTTTTTGAAAATGTCACAACCCCCCCAATCTGCAAACTCACCTGATTGGTTGAGCCAGTGTTGCTATGTAGCACTGTGCAGAAGCTCAGATAAATAGAGCAATGTTTTGAAACGCCACAGTGTTTACACTTGTCAGGGAAATGAACCTGCAGATGGCTTCCTAATAGATTTCTAAGCTTATTAAGTGCTGCATAGTAGAAAACACATTACCGTGGAAGACATCACACATTTAAGATGTAATGCGTGTCTCAGGTGGAAAAGCTTTTCTTTAATCAATGCACAGCTTTATGATTTACAGTTTCTATGAAGTCACAAGTGTTTTGTACTATTCACTGTGACTTATTATATATTAAATAAACACTGAAGACTGCAAAAAGAATGTTTTTTTTCTAGGACCATGGAATGGGAAGATCATTACTTCCAATGTCAGCTGTCTGGTTGGGTAATATAGCCAGAAAGAGTGACATGCTGTGGGTCAAAGCCAGGTGTTAGTTGGCTGGCCGGGTCCTGTGACTGTATTTTTAACTGTGAGGATATAAATAGATATGAGGGAGTAAAACGTATGAAAACACGGTACAACTGCCACGAAAACGACAGCATTTCCTCTTGTCTCAAGGTAGTGAATTTGTCTTTGAATTTAAGCATAGCCTATTCAAATCAATTCCTAGAAAGTGTTTTTCCTAGAGCTCTGGAATTGTGCATGAGATGAAGGGTTGCATGTTTTAAAGACTTCGGTAGTCATTGAAAGACCTTTTGATTTAATTTTATTGCTTTTTTTATTGCTATGAGTTTTTCTAAATTATACTGTGATATTTTGGCTTTTCTTTTACTATTAACCTGAGCAATCCATTGGATCGGCCCACATGGATTTTATTGCAACTTTTCTTGTAATCCAAACCAGCACGATAGAAACTAGAGCAGATATTTTCAGCTTTAACACATGGCTAATGCAAACAACCTGTGGCATGTATGTTAAGGAAAGCAAATTATTAGGAATTTAAAAGGGATAGATTACCCAAAGCTATAATTTAGTTAACTTTTAAAACATGTTTGTGACTTTCTTTTGTGGTACACAAAAGAAGATATTTTGAGAAACGCCTCAGTGGTTTTGTGTCTATACAAT
Organism: Triplophysa tibetana; assembly: GCA_008369825.1. Lineage (NCBI taxonomy): Eukaryota > Metazoa > Chordata > Actinopteri > Cypriniformes > Nemacheilidae > Triplophysa > Triplophysa tibetana. The sequence continues at coordinate 14,280,851 of CM017912.1, read as the reverse complement.
GAAAGTCAATGCGGTCCAGTGTTATTTGGCTACCAACATTCTTCAAAATGTCTTCATTTGTGACTAAAAAATAATGACATGAGGTTGAATAAATTATAAAATAATTTTGGGTGAACAATCCCTATTAATATAATGATTGCAGTAGCCAAACATCCATGCAATACGTTTTCATAAGACCAGTCTATACAATACCTGGAAAATCCTTCACTACACAATATAAATGGAGATTTTATTTAGAAAAAATACATAATAATAACCCAAAATCACACGTTGTAAAGACAGGACTCTCCCCTTACAAGACACTTCTTCTAGAAAACGATTTGCATTTGTGTCTGCTGTTTTGGTTATCAAATAAGAGTGTATTCCAGAAACATGGAGGAGGTGAATAATGCGGAGGATGACTGGGATGAAGACGAGGCCACTCAATACATGATTGAACAAAGTCTGTTGGAGTACAGCAAACATGCAGATACAACCGCCAGGTACAGCTGAACCCATTCTGTGCACTGATTTCAGGTTAAGTTGCAGGTAATCATTATCACACTTTGTTCTGACCTCCCTTAGTGATCTATTAGACTGCGTAGACCATGAGGAAATATTCACAGCTATACAAGCTGGTAAGAAACCCTCTCTGTAGTACAGTACCAGATAGAATATAAGCGATCAAGAGTATAAATACTTAATTTCACCAGGTAATGAGGATGCTCTAAAGATCCTGGTCCAGCGTAAAGAGGCTCTGTCCAATGCAGACAGCAGGAGCTGGATTCCCTTACATGAGGCTGCGGTACAACCAAAGAAGAGTATTCTGGAGATCACTTATGCAGGTCCAGGAAATGTCTTGTGTTCTATTTACCGCATTTAACCAAAGACAATGAAGTTAAATTCCAATTCAATGTTCAGCATCTCCTCAGGGTTCAGGCCAATGCCGGACTCTGAGAGGGGAGACTCCATTGTTTCTCTCCGTGGTCCACGGTCACAGAGACAACGGCACATTTCTGCTGCAGAACGGCTCTGACCCTGACTGCAAAAATGAGGATGGTGATTCTGCATTGATTGCAGGTGTGGAACAAAGGGCTATTTTGAGCGTACCGTTTGCTTAGCAAGCATTAAAGTCCCAGTGAAATGAAATATGACATTCTTATTTTTTCATGAAATATTGCAGCGTTTATAGTAAATAGCTGTCAATGTGGTTCATTTTTTTCTTTAAAATTCATGTTCCCTCATGATCTTCAGGAAAACCTGAACATGCACCTCACCCTGAAACAACTATCCATCTCAAATGATGTAAATTAGATGGATTGGCATCCGTTTACTCCTCCCCTTCAACTGTCAGTCTCCTGTCCGTCTAATTTCAAAATCAATGCAACAGCTGTTTTTACACATCCAGTCAATTTGCAGTGAAAAACGCAAGCCACGCCCACACATTTTAGCCTTTGAAATTCATTTTCAATCGGAAATGTGTCCGAATAAGGAAGTAAAAACGATGGTAACTTCCGGGTTACAGGGACTTTAAAACTGCAAGAGACTCAGAGACACAAAATGTGGGATTCTTATTTTGATTTGTGTTATTTTGCAAACAGCCATAAAGAATGACCAGTATGACTTGGCTCTTCTCCTGATACGCTACAATGCCAAAGTGGACCAAATAGGAAGACTTCAGAGAACTGCTCTGCATGAAGCATCTGTGCTTGGCTTGGATCACTTTGCATACCTGCTTCTACAATCTGGAGCTAATCCAAATGCGATTGATGCCTGTGAACATACTCCTTTAGGACTTGCTGCGCAAGCTGGACATTTTAACGTTGTAGAGGTTCTGCTTCAGAAAGGTGATTTTAAACGTGTGCTTGTGGATAGAAATTCTGCAATTTATCATCTTCAGCATTATACTGAAATTAATGATTCTATTAAAATACAAAATAAGTTGGCTTCCAAACCTATGATCTTTGTCATGCTCTCTGTCTATATTAAAGGGGTAATTTGGCCCGAATACATGTTTTTCTGTGTCTTTGGTGTGTTATAAGTTGCCCATGTATTACACACGTAAAATTAGACACGCAAAAAATAATGTGTCGGAACAAAAGATGCATTCTATCTAAAAGCGAATGCTCACCCAGTCCTGCCTGAAATGCTTTGTGTTACCACACCCCCACAAATCTACGTCAGTTGGTGGTATGATTTAACTGAGACCACCCAAATGTATACACAAGTAAGGTGGGCATACCTGTCAGTACAATTGCTTTGGAACCTCAAGTTCCAAATATGGTAAGCGACATATTCAACCAATCACTCGCCCTGGTTAACTGGCCAATCATAGCACTTCTCGATTATCAGACCTTAAATCATTTATACACATTGCACTACATTTAAAACCAACCGTAATACTCGTTTTAGCCTTGTCGTATGGCCCCTTTAAAGATAACAAGGTTATATAATTACAGAATGTTATTGACGTTATGGTTTGTAGAAATCATAGCAGATAAGACGCATACAAAAACAATTTAGGGATTTTACAGAAAGAATTTAGGGAATTCACAGATCCTCTGTTAGAAAAAAGAAACAGTGTGGTTGATATTTATCATTTACCTTTTAAAAAAATTGATTTTTTTTTCAAATTTGAAATACAGTAAGACTGCAATTTTACAAGAAAGACATGTTGTTTTACGTTACTGTTATTTTACACAATTCTTCTTGCATCCCAGCTGGCAGAATTTTTTTACAGTGAAATACAGAAAAACATTTACAAGAAAAAAATGTGATTTATGTAAAAAACTGTTTTCTTTACAGTGTAGGTAAGTTTTTCAATTATTAATAAATATAAATGTCAAATTAAGAACATAAAAAATAGGTCCCTCAGACCCCAACACCTTGCAAGGGTTAAACATGAATTATTGTTATCTTGTACGTAGATTTAAACTTTCAGCCTGACTTAAATTTGATTTCAAATTGCACATTGTGTTCTTACACCATTGGACTCCGCTATACTGCATATGATTATAAATCATTTAACCTATTTTCTAGAGGCCAGTGTGTGGTCCAAGCCCCACTCTTCGAATTCAGCCTCGGTTTTGTTTGACGCAGCGGCCTCCGGAAACCCTGACATCATTTCACTGCTACTGGAATATGGAGCCGACCCCAACGTGCCCAACCACACGGGTCATCTCCCCATCCACCGCGCGGCCTACCGCGGGCACCTACTGTAAGTACCCCACCTCTGATGCCTTTGATGCAGCGTTGATACAACCACAAGTCTTTATGTGTTCTTCATAGAGCACTGGAGCAGCTGATCCCAGTGACTAAAAAGGAAGTGATCAGGGAGAGTGGAATGAGCCCATTACACTCCGCTGCTGCGGGTGGTCACCCGCAGTGCCTGGAGCTGCTCCTGAGCTCTGGGTTTGACCCGAATTTCATGCTGCACCCTAGAGTACGCAGGAACTACGACGATGAACGCAGGTCGGCAATTTTTTTTGCCGTGTCCAATAATGACGTCCAGTCGGCACGGCTGCTCCTGGAGGCTGGGGCCATGGCCAATCAGGACCCTGTTAAGTGCCTGCAGGTGGCCATGCGACTGGGCAACTACGAGCTCATAAACACTCTGCTACGCTACGGCGCCAACGTAAATTACTACTCCCGTGTCAACACCACCCATTTCCCTTCTGGCCTGCAGTATGCACTAAAGGATGAGGTGATGCTGCGTATGCTGCTTAATAACGGCTATGATGTGCAGCGATGCTTCGACTGTCCGTATGGACAGGCCTCACACGTGCCAGTGGACTACGAGGGCTGGAGCACCTCTGTCATAAATGATGTAGTGGTAAGACTAGTTATGAAGTATAGTTTTTCATTTATGTGCCATACGAATGCAGCTCTGATGATAAAAATGAACTTTGATTTGATAGTTTTGTGAGGTGATCACAGTGTACTGGCTCAGGCACATCTCAGCCCAAGTGGTGAGAATTATGATGGACTACGTCGATCATGTGACGCTTTGCTCCAAACTGAAAAGTGTCCTTGTTGAGCAACCACAGTGGGCTGAAATATGTCAAATACAAGGTAACTCTGTCTGTCTCAGCTTAGAGATCATATTCAGACAGAGAAGCACTATCTGAGCTACAAGAACAAGTGTTTTTGTTAAACCAGTGTTCTTTGCTCTCTTCAGAAAATCCTAGAAGACTGAAGCACCTCAGCAGACTGAAGATCCGTGAATGTTTGGGCCGCTTGCGTCTAAGGGCTCCAGTTTTTATCAGTTTCCTGCCTTTACCTGCTAGTCTCAAAGACTATATCCGCTTTGAAGAGTACGATATTTACAGTAGAGGAAGTATTACAGAACATGAATAAAAACTTGTGAATAATTCTGTACATAAGTAGCTGCTCATGTAAATTAACTTCATGGATATTTTATTTTGGTTTTATTTCTGTATTTGTTTAAATAAGCCCAAGCATGTGTTGTACCATATTCATTCTTGTTTGATAAATGATTTTGATTATTATGTTTAGACACACGGCTTGCAAAAGTTTACAATTCGTGGATAGAATTATATTTAAATGTGGAGAAAACTCAATTTAAATCAAATGTTAATCCAATGTTGGAAATAAATATGTAGGATCCTACTCTGCATTTGAAGGTCACTATTGAATGTTTATTGGCTATGTGACAAACTTTTGTTGAATGTCATTTTTGTATGTACAAAAAGTAGTTCATGGTTGAATATCATGCCACAACCACATGATTTTCATTAAATATGTGAAACTTACAATGCCAAAGCTAGAATATTCTTGTTTGTCCCAATTATTCCTAATTTCTAAAAAAAGGGGCAAAAGTCCAATTTATCTGGAGATTTTTGCAGCTCAAACCTCGCCATATGACATCAATGCTCTTGTGGTGTTTTATTCGCCAAACAGTCTGAGCAGCGTCTTGTTCTTTTTTTAATGGTGACAAACATTAAAAAAAAATTGCTTTAAGCTTATTTCAAGTAAAAGTGCACTTTTATGTCATTTACAAAATGTGAATATTTGAGTTTCTTCTGTCAGAGACCACTGATCAAAGCTAATGACGTCCAGGCGCAATGCACTGCACAGTAGTGCCGTTAGGGGGCGATGGCACGCGGGAATGTAAACACAGTGACGCCAGAGTTTTGCAGTGGTGGGGAAGACATACGTCACAGGCATAATGGCGGAGGCTGGTTGAGAAGGAGAATTACCCCATGAAGCGGCACTGAAACCAACTTCATCGCCAGCCGACAAGGTGATCGCTGGTCCAAACATGGCCTGCAATTCAAGCCAGGAGAGAAAAATCGACAAGGATAGCGCCCAGGCCGACGGCCTGACCTCGGAGGATTGCGATAGCAAGAAACAATTGTTGTCAGCCTCTAGCACGGCCACATCCAAGCAAAATGGCGATCAAGCTGGATGCGAAGACGAGCAAATGTCTGAACAAGATGCTTCTGAGCGGCGGAGGTCCAGCGTGTTGGACCTAAAAATCAACAGCAGTTCGCCTTCGACGTTACCGAAGTCGACCGACGAGCTGCCAAGGAGGAATTTTCAGATTCCAAGGAAGATCAAGGAGCGGAAAGGTTGTGTATCTGCTTGCTACTACTAATGCCATTCCTAAAATGGACAATTTGTGTTTAATAACCCGGCCTTCGGGCATGCGCGCTGAAACGGCATTCTTTAGTTCATAAGCACAAATTAATAGACATGTATTGATATAGGAATAGTGCATGTATATATTGCACCATGTGATTCCTCGCTGAGAGTTATGTTAGTCGGAAATATGGATTTGTGATTGCGCCCCGCCGATGATAAGTGATAAGTGATTTGTTTCACGCGCCCACTCGAGTCCTTCCTCGCGTGCATTTTATGTTCCATGAATGTACACTTCACGCAGGCCGGTGTCATTACATTGCCTTTGCGTGCCAGCCTGGCTAACGTACTGTCCACCACACCTCCCTCAGCGTAAAGTGTACCCAAACCACACGTCACATTTCTGACCCCCTCATCTGTAGAGCTTATGAATGGCACCAGTGTGATACACTTGACCACCACATTTCCGTCTTTATTCACCACGTTTGGACTTACTACAAATAACACTTTGATCGTATTCCCTTACTGTTGCCTAAATTGCCGAAAATAAATCAATTTGTTACATGTAAATGATCTACTTGTCAACAGATGGGTACAGTTGTGTTGAATGAAAACGAAACAGGTGCAGGGTGAGGGAGGGGGTGCGTGTTGGAGTAACGCGTGACGGTTTGTACTATTGCTGTTGCTCGTGGAAGTAACGTTACTTGTGGAATTTCGTGTTTCTGATGTTAATAAATATTTTCTGTTGTAGTTTGTTTAACATGTTCTCAACGAACCTTTGAACAGGGGAGGTTCAAGTTTAGATTTTTTGTGCAGCTTTCTGGGAAATTAGCCATGTTTTTTTTGTAAAACATTGTGTTTTCTTATTTATTACCATTATGACAAAAAATATGGTTGAACTATAGTTATATGTCAGAGTGAGACCACAGTAAATTTGTGGTTACTATGGTAAAACCGTTATTTGTATAACTTTGTTTGTTGTTGTTGTGTTTACTATGCATTCTAATTAAGGTGTCTTTTGTAGTCAGTTGTGTGTTTGTATAAGGAAAGTTGCATATTTTATGTGATGGGCATTACTTCCGTTTATCATCTTTCGGTCTTGACTGATTCATTTAGAAAAGTCCAATAGTGTGATTTTTCAAAAGTGAAGTTATTGTAGTTTTTCATGTAGTTTGTTAGCTACCTTTGTGCCAAAGGTCACTATAAAGCTTGTATTTATATTTTACTTAGTTTTCTGTTACTATAATCTAAATAGCTGTGTCTCGGTGTGTTTTGTCCTCCAGGTCTTCTCCAGCACTTGTCTCCAGATTCAAGAGAGTTTGAAGAGATTGTGAAGCTTCTCTCCACATTCTATCTGGATTCCTCCTCTCGTGGGACTTTCACCTACACCAAAGCTTCTCTCATTCACAATGAGCTCTTGGAGAAAGAGGTGAGCATTGAATACACTTCATTCGACATGAATTATCATGAGTTATGCGCAATAATGCATTTTTAAGGAATGTATGATGGTATAATTAAACCATGTCATGTTTTTGTGTGTAGTTCATCGAAAAGAAAAGGGAGTTGAAGCAGAATGGAAGGACAGAGGCAGAACTCGCCGAATCTTATGCTTTTCTGCTGCCCGAGAAAAATAAGGTGAGACGCTCAAGTATTGAATTACATCTACAACGACTGGAAGGATCCGTCAATTGCCAGCTCTTTAAAAGCACCACAACTGCAACACAGTACAACACAATTCAAACTTAAACTGCGAAAACCGAAAAATGCTTGCATACTCAAATTTGTTTGTAATTTGTTCTTGGGGCTCAACTGTGCTATCAACAAATTGGTTACTATTACAACTATTGAAAGAAGTTATATTTGGGTCTCTTTTCCAGGTTCACTGGATCTGTGAGAAGGGTCTTTCTGTTGGACATTCACGGGTCAGCAATCTAGGAAGCCCTGGCAAAGGTAAATGCACTGTCTCCGGGAATTTGCTTAAAAAAAAAGAGGTTTTACATCTGTTTGCATAGAGTCCTTGTAGGTTTTGTATTACTCAGGTCACTTGTGACTGATATAAAGCAGTTAAGTTGGCAAGGGTCTGTATTTGTTAAATGAAAGTTGATGAACCTTAACTTACACACGTTCATCCTTGCCCTCCGAGACTTCATTATTTATTGTACGGGTTGAATAATATTGTTTTTGTTTTTCAAACATTTCAACGTAGCATAGATAGGATGCTGGATTCCAAAAGAGCCTTGGGATCATTCCAAGACATATTGTGGCTGAATGTTATCTCAAGTAACACTACTCTAAGATAACTTCTGCTTTTTCGGTTTGTAGGGATTTACCTCTCAAAATACTCAGATTTGTTACAAATGAATCCATTTGAAGTGGGTGCTACTGGAGACATAATACTATTTAAAGTCATGAAGGTACGTGTACAGTCTGTTTTATGTATTTGCACTATACTTTTATTTCAAAATAGCTTAACAGAAGTCCATGCTTTACTAAGATGTGCCCTTTTACACTCTGCAGGGTAAAGTGAAGACAATATTTGAGAATATGCCCAAAAGTAATCTTGAGCCCATTCCTAAATATGACTGCCATGTGTACAAGAATGCCAGCAAAGTGACTTCATTGTTGTCCTATAGGGCCTTTGAACACACTCAGGTTAGTCATTCACTCTTCAGTGTCATTTTAAAAATATTAACTGGACAGATGACCTCAAACGTCTTCTGTATTTTATTTCAGCAATACTTGTATGAATTTGCATTTGAGGAGTTACGGTCAAGGCCCCGGCATGTGTTACCATATGCGGTTGTGTCATTTCAATATAAAGGCAAAGAGTCGGTCACAGCTGCACACAGGTATGAAATGAAACATTCATCATGTGCTTGCAATAATAGAAAGTGTTAAAAATTTTAATAACAACTTTGAAGATTACAAACACATTGACCAGAGTGAAGCAGTTATAAAGTCAAATTGATTTCAGTTCATTTAAATAAACATTAATGGTGTAAAACGTAATAAGTAATCACAATTTATCGCAAACTTTGACAAGCCTAGTTTTATGCGAATTTAAAGAGTTTTCCTTTTGTATTTTAGTAGGTTAAACAGCACTGTGTATGAAGCCCCAAGAGGTAAGATTTGTATGCATTTCTCTTATCTAATAAATGTGATTACATTATACACATTCATGTATGGTTACATGTTCATATCCTAGACACATGAACTAGATATAAGTAAACCGCCAAACTTTTTCTTTTGCGTTTGGTGTTTAGTCCGGAGGAGATATACAGTTTGGAGTGGCTCACTTGTGAATAAAGGAGAAGAGCTCTATCAAGTGTACATCCGGTCCACAAGTCTCCCTCTTCTCCCTCTTAAACTGTGAGTCACTCTTAGACCCTGTCTCAGTTTTGTCTTACAAGACATTTGCAATGGTTTTAAGATTTTCTATATTTTGTCATTTTCAGGCCGGACAAGCTTGATGTCAATGTGGCAATGCATCTGGATCAATTAAAGCGAAAGATCCCGTCTGTTCTGCTATCGTGGGACACGTACACTGGATCGCGTGAGGGTAAGACAAGTGTATAAATGTTGTCCTAACTGGACACAATGTTAAGAAGTTAATTTACAATAAAAACATACAGTCAACAAACAAACTGCTTGTTATTGTGTCCGGGTATCAAGTTATCCAAACGCTTTAAGTGTATCGTGTTGTGTTGCAGTGTTGAAGTGTGGTATGTACTGCAGCCTTTATGAAGTCGTAGGAAAAAGTAAACAGGAAAACAGTCTCTCCGGATTGGTGCAGCGGCTTGAAAAAGACCGAATGGTGAGATCATTCACAGCCCACTTTAATACACCTTTGATTGGAAACATTTTACAAGCTGGCTTTAAGTCACACGAGTGAGGTCCCTGCCTACCTCTGTACGTTTTTTTTAAAAGTCTTACGATAAACATCTGTGTCAGTAAGCTGTTATGTGTGTGGGTGCTTTTATAGTTGTTATTAATAGATCTTATAGTTACGCTATAATTAAACTCTTTGCACTGTAGGTACTGGTGAAGCCGTTGATAGACAAAGGATTTCTCTTTCTCCTCTCGTCCTCTCACTTGCAAACGTCCAGCGGTAGGTTAACACTCTACATCTTGCAAAGATCGATAGCGTTAACAGTGTGGATCATAAAATGGAATATTAAGGCGTGTTTTATTCTGTTTTGAAGAGAGGCGAGGCAGAAATGACAAGGGCTTACATGCCCTTTATATCTTTCAAGAACAAAGAAACATGTCCAGGTTAAGTGAGTGATCCCCTTCATTGTTGTCGTCTTAATTGTTTTGTTTGTATTTGCATCCATCACTGACATATCTTATCTTTTTTTGCTTTACTAGTTTCAAAGAACTCCGAAGTAAATGGAGACCCTCTGGTTTCATTAGAGCCTAAAGACCCAATCACCCATCAGCTCGATAACTTTGTACCTGCCTTGCACCACGGACTCTTCAAGCTACGTGCCAGTCCTCCCAAAGACCTTTCCGGGGGGCTGAAACGTCAAGCACTGGACTACCTGAGGCAGCAGGAACAAGGCGCCATACGACCCTTTCATGTGGTGGAGTACCGGCACACTTTCGATGACCGGACAAATCTACACCCAGCACCTCGTCCTAAGAACATTGACATAGCACTAAATTCTTACATGAAGGGGCCGGCACAGTTTCAACTGTCGGTGGAAGCGCTGGTAATAGACAGTAGACCTGTGATGGTGTCTCCACCGGCAGGTGCTGAAGAGTACAGCCCCGTGTCAGATTGGGGAGGGTCAGACAGACAAGCGGCGACCAGCAGTACTCCTGGAGTCTCTCAGTCCAACGGTGGAGCTCAGAGAACACAGGGAGAGTATGACAAAGACAAGATGGAGAAATTGCTTAAGTTGATACATCTACATAAGAGGAATTTAGGGAAGGAAGAAGGGAGTGGGCCTGAGAGAGAAGAGGAGTGGGATGCCGCCAGCCTAAAGAGAAGGCTGGAAAGGGAAGGTCCTGGAGGCGTTAACAAGTACCTGAGGACCAGTCTGCTGAACGGGGAGCCAGGAAGAGGTGAGTGTGTCATGTGAGGAGGATGGTTCAGGATGGAGTTTGTGTGATATTTGTGACAAAGTCTGTGAAATCCACGCTTTTTGTTTCTGTCAGTGGCTGTGGACAGCATGGCACTGTGCGACACGGACCTGCGTGAGCGTGAGTCCCCGACCACCAGTCTTCGGGACACACACACGCTGCTCAAACTCTTCCTCGGTACACTCAAGAAGATGGCCCAGCACGCTAACAATGCTAGCAGCTTGGACCCAAACAGCATGGAGCAGAGTCTCGACCCCGCCGACCTGGCCGCCTGCAGTGACCTTGATCTGCGTGCCAGCCGTTCAGATGAAGAGCAGGTTAACCAGGATTCCACGGAGGTTTGGACTTTTCTTGTTATATCATCGAGGTTATGCATCATGATTCAGCTAAACTAATCTTGATTGTTGATGTTTTAGTTAACCTATAGAATGTTGTGTGTAGGAACAGATTACTGGAAGCAGGAGCAGCATGGATGTGCACAGTCCTTCCTCAAGCATGGAGCAGAAGCCGTCCTGTCCGCCAGAGACCTTGAATCAGAGCCACAATCTGTGGAGAACGTCTAGCACTGGTATCTTCTAGCATTAATCTTATTTAATTTAGCTTTGTTATAAACTTGTTGCACATTTTATAGAAAAGAAACATTTCTTTATTTTGATCATTCTCACGAAACCACTACATCATGGCAGTTAAGATTATGCTTAAGGTTATGCTTTTTAACACATCATACCTTGTTTAATGTATAAAAAGGAAAGTTGTTGATGCAAGTGTTTTAAGAATATCATGTTTGACATCTAGAAATCAAGATTTTGATTTTCATAAATTTCTGTATTTTTCTTTAGCGGAAGTAAGTGAGGCTTGTGTGAGTGGAGTAGAGAAGCAAGTCCAGACTTTGGGGAGATCAGTGGACACCATCGTCGACAGCGAGTTCCAAAACTTTTGTACAGGCATCCAAGAACTGATGGAGGCACAGCATTTAGTGTACATCCCACCTCCTCCTCTGCCTCGACTCGAGGAGCATGCCATCTGGTCAAGCTCGGCCTTCTCTCCTTTCGTCTCGAAATACGTCTCCTCACTACCTGTACACGGCTACGTCAGCAGTCTCTGTGAGAAGATGAGCTGCTTGATTAGATCTCCCAACATGTCTTCAGAACTTGTAGTCGTCACAACACCAACCGTTGCTGCTCCACTGCCCATCCCCTTACCATCTGCCCTGCCCCCTTCTGCCATGCTGCCTCCTACCCCACCCATCCTACCCCCGCTGCCTGCCCCTTTTCATACTAAAACATCATCTCCAGTGCCTAAATCTCAGGCTTCGTTGAGCAAGCCTCAAGCTCCTGCACCTACCCCTAAGCAATCTCAGGCTTCAGATATGCCTCGTCTCGGCACGGTCAAAGAGGCCCATTTGGTTTTGGCAGGAAAATCGAATGAACCCAATGTTTTGGAAAGTCTTATGTGCTCACCATCAAAAGCAAGTGCCGGTCAGCCTCCAGCACCTTCAGTTCCAGTGATGCCGTCAGATGCTGCACCTGCGGGATCATCGAGCGCTGTGGGCAGCAACATCATGGAACAAATCCAACCGGATATGTTGTGCACGCTGGTGGAGATCATGCAGAAGAATGCAGTGAGGTTTTTCATTCAAAGGGGAGATGTGGAGAGTGAACTCTGTTCCGAGATCAAGGTGTGACTTTTAATGCAATATAAATCAGCCCATACGTGTTTACTGGCCTTTATGATAAAATAGTAATTCCTCTCTCTTTTGCAGGACTATTTGCAAAGTCTTGGCAACATTGATTGCAACCCACAGACTTACCTGGAGATGAAAAGTCAACAAAAGTTTATGATAATCATTCAGAATGAGGATATCGCAACACATGTACATAAGGTACATGACCTTAGAAACTAATAATAGAACAACGCAATACTTTTCCTAAATGTTTCGTTAAAAATGGCTGTAATAAGCAACCTAGAAAGCATTCAGTGTAATCAATTCTCCCTTCTGTACTCCATTTAGATCCCAGCGCTGGTGTCTCTGAAGAAGATGTCCACAGTTTACTTTGCCGGAGTTGACAGTCTGGATGATGTGAAAAATCGAACCTATAATGAGCTTTTTGTGTCAGGAGGTCTCATTGTGACAGATGAGCTCATTCTAAACCCTGACAATATAACTCTAGGTAAGAGTTGATAACAAAAGGCTTGGACATATACAATTACCTTCTATTACCATGTTTTGTATCTTGCATAATACCAAAATCTCTTTAAAGACTGGAAGATTTGTATTGTGCTTTCAGAAAAGCTCCAGGGATTTCTAAAGTTTCTGGAGAATCAGGGCTCACCCTGGAAGTGGAAGGTGCACTGTAAGACTCAGAAGAAGCTTAAGGAGCTCAGCAGGTTAGACACAAATATTCTAGACTGTTAAGCCAATCCTGACAAACCTACAGTCCACAAACATCTTACTGTCCTCTCACAGGTTAAACACTAAGGCCCTGGATTTGTTAAACCTGCTGACAGCCTACCAGAAGAAACACCTAGTAGAGTTCCTGCCTTACCATGAATGTGACACTCCATCTAGGCAGGCTCCTGATTTGGAGTGTTTGGTGAAGTTGCAAGCTCAACACACACAGCTCAGACACATCATCTTCCTGACAGGTAGACAAAATCAATATCATGGGTTGTAAAGTTTAAAGGTATTAAAGATGTGTCTTACTTTTCATGATTTAATATTTTTATGTATTTTTCATGTTTTTATACAGAAAAGCGTGAGGACTCATTCTCACAGTTCTCTGGCAGTGGAGTTATTGTTGCGGGTATGAATGACATCATGAACAACTTCCAGAGTTTGCTCAGTGTTCCAGAAGAACCAACTCTACCTGATCCAGGTACAGTCATTTGCTAAAATTTGGATTCCTTTGCCGAAATGATTTTTTAACAGTTTTATGGTTACATGCGGTCTTGTTTCATTGTGCAGTGGAGCCCGATGCAGTTGTGGATGAAGAGGACATGTCAATCGACTCTGAAGATGACATGCTGGTTATCTCGGAGACTTCTATACAGACCGAAAATCCCCCTGAAGAGCCGACGGCACCTCTGCCCCCTCCACCTCAGACTGATGGCTTCCGCCCTCCTCTCCCTGATCTGCCAGCTTTGGACCCCATTATGAATCCCCTTACAGTTCCAAATCCACCTGCCTTCCTCAGCCATAGCTCCTACCCGGCTGATTACGCTGCTCTCAAATCTGCCATCGCTCAGTATAAAGTCGCCAATCAGGAGGCTCATCCTGGGCCTGAGGTGGAGGAACCCCTGTCCAATTTTGGGGTAAACCCCCATCAGAGCTACCTGTGTCCCAATTCAGCACAGTGGAGCCCTTACTCTGGGTCTCCTGCATACCACATGTCCTCTGCGTATTCATCCCCAGTCAGGGTGGCCTCCAAAGGAGACTATAGTCTAACTGCTCATCCACACACCTCCACCCTGCCCATCACCATTCCCCCACTCCATCTCCCCTCCTTCCCTCAGATCCCCACCTTCCCTCAGCTCCCTGTCGGCTCAGTGGAGGTGCCACCTGTTCCAGAATCAGCTCCCTCAATACAGATTCCCGCTCAACCCCTGCCTCTCTCTGACGGTGTGGCGGCTGGCGCACCAACAGCAAGCAATGCCAGTCAACCGGGATCTCAGGATGCTAAGATAGGTGTAGAAGCTTCTTCCTCCTGTTCCTCTCTCCAACCTACTTTTCCGTCCTACGCAGATGGTACTCACTTTCCGGCCCTCACTCCTGTTCCTCCCATTCCTCCACTTTATAACTGGCGGCCCGCACCGGAGTCTCAGCACAGTTTTACAGCTGGACAGAGTTTGGGACGATTCTGTGCTCCTTCTTCCACCCTAACCGAAGCCACAGGGGCTACAGATGGATCTTGGGTGGGAGCAGCTGAGACCGGAACTTCCAGTAGTCAAGAAGAAAGCACACCTGCTCCAGCAACATCCACAGGAGGTCCTGTACAGCAGGATGGAGATGGAGAGAAAGGCGCTGCGCCAGGTAGTGGTGCAGCAGGTAGTAGTGGGCCAGGGAGTAGTGCACCAGGCATTGCTGCGCCAGTTAGTTTGATATCGTGCAGCCAAGGAAGCAGAACTCCGGTGAACTCCTTCTCAGAGAGTCATGGAGGCAGTCAGCTCCCTCCCACCCGGGGTGGCACAGCTGGCAGAGGACTCCTGCCCATCCCTGGAGCTGCCCTGGGGGCTCTGTGCCGGGGTGGGTCGGCTAGACTGAGCTCACACAACAACAACATGTACGGCCACAGAGGTGGCTTTCCCGGACCCGTTGATATGATGCGCGGTGGTTTCAGGGGTAGAGGATTACCACCACCATCCATGCCCATGAGATCAAG
Organism: Triplophysa tibetana; assembly: GCA_008369825.1. Lineage (NCBI taxonomy): Eukaryota > Metazoa > Chordata > Actinopteri > Cypriniformes > Nemacheilidae > Triplophysa > Triplophysa tibetana. Next base: position 14,265,807 of record CM017912.1, on the reverse strand, counting down.
ACCAGGTCGGGGTCACATCAGAGGAGGTTGTAACTGGGGATATCCTCCTGGGAGGGGAGGGGGTGGCCGTCCGGACTACTATTCAGACTACACCTACAACTAAATGCCATTGGGAACGTCACAGGCTCCCCTATAGACTACTGGCATTAAGAATGTACATATTTAACTGTTAGAGCACATCAAATCAAAATGTCATGATCTGAAAAAATAAACAGAAATCTGGTTTTGTACAAATGAGATTTGTGACTCAGACAGTGGCCAGAGATTCACTGTTTCCAGAATTGCTCTTCCTGAAATGAGTTGTTTGAGAAACCTTGTTCATACCACTATATTTATATTGCCAAGAAATGTAATTGCCTTTCAATGTTTCATTTTTGTCAATAGTTTTTGTTGGGATTTTCAAAACAATTTGTGAACAAGGAGCAAATTGCAGACAATATTTTTTTAAGAGAAAAGTTGAGTCATTCTTCATTTTAGCTGTTATGTTTTTTTTTACATTCTTGGTTGTACAGATGTTCTATTAAAACAAGGTTGTATCAAACATTGTGATATTGTTTTCAGTATTCACAAACAGTTGGGAATGTGTGAACTCTTTGTATATGTACATAGTTATTTATGATGCTTTGTAAAAAATCTTGTTTCAGATTTTCTTTTACAGTGACGTGAATCAATGCCAAAGTTGTTTTTTATGTGATCACTGGCACGGTTTTGAACTCACTGTTTGACAGCCGGTCAGCAGAGGGCGTCATCTTGTTGATTTAACTGGTGTGATGCTACTGCAATTTTCTAAACGGATTATGTATCTTGTCAAATACGAAACACTTTACAATGTTTAAATATATAAATAAGTCAGGATTATGCATATTTATTTCACAAGTGACTGATTTTGCCCAAGCATGAATATGGTTGGCTAAAGTTCTGTAGAAAATACAACCTCAGGCCTGTTGACATGATGTTAATGACCAGATAAACAGCTGTGTCTGAAAACAATGAGTAATATATTTTCTGATCATGTCTTTTTGTTAAATAGGCTGTGGGAAACGTATAATGTTAGATAATTATTATGCGTATATGGATCTCGTTTGTTCTTATGAACATAAAGATATTTGGGAAAATGTTAGCAACTGACATTTCTGGGACATCAATGACTACCATAGTAGGAAAGATTATTGTATATTTTTGTGTTCTGTTGAACAATTTAGGAAAGCAAACATTTCTTGGGCCCTTTGACTACCATTTAAATTTTTCTTGTGGTAGTCAATGATGTCCTAGAAATGTAAATTGCTCAGATTTTTCCAAATATCTTTCTTAGTGTTCAACAGAAGAAAAGCATTTATATAGGTTTGGAATATACAGGTTGAATATCCCATTAAGATAAGAATTTAGGCCAACATTTGCAATATGTATTCGACATTACTGTCATACCCTGCATATAGATTTATTCATATAAATCCTGAATAGTATTTCATTGCATACACTGATTTCAAACACACTTGCAGATATTCTAACAGTCATGTTAATACTGTAGTATTCCACTATAGTTCATTTTGACCTAAATATTTTAGACATTGCTACACAGATATGGCACATTAACTCTTCATTTTGATCTCCACAAGAGGTCAAAGCAAAAATAAGACCAACTGGCTCTGCGGTAGTGCTTCACTCACTGCAGAGGGAAAAGAAAGTTTAAGAGATTAATAAAATGCTGAAATGATGGAGTACCTAGATTTTATCCAAAGAGTAATCCGCTAAAACCTGACCTTCGGTAATGCTATCTCATAGTCGTGTCTGAAAACAATGCTGGTATTACACGTGAAACTGAGGGAAGGCCATTCTGGGGCAGTCATGGTTATATAACTAACACTGCGTGTACTGATTGTTCAACTGTTTCTTTTTTCCATTTTGCAAAGAGATTTGTTGAGATTTGTCAATAACTACATAAAGCAAACTGATAAAAAAATAGAAAGTCAGTTCATAACTATTCCTCATTGGTATTCCTTAACCGATTATATACACTAGAGTGGACAGATCTTTAAAAGGCCTTTTTGTCCATTCAGGGTTGTGATTTTATATCAACACTATCATTGGTGACCATAATTATATATGATTGTCCATATTTAATGAAAATAGTTTTTCATATATTTTATTTCACTATCAAAAAAGAAACAGCTCTACAATAATTATTCATATAATATTATGTGTTTTCTACAGTTTAGTTGACGTTATGGATTTCAATGAAAATTTCTAAATAATATTTTAAAATAAAAACAGGAGCATATTATCAGACAAGAAAATCAACGAATAACACAAGAAAATAACAATTTAATCCAATAAGTATGACTGAATCGTAGTGTAATATGAACAATTAAAACAATGCAACAATTCTTGCATATAGACGTTTTAAACAAATATGTTACAAATGTTTTGTCCCTTATGATTTAATATACTTTACATTATATTTAGTCATTTAGCAGACGCTTTTATTCAAAGCGACTTACAGAGAGTTCAGGGAGCAATAAGCGATATGCATAAAGGAGCAATAATACAGGTGCTAATGCAAAGTTACTAGTTTCAACCAATATCTTTTTTTTATAGGTCATCCGATATAGGTTTTTTGTAGGTTAAACAATTCCTAACTGTTGTGCAATTGTTTGCTACAGGGATTTATAAACGGCACAACCCTCAACGAGCAACCAGCAGACACATGATGCGGTATTATGTGAAAGTGGATTGCTGCAGATAAATCTGATCACATCTGGAAACGGGCTGCGTGGATTAACTCTGTACCTTTGCCTTGCTGCTTTTTCATTTTCATATTTTGCCTTTAGTTTGCATATTGTGTGCATAGTGTGGGAGGAAAAATTGTGGCAGGGGTGATAATCTGTTCCATAGCACACTCCGATAATGAAATAGCAATTTGCTTAATGCAAAATGTTGAGATGAATAATATTTCACAAAAATAGACATCACTCCATTGCTTTTACATGTGTTTTAAATCTTTTCATTCCTCAACCGTGGATTTATTTGTTTACCTTGGATCTAAATGTTGTGAGCACAAGACATTTTTTTTTACATGTGGTGTACAAAAATTTGTATACATTTGGTAGCAGTATTTGAGGTACAAAGGTATACTCTTAAGGTGGAAAAGTGTTCTTTTTGAAAAAGTACAGCCCCAGTGACAGCTTTTGTATGATGATATACATTAATTCACTTCACCGGTACTGCAATAGCAACTTAATGATTTTTTTTGTGGTGAATAATATTACAAAAACAGACATCACCACATTGCTGCAGTTTCCATTGTATCTTTATCATAAGGGATTAGATGTATCCAATGGTAAGAATGCATTTGAAAAGATTAAGTCTTAAAATGATCTGCGAGGAATTCTGTTAAGGATTTCGATCAAGACAGACTGGTGTTTCTTTCATTTAGACCAATCTCTGCATTTAATATCACATTTGTCATCACCCATTATGCGAGTGTGTGTGCATGGTCCATGTAAATACCTTCAAAAACACCCTTGCAAATTAAGAGGTTGTTGTCGCCTTATCTTCTCAAATTTAAATATTTTTTCCGACCATGTGCATCAACATTTGCCTGAAGATGGGTGCCGAATACATTTTTGATTTGACAAGAACTTTCTTTGCACCCTGGAAATGCTCAGGGCACCATAGATTTGAGAGGCGATTGAATCAATGCGTTCTGTAAAAGTTTTTACATGACAGATCACTTCTTGCTATTCAGGGGTTGCGTCAGAAATGTCATGCTGTTTGTAAATATCAGAAAAAGGATAAAAAATAAAAATATATACGATGATGATTTCTTTTGTACCCAAGCTTTTACTGTTCTCTGTGTTTAGAGTACAAACTACATTTTCACCTTAGCTTTTGAATCAATATCCACAGCCACATGAAACACCACATGAGAAATCGATTGTTCATTCTTGTGTTCTCTGTACACAATGTGTGTTTTATTACCAAGTTAAAGCAGCTTGATCTGCAGCACTATAGCTTTTGTTTTGTTCAGATAAACTGCTGCGTCAGAGCCAACATAAACGTTGCTATTGTAATGACAATCCCTTCATCTCCATATAAACAATTCTATTTCATTTAACCTTCAATTGTCAAATTGATTAAATATTCAGTCATTTAATTTAAATGTTAGTTATAAACTGAACTGCAATTAAAGGTTGCAAAATGTTGATGTAAATTTCATAATGTAATAATTTTGGCCTTGATGCTTGTCAATGCATTACACTCAGTACAGTCAAATATCACCAACCACCGTGACTGCATATGCAATCTTTATACATCTCTTTAAACTGACAAGATACTATGAGGTGAGACATTCTAGGATCAAAATAATTTATTTCTGGAATTATGACAGATAAATTTATGAAGCACCCCTTCGAATCCAACAAGCTTATGAGAATCGTGGAAGATGTTGATTTTAAAGTCAATGATCTGCTACTCCGACTCATTTCTGTCTCTAACAATGGTGTAGTTCTCCGGGTCCCATTTAATTGTGGGATGTTCGTCAACAAACGCAGGTTTTGGTTGGCCATTTTTCCCTGCCAAGAGCGGCTCGAGGAACACTACGTGCCTGTCCAGCTGAGACTTTGCCTTGTGCCGTTCTGCATTTGCGGGAGCTGTAAAGATAGACGTGAGAGGGTCTTCCCTGAACGAGGGGGCTTCTGGTGAGGGAGGAGGGGGTCTGCAGCAATCGCAGCGACATGGCGTTAAATACAAGTATATCAGTATTAACACAAGGCTCACGATGCAGCCCAACAAAGTGGTGTAGCCGGTGTTGAACGGGACGTCGATGGAGCGCTGGGCTAGCACGGTTAAATTCACCTCTCTTGTTTCATTGATCATCTTGCTGTTATCCACAGCGGTACATTGGTAAACTCCTGAATCTGTGGGCTGGGCTGCGAGTATATCCAGGCTTCCGTCTTGATTGAGATGGAGGCTTCCATTTTGGACCAGCCAACTGATCGACTCTTGATGAGGGATGGTCCAACTGTAGGACACATCTTCTCCATTCAAAGTTCCTGTACAGTCCAGTTTCACTTGTTCTCCCTTGTACACAACTTTATCAGCCTTTGGAGAAATAAGAGATATCATCTTTCCCACCGTACAGTTCTCAAAGAAATAAGAGCTGCGGAGGAATGTGATGGAAACGGGAGGATCACCGTACATTAAACACTTATAGTCCATCTTATAGTCTTCAACTGCCCCATATCCTTTTTGCTCCCAATTCCAAAACAAGCGATACACGGAACAATCACATTCGAGGCTGTTGTTGTGCAGGAACAAGCCTCTTTGGACAGCTGCGGGCAACAACACAATGTCATCCATGGGCAAACGAAACAAGCGGTTGGAGGATAGATCCAGAGTAACTAGGTTGGGGTGGATGTGTTTGCGCACGGTGAAAAAGGGAAAGTCGGTCAGCTGGTTGAGGCTGAGGTAAACCTTCCTCAAATTGCTGAGACCCATAAATGTGTTGCTCTCCACACGGCTAATGCGGTTGTTATACAGCAACAACACCTCCAACGACATCAGGTCCTGGAAGTGGTGCTTTCCCACCACCTGCAGTTTGTTAGAGGAGAGATCCAGGTACCACAGACTGCTGATGTTATTGAAAGCTCCTGGACTGAGCATAGATATGCGGTTATGGGACATATGTAAAGTGTGCAGCCGTGGGAGCCCGTAAAATGTGCCTGCTGCTAGCCATGTCATTCTGTTATGACTGAGGTCCAAGACAGACGTTGTGAATGGTAGTGGACTCGGAAACCTATCCAGACCCACCGAGCCACAGTTCAGGATGTCAGCTGTGCAAAGGCATCCCTGAGGACAACTGGACCCAGAGAAACGAACCAAGAGTGAGATCAAAACCACGTATGATGCTGAGGTCATTCTTTTGATGGCGAAAAAGTAGATTACAGCAGCGGCACGCATGGAGAACCCCGGATACACAAATCTCTCAAATCCAATGAAGTCGATTTACATCTGTCATGTCTTACAATACACAGATGGGCATCTGATTTATCCTGGACAGTATCGGGGCAAAGGATGACCTAAGATAAAAAAATCAGCAGCTACTATTTGTACTAAAAAAGCGTTTAATTTTCATTGGTTAAATCGTACGCAATGCCTACCAGAAATTGTCGCCAGAATGTCACTTCTTAAGTATCACTTCGCTCAAATTGTTCATGCCCGTCAGTTCAGAAAACATCCATCTCGTTTTCCAGATAGGTTTATATATTCCTTAAGTTGCACTTGGATTTTGTTTGAGTTCTCCTGATGTGGAGTGTGCTTGTTGTTTGCCGAGCATCCTTTCACAGATGAGCCCACAGAGTGCAGTACTAATCTCTTCCCATCCTTCCCTCTTCAGAGCACCGCCTCACAACTCTCTCTTTCTCTCTCTCTGCAATTACACCTGATTCGACTCTCTCTCTCTCTCTGTTTCTCTCTCTCTCTGATTGTTTGATTCCCTTAATCCTCTCTGGATTTGTCCTTTTCTGTTCCATTTTTTTCCATTACGGCTAATGTTTTAACAGGATTTCAGATGCTTTAGCATTTTAGATTTCATGAAAACCGTGAATACACTTGGACCTGGATGAGAGAATTTTTTTGTATAGTGTGAGGTACAAGTCCGCATACAGACTTTTGACTCATCTCTCCTGGCAGGCAGTGTTTGGCAGCTGATGTTGGTTGTCTTGGTCATGGTCGTCCTAAGGGAGCTAATTGCTGTCACACTGCATTGGTCTCGGTTTGTTTGTGTTTCACCAGGGGCCGTTGGCACAGTGTGTCACCTACGCTATCATCATCCTGTACTTTGATTTCTGAAATGCAGTATTGATTTTTTGATTCAGACTTTTGAGTGTGTCTATCGTAGCCTGTTTTCAGTGCAACTGTACAACTTTTCTAAAAGGATCTAGGAGTCTGAGAAAACTTTCTGGTAGAAAATGTTCCTGTGTCTTGTTAAAAAAATTATGTAACGACACCAACCTTCGATTTCTATGCCCATGAAATTTTGCTAAACCAGATGGTTGCATAAATTAGAGGAGGAGCATACAATTTTTTGGAATTATGGATCTTAGAGATAAGTCACATTGATCATACATAGCAGCTGCGCACCATTTCAAATGGTAAAACAGAATTTGCATGTTTGTTTTTATACAGTATCATGCTGAAACCCTGACACACGGCATAGATATCTGCCAGCAGTCACACTGACAGAAGAGCACAGTACTCCCACACACGGAGACCAAAGACAGTCTTACAACACTCCATAAAATGACTGGAGACAGTTTTGCGCAGATCTGCTCTACACTCACATGATGTGGGCACGTATAAAATACCGAAGGTGTGGAAATTGTGAGATTAATTGAAAGACTAAAATCATTGGTTTCAGTGATGACAAACACAAAAATAGGAAATCAACACATTCAGATTTTAATACCATCCCAGATAGCACAATCCATCTGGCTTACGTCTATTTGACGTCTGCATTTACATCTTACAGACATCTGCAATACGTAGTTTTCTCATCTGCAATACGTCTCGGAGACGTTTGAATGTCTGTAATACTTCTGCTAAAGATCTTGAGATTTGCTGCGTAAAATCATCTGCTAAACATCTTAGAAAGAGCAGATTTACATCCATTCGAAATCATAAACATCTTACAGACGTCTTCAAGATGTCTATATAACGTCTGACAGCAGCCATCGCCGAGACGTATTGCAGATGAGCAAACTATGTATTGTAGATGTCTGTAAGATGTAAATGCAGATGTCAAATAGACGTAAGCCAGATGTATGCGTGCTATCAGCGATAGGCTTTACAAGGACACTACAGCAACATGGTTAGCACACAAATACACAGTAGCCAAATATACACTAAATAAACAATAAAGATTAAGTTGCAAATAAAGCGGTTTATTATATTTTCCATTTTACACTTTTCTTAAATAGTAAAATATAGACCTCTTCGAAACACAAAATGCTCGTCCAGGAAAAACTCCCTGTTTCAGTTCTTTAACACTAACGTTTAAACAACAACCGAATATTTATAAGAGTAATGAAATGTTAAATAACCATCTTTAAGATTTAATTATATATGTAAGATTAAAAGCTACTTATAATAAATACATAGGTCCCTGCAAAATAAATCAGTTAATAAAAAAAATCGTCATTCTTTGATAAAGATCGCGATTTTTTCCTACTATGGCGCAGGAAATGACACCGGACCGGTTGGGTTAGACCGGTTATATGATCACCACTAACAGATGCGTTAGTGTGGCCTTCTTATATTGGACATAAATTGGATAATAACACAACCAGATTGACTAGAAGACATTTGCAAGCAGGACTTCAGAGGACGTTTCATAGAACTGTTTGAGAGAGGGGTTTGCGCACACACACACAATATCAATGTATTACACAGAACAGCTTTCACAGCAGATGTTAAAGTCATGGAAGCTGTTATTTGACCGTTGATTTTCTTAGAATGCGTGTAGCTGAATTTGTACTAACAGCCGTAGGACTGTGATGAAAGTGAAAGTAATAAAGCGCGCAACTCAGTCAAATGTTTACAATCTATGATAACCGAACACTACTCCAGAGGCTTTTCCTCTTCTCTAAGGAAGACTCCGCCCCTTTTTCTGGCGTGTACCATGTAAGCAGAGGGCCGTAGTCAATTCAAGCCGTTCTTTGTAGTCCTTGAAACGCAAATGTTAAAGACAATATCTCGCTTGGCATTGAACTTTGAGCTTGATCCTTTTGTAGGTATTATTTTCAATAAAATATAACACACTCAGAACTAAAGTTTGAAAAATGCGACCGAGGCAAAAGGCGCTTTTAAGGCTTCGGATGACTCGCAGCTGTAACATCCGTACAGTGAGTTGACGTTCCATTATCCCACATGAAAACACCCACCACACTGCACATGTGGGAGGCATTCTTTGTTTTGTAATGTAAGTTCGCACCACTAGAGGGGGCTTATGGTTTAAAGGTGAGCAGATGTTACAAAGGCAGGGGCGAGTAAGGTCAAACTAAATTTTGACCGCAGCCATCGCATATGCAAGCGTATAGGCAATGTGCTTTGCAGGTGTATACTTTTCTTTACTTTACTTTACTTCACTTCGTTTTATGAGTTAATGTTTGAGTTGGACAATGGACAATAAATGACGTAAACAGAATGTGGTATAGGTTCTTTATTTATCTGCACAGGAAGCGCGTCAAAAAGAGACCAACACAACAGAAACCAGCAAACAGCGCCGACTGCACACGTGTGGCTGTCGTATTGTTGTTAGATTTATCTATAGTTTATTTATATAATAGCAAACCAGGTTTAAGGTGGGACTTTTCCAAGTTCCTCAATTCTGCGAGATATTTTGACATTAAGTAAACTCTTGGCTTGTCAGTGACTTTGAAGTTTCATGTGTGGGAAATTTCACAAATTTTATTACATAAGCGCGGAGATGGAATCAATTCTAGAAACTGACAGAGAAGGTCCGTTTAAGCTCAATTTACATTTGGATTGTGTTAGTCCGCTCTCTAGCGGTCTAGTGGTTACAGCACGGTACGCGGAGTGTGATGTGTACCTCTCGTGTGAATTTGTTGTACACAACCAGCAGGTGGAAGCATCCGTACATTGTCATTTTATACAATTTGTTCATTGAAGCTTCTGATGGCCAAAACAGTGATTTGACTTTTGGGTAGTTTATGAATGTGTCCTATGGTGTGACATAGGTCAATTTAGGAAACAAACTTTTAATCTTACATATTTGTTGTGTATGTGTATGTTTTATATTATTAGACTAATATGTATATTTATCACATGAAATAGCATGAGAGAGATTATACTTCATTGTTAGTATTTTGACAAAATATTCGTGCCACACCAAAGGACAGATTTGCGTAGCCTATTAGTCTGGCCTTTTTCACAATGTTTGTATGCAACAAGTCTTACAATAATGAAATTATAATATTTTTTATACAGGCAACTTGTTTTTAGATACATCACAGTTTTTTTTAAATAATTCATTGTGACAACATACCATTGTTTGTTTTTGTTAATTCCTCTACACACTTCTACTAAGAATAATTTTCAGAGTGTTGGCCAGTGTATAGTTAAAGAGTTTGTTCCTGCCTTCAACAGTGCTTACTCAACACAGACTCTGCAGAGGCGATCGATTGGGAACAACAAGCAGTAATTCCTCCTGGACTGGAGAATGTCTGGATGAGATCAATTAATCCAGAGTTCACCCAGGATACATCGAGGAGAGTCATAATTAGTAATATTGCGAGTGTGAGTAGATATCTGTGTTTGTTTCTGTATATCTGTGTCTTTATTTGCAAGACATATCCTTTGCATTGATCTTGGAAAAATAAGCCTGTGAATCTTAGAAAAAAAAAATTCCTCTCTTTTATGCAAACATACAAACAAAAATATGCATTTTAATCCAGTACTCAAATTAATGTTTTGTTTGTTAATTGTCTTTGTAGTATTCAGAGATTTCTCATGCAGGGTAAATGATGTGTTGCATAATTAGCCCACATTTAAAGTGCAATGCGAGTTGTTTTTAGGCCAGTGAAGTGTTTGTCTCTCTTGCCTAATGTTTTGAAGTCTAAAAGTATCGCCCCATTTCCAGTGATAGAAACATATGATTGATCTATTTGCTTTGTTCCTAATTATTGTAGGTCATGCTTCACTTGTGGTACACTAGATTATTTATAAGAACCAGTTTATAGTTTTTTACTAATAGTATTGGCTGGGAAATATGGAACATTAAATAATATAAATATACAGCCATGTAAAAAAAAAGATACTTCCAAATGTTCTTTTAATCAGATGTATTATAGCCAGTCCAGTGTCTGTTGAATTTCAACAATATTAAACCTCAGGAGTGACAAAGTCTTGAAACATCAATGAGAAAGACTTGACAGACAAGACACATGAAAACTTAGAAAAATGGAGGTTATCACAAAATAATATTTCTTAGAACTTTTCCTAAATACGTGTACAAATAGTGCTGTTGTGTTACCTTAAAGTGAACATGAACTAGATTTCTTTGCCGTATTTAAGGTCTGAAAAAATACAGGGCATCTTTTATTTTATTTTGACCCGACGTTCTCATTTTCTGCAAAGTAATGCCAATAGAAACTGTATTTTTATTTGAAATTCGGAAAAAATATTGTTAGTTGTTAAAAGAATGAAAGAAAAATGATAATTTTACCTAAGATGAAGATCAATTTGAAATGGTCTCTTCACCGCGGCTGCCACAGCCCAGCCAGTAATGCGGACCGCGACATTATTACTAACTACCGCTAGAGAGCAGTAGTGTCACAATATTACACACTTCACTTGTTCGCTTCATTAGCGATGCTGTCAAGAGTGATGCACCCCATAACCCGTGTCATTGTTATAATTGCTGGAGCACGCGAGGCGCAGGAGGGTTCGAGGGAGGATCACAAATTCTTCATTTCGAAGGTGAAACTGAAAGCTATTTTTATTCATTTAATTGGAAACTACAGTGAACGACTTGTAATGAAAAGCAAACAAGTATTTATTTTGCAGCCGTTTAATTCAACTTAACTATCTCATTTTACTCGCTTTAAATACTATAGTTAGTATCCTATGGCCTCTGCTAAAAATGATTTTTATCGATTTGTTGATTTTGTGGACCTTCACAACACTTTGAAATCAATTGATTTAGCCTCTTTTCCTGGTATGATTTTAAATATGTATTTTCGTGTCACGGTCAAAGAATACCGTTTTCTGTCAAAGTAACCAGGAATAGAACATATACAGCATGCAGGTAGCGCGTTTGAAGCATTCAGGGGAGGGCGAAATAAGCAACGCAGAACCAATGGAGATCGTGCGAGGAGCATCTGTCCGAAAGCTGAACTAAAGAGCGAAAACAGCACAACGCGAGTGTCACAGTCGTGAGAAGTGCGTCGAGATGTTTATCTGAATGAAGTTTGGCAGAAGGTCACTCTTATTCGGGGACTTTGGGACAGACGCGTTAAAAGGACACAATTAAAAGGTAATTCACATGGAGAAGGGATATTGAAAGTTGTTCTGGGCGCAGTTTGTGCATGCTTTGCGACGAGCAACCTCTGTAATGCAACCTATGTTTAGATGAATAAATATCATTTAAATGATAAAATTAAATGATGGTTTTTGAGCGTTGGTAGCAATTTCTGATAAAGAATTTTATAAATACAGTAGATTCCTGATGAAATAGAAAGCGTACATTGTTGAAATCGTGATTTTAAAATTAATTTTGGATAGTGCTTAAAATTATTGCTTTAAAGTCGTAATTGATTTATCCTTTTATTGTTAGGAGCAGCATGGTTGATCATAACCTTAAACGTTACTACTCCCAAATGCATTTTTAAGTTTCAAGGATGGGTAGAGCGATGCAGGTTTCTGCGGCCATGCAGCTCCTCCGGTGTGGTTGCCTTTCACGGGTTTTGAAGATGGTGTTCCGCATTAGATCTCAGCATTGCCACAACCCATGTCTGTTTTCCTGCTCACGTGAATGAATGTGTACTGCATACATCGCAGGGGGTAGTTAAGAGAATGAGCACTTATATTATAGCGAATAGTCGTTTAGCTGAGTATGTTTCTCTTACCTGAGAAGCAGTTAACTTTATTATTCGCTTGATTGAACAAATCCAATAACAAGAGCTTTCATAGTTACTGTACACACTGGAATCTCGAGTAATTTCATCACCTGTCGCCTGGCGTTTCAGATGTGGGATTTACATGGAAGATAAACAATTTATACTGAGACCTGAGTACTGAAACTCTCTGTTTATGCTCAATGCTAATTATAACGCGTCCTCAGATTACATGTATTTACCTCATTCACCTGACTTAATTATTTTTGACGTTTGAATTTATTTATCAAAGGTGAGGGGAACACAAAAAGAATAAAAACAGAGCCAAAAAATTGTAATTTGCGTAATAGAATTTTGGGGTCTTTTTTATTTCATAGGGGCTCTGCTTACAACCAGCTTAATATATAACTAATATGTTTATTATTTGCTTTATGTATTCAAATCTTTGTTTACTGAATATTTTACTGTTTTAATGAAAGAAAAGTTGTTATTAAACAGTTTATAATCCTATTTTGCAATTTCGCTGGCATATTAAGACACGCGATATTGATGAACCAGAAGATCGCGTGATGTGCGCACTCTCGCGTTTATGTCATTGTCAATTGGCTACAGGGAGGGCTAAAATCTAATATAATGAATAGAGTCCAACGTGACCAACTGCTTGCACAAGGAGCGTGAAATCACTGCGCCTGCTGTGGCCTTGTTACGGCAGCAAACTTCCCTGATATAACGCCGGAATGGGGGTATAGTTCCTAATCATATCGGCCTAAAAAATCGCAACTTTTCATTTCCCCGGTCTTAGCACACGATATAAGTACAAAAGAGTCACGTTTTAAATAGGAAAAAATCGAAACTCTTTGGCCATTTTTGAGCGCGATGCTACTGGTCTAATTTGATTCAATGAGCTATGCTAAGCTATGCTAAAAGTGCTTTCGCACGACCCGGAGATCAGTTAAAATAGATTCCAAAACGGTAAAACTCAACTTCTCCAACTCTCCAAAAAGTCGAATGTTCCTTTAAATCAACACTAGAACTTTTGCTCACGATTGCCCCGTGTGGTTGATAAGCGCAAATGTCTGTTACCAGTGTTATAAAGAATGTAGCTGTATAAGCTTCCCTGTGGGCAGCGCAATACACGTTAATTTGTTTACTAAGCTGATGGAACTGGCGAATGATGAAATGTGGTTTTGAAACCATCTCACACTCTTCCGCAGGCAGGGGATGGGCGTGGCTGTGTGTAAGGACCCAAACACAGAATTTACAGCGTGGTTGTAGCCGCTATTTTCTACCACTTAAATAATTTTAGAGACTTTATTTTAAGGTTGAAAAAGTTTTGTTATAACCTCAATAGTTAACTCATATAAACGAACCTCAGACAGCTTTCTGCAGCTGCTGTTAAAATGGTAAGAGAATATAGCCTACATAAGAGATTTTAACGCAATTTTCAAAACATTTGCAATCACAGTTATTCGTGTGTTCTACTGTATATGTTTCCTTTTACGGGTCACACTTCTACGTATATTTAATTAATGTTTTTAATTTACCTTTCCTTTAGCTCAGTGGTAAGAGCATTGCGTTAACAACGCAAGGCTGTGGGTTCGATCCCAGGGGATTGCAAATACCAATGTAAAATTTATAGGATAAAACAATGTAAGTCGCTTTGGATAAAAGCGTCTGCCAAATGCCTAAATGTAAATGTTATGTGCAAATAAGTTTATAATTGCCACATTTTCTTGTCTGACCTCTTAGTTCTGTTTGTTGAGGTCATGTTCTAAAAACAGTTCTGCCTCACGCTCGACTCTTTAATGATTATGTCTAGTGCTCGTATCCCTAAAGGCGGTAATTACGTGGATGTGATAACCTTCGTCTGCTTGGCGTTCATTTGAATAATCATTACAAAAATTAACGCATACTTTCTCACATTTACAGCACGAGCTGATATGCTGCTTAGTCAGGTCGTAATTAATGAGCAGTGTAATGAGTTGTGTGTGACACTTATGTTCATGCCTCTCTGTGGTTTCAGGATTTAGGGAAATTGCCACTTCTCTCTCTCATATAAAAACCTGACACCAAGTCTAGTAAATACCAAAGAAGTCCTGAGAAACATGAATGTTTTAACCCAGACAGACGTCATAGAAGCGGCTGATTTATAGAGAGCAAAGAGTCATATTATCAAGAAACTGCAGCCCGTGCCCAGACTAAAAAGAAAGAGGGACAAAATGACGGATGCACTGTATAAAGTTAAGCTCCATCAGTCCAGTTGCTTTATTTTGACTAGATGTCAATTCATGTACCAACGCTTAGCAATTAACTACATAATGCAGTCATTGGAATTTAATTAATTTGCATTAAGCTGCTGCCGCTTGGGTGAAGTAGAATAGTTCATGGTCTTCAGTATTTTAGCTTTTCATAGAGCTATCAAACATTTGATTTGAGGCCTCAAGTGAGTCCATCAAGTTACAATGCTTGAGTGTAAGGTCAAAAGCTCTCAGGAGGTTTAAAATAAGGGGCAAATGTGAATAAGGAAAATTTTGATTTTTAATTATTCAGATTGTGATTTATTCAGACAATTTAGATCTGGTCCAATTATTTGATTGGACAAGCAGCTGAGTGCTGACATTTAACACAACAGCACTGAACAAATTTTTGTGTTACTTTGCTTTGTTGCTTGGCAACACACAATATTTTTCTACATTTCAAAACGTTTTTTGTTGGCAGACATAAACTACAAACTAACAGGATAAATTAACATCTAACCCCCATATATTACCAAGCTGTGACTATTTGGCTAAATCGCAACATGGCTCTTGCTCCTGAGTTATGAGATATTACTTAAATGCACATTCTAAAGGTTAGTTTAAAGTCACAGTCCATTAATCCTCAAATGCATAAGCAGAGGAAACTGAAGATAGTCATGGCCTGTGATGATTTTATTCTAATTTGTTATTGTTGTGTAAGACCGGTCACTTCCTGTGGCATTCTCTTCTTGTCTAAGAGGGGCCGCCACTGAGAAATGATGCGGTCACAGGTGATGGATGGCCTCTTGGCACAATCACTTAGCCAGCGGCCCTTGGGTCCCCTTCACCATCCATACATCCCACAGAGTGTACAACATTAATTATAGAGTTGTTAATAGCCAGCCGGAGAACATGCACACATTAATATGCACTGAATTTCACACCACCCACCCACTCACACACACCAACATGCATACCTATGCACACAGACTGTTTGTTGAAAGGTTGTTTATTTGGCAATGGTGAATTTCAAATGCTTAAAATAAAAAGAGAAAGCAGAAATTCTGTCATGCATTTACAAATTGAAACATTTCTATATTCCTCTTGTGGTTTTGGGGGGTAGAAAGACCAAAATTTGGTAAACAATGTTTTGATTGATCTGTTAACTGCACAGCTGTTGCACTGAGATTCGTAAAAAGAGCAATATTTCCAAACCCTCTGCTTTTAAGAAGAAATATAAGTCCAATGCCTTCACAAGATTTTCTGTTCTTGAGGATGAGCATGAATGTGTCTTAGAGAGGAATGTCTTGAGGGGGATATGGAGATAATGTTTTACAGGGAGGCTGGCTTTAATGCTACGCCTCAAGTGGTGCTGATCATTTCCACTAGAATGCAGATTAGTGCAGTGGCAATCCTTTTCTCATTGCTTGCTCTTCTCATGACTAAAATGATTTCTTAAAACTTTAATGAAGTTAATGAGTAGGGCTGTCATGATTATGAAATTTGTACACTGAATTATTATTAGTCTAGTAAATCATTGCGATTATGACGATTAATTGTCTATTTTAAGACTTTGACGATGAATTGTCTGCGTTTTAGAGCTTTGACATTGAATTCTCA
The DNA here is from genome assembly GCA_008369825.1 of Triplophysa tibetana. Classification (NCBI taxonomy): domain Eukaryota; kingdom Metazoa; phylum Chordata; class Actinopteri; order Cypriniformes; family Nemacheilidae; genus Triplophysa; species Triplophysa tibetana. The sequence goes on along the minus strand of CM017912.1, from coordinate 14,249,318 downwards.
TAATTTTTATTAAGCTTTGAAACGACCATATCGTTCTGAATATAAGACTTCTTGGAAATACATTGGAAAAATTGTGCCATCATATATTTAAGGTTCAGACTTTTACCTGTCAATAATACAACAACCAAATACTTGTAAATTAAGTAAATTGATCAGGAGTGAATTGAAGCCACCATTAAAATGCTATCTGTCATGGAAATGCTTCTAGACCGTTTTTTTCTCACTTGCAAGACTACAATAAAATTGTACTTCTATGTTAATTAAATTTGGTATACTGGTTTTCACACTGAGATAAGCTTAAGTTGACTATTTAATAATCATGACAGCTCTTTTAATGAATAAACACGCCCCTCTGCCTTGATTTCTTTTCTTCACTCTTTAATTCACACACAGCTTCTTAAACAAATCAGCCCTTCTGAAATAAAAACAAGTTCGGGTCGGGCTTAAAAAGAAATTGGATTCATGAGTAATGTTATAGGAATCATTCACCCAAATGCTGTTATTATTTTCTCTCCCTCATGTATTTTCAAACTGGTCTAAAGAACATATAAGCATAAAATGGCCAAGGCACTGTAAGCTTAAATCAGAACAAAAGCACACCATTAAAATACCTTTAAAGGAGACCTTCTGACCTGTGTGCAATATTCTTTTATCCAAAGCCATAATGTAGCTTTGTGTGAGAAAAAGAGACAAGTCATTATTTCCTATATTTTTTTATTTTTATCGAATTTAATCATTCTTGTGAACTTTTAAAATCAGAAGGTTACCAGACGGGTAAAGCCTGGTGGTTACTGCAAGAAATGGAATGCGCATGCCTAACCTGCCTGTACTTTATACACGAAGTAACAAAATTCCGGTGGTGCACGTACTATTCAGATGATGAAATTTGCGACATGCGCACTGTACGCTGTCCCTCGTGTACCCGTACAAATCAAACTCCGGGCTTAAGAGGAAGCATTGTTTAGCCTAAAATAATTTATATTTCTTTTAATGCCAAATTCAAGAGCTGGAATCGAATTTAAATCACATTTTCAAATCAGTTCTGGATGAAACACCCTTAAAAAACCTGTACAGTCGTTTTTGTATCAGTTACAGACTCTCCATTGGTTCTTTTAATTAAAGAAACTCTTGTCTCTTCAGTCCCTGCACTTCAGAATATTTAATTCCCATGTGTTTTAGAAGAACAGTGTTCAAAAAGACATAACAATGTCACCCTGAACTTTCAGTAATAAAGCCAGAAAAGAACTCAAAAGATGAGCTAAAATGGGCCGTTTACTCTGTTTTTTGACGAGTTACCTAGCTCGAAAGATTATCACAGATGGCCATACAGACCTGTCACATTTTATTTCCACTCATTGCCTTTCTCATTTTACCCCCAAACTTTTGAAGAGCCTAAATGATGATGTTTCTCTGGCAGAGAACTCTTGCATGCTAAGTTATAGCAATACATTTTCAATTAAAATGATGATATTCAGCCAATTCGTTCTGGGCGTGACATTTTCAGTCAAAACTTGAAAAACAAATTCTCAGATAATGTAGTTATTACCAATATACTGAATCATCTGTTTATATTGGACTAAAGCCCCGATGATAGAGTCCAGAAATCAGAAACATATCAGTCCTTGCAAGGGGTTTCAAAGAAATAAACATTGATGAGTTTTAAATGTAATAAAAAAAGACAGACGATTTTGAGAGACAACAAACTTTCTGTTAATTCTTTGAATTGAAATATGCAAAGAAGAAGTAATAAAACAGATAAAACATGGCTCTTTGTAAACCACAAAATAGTTATTTTAATTATCATATCACAATTTCTGAGGAATATGGACAGTTACGGATGGGACAATTCACTTTCCTGACTATGTAGAGTACATAACTAGGGATTTTTACGGTCCTACTTTGGTTTATGGAGTGTCCAACAACAAATTTATGTTCATAGAAGTTGTAAAAGCACTATTATTTTGTAAAAATAGGCAGTTAATCTTACCTTACTTCTTGACTGACTCTCAAATGATTTGTTCCACGATTCATCAGTCTAATCCCCTCCTTTCCGCGAGTCTAGTCAGATGTGATTGGTCAGATGGTCTAGTCTACTCTGATTGGTCTACCACGAATGAGGGTCACGAGCTACAGCGTTTGGGGGATAAGAGTAAAGTTTTCACAGTCGGGGACTATATGTAGTGACGTAAATCCGGATCGCAAGACTCGTTTGCATGATTCAAAGTCGACTCCCTTTTTTCCAGGCCAATAACTTTGTTATTCATTCACCTTCGGATTTACAACTTGGCAGACTGCTTTCTTTCAAACTCGGCAACATTACACACTAGATGAAATGTAATTTTCATTATCTCATGTTATGTACTCTTTAAAAAACAAAAAATTGCTTTAAAAACTTCACATGGGTATTTAAACCTCCATCTATTGACATCCGACCTATCAGTAATGTGAAAACCTTTGCTTCATCTTAAGGTTGACATTTGCATGGAATTGCCCATTCCAAAACACAGAAGAATACAGACAAAACACAAACAGTCTTTTTGCTTTATGAACTCCGTAAACTCTTTGAGTTATTTTGCTCTTTTAGTTTGGCCCATTTCTCTTATTTTAAGAGTTAGACTGTGGGGTCGGAGGGGATCTGTTGATGTAAGAGAGATAATGGGGCATATTTCTGTGTAGTGGGACAGTAAGATGAATGTGTTACGTGGACCCAGAGGGCAGGTATTGGAATAACCTCTTCTGTCTTGTCGGCGGAGAGTGTGTTCTCTTTGCATAAATTTCCTGTGTAATCATTACTTACTATTGTAGTGAAATCCATAAAGCAGTTAAGAGATTATGATGTTCAAGCTGATTATCAAGCTGTCTTGGAATTGTGTACATTTTGGTACTCTGATACGAGATTGTTGCATTTGTGAAACGTTTTGAGTGCCACATTATTGGGTGTATTTAGGGTAATGCATTTGAGTTTGAAAATGTGTGTATGGGTCAAACCTCACAGACAAATGGTTTGTGTGATAGTTTGGAGATAGAATAGAGCCGAGAGTTAATGGAAAGTAAACATGGATGTGTGTTTGTGTGTGTGTACACTTATGTTATCTATTTGGTGGTGGTAAAGATGTTGTGCCATGAGGCAGTAAATCGTTTGAGTTGTCGATTAGACATGGAAATCTTAGAATAAGTGCTGTCAATCGATTAAAGAAATTATCGGATTAATCACACATTTTTTCTATGATTAATCACGATTAATCGCACATAACATTAATGTTTTTAAATAGACTTTAACATTCTAATAATATCACATTTAATTTCTAAATTCATTTAGAAACAACTGATTTCTTTAACAACAACCTTTTATAAATAAAAGCCAAAATTCTGATATTACTACTGCAACTAATGTTTCCATTAAATTGATTATTTCTTCTTTATTTTAACATTAACGTTAGCAGTTCAACGTTGAAATACAGTACAATTAAGAGCTATCATGTCGAACATATAGGAAATATACAGAAATTGAATTACACTTTACAGTCTTTAATGCTAAATTCTAAATTAAATACAGAATTAAAGCTACAAAACACATTCAATTCCTTTTTTCTTTTGTTCTTTGATTTAAATCAGTGACAGGAGTCACAGCATCAGGTTTAAGAGCTACCGCTCTATGCAAATGTAACGCCCTTTCCGATTTTCACAACTCTTTGCATTAAAAAACAACAACTATTTGCATTCATTTAGGATTTATTTAACACGTTTTAATCTCTGCTTAATCTTGTGTGATTTTGTTCATTCAAGCACAAAAGAGAACTTAATAGTCTACTGGTGCTGACGCAGCCTTTAGCCTGTGACTGTCTTTATAACCAATCAAGAATGCTGTCACGTTGTGTTGTGCCGCATCCCACAACTAGAAGCAGTCTATCTACACTGAAAGTAAAAGTTACAAATTCTGCTTAAATGGTTTAAAGGCCTTTACATGAATAAGAGCGTGATTATATAATGTAAGATTAGACAAAGGATGACAAAATAAACAGATGCTGCGTTAATTACGTTAAATATTTTAAAGTGTTAATCTGAGAAAAAATATGTTTATATTATTATACCAAACAAATTTATATTCTGTAATATAATCCAAATCTCTGCCATCGCACACTGAGTATACTGTATATCTCCAGGCTGTTATATATAAATTTCTGTACATAAATATCCCAGGCTGTTATATCCACATCTTGTTTATTTTGTGCTGTTTTTCTCATTTCCCCCTGCTGCCCACACCTCTGTTGCCTTCCAGTTTACTTTTTCATGGTGGAAAAATTAAGATAAAATAATCTTTGGAGTGCTTCTCTTATACCGTAGGAAGGTATTAAGCACTTATTGCTTAATTTATTCACATTTATTACGTCTTAAAGATTTCCATCTAAACGATTCATATGAAACGGCTAAAACTAGTATTATCGTTTGTTTTAGATGTAATGCAATGTGTAAACACGATTTAAGTTCAATAACACTCTATTTTCCACATGCCGTGCATGTTTGTATCTCCTCTCTTCCCGCCTCTCTGAAACGCACGGATTGTTTGTGAGTTTCTAGTAACTTTGATTCTCTTTTGAACACACCCTGTATGGTCTCCAGTGCCCCCCGCCAGCTCAGCTCCCTTATCCAGGGAAGCTCTTAGGCAGAAGTAATCAGGTTTTTGTGCCGTAGTCCAAATACCAGAGAAGCGCGGTGGCTCTTGTGATAGACGACTGTCAATAGGAGGAAAAAGGAGATCTTGACATGAGAGGCTGGTGAGGAATGGAAATGAGGGAAGGGAACCGTACACTGTGTGATTGGAACGACTGTATATGATGGCAGGCACGAAACATTCAGATTGACGAGGGATGATGGGAACAGATTAAATATAGATGACTTGGATCAAGTTTAAATTGGCAGGATTAAGTCTGATCTGCACGTTAAATGTTATCTAGAGCTCGGGCGCAAATCAAAGTGCCATGGTTGATGACTGTAAACCATCTTTAAGAGGGACTTGTGCCTCGGTGACTGACGACATACTGAACCAGAAGCCTTACGAACTAGCCCTAAAGCCTTATACTTATATAAAGTATACTCATTTTGTGTAAAAGAACAATCTGTCTTTCAGTAAGTATTATGTTGATCAGGGATTAGGATATGTTTTTCAGTTGTTTTAGTCTTAGGTTTTGAGTCTTGTGCTGCTTAGCAATTCAAATTCATCTTATTAATTATCATCATAATGAATTCAACTGCTTCCATTGGATTTCCCACAGATACACATTCTCCAGTGAATAACAGGTGTCAATCATTCCTCTGTCTGGCTGTCTGTCTGTCCGTTAGTCTGTCTGTTGTGACCGCAGTAACAGATTAGGCACTTAAAGGGATAGTTCACCCCAAAATGAAAATTCTTTCATCATTTACTCACCTTCATGTCATTTCAAACCTTTACACTGCAAAACACGAAAGACTTTATACTGCAAAACACGAAAGAAGATATTTTTAAGAATGTCAGTAACAAAACAACTTTAGAACCTATTGATTTCTGATGTATGGACACAAAACCACAGGGACATTTCAAGAATCTGCTATTACACAGCTAAAAATAGACTCAAGGGTGAATAATGATGACAGAATGTTTGTTTGAATCTCATTAAGTCTAAAAGCACACTTATCCAAAAATACAAAGTTAGGTTTAAAATGATGTAACATTCATTATGATGAATTTGTTGCTTCCTTTGGTAGGATATGTGTGTTAACTGGTGAGTAACGACTTAACACATAAGTGCAGTTATACGAGGGAAAAGGTCCAGCTGCTTTTTTAATATTTGATGCGTTTGATTAAATATTAAAATAACAAAATCACTTTTTTATTTGTTTTTTCTCTGCAATTCATACGTTTTTTAAGTATGCCTTGCAGTCCATTTCAATCTTGTATGACTTCCTTCCTTCCACAGAACACAAACAGAACACTTCCGCAGATATTTTGAAGAATGTGGGTAACTGGCCCCTATTGACGTGCATCGGTTATGTGTACATACAATAGAAGTGAATGGAGGCCAGTGCTCTTCAGTTACCAACTTTTTTCAAAATATATTATTTTGAGTTCTGCGGAAAAAAGAAAGTCGTACAGGTTTGAAATGACAAGCAGGCGAGGAAATGATGACAGAATTTTCTATCACTTTAAGATCTCTGGTTTCATCAAGTACGTAATATCTATATGGTGCTTATTCATTTTAAAAATCAAAACAACATCTACCATTTAGATTAATATATGTATGTGTTCTTGCTGAAAAAAAATAATCTTAAAATGGTTTGCTTATTGTAGAGGGTACTTGTGCGCTTGGTCAGACACGAGACCACTTAAATCAGCTAAGACTAGAAGAAGTCAAGATATTACAGAATTCAGACGTAGCAAAACAAGCTATTCAGCACACAAACTGCGTTTACCTTCCAGTGTTTTTTTCTGTGCGATCAATCCTTTTAGGGCTGTACGCGTGAATACAGTTAGTGTGAAGAGGGCACTGTCGAGTTTTCTCCCTGTGAGCAGACACTTCGTAGAAAATCAATTTCTTAGGTTAGGACACCATTACCACCGGGTTCAAAATGCTTTTTTTAAACGTAACACAGGTGAAATCGTTCACTGAGGATGAAAAAGATTCTGTGGCTTGACAACGGCTGTATTTTTATCATGCCAGTTTTATTACGTGTTGCATTTTTACACTTATGGTTTAGTTGTCAACTGCAATTTTAGCCTCAGCAAGAATCTTTATGCAAAACAGGATTTTCTGCATAATTTGGCAGATAGTCAGACCAAAAACACGACATAAACATCTGTCTTCTCCTCTCCCTGGCTCTCTCTTTATCTCTATTTTCAGCTGTCTTCATCATTCTTTATAGTATCTAGTTAAATAATTTTCACTTCCTCTGTCTTTTTCTAGGCATTGCAAACAGGAAACGTTTATTTCTCTGTTCCTTTGGAGAACATATCCCAGTGACATTATAGTGAAGTAACCACATTTCCCACAGTTCCCAGAAGACATTTCTCCCCATTTTATATGTGGAATAAGACATGCTGATGGTTTCAGATGATCAGGACTGAATAAGAAATCTCATTTCAGACACTCCTGAATGTTATTTCTAGTTTCTCCGAGGCTGGGTTTTATAGCAAATGACTCGGATTCAACATCAGCAGCATTTAATTATACAGTCAAAGCTTTTTAGACAGAGCAGAAACCATGTCTTCATCTGGTGATGCGCTGATTCTCAAACTCTTTTAAGCTCTAATCTTTTCTCAATTCTTCCAGTCTGCTTTTTTGTTCTTATTTTATTCAAATGAACCAGACTGATACTTTTAGCTGATGAACCAAAATGAGCCAAACCTTTCGTAGCTAAAACTCTTTTTTTTTAACATAGAACTATCGGTTACATTATTGGAATGAGAACAGAAGCAGTACATCGCAAATGAACAAAATGAGTTAATTCTTATGAGTTAATTCATTAGTTGATCAATTATTTTATTTACTTAGATCTTTTTTGATAACCAGCTAGTTAACTCCCACCACTCCTGAACCGAGACGGTGATATACAAAGTCTTGATCCAATCTGTAAGTGTTCAAATCTCTCTTTGTTCAACTCGTTCTCTTTTCCACTCATTTTATCCTTTCTACCCGTGCTTTCCCCCCAAGGAGCCCCTTTCTTTCACACTCGAGCACGTTTTTGTCGGTAACCTCTCAAACCTTTTTTGCTTTTTCTCCTCTCTCTTTCCCAGTATTATGGCCCAATCGTACACTCCATTATAATGAAGCCTTTAATTAATGATGCACAGGTCCAAATGAAACTGCTTCAGTGACTGTACGGGACTCTGGGTCCCTGCAGATGCACTGACCTTTGGAGAGGGCAAGACTGCTGCTCTGTGAACATCACCGGCCTGCCACCTTTACACACAGACACAGACACACACACACACACACACACACATGAAATCCATGTTAACTCCCGGCAGCAATAGTGATTGGTAAATGTCAGCGCTCTGCCCATTGAATCGTAGGGTTTGTCTGAATTAGTGGTTAGGATCTTTGTCCATCAGAAAGCATCAGATAAGGTCGGGGCTTCCTTCAGCCTTCAGCAAACGCTTATTTTGGATCTGTGGGATTATAATGTGTTTTATTTCTTGTTTCCTCTCTGTATCAGGTTCGAGGGTCACACTGACACATTCGGCAGGACTACACAGAATCCAGAATCTTGGGACAATTTAAGGAGATTTTTTTGTGTGTTGAAGTTGCATTGCCTGAGTTCTTTTACAACAACGGAAAGTGGAAGACGATGAAAGACATTTAAACAGCAGGATGCACCTTTCAAAACTAGCATCAAATATAAATAAATCATCAAGATGGAGTGAGGGCTAGTTCTTCACGCCGAAGGAAACGCTTTATCCTACCTGCTGTCTCAGAGTGAACGAGAGCTAGAGCCGAGTTCTGTGGCAGACTGACAGTTGCAGACTCTCTGGCTCTCAAGCTTGGCGGTTTGTTTATGTATTTGCCTTGTTTTTTGCGTTCCTCGCCCCCTTGTGCCCGTGTCAGTGTCATGCTCTGTTGCCGGCGTGCCTTCCTGGAGCCATGCCCATCCCAGAGATGGCTTTGAGCCCGGGGAAGTCGCTGTACTGGGAGGTGTTCCCCCCCATGGCCACGCACAGGGTGTACTGCACGCCCGTGCTATGGGCCGGACGTCTGTATGTGCTGGGGGGCTGCAGCGAGAATGGCCTGCCTCTGGACTCGGCTGAGGTGCTGGATCTGGAGAGCCAGAGATGGTGCGAGCTGCCCCCTCTGCCCACTGCGCGGGCGGGGGCGTCTGCAGTTGCGGTGGGAGATCAGCTGATGGTCATGGGGGGCATGGATGCACAACAGAGCCCCCTGGCTTCGGTAGAAGTGTATCACCCTGATGAAGGCAAATGGGAGAGGAAGACAGGACTGGGGCAGGCCTCCATGGGCATCACCACTTTGGAGAAAGGTAAGAATAGCGGTGTTCTTTGTTTTTATTAGTGTGAACGAATTTCCACTGCGCTTTGCAATTGATTGCTTCTCAGAGCAACAGTGTGGACAGGCACAAGAATGTAATTGGGGGAAACAGCGGTCAGGTCATCTCTCCACTGCTTCCTGTCAGAGCACAATTAGCTGTGTAATCTGGGAAGCTGTTATCTTTACTACAATCGCCGCAGTCGTATTGAATTCCGCTTGTACTCTATCCCTTTGTAACGCTCGGGATATAGCAGCGTTGAATCAAGCCATCAGACATGCCTTATTGTCACACAAAGAAAGAGAAAACTCTGTTGTCTGGTGTAGGTGTGTGCAGGTGACAGTTTTGAGACTGTATATTCAAAGAGTCTTTCCTCCGTCAAGCCGCGTTTCACCAGCTGAGACTGATTCAGACCCAAATTCGTCAGGCCAGCTGAAACAGAAGCCATATTTGGATTCATTGTACACCAGAGAGCTCAGCTGCCTGTGGCTCTTTCACAGAATTATGATATTATCTGTCTGCTCGTGGAGCTGGATCAGCGGGGAGTTTGTCATTAGCATGTGAGTTGATGTAGACCTTTGGTGTAAAATAATAATATTGAGACAGGGTGCCTGGGAGAGGTTTTTCGAAATTGA